>JADLZK010010534.1:0-1455663 GCA_015847255.1 Hyparrhenia diplandra
GATGGCCTACAATGGTCAAACTTGCGCGTGGTTAGCCACCCACCGGACGTACCCAACTAACGCGATGACAACGCACTAGCCCGTGCATCCATTGGGGTCGAGAGAGTTCCAAAGCGCCAAATTTCTATATTGGATGCGTCACGACACACCGCTGCGTCGGTCGACACACCTAGTTTCCACGGTGGCATTGGCGTGTGCACCTAATGCGTCGGTGTAGCTCGCACGCCTTTGATGAGGCACTTCTCGGCCTCACGTGAAGTCTCTAGTTGGTTGCATCGGATGCACCCGCACTTTTGCGCCCGTGCAGTGTCTAGTGCACCACTAACAACACTTTGCAACTTTCTCATCTCACCCTTGCTTCAAACTAGCCAACCATAACAAGTATACTCCATGTGCACATGTGTTAGCCATTTTCAATGCATTTTTGCAAGGGTTTAAGTTATCACACTAGATCCTAAATGCACCAACATGGTTGATTAGACCTAGTGGCACTTGATTGAAGTTTAAAGTATTTCTCCTCTTAATAGTTTGTCTATCAATACTAAATCACTCACACCCTTTATGTGTCTTGAGTGCAATAAAATGGCCCTATGGTTATACCTTTGCCTTGGGTCCATTTTGTTTCTCTTTGTTTCTTCTTTTCTCTAAGTTCAAGCACTTAATCATCTTTGGATCATCTCCATGCATCCACCATGATCTTCATGTTTCATTACTTGGCTAGAACCATCTCAAGCTAATTCACACTTAAGCATAGAGATTTGTCCTAGGGTTTCATTAATTAGCCAAAACCAAACTAGGGACTTTCATCTATGATCATGGATGGCGATTGGGAGTGTCCCCACCATGTGTCATATCTGTTTGTAGGATTGAGGCGTCACTATTGAGTGCTATAAAGATCAGTTAGGCCCTAAGTGGACTTTGGTGTATTGATGACCATGGAATTAAGGATCTATTGAAATCTACAAGATGATGACATATTATAAGTGATTATGAGTGTATGATAACAAAGGAGACATTCAAATTCGAAGAAATACAACAAGAGCATACATAAAGGCTTATTTACATTTTATTTTTGAAATTGAGTATAGGAAAAACATACTATCAAGGGAAACAATTGGTAAAGTGAAACAATTGATATAGGAAAAAAGAACATATTACCAAAAGCCAACAATACCTTTTCCCATTCTTTCAAGTCTTTTTTATAGGTTTGATAGTTGTTTTGGAACCTCTGGTACAAAAAGTTCCGCATCTAAGTGAGGAACATCCACACTTAAGTAGTGGACTATTAGGGTAGAGGGGTTTGAATACTCCTCTTTCTTCCCAAATAGTCAACATTTACTTTTCCAATAGCCTTTGGACAAGCTCTCCTCACCCCCATTGAAGGCTTCCCAACCTTCTCTCTTGATTCTTGGTGAAATCCCTTGTGAGATTAGGCTTAGAAGCGAGTTAGAGATCTTTGAGCTTGATCCAACCTTGAGTTTGTTTCTTGGAGGTTGAGATCCTAGAAAGTTATGTGTTGCCCAAGTATCATGCAAGATTGTGAGGTGCTAGGAAGTTTTTATTGCCTAGAAAAGATTGCAAGTATCCTCGAAAGCTCAACTTTGTTAGTCACTTATGAAGATGATAGGGTTGGAAAAGACCTAACCTTTGTGGCTTTCTCATGGTGGTTAGAGCAAGGTATGGTCTGGGCCAGTGCCCGCGACGTTTGTCGGCAGCATCGCACCAGCCTCTCCTCTGCCCCTACCACACAAGATGCTAGTTAGGATGCACCATGCTAAGGGACACATATGGTCGGGGAAGCAACAGGCGAGCAAGGGCGCACTAGGAGCTCACTAGAGAAGCGGGTGGCGGCACAAGGACATAGAGGTGTTGTGTTGTTGACGCATGGGCGTAGAGGAGTTGCACACATGAACTACGTGGGAGGTGAGCCAACCCGGAACATGACCGCTAGCCAGGGCCTAGCTTCATGGAAATAACCATCCATCATGTTTCTCATAGCCTGGCTAATTGATCGGTGGTCTCAACAAGTTTGCCTAAGGAGCCCAACCAAGTGACCAAACACGCAAAAAGTGGCCTCATAGAGCCTAGTTAAGAGTTAGCTACCCAACAGAACATGCCAATAGAGATTAGTCTTTTAAAGCAACAAAAAATGGGAATTTGGTGATTCTACCCTCATTTTAAACCCCAATGGCGATTTTACCCTAATTTTTTTACTTTGCATGTTTACCATTGCTTTTTTTCCAATGAAACCTCCGTCTACCCTCATTTTCTAACACCGTTGGTTCTCTAATATTAAAAGACCAAAATAAAATCAAAAAAAGAAAAGAGATTGATTAGAAGACTAAAATACCCTTGATCTTTTCCGCGTCTTTGAGCGGAGCCCGATCGCCCTCGTCCTTCCGTCGTGAAGTTGAGTTGCGCTTGCGGGTCGCCGTCGGCGTGAGCCCGGCGACCTCGGCCTCCTCTTTTCTCCCCGGCGCCCTCCTCTCCTCGCCTTGGGTCTCCCCTCTCCTTCGCGGGCATGGCGGAGCTCCTCGGCCGTCGGGAATCCTCCGACCCGGGTGCGAGATCCATCGCAAGCAGCGGCGTGGGTTTCGGCGTGGGCGGTCGGGTGGGGCGCCGTGTGCGTGCATCTCTAGGCGCAAGCGCCTGGTGCCGGCGAGCTCCCTCCACCACGCGGACGGGTACAACCCATAGAAGCACGAGCGGCTATGAGTTTCCTGATTCGGTCGGTCAGTCTTGGGTGCGGTCGGTCGTGATCTGCTTTTTGTTCGGCCCAGCGGGCGCGGTCGGTGGGCGTGTGGATCCACCAGTGGTAGACTTGTCCTTGTGCCGAGATCCCGTTAACCGCTGTTCAGCCCATAGGAAGAAATGACAAAGGCGGTGGGAGGTTGAAGGAGAATCTAACAAGCGGGGGCCCATAGAAAGAAAAATACAATTTATCCCCACCTGGGAGCTTCCCCGCAAGAGTTTCTTTTTGTCTTTTTTTTCTTTTATTTTACCTTCTTATAGCAAGCGGATTTTGTGGACCCCAGGAGCAACCGATTGCTATTGAGTGACGATCTCGTCTCCATCCAGGGATTCAACACCGTGCCTCATCATCTTTGCCGGCGACCGAGATTTCTACACATTCTTCGGTCGCTCGGTGTGCATTCCATCTACGGCTCGATCGTCCTTTCTTCAACCGGCGCGAAGCGCGGTCGTTCCATCCTTGTCCTCGCCTATGGCGAAACATCCGCTTTCGCCCGACGAAGTTCGTTGTAGTCTCTGCAATGTTCTCTATTGTTCAACTCTTCGCTAAGACTATATTTTTATCCCTAAAACTATGAAGATAATATTTTCAGTCCTCAAACTTCACGTTTTGGGCTCAATTTCATCCTAGAACTTTGAAGATAATCATTTTTATCCTCAAACTTTACATTGTCGGTAATAGGGCCAGGACCAGCAGCAGTTGGAGGGGCAGTGAGAAGCGTAGGGGTACGAGAATCTCGAGACGATTTTGCGAGCGCTACGTTTATATGGATTGAAATTGACGGCGTGATGGACCCATGACGACCCAAATTGAACGGTCAATATTTGAGCTTACGGGATCAAACGATTATAGCAGGCTAATGGACTATGTTGCCTGATCCATTGTCCACGGTTCCTCCTGCAGATTGTCTTAGAGATGCTCAACTTCCAGCATAGCGCAAGCTCATTTCATTCAAAGCAAACCACCCTGCCCTACTCTAACTATACAATATCAGTAAAATCACATCTGATGTTTTCGAATTCAGTCGATGTTAGGCATTTTCCCTAGTGGCTTCCGTCCGCTAGACCCATTCCATCGTCAGCCCCTTTACCTCCACAGGACCTTGCAACCGACTCGAAAAGCTTCTCTATCTCAGGAGCACAGTGTGTAAATGATCGACTCCAGAAGCTGTAGCGTGGGTTCTGCAAAAACAAACTCGTTTTCATTCAAGTCACTTATGTTTGTGTTTCAAATAGTCAAGGTAGCATACCTTTATCAGCTCAATGAAAGTAATGAGTAATCCCCAAGGATGAGGCCGGTTGACAATTAGCCTTTCTAGAAGAACCCTTGTTATCTGCTCTTGGACAATTTCCTGTGTTTCAATTGAGTACTTCGTCAAAAAAGAGATTTCATTGATGCAAATGACGTTGAAAAATTCAATTGAAAAGGAGCAAAGATTCTGGGGGCTTAAATACCTGGGTTGCCTCGGCAAACAAGTACAGAATGATGAAGGAAAAGTAGTGGGTGTGGCTATTTGGATAGCGAAGCTGGTTAGCAATCGCATTGAGAATAAGGTAGCGACCTTCTGTGTCCATAGTCATTACAAGGTTTCTGAACATCTCAGTAGCTGTTTCAATTTGGAATATATCCATTTGACTTTGGTTAATTTGTGCTGGTGTTGACGCATTCACCTTGTTTTGCTGCAACTGTTGGACAGCCTGCATTTATAAATTCTATCAGCTTATAGTCTTGAATACCAACAGAAGATATTCAAATTACATACAAATTTAGGACAAAAAAACCTTACTCCCTCTGTTTCAAACTGTAAGTCATTTTTTTTTTTTTTCTAGATGCATACCCCATCCATTCTAAATTGCAAGCCAATCCGGTTATTATTCTAAATACATAGCTTTTACAATGTATCCAGAAAAGTAAGAACTTACTAGAAACGGGCATGATAATTTTTACAATGTATCTAGATATAGGATACATCTCATTGAATAGCAAAAACTATGTTTCTAAAAAGAAATGTCTTATAATTTAGAAGAAAGAGTATATCGATAGATTTGTTACTCGAAGTGCCCTTAGATGATATTGATTATTTAACAAATGACAATATATAACAAGAGAAATTAATGGTCAAAATTTATTTCATTACTTTTTCCTGATCAAAATATGCTTATGATTTCGGGATGGAGGGAGTACTTCAATTTTGGCATGTCATAACATAATGCAGATCGACAGATTAATTTACTTAGTCAAAATAGAGAAAAATTCAGATATGAACCAAAAAAAATAACAGGAAGAAATTAACCACAGCCCAGAATGACTGCTAAATTAACTAATGATTGCAATTGCACTTCCTTGACAAGAAATACAGAAATACGGAAATATGTGCAGTTTGTATAACACCAAGAGTGACATGATAGATGATATGGTAAAGTTCAATTTGTTTGCTTGCTTGTAGGATAGCAAGTACTGGAGAAAAGCAACTATTACCTACAACAAAATATATTAAATTATAAGGAAACAAAGGCTTTCACAGCTGACCTGCATGCCAACGTAAAGGACAAGTGAATTCACTAGAGGAACATTGTAACGAGTCCCAGCAATGTTTGCTTCATTTTGTGTTAAAAACAACTTCTGCTTTAGATCAGTTAAAAGAGGGAACCTTCTGGTCTCTGCACAGATGCAAATGAGAGAACATAATGTTATCAACTCCATCCTTTTAATTACAAAAACATTCTGATGAATGCTGATCAGTTTAGGGAAGTCTTCTAGCACTATCTACTAAAATTAGATAATTTTGAAGGTGTCTTTATCAGCTATGCACGAGTGAGATGCAGAAGCATGAAAAGCACATATAAAACACAGAAGTACAGATTGTTGCCATTCACCTTTAGGTATTCATCAATCTGAGTCTTCATTTGCTTTGCCTTCAAAGCACCATCCACATCAGTCATGATTCGAGGAACTATTGAAATTTCCGCTAGCAGATCGATCTATGTTACAAGAAAAGAATTGGATTGATCAGACAAGTATAAGCATATGATTAGAGGAATGGAAGCACAAAATCTTCACAAGTGGCAAATACCTTTAGGTTAGGAGTGGATGGATCTGGAAGTCTCATATTACGTGGGAAAGCACTAAGAATAACATTACGCATTTGAATGCAGCTTGGGGGAATCACATCACAGAAACTGAAGTGGTAGTCACAAAGAAATTCAGGGAAGTCATGCAACAGCACAAGTAGCACTCTTAATGTTCCTTTGTACAAAAAAGGAGAATCTGCAAAAGAAAGAAGAAAATCAGACTACAACAAATAATAGTCGGCACGGGGCATGTATAACCAAAAATGCAGGAACAAATCTTACTGGTTGTCCCAATTCAGCATTTCTTAGGTATGGCTCCATGAATTTGAACAAATCAACGAGCAACCTCTGGAAAAATGGCCAGCCCTTTTGCAAATTGCACATCAATAACTTTGGCATGAAGCATCGGTGGCTCACCAATTCAAGCCAGGCAAAACTGTGTGGAAAATGTAATTAGTTGACAATCAATAAAACAGTATAGTGATGTATCATGCAACCATGTAATTTCTTCAAAAACTAATTGGCATTTCTTCAAGGCCAGAACACAAAAAGAAATAGATGTTGAAGTGATATTACACATTTTTTTAAAAAAATCTGACATTAGATATTGGAAAATATTAGTGCCAATGAAACATGCAATGAATTTGTTCAACAAAAAAAGAAAAGTATTGAACATCAAAGCAAGTAGGAAGTCAAAGATGAAATTGCCAAGTGGGATCAAAACAATATACAAACCTCCAAGCAGGAACTCTCAAGGGTTGCAGGATATGAAGTACATTTGCAAATGTACTCAAAACCTGGAAAACATGTGTCAGATACCAGATAAGTAGTCCAAAAGTTTTGGATATGTAAAACTGCTTTAACATATATAAAAGTATGACATTTCGTCAGTATGCGTGCCAATTTAACATGGGTACCTGAAAATTAGCGCCATCATGGTGAAAGTCAGAAGAAGTAAGCTCACTTAACCAATTTATAAACAAACGGAAATATGGCGAGGATTGAAAGAAAGTTTCTTTTTCTTCAGCATCTTTCTGAATGATCCTAGCTGTCACAGAGAAAAATCTGCACACAACAATTAAAGGGAGCCTTTTAAGCAAATACCAAACATATATCCTCAGCATTCTGAAGTCAGGTAAACACGGACCTTATGAAGAAGAATGCTTTTATTTTGTCCCAAATCCACTGACTGCAGAAAGAACAAACAATATTACATATTAACAGAAGTACCATTGTCATAAAATTATGTTTCCCACATCAAATTTACCCTTCCTCAACAACAACAACAACAACAACATAGCCTTTAGTCCCAAGCTAGTTGGGGTAGGCTAGAGATGAAACCCCATATGAAACAAGACAAAAGGACGAAAAAGGCACAAGAAGAAGGATAAAGATAGGAGTAGATAGAAAAGGAAACAAAGTTTTCAACACGTTGATAAAAGCCTCCAAGCGGCCCCCTGTCCAAAGCTAAATCCTTGGAGATATTCCATCTCTTAAGGTCTCTCTTGTTATCTGCAACCTCTCTTTACATTATCTACCCGCTCTAGAACTCCACTACGCGATCGCGCCTCGGGAGGCCTCCGTTGAACATGTCCAAAACCACGATGTTGAATCAATTTCTCCCCTCGATAGGAGCCACCCCGATCCCTATCCCGAATATCTTCATTCGAACTCTATCCCTTCTAGTATGCCCGCCAAAACCAACGCAACATACAATGATGAAAATTTTTTTGCTGTAAAATCAACTATAAAACATGTTATCTGCAACTATTTAGTGAATAAAATAACTCAAATAGAAATAGATTTTCTCAATGCAATACATTTGAAGAAAAAAAGTTCAGCAACAGCACTGGTTAATGTTTTATGCTGACATAAGTTTCCATTTTCTCCAAACAAGATTAAACATGAAATCCAGCAGGCCAGGTTCGAATCCCCATGGGACAAATTTCTGGGCTGGGTTAAAAAAAAAAGGTAGGTGCCTGCTGACAGTTCAAAAAAAAAGATTAAACATGATATTTTGTGTAGTCTTTCCAAAAGAAAAAGGATTTCACATGAGAACTTTTCTCATATATCTACACTTCACTAGTTCATATAAAAATTTGAGTTCACATGTGACATTTTGACTGTTAAAAGTTATTTTTAACAGTAGTCCATTTTAATTATTTTTACAGTTCACACTAACACTTCAACTGTTCAAAAAACAAGTATTCAGTTTAGCATGCTGCTAGCAATGCCCCACAAATCAAACAGAATGTTCAAGCTGACTGCTGACTGGACCCTAATAGTGAACTCGACACATATACAGATGAACTTGAATTGACCATAACTGTGAGCTTCGTTTAAGCTTCCTAAAAGAAAATGAAAGGCCTTAGCCTTCAACAGGTTCCCCAGGACTCTCAGCAACACACATAAATACTAGTTGGTGCTGCCAAAAGGTTTGCAGTTTTTTTGCTGAAATTTAGCTAGTACTAAGGATTATGCACCTAGACTCAGGATTATTTCCAACAGGAAATATTATGCACATGAAGTATCATTTGCCTACAATCAAGGATAACCAATGTACAGAAACATACACTCCAAAAGTTATAAGCACACAAATTGACAAATAGAACAGAGTTGAATATACCTTGATAACTGAAGTCACAAGTTTTGAATATGAATCAATTGAAAAATAAGAAATCTGATGTTGCTGGGATGACTGCAGAGATAGTCCACTAGGAGCAATAGCTTGCTCTCAGACACTACAGCGTGCAGCGATAGCAAGTTCCTGGACAATTTATAACATCAGAACTCAAGCATCATGTAGATCAGTAAAATATAGAACAAGAGTAAAAGAATTACCGTGAGACTAAAAAAAAACGGTCACTCAAATCATCTCCCTTCAGCAAGCCATTCTGTTGCAACTGCACAATGTAATGACTATATACTGAATCACTGGTAATCGGATGGTCACATATTTGACACCATTCAGAAAACAAGACCGCAACCTGTGCACCAATGAATTAGTATATTAGCTCTCTCAGTGTAGTAAAAGAACTAGGTTCAGTGGAGTACTGTAGGAGTGTCCTAATTAAGCCTGTGTCAGGCAACCAGAACTAGAATTATTACATCGAACAACAGAACATCAAAATAATTCTGAAGGATACATACACCATGAACTATTACCATCTTTGATTACAAAACATTAGCAGCAATACACTACGGATTCAGTGTATTCTTGTAACACCACTAATAAAAAGCAAGACACTTGTTGATGCAACACCATAAACAAAGTCTTGGGGAAAAAAAATGAATTCTGCCTGATTTTCAATGAAAAGATAGTTAAATGTGTTTCATAAACCTTGTCCTGAAAATCAGCAGCATTAGCAAAAGCAATGCCATCACCATTATCTTCTTCATTATTCATCGAAGGTTGACCAGATACAACCTGTCACCATTCACGAGCAATTTACCAAAGTCAGAAAGGGCATACATTTTATGGACATCAGTAACCATTTATCAATATTCAGACCTTTTATCTCTTGATTGAATAACCTTTTCATCCTTTGAAGCAGCGTAATTAGTACTGCTGTTCAAGGTACTCCTTGCAACTTCAACCAATTGCTGCAATGAATCAGGTGACCCAGGCCTCATTGCAAGCTGTAACACAGCAAACATTACCATTACTCGCAAGCCAACTAGGAGACGAGGGAAACATAATATATACACTCGGATACCTTCGATAAGGCATCAACAACATTTAAAAGCTTCGGAGGAGACGCTACTGGATTCTTGGGTAACCAATGTCTTGATGAGTGATATAACAAATTCTGTTGCCATCTCTGAGGACAAGCAAATGCAGTTCACACTCAGTGATCAGAATTCAGAATGTTACAAAGTATGCAGTAGCATATACATTGCTTAATGAGTTTAGAGGTGAAAGCAGGAAGGATTGAGTATAAATAGAGGTGGAAGACAGAGCAGAAGTTGGACATCCATGGATTTAGCAAATGAACTAGGAATTCAAATTTTGGTGGGGGGCTGTCTCTTCCTAGTTCATTTTTTGAACTAGAGGGTATCCATTGGACATCCATGGACATCCAACTTTCAACTATAAGTATAATGCGTTTATGTATTGCAACGAACCCTCAAGGGGTACAAATAGAGTACAAGACTTGTGGGGCAAGACACCTCCCCGATACACATGGCAATACGGGATTACAATAGCCCTAACGACCAAATATACTAACATCCTATAGGATCGAGATGGTTGACTAGAGGGGTTGAATAGTCATTTCTAAAACTTGATCACAAAGGCTAGGAAAAATAAATGTGGACTTAAAACTAAAGGTCTAGCCATGACTACACCCCTCTAACTAAGTTCACAGGCACCCTAACAAGAGACTAAGAGAGAAATTAAGGTGCCAAGCTACTAAGAGCTCACCTAAACAAGTGTAGTATGCAAGGTCAATCAACCTAAGCAGTAGAACTCAAGCAAGCACAAAGGAGCTCCTACACATACCAGTGAGGAAAAGAACACTGACTACAAGCTACACTAGCACAAGAACAACTAAACTTAGTGCTAAAGGTGTTGATGGTCTTGCGTGACACAACTTGGGAGTTAGCATTTTTGTGGAAGTTGATGACAGAGGGGAGAAGATGGACACACAGATATCATGAAAAGCAAGATTATTAGAGAATAGAAGGCTATCAATTTTTTGGGAAGCACACAAGTAGTGGGTGGGTGGGGGTTATTTGAGATGTGCATACATATGTTAGCTTGCATTTGTATGTTTGCATGAAATGGTTGCTAGACAGACTTGATTGATGACTTGTCTCTAAGCGGGAATATATATGTGTGTGCAAGTGTATAGTTATTCTTAAAGCCATGGGAATATATATATGCTCATAATTTACATATATGAAAAAAGTATACATGGGACAATAGAATGCATAGTCGGCTTTTGCCGCCAAGGTGCAATAGAATGCATAGTCGGGTTTAGGATAGACAGACATACTTTTAAGAGGGATTCCTAAAGCAAATACAGTTATCTAGTGCCACTAGGTTTTAAACTAACTTTGCATATGCATTACACCTAGTGGTGTGTGAGAATGCAAAAGAGAGAAAATGTTCTGAAAATGCTAACTCATGTGCTTAAAGAGTTGGTGACTTGGTGTTCATGTAGAACACATTTGGAATTAGCACATATGAAAAGCTTGTTTGAGAGAGGGTTGATTGCAGGTCACAGGATTTATCCGATGCTAGGCCCTCAGGTCACCAGAGAAAAGGCACCAGCCTTAAGCCCCAGCTAACTGACTGCTTTGACTGGGTGACAGGATTTATCTGGTAGCGCCCAAGACTAACTACCAGAGCTTAGGCTCCTGAGGGGGTGACGTTGCTGACGTGGGAGAATTCAAATGCTTGTGCTGCATTCTCTAGCACGGCATCCTCGACCACGCTCCTCCACCCTCACGCCGGCTGCTACCTCAAGATTAGCACAAAGGGCCTGGCGTGGGGAGAATTCCTGTATGAGGACTCATGGCATCCTCGACCACGGCTCCTTCTCTAGCCACAACATACTCATCGGCTTCTTCTCAACACATCGACCATTATGACTGGGGGATGTTAGCTTGTCAACTTCTTCTCGAAGTCTCACCGCCTGCAGTGCTCCCACTGTGCTAGGGGATGTTAGAGTAAACAGGTTAATAGGAATAGTACCACATTGTCTATCCACGTGGGGTGTTAGTCCTATGTACTCTATATAATCAGTCCATGAGGCCTAATCCAATACAACAAATATTCTACATTCTAAATCACCTACAGTCCATATTCCTTAGTATCATGCAGCATAAAAGAGATCACACAACTTGTCTTTGGTCGATGTATGAATGTTGCCCAATTAAAAGGATACAAAGAATCTTGCAACTGTTTAGGTGATAAGTAGTGATAACTTTTCTCTTGCTAATGTTGTTAGTACTACACATCACTATTGTACCAGATGATGGTATCAGCTACGTAATGGTGACAATTTTGGCACGGTTGTTTCTTCTTTTTTGGGCTGCCAGATGTGGCCCCTCAACCTGGTGCAAGATTGGTGGCAGCAATCTGGTTGATCTTTCAGCAAGATAATTGCTGGGCTCCTGGCGTGAAGGTGGCAGCAATCTGGTTGATCTTTCAGCAAGATAATTAAGCGTGAACACGCTGGTCATGCTGGGCTCCTGGATCCTTTGGGAAATGAGGAACATCATGGTGTTTAATGGCATCCCCCGCCCAGGTTGGATCGGGCGCTCCTGCTTGACAATTTTTGCACAGGAGGCAGACCTCTGGATGCTGACAGGTGCTAAAGGTCTCAGAGATCTAGTTGTTGCTGCTCGTAGGGGTTAGCGTTTTTTCGGTTATGGGGTCGTCAATTGTAAAAGTGTGATCTAGTGTGTGTGTGTGTGGGTGTGTTTTGTGTTTTTTGTAAGCCTTTTGACTCTCCTCTTAATGCAATGATACGCAGCTCTCCTGCGTATTCTTAAAAAAAAAAAAAAAGCCACGGTAATGGAGAAGACCAGGATAAGGGTGAGTCCTTTATATATAGGGATGATAGGCATTATTGCATATCTGCCTTTATAGAAATCCATCTGATCTATCTGTATTTCCTAACTAGTTAATCTACCGCTTCATTTGAGTTATTCCAAATCCATGACTTATTCTGAACAAAACTTGCTAGAAGGGCCTGGCCAACAAACATAGCACTGCCCATAACAGCTAGTACTCATTATGCAAGGTGTTTTTATTTTCATTCTTGAATTCTGCAAACAGAAGGAATAAGTTTTGTTTTGACTTACTGTTTCTTCCACCATCGACGAGCTTTGCCAAATGAGCATCATACTCCCCCAGATTAAGCAGATCATAACAAATAAGCCCAATAACTATCTCCAAGTTAAACTTCTTCTCTTCATGTGAATATATTACCTGCACAGGAAGTCCAATTTGTAAACAAAATATACATAAATAAATTGCAACAAGTCTAAATAAAAAAATTAAACATGGCACCAGACAATTCTACTTTGCAGAACAAGAAAAGAGTGGTCTAGAAGTCACTAGACATACAGAAAGATGCCACTTGCTCCCTGACCCAAAGGTGTCATGTGAGTTGATATGATCATGTATGCAAGAACCAAGATTGCAAATATAAACTAGAAGTGTCTAGAAGGTGATTGTGGATGGTACATGGATCAGCTTAGTTATCCAGAGCAGTCTGTTGGATTCACAGTGCTGACCCTAGGCATCCATAACTCACTATAAAACCAAAAAGGGCAAAATGACTAGCTTGCACATTCAGGGACTTAGGGTTCTGCTAGTTAACATGTTCAATTCCTTAATGATGGCTAAAAACAGCATTTTTAGGTCTAATTGCTGGATGTTGGCCTAGGATGTACTAGAACAACATTGTAGATTCTTTTTTTTTTCACTTTAAAACATTGTAGATCTTGTTGTTTATAGAACTCACCTTTTAGCTTCTGTGGCACCTCCAGCCACAGAAAATTACAGATACTTCCCTTTCACCCACCCCACTTTAATCTACACTAACATCTTTATTGATTACCCTGCCTTTCTGTAGCATCAACCCCCAATATCAAAGGGTATCTTGCTTGGCCACTACCTGAACCTCCAAACTAATGCATCCGTCATGCCTAGTATCAATAAAGTGGAAACTAATGCCACAAGACAGTGTCCTCGATATGCAACTGCCGAGGTCCCCTGACCATCGCCACATGACAGTCGCCACATCCATCTCAGCTTCAAGATCCATTACAGGTCAGCTCCAAGATCCAGTTCAAGTTCTCTCCTAGATCTGCTGATTCTTACCTGAGTCCATTGTGTCAGTTCTATCATACTTGTTCTCTTAGATTGGAGATGGTAGTAGTATGTTGTCAAGATGAATTGGCCAGAGTCGCACAAGAAAAAAATATTCTATAAGAGGAACTGGAGCTGAAAAAAATGTTTATCTTGGCTGAAATCTATCCCATTGCACATCTCAGTCTATTCATCTTTGTGTGATCTTGGATCAAGTAGGATCTCCTGGCCCCTCAAGCCTGTTGGATTTTGGCGTAAGAATCGACTCTGAATTTCCGATCGTGTTCTGCCACAACGTTGCACATCTTAGCTGCGCCCACTGGGTTCTACAGTTCCATCTTTTTGGATAAAGTCCTGAGCTAATAAGTACACAGCTGTATTGTTTTCAAGCAGCCTTTGTTTTTGTTGTTATTGACTTTATAACTAACAGAATGCTCTGCAATATAGATTGTCGTCATAGATGTGTGAGGGCTTCTTTTTACGTTCTTAATGCTTGTGTTTTAGGTCCATTGTTGTTCAATAGTCAGATTTCTTGTTTTTTGGGTGGTGGGCTAGCCATGATCATCCTTGTGCAGATCCTCTAATGAACCTATTTCCTGATTTATCTAAATAAATTACTGGAGTTCCATGTACATGCGCACTTTGCCAGGTGTATGAGTTAGGTAATAACATCATCTTGATTGTCATGTTTCTTTCCTAGAACAAGAACTTAGCTTGCATTAGTTATGCATATAGCTTGTTTCTTGTCTATCCGTGCTCATGCTTCTGGACATCGCTGTAGCTTGTACTGTAACAACATCGGCTAGACAGATTAAGCATGTTTCACATATGCTGGACATTAAATGCAACAGTTATTTACATGTCATTACCTTTCCTGTATAAATCATATTAGTCCTTGGATCACAGTTAATTGGTAACTCCGGTAACTGAATGTGCTTTCTATTGACACTCACACTCAGACCATGTCGCCCTATTTTATCTTGGTAATTTGTAGTGTGTCAATGAGCCTGCCTGTAGCACTTGCACTTACAGTTACTGGTAGTAAAAAAAGACAAGTATAGGATAGGATGGCTATACTGGCATTATATACTTGTCCGATGGTCCACAATCCCCTAGGAGCCTGCCGTGGAGGGGGGGGTCCAACGGTCCACAATCCCCCTAGGAGCTGCTGTTCACTGGGCGGATCTACCCTGCCCAAACTACGCCTTAGTGGAGTTATAAGAGTGGTTGTTTGTAAGGGTCTTTTAAAGGACCATCTCTTCTCCCTTCAATACAAGATATGCAGCTCTCCCATATGTTTCAAAGAAAAAAAAGGGTCTCTCACCACTAAATTCAAATACAATGCATAGAGAGAAAACTATCCTGATTCCTACAGCAGTAAATAGATCATCACAAGAAAAAAAGACAATAGAATCAGATCTTCACAAAAAAAAGCTAGAATTGGCGTTGATCAAATTTTACTTTAGAATAAAAGACTACTGTGGAGAAATATACCCAGCTTGTTAACTCTTTAACGACAAGTTTGCAAACATCACGCACTGCAACAAGGGTTGCAAGAAGCCATGTGACATAAGTGCTCTTTGACGCATTTTCATACAAACTTTGAAAACCTGGACGAAAAACAGCAAAGGGAAAAAAAAACTCAAGGAAAGCGACAATAAATGGAACAGAACATGTAACATAACTGATGACAAACCTTCTCTGCAACTGCTAATGCGGCTTCATCCCGACTCACACATCTACACAAGATATCAGGAACTTCGGCGATAACAGACTAAACACAACAACAGTCATAGATGCCACTTTGTCAAGAAAGGATTAATTTACGAGAAAACATATCTAGCCTACCAATAGAGGAAATTAAAATATAAAAAACATAGTAAGAAATATCCAAATCTGTAGCCAGCAGGCTGACCTGAATTTCCACATCTTTCCCATTGTTTGCAATCAAGGTTTCGACCTGAAAGATAGAGAATAGGAAACTGATCAACAATACCGTTGCCCAAAAAATGTGTGCGAGACATTTAGACAGATGGCATCTAGAGCAGAAACAAATAAAAGAAAACTTAACAAGGTCTAATAGTATTGTGATTTGCAGTTGAAGATTATTTGCATAATGTACATGCAAGGTTTCAAACTATAGCAGATAGCATGGACAAACATTATATGAAGTTACTCCATTTTTATGTTAATTTAGTACCTGACATACTGGCATAGATCATGCTGTTCCTCTATGATACTACTGGATCCAATACAGTTATTTCCCAATGTACAAAATAATATTACCTTCTGCCAAAGATGTTGATATCTGTCCAATGCATCACCAGTATTCAGCAGTTCTGGAAAAGCAGACCCTAGGCGATTGATAGCAACAGTGGGTGAAGGTGGTATTGCAGAACCTACATCCTGGGAGCATGGTTGTGCAAAGTTTAATCAAAAGTACCCTTTAATCAAACACTATTCAGTTTACTTCATGTGAACACAAGACTAAGTTACTAACTTTAGTTGCAGTTGCTAGTTCACCCACTAGAAGGTCACCAGAGGCCATAGGAGGAAAAAAATTGATGCAACATTTGTGATTCCACAAGCTTGGCCAGAACTGTCAGTCGTACTAATTTGAGCAGAAACACTGTCATGGAAAAATATAATACATCCAAACAAGGTGCTTCAATCAATGTACAAGTAAGACAAAGAGGGAAGTCTTCATCCTTACCTTAAAAGTTGTGTAGCAGCAGGATCTATCTTGTCAGGTATTAGTTCTGTTGAATGATTTGCAGATGTGAATGCAGCAAACTGGAGAGTTGAGAAACTACTGGAGACTGATGGAGCTAAAATTGGTCCATGAACTGAAGCAGTACTGGATTCAGTTGGGGCAATGACAGCTGTTGTAGCAGAAGTTGTTGCACCAGCATTTTGACTACTCTGGCTATGCCACACAGTGATGAAGTCCTGAAATTGACATCAAAATAAGATGCAGGTGTTGGAAATGAAAATTGGCTGAAAATGAAGAAATTCATGATGCAATTTCACCTCGTATACTCGTCGTTGGACAGCAGACAAATTACCAGAAGGCTTAGCACGAAGTACATCGGGGACACGTGTAAGACCTTGAGTGTAAGGAGAAACATCATAATAAGCTGAGGCTGAGCCTTGTAGTTCCTTTTGTCTCCTCAGTTGTGCAAGAGGTTGCTTTATCTCTCCATCAATCATCTCAACAGCCTGCAATAATACCACTGGCACTGTGATTCTGCAAATCTCATACTTTGTCTTGTGCCATTGTTGCCATCATAGAATATATGTAACAGATTACCAAACAAATAAGTAGAACTTACATAAGTTTTTATTTTAAAAAAAAAAAAGAATACGCACATCGCCAAAAGGCACAGAAAAATGTCAAAGAAGTACCTTGCGTGTTGCCACAGTCTCTGTTAGAGCACATCCAAGATCCAGATTATCATTAACAAGGATGTGACTAATTTGTTCAGTGGTTTCACTATTGCTAATCAGGTTCTGAACAAGACTTGAGAAGATGAGATAACAAAGCAACACGAAGAGGCTCCTGCAACAAAAACAAAAGAATTGAATTTAGTCCTTTGTAGATGATATCCAACCAGGAAAACATACTAATCTAGTTGAAATACAACTAAAAGAGTTGAACTTAAGCATGGCTTGGATGTCCTATATTCCTATTATTCTAAAAAGATGTGGCCAACTCAAATCAAAAAAGAATTAATCAAGAATAAATACCTTGGAAGTAACATGCGCTAAACTTCCTGCTAATGTACCAACCATCAAATGTGCAGAGCGAGAAATGGCTCCATCATCAGATTCCATTGCATAATCCTACAGGAAAGGAAATGCAGTCTGTTACAAATAAATCCACCAGCAATACAAATATCTATGCAATTGCCGATCGACGATTACTGAAATATTACAATATGTTTACCTTTAGAATAAGTTCCTTAGTGGTTCGGGTAGCTATTGTAACACTTCTTTGGATAACAGGACCTATAATCTCCTTAATAGCCTTATCTAATGCCACATCCATGATTCTACGAAGATCAAGAGTGTTGTCAGATGATTTTAAAAAACTATAGTGCAATGTAAGCTTACATAGAGAAACATACTTGCTATACTGCAATTGTGGGCCAAGTGAGTTAAGTTTTTCATTGATTCTGAAATATATATCAGCACGTGGAATTGCTGCCATAAGCTGTAAAGAATCCATTAAACAATAAGTATAGAAATATTGAAATTAAAGAAAGGGAGAGCGGAATGGGGCATAGAAAAGCAATGAGTCCCAACCTGACTCAAAGAAAATGGGGATGGTGATGGTGTTTGAGGTGGTGCAACCTGGGTCAGGCTGTGAGAGCTAACTTGTTCAGGCATGATTAAAGCAACCTTATCATCTTCAACCATACTGTTTGGAGGTAGGCTTAATAGGTGCTGCATACTGCACAACAGAAGTACTCTAGGTGAATTGAAGTATTAGAAAATGCAAAAAGCTGAAATCTTTGCTGACTATGAGAGAAGTAAACCGACCTGACTAAGCATATTTGGAAGGCTTGTAGCACGTGAAGTGCTATTAATCTCAGGTTGTAGTTCTACATGGTTCAGTGAAGGACCGATACCGGAAGAGACCTCCGCTGCTGCAGGTGTTTGAGATGCAATAACATCTTTATTTGAAAAATCTGGATTTCCGACAACCTGCCGAATCCGATCTTTAAGAAGAGAAGATGGTTTTACATCTTTCATGTCCACACTAAGATTCTTAAACAAGACCTAATGACAACAAATAATCATAATTAGATATCATTCTTTTTTAAGAACATATCCCTTATTACCATGACTTTGAATATGCACAAACCTCAATGTCAAACTTGAGGTTCATTTTGAGATTAGGTAGATTGTATATCTCAACAAGGAGACTAAGAATACCCAACGTCCAGGGATTTGGAGGACGATATGCTATACTTGATTGGCATGGTTCAAGAATCTGAAAAATCAACAATATCACAATGACAAGCACAATAATGGTTATGTTTCTTTTTTCTTAGGAAAAAATAAGATACCTTTGAAGTAAACGGAATGACTGCAATCATCAACCCCCTTTCATAAGCCTGGAAAGGGAAATCAAAATTGAATGTCAGGTCAGGAAGATGCATTATGGCTTGCTTGAACTAATTGACAAGCATCATTGCACCACTACTTAATTCAGCATTTAATCCAGATTCCAAACAAAGTTTAGAAGTTAGAAGATTGGATGAAGCAACTAAAGGCAAACATAAAGGTTACGAAAACAAGCATGACACAGAATTATAGAATGAACAAAGAAAATAAAATGATTTAAATACCAGTATTTACCTGAACTATTAAGATTTTTGGGTCAATTTCCTTTGCTCTTAACGTTTGATTCCTACCTATAGTGCATTTTCCAAGCCAGCTACCAAGATTTTTTAGCAACGAACGCTCTTCAGAACTAGATTTGATAAGATCCGAACGTAACAAGACCTGCTGGGAAAAAGTCTCAAAAAGAGCATTACCAAAAAAAAAAAAAGATAAATATGAATGGACATGACCTTGCAGTTCTCGTATGTAGCTTTCATTATTTCCTTATTCAATGATTTTGAGTTAACCTTGTCGAAGAATTTCAAATACAAGTCATGGAAATTCGGTTCAATGCTTGCCCTGCGAAGACATGCGCACAATCCTAAAATTGAACATGTTTTGTTGCATTGAAATAAAAGAAAGTACAATTGTATCATCAATGTCTACCTTTTCATGACCATGTATTGTGCAAACCAAGGATAATAATGCTCCTGTAAAACCTCATTAAACTCTTTTGCCTTGGCCTCCATATTCGAAATGGAGATATTATTGATCATGAAGAAAATTTTGTCTTGAACTTCAGGTGGTGGGGCCTAGGAGGCAACAGAAAAGTTAGTCTAAAAATAAAACTTATGTAATATCTTACAGAACAAGGATCCAAATAAAATAATAAAAACTATACTTGATGCCCTCAAAACATGATTTCTATTGTGCCCTAGGTCTTCAAATTAGATTCTAATCTTTAGGGTTCCCACACAAGTTTACAAAGTCTTCGGGTGTTCATTCGCCCTTAAAACTAAACAAACCTCAATTGGTGTATCCCTTTGTTCAGCTGCAGCAACAAGAGTCTCGATATTTAAAGCAGATCCAAATCCTGTAGTGTAGGAAGGTTGTCGAAGAATGCCTGCAAAACAATGGGACATGTCACAAATCTAGCCATGCCATATATTAAGAGCAGAAATAACTACAATTACCTACCGCCTTACGGGCTAATATTTAATCTATGTGCGTGAAAATAACCTGATGGAGCTGAACTTCTAGATCGTAGAAAACCAGAAGGTTGTGAAAAGAGCTGATACGCTGCTAGAATGATGGGGTGAAGCTTGAGAAGACTGTGATACGGTAGTCTGCAAATGTTCAGATTTTGCAACAATTAAAGAAAACATAGTGTTAAATTGAATATTCAAGAGATGCAAAAATACAGAATACAGATTTCTACGTTTGTCAAGCATCACATGACATGGAAATGTAACATACAATACCTTTGAATTGACACCCAAATCACTACTTGAAGTGAGAGGAGGTTGACCAATAGCCATGATGGTTTTTGTTTGACTGGCATTAGTAGAGCCTTTGGACCTCTCCCCGAGAAATCCCTGATTCCTCTGTTGCAATGAAAAGGAAGAAATTGTCCTATCTAGTTGTGTTGGAGTTGAATTTATGAACTGCCATGATGCTTCAGAAGACTTCATACACAAAGCATTTGTGTCAGAAAAAAAGAATAGGTGATGATGTCATGAACAACCTTCTTATAAAAATGGCAAAAAAAACAAACAAAAATAAACTTCTGCTACTACAAGCAATTGAATGTTTCCTTCTTGACCTAGTGGATGTGAGTGTACCTCTATGTTTTCAATAGACTGTGAACCAGAACCTCGCTGATCAACAGGAATCATGGGGCTCAAATTGGGCTCATTTTGACTCAATGATATCTTGGCAAGTGCTTGCTCGATAGCAGAAACTAACTCAGCATGTGTCCCGCTAAGATGTGAAATCTGCAGTATATGATTGCAATATTGTGGCCACTCAATTACTCGATCCATAAACTGCTCCAACGCTGTTGTACCAAACATAAACATCTGCAACCATCATGCAATCAGATGTAGAATTTTCATAAATAAGTTAGTAATGTGGGAGAGTAGATACAACTGAAAGAAAACAACCATAGACAAACCTTTGAATCAATGGATTTACGCGAGGGGCATCAAGAACACCCCGTAGAGCAATTCCCAAGTGCCAGGTGGGTCACAAGTTGATGTTTTATGACAGAGCCTATATACAAACAGAAAAACAGAATCAGCTTCCATAAGCAGATGATGACTTCAGATACTCACAGACATGGTAAACACAAATACATAGCAAAACAGAATCAAAAGAACATGATAGCCTGATCATTTGAACAATGCTGCCAAGTATGAAGTATCATCCAACTTAGACAACCCAAATACAAGCAAAGCATGTGTGTGGGACACAAATATTTCTTCCAGAAGATCAAAATGAGTATTGAAAAGAAACCAGAGTCACGAAAAACAAAATGAAACCACCTAATTCATGTGTCTCTCCTAAGTCATAACTGCCACACTATTTTTCAGAAATATTAAACCAAAAAAAGTCGCAATGAACCAAGACCAAGCTACAGCTTTGCATATAAAAACATGGGAAGATGTCAGAAGGCTTGGTAAGCAAAAAGGCAAGGCTCTAGTAGACAATAACATGCTGAAATACATTGCAACTATTAGTAAATAATGTATTGTCCAATGCAAATGTGTTTCTGTATAAACTTAGGAACACAAGCAAGAAAAGCCAACACTTACCAAAAAGCATAGCGGTTAATTTAAGCTGTGCATCTGGATACTTCGGGTAGAACTTGTATTCTTCAAACAAATTTGAGATCATGCAGTTGAAAATTGATAGCTCCCTGTTTACCCATAATATTATTAAATAAAGACATCAGCAAGTGAACAGACAGAATAGACAGAATTCAACATTAAAACAAGTCATCGCGGGCAAAAAGTGAAAGAAACAAAAAGATGTTGATAGTTGTTTTCAGAATATAACTCAAACAGCTAATTTACATGACTGTGTATGCAAATAAAGAAGTCACTGATATATGTGACTGCTCTATATCAGAATTTCCCTGCACGTATTTAGGGCTGCCACTGTTAAAAAAGAAACTTCAGAAGTCTGATCTTATGCCTTGGGTTGAAAAAATTGCAGATAAGCTCTCAGGTTGGAAGGCGTCACCCTTGAACAGGGCAGGGCGTGCCACCATGGTCGCTTTGTCCTCTCTGTTTTTTTTTTTTTTTTCTCGAACACGCAGAATAGCTGCGTAACAATATATTAATAGGAGAAAAAGAGTCATACATATCCTCTCTGTCATACCTATGTACCTACTGATTGCACTAAACGTCCCAAAATGGTTCATCAAGGCGATAGATAAGTTCAGAAAGGGATTTCTTTGGAAAGGACAAGCTCAAGCTAATTGGGGACTGTGCCTAGTTGCCTGGGTGAAGGTAACCGGACCATTGGATCTTGGTGGCCTTGGCATTCCTAACCTGGACATTACAGTTGAGGTGGCAGTGATTTAAAAAGACTAGAGCTGATCGTCCGTGAACTGATTTGGAGCACACCTCACACGATTATCACAGAAGTGCATAACAGGAATAGCACACTTTTTTGGACTGATCGATGGTCGCACGGCTGCTCTCTATTATTCGCAAAAAAGAAAAAAGAACAGTGGCTGAGGCGCCCAACAACCATAGATGGCTAAATGATATTCGGGGTGGTCTGTTCGGAAATGGCTTAATGGAATTTCTCTGGCTATGGGACTGTCTTTGAGAGTTTCCATTGAATGATCAAGATGGTCGTCATGTCTAGAGATTTGATGCTTCCGAGTTTTTTTTCTTCCAAAACTGCGCACAGAGCTTATTTATATGGATGGATCAGTGACCTTTGAACCTTGGCAGCAGTTGTGGAAGTCTTGGGCCCCGAAAATGCCAAAATTCCTCTGTTAGCGATGTGCAATAGATGTTGGACAGTGGACAGGCTTGCTAAAGGGGGCTCTCTCATCCAGATAAGTGCCCACTTTGCGATCAAGAAAATGAGTCAATACAACACCTCCTAACAACATGTGTTGCGGCAAAGAGAATTCTGGTTCAGATTGCTCCAATTGGTCTAGCTGGTTCTGTTCCTAGACAGAATTATGGTAACTTTGCCAACTGGTGGCGCAAGACAATGAAAAGGGTGGAGAAAGAGCATAGAAGGGGAGTGAATTCTTTAATAATCTTGGGCACTTGGATTATCTGGAAGCATAGAAATGCACGTGTCTTCGAGGGTGCTGCACCTTCGGTAACATCAATCATAAGGGAGTTCAAAGACATAGCCTCTGGTGCCTAGCCGGAACTAAGAAGCTCCAGGGTTTAGAGCTTGGTGGTAGAACCGAAGAATCTAGTATTCTTTGTAGCTTTGGTCAGGTCGCGTGTTGTTTTTCTGAATCAAGTTTTCCGTCATTATTTTGGTGATCAAACCACATCTCATATTTGGTCCCCATATGAGACAAATGGGCTGTATGGGACCATTTTCTTCTCTAATACAATGAAGCACAGCTCTCCTCGATTTCCCAGGAAAAACTTGATATATGCCCGTGCGTTGCACCAAGGTCATGATTTTTTGAACTGAACTTCAATAATCGGATGCGAAGTGAGCTTCGAGGACTTCGTATTGGAACCGGGTAGGACGCAGACGCATGAGCTCCAAGTGGAGGACGCTTCGTATCGGACGCAAACACATCAGCAGACATTAAGATTAGGTATCATCAGGTAGACACCAGCTCCCTCACTCACATGCGGAACCAACTATGCCCTCCATTCCCACCAGCTCCCTCACTCACCAGCATATCCAATGAGGACACAATGGCTAAACCAACTATTCCCTACATTCCAAATTATAAGATGTTTTGGCTTTTCTAGATATGTAGTTTTTGTTGTGCACTTAGAGATACACTATGTCTAGATGCGTACCAAAAGCAATGTATCAAAAAAAGCCAAAAGGTTTTATATTTTGGAACGGAGGGAGTACAAAAAGCAACTCCTTATATAGCAGCACCATGTCAAAAATAGAAGATGTGGTAACATTAATTAGTACATATACAAAAGGCCCGAAAACCAAAAAGAAACAATTTAAAGCCACAAGCCCACAACATAGCACTCCCTCCATCTCCAAAAACATATAATTCTAGCGTTCAAATCTTGTCTCAAAAAATATGTAATTCTAAGTTGTGGCCAACTTTTTGTGTGGGCCCTTATATATTTTAATGTTGTTTTGTGGTTGATATTGTTCCACCAGTATCCTAACTTCCAAAGAATACTCTAGATACGTGTGAACTCAAGGGTGCAGGAGGGGCAAAAGCATGATTTCAAACTCATGCTAAATGGCTTGAAAACCGAGATTCACATGTTTTGTGGGACGGAGGGAGGAGTTTGTCAGGATTCGTGCCATCTTATTCAATGCTTCGTCTTATTCATTTTTTTTTACACAAATATAATTTATTTTGTTACGACTTATTTTATCGGTGAATATACTTGAATATTGATTAGTTTATTTTATAATTTGCATAAATATTTTGAATAAGATGGATGGTCAAACATGATGTTTAAAAGTGGAACTCCATGGGAGGGGAGTATGCATATAGTACAGCTTTCACAACATCTCTATATTTTTATAAAAGAAAGTCGCACAGCACCTCACTAAGAGTCAGTTTATTATCTACCTAGTTTTGCAGTTTTATTTTTTTTTTTTTCTTGAAAATATTGCAGTTTCGTTATGATATACACATTTGAATGAGATAGGCAACAGATTAAGCGGAACAAAGATCAAGTATGGAAAATTGAAAAAATGAAAAAAAAAATACCTCTTGTCTGTTGATTCTTTGAAGCGTGCAAGGATCTGTATCATAGCATCAATGCTTATCTGTCCAGCAAACATCTGTTGAAAATAAATATTCGCCTGAGCTTCAATGTCTTCAGAGCCTCCATCAGAAGAAGGCATGTCCTTCCTACATCACCACGATTACTTGATTCATACACTGATTCAACTGTCCTTAGTTCATCCACCAGTTGGTTAGATAGCAGTTGCCCCGAAAGTGAGAACGAAGAACCTGTAAACGTACATCATTTGCTCATATATTTACTCAATTGATTTGAAAAGCAAGTCCATAGACCATAACAAAAGCACAAATGAAAATAAGATAACTGAAACCTTTATAAATACAGGGCAAGAGTCCCAGCAGATATTTGAAAGAGTAGGTTGAAGATGTCGAATGGCACCTTCCCGCAGCATTATCATTTGTGCTTATCATAATTTCTTTCAAGAACTGAACACATTCCTGGGAGCATAGTAATAACATGTAAATCGTAATGCCAAGCAGAACTAGCAGTGATATAGAAAATGGAAACATCTTCATGACTATGTAGCATGATTGGTGAAGTCATGTGTATTACCTCAAGAAAAGTCACTCTATGCACACTCAACTTTTCAGTCAGCCATTTTTCAAGATGGCTATGGTCCTTCCTAAAGGCAGCTGTAGCAAGTCTAATGCTAAATGCAAACAGGGGGTGGAATCAAGGACAGTAGCCAAGATCTGTTTCAGGGGAAATGAAAAAGGATTATGGTTCAAGCAGTAATTAAATCTGTTAATATCAGAAGAAACTATTCTTGCACAGGACAGCCAATATAAATGAGCATCAACAAAAAAATTGTAATTAAGCCTAGTGTAAAAAAAAACAACTCTTCAAAGTTCAAACAGAGCAACACATAATTGACTAATTGCTCTTCTGGAATAGATGTTTAGGACTTTCATCTACTACAAAACTGAAACACAATCCAAGGTGCTTCTGTGAAGTGTTTAATTTTTAGCTGATCCAATGTGGACGGTGGACCAAGCATCTTCTTTCAATCTTTCAACAGAAAACTGGCTCATATATGTTATCAATCCATAAGCCATGCTGGAGCCTCCAGTTTGAAATGTATTATCAAATCCATTCTTGTGTTAATGCATGTTATCCACAGTTTAAACTTCAAGACTCGAATAGTACCTCAGTCCTCACCATCACTTTAGCTAGTTTACAGTTTCAGTTCATATTTTGCTTCTCCATGTGCAACCATTGCTTGAACCCCTCCCCACCCCCCCCCACCCAAGCTTAACATTCTATTGACATTTTTCCTGTAGTGTTAACAGACTAGTTTAGCAGTCAAAAGTTGCCATTAGCATATATCCAACTTAAACAGTTAATGTGACAAGTACAAGTTTGAAGTTATTTTATGACATATTCACATGCATACAATAGAATAAGCTTACCCAGTTAGGACTTGTTAAATTACATGAAAAAACACACAGATAATTCAACTTGCAAAAGGGAATTGTAATAAGGTTGTTCAGTAGCCAACACGCTACATAATGGTCGTCTACTTTACTACCTTTAGGTCTTCACATATCTCAACAGTTCGCAGAAGACAACTTATGTCAGAATGAGCATCAACAAATCCTCGAAGAGTAAAGTAAGGATTAATATGCCAGAGATAGTTCATAAGACTGCCGTGCATGGTGTTCTTCACTACAGCAGGAAAAACACAAGACAACACGTGCTGGATGAGATTATATGTAGTCTGCAAAAGATGATTAGAGTTCATGATAGATAGCAAATATGAATTAATCAAGGACGCAGCTAACAAATATGATTAATTCTAAGACACTAAGGACTCAAAACATACATTGATATGGCTAACACCAAGAAGTAACACTTCTGGACAATTGATCAGAGGATAATCAAGCATTGCTTGCACTGGCTTTGCATATCCAAGTTCGCAAGCTGACATAGCACCTCAAGAAGGTCAAGGCAGTACCAAGCCTGGTTGCCTTGGTTGCGATTTCCCAGGTCTGGAAAAGCCTAAAGAATACGACAAAGGTTATATGTGTGCATGTTTATTAAGAAGCGAAACTTGACAATATACAGGATGAGATACCATCTTCCTGGTACTATGTGTGAAAGTAAATGTATCATTTGGCAAAGCCACTGCATGTTTCAAGAATGACAGCTGTCCTTCTGTATTATTCCACAATGACCCACAGATGGCATGAAGTGGGAATGGATCCTACATGATTCCATGAACAAATCAGCTGAACAGTTCAGAAATCTAGTATCCAGAATAAGAAATAATGGTAAATACCTTGCAGGCTCGAGAATATATAGACATCAATAAACGAAAAAGCTGCTTCATCAGGGATAATGAAACCATCATGATCAAGATTTTCTATTACATGCGTCCAGTTAGTTCCAGGTGCCTGTATTTTGCAAGTACCATAAAAGAAAGAAATGGGGTAAAAAAACAAATGGGCAGCAAAAACAGAGATAGTGAAGTCTCACAATTTCATTGATTGAATCCACAAGGACATCAATATTCCATGCAGTCAACTGAGATGAGTCAATATTTTGGTTGTTCCCAAAAGCCGAAAGGAATATTGAATATGTATTTTGAGCTTCTCCGACACCAATACGAGTGCAAACCACCGCCCCTAGTAACTTAGAGATCCCCATATCATCAAGAGGCTCAAGGAGTGATAACATTTCTTTACAATGAGTAGTATCAGAAGTACATCCATATCCTAGTTCACCAATGATATCAGGCAGGCTTATTTGTTTTCCAATTTCGGATAGAAGGGAATCAAAATCATCATCTGAGCTACCAATGCACATCTCTCTATATCTGTACAGCACAAAGAAAGCAAAGAAAAATGTGTGAATAAGGCAACCTGATACATGGAACAAACATAAATGAGGCAACTCTGAAAACCTCAAAGAATTTGCTCGATCACTATTGGCTTGCTGAAGTGGGACAGGAAAATAGAATGGCCCCTCTTCGACATTTAATAGGGAAACAATGTTAGTAAAGGAGTCCATATGCTTTGAGAGGCCTTCTGTCTGGAGAAGAAACACAATAATCTCCTGGATCCGTTCATTTGATACAGAATGAGCATGGTTTGAGCATAACTCCTCAATTTGAGCAATTGCAAATTTTCTCCCTGCATAGAAAGAATCAGATAAGCATATCAAGGAAGTGAACTAATAGTTCACAAAGCAAATATATTTCTAATTAAAAAAACACAAGATTTCCCAAAACCAACTATTTACCTTCCAGGTTCAAGTCTAGATTATCAGAATCTGAGAGAGCAAGTCCAACTCCAACCCTCTCAGCTGCAGATAACTCAAGTTCATTGGACAGTGTTTCAAGGAACCCGTCGCTGACAGGTATAAGCCCTCAGTGCTTCACAGAAACTAGTGCTGAAGTAGGGTTTATGCACACAATATCTGAAGATCATGGCTACAAGATCATGTTTCAATTGGTGGTTCTTTGCCCCACCAATGTTCAAGAGCATTTCATCCACACAAACTTGAAGCACCAGAACGCACCCATCAGGGCTACAGTCCACAAGCTGAAACAATACTAATTAGTACGAAACATGCTAAGAGTGTCTTCAGAGCTAAAGAAAACAGGGATACATGTTCATGTTAAAAGGAGATTATGGCAGCTAAATCCTCAAAATCCATACATTACCCATAACATGAATGGCGTTTCTAAACATGGTATCAACAGTGGGCAGATTGTACAGAAACCTAAATAATCCTGACACTAGAGTTAATTCTAAGCACGGGATCAACCATGGGCAGATCGTTTGCTGGATCCTGACAAGCAAATTGCAAATCGGTTGTGCAAGGCGCGCTCGACCTTAACGAGGCACGGACAAAGCTTGCCTAGGGTTGGGGTAGGCAACTGATGCCAGAGTGTTATTACCTGGGAGAGCTCGCGATATATGGGGTCGCAGGTGGAGTCCTCGGCGCCCTGGATCAGGGCGCGCACCTCCGCGGCGACCGCGGGGTTGAACGGGATCATCCCGCCGGCAGTAAGCGGGGTGAACGAGGGCGGCGATGCTAGCTAGGGCCGGATCGCTGCTGGTTTCTGCCTCTGCAAGCCCCAGGCGGAGAGAGCGCAGGCGACGCGAGGCCGCGGCCGCGAGGGTGGTGTCGCTGAGTCGCTGTGTCAGGCCGTGTGTCAGGCCGTGACGTCCTGACGATGACTCGAGTCGAGGAAGCCAGAATGCGCAAATGCCAGTGCGGGGAAAGTAGGCCCGGACGGGCCGCGTTTCACAGATGTTGCTCGCTCGCTCGCTTGCCTGACATTTTTTACGTTTTTCTTCCGGCCGTTTCTTGGTTTTTTAGAGGATCCGGACATTTCTTGATTTTTTTTTTAGAAATGGCCCTCCCTCAAACTTTATTCATGAGCAATATTAGGACATGGACTCAGAATGCATGCGGCGAACCCGCCCGGTCGCCCCGCAAACTAACTGTTTGTGGCTGTTGCGGTTAGAGGCGTATTCAACCACTGAGGCAATTTGCCATGCCTATAACACAACATACTGACAAAAAAATGCATGGCGACTTGTACAATAGGGTGTCGTAAGTCAGTCTACAAGTTATTTAATACAAGCATGAACACGTAACACAAGATGATCAAACGTAAATTGGATCTTTGTATGTTTTTTTGTGGCACGTACTGCTAACCTCCATACAGTACATCCATATATACAATCAAATCACAACACGACATAGAACTGCATTTCAACGTAGAACTTCATTTGCCATACGGTTCAGCACAAGGATGGGCATTGTTACATCTTGCCATTGGCATTAAAATAGAGATGGAAAACAAGGCTTCCAATCATTCGAACAGAGATGGAAAACAAGGCTTCCAATCATTCGAACAGGTAGCATTCAGGTAGCTCTGATCTCTCACAACAGTCCAGAACACTACTCACATTAAGAAAGCAGTTCAGATAGCTCAGAACACTAGCTTCGCAAAAAAAATTGAAAAAACATCACAGCACTAGATACATTCAGGAAGCGGAATTATAAAGCACTCAATTCACAACTCTTCCTCTGCAGATCACAGCACCAGGTAAATCACACCATGTCCTGCAAAATTGGGGCATAAGTAAAAAAAAAAAGAAATTGATAAGAGAACACTAGACATTTCCTACAGCCAGATAGCAGATCACTGAAAATTAGAAACAAGTGCAGAGACATACCAAACTAGATAATTTCAGGAAAAAGCATCCTTCTCAAACACTTCATGGCGCAACTCGCTCAGCCTTTTCGTCATCTGTCATTGAACTAGTATCTTGTGAGATGAGGTTGTTATATGCATCCATCATCTTTGATTCTTTCTCAAGTTTTTTTTCCCCTCTATCTCAAGCTTTTTCCCTCCATCTCTAGCTTTTTTGACTCTCTATTTTCCTGTGCTGTTAGATGGGCAAGCTTTGTGCTCTCAATCTTATCAGAAGACAACTTTTGCTGCAGCTCTAGCACCTTCATGCGGTTTGCATTAGCTTCTTCTTGCATCTTACTCCATTTGTCAAGGTTTTCCACATTAATTGCGGATTCCTTTGATTTTCCTTTATCACCCATTGCCTTTGCAGCAAGAGCGGCCTTTTTAGCTGCCTTTTGTCCAATTGGGCGCTTCAACATTTCATCTTCACTGCTCTGTACATCTTCTTGAGCTGATAGGACTTCCTCTTACGAGCGTTCTTCAACTCTTTCGTTGTATGTTATCCACTTCGCATGTTTACGACATATTTTCCAAACATTCTTAATCACAAACGGTCCTAGTTTTGCGCCAAATAGAACTTCTCAGCTGCCTCCATCCACATGTCATCAGAGTATCCACTTGTAAAAAAACTCTACGAGCATTCACATAATCACATTCAAAAAGAAAACACCACCTATTAATCTTGTGCCATCGATCCTTGGCTTGCTTTGCCTTTCTTTTCCTTTCTGGTGGGACGTCCTTGTTGTATGCATTGATCACATCACCCCAATATGCTTCGCCCTTCCTATCGGCTCCCATGGTTGAGTCCGTCGAATGTTCAATCCAAGCACTCATCAATGTCTCATCTTCCTTTGGTGTCCACGAGATCCTCTTCTCAGTCCTGACATTTTCAACTTCAACAGCCTGCTTATCCGATAGTACTTCTACATCCGAGGGTGAACCAACTGTTAGTGTATATGTGTAGAGGAGGCCCAATAGAGGCCCATGTACACCCAACTATATGCCCACCCTTCTAGGGTTGGAGGAATACAGAGTGTCTATTCTCTAACATGGTATCGGCTGAAAAACCGATCCTCTCTCGCCCTTCTCCCTCCCGCCCAACACCCATTTCCGCCCAAGCCCAATTGCAAAGCGTTGGCGAATGTAGAGATACTGTTCACAAGCTTGGCCCCAACACCATTTCCGCCCAAGTTTGTGCTTCGCCCTCGATTGCTTCCTTGACCTCATCTTTTCCTTCAAAGGACTCCCAAAAGCATTTCCTAGAGTTACGTCCAAAACAAACAATTGGATTTTAGTTAGGGAAAATAATGTCTCATGTGGTTGCCTCAAAAAAAAATCCAACCTCATCATAATCCACCATATGGCCACAAAAATAGCCTATTCCCCACTCACGAAGGAACAAGGCCATACTGGCGCTGGACACCACATTTGCAAAAGGCGGGGGTGGCGCGGGGGGCGCGGGGTGGCGCGAGGGCGGGGTGGCGTAGGGCGCGCAAGCCGACCTCGGCGAGGGCTATGAGCTCGTCCAATCTTGAAGTGTCGCCATCATCATCCACATTTTGGGCGCCTCCCACTTTCGGCCTTGGCGCGGCGCGCATGCTCTATCTTCCTCTCCCTCTCCTCCCTCTCGGCATCGGCTCTCCTCCTTTCCTCTTCCTCCCCTGGCGCCTTCTCATCGCCCGCTTGCTTCTTCAACTCCTCATGCCTCCGTTGAAACCCAGCCCTAAACTCCTTGAGGCCTTCCAAGTATTTCTTGTTCTCCTCACCGACCTCAAGGTCGATCCTTTGCTCAAAATCACGTGAGTGGTGGTGGGGTCTCCGCAAAACAAAGAATTGTCACAAAGCAAATATATAATCATAGCAATAAAAAAACCAAAATGAATATACACACCATTAGCTAGGGCGTTGTATCGGCCAGCGTCCATTTGTAATTGGCACACATCCAATACTTCCGCATGTAGATTTCCTCATCCTCGTCATCCCATTCTACTTTGCAAGGATCACCACACCAACAATTGGGCCTTGGAACACCGGTGGGGAGAGGCTTATGCATATAGGGATCGCAGGCAAGCGAGCATAACTACCTCGAAAATTTGATGCAAAGTGTCAATTCATCGTAAGGTATCATATTTGATGCAAAATGCAAAGTAGCCAAATTTGAAGCAAAAATGTCATTACGGTATAATATTTGATGAATAAAAGAAGAAAAAAAATTAGGTCCAACAATTATTCTAACGCCAATCCATCATACAATTGCATAAACCATCTACAAAAAAAAACAAAATCAATCCCAACAACATGTGCGTGTCATGGTTGTCATGTGTGCTTGTCCAAAAATTTGGCTACTCTTGTCTATTGATTGCACCTGATTAAAACCAACACAACACAAGAAATTACCTCTTTGTACTACCACGCCTCGGCATTCTTTGGGAGTTGGGGATGGAGGGTGCGCCGGCGGTTGAAGGCCACCACGGATGGAGCGGACGGGGGGTCGGCCGGCGTCGACCAACGGCGGCGAGGCACCGCCGGGCCGGCGAGGAACGACACCGAGGCGTGGCGGGGGGCGGCGGCTTGCTGGCCCGGCGGTTCAAAATTTGCTTCACGCGCCGCTCGAGAATGAAACGGCCGAAGCTTCGGTGGGATGCTATTCCGCGCCGCCGCGCCGCGGATCGAGGGAGCGGCTTGCCCGCGCGGCTATCGGGCGCGCGGCTACTCGCGCTTAAGATCTGGCGGCGCGGCGGCTGCGCGATCAGCCGCGGACCGCATGCAAGGCGCCGCGTAAGCGAGGTACATCGCGCGCTCAATTAAGGCGCTTGGCGGCGTTAAATCCAGCCTTATTTGAACCACGCGCGTCAAAGGGTTATTCTTAGAAAATCTTTAAAAACCGTGTTAAAAATAGTTTTTCTTTAAAAAAAAGGGTTAAAATTAAAAAAAAATCTACGCGAGCTTGGGTCCCCGACGCGGCGGGTCTGCTTTTCGGATGCGGCTGGTGCGTTGCGTACCTCACCTTCACCAGGCGGACATCGCGTATCCGTTCGTCAGTCTTCTTCATATGCATGATCCCCGGGGAGCCACATCTTGCGACCATGAAGCGCCTCCTCGCTATATCCGTGGCACTATTGACTTCGGCTTGGCTCTCCACCGGTCTCCCTCCCTCCGAGCTCATTGTCTACACCGATGCCGACCGGGCCGGGTGCGGGACACGCCCGCTCCACTTAGGTTATGCCGTCTTCCTCGGCGGCAACCTTGTCTCTGGTCGCCCAAGCGGCCGGTTGTCTCCGCTCGGTCACGCGAGGCGAGATCGGCCGTCGCCAACGGTGTGGCGGAGGTGTCTCGGATTCACGTCGGCTCTTGGCCGAAGCTTCACGATCCGCTCACCAAGACCACCCTTGTCTCTTGTGACAACGTCGGCGCCGTCTACCTCTCCACCAACTCGGTTCAAGATCGGTGAATGAAGCATGTGGAGATCGACTTGCACTTTGTCCGGCTTTGGTTGCTATCGGCGTTGTCGGGTCCTCCATGTCCCGAACCACCTCCCGGTTCGCCCGACATCTTCACCAGGGTCTACCCTCCTCGGCGTTCTCGGGTTTCGATCCAGCCTCAACGTGGCCGGTGGCTAGTTGTGGGCTGGGGCCTTGTGGTGTGTTACTTTCTTTGATTGGTCGGTCTTGATCTCCGGCTGCGCCGGAAGCTTCGAGGCTGAAGGGGGGTGTTAGTGTATATGTGTAGAGGAGGCCCAATAGAGGCCCATGTACACCCAACTATATGCCTACCCTTCTAGGGTTGAAGGAATACAGAGTGTCTATTCTCTAACACCAACGAAATCCAAATTGTCCTGGCTGTTCAAAATACCCATAAAACCACTAGGAGGGTGTGGATTGTTTTCCCTGAAGAAACCAAGTAATCAGACTAAATTGAAACTAAAATATAGACAAGTAAATCAAACAATTTAGTTCATCAAAAGAAAAGAAACCTATCCTGACATAGTTGTACCTCCATATCATCTTTCAGGTTTCAGGTTACAAAGAACAAGCAAATACAGAGAACAAGTAAATTGGATATGCTCACAACTTGCGTCTAGTAGCTGGCTATAGCGTGCAGCCAAAGGACAAGCTCCAGACTGCTACTGCTAAATTGGACAAGCTCTCTAAATACAGGTTCAGAGACACCACCGCTACTGCTAGTTCATCTATCTCTGCTAAAAATATCTATTTCAGAAACATGTAAGAAAACAACCTTACTGTTAGTTCATCTATTGTCTGAAAAGAACACTTCTGCTGCTAGTTCATCTATCTCTGCTAAAAAACACTACTAGTTCATCTATTGTCTGAAAAGTACACTGCTACTGCTAGTCCATATATCTTCTAGAAAAAATGATGCAATGTACTGTCAATTTTCAGAAACAGGTACAGACAACATGATGCAATGCCTGATAAAAAAAACATTGCTAGATCCTTGCATGCCCTTATTCGCAAAAAAAAAAAAGATCCTTGCATGCCTTGCAGGGTGCTGTTGCATCTGCATGCATTGCAGTTGCACGCAGAATACAGTTAGCCTGACTGCTAGTAGTAGGTGATCAAAATTCAGAAGATAATCAAATGCACCTACTGCAAATTTTTCAGAAACATGTACGGGTAATCAAATGCACCTACTGACTGCTAGTCCAGACTGTAGTAGTAGTTAATCAAAATTCAGAAACATGTGCTAATCAAAATTCTCTTACCATGTATCTGGATGTCGAACTGAGGAAGACACAGGACTAGAGCCGTCCAAGCCCCACCAAGCCGGAGATGGAGATGGAGGGAACGGGAATCCAGCAGCAGGCGAAGACGTACTTCCAGCGAAGCCACCGCCGTCGTGGATAGTGAATGCGCCGATAGGGGACGAATCGACCGCGCCGGATGCATCCATGGATGAGGCCGATGCTACTCCACCATTGCCACTGAGAGGTGCCGCCAGACTGGAACCGCGGCCAGTAGCCGGGCCAGACCCACGACCAAAGGGGAGGAGGCCGCCTGACGAGCCAGATCTTCCTCCAACGGGGAAGAGGTCTGCTGCCATGCTCGGTCCGCGACCAATGGAGGAAGAAATCCGCCCCCTGCCGACCTTGCCCTTCTGCCCCGCCGCCGCCGCCGTCGTGCCTTTGCTAGGGTTACCCATCTCGCTGGTGGGGAGGACAATGGGGACTGAAGAATATATGGGGAGAAATTTGGCGCGAAATCCATTCCCTCGCGCCCTCGATTCCTCCTCTCGCGCGCGCTGCCGCACTCGATCCTCTCCTCGACGTCTCCCCCGTACGCGTCTGTAGGAAGCGGCGACTTCTTTGGGCAACGGGCCGCGTCCGTCCACTCGCGAAACGCCGGGGTGACCTCGTCTACTGCCGAACAGGGTTCTTTTTATAAATTACACAGCTTATAGACGGCATGTACAGACGCGATGTACATGCCCTTAAGGCGCTAATTGTTTGCGGATTATTATCCTCGAGCCTGCCAAGCTCGCAGCAAAACTAAAAAGCCCGCTACAGACCCGCAAGTACCACCGCCGCTGCTATCGCTGCCATGTGTGTCGTGCTCCTCTCTCGAAACCGATCGCTATTTTGCTACTGCTGTAGAGTGCCGCCTCTATCACCTGTCGGCCGTCCTCCACCTGTACCTCAACTCCCGTATTATCCTGATCATGGTGTGGCGCGCAAGCATGGTGTGGCGCAAGCGCAAGCTCATCCGCAACCCAAACACATGCTCCAATCTCATCGGCAGCATATGTTCTCTCGTTTGCTTTAGGCCCGTAGTAGCAACTACCAACCGATACAGCATGTCGCTGGCCCCCATGTATGATGTATCGACCATGGACACTGTCATATATAATGCCTCCATGAGAGCATCAGTTCTTCGATCAGATCCATCCATGTTTGAGGACTGCACGTTCGAGTTGCTCTACTGGCCTCAGTGCCGGAAGCCCTTCGGCGACGAGACGATGGAGTACATGTGCGGTCCCTGGATGTGGACGAGGACATGACCATATGTTGGCATGCTATGGCTCCACGGTGGCAGGTGTCTCGCGAGTGCGCGTGCACCCTACGCGTCGCCACCACGCTGCTGACGAAGAAGGGCATGGAAGGGGCCTCACCGGACACCGCTTGGGTCTTGTGGGTTTTGCCGGTAAATTTGATGTGTCCGCGGAATCGCTTGTCCGCAAGGTTCGCAGCTTAGTGGCTAGTCGCAAGCCCGCTAATATTCTTTGTGGCAAGTGATGCGGGTTAGCGGCCGGCCGCGAATGAGCCTGCCTACAAGTTGAACATGGACAACCAACGAAAAGCTACTGTTTGGAAATTCTTTATCGACGAGTAGCGGTAGGCGCGATATAGCAGAAGACATATATCTACCATAATCTCACTTCCTTTGTTCCTTCCAAATCTTCTTCCACTCAATTTCCTATCTAGTTCACCGCAGCCATGTGAAACCCTTCTAGATTAATTTTTGACACTATCTGCGGCCTACAAAGCACCACATCTATATCTATATCTCTATCCTATTCTATACTCATATAAAGCTAAACTCCATCAGAGATTTCTCTCAACATGTAAGTTATTCACATCAATAATCTACTATAAGTCGTAATTATAACCAACTAGCAATGTAGCTATATATGATAGTTTTTCTTCATCCACTAACATGCATTTAGTTGTCCACAATAATGTATCAAACCATTCACTAAAATTAATTTAATATAGTTTCATTCATATAACTATAAAGTTTAATTTTATTTTAAAATATCTGAGATCCCTACATAAACGCCCAGGTGTATTCACCTAATATTTTATAAAGCAAAATGCCACTAGTAATTCTCTTCTCATGCAAAGTGTCAATGTCAAAATCTACTAAAACATCTCACTATCCATTATCTTGACATGCAAAGTGTCCACATGAACATCTGCTAGAACATCTCACTATCTATTATCTTGACATGCAAGGTGTCCAGCCTAGCATTTGCAATTAAAAATTCCTAGCACAAGCAATACTCTATCTCTTATAAAGCAAAATTTCACTAGCAATTCTCTTCCAATTCAAAGTGTCAACATCAACATCCACTAAAGCATCCCACTATTCATTATCGTGACATGCAAATTGTCCACGCCAACATCCACTAGAACATCGCAAAGTATCCATTATCTTGACATGCAAGGTCGCACCTTAGCACTTGCAATTAAAATTTCTAGCATAAGCAATTATGATATATGTTTATGTCGGCGAGACGGATCATCCATTAACAAATATTAGTTGTCCACATCAGCATGTCATGCTATCCACTAAAATAGTGTATAGAGTTAATTTTTAGAGTTATATATGTGCGCTTGCGGATCTCAATTTATATATTTACTTAGTGAGTCTTGATTTATTTTTATACCAAGTGTTTCTAGGCGCCGTTCTTGGGGATAAGTTCTATATTTATCTTTTAGCCATGGCGTTTAGAAATGCCAACAATATACAAACAAGTTTGCCCCTCTTGATAGTACGACCATCTATCATAAACCCAGTCATAAACTTCTGTAAGCACCTATGACCGACGAAATGAAATGCCCTAGTTTTTACATTTGCCTTGCGCATTTCTATCCCGCTCCATCTCCTCCAAGTGTCAATGAAATGCATGCATCAACACGATCAAGACTAATATGATCCATTTCATATCATAACACGACCTTATTGGTACATCGATCTTGAACACACTTGCTCTTCACTGTTGTGTCGGTCCGTCGACGCCAAGTCTTGCCCAAGCTTCACCGCCTCGCGGTCCATCACTTCAAAGCCTCGATTTGCCCTTCACACTTGCAACGGATCCATCAAGCCAAGCCTAATTTTGATCTTCTCCACCTTGATCACATGACTCCATGTCATGTCTTCTATGGAATAATTAAGCTCCTTTATTGCATCATCAATTATGAACTAATATCACGTGTATTATCTCAATCACACATTATTAGTCCACCTAATGTTGTCACTCAATTACAAAAAACAAGGACCTTTCAAACGTCGTCTTTGGATTAATCCAACCTCGCTTCTCTACGCGGTATAGATGCGGTCCTCGAAGGTGGTGGACAAAGGCGGTTGCGAGGGTCTTGGGTGGCATGGTCCCACCTTGTAAGTGCAATCATGCTCTAAGTGGGTTTTGGCGTTGATGACCACCGAATTAGGAAACTAATGAGATTTGTGGAGATGATATGCAGGAAATAAAATAAGGAGTTGATGTACAAGTCCAAAGGCATCTCATGAGCTAGTTGGTGGTGTTTCCGGATCAAGACGTTTAAATTCTTTTTATATTTTGAATATTGAGTTTAGGAAACGCCGTACTATCAAGAGGGAACAACCAAAAACTAAATGCTCAGAGCTCCAATCTAGCCGAAAACTCAACTCCGAGCCAAAACAGGCAGCAGACATCACTTTTCACACTTTGCTGTTTGGTAGGCGCGGCAGTGCCACACGTTAAGTGCACTTTGCCACACTTAATCGACCGTTGGGAACCGTCGGGGGTATAAATACCACTCCTACCCCTCCCACGTCGGTCACCTGGTCCATTCCTTCTTCAACCTCGTAAAACCGAAACCACACCTCTTGCTCTCTCTCTCCTTCATTGAAGCACCTTGAGCTCTCAACTCAATCTCTCACTTTCCACCACGGATTCTTGAGAGAAAAGGCGAGCAAACTTCGATTAGAGACCGGATCTACTACTTCCCCCCCTCAAAAGAGCATTTGGTTCGCGTTTGGCCGGAACCCTAGGGTTCTTTACTCTTGGAGCTTGCTCCTAGACGGCTAGGTGTCGCCTTAGAGCTTGACAACTCGTGTGGAAGCCTTGGGAGGTTTGTAACCTCACACAAAATCAATACATTACCGCACATCTCTAGGGTTAGCTCCCTAGACTTGTGAACGAGGGAAAAAGCAAGCCTTTGTGGCAAGCTAAGCCTTGTGTGGCAACATCAACAACGTGGAGGTAACCCAGCCTTTGTGGCGACGGTGAACCACGGGAAAAATTCTCGTGTCACTTGTGTTCTTTACATTCTAGAATTTATATTCTTGTGAGCTAGGGTTTTCGTCCCGATCTATCTTGTTCTTTGGGTTCCAAGCATATTTGGCTAGCTTTTCGCGTGAAGTATTTGTCTTGCTTGAGGAACAAGGAGGAACCAAGAGGATCAAACTCCAACCTTCAGATTCATTTTGCTGTCATTTTAGTTCTGTAACACGCTGTAGTGCCGCACCTACATGCGGCAGTACAGCGCATACTGTGCTGACAGCTGTGTTTAAGTTTTGATAGGTCGATTTTCAAGGGGTCAGCCTATTCAACCCCCCCTCTAGGCTTCCATCAGATCCTACACACACTGTCATAGGCGCGGGGACTCGTCGCGCGAGTGTCTTTCGATTCCTTCTAGACTCCCTCAGTGCGGATTACGTCGTAGTTAAATTTCATTCTTTTCATGTTTTAATCCTCCTTTTTATCCTTTATAGAATAACCTTGTAAAAAATATGAATTCACCAAAATTCGTGGAAATTTTATGAGTTAAAACCCCTAAGTTTCTATTGGTGATCATCTTTTTGCATATTGTTGATGGATTAATTATGAACAATAACTACCATTAACATAATGCATCCTAGCTAGATCTGACGCGTCGCCTTGGTGCGGTGTGCATCGCAGGCCCGCCGGGAGCATCGCGCAGTAGCACATGATGAGCTTTCTCCAGCTCTCCCTCATCCGCTGCCACCACGCGGCGGTGGCGGTGTCGTGCTCGGCTTCGTGGCGACCCACGAGCACCGCATCCCCAGCCTTCGTGGCTTCACTACACACACCGCAAGTTCTGTACCATGCGCATCCACGGATATTTGGATATGCAGGCAGTTGAATCCAATCCAATCTTGGGTCTTGTGCAAATGGATATCCGCATCCAAACAACGTCCATCCAATTAAATGCACAGCGGTTTTTCATCTATTTATACTTTGGAGCATCCGAATCCACTTCCAGGTTAAGATATTATTCACTAAATGTTCGATCAATTAATATGATATATACTTTATCTAGCACATAACCCATAGCCGCACGTTTTAATGCACAAGGGAGTACTCTAACGACTAGTGACGACACATGGACCCAAGGAAGAAAAATGTACTACTTCTACTTCTAGAAACAAGTGCTACACCGAGGATAGTAGTTCAATTAAAGCTCACAGTACAGTGTGATGATGGCTTTCTTCGGCCCCAAAGAAATCCAAGAGGTTGTCTGGCGGTGTATACGTGCGCCGTGCGAGTGCGACCATGCCGAGACGGCCGGGCAACATGGAACCCCGCCAAATCGGGGAGCAGTAACCAGGTCCAGGAGCAACAGACCACGTACACCAGGCCAGCCGCGCCTCCGCGCCTCCGGGCCTCCACTCGATGGCTATCAACCCACCCACCGGCTCCATGCACGCTAGCTAGCTGCTGCCGACACAGCTAGCGCCAATGATCCAAGGAGAGCGAGCTGCGCGCGAGAGTACACCGGCCGCGTGTGTGCCGAAGACCGATGGAGCACGCAGCCAACCACAAGCGAAGGCATGCCTGCCCGGCCCCTGTTTGCAAAAATCGCAGGAACTGAAACAGGACTCGCCACTGGAGTCGCTAGTACTATGATGGCCACGGTGATTGATTGGGAGATATGGCCGCTGGCGCCAACGTGGTGTTGTGGTCATGTGGAAGGCGAGGCCGCTACGTGCCCGCCTCCTCCTCACAAAGCCCTAGGCCCCTCGCGACCTCCCCTCCCCCCGTGCCGTCCCTCTCGCTGCCCCCGCGTCCGCGGTCCTATCCACGCCAATCTCCTCCGTCCTCTCATACGCAACAGCACCAGAGCGCCGCCCGCGCACACGATGCGTTACAATTGCATGGCTCCGCCACACACTACATCCGTAGCAACCGTTATACCCACACCCGCCGCTGCATAAGTATCTCCGCTGGCCGGCGGCTCCGTCCTCGCGTGCGTGCGACGGCTGACTGCACCATACTCTCATACACATATACGCGCTCTGGCTAGCTTGCAGAGCTCGGTTTCGGCCGGCCGGCAGGCCATCTCGCTACACTCCGGGGCCCCGCGCCGACCGTGTCGTCCGGCTGTCCGTCACGACGGTCGATCGTCGTGTCGATCGATCGTTCCTGCAGCAAACTAGCTAGGTGCAGACTGCATCATCAGTGCGTGAACGACGTGAGGATATATCAGCCACGCACCGCACGCGATCGTGAGGAGATGAACAACCAGTGCGTGCCGAGCTGGGATATGGACGACCGGGGGTGGTAGCAGGCGGAGGCGGAGGCCTAAACCACCACCATCCGGTCTCGACGACGACTGCCGGCGGGGCGCACCGGAACCTGCAGGTGTCAGCTGGGGCCGCCGGCGGGGCGTTCTCTCCCGTCGTAGTGCCCATGTCGGACCAGTACTACGAGGTGGCGGAGCTGACGTGGGAGAAGGGCAACATCTCCTCTCACGGGCTGGGCCTGTTTAACCGCCCGGTGCACAAGCAGTACCCGCCCGCCGCGCCGCCGCCATCGCAGCAGCTGCAGACCCAGGAGGCATCGGCGGTCGGATCGTCTGGGGACCGCGAGACGCTCGAAGCGGTGGTCGGCGAGGCGGCCGCGCGGTCACACTTTCTGATCTCGCAGTCGCAGCCGTTGCAGCACCCGGCGGCGCCTTGGGTCGCCGACCCCGTGGCGCGGGCCGCGGCGGACGCGCTAGTGCCGTGCACCGCCGCAAGGGTGGACGAGGCGGCGGCAGAGGGAGGGAAACGCGGACGGCGCCTCGAGGGAGGAAGCGGGCACGCGTGGTTGGCGAGGACGGCGGCGGTCTGGTGTGCGCCAGCCGGGAGCACCGCCGCCGCGCCCGGCGGCGAGAGCGCGCTGCTCACGCTGGACTACGCCTGCGGCACCGGGGCGGATGACGTGTGCGGCTTCACGACGACCACCAACAACTCCACGTCCTTGGAGTTGGAGCGCGACGACAAGGGCTCCCCGGACACAGAGAACACCAGCATCGGTGGAGGGGCCAGTGATTCTCGCTGTTTCAGCCGTCGGTCACAGGCAAGCTAGCTTTAATAAGTAATTCACCTGCAGCTCATGATCATATTTATACTCTAGCTCTGCTATAGCTTCATGCACTTTTCACATCAGATTTGCTCGATTGCCAAATAGTTGCTGATGCTACATGCTACACGCATGCAGAGTTTTTTTATGTTCTGCTACTTCCATTATAAGCTTGTTTTTGTACTGATTTATTGCATATATTATATTACATTTACAATATGGTTATTTTTCTATGGCAAAATAACTAAAGAGAGACGGCTTTTGCGACGAAGAGGAGAACGTGGTGATCAACGGGGACGGGGCGATGAGGTCGTCGATTTCCACCAAGAGGAGCCGGGCTGCTGCGATCCATAACGAATCTGAGCGTGTAAGGTCCCTTTCCTGTAGTCTTGATATACAGTATACGTGAAGGCGAAATAAAATGCATGGTCAAGCATGATGCTACGTACGCATTTCTGTAGTTTCTTGTCGAGAGCGCTCAGCTTTCTGATTGCAAAATCATGGGCCACATATGTCAAACAGTTCTATAATTACTTGCCCCTAACCACTTAATATTAGGTGAGATTTGTTTGCTCCAACAACGCACACTTAATTAGGGCTATTCAGTGGACAAGGGATATAAGGTGTGTGTTGGGCTTAGTCAGTTAGTCCCATGCTAGCCAAGCCAAATTTTGATTACTTACCAATAGACTAGTAGGGAACTGACCTTCGGTTTTTACCTTAATTTAGTCCCGGTTCTAACATTAGTCCCCCTTATGATTTAGTTGGATGCTAAATTTTAGGTTGGCGACCTCCTCCTTTGGCCACCTTAATTTATATTAGTGGCCAAAGTTGATCATCCATATCTAACAAATTTGGTGACTAAAATTTGGCCTTATCAATTTTAGGCTTGGCTAGAAATTGGGTGGTACGTCAATTTATCGCCCCCACTTTTTTTTTTCAATTTGTGAAATGTAATAGCTTGATCCACCATCACCTTACTCCCTACAACAAACTAAAATTCAAATAATAAGCATGAGGGATGGACCGTTCCACCAAAATTCGTAAGATAATAAATTAACTCATGATAGACCACCTCATTTTGGAGGGGAATCAATAAGACATTGGTTTAGAGTTTAAATCGACGAAGCCTCATTTCTACAAATCTCCGGTGAAACAAAATCAATTCCTCTTTCTTAATTAATTTGGTTTGTCAAGTGCACATGCAAATGACTATATCGGTATCGATATTTTCTAAAAAAAATACAATAAAGGCGTAGACCTTATTTACGCGCATGCACACTCATTTAGTTCTTTGAGTATACACATCCTATCTTTATGAGCACATATGAGAGTGTAGCTATCGACATGTCACATCACTTATTTTATCATCACTAAAAAATAATTCGCTGAAAATACATAACCAGACTGTGTTATATATCGTACGTTTTTTTTTTTTGAGAATGACACAGTACAACGCAGGCACTCACAACACGCACGCACACTCACCCCTATGAACACACGTACGCAAACCCTACCCCTATGAGCACCTCCGAAGGATTTGGGCAACCGCAGATCTCGGAGATTCTCGAAGTCACCATAGGCGCCTCGTCGTCGACGGAACGTCGCTTACCACTTAATGCATAACGCCGGTAAATCCTTGGGAAAATCCCAGAAAAAGGTGCGACTCAATACGGTAGCCTAAGACTAAAGAAGGTATTCGAAAAAAATCTTGAAACGTCATTTCCGTATTGTGCAACTATATATATACATATATATATAGAATCGTCGAGGGAGAGAAAAAAAACTACACATAGAATCAGATTCTGATAGATGTTTTTTCTCCTTCTTGCGAAATGATTCTGATAGAAGTTGATTTTTGCTCGTTGCCAAAACCATCCTTTATTTCACAGCAGGGAGTAATAACTAGCTATATATATGGCTATACGTCATCTATAGGAATGTTTGGAGTTTGTTTACTGTTTATTACTACCATTTTGGCTTTACGCTACCGTACCTCGTTCACAATCACGATTCAATTTGCTATGTAGGATAAGTTCCACATAGCTATCACACTGTTGAAAAATAGCTTTTGTGGCCTAGTCGTCAAAATAAGAAAAGAGAATTGTCAAGGTTTCGAAGCTTATTCTGTCCAAAAAAGGCTTCGAAGCTTCCCATCGAGACAGTGACTGTTAACTGCGGACTCCAAATAAGATGCAATACGCCTTAGCAGTTTCATGTGACGTCTATCACGCGCCGCACTTTTTGCCAGTTCTTTCAGAACCTTTTGTTTTCCTTTAATAAAATTCCTTCAGAACCTTTTTTTTTTTTTTTTTTTTGAAACTCGGAAACAAGTGCTTCCATTAAACTTTTACAGGCATATCGCCGGAGACAGGTTCTTTTACAAAGTGTGGTATATGATACCTTTGGTGCTAGATCAGTTGTTGAAATTCCTTCAGAACCTTTTTGACAAGGAATTCCTTCCGAACCTTGTGCTGTTTTTTTTTTTTTTTTAGAATTACTTGTGCTGTTTGTTGGCTGAATGAAAGGCATATGGCTTACATATGGGCCTATAAAGGCCCAAACCAATGCAGCAATGGTATGTCTTTAGTTGGGCCAGCTTTTTGCTTTTGATATCCTATGTGTTTTTGGTTTCAGAAACGAAGGGACCGGATCAACCAGAAGATGAAAACGCTGCAAAAGCTCGTCCCCAACTCGAACAAGGTGAGACGATCATCTGACAAGAACGGAGCCTGCAGTATATGACGATCTGTATGTAGTAATAACTAAGAGAAAATCCGACGCGTTGCTGCGTTTGTTGTTGCGGTGCGTGCCCTGAATGAAAGCAGACGGACAAGGCGTCGATGCTGGACGAGGTGATCGACTACCTGAAGCAGCTGCAGGCGCAGGTGCAGGTGATGAGCCGGATGAGCAGCATGATGATGCCCATGGGCATGGGCATGGCCATGCCGCCGCTCCAGATATCCGCCGTGATGGCCCAGATGGCGCAGATGGCCCAGATGGCACAGATGGCCCAGGGCATGATGAACATGGGCTCCCTCGCCCAGCCGGGCTACGCGGGCCTCACGCCGCCCATGATGCACGCGACGCCCCCTTCGTCCCCATGTCCTGGCCGGACCCTGCCGCTGCAGCAGCCGCCACCGCCGCCACCTCCGGCGCCGGTCCAGCCACAACCGCCTCCCTCGCCCAGCAGCCCGGCGGCGTCGCCGTGCCGGGCGCATTCTCCGCCTTCCTGGCTTGCCAAGCGCAGCAGAACAGCCAGGTAATTACGTGCAAACCATATCTACTAACCTACACACGTCGTGAGAAATGTTAACGATGTCACGAATGACCGTATAATATGTACTCCGTATGCAGCAGCAACCGGGTAGCATGGAGGCGTACAATCGGATGGTGGCGCTGTATCAGAAGATGAACCAGCTGCAGCAGAGCGAGCCCAGCAACCCGTCCAAGCAGTGAGCATCACGTACGTACGTACAACTGTTTTCTAGCTTGTACATTGTTTGTTTGCTCGACGGAACCGTACGTGTTCTTGCTCCTTTTTATCGCATTTGTTCAGATTTTTTCCTTCTCGACGACTGATGAGCCCGAAATCGTGTAATATATATAGAGGTGAAATCATCTGTCGACGTGGTGTAATATATACGTTGTGCAAGAGTTACCGGGTTTTGCACTGGCTGTTAGTAGAACGAACAAGTGTTGAAAGCGATGCCAACTAGTACTAAATTCTTTCCAAATTATAGTTCGATTGAACATTTTAACTTGAATTTGATCACTCGTTTTATGTAAAAATTACTTAATTTATTATGACACGCTTTAGTAACAACAAGAATAGCTTAAGTACACAAATCGAATGAACTATAATTTAAAAAACGGGGGTGCACGTATAAAGTAGTAAGACTTCAATGAATGCAGATTAAGAATCAACCCACGCATGACTCTAAACCATTACAGTATCTGGTAGGTTAACTTTTCGACCATCGATGCTATCAGATATTTTTAGCACTACCGATTTTTTGTTCGGTGCTCCAGCGCTGTGGCTGCCAGAGGCTGACCGAGAAAGTGGTGATTTATTCGTTAGATTCGCTTACTTTGGAGGGGGCTTGGTGGTGGATCGAGTTGCTGGGCCGTCAATCGGAGACGCGCAAAGGCTCAGGCGCGCTCTCAGCTCGGCCTGGAAAGGAAACCGTGCCTTGCCTCGTGCCTGGGTGGCTGGGTGGCGGTCCAGGCACGGCCTGGGCCTGGTGACTATCGGGCTGTGCTATGCTCGGGCCAGGCCAAAACAGCGGGCTGCGGGCCGGGCTACTATACAACCCTTGCCAGCCCCTGACTACGGACCGCGTCCGTGCGGAGGGTTCTGCAGCCGTACGGCCAAGACATGGCGCTCTCGGTGCTGGTGTCGTTTGCGTGCGGCGGTTTCACCGTGGCGTGGTGCAGGTGCACCAACCACGTCCTCGTCGACGGAAGCGCCCTGAGCTTCCTCGTCAGTTCGTGGTCGGCGCTCGCGCGGTCGGGGACACTGCTCCCCGCGGATGGCCAGCCAAACCACGACCGGTCTGTCTTCCGGCCTCGCGCATCGCCATCGCTGAACAAGGCGCTCACGCCGTTGGACGCCGAGCACCAGGTCAACGTCCTGTCAGCCGACCAGAGCTTCGTCGAGCGCTTGTACTACGTCGATGCCTCCGACGTCTTTTATTTTTTTATTCCGAGCGAGGGAGGGCAAGCGCGCGACACGCGTCCAGGCATTTTCGGCCACCCTCTGGCAAGCGCTCGCGGACGTCGTAGGTGCGGCCGACGCGCGGAAGTTCATTTAGTGTGGTGGGTCGACGGGCGACATTTGTTGCGGCGCTTTACCTCCACGCCGCCATGCGCAACTACTATCGGAAACGTCACTGTTTTTAAATAGGAGTGCGTGGACAAGGTCCGGCCGATGGCCAAATCAAATGAACTATAATTCACGGCACCGGCGTACGACCAGGAGCTCGTGGACTGGGCAGATTAGCAATGGACCCAACGGTACATCGACACGGCGACCATTACAGGATGGGCAGCTTAAGGTGGGCGTGTCGGCGTTCGATCGTTCAGCATCGACACAGATTTTGGCTTCGGTTCTGCCGATTGCAATGCCAACGACCACATCAACAGCGGTGTGATCTGGGCTCGTGCAGATCGCCGCACGAGGGGGACGATGGCTCGTGGATTGCCAGCACCTTCCTTTGGCCACGGCTTGGCGGCGGCGAGTTGCTCGGACGTCTGACGAGACGCATCTTCAGGGCCTCAGGCCCGTCACCACGGAGTACCTGGGACTGTCTTTGCCAGGGTGGCGGTTCCTGCACAGCCGCATCTGACCACCGGGCTAGCTTTGCATGGGCCGTGCATTTTTTTTTTTTTTCATATAGTGAACCTACGGTCCATATTGTCATGGCAATAACAGCAATGGATATTTGTTCACCGTTGCGGCAATCATACCATGGCAATTACAACTGATATTTGTGTCAAACAATTAACAGTTTGATCTTCAAACATAAAACTTTTGCCTGCAAATATCAATGAAGCTACTACTGCATCTAATTCTATATTTGATCTGAATCAAACTACTTAGGTTTGACTAAGTTTATAAAATAGTATCAACGTCTATAACGCCGAAAAAAATATCAACCATAAAAGCCGACTTAATAGCGATCTAATGATATTTATTTAATATGCCAAGTATTAATATTTTTAATATAAATTTGATAAATTTAAATTGACTAGACACACTAGAATTTTATTCTTTTTTAGAAGGCAGTTTCGGCCTAACAAGTGAGATATTCGCGGACGTCGTGGGTGGGGCCGACGCGCGCTGCCGCATATAATGGTGGGTCAATCGTTTGCGGCGCCGGACCTCCACGACCGCCCAAAACATTTACACTCGGCAACGTCATGACATTTGGTGAAATTTTAATTCATTTGATAATATGAAATACATGTATTTGCCCAAAATACCTGTATTGCTCGCGAGGCGCTTTACGTAGGTTTTTGTCGATTCATCTACTTCCCGTCGCTATCCATTCATCTCCCCGGTCCCCGCACATAACGAGACGAGACGGCCGCCGCCGGCCGGCCTGCCCTGGGAAGCCCCCACGTCGCCCTTCGGCATTCGCCGATCGTTATCCATGGACACAGATTTTGCCACCTGCAGACGATGAAGATGTGCCAACGATGGACCACAGATTTGCCTGGGCACCCTCAATCCTCCAGCCGATGGAGGCTTGCCGGCAATGGACGTCGATGGCTGACGTGATGCGCATGTTCACCTAGTAAAGTCATTGCTTCCTACTGTTGCGGTTCCAACAATTGAGTATAATCTTCCTATTCTTCAAAATCTTCCTGAAGCATGATTTTTTTTTTACCAATACTATTGTACGGTATATATTGTCATGTGTCATACATACACCAATCGATCTATTGATGTTTCATTGCAGTCATGCATCATAACTAGTTGAATTTTTATCGTCATATATACTTGCTAACAGTTTGATGTGTCGTTATATAACTTGCTGTAGAGCGTTGAAATTTTTTTATCGTCATATATTAAATGTTGTACAGCGTTGAAATTTTTATCACCAAACTTGCTCCAGGCGTTTGAGCTAAGTTTATAAAATAGTATCAACGCCTATAGGCTCCAAAAAATAAATGGCGCATAGAAAGCACACCCGGGGGGTAAAAACGTCTCTAAGGCCAAAATTTATTTATTAGAGATGTATTTTTAATATTTTAAAAATAAATTTGATAAATTTAAATGTTTGGATATAGACACACTAGAATTTTATTCTTTTAGAACCAATGTTTGGGTCCCATAATAGCAGAAATAGACCGAACAATTATATCAGTAATGCTGATCTCTGCATTCAAATTCATTCAAACCATATCGGCCCCTGGGGACGCAAGATTTCTGCCGTTAGATGTACCAGTTTCCACCATATTTATGTGAAGACAAAAAGACTAGTCTAGCTATTATCGAAGAGAGGAACTATACTGAAACAGCATAATTATCACCATATTGGCCAAAAGTATACATGCATTATTTTTTTTCTTCAAAAAAAGGCTTATATGGTGATTCCCCAAACCCCAGTCTGGCCCTAACCCCTCTCGGTCCAGAATTCAGACCAAGGCTGGAAATCATAACTCAGAATTCAGCTAGTGTGCAGCACCCACGATAAGCCATGGAAGCAAACACCAATCAACTCGATTAAAGCGCCCCCAAGAACTGCATAGCGCAGCTGAATTGCTGGGTGCAAAGGAAGCTCACACTAAGGTAAGACCTCGCACATTTGACATTCTCATGACACTTATGGGGTGTTTTTTTTAGCAACACACTTATGGGGTGTTTGGTTTGGAAAATTAACCCATTTTGGATGCGATGATGCACCATGGGCCCATTCCTCAAAAAATGATGCATTTCTCATATTAGGGAATGAGGTGGTGATGAATCAACTCATTCTATTCCATAAACCAAAGAAAAAACTAGAGTGGGATGGTGATGGACAACTTCATTTTCTATAAACCAAACACCACCATAATCTCTTCTTGGTTCAAACCACTGCTTGATAGTTTACAACCATGCTGCTGTGGATTACTTAGTGCAAGATTGAGGCCAAGCAACAAGCATACAGGTAGAGCTTATTATTGGTCATATAAATAGCACATGTAAATATCTAAGTAGTTGGGTATTAGTTTAAGGCTTAACTAAGCAGCAAGCTAGCGCCACAGAAGCACATCAAGGGCCTGTTTGTGGACACGAGCATCCCCAGCTGCTACCACATTGAAACCTACAAATAAATCAATAACGCACAATGAGATGAACGGAAATTTTGCTGATCAAAAGCAAGAAGTGCACAATTGAAGTGTCAATAGGGCAAGTTTTTCCCATAATGCAGTTTGGCATCATTATCCTATGCAATTACTGAAACCAGAAGGCCACTCTAGAGCTTAGGCAACATTGAAAGGACTTAGCAACAGCTAAAAGAGCTTGATGAATTTTAATGAGAAGTGAAGATTATACTTGTGGGCCGAGATTCTGCAGTAACAGGCCAATGGAGCTTGTTCCCTCTCCAATCAGTTATTGACCCTCCAGCTCCTTCAATGACAGGTACCAGGGAGAGGAAATCATATGGCTGCACCAAGCCACCAACAAAATCAGTTATCGCAGTAAAGAACTTTCATTCATTCAGGCACTAAATGCATGACATTGACAATTGTTATTCTATTACATATGATCATTTTTTTCATTTCACTAAGGGCCTGTTTGGGGTGGCTCCAAACCGAACTCCATGCCGTAAAGTCGTGGAGCTAGCCAAACACCCCAAGACTGGAACTCCATGGAGCAGAATTCAGCAACTCGAGCCGTAGTACAAAAGCCATGGAAGCAAGCACCTCCTTTGCTGCTTAAAAACCGCCAATATGAAACTAGGCATAGAGTTGGGTGCAAATTACCCACCATTGCCATCGCACATGACATTCTCATGACACTTATTTTGTTTTGTTTTTTCCCGTCTCCAATCTTATGTTTGGTTTGGAAAATTAACCCATTTTGGATGCGATGATGCACCATGGGCCCCATTCCTCAAAAATGATGCATTTCTCCGGCCTTAGGGAATGATGAGGTGGTGATGAATCGCCCCATTCTATTCCATAAACCAAGAAAAAAACCCGTGCTCCATGGTGATGGACAACTTCATTTTTCTATAAACCAAACACCACCATCGGATCTTGGAGCTGAAGCCACTGCTTGATAGTTTACAACCATGCTGCTGTGGATTCGACATGGCAAGATTGAGGCCAAGCAACAAGCATACAGGTAGAGCTTATTATTGGTCATATGATGCAGGTAAATATTAAATAGTTGGGTGATGTTTAAGGCACCGGCGAAAAGCAGATGCAAGCTAGAAATTTTGTTGAAGCAATCTAAAGGGCCTGTTTTGGACACGAGCATTTTATTTTTTACCATCAATATTTTGAAACCGATCAATATCTTTGGGTCAAGCAAAGGTCAAGAGATGAACGGAAGCTGTTCGATCCAGCAAAAAGAGGTGAAGGCCAATTGATGTGTCAATATCGGGCGTTTTTCCCATAATGCAGTTTGGCATCGGACCGAAAGAAGACAAGGAAAAGTGGATGACAGGTGGGGCCATGGGCTGGGGGTAAAAATGGCAATCCAGCTAAAAAATTTTGTTATTTGGAGCTGGAATCACTCATCTAGCCAAACACCTCATGTTTCTGCTCCAACTCTACCTAGAGCTTGTTCCACCTCCAATCAGTTATTGACCCTGCTCCATCAATGAGTTGGAGCCACCAAACAGGCCCTAAGATGGTACTGGTGACTAAAATCAGGTGAATCAGTTCTGAATTCAGAGAACACTTTTTCATTCATTCAGGTTCTTTATCATGCATGAAGATAACTGTTATTCTATTACAGTTTTGAGTCAACCTCAGTTTTCAATTTCTTAAGATGGTACTAGTGACTAAAATTTTTCAGGTGAATCATGATCTGAATTCAGAGGCCATTTTTCTAAACTTCTTGTTCTTAATCATGCATGAAGATTCAGCCTTATAATTCACTCTTTTTAGTCAACCTTTTTCAATGTTCTTAAGCTGACTTAAGCTTTCACAATGTATTTTGATTTCTGAGGCCATCAAAAAAAACTCTAAGTTTCCCTTAATGCAATCAGTGCCAATGGCAATCTTGCTAAAAAAAAAATCTTGCTAGTAATTAGAAGTCAAAACCAACTCTATTTGCTTGATTTCAGTTTATTTATGGTCCTTTCCTTTCTGTTGCCAGAAAAGATAGAAAACAAAAAATCCTCTAATGAACACAATTTAAAGGCCAATGCCATATTCCTAAGTTGTAGTGTAAAAAAAAAATGGACATCATACCTTCAAACCAGATTCAACAACAATATCCACAAAACCAGAGGCCAGAAGAGCATAAGCATAACAATCACAACCATAAAGTGGGACTTTCACCTGGTAATAGAGATGGTAAAATACATGTGAGTAATGTTGACGATTGCAGAAAAACATGAAGCTATATGTGACACCCATACCTTATTCCTTACACGAATAAACGCTTCTTCAGCATCTCCTTCAAAGAGATGAGGGCTTGTTGTATATCTGTCATAGCAGAACAAAGAATTGTTATACTGTACTGCATTATTCAAGACTGTAAAGAGATGTAACCACATAACATCTAAATACTAAAACAAATATACATACAAGTAAGCTTGTGCAAGTAAATTACAAGAGCGAACAGATATTTCTTGTCCGTTCAAAGTTGTTTGTTTCCCATCCACCCCAATCCATCTTTCTCCCAAGATTGGCTGGTCAATGACACCAATAACCTAGAGAAACCAAGCAAAAAATCAAGCTTAACTAAAGAAATAGCAATATCAAACATATTAGCAAAGATGCCCACAAAGAGATTTGTCAAGAAATTTCTCAACAAAATATATCATGATTAAATAGCTAATGATTTAGAAAAGATTCATCAAAATGCCATGTAAAGTTAGTATATTGTTGATATAACCAACAGAGATATTATATAAATATAACAATATGATGTTTTGTGACACTGATAAAGCATTAACTATCTGCATATGCAGTTGAGTTGTGGTAAAAAAGAATGAAGGAAATAGTGAAATAACAAAGGAAAACAAAGGCAGCTACAAATGAACAAAAAGAAAACAAGTGTACCGGCTTCCCATTGTGCAGAAGTGCTATAAGTGTACCAAAAAGAGGCTTCCCTACAACAAGGCGCCCACGCTGCGGCGCTTCGCTCAGCTGACCCGGCCTCCAGCGCGCCGCCCGGCCGTCGCAGCGGCTCCATGTTGCCGTCCGCTCCCGCCCGTAGCGCGCCTCGCGACCCCCGCGCGCTGCGTCGGCGCGCTTCCCCGGGCGCGTCGCCTCGCCATACAGTCCTGCCCTCGACCGGGTCCGTGATCACGGCGGCCGCTCTCGATCTTCCGAGCTCGGGCCCGGGTGATGGCACCTCGCGAGGCTCGTGAGGCACCTGCGCCTTCCGCCCCCCGGGTCTCCTCGCTTGCTTGGGGACTCCTCTTCCTTTTTTCCCCTTCTTCTATAAAAAAAATATAAAAAAAAAAAAAAAAACGCAAGAACAGAGTTGTCCTTCTCTTCATGGCGATCCCCACTCTTTTGCCCCGGGTGTTATTCCTGTCCCCCAGTGTCCGGTCGTCTTCAACGGCACAAATTGGGGGCGAATTTGCTCTCTCCATATGGAGGTCCACATGGATGGCCGGTTGCTGTGGGGGTACCTTACGAGGATCGGGTGTGTCCTGCATGTCCGCTCTTCCTACACAGCCCACATATCCTCCGGATGTCGATGATGATGCAAAGCATGCTCTTCTTGATGCCTTTGAGGCTCGGATGGAGGCCTATCGATCGATCTCGGTCTCTATGAGACTTGGCTACGTGAGGAGAAAGGCGCCAAGGCCATCCTACTTGCAAGCATGGAGATTGATCTTGCACGGGACCTTCGAGGTCTTGCCACCTCACACCACCTCATGTGGGCTCACCTCTGTCGCGACTATGAGATCCGCAATGAGGCCATGTACCTTCTTTGTTGTTGAGGAGGCTCGGTCGCCCGCCCGGCTTGATTCTCTGATCGAGGACTTCACCGCAAGATGACGGATGTCCGGCATCGCTGGACAACTTGGGTGTTGAGTTACGTGGTGGTGGCACTTGCCGGTCCGTGACCGCCACCGGGACCGGCCGGGACACACTTCCGCCTTTCACGAGTTTCGTCCCCGAGCGTCAGGAGTTTGAGACCTGACCGAAATTGATTGATTCTCGACTTCGTCGTCCACGCCCATCACTTTCGCCCGAGCGATGCGAGCTTCTGGCCCGAGGAGACACGACTTCCGATTTGGAGGTGTGAGCAACGCTCACCGCAGCCCCCTCGTCCTCGCGGCATCATCTCCGCCGGTCTCTCCACCTTTCGCCTGATGATCCGTGGTGGCGGGGTTCCTTTCCGTGTGCGGTGTGTAGCTCTTGCAAGATTTATGGACGAGGAGAAGGATTGTCGAGAAGCAACAAGAACAGCTATGGGCGTCGTGATAGCGCCAATCTCGGTGGCTCGTGGTTCTTCTACTCCCTTGAGCACTTCGCTTCGTAATACAGCCGCGGAGCGGGAGGTTCTTACCATGTTCCGTCGCCTCACTCTGCGGACTCGGGCCCTTCCCTCACGGGACTGACCCGAGCTTACCGGTTCCACACCTCCCTCCTCCTTCGTCGGGTATATCATGTCCGTGGTTTCTTGATTCTCGTGCCTCTTTTCACATGACACCTCATGCCACACACCTATCTTCTTTGTCATCTTCGATTCACCTATTCTTGTTCGCCTTGCCGATGGCACTTCTCTTCTTCTTTGGCCGAGGTGTTCTTTCGACTTCTTCTTTTTGAGGTTCCTCTTTTTCGCATGTTCCTCAACTCACCATGCAACTTCGTCTGCGGGTCAAATCAGCGATCATGGTCCGTCGCATAATCCTTGAGTCCGATTCTTGTTGTGTTCGGGACCTTCGTGCGGGCCTTTTGGTGGGAAGCTGGGCCTAGGCGTCGGGACTCACAACGCCTATGGGAGCTTGATTGGTTGCGCCTTCCTTCACTGGGTGACTCCTCCATCGCTTTGTTTCCACCAAAGATCTGCATCGGTTGCTTCATCCACTACTTCTTTTTGCGCAGATGGCATCGCCGTCTTGGCCATCTCTACGGTTCTCGATTGTCCGTCTTGTGGATAGTGGTGTGTTAGGTCCTTTACGGTGACCTTTTCGCAATGTAATGCGGGTTGCAAACTTGGCAAGCGGTTGCAACTCCCCTACCATTCTAGTGAGTCGAAATCAAGAGACCATTTGATCTTGTACACTTTCGATGTATGGGGTCCCGCACCCATAGTTTCAAAAAGGAGGGCAATCATATTATGTTACGTTCATTGATGACTATTCGCGATTTACTTGGATTTATTTGATGTCATCTCGCGACCAATTCCTTTCTATTTATCAACAATTTGCTACAATGATTCGTACCCGGTATAACTCTCCCATTCGAGTTTTTCGCGGCGGACTCTGTGGCGAATACATCTCCACGCCCATCGCTCCTATCTTGCTGAGCGGGGCACCCTTGCTCGATTTTCTGTCCCGGTGCTCATGCTCAAAATGGTGTTCTTTGGCGCAAGCATCGCCCACATTCTTGAGATCGCTCGTGCGCTCTTGATCTCCTGCGCCCTTGCTCCTCGGGCTGAGGCTGGTCTCTACGGCGGTTTTCCTCATAAACCGCCAACCGTCCCACCTCTCTAAAGGGTTGCACTCCCTATGGCGTCTTTTTGGCACCCCTCCTTCGTATGATCATCTTCGTTGTTTTGGGTGTGTCCCATTTATGTTCTACTTCCACCTCGTGAGCGCACCAAACTCACTTTCGGTCTGCCGAGTGTGTGTTTTCCTTGGGTACAAGCGGAACATAAGGGCTATCATTTGTTATGACCACATTGTTGCTCGGCGGATGAGGATCTCTCGGGATGTCACCTTTGATGAGTCCCGCCCTTACTATCCTCGTTCTCTCTCGGTCATCCTAACACTTGGCTGAGTCCCTCTCCTTTCTTAGCTTACGAAAGTGGTATCTTCATTTGTAACCTCCCTCCTCGACTCCACCTTCGTCATCTCCTCCCATTTCTCCATCTTCGCCACCTCCCTCCTCGACTCCACCTTCGCCATCTCCTCCTACTTCTCCACCTTCTCCACCTCACCCTCCACCACGGCCTCCTCCCGTGAGCTCACTCACTACTATACTCGTCGTCCCTCGCCCCGCCCCACCACTTGATTCCTCTCGGTCCGTCCTTGGACCCCTTCCTCCATCTCCTCGCTATGCTCTTCGTGATCGCAGCACCCTTCGCCCTCCCGACGCCTTGGCTTCACCCGTCTAAGCGGCATCACATCACTTTGCTTTTTAGCCGAGCCCGCGACCTATCGGAGGCTGGCTTTGCTCACCCCGAGTGGCAAAGACGCTATGGCTGAGGAGATTGCTGCCCTTGAGCGCACTAGCACTTGGGATCTTGTTCCCAAACCGCTTCATGTCACTCCTATCACTTGCAAGTGGGTATACAAGGTCAAAACTTCGCTCGAGATGGCTCTCTTGAGCGCTACAAAGCTCGTCTTGTGGCTCGTGGTTTCGGCGGGAGTATGGCATTGACTATGAGGAGGCGTTCGCTCCGATTGCTCACATGACCCTTTGTTCGGACCCTTCTTGCTTTGTTGCCTCGGTCGTCGGTGGTCGATCTCACGATTGGATGTCAAGAACGCCTTCCTCAATGGCGAAGCCGTGAGGAAGTCTATATGCGGCCCCTCCCGGATACTCCGTTTCGATGGGATGGTTTGTCGGCCGCGTCGTTCACTCTATGGCCTTAAGCAAGCTCCGCCGCGCTTTGGTTTGAGCGTTTCTCCTCTGTTCTCCTTGATGCCGGCTTCGACCTAGTGATCATGATCGCTCTCTTTGTTCACACTTCTCCTCGTAGTCGCACTCTTCTTCTCCTATATGTTGATGACATGATTATCACAGGTGATGACTCCCAGTTCATTGCCTTTGTGAAGCAGCGTCTCAGTGAGACTTTCCTCATGTCTGATTTGGGTCCTCTCCGTTACTTCCTTGGGCTTGAGGTCACCCTCCACCTACGATGGCATTTTTTTCTCTCTCGGAGAAGTACACCCGGGACCTTCTTTCCCGTCTTTGCGCTCACCGATCACCGAACCGGTTGACACTCCTATGGAGCTTAATGTTCACCTCCGACCCACCGATGGTGAACCACTTGCTGATCCCACTCGCTATCGTCGGCTTGTTGGGAGCCTTGTCTATCTTGGGATCACTTTCGTCGACATCACTCACTGTTCATGTCTTGAGTCGTTTAGCAAAGCTCCTACCCAACTCCACTATGCTCACCTCCTTCGTGTTCCTCGCGATATCTTCGTGGAACTATCTCCGTCGCCTTTTCTTCTCACGCTCTAGTTCTCTCCGGCCGGGCATACTCGACGCGACACAGGCGAGTGAGACCGCTCGCTACTCTCTCTCGGCTTATTGTGTTTTCCTTGGCTCCTCGTTGATTGCACGGAAAACCAAGAAGCGATTGTCTTTGTTCCCTTTCGAGTGCCGAGGGTCGAATTTGGCGCTATGGCGGCCGGGACTGCAGAGGTGACATGGCTACGATGGCTTCTTGAGGATTTCGGTGTGCACGCCACGCACCCACTCCTCTCTCTTCGACAAAGACTGGTGCAATCAATATTGCTCGAGATCCCGGTCAAGCATGAGCTCACCAAGCACATTGGCGTTGATCTTTGCCTACATGAGATCGCAAGTGCATGATCAAGTTGTGACGCTCCACCATGTGCCTTCAGAGGTTCAGATAGCTGATTTCTTCACCAAGCCACAGACCCAGGCTCAACATAGATTCCTACTCTCCAAACTCAGTGTTGTAGATCCACCATGAGTTTGAGGGGGGGTGTTAGATGTATAGATGTTTTCTCTATTTCCCCTCTACTTGGAGGGTTTCTTTGCATATATGTACACACATGTATATTTCCCCTTTGGGTCCATCAATACAAACGGTTGGCCATATTCTTCTAACACAAACAACGAATTAGAAGTCATTATAATTAAGTTCGACTTGCTCTTTCTCAGTCAAAAACTCATAATGCAATCAAAAATCCACTACCAGTTATGAAACTTTTAGTTCCATCTATTGGGTCCAAAACCCAAACATAATCTGCAGAACTCTGCATTACATGTCCATCCATTCTCCTCACCAAAACTGCATGATCCAAGAAAATGTTGGAAATGAATGTTCAAGGTTCAATAAAAGTGAACAGAGCATTTTTAAAAACTAGCAAAACAATCCCACATGGCATGAGTAGGAAAGCTCTTCAGTATAACTGACACCATTGCTTCTTCTGCTTCTCTATCTGCAATCGTGACAGGACCTGGACCGTATTGAACAATTCTATAAGTTCAAAAAAAGGAACAAGACCACCAAATATAATTAAATAACATATTCTAGAGCCCCAGTGCAAGTATCCTTTTTATCCAATAATCAGATATGAAAAGTAGGTTCCTGTACATCCCAAAGTCAGCCCAATTTAAAACATTGTTATGTGTTGTTCAAATTGAACAAAAAGAGTAGTTAAAGAACTTCAATATTGGAGTGAACATTTCACATGACAAGTCTATCAGGCATGAGCTTCATGTATAAATAATAAATAATTAGTACAAAGTTGTTAAACTGAGGATTGATTTTCTTCTAGTTACCAAGTCACTACAAACCACATAGAACTATGAGATGGTACCTATTTTCTATTGATACCATCGTGCTCATCTTATGGTTTGAACACAAATGTCCAAGGTACAATGATGCACAAAGGTATTAGATACAACATCTACCGAACAGCTTCTTGCTGAAAATGCATAGTGCCAGTACATATTGTGCCTAATTGGGTCCAATGCTCCAGTGTTACAACTCACGTCATTGGTGCTACACATAAAGGTAGAAGAATGGGGAAAATGACTTTTGCCAAGACATGTGTGTGTGTTTGTGGCAGTGTTTGGGGCATGTGGCATGGTCCACAAAATGATGGATGATAAATTAGTAGGTTTCAATTGGCACTTTATATGGGAACGATGGGGCACAATACCACAAGTTAATTCCGGTTGTAAGTATGTTCTGTACTATATACAATTTATAAAATGAAGTGGTGTGGAGAACTCCCCACAGTTTTGCCTCCAAAAAAAATAACACAAGTGCAAATGAGCTGTGAACATGAAGGATTCTGAAGCAGTACAAAGGCAAGGGAGGGGATGAGTTCGAATGAGTCAATTGGCTGGAATACACATGTACATGAATTAGGGACCGGAAAATGAACTAAGGCCGATGTTCTGGGACCTAATAGTAACAGATTAGGTCCCAGAAATTTCAATGTGCGGATGAAGACAGATAGCTGTATTGGTAGTTTGCCAATTAGGCGAAAAAAAAGGACTAAACAAATTCCCCATCTAAACCTACATGAACCAAGTCAGTCAGTTACCAAGATTGACTTGTCCTGACAAGATTGTGCAGAATGAGTTATTGACAAAGGCAGTTGTACAATTATATGTAGTCCGCCTTGTCCACAAGTCAAACCCTAATGATTCTCTGGACTTGAAGGTAAAAACATTAGCTATACAAGGATATACGCAGAAAGGGTTTAGAATCCTTGAATTTTCTAACCAGGACGTGAGCAGAACCATAGGAAGGAGGCTCCCATCAAGAGCACAGATAAGGAATTGAATAATTACTTACCAAAAAAAATTAATTGGGCAAGTTATCTCCACTTCTATTGACCACTGCAGCCTGAACTTTGAGAAACCTACACACTTCTTTCTTTGGAAATGATATGCATACGTCCTACTGCAGTGCAGGACGTCACTAGGACTATCAGCCTGTTACTTTACAGTTTCAAGTGATTTCATTATACAGTCCAAAACATCAACAGACTGACCACCCTTCAGCCAAATTTGGAGGTGCTATATGATTTCCTAATTCAATCAGTATCCAAACTATGAGCCTCAACCAAAATATCATATAATTTCAGACAAAGTATGCTCCTGCACTGACCGCTGCAGCATTCGAAACTTAATAATTAATCTACAGCGTGCAGAGAGAACAGTACATTATCCCTATACCCAAGCAGCAAGCAAAATGAAATCACGAGTGTGGTGTGGGAATAGAGACAAACATAGCACACACTGTTGTCCTCTTTGTCGATGATCTCAACCCGCTGGCGGAAGTACTTCCTGAGCACCACCCCGGCCGCGTCCACCGCCCGCTGCGCCACCTCCACCAGCCGCTCCGTCACCAACTCCCCACTGCCGCCCCAGCGGCGGACGAAGCCTTGACCGTACACATCGGCGGGCGCCCGCGCGCGCTCAAGGCCGCGGACGGCAAGAGCGGTGCGGCGGGGAGGCGGAGGAGGCGCGAGCGGGGCTTAGGGGTTTGCGGAGGCGGGGCCGGGGAGGGGCGTGGTGGCCGAGTGGGTGGAGGAGGAGGAGAGCATTGGGGATGAGGAGTCAGCGGCGGTGGTCGGGAGCGGAGGTTTAAATGTCGCGGCGGAGGATGACGCTCGGAGCACCGAGCAGCGGTGCGCCGACGTGGTGCTTTTGTTTCGTGGGCTTCATAGCTGGTTCTCATATTAGATTTTCAAAAGTCAAAGAATGATCAAATTAGATTTTAAAAAGTTAAAGAATTGTGTGTTTTTTTTTTTCGGAGGGAGTACTCCGTGCTTCATAGTACTACTTCGGGTAATGGTACGGTACTTCATTTACTTAGTACAAAGATACTATCTCAAATAAATCTAAGCCCTTTGATGGTGATGTATTACTACTTGGGTAATGCTACGGTACTTCATTTATTTTAGTACAAAAGGTAATATCTCAAATAAATCTAAGCCCCTTTTGATGGTGATGCCGTTAGCGGCGTTGATCTGAACGTTGTCCCATTGCCACAACAAAGATAGGAATAGGTGCTCGAAACTTACGAGTGGAGCTGTGATGTCCATGCAGATTTCCTCGACGTTGACGTTCATGACGGTGGTGGCGGCCATGGATTGATCTTATCTCCGGACACTAAGGGGCCTAATCCTCGATGACACATGGCAGCAGGAGCGGCGGCGGAGGAGCGGTTAAGGGGCCTAATCCCTGATGACACATGACAGCAGTAGCGGCGGCAGAGCGGTGGCGGTGGTGCGTAGAGAGAGTGTGAGAGAGAAGAACCAAGAGTTTGGGTTTACCTCTATTCCCTTCGTTATTGCAACGAGTACATGTGGGCTTGTAGGACTTGACCCTCTAAGCAACAAGGATCTGCGGATCCCCTGCTTTCTATTTTATTTATTTCTATTTTTCTAATTCGTCTAGATGACGTAGTGATCTCCGTAGACGACGGCGGTGGCGATGTCAATCCCTTGTCGAGCACTTCAGTTGGGTCAATTTCCTCCCAATATGTGGGCCTCGGGTTGCACTTGTTACAACCGTCTTATTTTTAATTAATGCCAGTATTAGGGTGGTTATATTGATGCTGTCTAATAACTAGTTCTTATAAAATATCACGTAATTTAAAACGACTTAAGAGCATCTCCAACAGTGTTGCATATGGGTTTGACATTTGTATTTTTTTGCCAAAAGTCTAGAAAACAATGCTCCAACAGTTTTGCAAATCCTTTTTGCATTTTAGTGAGTTTGGCAAAATCGGTTCCTCCTTTGGCATTTTTGCCAAACTTGGGAGCTTTGGCATTTCTTTGCGTGCGTCTCTTACATGCCCGACGCATGGCGACTGCGAGCGAGGATCCGACGAGGAACCAACAACCGCTCCCTCTTGGCCCCACTTTTCCCATATGCCAAAACCAAAAATAGCAAACCGTTGGAGCTTTTTTTTTTTTTTTAGCATTTGGAATGGGGAGCAAGCAAAACAAGTTAAATGCCAAATCAAAACGCCAAAAACTGTTGGAGATGGTCTAATAACTATACATACAATGATTACCCTTACAACCCGTCGGTAGCCGGCGTCTCTATGGTGGTAATTTTGCGAAAATCCCCCCGCTTCAGACTACAGACGGCCCGGCCGTCGTCTCCCGAGTCGACGACGCTGTCCCGTTCCCCGAGGCCGAGCCGACGCGCACCCCAGGGCTGTACAGGTCGTCTCTTCCAAGCGACGGCGGACTGGATCCCGTGCGCCGCACCCACGTTCCCCACCAAAGGTCACCGCGCGCCCGCCTCTTGCTCGAGCGCAGCAGCGGCTGCGGGATCGAAAGGAGACAGCTGCGAGCGATAGAGACAGAGGTACTAGCTCGGCCGGCCGGAGATGTCTCAGTACGTGGAGATGCTGGACATGGGCGTGCGCATCGCGGCGAGGTTCGACTCGCACTGCCCGCAGATGGCGCGCATGTACTGCAAGCTGCCGCAGACCCAGTCGGCGGCGACGACGACCTCGTCGGCCGATGACGCCACCAAGGCCAGGAGCTTCGGTCTCGACGCGGCGGCAGTCCTGCGGCCTTTCGCGTCCGCGGTGGCAGCAGGGGAGTTCCAGCCGTGGCGGGGTTCCATCTCCACGAGTTCGACACCGCGCAGGTCATCGTATACGATAATACCAGATGTCTGTCGACGTTCAGCAACTGTATTGCTTGTTGGAATGCGCCTGGTGGTGGTAGCCCAATTTCTCCTCCATTTGAGAATCCACCAAATTGTTTTGCTCTCAATCATTACTATTAGTATTGACTCCCCGTCAATTGTTCAACCTGATCAGAACTATTAGTATTTACTCTGTGTCAATTTCAGTTAGCTATTGATCAAGTTCCTTTTGTAACCTGATGAGACTGTCAATTGTTCAGTTAGCAATTGTTCAGTAAGCAATTTTAGGGACAACAATTCACATCCTCCTAGTGGATGCAAATCTACTGCCACTGCTTTGCTTGTTTGCACTGAAGTTACCTGTATGGAAAACTGAATGGAAATTTCAGGGACTGTGATACGCAGGAATCTAGACTGAATAATTTTATCAAAACTGAATGGAAACACTGATAGAATGGCAATGCTACTTGATGACAGCTGCTTGTCAGTCCCAAACTCTGAAAAATATAGAGAAAACTAAGATGGCAGAGGGATCAATTTCTTAGCTTTTGTTTAAGGTATACAAAAATTATTTATAGTTCCTTAAAAGATATTGTAATCATGTTTCTATTATTTATACTTGACATTATTCTAACAAATAGCCATCCATGGTATACACAAATATATTTGTATTTGATCTTAAGCTACATGCACAACATTAAATAGCTTTAGGCGGACTCTCTGTATGTGTGTTGTATGATTTTGTCTTCATATCTGTCTTTATGATAAATTCGAGGTTCTCGAGACGACTCACCGTCCGTGGGTTGTACATGCCCTAAGTTGTCTCATAGCAACTTCGTAATTCCTTAATTTATGGAGAGAGAAAAATACAATTGTGAGGTGCATGACAACAATAACTCATACAATGGAAAAATAGTTGTTTCATACTTCTAAATTTTAGCTCATGAGGTGATTGTTTCGTGAAGCAACGACCTCATTCTCTCACCTCTCTTTTTCTTCTACATCATCAAAAATCCTACGTGACAATGTATGGGACGATGTATGAGACCGCTTACATGTAGCAAATGTATCTCGCCCTTGGTACCTATAAAATGACAAGCTCATGTCCCAGCACGTATTGTCTGGCCGGGTAGCCGTAGAATTAATCGTCCTCCGCACTGTCATCTTGTTGCTACGAGCAGCGCCCGATCGCGACGGTCGTTGACGACCTAGGCAGCGCACACCTCGGAAACGATTCGGGCCAGTCCTTCCGGAAGCTTGCTCCTAATTAGTCCCATCCCACAAATCACCAACTGTCACCAACCAGGCCAGGTGTCCATCTCTTATTACTCCACGCGGTAGGCTCAAGCACGGTAACAAACTTCTTATTATTCCTCACGAGTCGCGTTGAAGTTTAAATTTAATATGGAGCGCAGCTTGCATTTATGCAACCGTTCTTAGCATTTTGACGATGCCAACCACTTTGGTTCTTTAGGGAAAGAAGAAGAAGAAAGATGGTTCATGAGGCCCATAATGTCTTTCAAGTTTCAAGACAGAAGCCCTAACCTAGAGGCCCATGAACCCCGCTCTGCGTTTTCCAGAGCCACGCATGTGGGTCTCTCGCTGTGACATCCATATACATAAACAATGCTTATTCTACAAAAACATAAACAATGCTTTTTTTTTGACAAATAAACAATGCTTTAAACCTGGACTGCCATCCATAGCCCAAACGTCTAACAAAATGGATAGAGGGAGTATCTTCTACTAGTCAAGTTTGACCAAATTTATAATATATTACATTATTAGATTCTTTATATGACTATACTTTAATAATATACCAGACATATATGTGAATATTATTCACTGTAAGTTTGATCACTCGAATGATTTTAACCGACACGACAACCACAAATGCATTCTTCCGGGCACGGAGACAATACAGACCAAGGAATTATCCTCTAGTTCTTCCTAGACACCCATTTCTAAATGCTCAACAACTCCACGAATGGTAGGATTAATGGACAACCAAAACTAGCCCACGCCGAACGGGACGACAATGACAGCGATCCCAAAAACCATAACAACAACGACAACCATGTGTTGTGACGATGAATTGATTGGAGTTCAGAACATGGTACAAGAACATGTTCCAATCAGATGAGACCCACCGCAGATCGACCAGTTTGACCTATAAGCGGCAAAGTAAAGAAGGATGTCAAATCCTCAACAAAACACAAGAGACCCGATGTCAAATTCTCAACAAAACACAAGAGACTCGGACACTGAGGATTCCGGGGATGTAAACTCAAGTTCAGTTCACATTGAAAATCAACCAGGGCGCAATGGCAAAGATCATTGGTTGAGGGGCTCTCACCGAGGGTTCAAATCCTGGATTATTTCAGAATTTACCGGCGCTATGCATTAAGTGGTAGGCGACGTTCCCGTCGACAACGAGGCGTCAGTGGTGACTTCGTGAACTTCTAGATTTGCCGGCTCAGTCTTTCGAATGTGCTCGTAAGGGTAGGGTTTGCGTATGTGAGCATCTGTGTTGTACCGTGCTAGAGAAACTCAGAAACAGCACTGGAGATTTATAATTTGATTCATTCAACTACATGCTACCAAAGGCTGGATTCATCAGCTGAAATAATCCATGCATCATTCAATCCCGCATTATATAGCCTGCTATATAAACCTCTAATCCATCAGATAACCAACCTCCTAGCTTGATCTCCTAAGAACTCAAACCACAGTGACTATAACTAATGCACTGCTGAATGATATATGTGACAGGCTATATCAGACTGAGGTCTTGCAGAGAGCACTTCTCTTCGCAGCTTTCCTGACTTGGGACGATATACTCCAAGATGTCAATTCGATTTCATCAAAAAAAAAAAAAAAAGATGTCAATTCGCCAACAATCAATTGATAAACTACAATAACATAAAAAAATGAGTGTGCTATAGCAAAACTTAAGCAATCAGGCCACTAGAACGTCACAAACCATTGCTAAAAAGTAGTGATGAAAACTCACAGCTTGAACCAAATATCTTGTGGTCAATGCATCCCTAATTGGGGAACTGAAAGTAGGGTTATCCACGGTCGCATTAACAAAGACGCCCTGTTGCATATCTTCACAAGCTGGGGACGAGCTGATCTTCACATGCATGTCGGAGAAATCATACAGCTTGATTCTCTGATTTTCCCTGTTGCATCAAGCTTGACTCCAAGAAATTTGTGTGCGTGGAGGCTAACTAGCCGTCTGTCTAGTTGATATTCTCGCATGTCGCATCACATTCTGGACGCAAGCAAAAGATCACCGCGCATTCCCTAAACACGCATCCCTTTAGTAGTCATATACTGTTATCTACTGGTTTATTGCTGGTTGCCACAGATTTTATTCACTTTAGTACTCGTATACTATGTATCTACTACTTGATTGCTAGTTGCTCTAGATATTATTCCCTTTAGTACTTGTATACTATGTATCTACTAGTTTATTGCTAGTCGCTCTATTGCTTGAACTCATATCTTTCCACTTTTTTATAATCTTCACTTGATAAAATAAATTGGAAAATAGTTCACCTATTGACTAAATATTGTTTCTATTGAACTAGCGGTACAACAGGGATTGAAGGCTCCGCCCGGGCGGTGTTCCAAGGGACAAGTAGGATGGAACAATGGTTAAGTGTTGGACTCGAGTAGAGTGAAACGACTTGTATTAATAATGAATACCAACCGTCTTATAAGAGACCATGCTCTCTATTTATAACCCTCGGACACGAGGGATGTTACCTTACACTTTTGCCCTTGGCGTATTCCCAAGATTCCCCAAACGGGTCTCCGATGCCACCGAGGGTAAAACCAACTTTGTCTTGTGGAAACCGCCCTCACCGTAGGGTAGGGGCGTGGCCCACTTACAACTTGGGCCAAGGAGAGTGAAAGGTCCTAAATGGCTAGAGGGGGTGAATAGCATCATAAAAATCTTCAAAGACACTAGAGCAAAGATATTAGTAAAACAAATGATGAAATGTGTTTTGCTCTAGCTCTAATTGTTAGGCAAGCGACCTATTGCAATTCTAGTAATTATTGTCATTATGCACACAATTGCTATGTCTCTACTCTAACTAGATAGAGAGCTAACAAGTTATATAAATTACTCGAAGCAAGTCTATTTGCTACTCTACCACAATATATATATTGTAAGTATGAAAGAGAGGGAATTTTACTTTTATACCAATGGTGGAGAGTAGAGGATGATGTCAATCACCAAATGAATGATTCCAACAATATGTATATCAATCAATTCAAATTCACTAGGAGACAAAGAGATGACACAATTGATTTATCCCCAAGGTTCACTTGCTTACCGGCAAGTTAGTACCTATTGTCTCGACCAACACTTCGATGGTCCTTAGGCTAGGCGGTGCACTTGCTAGCCGGCCTCTCAGGCTCTCCAAGGCACCACACACATATGAGGTTGCTCAACAACACGAGCAATCCACTAAAGTAGCAATTCGGTACTCCACCGGAGAAGCTTAAGAACCCCTCACAATATCAACTTGATTGGGGGCGGACACTATCACTAAATCCCCTCACCAATCAATCCAACTCCGACCGTCTAGGTGACAACAATCACCAAGAGAAACAAGATTACCACAATTGGAATCACCACCTAGTGCCACGAATTGAATCACAAATGCAATGCAAACTAGGTTTTCCAAATCTCCTCTCAATACTAACAATCCACCATGGAAATGCAGATGAGGGAATCAATCCCCTTGGAGCCCTCAAATCGATCTCTAGCAAAAGCTCTCTCGATTGATTTCAGCTCAAATCAATAGATTAGGAGAGGAGATAAAGAGGAGCTCTTTTTATCTTGTTCTATGGTTTGGAAGAAAGGATGAACAACTCACTATTAGAATTCAAAATTTACAAGAGAGGGAGAAAAGAGAGGAGCAGCACCCTTCTATCTCCTGCAGACCAGCTCCACTTTCCTCCAACGGGCTCATCCTCCAATGGTCGGCAAGCAGCAGCATCACCCTTTCTCTGCTGTTCGTTTGGGCGGCGGTAGGATGGGTTCATAGCGACTCGAACGAAATGAATGGATCAGTACTGGAATGACTAGAGCAGCACCTTGCTAGCTAAGACTATCTCCAACAAGATCTGCAAAACATAAAATGAGTGGTATGCAGTGTTTTTGGGTGACAAAATCAGGCTCCAATAGAGGAGGCATCGATTGGATGCATTTTGCGTCTAGTCGAACCGCTATGGAAATATCGTGGATTCTCTCTCCGACAACGCAAATCCCGAGTAGGTAGGTGCTTTTTCATCCCCTATCTCCTCTTCTTGGCTACCGGCGGCAGAAGCCGCATGGGCGACAACACCTCCTTCCCGCCCTCGGCTCGCATGGCGTCCACCGGTAGCAACGGCGTCTCTGAGCCGCCTCTGCCCTCTCCTTGCATGCCACCATCACCGTCATGGTCACCGGCCAAGACCCCGACCCCAACCCCGACCCACGTGGTGATCTCGTTCTTTGCTGGAGCCCGCGGCTAACGCACGGCTCTCGCGCGATGGATGTGCTAGCTCGAGGCGTTCTCGTCGGCGCCGGGTGCTGGCGGCGTCGACACCGGGCCGGGTGAAAGGTCCTAAATGGCTAGAGGGGGTGAATAGCCTAATAAAATTTCTACAAATTCACTAGAGCAACTTGTTAGTAAATAACAAAGCGTAAATGCGTTTGCTCTAGCTCTACTTGTCGGCAAGCCTCCTATTGAGAATTCTAGTTGCTATAGTCTCTAATTCACACACAAGGGCTAAGTCACTACTTTACCTCTAGGTGAACAAGCTAATTACTCTAGCAAACTAAGCAAGTCTACTCAAACTACACAAGCACAATATATATGAAAGTAATGCAAGTGTATAGGAGTGATATACCACAATGTCGAGGCTAGTCAATCCAATCGCCAAGGATGATATAATGAGATAACCAAATTGAAGCCAATCACCAAGAGACAACAATCACACAAAGTGGAGATACGAGATTTAACCCGAAGTTCACTTGAGCACCCTCAAGCTAGTCTCCGTTGTGCCGACCTTCTCACGTGTGGGGCAAGGTGGAGCTCACTCCTAGCCAAGTGCCTTTACGCTACTTGCACCCAAAGAAAATGAGAGGTACCCAAGACACGAGCAATGTATTACTTGCAATTTGTCGTCCCGACGAGGATGCACGGTCATCTCACAAATCAACCGGAGGTGGCCAAGAACAATCTCCTTCTCTTGCCAACGCCTCCACCAATCACCAAGCCGGCTAGGAGTGGTGCTCTCCAAGAGCAACAAGAAATCCAGCGGCTCACAACGATCCCCAAGTGCCACTAGATGCAAAGATCAAAGCAAAGTGCACTTGAATCACCTCAGCTCACTAGAATGATGCTCACAAGCAAAGGGAGTGAGGAGGAGGGAGTGTGCTCAGCTCTAGAGGTGTTAGGAATGATTTCAAATGACCAAGAGCTCTCACAAAGCCGGCCAAACACATATATATAGCCCCCATCACGAGATAGAGCCATTGGGAAGGAAATCACGTTTCCAGCGGGCCGACCGGACGCACCGACCGGACTCGTCCATGAGTCCGATCGAAGCTTTCGGTCAGAACCGACAAGCCCAACTGGCTCGCTGCCAACCCCCCGAGTGCGCGCCCTCGGTCGAAGAGTCCGATCGCGACGGACTCGCCCATGAGTCCGATCGAAGCTTTTCGGTCGAACCGACAAGCCCAACTGGCTCGCTGCCAACCCCTGGCCGAGTGCGCGTTCGGTCGAAGAGTCCGATCGCGGACCGGAACCACAAAAACCAGCGTCCGGTCGAACACGGAATTTTGACCCGAAAAACATGCTCTCGGAACCCGACCGAACCATCGACCGGACCGTCCGGCCGGACCCCCTCGTCCGGGTCGGCGCTTTCACTTGGAAATGTCAACGTTTCTCCGTCGCCTTTGCTTCGACATGCTATCCAACAAGTATACCAACTTGAGCACAAGGACTAGCATGTTTTCACCACCATGATGCATCCGGCACAATAGAAAATAGACGTTTCATTTTTCTCAAAAGCTCCGAATCGCAACCCTGCAAACCATCACCGCCTTCGCAAATGTGCCAACACCACCACGTGTACATCACCATGTGCTCGTGTGTTAACATTTTCACAAACAATTTCGAAGGTTGGGTTAGCTCTCTAGGTTAGAATGCATGCAAATAATTTTGAACCTAGAGGCACATGAGGCTGATATATGCGATAGTTTTCCCTCTTTATAGTAGTACGGCTTATCGATCCTAAATCACTCACACCCTCTATGGTGTCTTGAGTGCAAAATCAAAACGACCCTATGGATATACCTTTGTCTTGAGCCCATTTTGATCCACGAACCACTCCAAGTTGCACACTTGATCATCATTTTGATCACCTCGACCCATCCACCATGACCACCATGCACCAACCTTGGCTTGACCAATCTCCAACTAAATCAAACACTTAGTATAGAGATTTGTCCTAGGATGTCACTAATTAGCCAAAACCAATGCGGAGATCTTGGGTTGGGCATGGTTGCGGCAACCGCGGCGCTCGCCGTGGTGGGTTTGGAGCTCCCCGCCGGAGCCATCACGCTCTCGTTGTGTCGCACCCATGGTCGCGGCGGTTCAGGCTCCACCGCGACCTCCACCTCCACCGCAGGGTCTCCCCGCCCTCAATGCTAGGCTTCCCCGCCAACGCGGCCCGGGGACCCGCGCCGTGCCCACCTCCACCTTCGGCACTGGACCGCACGCGTGCGAGTGCGGACACCGGCCGGCCTCCTCCTCCGAATATGGAGTCGGGGGAGGAGACCGCTGGATAAGCCTCCGACCGCCATGGAGATTCACCGGGGAGGGCGCACGCGGCGAGGCACGAGGAGGAAAAACGGCGGCAAAGACAACCGGCCGAAGGTGCGGCGCGCGCCATCACGACATGGCCGACGGCAGGTGGATCGGCATTGGAGGGGGGTGCCATGGATCACCGTTATTTGCTTAGCCCGATGTGCAATCTAAATTGTTTGTTCGGCTCAATCAAGGAAAAAAGAAGTCATTTTAGTACCGAACATTTTTTTTTTTTGAGATTCTTCGTACCGGACTTAGAAAAGCCTTGTCTTGTACATGGCCGAGCAAACAAGGATTATAACCATATTATATTCGGAAGTTTGTGGCTGAACAGCGTTGCTATAGAATTTGCACATTCTTTGCATTTGCCATTGAGCCGATTATTGAAGGGGGCTGTTAAACAAAGGAATCCAAACGAAGCAATGAGTGCGGGCATTGAACTCCTCAAGACTTCAAGTCGGTGTTTGTGTTGAGACCAGATTGAGTTTTCTCTTATTGGCTATTATCATCAAGAACAGATATATAAAGATTAGTAGGGGCCAGTCCGAATGCACATATCAAGGCCGATTATGTTTGTTTCTGACAACAAATCAACCATTAAGGTAGCAACTACCACAGAATCTAAACAAAGGGCGTGTAGGCTTGTAGCCGCCTCCAAACCCTAGAAGAGGCTGCCGCCGGCTCTCGCCTTCCACCATCACTGGTCCCTCTCTTCTCAGGCATCACGCCGGGGGTTGAAGGAAGTGGGGATCCATCATTTTTAATAAGTTTTTTTCTAGTAAATTGAGTCTTCGAAGTTTAATGTTTCTCAGGAGATCCAATAGAAGAGATTGGCCACAATGTAAAGGCGTCTTCAAGATCATTGATGGAGCAATGGAGCATGCAGTTCCTCAGTAGTGATGGCAAAACAAAGACATCATCATTGATGGCGAATAAGGTACTCCAACCCTTTCTTTGTGTCGCTGTGGTTCTATGCAGCCATGGCGGGGGCTAGTGAGAGTTAGTTTTTCCAACGATATTTATCTGGATGTTGTTGGTATTTGTTAACCTACAGGAATATAATCCGCAAGCGAACGGATACCGGTGAGCACTTCACCCGGGAATAGGGCTTTAAATATCGAATCCACAGGGGAGAAGGTGAGAGAGTATGTCGAGGTGTATAGCTAAATCAGTGGCTATAAAACTAGATTAAAAAGAGAGGTAAGGAGTTCTAGTAGGAAGGTCTTGTTCTCACTTCAAGTAAATCATTTGCAACATTGTTCTTAAGAGGGGTTGTCATGAAGAAACTCTTAATAAAGGGTTCTACGCTAAACTTGAGGGGGCTCCCTACGATTTCTATAAGCGAGGCGGGCATACGAAGGACTCAATGGCTGTCACCACCACGATCAGCCTTAACGGTTGGTGTTTCACCCCGGCCTATAGAAGGTATTCGTAATAAGCTAGTCAATCTAAGCACCACGCTTACATTAATCTAACAACTTTAACTCAAGAGCAACCAAGAATCAAAGTAATCTTATCAAAGAAATACGAACCTTAAGAATAATAGAAACAATATCACTTACTCGAATGGAAGTCGAACAATCCACAAGATCTCGAGTTGCGCCCAATGGCACCAACTCCAGAGGAAGAAGAAGATGGAGGCGCCGGCGACTCAGGGCCTTCCTTCAACTCCGCCTCAACCGCGCTCTAATTCTCTCAACTTGAAGCTCTACTCTCAACTCTAATCTAGGGCTTCTAGTTCTACATCTTGTCTAATCTTCTACTTCTTGTTCTTGAACTAGAGCTAAGGCCTTCAACTAGATTTGGATCGATCGATATGATGATGAGTTGATCTCGAGATTCGATGATTGAAGCCGAGGGGGCTGAGGGGCTTGCTTATATAGGGGTCTTCTTATATCTCTTCGCCTTGACGGCCAAGCAATGTGGTACTAATCTTCATGGGCCTTGGCGATGTACGATGACCATTGGATCAAACCGACATTAAACAACCGGGTTTAGATTGCGTCTTAGAGGCGGTGGAGGAAGCTTACGGAAAGCGGGGGCAACTTGGCGGCCAAGCCGGGCCGATCGGCTCGATTATTGGGCGATCGGCCCGAGTGGGTCCCACCACGGGCCCCGCGATGCGTCGTGGCTTTCTGGAGTCTTCTAGATGATGTTTTCTTGGGTGTTAAGTTTCGTTCACGTCGAGTGTAATCCGGAGCCTTCTAGACTTGTTTCGGAGTTGGATTGCGTTCTGAATTCTACCGTTTTTCTGTTAAGTCCCCGCAAATCACAACTTTACCAAAACTCATGGAAATCATTAGTATAAATCCCTAATAAGGTTATCTAATTATATTTTAGTCCTTTTCCATGTTTAGTTGACAATTAAAAGTATACGTTAACATGTGTCAACAGATGTCGGTTGGACTTGTGTTCTCCTATGATGAATCTGATAAAGGTGTCGGCGATGAGGTCGATGACGTAATCGGCGACGCCAATATCATCATATTTGCATGTGGAGTTTTAACAGTTTACTCCTCTTTTACAAAAGTGATGGGTATGAGGATGACGGTGGTGGATGGTGAGATGGTCCTGTTCGTTTTAGATCGGAGCTTGCGTGTGTGGCATATCGGTTTGGGATGATAATCTTAGATGGTGGAATTTATGGATTTTTAAGGTTTCTTGTCTCTCATCAATAGAGTTGGAGTAGTTTGGTTTATTTTTTTGAATGAGAGGATGTAGCTTGCTTTAGTATCAATAAACTTTTTCTTTACCGCGAAAAAAAAATAAAATAAAAATTCAAGCTTTGTTGGCGGTCACCAACGACATATTTTTTTCCGTCAACTTACTACCATAAAGGGAGTAAAACTATACCTTTTATACTCATATACATTTATCATTAATAAAATTCCACTTGTAGTGTCTAGTATTTTATTTTTGCAGATTTAAAATAAAAGCAAGTGGAAAACTCGACCAAAAGTACGCCATCCGGGAAGCGCATTCTTGCAAATTACAAGCCCGGGAGCAAATCGACCCAAAACATCAAAATTGGGCGAGCCAAGCCCGGCCCACAACTTTTCAAGGCGAAGGGCGACACCCCACCGAGACCGGGCCGGGCCGAGGGGGGGGTGGCAAGACACCACTGATGTGCGGCGCACCCCCCCGAGGCGGTTTCGGCCCAACCTCGGGAGAGGCGGTTCACGCACCGCCAAATGGGGATTACCGGCGTGGGATGGTCGGTTTGCTCGATTAGGAAGGTTTACCAGGTCGGTTTTTGTATAAATTAGCACTTAGGCCCCTCCCTCCAAGTGTATAAGTAGTCCCCCTCTCTCCCTCTCTCAACACACACACCACTTGGAGTCCAACAAACCGGCAATCTTCCTCTCTCTACCACCTCTACCTCTCTCTCTTCTTCTACTTCTTCTTTCTTCTTCTTCTTAGTTCTTGGTTAGCACTTGGAGTAGAAGAGCTACAAGGAGGGCTTGTCTCCTAGAAGAAAGTGCCTTGGTAATATATCTTCTCTATGAAGCATTCTTCTATTTGCAAGTCTTATATCTATGTTCTTGGCCAAACTTATGAACTAGAGTATAGTCTTGTTCATGTTCTTGTGTTGGTATATGAACTAGCATATAGTTTACATATCATAATCTTGACATGTTCATCTCGGTTCTTCATCGATCATCATATGCCTAACTTGATTAGAGGTGGGATATCGGTTCGTTGTTCCTTCGGGTTTGCTCTTGTTCTAGTCCGTCCATTCGATGAGTGGGGATCACGGGGGACAAGAGTAGTGCTCCGATATCGCGGGCATGGTGCCGGGTATTACGATACCCGCGAATATGAGAGCATGCCACGGTTGAGGGGGTAGGTGGCTGGGTCGTGACAAGCCTTGACCGTCCCTTGAAATCCCCCACGTTCGTATGTCTTTGTAGGAGTTAAGTAAATGCCTCGGTTGGGGAAGCGGACTTCGGATGGGGTCTCCCGGTATCCTAGACCTAACCATGCCTAGATCGGTTTGCATATGATCCTAACTATTCATTTGTATGGCCATGACTAGATACATTAGAATTACTCCATTAGGTTATTCATTTATTCTTTATCTATTTTCTTTATCCTTTTCTTTGGTGGATTCTTAAGTGTGTGTCACACTATCCATAAACCATTATTGCTTACCCCCTGTTATGAACAATTTGGTCTAAGCAAACACATGTTCCTCTATTCGGATGCCATGCTAATAATCACATGCCTTCCTTTGGGAAAAATATAAATAACGATACCCTGAATACTTAGGGTGAAATGCTACAATGATAGATCCGTGCGCTGCGGATGAAATATATAAGATGGCAAGATCTATCCCGTTGATAATCCCGTTCGGATCATCGACATGGTGGTTTCACTTTCGGGAATGTCGTGGCGCATTTAAATTTATTATTGGGGATGGGTTTTATACTGTTTCCTTTTGATTGCGCTAAGAAATGTCAACAAAGCCGTAAGGTGATACTTGAGCAAAAGACCTATTCGCTTGTGAGAGTCCAACGGTGATATGAATTTAAGTTCACAAAAAAAGAGAATTTTTGAAAAGAAGTTGGTCAAAAGACCGACTCACAACGATCCACAAGTGCCACTAGATGCAAAGATCAAAGCAAGTGCACTTGAAACACCTCAACTCACTAGAATGGATGCTCTCAAGCAAAGGAGTGAGGAGGAGGATGAGTGCTCGGCTCTAGAGGTGTTAGGATTGATTCAAAATGACCAAGAGACCTCTACAAGCCGGCCAAAGGGGTATAAATACCCCCACCACGAAATGTGGCCGTTGAGGGTGCAATCACGCACAAATCAGCTGACCCGAACTCACCGGTGAGTCCCGGTCCGCCCAGGTCCGGTCACAACCGACAAACCCCCGCGACCACAAAACCGAGCCCCGCGGTGCGCCCGGTCGCATCCGGTCGGCGTCGCCGCGGCCCGATGCTTCCGGCCGGTGCGCGTCGTCGCGCCGTCGACCACCGGCCAGAAAACAAGCTTCTTGGAATTTTTGATGGGGACGCGGTGACGGTGCGTCCGTCGATTCCACGCGCTTCCGAGTCGATGAGTCCGGCCTTTATGCGAGTGCGAAAATCCGTCGTTTCGCCGTCGTTCCTTCGTCTTTGCTCCAAACCAACTTCCGTCACTTGATTCTTGTTGCCGACACGTCGAAGAACACCCCGACACCATGTGTTAGCATTTTGAAAACATTTTCCATTAAATACGGAGTTAGCTCTCTAGGTTAGAATGCATGCAAATGATTTTGAACCTAGAGGCACATGAGGACCGAAATGTACGATAGTTTTCCCTCTTTATAGTACGGCTTATCGATCCTATAATCACTCACACCCTCTATGGTGTCTTGAGTGTAAAATCAAAATGGCCCTATGATATACCTTTGCCTTGAGCCCATTTTGATCCTCGAAACACGCCATGTCATGCACTTGATCAACACTTGGATCATCTCGACCCATCCATCATGACCACCATGCACAATCCTCGGCTTGACCAATCTCCAACTAAATCAACACTTAGCATAGAGAGATTAGTCCTAAGAATGTTATCAATTAGCCAAAACCAATCTAGAGATCTTCAGCCTTGCAGCTGCCACCTAGCCCATCCACTTCATCTCCACGTCATCTCACAGCTGGCTTAACCCAACACTAACACCGGAGGATCATATATGATCTCCTACATCGGCTACGCTCGGGGGGTCAGAACCCGTCGTGTGCCGCCGAAGCTTGTCTACACCCATTGTGGCATATCAACTTTGTTGTCCGGACTTTATTCAGTGCTACCCGTAAGTTACCGGATGACATGTTCACCTAGGTGTTCGGTTCCTCGACAAAGAAAAGCCGGCGCGTACTAAGTGGAAAGCCGATGAGACAGTTTTATGGGCTCTTATCAATATGACTCTCCTCTTTCCCGAGGAAGACGGCTTCAGATCCGATTACAAAGAGAAAGTTGTCATGGGGGTTGCATCACGGAGACAAAAAGAATTGGCAACCCGACAGCCGATGGGCACAAAGGAAGTGTACGTCGGCTATGGCTGTGTTAAGAGCCCAAATGTTTGGGCAAAGTTTGGCAATTCGGCCAAAATTTGGCACCGTATGCGAACCCGAAAAGACCTGTAGCATGTTTCGTTTGTTTGTGGTAAATATTATCCTACCATAAGGTAACTAGGCTCAAAAAATCATCTCACAATATACATCTAAAGTGTCTAATTAGTTTATTTTTTTTACCTATATTTCATACTTCGGACTTGCGTCTTTTGGTGCATTTATTGTTTCGATGTGATAGCAAATGCGAGGAAATTTTGGAGAAAAACTTGGGGCTCTAAACACACCCTATATTAAGAAAATTAGATTGATAGTCCTGAGATGCTATCAACTAGTGGCAATCGACCGAGTCTGTTGCTGAAACAGAGGAATTTGAAGTCGATTCAAGAATCGGCTATTATGCGGTTTGGATTCTTCCAGAAAGAGCTGGAATCTTCGTGCACCCAGAGATATTCCAGGACCAGCTGTTGTACAACCGGCTTCGAAGGCGTCAGAATACCTGAGGCATTAGGCAGCGGTTTGTAAGGCCAGATTGAGGCCTCGTTTAGATGTTAGAAATTTTAGCAAAACTAACTTCTGGAACTCCTGTAGCACTCCTGTAGCACTTTCGTTTGTTTGTGGTAAATATTATCCTACCACGGCGTAACTAGGCTCAAAAGAATCGTCTCGTAATGTACATCTAAACTGTATAATTAGTTATTTTTTACCTACATTTTATACTCCAAACATATAATCTTTTAGTGTATTTAATGTGATGTGATGGAGAGAGAGTGAAAAAGAGGTAGAAACTTTAGCCAACTAAACGAGGCCTGAGTTTTCCTCCATCAACTGTTATGGTCGGCTCCATCGGCACTAAGACCAGATCGTCAACAAACAATACTTAGAGCATGGTTAATAATTTCGCCGGTGGTCGGCGATATAACGCCGCCACATCATATAAAGTTAATACTGTAGCCAACTCATATAATAAGCTAACCATTAGTCGGTTTTTTTTTTTTTTGACAAACTAACCATTAGTCGGTTGTTAGACTGGTTCAAATAAACAGGAAGTTTTAATGTTTGCATGTACATATATGATCTCGTGCGGTCTAGTATCCTTGTGCCCCTTCAAGCACGGTAGCCAAGAGGAGCAGGATGGGCATAGAGAATCAGGAAGAAGGACGCGAAGTCGGTCCCCCTGTTCGCTGGCTTATCGGCCCGACCCGGCCCGGCGATTTTTCTCTCTCACAAAGATCAGCCCGGCCTTGTGATGGATAAGTACTTTTCTCTCACAAAGATCGGCCCAGCCCGGACGGCCCAACCCGAACAGGGCTCTTGCTAGCGCCGACGCTTTTGCCTCGGTTCTTATGTTTGGTCGGGCGAAGCCAAGCGCCGGCTCAACGCTCTCTATCCTAACGTGGCTTTGTTCTGATGACGTGGATGTTTATTTCGCCGGCTTAAAATCCTTACTATACCTGCTCTTACCACACCGCGGTTCGTTAAAGCAAGCCAAAGCCGACAGGATTAATATATTCTTTATGGGGATTATCAGCACTCAAGTTGTGGAAAAGGATGTCTGACATATGGAGAAATTTTATTGTTAGAGGCCGATGGATCCAAGTGATTTTTAGTTAATTCGTCTCAGTTATCCATCAGACCATGTCAGGTTATGCATGGATGGGAGACTTTTAGTACAAATATTGTCTAATCATGAACTAACTAGGTTTAAAAGATTTATCTCATAATTTACAACTAAAACTGTATAATTAGTTATTTTTTTATTCTATATTACTAGTCTTTAAATGTGCTCTTATATTGATGTGATGGAAAGAGTGAAAAAATTTAGAACTTGGAAGGTAACTAAACAAGGTGTAAATGAGGTGACTGAGTTCTCTGCACTCATAGTAGTTCATAGAGTCAAGAGTTTGGCAGTGATAAACCAGCGCTAGTAGGTACTCCCTCCATACCCAAAAAAAGTTTGACGTTTAGGACACGATTTGGGTCATTAGAAATATAAATCATAAATAAATTTTACGTTATTGAGTTTGTAATGTGAAATCTATTTGAATAGATTTATTTTGAAAAATACTTTCATAAAAGTATACATAGAGTGTGCGTGACGTCTTGTGAGTGTCTCAGCGTTGTACTTGTGTAATTCTCAAAAAAAATATATCACTTTTTAATAAATATTTTTATAATAACAAGAAGTCGAAGTTATGTTTTAGAGACCGTTTTAAGCTGTTTTAAATGTAAAAAAAAAAAATTTAGGTACGGACTGAGTACAGGAGTACTCCCTCCGTCTCAAAATAATTCATCATGTTGACTTTAAGACATTATGTTTTGACCACTTCGTCTTATTCAAATTATTTATATAATTTAGAAAATAAATAAATTATTATTAAAATATCTCTAATAATAAAATAAGTCACATCAAATTGGATGATGTTTATATAAAAAATTTAAATAAGGCGGTCAAAACATGACATCTTAAAAGTCAACATGATAAATTATTTTTTGAGACGGAGGGAGTACTGCTAGTTTACTCCCGGGCACCGGCGTCGCGATGGATTCGTTGGACACATGTCATCCAGGAATAGGCTGCATCACGCCCTGGAAAGAGACGGTAGCAAGCTGCCGTACTGGCTAGTCGACGCCGGGTACAGGGCGCCGCTGCAGCCTTTTGACTCTATCGGGCTTGACACCGACCGCCCATGTAGGCGAGGCGCACATGCCGTGGACTGCGGGGAAACATTCATCTCTCGATAAAGAAAAGGCGAATCCAATGTCAAAAAAAAAAAAAGGCAAATGCGAGGGAGAAAAGGTGCGTCGCAAACAAAACAAAAAAGAAGGGTTTCCATGTGTCGGAGTAAAATAGATAAGTGAAACCTAAATTTTCTACTGTTCTACTAAAATTTACTGTATAATACATAGATGTTCGTATTCGTGTTAATTTATAAACTATCTACTGTTCTACTAAAATTTATAATATATAGATGTTTGTATTAGGTGTTAATTTATAATGTAGATACTAAATAGATTTTCTTTGTAGAGGATCTCGAAGTGTTTTGCAAAATATATTTGACAATACTTGTGATTTGTCAAGTCACAAAAATATATGTCAAGTGAAAAAACAGTGGTTTCTCAAATAATTTTGTAAATTTGGCTTGATAAAAAAAAAAAAGAAGACAATATGCAGCATGCAAACATGGAGAGGATTTTATTTTCGTGGTCACTATGCAACATGCAAGCGGGGAGAGAATTTGTCAACCGCTTTGCCAGGGGGCCGCATATGCTTTCGGCGAGAGAGAGTTTTTGTCAAGTTACCATATTTTGTCAAGTAATTTGCGAAATTGTTGGAGAGTGTTTTGAGCGTTTTTACCAAAAATTAAGGATGACAACTTCATTTGCCAAACTGTTGGAGATGTTAACTTGGCGGGTATATCATCTTATAAATTATAATGAAAGCATGAAATAAAAAGATATAATATAGTATAACTAAATTATTGCCTCTTCTTTTTCAGTAACTTCCTTGGATGCAGTCCATCCTTTAGGTAAACATAACCTCATGAGTGTCCAAACCACAGTATAGCCCTATGCCGAATTCAGTGATCAAACCCAAAATATTGTAAAGGCCATAACATGTATAATATTTTGAAAGCAATCTAAAATGCATCTGAAGTGATGAAAGGACGTTGACTGTTGAATCGTCAAATACAATATGGAGTGCATATTTATCACCCTTTCGTCATGTTGGTGTATCGAAATCTCATTTCCTATATGCGACACTTGTGATGTTGTTGATGATCCGGATTAACAGTCCTCGTAGGAAGCACACCCTCTCCATGAAACTAATGCCACCAAATTGACCCCCACCCCCAACCCAACCCACACACACCCAGTGTAACACCAGTCTTTTTGCGCACTAACCCACACACACCCATGTAATTGATGCCTACACAACAGCGACCTCGTTGTGGCAATAACCAACATTTGACAAAGTTACCGGTCCTAGCTCTCTTAGGCAGTGTTTAGATCAAAAAAAAATTACGCCCCAAACTTTTGGTTGTAAAACTTTACATCTTTACGGGTGTTTAGATGGGTGCCAATAATTTGTTCAAAATTAGATCATTCTTCAAAAAACTGGTCAAATACTTTAAAATTTACAGCCCAAAAAAATCTGACATAAAAAATCCTAAAACTGGACCCATTCTTCAAAATTGGTTTGTTTAGATCCATTCTTTAAAAAGTGGCCAAATTTTAAAAACAAATAGAACTTTGAAGGGATCTAAACACTGCCTTAACTGTATGGTCAAAGAAAAAAACAAAAGCCGTGATACTACATCAAAGTTCCTTGAAGACCAACTCACATTTGACACCGTTGTACATTTGGACCAAGATAAACAAAAATCCCAACACACAGTCCAAGTGCCCCTAAGGACCCAACACAAAGTTCATACTTATAGACAATAATACTACAGTGCCTTTAGTCTTAATTCACCCTGGGCACATTTTACCGAAAAACCGATCACCGAACCGAACCGAACCAAACCGAACCGAAATCTCGGTTTTTCGGTTTTTCGTTCGGGATCGGTTTCGTTTTTTCCTCCTGTTAGGTTTTTGGCTTTGGGATCGGTTTTACGGCCCAAACCAAACCGAACTACCGAATAAACCGAACATATGTTTTCGGCCCAAAGCGGCACCCAAGCCGAGCGCATTGACCCTCATCCTACGAGCCCGCGGCCCACGGCCCGGTAGCCACACACGGCGCCGTGACCCTCACCCCAACCTCCCATCGCGTCTCCCCGTGAAGCACTCGGCCCGGTGACCTCCCACCGGCCGAATCAATTCTAACCCCCTAACCCTAATTGCGGGTGGCGGCGGCGGCGCCGGCGGCCGGGCGCTCAGCGTGGGCGGCGCGGTCCGCGAGGGTTTCAATCTGGCAATGGGCGGCGGAGCGCGGCGGGTTGGCGGCGGGTTATTGCGATCCGGGCGGCGGCGCTGAAATCCGCGTGCAAGAGGAGAAGCGCCCGGCCGCCCTCGTGGAGGTGTCTAAGGAGTCGTGGAAGCGGCGGGAGGGCGCCGGGCGGCCGCCTCACGGGCGGGGTGGCCGCTGTTTGGCGCGTGGCGTAAGCGTGAGGCGGGCCGTAGCGGGCCGTGGAGTGTTTTTCGTTTTTCACCGAAAAACCGAACAAAAACGAAAACCAAAATTGTCGGTTTTAGGTATACGGAAACCCGTCGGTTGTCAAGTCTGCCGAAACCGAATTTTTTAAACCGAACCGAACCGATTTCTCGGTTTCTACCGAATGCCCGTGGTGAGTCTTAATGAGTATCCTTGGTCCACCGAATCGAATTACTGGGTATCAAGAAGACAAAATTTGCCACAAATTCATGTGATCAATCTCCAAAACTCGAACTAGGAGGCTCATCAACGTGTTTAGTGCTTATTAACCAAAGAGTTGCTGCACATTTTTTCCAAACCTTAGGCGCATTTGTCGTAGAGAACGAAATTGTACCGAAACTCAATTTGCCATAACTTTGTTAAAGTTCGGCTACCTACCACCAATGCAAGCAACTCTATTTTACCAATTGTTAGTCAATTCCGCAACCTTGGCATACCCCCAATCCGTGGTAATAATCCAAACAAAGATCCTAACACCTTAACTGTGTGATATTTGGATCGTTTGTTGATTCGAATTGGTCCAAGAATAAACAAACAATCAATTAAAGACCAACAAAAGAATTATATGAACCATAACAATTCTAGGCAGCTGGCTGCTGTTTGAACAGTGCCGTGTGAGAGAAGAGTCAGCCAGCAACAGCCGGAATGAGCAGGGAAGCAGCCGAGTAGGGTACTCCTATGGACGAAGCAATTTTATTTTGGTTTTCTTAATTATTTTGGAAAGAAACAAAAAAAACTGAACCAAATTTGTCCATGACACAATGCAGCATCACACGCATTCAGGAAGTGCACATTGCATTGCCGGCTGTGTCCTGCTGCGCATCGTGCAAAGATAAGATGCCGCCGGTGCTGGCTGGAGATCTGGATCAAGGATGCCACGCCAACCCACGCGCAGCAATAACTCGAGCCGGCACGCAGCAACGCGGGACAGCTAATGAGGTTTGAAAAGGCCGGACCGGCAGCGATGGGATGGCTTTTGGCTGCACGCACGCGCCTTGTCAATCGCTGCGGGCTCCGGCGGCTCTCCGTCTCTGTTCCCTTGATTACGCATCGAATTGGCAAACGCTGTGAAAGGCTAGGATGATAAGAAAAGAAATGGTTAGCAGGATAGCAGCAGCAGCTACTAGGAGCTTCACTTTATAGAACGCCACAATCGCAATCAAAGTGAAACTGTTACTAGTAAAGGATAAAGGATGCTGGGTGGCCGGTGGTGATTTGGTTTAGTAGCCGCGTGCTTTACCACTTTTTACCGGCAACCAATCATGTCAGTAACTAACAGGTGGAATCTGTGCTGAGCCACTCCCACAAAAAAGTAGCAGCAGCCGGTGTTGTCGGTCCCCGGACAGGTTTTTAAATTTACCGCGCGCGGGAAGACCTTCCCGCCTCCCTCTAAACCTTTCAGGTTTCTATAAAATCTGTATAATTTCTGCATTCTACTAGGTAGTAGTACATGCGTTTAGCTTTAGCACAGCAATACTGAATGCTCAAACCAATCAGAACAAACTGCAGTGATTAACGAAACACAATAGGAGGCCACAAGGAAAACAGAGAAATAAAACAGGGGAGCTCAGCTCCGCTCAGGGGCTCGAGAAAAGTTGTTTATACATTACAATATACTTTTCGATTCATCATAATAATAATCACCAACCCGAATGAAGATGACGATTGATGATATATAAATTATAAAGCAACAGTGGGCGGGAGAGCGTACCTTGTACGCCTGCCTCCTCCATTTTCCCACACGGCTTAGTTTTCTTGTTTGCTTGCCGGCCGGCTTGCAATTAGGGCATCATGCACATGCCAGCCAGCCTTACAGACCCAAACACTCGCACATGACGCCTGACCTAAAAGCGCGCCCCCAATGCAATGCAATGCAACGACTCACTCCATGATACAAGACACGATGACCAGAGAAGGACGACGACGGTGGTGCCGTACTTGGTGGTAGTCTAGTGGTGGTAGAGTATAGTAGTAGTACTGTAGTGATGATGATGACCGAGCCGGGTAGCCAGCCCAGGTCCACTCCAATTGCGGGCTGGGCTGGGCTGGGCTGGACCGGGCTACGATCCAACCAATCAATCAGCTGTACTGGACGAAGGAGCGGTAGAAGGAGTTGGGCCTCCAGTTGGCCGGGATGACGTTCTTGGCGACGAGCGTCTTGCCGGACTCGTTGCGGATGCGGATGGAGAAGGGCGCCTGCATGCGGTGGTTGGTGTCCATGCGCCAGATGGAGCCCCAGGACTCGCGCATCGGCGTCCACCTGCCCGTCGGCGGGCCGTGCGCCGTCTTGGACTCCATGAGGTCCACCTGCACCACGTCGCCGTCGCCGTCCTCGTACTCCACCAGCACCGCGAAGTAGACGGGGTTCGAGTACTCCTCCACGTGGAAACCGATCTTGAGCCCGGGAACTCGCACGGCACCCTGCAATGCAAACCATCCATCCAGTTTTGTTTTAGCACAAGTACAGAAGCAATGCAAGAAAGAGCTTTGCTGCGTCTAATCTGCGTGCGTTGTTCAGCCTAATCCAGCCAACACTGGTGATGCAGGTGGTGGCGGTGGTCGGTCACCGGCGGTGGCGTGTTGCAACAGTGGACGCAGATACGGTGCCGTTGGGGGCTGCAAAAGGAGTGCGCCCACTAGTAGCCAAAAATGAGTATGTTGGTGGCGCCGTGCCGCAGCGCAATAAAAGTCACCTTTGGCAGCTGCGCCACTTTGCCGCACATGCGCTTGTCCGGCGAGCGGAGCGGCACTAGTAATGTCAGCGAGCGGTGGTTGGGCGACGCCTCCTCCCTTCTCCACACCAAACTTTTAATTTCATTTCACTTGCCGCCGCGCGATACGAAATTTAACAGCAGGCAAGGAGGGAAACTAGTACTACTCCGTACTACTACCGTTGCTACCAGTCACAAACAATTCGACAGCTACCGCGTCTGTAGCACAAGAACAAAAGACACAAAACAAACCTGGTGAACTCGATGTCGATGATGCCGGAGTGGCGGAGCTTGTCGTTGAGGCCGGGCTTGGCCAGCCTGCCGAACGCCGTGCCGCTGAGGTCGAAGTGGTACTTGGACACGGGGTAGTAGTTCATGTCCGTGATGATCACCGTCTCCGCCTTGCCGGAGCACGACTTGTCCTTGGTGCACCGAATCTGCGTGATCCGCGGCAAATCGCTCGAAAACGTCAGCTACTACCATACTACTACTACGACGAGATCAGGCAAGAGTCAATGTACAAATGAATGGCACTGTCACGGAGATCGAGTGAGACGCGGCACATGCACGCGGGCCCCACCTGCAGACAGCTGCAGGCTGTGCTGCTCCGAGGACCCGGCCTGGACTGTACGGCCAGCGTCCTACTAGTACTCTTTACTACTCCAGCTAGGGTAGTAGTATCATTAAAAATTTCTATGGACTAGTGTGCTCTTAACATTTATTCCTAGGATAATTGTTTTCTAAAACAAGTGGATCAATTGTTTACGCTAAAGAAAACATGCTCCTGCTATATACAAATAGTTGCTTCAGATAGAGAGGTGTCGGTAAGTGAAAACTGAATACTGTTGTTGTTTTTTTACCGTGGAACAAGAGTACTCTACCTTGTAGCAGGAGCCGCAGCCCTTGCCGTCCTTGAACAATGGCTGGTTGCCGCAGGACCCCATGGACATGAAGGGGTACTGGTTGGTGTGCTTGAAGCCGCACGCGCCACCTAGCAAGGTACACAGCACAGGTACGTTTCGTGAGCCACATTGCCAGCACAAGGCACCAAGACAGAGCAAGCACGCGGGCCGTGAGGCGGCCGGAGGGGAAAGAAAGAAGATCTCGGAAGAAATGCCATGCCGATGCGATGATGCTGACTCACCGTTGTCGTCGGGGCCGGCGCCGTTGGGCTGGCCGTACCAGGTGGCTCGGGCCTTCTGCCAGGGGCCCCAGTACACGGCGGCGTCACTGGTGGTGAAGTTCTCCGCGCCGGCGCCGGCGCCGTCCGTAGTGGCGTCGAACTGGGCCTCGCGGCACTGGACTCCTCCGGCGAGCAGGGCCAGGAGCACGAGCGCCGCCGCCGCCGGCGGCGGGGAGGGAGGAAGGGGAGCCCATTGCCTTTCGCCCTTTCCCCCTTCTCTAGCTACAAGCACTGGGCAGCAGTGGCGGTGACTGAGTGAGTGCGAGCGAGCACTAGTGGTGGGTGGTGGTGGTGGCGGCCGTGTGGGCCTATTTATAAGCCCGGTGGCCAGATGGGCACCGGCACGCTAGCTTAGCAGAGGAGCGAGCGAGCTCTGTGTGTGTACGCAGCCTAGCAGAGGAGTGAGGGAGAACGTGCCATGTTGGGACGCACATGGGCCTGGCTGGGCTCAGTTGAGTCTACCCAGCCGGGGCCTCGTATCTCAGCTCGCTCTACTACTAGCGGTGGTAGCCACGGCAGCGCGTATTAAAAGCTGGCAGATGAAGGTTGGGGCCGGGCCGGCCGACCCTAGTTCGGTGGAGAGATGGTTGGACCGACGGATCGGCTCGCCGCTAGCCATGCCATGCCGTGGCTTAGCTCACCTCACTGGTCATATGTCAGTGAGAGGGTGAGCAGAGAGGCAGGGACGGACACGGACGGACCAGATCGAGCAGAGCGGAACAGGGCAAAAGGCTCGCGCTCCCACCTCGGCCCCCGGAGCTTCTCCCGAGAAAGCTGACTTGTTTGGGCTGGCTGTCGGCATGTGCCAGCGCCCAGCGCCCAGCCGATCGGGGCCTCCGCAATGTGCATTGTCTGGCGCGCCGTTGCCGCCGCGTCTACCCCTAGTCTAGTTGGAACGTGGAAACAGATTCCTGGCGTCGCCATGGCGTTCGTCTTTGTTCGTTCGTTGGTTTACCTTCGTCGTCTCGCGAGCCGAGCGACTTCAGAGTTCAGACTTTCCTCCCGGAGACGGATGGATGGATGGAGGATATCAGGATACGGATGGATGCAGGATGCGTGCTGGTGTACCTGCTTGCGCTGAACTTGTGATTCGAGCCCTTTTTCCCGTTGAGCTTGGTCGCGTGCGTGCATGTGATGTGGGAAAAAGAGTCAAAATGCAGCTGATGGGGCGCGGTGTTCCCACTTGACTGATAGGACACGCCATGCCCGTTGGCACAACAGGGACATGGTCTGTGCTCGTCCCAACCAATTTCTACTAATACTACAGTATGAATCTTCAGGAAAATGAGATGCCTGCTTTCTGCTTGCATTGACTCAATCAAACTAGTGAGTGAAGAGTAGTAGTATAATCCAGCAGCAGAAGTACTCGCATTAGTACTTGGCCATCCATAATCTGGCTGGAGATGCTTCCCGTAAGCTAAACACACGTTTAGGCGAAAGGTTACTTGCTGTTTCGCGTTGGGGGCGGCGCATCTAGTTCGTTCCCTAACAAACCCACTCGTGTTCAGACAGCAAAAGTTTGAGAACATAACAGCTAGCCTCTCTGGTCAGTCGACAGTGCTCGCCGCCTAAACGCACCTTTCACAACGTGCTGTGCTGGGCTGCGCTGGGCTTGCATTGCATTGCTCTCCAGTTCATCTCTTTAACGCAATAATTCGTCACTAATTCTGCCCAAATTCGATGTGACAGATCGGTCGATTAGCGAAAGGAGAAACCCAACCCGGGTCAGTGCCATGCGCCCAAGAGCAGAGCACAGCCCGTCCGCCTTTTGACTCCAATTGTCCTTCGTCTACATGTCACACCACATGCCCGTAACAAAAGGGAAGCCATATCTTTTGACCCACCCCGTCCCCAGAAATTCATTTGGCTGGCAAACAGTATTGTTTGGCTGGCAAACAGTATTGTTAAGCAGACAAATTATTTTCCCTGTTGAGCTTAAGAGATTGGAACCTCAGAACTCTTGGGAGGGAATGGAATGGAAGTACTGTGCTATCTCTATTAAAAAGAATGCAATTATAGGTTGATTCAAATAAAGCTATCTTAAGTTTAATAAATAATAAAAAAATATACTACCAAATTTTATGTATTTACATATTATATCTTATGATACTTGTTTAGTATGACTAATACCAAAATGTTCTTATATACACTCTTTTTTTTTACATGTCATAGGTTTGTTCTAAGTCAAATATTTGTATCTTTGGTCATCAGTTCTTAAAAAGTTATACAGATTCATGGCATAACATGACACATATTAGGTAAGTCAAATATTTTCTATAGCCACTAGATATCCAAGAGTACCTCACGATCTAGGACATATCATTCAACTCAATAATAAGACGCAACAGATTAGATTTAGCGAATGGACCGAGGGTGGCAAATACTCTTTGCGCTCGGCTTGCGGAGCCTTGCATTCGGCTGCGCATCCCATCCAAGCTAGGAACAATATATGGCGACCTCGGGCACCACTCAGGGTGAAGATATTCCTATGGCTAGCGGTTCGGGAATGACATTGGACGGTTGATCGAATCATCGAAGGCACAAAAGATCATTGTTTCTTATGCAACCAAGAGCCGGAGACAATTAGTCATAGTGTTACCTTATGCTCGTTCTCAAGGAAGGTGTGGCGGAACATCTTAACAGTCATTGGAGCCAATGCATCACGTGTTGTTGGAGTCACTACTACAGAATACTACATCACTATCGGGTCCAAAACCCCTTTCACTACCCAAAAATGAACCGGCAAAGGGAAGCGGTAGTGATGTCAAGTTGGTTTTCAGTGCCGGCACTCCACCCGGCAGTGATAAGCTTTAAAGAAAAAAATACTACGCATGCTCGCATGCTACAGCCGCCCAACATGCTCACGGGCTCCCCCATTGTTACCGTTCCGTCAAGTTGTTTCCAAAGGAGGGATTCAACACATCACAAATAGAATCAATTTATGGACACATAGAAGTGTTCAATACATCACAAATCAAATCAATTCTTCTCCATAACGAACATGCATGCTTCCACCTCTAGATCCGGCGAGCAAAGCAAAGCGTTGTAAAAACCATGAGATTTGAGGACCAACATCCAACCAAATTTGAAGTTCGAGGAAGAGGACGGGTTAGTTGCTTACCGTGGTGCAGAGAAAGACACACTTCATGAAATCTACCACTTTGGTCTACCACTTTGGATCCATCATAAACCACATCTGCCTTGGATTTGGCTGCACTCATCTGGATCTGAGAGTTGGAATTTATAGGTATGAGAATGCGAGACGAATCGAACAAATCAGATACGAATGTGAGGATATGGATTCAATCACCATTGTTGGTCTCCATTGCAGGCATCTTGCATGTTCTTCCTAGAAAAGAAAAGAAGAAAATAAAAATCACTCTCACCTCGTACTGCTTTGCATGGATACGGTGGATACGGAAGCCAAGACGGGCGTGGATTCGTGCCCGCATGCAAGGATACGGCGAGGCCCCCATGGATCGAGCTTTGTGCGGTGGGGAGAAGGTGCGGTGGAGAAGAGACCCGGCGCATGGATCCATGCCCGCTTCCATGGATACGGCGAAGCCTCCATCGGGGCTACGGTGATGAGTGGAGAGCGGACGAGAAGAGTTAACGAGGAAACAATAAAAACTTCGGGTCCGAATATGCGATGTTCGTCCGCCGGGTCTACTAAGACGCACGTGACAATCGATAGACATCATTGTCGGGTATTTTATTTAACCGGGCGGTGATGTGTTTTTTCATCGGTCGGTTGTGTGTGACTTCCGGTCCATTTTTTATTTTGAACGAAATGGACAAACACCGGCGGTTTACTCAAATCCGACATTGATGGGGCGGTAGTGATGTACAAATCTATAGTAGTGAGTTCAGATATTGTTGGTGTTGTGGACCTCATTGTGAACAGATGGACTAGTACCCAAAGATGGGGTGCAAAGACTCGTTGTTTGCGTTGGTCGCATGAGAGTTCTGGGAAGGAGATGCTTTCCCAAGGGATACCGCCCCTCAACCCAACATATCCTAGCCATCACAGTGCCAGTGGTGGGTCCCTAGATTGATGCTAGGAAATCCGACCTCGTAAGTTTAAATCGCGAGTAGTCACCACAGCAGATTCTCCGCTAGCGAGGGCAACGCTCATTGTAAATTAATCTCACCTAGTGCACTTTTGATGGCGCGTCGTTGTAACTTACAATTTCTAGATCTTAATAATACAAAGATGTGCAATTATTTGTATATTTGAGCCAAAAAAAAGGCTTTCGTAGTATATATTCTATAGTTTGTAATAGTACAAGTTTTTTTTTCTAAATGGATGGTCAAAGATAGCAATATTTAATTGAGTACAGAGGACAAGTATGTTGTAATTTACAATTTCTAGATCTTAATAATACAAAGATACACAAGTATTTTGTATATTTGTGCAAAAAAAGAACTTTGATAATATATATTCTATATTTTGCAATAGTACAGGTATTTTTCTAAATGGATGGTCAAAGATAGCAATATTTAATTTCGGACAAACCTAATACTATGACGTAAAAAAAGAATGTAGGGAGTAATTGGTCAAACTCTATGTTGTTTGACTTAAAACTATTCTCGAATTGCTACATTTCTGGCTTTCTGTACGGAGTACAGACTAGTACCAATACCTATTACTACGTAGCACGACTTGTGGTCACGATCCTACGGAATTAAGGGGCGCCGAGCCAACCCTCTGAAAACTGGACCGGCCTCCTTGGTCGCTAGCTGCGGCTAGGCACGGCGGCACGCACCCCATCTGACCCGGCAGGCCGGCATGGGTAGCGACGAGACGACGCTTCAAGGACACGCACACGCCGGGGCCGGGGCCGGGGCCGGGGACGAGATCAGATCGACCGCCACCAAAGACGGCAGGTGCTGGCTGGCTTAGCATTTCACCAGCTACACGAGGATCGATCGTCCGCCGGCCCAGACGCATCGATCACGGATCGAATTGCGATCGAATTGCATGCTTGGCTCGTGAGCATGTGTGTCGTCGATCGGTTAGCTAGGTCACTTTTCTGGCTTCTTTTTCGGGAACGATCGATTGCTTGGATCGATTGGATCCAAGGTCGACCATCCATGCGTACTCGTATGCGTACGTGATCCCGTCGCCGGCAGTTGAGAGGTTAAAGCTACAGACGTACGGTCACGGTGTACGTCTCCACGCTCCCAGTATACCGACCGACGGATGGAGCCACATTTGCGTAGTCCTATCTGCTTCAGATCTGAGTACCAACCTTCAGATCGACGCGGGAGTTGCAAGGAATAATTGGGTCTTCTGCGTAGCTCGCATCCGCATGCGAGGACTCCTGCCGGTCGGCGGCGGCAATTAATCATGCAATGCAACACGCAGGGCGCGCGGCCGTGTCGCGCGAATCATGCCACATTGCCACGGCCTGTGGCTACCGTGCGTCCAGGGACAGTATCGATTCCGGTACTAAAATACTCACCTCTCACAGCGCAACTTCTGCACCCGGCAATGATGCACACGCCACACGGGTACATCGCTTTGTACGTACACCGCCAGTTTCTTGCGTTGATGGCTGTCAGTACTTGCTGTGGAATTATGCAAGTCTTTATCGTCCTCATCCTTCACAGCTCGCTTGCTTAGCTACATGCCTCCTTCGTATCATTGCCGCAACAAGGCATGGCCAGCAGCAACCTACGCACGCAATGACTACATGATGGCAGCTGTGGTGGTGTGGTTACACAACTGTTGCAGTGTTAGCAGCATCTGGGGCTTCAATTCCTCAACATGTTCTCTGGCAGGCATGGCAGCTGTGAAGAAGTTCTCTACGCGGACGGACATGCATGATGATTGCGACGGCTGTGGAGAGAAAGGAAAAGGAGGCACATGGCCATGGATGGGAGAGATACGCATACGCAACGCACCGGGCGGGCACCGCCGGATGAGTCCAGTTCATCATCCGCGAAAGCGGTGTTTTAACACGGCAGCTGGGCAGATGATGATGCATGTGATGGCCAAACGACAATTCACATGCCGTCGATCCATAGACGCCGACGGATGCATCTGGTAGCCATATGGCCCGATTTGTCAACCTGACGTACTATAGGGTTCCTGGTGCTGATCGATCAGCCAGCCAGGTTTTCTACGGTACGGTTAACAGTGCCCGGAAGTGCTCCAAACCTATCAGTCTCTTTCGACTTTCTGTAAAGAGGCTGGCAGCAGCCAGCAGGTAGTATTACTCAAGGTACACAAGGTAGTGATAACTTTGCCACTACCGTTGCGTCATCGGTGGATATTTGTCCGCCCCGATTTTTTCCTCCGATGCATACTTTGCTATTGCGGTCGTGACGGTTTTCTTGGCGGATGCTTCGTCGCCAAGGTCACTCTAGCCCTGTGTTGTGTGCATACTTTGCCGCCTCTGCTCATGGAAGCCCGTCTTGTTTTACATATGATCAGTGGTTGCATTGCCACCGCGTTTCACCACGGTATAGTCCATTTCTGTATTGTTGTATGTTGGTCATAGGTTTAGTCTGCGAGGGTGTTGTGGCTCATAGTCCTCTGTACCACTGTTTTTCTCTCGTTCGTTGTCTCTTTTTCATATCGATGTGGTAATCATAGGGTTACTTGCTAGTCCTATGTATCTTATTAAACTCTACTTTCTCTCAATAAGATATGTGCATTGAAAAGACGCCTTTAAATCAACACACGTCTCATTCTGACACATTTTATTGGCTACTACGTTTTGACAACCACGGTGCGATCTTTTTAGTAGCACACCCTATCCCTCAAGTACAACAGGGACTAGCTTGCAGGCAAGCAAGAAAAACTCATGAAAAAAATCGCTTGTTTCATCGTCTTATGATTGATTGACTTCATTGGTTGTCTTGTGATTGATTGGTTATCATCTTGGTGATTGGAAACATCTTCTCTACATCGTCGGTATAAACGATCAGCATCCCTCCCTTGCTTTACATTTTCATACCTTTACTTGTGTAGAGCTTGTTTGTTGCCTTGCTAGTTGAGTAGCTTTGCTTGTTAGTGTTTTAGCTCTCAAGCTTGTTCTCTAGTATAGAATTAGCAATGTAGTCATTGTGTGTAATAGAGTTCATAATACACTAGAATTGTTGGATAGGTGGCTTGCAACACCCAACTAGAGCTAGGCAAAAAGCATTTCACCATTTAGTTTACTAAACACATTGCTCTAGTGTGTTTGTAGATATTTTATTAGGCTATTAATTTTTCAAAAGCATATGTTGCACGTCTTTGCATTAAAAGAAGTGGGAATAAAGTTATACTACCCAATTGGCGTAATGGAGAGTAGCCATGAGCCATACGTGTTGAACACTACTAAGCAAGGCAACTAATGTGCGACTAAAGTGACGCGCATAGCCATTTAAGTCTCGTGCAATCCTTCCAATTAATTCCAATCTCGTCATGGTCCGCGTCGTCATGGGCATTGAGCATGGGGAAGAGCTCACACACCGCTTCCTATCTAGAAGATATGTGATGCACCATTTAAGGCTATTCTTCTCTTTAGTAGTCTATTCGTCACCCCCTCTTGCCATACAAGGACCTTTCACTATGACAAAGGGACATGTTGAGCTAAAAAACCCATAGTCTCAACTTCGAAATACTTGAACCACAATTAGTCTAGCAATATGAAAAGTTCGAACAACTATAGAATATGGGTTTGTTTAGCTCCATTACAAATATATGATTGGGTTGGCAACAAAGAGAAATTAGGGTTGGCAACAAAGAGAAATTAGGAGTTAAAGTATGTTGTTGGGAGTAGTATTATAGCAGTAGCACACGCGCTAGTACTACACTGTACTTGTGATCACAATCTCAGCACGCGATTTTGCCCACTGCTTTGTCGTCGTCGTCTCGTCGCTACGAGCCACAGGTTCCTGGGGAGGTGGTGATTGCCTCTGCGAGCCTTGCATTGATTTTTTTGTTTGCTTGATAAACCATTGAATTTATTGTCAAAGCCCCAAAGGCGTACCGTACCAGTCGGTAACGGAATCATTGAATAATGGCAAATTTGGGGTACTCGGGCCTCGTTTAGTTGTTAGAAATATTTGCAAAAGTAATCTTTCGAACTTTTATTTTTTAATAATGCAAAGACGTTTCGTTTGTTTGTGGTAAATATTATTATCCTATCACGGCGTAACTAGGCTCAAAAAGAATCGTCTTCGTAATGTACATCTAAACTGTATAATTAGTTATTTTTTACCTACATTTTATACTCCCAAACATATGTCTTTTTGGTGTATTTAGGGTTGATGTGATGGAGAGAAATTGGAAAAGAGTTAGAAACTTTAGCCAACTAAACGAGGCCTCGGGTCACGTTTAGTTGGCTAAAGTTTTAAAAGTTTTGCAAATTTTTAGACTCTCTCCATCACATCACATTAAATACACCAAAAGACATATATTCGTCGTTAAATGTAGATAAAAAAAATAACAGCCCACAGTTTAGATGGATGCCGAGACGATTCTTTTTGCGAGCTTAGTTTTGCATGATTTTGGATAATATTTATCACTAAAAACGAATTTATTGTCAAAGCCTCAAGGCTTCCGTAAGAGTTCGGTAACGGAATCATTGAAAAATTTAGCCAACTAAACGAGGCCTCGTACGAGTACACAGCAAAAGGATGCTCGTCCTCCATGCCTTGATCCCCTTGCCCCTTGCCCCTTGGTCCTCGTTTCTCGAGAGCAGCATGACAATTTTAATCCACTGCCGTACGGCGCCACTTCCGGTGCGTGCTCTCACGTTGCAGGGCTCGAAGAAGACGTGAGCACAAATCGAGCTGGACAGACCCGTGAACGAATGACTGCAGGAGTGCAGGGCGGGACAAGTGGCAATGCTGAATTTTGTTTTCTAATGTACTCAGGCATGTTTGAATTGCCGAGCCGAGAGGGCGCGAGAATGGGCGCGCGCGCTACACTACGCTACAGCTCGTGGTCGTGGAGACAGAGACACTTGGCCTTTTTCCTTGATTCTCCTGGAAAGCAGGAGTAGAATAGTGTCGTTTGAAATGGTCAATGGCGACGGCAATGCGATTGCGAGCGAGACCGAGAGATGTGCTTTGCCATGGCCGCCACGGAGTTCTTGGCACTTGCACTGCACCGGGGGTAAGTGAGGGAACATAGCTAATTGTTTTAGATAATGAAGGAACCATAGCTAATGTATGGGAAGTGGATAAGTAACCATAATTATAACATCCAATCTCTGATCCCTTGCTTTGACTTTACCCAAGTGGATAATGGTTAGTTATTTAATATATGTGCATCGGGGAAAAAAAAGCGAATGTTTTTCTCTGACTATTTCCCTTGCTTTGGGGGCGTTTCCAACAATATAAAACTTTGTTGTTTACCACCATCCCCAATACGTAGGTGCGGCCCTACGACGCCCTTATGCGGCCCGACGAAATGACGACAGAAAAAAATATTCTATCTGGCCGGCCGGATGGATGAAATCGTCGCAAAGGCCAAGCAAGTTCCCAAGAGCAGGGGGAAGGCCGGCCGGCGCGATGCTTGCCGTGGATTGGGGCATCTCGAGTGGCATTTTTCTCCATGGATTAGGCGGGCCCAGGAGATCTGCACCAACTAGCCGTGATTCAAGGTGCGTCTGCCTGCAGCAAGCAACGAGCGGATCGGATCAAGCGATGGATGGCCTCTTTGCTTTTCACCCGGCCTGATGAGGCCCACATGGCAGAGAAGAGATCGATGGATCGGCGGCCGAGAGACGGAGACCGAGACCGGTGGTGGTCGTCGCCGGCAGCGGCAGGGTCCACCACTAACGGTCCCTTTTAGGGCCGGGCGCCGGCGCCTGCTGCTGCGTCTGGGGCGTGGGGCCTTTACCCTGTGTCCCACTCTAACGAGAAAAACTGTCTCAACGCACGCCACCCGACCCGCCCACTCCTTCCGTCGTCAGACCCACCCACCAGTAACCCACCAGTAAAAAGTAAAGGCAGGCAGCCCAGCCCTGGTAGAATAGTGAAAGTAAAGACATGCATGCCCGCCTGCGTGCAGTGCAGCACGCGACCTCTGCGCCCATGCTTGCTTATTTATGGCGCTGGTGGTGACCGGTGAAGGTGAGGCGGTCTCGCTGATCCGGCGAATAAATTTGGCATCGGCCGGTGGCCGGCCGGTGGTCGGTGCACGGCCGGCGGTGATCTGGATAGGATAGTTCCCTTCAAGTGTGTACGTAGGTGTACGTGTCAGCTTGGCTTTGGGAGAATTATGGCTCATCTCCATTGCCGACGAGTATACTACTACTGTCGTGTAACGAAGTGATCTCCTGGTCTGGGGTTAGATAGATAGATTGGACAAAGATACTCTGGAGCAGGTAGGTTAATCTCGAGGCAAGGGTCGAGCATGTCGTGAAGGTATAACGACCTACTAGTGCGTTCAGAAGTGAATGAAGAACAAAAGGGGATGTGTGTGTGAACGGGGTTATCTACTCCTCTGTGCACACGGCACGTGAGTGCACGTTCGCGGGAATCTTAACTCGTCGCATACACGCATGAGATTGATTGCTGTGCTGGCAGGCCTGCATTAGCTCACGCAATTTTGCACACCTGGGCCCCTTCTTATCCGAATCGGTGCAAGAACAGAAAATGGGAGCCGGTGCGCCGACGGACACGTAGCCGGAGCGCATTGGCAGCGCCGGGGGCCTCACACGTCGGAAATTCGATGGATCGTGGATGGGGACGGCGGACGGGCCGACGGGGGATCTCGGCAGGGCAGGCCGGCAGCACTGCAGCGCTGCGCACGTACGGTCACATGGGCACCGGCGTGGCGGGGGCATGTGGTGGGGTGGGGTGGTTCCGCTGTGCCTGCCTTTCCTTTCCTTGCCGCCGCGCCCGCGATGCCGCCGAGGCGAGCGCATGCATCGTGGATTCGTTCTGGTTGCTGTGGCGGTGTCAGCCTTGCATGTGAAATCTTCCAGTCCCCAGCCCGCCCTCCTGCTCCTCCTGGTCCTGGACCGGACTTCTTTTCTTCGCTCGCTTTGCTTCCCGTTCCCGCCCTCGCTGCGCTCCGTTTCTTTTATTTTTTCAGCTGTCTTTCGGTCGCGCTACACTCTTGCTCGATTCTGCTTCCCGCCAATAATCCCTGGTGGCCCGCAAATACCATTCGAATCAGGGGCTGAGGGCTCCCGCCAACACCCTCAACACCGTTGGCAAGCTTAAAAGCTTAAGGATGCCTTCGGTTCTTCTAGTAAAAACTCGCCTCCTCTCGCTGAGCCAAGATTTGAAGTCATGTAACGTTTTTGTTGGTTTGATAATACTAGTCTTGATGTTTGTGCGGCCAATTTTTTTTTTTCCCCGATAGATTTCCTTGCTATCACGATGAAGCCAAATTATTGGCTCCTGGGGCCTGGCAAACTTCTCAAGGTCTGTGCTGGTAGCCAGGTACTGGTAGGGTAAAGCAAACTTGCTTGAGAGCCAGACGTGCGTGCTCTAAGCTTGGCAAGAAAATTTTGACCAAGATACCGGTAGACTCTAGCTCTACTCATAGTCACAAAAGTTCAACTACTACATAGAACCCATGGGTTCGAAATTTCACCCAGCGCCATGTCCTAATTGAGTTGTTATGTGCTTTCTTCATAGTGGTCTAATTCAATGCAGGTTCACTTAGGTCTAGTTTGGATGTAGTCCGATTCGTATTAATTCACATGTGTTGGGTTGGATTTGAGTTCAACATAAACTAGGTTACACCCCATTGCACACCAACACTTGTGGATAACGTACAAACAAGGCCTTAGGTGAATTCACACGAACTAAACATATTGTTGATCTTTTATTTCTTTGTTGTTTCTTACTTATTATGCTCCTTATATCCAACATACTCCGTATATAGAAAGCATGAACACTGAGTTCAATTTAATAATAAATCTTGTGCATGTGAAAGAGAGAGAGCGCGCGCGCGCAATCGCGACTGGGCCTGACAAAGCTTCTATTGGCAGGCCTCCAAAGTCGAACCCATGAACTCTTAACACCGAAGCTCTTTGTTGTTTGGACTTTAAATATTAGTTTACTTTCGGGCCGGCTGGGCCCTACGGCCTCGAGCGCTGAGATTGCTGGTTGGCGTCCAATAGCAAAGCCCAAGGGATTATGTCTGGGCTGAACAGTGGGGTCCACCTAGAAGCGCAAGCCAGGCCACTCGTACCCCCGTACCGCTTGATGGTTCAATGAAAACCATGGAATGTTGTTTTGCAGACACTTTCATAACCATTTCTGTAATCCCCTAAAAAAAAGAACCATTTCTGAAATGCTACAAACTCTCATTTCTACTCCTTCAAATTCTCTGGGGGCACGCCTTACAAATAAATGAAATGAACTCCTCTGAACTCATCAAACGTGAAAAGCGCGGGAGATAGTACATACACGATTGTGTTGCCGGTGCTAATAATCGAATATGGTCATCTTGCCATATGTTGGTCCGATTATAGTTTTTTATGCCGTTATTATTAGTATACTTAGCGGCCTCGTGGAGTTGGTAAGGACTCCAGGACAGTCGCATCGCCAAAGTATTCAGTTTCCCGTACCACCAACTTACAGGGTACCTTCCGCTTTCACTTTGCAGTGTGCCTGCAATGTGTGTTAGACACCACTGCACCTTTCGTCCAAATTTTTGATGGACGGCAAGTCAGCAACGCGGTATTCATTCAGATTCAGCCATTCACCGTTAGCGTCGTTGGACTAGTATACTAGCCTTTGGTACGCGAAACTGAAACGGATTAGGTGCCGCTCCGCTCTCTGTAGGACAGTAGCTAGGTAGAATTAAACATGCATGATACATGGGTTTGGTAGACAGGATCCATGCAATGATTACTCGACAATTATAAGTCTCCTCCCATGCATGATTTAATCGTAGACCTGTCGTTCCTTCTGTATACGGCTGTGCACGAATCTCTCGTTCCTAACACTGCACATATCAGACAAAGTGAAGGGGGCTGTACTACATCTCTCATGAACAGGAGGAGGGGTTGTACATCTCTTGATAATGCACAGGATTAAGAATTCCCAAGAATCAGAATCAGTGTATGAACGAACCGGTCCGTCCTAGCAACTCTCGATTATACATACACACCGGCCGTGTGCGATAACTGCCAAGAGGCCGTTGCTTTTTCTAATAGCTCACTCGTGATTCGAACCCTCCGTTTCTCGCATGATTTGCTCCGTAGCCATGTGACCCCTACTAGCAAAGGCCAAAGCACCACGCCGACGGCCGCAACGGCCGTTGATCGAGGCCGATCGACGCCTTCCTTGGAGATTCGTTTCCGGTCTATAAATACCCCGGCACGGTGCTCCTTACAGATCATCGAAACGCAGAACACTACTCCTGTCGGGCAAAGTCCTAGCACTAGCAGCTACTGTACTTGGCAACCATGGCGTCCTCCTCCTCCTCCTCCTCCAAGGTGCTCGCACTTGGTGCGCTCATATTCTCCCTCCTTGTCACGTATGGTTCCTGCGCTACACCGCCGGTGAACTTCACCGCCTCCGACTTCACCGCCGATTCCAACTGGCAGGCTGCCAGAGCCACCTGGTATGGTGCGCCCAACGGCGCCGGCCCTGACGACGACGGTACGTACGTGTACACGATGTTGTTGAAAGGCGCAGGATCGTCTTTATACTACGTGCTGTGTATCTCTTTGTTTTCAAATGTGTTGTGCTGTGGGCTTACCGCGCGGTATCCATTGATCGATCTGCAGGTGGCGCCTGCGGGTTCAAGAACGTGAACCTGCCGCCCTTCTCCGCGATGACGTCGTGCGGCAACCAGCCCCTGTTCAAGGACGGCAAGGGATGTGGCTCCTGCTACCAGGTAGTAGCTTAGCTAGATTAATTGGTCAGACTAATTTGGCGCATGCCTTAGCTGACGTATTTGCCGCGGATCACCCCAGATTCGGTGCACCAAGGACAAATCCTGCTCCGGCAAGGTGGAGACGGTGATCATCACGGACATGAACTACTACCCGGTGTCCAAGTACCACTTCGACCTCAGCGGCACGGCGTTCGGCGCCATGGCCAAGCCCGGACTCAACGACAAGCTCCGCCACTCCGGCATCATCGACATCGAGTTCAAGAGGTGGGTATATCATATATATCGCCGTATCGGCGTCATGCGCAACTGCACATGTACTGCACGTTGCACAGAGCCACAAACCCACAATTTGCAGGCCCCACCTGAGCAGAATATAAGCTCGACCGTCCAGCTAAACTACTCACCTGTAGTGCTGCATGTGGAGCTCTTGTAGATCTGCAGATTTGTATTAATCTAGAGTTTTGACGAGGACTGTTGTCGGACTAACTAGCAAGACTAATGGAGACATGTCACATGCAGAGTGCCCTGCAACTACCCCGGGCAGAAGGTGACGTTCCACGTGGAGGAGGGCTCCAACCCCGTCTACTTCGCGGTGCTCGTCGAGTTCGAAGACGGCGACGGCGACGTGGTGCAGGTGGACCTCATGGAGGCCAACTCCGGCAACTGGACGCCGATGCGCGAGTCCTGGGGATCCATCTGGAGGCTGGACGCCAACCATAGGCTGCAGGCGCCCTTCTCGCTGCGTGTCACCAACGAGTCCGGCAAGAAGCTGGTGGCCAGTCGGGTCATCCCGGCCAACTGGGCGGCAAACACCTACTACCGCTCCATCATTCAGTATTAGGAAGCTCGGCTACTGTTGCGGGCTGATTCGGTGTCGATCATTTGGGTTTCATTGGAACTCAACTGTATGTATGTAATTGTATCTTGGGTGCATAGGATCAATTGCGGTGCCTTGACTAGTTTTGAGAGACGTCGTCAAGGTATTACTATTGGCAGAGTAGGAGATGAGGAAGCAAGTTTGGATGTGCTTTCCCGCTCACTGTGTCAGTACATGAATCAGTGTGATCGATCAAGGTTATAAATTACTACTCATATAAAGCAGCTTCTCAGTGGCGTTCAGGACGTCCTGTTCCCATGTACATTTTCATGTAGCGCCGGTTGGTACTTGTTGGTTATATATTCAGCGAGCTCAGAGGAATCTGATCTCAAAACTGAGCTAGTCAGGTATTTTTATATAGTTCTCCCTGCGCTCCTAAAAAATAAAATAAAAATTAGCTTATCAGAAATCAAACAATCCTAACTTTAACTAGGATTATTTAAAATGTTTCCTTGTTTATCCTATTTTATAGAATAAAGAATTAACATATATTTTACATAATACCTCATATATATAGGAAGTAAAGTGGCACAAAATCATGTTTTTCTTTCCTCCTGTACCACTTCCGTCAGTGTTAGGTGAAGTTACCGTCGACTAGGATGGAAAAAAGTCCATTTCACACCTAGTTGTTGTTAGGCACCGTGAGAGTTTTCTTTCTTCTCTTTTGCCGCCAACGCCACTCTGTGGGTTCGCGCGTGCGTTTTGGCGCCGCGAACGAGTTGTGCGTCGTCACTCGTCAGCCACGAGTTCTTGTTGAAGGAAGCCCCGTGGGGTCGATGGGCGCGCCGGTAACGGCAATGGCCGTGCCCCAACACAAGGAAGCAGCAACGCCGCCGGACCTGACCTGGGACGAGGCGCTAGCTGGGCGTGCCTGGCCGTTGCGGTGTGGGGAAGAACCCACTTCACCTTCCCCGTGTACCTGAGGCCGCTGAACATGCCGACCAGCATCGTCAGCGCCGGACACGGCCGCCGCCGCCTGCAACGGATGGGTCTCTGATCTCTCCCGCCGACAAGCACCCGTACCGCATGTTCTTCACCCGTATTTGCGTGCAGCACTGCAGCTAGAGCTAACTTATTGAAACCCTGCTCAAGATCGAGTCACGACGATGAGCGAACGAACCAGACAACACGCCCGTACGGTTTCTATTTCTCTGCGGGCATACGTGTGTCAGGGGCTGAAGAGACGCCAAGTAGTGCCCAGCTCAAGTAACGGGAGGACGAGCTCGGCGTGCTCCGGGGAGACGTCGAGACGACGGACCGGCCGTTCCAACCGTGGGACATGCAGAACTACGCGCTGTACAACGCGACCGGGAACTACCAGCATTCATCCAGCCGGCACCCTTTACCTCCTGCTGTACATTTATCAGGGTAGGGGCGGCACGCCGCTGCTTTGGCGATGAATAGCGTGGCACTATGGCAAGCCCCATCGATCAGGACCGCATATCGAATCGCTCAGACTATTATCCCAACTGGACGACTGCCATGCTTGCATGTGCAGCGCTGATGATCTGAACAAGAAGCTTATAAGTTATAAGCAGGCACCGGCCTCGACCTGGATCCGTGCACCGGCCTCGACCTGGATCCCTGTCATTCTAGTATTAAACTCCACGCACCAAAAGAAAAGTGAACAAAGCTCTCCGGTACCCAATAGTTCGGCCAAAGAGGCCCCTAAAACTGAAAGGTCTGCAGTGACAACTTCAGGACCGTGATTCCGTGACAATGTTCTTAGTTTCTTCAAAGTCCGATTTATCGTGCGCCGCCCGCAGCCACAGCCGCAGATTTGGCAAGTGGCCCTTGAAATGGAAACTGAAAAGGAACATAATCATATAGTTCCAGCAACGGTGTAAAATGGCCTTAATTACTTTCATGAGCGCATTTACCAAATGAAATCATCCATGGACCATGGGTTTCACTGCTGTGGGAACTGGCAAAGTCGCCGCTTAAAGCGACCTGAAATGAACGCCGTGAATACTGAATCAAACCATCAGTCCAATCCTGTCACTTCAAAATGACCGCAGCAGTCAAAATGCGGACGCTGAGGGAGTTTAGAGATTCAAATGAAGTTGTCGTCACCAAGTTGATCCATGATGTTAAATGCATAAACGCAGTCGGACTCGCTGCGCAAATCAAAAACATTTGTGCTCTGCTAGCGCAGCTGTGTCCATGGATTTTCTTTTTCGGACACAAGGAGATAAAGACGCAAGAGAAAAGGATACCCCAGGATTTTCCAGTGTAGCTCAGTTCCGCTCATGCGGTGTCCATGCGCCGCGCATGTGCCGGCGAGGGGCGTCGGATGACGACGGATGCGCGGCGCGCATGTGCCGGCGAGGGGCGTCGGATGACGACGGATGCGCGGCGCGGTGCTGCATATTCGCATAGCATGTGAGGTGCGGGCCACGTACGCCGAAGGCAACAGCCGACGGGCCCGGGGTGTCTAACGAACTAGTGGCTGGCGGCAGTCTGGCACGCAGGATGCCAGTGATCTCACCATCAGCCGAGCGTGCATGGTCGCACCAGATTTCCAGGGCCCGCGACGTCGTCGCACTCGCACCCACACACCATCTCGCGGCGCGGGTAACAGGATGCCGAGCGACCTGTGGGAGCCGAGCCATGGCGTTGTGTGGGGGATGTCTCCGGTTGCGCGCGCAAGGTGGCATGGGCTGCTCTGCTTGCAACGTCAGGATTGTGGGAACTGGGTTCCACATTTGCACTTGCACGTATCGATCCTCACATCCCTCATCAGCAGAGCAGCACTTCATGCGATGTCGATCGTACGTGAAATGTTTGATGATTAGCAGTAATTGCTTGATTGCTTGCCACTCAATCTGACGTTGCTTACGCCATTTTTTTTTTTTTTTGCAATTCCTGTGCATCAGCAGCAAGTTTAAGAGATCACCAGGCAAGATTGACATGGTTGGACGGTTGGTGTGCGCTCCAAGCAGCTAAACTTCGAACGTTAAAACAGGGGGCAAAAAAAAAGCATACAACTAGACTAATCTAAGCAGCAACGACTCTCATATCTCTGAAATCTGAACTGTATCAAGAGGGTCTTTCTCGCAACCCCCGCGTCCCTCTCTACGAGGCGGCTCGGTGGGCGCCCCCCCGCCACCACTCACCCCCACTCCCCGGCGAAGCTCTCTGGCCTATGCCGGGCCCCACGGCGTGGCGGGCGCGGCCTTGAGTTGGGGGCTCGTCCGCATCCCACCCTCCGCCCGCTCCTCCCGACCCCTCCCTCTCCCACCCCCCCCTTACTCCTTCGGGCGTCTGGTGGCCGCATCCGGGCGGGCCGGATCTGCCTCTAGGGCGGCTCTGGTGCACCGATAGGCGGCCGAAGTCTGATGGGGGCCCGCTGGGTTTACCCCCTTGGGGGTGGGCCCTCGCACATCGAGGTTGCCCTACCCTGCCCTAATGGTGGCACGTTGGGCATGGCTCCGGCAGCTTCGAGGTGGTTGGCGTGTCGGGCGGCGGCAATTTGGGTGGCGTGGCCAGATGCGCATGTCGCCTCCGCCGTGGTGGTGTGGGCGGCTGCTCTAGCGATACGTCATCGGCGTTGTGGTGGCGTGGATGGTGATGTCTCACTCGTCCCATTGCGTGACTCGGATGCATGGAGCTCGTCGGGCGGATGGCGGCGACTCCTTTTAGCGTTGCACCCTTCTTGAAGGCGTCGTCTTCAAGTCTAATGCTCTTATCAGCGGCGTCGGATTCTCGACAAAGGCCTCGCCTTAGCTCTCTAATGCAAGCAGCGATGGCGTCCTCAGCGTCACCCTTTTCATGATTCTCCTCCACCATGGTCACTATGTTCATCTTGCTACACCTATTTGCGCTTCAACCATAGAATTGAACATGAATCTTTCTTTGTTTAATTTGTTGTGTCAGATCTAAAGTGTAAATGTTGTTTTTATTGTCTAGTAAGCTGCCCTACAACGTCCTCGCTATCGCAAGTAAATATTTAATTCACTATAAACTGCTTTCTGCCAGCATTGTGGTGGCTCTCAGAAGAGGAAGATTCCTCACATCAGTCGGGGAAATGAAGCTGGATCATGCAGTGCGATGGTTGCAAGCCAAAGATTTATGATATAATAAACACAAAAGTGTTGATATGACTTAAACTATAGTTGAACCAAAATACATTTTGAAAACCCACGAATTATAATGCGAAGAATATAGAGTAGGTGCTAAATTCGTCACAGCCACAAAGATACATTGTAGAGTATCAAATGGGTACCATGTTCCGAAATGAATAGAAAGGGGAGTAAATATCATAATTAATATGTAATAAAATTTGTCCACGAATATAAGATTCTAGATTGTGTTGGAGCACAAGTTGATAGGCTATGTAAAGAAACTGAACACTTTCATGTTTTGACATGTCCAATGTACAAAGTGAGAGCAGATTATCAAATAAACATCTCACAGGCTATGTTATTGGAACGACCATAAGGCCGGATGCAATTTTATAAGACACAACACGGCGTTCACCGTATCATTGTAGCGTACCAACTATATTAAGCTATCATGGTGTCGGTGTGGCATCTCTCTTTTCCTACATGAAACTGAAACGGTTAGGTGCCTCTCTTCCAACCCAAATGATCAGCAATTTGGTGCACAGAATCGTTAAAATGCATCTGTAGTTCTGTACCAATAATGATGTCTGTTCTGATTGTGTGTGTAAACCTGATGCCTTTCCTTCTGTATCTGGCTGTACGCGAATCTCCCGTTCCTAACACATCATCACACAGAAGCCGGGTTGGCTGTGCATTTCTGAATTCTGATCGATGAAGAGCGAACGTTAATGTGTCTCGAGAATCAATCAGTGCGCAGGTAGCTTAGAAAGACACTGTTGGGCAATACGCAGCATGGAACACATATACCTGCCAAGAAGCCGTTAGTTTTTTAATGGTGCACGCATGACCCGAAGTCTCCGGCCGTTCCTCGCATGATTTGCTCCATCCAGAGCCCCATGTGACCCCTACCAAAGAGCGTCGGGTGGTGCAACGACCTCTGATGGCGATCGCGGCCGGGGAACTGTGTTCTAACCATACTTTTCCTGCCTATAAATACTCCTCACAAAGATGCTCTTCTCCGACCATCCAAACGCACAATCTCATCAGTACTAGCCACCTCCTTAAGCTTGGAGTTGCTGCACAGACTAAGCCAAGATGGCAACGACCAAGGCTGTTGCATTTGCAGCGCTCTTCTTCTCCTTCCTAGTCACGTATGGCTCCTGCGCTCGGCCTGTAAGTTTCAACGCCTCCGACTTCACCGCCGACCCTAACTGGGAAGCCGCCAGGGCCACCTGGTATGGGGCACCTACTGGCGCCGGCCCTGACGACGACGGTACGCACACGCTTGGTGTTAGTTATTACCGTTACCGGCCTGTAAATATACAAACTTTATGTAGCCTATTGCTCTGTTTTTGGACAATAAACTTTACATGTTGCCGCGGCATCCATGCCATCCATTTGTGGCATGCAGGTGGTGCCTGCGGGTTCAAGAACGTGAACCTGCCTCCGTTCTCAGCCATGACGTCCTGTGGCAACGAGCCACTGTTCAAGGACGGCAAGGGCTGCGGCTCATGCTACCAGGTACGAACAAGTACTGATGAGTTGGCCGGTCAGACGAAGTTAACATTGGCTTGGTGCAAGCAAAAGGGAAAGCTCATGCACAGTTTTGGCTTTTGACATCCACGCGCACTGAGTAGTTTTACTACTGCCCTTTTTGCAGATCCGATGCCAAAACAACGATGCGTGCTCCGGCAACCCGGAGACGGTGATCATCACCGACATGAACTACTATCCGGTCGCCAAGTACCACTTCGACCTCAGCGGCACGGCGTTCGGCGCCATGGCTAAGCCTGGCCGCAGCGATGAGCTCCGCCACGCCGGCATCATCGACATCCAGTTCAAGAGGTAGGCGGACTAACATGCATTGATCGTTACACTGAGCCAAACAGAGTAACAGACAATGCAACAACCTGCAGTTTTAGACCGGCCTACTAGTCTACTACAACCTGAACACAATCATATTTCGACCATCTATTTACTAGTGCTGTGGATCCCCCTGTACTTTGCTCAACTAACTCTAACGACAATGATCGATTATCCATTATTGGGCGGTCCCAAGTAGATTCACACATATCTTGGACGTACAGTACCTCACAATTTGGCTTGCGCATGTATACTGTACCTGTGTTTCTGCTAACTGAAGCTGAAGCCTAATCCAACATATCACATGGCTTTAATTCCTGTAGAGTGCCTTGCAATTACCCGGGACAGAAGGTGACATTCCACGTCGAGGAGGGGTCCAACTCCGTGTACCTCGCGGTGCTCGTCGAGTTTGAAGATGGCGACGGCGACGTGGTGCAGGTGGACCTCATGGAGGCCAACTCCGGCTACTGGACGCCGATGCGCGAGTCCTGGGGATCCATTTGGAGGTTCGACTCCAACCACCGGTTGCAGGCTCCCTTCTCGCTGCGCATCACAAACGAGTCCGGCAGGATGCTGGTGGCAAATCAGGTCATCCCGGCCAACTGGGTGCCCAACACCTACTACCGCTCCATTATCCAGTATTGATTTGGGGTCATTGTTTTTTGATTAATTTGGCTTGTACCGTATCTTTGTTATACATTATTGGATTGATGAGGTGTCTTAGTTTAATTAGTAGGTGAGGTATCAGGAATCCGGCTATGCCGTCTGTAAGAGTTGCTATCTGATCAATCAAAGTTATAAAGTATGAGCGCTTTTAACACTATTTGTGTACCACTAACTAACGGCGATAGCAGTAAAAAAACTAAATAGGCCTTGCGTCAATGTTCATGTATCTACCTCAATTCATGTGTTTGGATGGACTGGTGTTGAATTTAAACTAAAGTTCACACCATCAGTGGCGGAGCTTTATGGGAAAACAAGAGGTGGGGCAGCAACACTAATTTTTTTTTTTTTTGCTAATATGTATATTTAATAATTTTAATCACTAGTTTAATAGCTACTTAAGATAATTTTCAATCTACAATGAGGGGTCATGGCCCTCTTTGGCCTGCATATAACTCCGCTAGTACACACCTACTGACACCAACACACATGGTTGAGGTGAAACATGGACATCCAAACAAGCCCTTAGTAGTTTCTATATATGATGACAGATACCGTGTCATGTTGAATATACAATAATCTAAGAAACTACATTGCAAAATAAAGCTTCTTCAACCATCATCTTTTTCCTCTCCCTCCCCCAAATCATCTTCCTCCTCACTCTGTATTCTATCTTGGTATCTATGAGCCCCATTCTAGTACATTGCTTGTAGTTTCTTAATTAAACTTTGTTTTCATGCAAGACCTAGTTTCATGTAGTTTTCATCTCTCATCGCTATAACGTTGTTGCTACACCGGTCATTCTCCTAATCATTCTCCCAATCAGCCAGGGCTCTGGGCTACACCAGTCATGCGCTCTCGCATGCACACAACAGACTCATGTAAAAGGCCTATTGGGCCCAAATAGCTTGCTTCGGAGGAACACATTGACCTCCAGAACTTAGACTTGGCAGCAAGGACCACACCTAAATCTCCCACCCCCGGAGACTGGTTGGCCTAGTCCAAAATTCAGCTCCTGACCTTAGTAGGCGACACCCAACCAAGGGAGGCCATAAGGGCCACCACACTACACGATATAGCTTCCCATCCTAACTGATGTGAGGAATCTTCGTATGGAATCCGAAAGATGCCCTAAACCTAACACACGGGTAGAGACGCAGGATGCCAGCCCTAGGTCCATGCCTAGTCCATGTAGCCATGTCCTTGGTGCGCAACGGACGCCATGAGGAAGAGAAATCCAGTTAAGGCACAATGGAAACTCTAACTTCTAGCAGTCAACTCCATCTTTAGAAGTGGATGTCAGAGCCAGTCTATGATTGTTAGTCACAGCTAGAAACGAGGGATGACACTCAACATCACTACCAGCCAAAGACTAGGACGCAAAACCCTAGGATGTTCCAAAAAAACCATATTTCCTTGTACTCCCTTGGTCCTCTAGTATATAAGGCTGGTCGCAAGGGCTCTTGAGTTGCGGGGATCGGACCCTATCGATCAATCGACCTGAGAAACCCGAGATCACTAGTGTAGCGCTATGTTACCACCTCTCTCTCGCTACCACCGTAAGAACTTGATTAAGCATTCTAACATAAAGAAAGCACTGGTTGGGCATACGTCTTAGATGCTCGAACCTCGATATATCCGATGTGTCTTGAGTTCTAAACCGCCAGAGTCATGTGCATTGACCTACCGTTTGAATCATTAATTACTACCGTAGAATCGAACCCACGACACTTGGCCATACCCACATTACTAATATGTAGACATGCAAAATTAGGGTGCGGTAGTATGGGAGGAAACCAAGTAGCTAGACCCTAACATTAACTTATGGTATGTTTGGTTCAAATGTGAGCTATAAAAAAGTTGAGACGTGAGCTTTTAAAAAATCTAGATGAGCTATATGTTATGCAAAGTTGCGATTTGTTTGGTTAAAATAACTATGAAACCTATCTCTTCTATTTATCTCATTTGAAATAGGCATAAAATGTTTGTCTATTCCTACCCAATTCAAAAAATGAGAAAGCCAAAAGACCAAAAGTAAGGTTCAAGGTGCTGCAAAAATTATACTACACTAAAAATCAGTTGGTTGTGAAAAAAAGCGCTTCTTGTTCTACTCGTTTGGTTGGTGTTACGTCTTTCTTCTTGAAAAGGGAAGCTTTATTAATTTCAAGAAAGTTACATCAAGGTGATACAACATCTTGAAATCCTCCCGGCCTTTTGCCTGAAAGGCACACAACACAAAGCAAGAAACAAAAGAAACCATGGCACCCTAATGACTATCAATCCGTAGACTAGACCGCCACCCATGTGCCTGGGTAAAAAACTACTTGGCCACGTGTACCAAGAATTGAGAAGCCGCTACAACCATCTCCGGGAAATAGGCTTCTGAAGGATAGACCATGTGCGTAAACGGTGTGTGGTTAAGTAAAGGACCTCTTGAAATGATGGTTGTTTGTTTTTCAAATATATGTGCATTTCTATAAAGCCACAATGACCAACACATAGTTGTCGCTCGTAAAAGGACTAATGGTTTTATGTCTTTTCTAAGACCATCTAGCCAACTACTGAACATATCGGACACTTTTTGAGGCCTAGGTATCCCCAAGTTGCATAAACAAAGTGGCCCAAGTCAGGGTGTGCAAACCGGCAATCAAAAAGCGAGATGTTGTATCGTTTCGGTCTCTTGACGTAAATAACACTGTTTACTACTTTTGCTAATCTCGTTTGGCTTGATTGTGTTTGGTTAGAATGACACCTCTTCGCAGGTACCATAGAAAGATTTTAATCTTCATAGGTACTTTTAGTTTCCAAAGTCGCTTGCTTAGGTTAGGCACGTTTTTTTGGTCGATGGGACCAAAGTGATGTGATTTTACTAAAAATTCACCCTTACGGTCTAAATTCCAAATAAATTCATCTTCCTCCCGGCAAAAGGCAACTTGAGTAAGACGTGAAAGAAGGTTATTCCACATCACTAATTTGTCGTCTACAAGGTCCACGTGCGCCAAGATACATTAGGTTGTTGCGCACTAAGAACGGCAGCCACTGTGTTTTATTTCCTTCTAGCTAGGTTGTATAAATGGGGATACTGTTCTTTCAAAGCAGTATTGCCTAACCATCTATCTTCCCATAATCTAACTTGTGATCCATCCTTGATGAGGACCGTTCCAAAACTAAGAAAATCCCGTATAGCCTTCAGCAGACTTTCCCAAAAATGAGAATCCCCAATCTTCCGGACTTGAACCAGAGGTTTAGTCCCTAGGTATTTGTTGCGTAGCATCTGTTGCCAAGTGCCATCTGTCTTTAAAAGGCGATTGTTGACACTTCTTATGGTAAATATTTATTAATCAACCAAACATGAAATAAGGGTACAAACTGAGTAAACATGTAGAACTAGGGGGCTTTACAAACAATTTCCACAAGTTTTGGTGATTTATGTATTTTTAGGGATTAAACAGGTAAAAACCCAGAGTTTGCAACCCATACGATGAAAAGACTTGTTCGAGAAGGATCTCAACTTGGCTCCCATGAAAGAACACCCTAGAAGACTCCAGAAGACAAGCCCTGAAAGGTGGGACCCACCTGTCATCGGGTGAGCTCGACCGAGCTCCTTGCCCAACTCGGCCAAGTTGTGGGGCCCACGGTCAGCCTCCAGCTTCCTATGTTAGTTTACCACTACCATTGAGGAGTGATCTCCACCATTGATCAAGGTCGGTTTGATCCAAGGGGTACGGTTCATCGACCATGACTATATAACCGGGACCCCTGTCCCCGGGCTCGGGTATGAATTCATTTTCATCATGCCCTAGCTTCCAATTGAGTTAGCTATCAAGTTGAGAGACTAGTTTTGTAGTTCCCACGAGAGCAACTAGATCTAGTCTTGTTCAGAGAATAAAGAGTGGGTGGAAGGAGAAGTCAAGGGGAAGTGCGGACTGTCGGTGTCTCCTTGAAGCTTGTACCTCTAGGATCAAGTTCCGTTGGAGATTGATCATGAGACTTCTAAGGTGGATCAACTTCTTATTTGTGTAAGTCTTTGTTCTATATTTCTGACGGTTGAAGTTCCATTGGAGTTTGATCGGAGTACTTCAATTCTTGTTGCTCTTGGGTTGAAGTTGCTACCCCTAGTGTAAGCGTGGTGCTTGGACTAGATAGCTCATAGATGCACGCTACCTTCAGATTGGTGGTAACTAATGGGGGTGACTTTATAGCCTCGTTAGTTCTTTTGTAGTCCACCTCCTGTTGGATAGGACTTAGCAGGACGTGTTGCTTGGGATTTGCACTCTTTGCTAGTGTTTTTCACGTTGAATAATGTCCCCATAAGAATATAACAACATACTTACAAGTATAAAAACTAGACAACCATAGTAATCTTCTCAAACTTTATCAACTCTCGGTCCTTGTTATACGCTTTCGGGGATTTAGTTATAAGCCTCGACCACCTTCACACCATTCTCCCCGTGGATTTGATATTTAAAACCCTCTCCCACGTAAAGTGCTCACCGTATCCGTTCGCTATGGATTATACAAATTATAAATATTTTTGTAGGCTTATTTTTACCAACAATGATATAGTCATTTCTTGGCGTAGACGTATCCTTGATTTGCAAGTTTTGAATCCCTAGTCCCCTTGGTCTTTTGGTTGACACATGATATCCTATTTGGCTAGACGATATTTTCTTTTATGGTCATCACATTGCCAAAAGGATCGAGATCTATAAGAGTCTAGCTTTTTAAGAACTTCTTTTGGGATCTCAAAGAAGGACATCATATGCATAGGTAGACTACTGAGCACAAAATTGATTAATGTAAGCGACCTCCAGTTGATAGGTTCTTACCTTTCCAACTGCTGAGTCATTTTTCAAATATTTCTTCTACCTTGATCCAATCGATATTTGATAATTTCCTAAAGTGGATAGGACTGCCCAAATCTCATGGATTACATACAAAGAGCTCCATATATTGGTTCTCAAAATCTTTGGCTTCCCCAAAAACAGAAGATTTCATTCTTATGGAAATTGACTTTTAGACATGATAGTTGTTTTAAATGCACAAAGCAGTAGCTTCATGTTTTGTGCCTCTCCAGGTTATGTTCCATAAAGACGATCGTGTCATCAGTGTACTATAGTATCACTTTCTAGAACCAGAATCAACCATATCCTTGGATAAGTCTAAGTCCTTGTTAAAAATGTGAGAATCATCTTGATTCTGCTGTATTCTTCCTTTTCTTTCACCCATCTAATACAATTTATGGCAAAGCTTGCCGTCCTTTTAAAAAAAAAAATCTGAATATCTTGTGTTCACAGAAATTGTTTTGTTTCTTTAAGCTCTTGTTTCCAACTAATCCTCTCTCTCTGTGTGTGTGTGTGTGTGTGTTGTACCTCTGCTTGTATTATTCAGTCCAAGCACAAATAATATAATGTACGAGAGGAATCTGATCCTGACTTTGTAACCAGAAGCAATATAATAGGCATAGGCTAGTTCAGCCTATTCTACTTTGGAAAGATGTCTTAATTATTTGAGTTAGAATATTCATAAGATTTAGAACGTGTTCGCTTTGCTTGGCTTGGCTTGGCTTATTTCAACTTATTCCCCCTCACAGAATACTATTAAATTAGCGAAATCAGCCATCAGCCTAAACCAGCCGAACAGGCAGTTAGATGTTCAGGACATTCGAACTTAGTATAAGGCATATTTCCTGACTGTAAAGCGAAAGAACACTCGCAGCAACAGTTTGAGAGCTGTGAGCGGATATCAAAGCTTCCTTTCCAGATGACGCCTTTTGCTTATGCTACTCGATTCCAAGAAGATATGGCAATCCACAAAAGGAACGCCATGATCATTCGTGCACCGACCAAAACATGCATTATAACATATCATCAGTAGTACTCCATCCATCTTAAATTACAAGGAATTAAAGGTTTAAAAGTTATTCTAAATTATAAGGTATTATAGATCACTCTCAACCTCGCGCCTGTCTAAACATGTCTTTTAAACACCATCTGTCGCAAAGTGACTCCTATATAAATTAGTAGCTAAAATCAATGACATGCATATGCATGCCTTTGTAACTATGTGTCATTAGAAAACTAAACAAAAAAGGCTGGCAGCGAACTAAATTTTTAGTATTTGACGGTACTAAAATTGCTTGGAACGCAAAGGATGCTGATCAAGGACAAATATGATCTTTCATACTATATTTATGCGTCGGCCAAGGTAGACCGTAGAAGCTTAGTAGTATGACTTAAACTGACTTCTTCCCGTAATTACTGGCATAATTCCCTCAATTCAATCACTTGCAATGCCCGCACCAAATAAAGGAAAGCTCTAGTATTGACAAGATCTTTCTATCTGAATTGACATTTGAGGCATCATCAAGTAGGTTTGTTGATAAAAAAAGTGTCAAATAATTCTTCTCAAACTGCTAAGCATCATTTGCGCTTTGGTGGACAACAATAACAGTGTGCTCTGTTCGTCCAGCCAGCAGTTCAGCTGTCGATAACATTTCTTTTCCGCTGCATATGCAAAAAGAGAACCCAAGAGAAACGGATAGCCCCTCAGAAGTCAGAACTACGCTCGTCTCGTCCAAACACTATCTCCGGACAGAGACGAAGTAACTGACGCATGATGAATCCCGGGCATGTGCGCCCTTCAAGGATCCGATGCCGACGGCTACACAGCGCCCGCCAACCTGCATATTGGCATGTGAGGTGCGGCCCACGGCTGTCCAAGGAATTGAAGCGGCGGCAGGCAAGCAAATATGAGTCCAGCACGACTTGGCGTCGACGTCGCACTAGCACCCGCCGTATTGGTCTGCGCGAATCATATGCAGTGGTCGTTCTGCTAATAACGACTTGCGTTGTTTATGCGTTCTGAAAAACACTCGACTTGGTGTAGCACGAACCACGAATCGTGTGTGCTGTTTTCCGGCCAATGTTATGTGGCCACGGCACATAAGCACGCGACGACCACCCCATGGGGGGCGGCCCACCTAGGCCCACGCCGGCGGCGGCGGCGGTTAGGGTTCCGGGCGGGGTTCGAGTTTGTTGTAGAATCCGCCGGCTGGCCTGGTGGCGGTCGCCGACACCGAGGTGGTCAGCGGGGCCGGCGGTGTTTAGGCGGCGGCGGCGCCGCCGAGCCGGCCGGGCTGGACTCATCCGGTTGGGTATGGGTAGCCGGGGGGTTGAGCGTTGAGGTTGGCCATGGTGGGTGCTCGGACCCGGGAGGCGGCGGCGGGTGCTCGGAGGTAGGGTTAGGGTTCACCGGAGGGGAGAAGAAGAGAGGGGAGGGGAGAAGGCGGCCGCGCGGGTCCCCCTAGGGCTCGTTGGGGGGCGGAGGTGGCGGCGGCGGGAGGCGTTGAGAGGAGGAAGACGATGGGGGGCGTCGGGCCGTTAGCTGGGCGGGCCCACCTACTTGTGGGCGGCAGCTAACATGCCCTTGTTTTTTCGGCTTCTCTCACCTGCTGCAGTCGGCATATACTCTAGGATAAATAAATGCTTAAATGAGAGAAAAAAAAAGATCCTTTAATTTATAATATGCCCAATGGAGAAAAAAAAAAAGATCCTATGTGACACTCATAACTTGTTGATCCTTAATCTTTGAGGGTTTTTTTTTAAGAATTAGCGGGAGCTCTACTATGTATATCATATAAGAAGAAGAGCAAGAAGCCTAAGTTCTACAGTCTTATCACATTAAGAACTAGTTCTTATGTTCCAAATTATAAGTCGTTTTGTCTTTTTCTAGATTTATTTTTTTACTATGCATTTAGACATAGTGTATAATTAGATGCATAACAGCAAAACAATGCAATGTTAAAAAAAACAGCAAAACAATGTATGTAGAAAAGTCAATACGAACTAGTATAATTTATAACAGACGGAATAGAAAACACAATATTGAAAACACTTGAGGTAACAGTATAAGTTACATTAGGAAACTACTGCACAACTCTTCGTCGGGTACATATGAGTAGGAGTTCTCTCCGCTTCTTGAAAGGTCCACCGACGGTGTTCTGTCTAGATATTCCAAGTTGTGTTCATAAGGATTGTTGCAGTTGTTCATTGTTGAGTGTACCCTCGAAGAGCACTCTCCCACCACTGCAGCACTAAATGCACATCCGGATTGGGAGAAATATATATGAGAGAGAAAGATGCAGTTGTCGTACCTCATATAATAATGGAGAAAGTCAAACTACTGCCCTATGTTTTCACTAAGTCGGATAACCCCTAAGGTATTGTTTAGTTTATTTTACTCCGGTGGTTTTACAAACCGGTGCACTTAACACCTTTTGGCACTAATCCAATCCGGTTTTGGTGACGTGGAGGTGGTTTTGCAATTAGTCATGCCACATAAGCTGCTGACATGGACAGAAAATTATTTTCCCTAGCGTGACTCCCTTGCGACGAGTACGTGACTACCACGACTTGTACGTGACTCCCACGACTCCCTTGCACACTGCTCACTAACGCAAACATTTCGTAGAGCATAAGGAAATTATTATTAAAATCCGAGTTGATGGACCGAGCGAGCACACACATATATCGGAGGCGTATATGATTTTGTTCAATGATATGCATGCAGCCGTCCCCTGCATGAATGCAAATATGTGCGTGTCTTTCTGGCCATGTCAGCCTGCTTACGTGGCATGATTAATTGCAAAACAGCTGTCACGTCACAAAAACCGGATTACATTAGTGCTAAAAAGGTGTTAAGTGCACCGGTTTATAAAACCACCGGAGTAAAATAAACTAAACAATACCTTAGGGGGTTATCCAGACTTGAATGAAAACACAGGGTAGTAATTTAGACCTTTCCTATAATTAATCTAAAATGCATATATATGAGTTATTATAATCATGCAACTCAACGTCTATTTTCTTCCCGGTGTGTGTAACCAAAGGGTCCCCTACTTGAGCCCCCATAACTAAATATGGGGGCTCGTGCCAAACATCGTGGTTCACAGAGCCCTTATTAGGGCCTCAAAATTTGGTTGGACACCCAAATTCTCCCCTCGAGACCCTATTTTTGTTGGCCCAACAGCCCAGCCCCCATCACTATTTGACAATGCGAGCTCACGGGAGCGCCCCCACTACTCGCCCGGGCCCGCGCCCGCCTCTCCTCCGCCCGATGCCGGCCACCTTGCCCTCCCGTCCCCACGGGGGCGCCTCCCACCGCCCGGCCGCTTGAGCTCGTCCCATCCATGGTGTCTCCCCCGTTGAAGAGAGCTCGTCAGGGCCATCGCGAGCGCGGAACGACACCGTGAGCGCGGCCATGGCCGTGCCTCTCCCACCATCTACGTTTGGAGCAGCTTGGACGAGCCTCCCCTCCGTTGCCAGCGGTGGAGCAGCTTCGGGACGCGCCTCCCCCTCCGCCCGCTAACGCCGGAGCACCTCCGGACGCCGCCTCCCTCCACCGCACGGAAGCGCCTCCCTCCACGCCCGACAAGATCCGGTCACACAGGGGAGCAGCCATGGGCGCCGGCGAAGCTCCCCGACCATGGCCGCCACGCGGCCCTCATCCACATGGGAGCGGCGACCAAGCCTCCATCCGCCCGCCGGGCACCTCCGACCTCCTTACCGCTGCGCCCGGACGGGGATGCACCGGCGAATTTTGCATGTGAAGGATGGGGAAGAAACATTTGAGTCAATGACGTGTGGGTCCCTTGTGTCATTGTCTGCTAATATGGACTTAGGGGCCTCACTTTGGGCTGAGTTGCTCTAAGTAGGGACAATAGTGCGCCGAAAAGACTTGTGTTTGTGTAGGTCTTTGAGGACAATATTGATTCTTAGAAAGATACCAGTTGTAAGTGGGCTCGGATGAGACGATACACGGCTCATTAATTCCAATCGCTTTAGCAAACAATTGATGCATGCATGCTTCCAAACGGAAAGCCCATCTTAGCTCCCTACAATAATGTAGTAAATCAGCAAGAGTGACTAGCAAGCCAGTCAAGCTATTTCGACACCTGTTTTGTTGTTTGAGGTGCATCAAATAGACGAGCCATGTAATGTCTCACCTGGTCCCACTTACAACGAGCATCTTTCTAAGCATCAAGATTTTTTCTCACAGACTAACACAGACACAAGTCTTTTCTGCACACTATTATCCTCACTCTTGAGCACCCGGGAAGAAAGTGGACGAGCCGTTTAACATGCCACATGGGGCCACTTACAAATGCCAGCTTTCAAAGAATTATAACTAGCAGCTTTCAAAGAATCAAGACTGTCCTCACAGACCAACACAAACACAAGTCTTTTTTTGCTCTATATTGTCCTCACTTGTGCGAACCCGAAAAGAATTTCTAGTTGATCACTCATCTCCAAATTTCTACAAGCCAAGCACACCTAACTTTAAAGTTCTTTGAATTTGGGCATGCGAAAAAGAAGTTGCAACTTGTTGGTATGATTATTCTATCGATCTTAGGAGACTCACAATGCAGACTCTACCATAGAGTCTATGTTTATTCATTACCTTCACATTTATTGTACTTGATGATGATGTAGCGCTGATGTGGCGGTATATTTATAGAAAAGAGAGGGAGAAAAAATAGACTCCAAGTCATATTTAGACAGCAAGAGATGCGCCGGCAAATGCACAAGGCGGCCCTCTTGGCTGTCGTCTTCAGCAAAGGGGCGGCGTGAGCCGATCACCAGCATTTTCCCATAGAGTCTAGGAGAAAGTATAGTGTTTTCCCCACGGGCGGCGTACTACAACTTGGCGGGAGTAGCGGTTGGGGAGGCATGTTTCTCTTTGTCACTAGCGAGGACGCACTGCCTAGCACCCTATCCGGCCACCGCAGGACATTTTCGTTGTCGTTGTCGCGACTCATTCCATGTGGCCATACTTGTGCAATCCCTCATTCCGATGGTCTCCATGGGATCCAGACGGCTATACACATGCAGATCCAGCACGCGGAGGGTATTCGTCGTATCTTCATCGGTCAACAATAAAGAGTCACGGTTTATTTAAAATAAGGTGAGATGTAAATTTGGTGTTAGATTTGTGTCCAGAGTCATTGTTAGCATCATCGTTAGGTTGCATCTCAAGGATGAGCTACATGTCCGGGTGGGGAGTAGTATTAGAGAAATCAGGGGCACATTGGGCCTTAGCCTATTGGATAAATTAGTGACTTTCTTAGGGTCTAAGTCAAACCTATCTATATAATGAGAGATCTATCAATCTATAATCAAGCAAGGGATTAGAAGAAAACCATCTTTTCTTCTTGCCATCTGTGGGCAAAGCATCACGGCCTGCCTCTCTCACCCTCGTAGCCCTAGCTTGTGAAGATACTGCAGCACGACAGCCGCTGTCGCTTCCTCAACTCTTCCCCCGCAACCCTAACAATGTCCATAACAATAATAATTTTAAGGTAATTAATAGTCTTAGACTTATTAAGCCGTGGGGTCGAGATGTGAGAAAGCCGAGCGGAGGATGTTTCTCTTTTGCACACGCACAACTGCATGGGCTGTGTTTAAGCTGCGCAGGTTTCACGTTTATTTACCACATCGTCTTTTGCAACATTAGTTGATGTCGTCAAGGGGCTCACAGTTGGAGTGGTAAAGGCCACTGGGCTGTGGGGCTCCCACCCGAGTTTAAATCTTGGGTGTGACATTATTTCTATGAAATTTATGGTTCTCCGTTACAGTTTTCTGTCAAAAAAAAACATTAGTTGATGTCTGGATGGAGGATGGATGGCAAGTTGCAATGAAGAGAGTAATCCAGGCAAAGATCGATGTGAAGCCGTAAAAGCATTCAAGGTTTCAAGTATATATATATATGCTACATACAGTTGGCTCACAGGTATGGTCAATTTACTGCCTATTGTTCCAATGCCCGTTCTAATATTCTAGTTCTTGCTATTTTTGTTCCGTTTGGTGTTAAAACAAAACTTTCGAACAACCTAAATGCGAAATGGGCCGTGCATGTGCCAACCTTACTTGGAGAGCACCATTCGAGAGCACCACTAGCCCAATGTCCACAGAAAATGCGGAAACGCACACGTATAAACCACCCAAAAAAAATGTGACAACATCACGTTCCGTCATATGAGTGCACCAGATGCCAATTTGCACATGAGATTTCGGTGAAGATGCCAAACCGTACGAGGTAGCTGTTGAATTCTATTGGATTTGATTTGACCTATTTTATTCAATTAAATCAATATAAATCCTATTGTCTATATATAATAAATGTTATATGCTATAAATGCATAATTTATATTCTGACATACCAATGTACAATTAGTTTTTTTTTCATGAAATATATTTTTAAATACTTATTTGGTTGCATAAATATGTTAGTATTTTTAGGATGGAGGTAAATACACGGAATCTTTGCAAACAGCTAGTAAATATGCGAACAACATTATAATTTGCCAATTGTTGTTTCTTAAGTCTTGTGTTGCGCTAGTATCAATCTAAATCTATATCTCTATATATTTATAATTATATCTATATCTCTTATATATAATAATAAACATATTTGTAAATTGTTGTTTCTTAAGTCCTCTGTTGTGCTAGTATCAATCTAAAATCTCTCTCTATCTCTATATATCTATACCTCTATCTTATATCTTTCTCCATCTCTACCTCAATATATTTATATTTATATCTATATCTATCTATAGCTCTTATTTTTAGGGAATCTATATCTCTTATAATAACAAACCTATTTACTAGTTGTAAACTGTTGTTTCTTAAGTCTTGTGTTGCGCTAGTATCAATCTAAATCTATATCTCTATTTATTTATATTTATATCTCTAATTCTATATCTATCTCTATCTCTATATATTTATATCTATATCTATCTATATCTCTTATAATAATAAACCTAGCTATTTACTAGTTGCGCTAGTACCAATACCAATCTAAATTTATATATCTATATATCTATATCTATCTCCATCTCTATCTCTATATATTTATATCTATATCTATCTATATCCCTTATAATAATAAACCTATTTACTAGTTGTTTCTTAAGTCTTGTGTTGCGCTAGTATCAATCTAAATTTATATCTGTATCTCTATCTCTATATATTTATATTTATATTTATACCTATATCTAATTATATCTCTTATATAATAACAAACCTAACTATAATTCTATCTTGACATGCAAGCCACCAAACTACTGGCAAAAACCCAAGTAGAATTCTATCTCGACATGTAAGCCATCCACATCAGCAACCCACTGGTGCATGTAATTACGACACTTGTCTATTCATGCAAGCTATCCACATCAACATGCCACATCATCCACTATTTAACAAGCATTTTATTTGTCCATGTCAACATACCAAACTATCCATTAACACTACTAGAAAAACATATTATCCTTGGTGATCAACAATTTTCTTGAGTGGCAAAATTGAACCCCAAGGAAAGAATATATCATTACCTTGGGGTTGTAGGAAACCTCTCTAAGCAATTACATATTTTGAGCGCTAGTCTAAATCACCAAGGTAATTTCACATTTCCATGAGTGCTAGTCTACACCACCAAGGTAGTTCATATTTCCTTAAGGGTGTTTTGCCCTCAAAGATATTCAGTTTTCTAATAGGGTAAAATTTATTCATGATTTATGCAGCAATGCGTGAGCTCTTCGTTTCCTAACTTGTATCATCGCCCTCACACGGTAGTAATGCACAATTAATTTCTGAAGATGAGATTACTTTAAAATCTCAAAAGAATTAATGGCATAACACAACATGAGTATGTTTTACTCCCTCCATCCCATTGGAAACGTTGTTTTTAACTTTTAGACATCTTATTGACCGTTCGTCTTATTTAAAAATTTTTAAGCAAATAAAAAAATAAATAAACCATTATTAAAATATCTCTAATTATAAAATAAGTCATAATAAAATAAATAATTTAATAAAAAAGGTTTGAATAAAACGAATGATCAAATACGAAGTCCAACGGTTGGAGGAGTACTAAATAATATTAGTGTATGCGATAGCTGCCAAAGAAGCCGTTACTTTTCTAAAATAGTCCACGCATGACCCGAAGACCGAAGCTTCTCTATTCCTCCCATGATTTGCTCCAGGGCCATGTGACCCCTACCAAAGCAAGTCCGGTGCAACGGCCGTGGATGGCGATCGTGGCCCGATCTATGCGTTCCTTCGGTTCATTCCCTGCCTATAAATACCACTGCAAGGTTGCTCTTTCCTCGACCATCGAGACACACAGAACTTCTCCTGTTTCCTTGCTAATAGCTCTAGTAGCTGCCATCTCAACTTCTCAAGTACTGACTACGATGGCCACCTTGTCCTCCACAGTAGTTGCACTTGGTGCACTTCTCTTCTTGCTCCTCGCAACGTGTGGCTCCGGCGCGAGGCCCGCGGCGAGCTTTAACGCCTCCGACTTCACCGCCGATCCTGACTGGGACGCTGCCAGGGCCACCTGGTACGGTGCGCCCACCGGCGCCGGCCCTGATGACGACGGTACGTATACATGAACGCCGCTGGCCGCCGGTGCATTCATGGTCTCATTGTGCATACGCAGTGCATAGCGTGTTGTTTTGAACCGAGTTGAACTACAGTGCGCCGCCGTGTGCCATCCATTTCATACATTTGTTCTGCATGCAGGTGGCGCCTGTGGATTCAAGAATGTGAACCTGCCGCCGTTCTCGGCAATGACGTCGTGCGGCAACGAGCCCCTGTTCAAGGACGGCAAGGGCTGCGGCTCCTGCTACCAGGTACTCCTACGTTGCTAGTAGATTGATTGGTCAGACGAAGACCATTAATTTGTTACCTGCCGTAACAGAAACGGAAAGCTCGAGCATAGTTTTGGCTTTTGACGACTACATTTGCCAACTTCGTTTTGTTTTATTTTCCAGATACGTTGCCAAAACAACGACGCCTGCTCCGGCAACCCAGAGACGGTGATCATCACTGACATGAACTACTACCCCGTGGCCAAGTACCACTTCGACCTCAGCGGCACGGCGTTCGGCGCCATGGCCAAACCCGGCCGCAGCGACGAGCTCCGCCACGCCGGCATCATCGACATCCAGTTCAAGAGGTGGGTAACACGCACCGCTCCTTGCACAGAACCACAACAGACGACGACCGGAGGCCCTAGTGCCACCAACAGAATCATATCTCGAGACCGTCTAGCTAGCCACTCTATTTGCCGTACTTTTGCTCAACCAACTCTAAGAAGAACCACCGGTTTAATGGGCCCCACGCAGATTCAATTCGCACAATATTTAGTACTACATACTTCCGCTTTGCAATTTGGCGTATGCGTGCATGCAGACCTGTGGACAAAGTAAGTGTTCAATTTTGAAGCTAGCCTAATCCAAGCATGTCACATGGCTTGTTGTGCCTGTGCAGGGTGCCCTGCAACTACCCCGGGCAGAAGGTGACGTTCCACGTGGAGGAGGGCTCCAACCCCGTCTACTTCGCGGTGCTCGTCGAGTTCGAAGACGGCGACGGCGACGCGGTGCAGGTGGACCTCATGGAGGCCAACTCCGGGTCGTGGACGCCGATGCGCGAGTCCTGGGGATCCATCTGAGGCTGGACTCCGGCCACCGCCTCACCGCGCCGTTCTCGCTGCGCATCACCAACGAGTCCGGCAAGACGCTGGTGGCTGACCAAGTCATCCCGGCCAACTGGGTGCCCAACACCTACTACCGTTCCATCGTCCAGTATTAGCATTCTGCTGCTGCATGCGCACCGTAATAATTATGTGTCGTTGTGCTTGATTAGTTTGGTACTAGTAGTATTGTATTGTATTGCTGCATGGGACTGATGAGCACTGAGACTCAGGTGCCTCAGTCAGTTACTAGTAGGTGTTGTTGGTTTGTGCAAGGCTTCTGGCTTCATTCCTGGGATTTGAATAATGGGAAATGGAGGAAGCAATGCTTTCCCGCCCATTATTATCAATGATGTACCAGTGTGATTAATAAGATTATAAATTATTAACAGTGTTTTGGGTCCCATATTGTGTCTTTTTTTTTTTTTTTTTTTTTTTTTAAAGCAAACTACGGCTGGGAGAGATTATTCCACGCGTGGATAGTATTGCGTCTCTCCTAATTCGTTCAATATCTACCGGTAGTCTTTACGACCGGTGGTTTCTACTGCTAATAAGTCGGGGTGATCGATGTTTTCTGTTGTGAGAGAGAAAAACACTGCAATATGTATTGTTGCATGTGGTTTCTACATGCTTTTTTTATCAATCAATGTTTCAGGCAGCATGTTTTTTACAAGGTTTCAGGCAGCATGGTTATGAAGCCAAATTAAATCAACTTTTCCAAAAGTATTCCATTATAAATACGTGAATTATCTCAGTTCATGACAAAACCAAAACCCATCACGCCAAGTCCATACGTTACCTTTGACTCCTACTAGACCTTTGATTATTTGCTCTATTCATTTTCTAATTCCCGTACCTCCCATTATTTATTTTTATTCATTTGTTGCTTATGGTTGAGAGGGTGTTTGACAGTCAGAGGCTAGAGCCTAAACTACAATGATTTTTTTTTTTTTTTGTGTGTGTGTGAAAAACTACAAAGGAAAATTGGTTGTGTGCGTGCAAACCTCCTGTAAAGGCCAAAGTGGGAAAGTTTCCTTTACCTAAAAAGACTGATACCATTATTCAGTTTTCAGTCTGTATTTGCCATGGATGCACTACACGAAGCTGATCCTGACTTGCTAACAAGGGTACGAATCGAGAGAAAGAAAATGTCTTGTGTGGCTAGAGAGTGAACTGATTGAGATTTGGAGGGCCAGACAAGGCAGCGTATTAGTACAAATCGCTGGTTCCAGAGCTGACTTATTAGCATAGACAACTTTTTTCTGAATTTTAAACTGATTGCAGAGACAATGGGAGCACCATCAATGCACAGCGAAGTTTGTTTTTCTTTCACGCTGCCTTTTCTTCTGACGATGGCACTCCATTCCCGTGGATTTGGCAATCCTGGAAAGGAACACCACCATAATTCCTGCAACAGACAAATCTCACCAGTGCTTAATTACAATCAGTGAGTGAGTGGTCCGTTGGTTCAACGGAAAGGATATGCTAATCCTAGCTCCAACACACAAGTCCCTTTCCGTCCAAAGCACTTTAATTTCCCTCGTAGCTAAGGTTATCTATATAGGATCAAAGTATAATTAACCGTGTGACATAATGATTTCGGCTACCGTGAGAGCCCTCGGCAAAGTCATTGCTTAAAGTGGCAAGAACTGGATTCTTGCCGTAAATACTGGCGTCAAACCGTCCATGCTCCAGTCACTTCCAATGACCGCACCAAATTACGGGAAGGTGCAGGTGTAGCTCTTGAACTAGTAACGCGCAGGTGTTTGACAAGATCTTACACCTATTTGTTCCTATTCGCTTGAACTTATCAACAATGGTACAATGTCTTTCTCTCGTAACGAAACAACATCGACCAACTTTTATCGGCCCTTGAGAAACCATCACCGAAGCCAAAGTAAAAAAATAAAACAATGACAAAAGTCAAACTTTCATCATATTTATGTCCTCATATCACAAATCATTACACTCATAGGACAAACGCACTCTTCAAGGATTTATGTCGCTCGTCAAACGGTGCTTGACAACAACTCCCCACCAAAATGTTAGAGAAGATCGATAGAGCCATTTTTGTACCGAGGAGCCAAAATCTGTGATTTATCCTAACTCCTCCTAAATATGGCGCAAATTACCAATACAGATTTTTCAAACATTTTAAAAAATGGCTTCAAGGTCCACGGTACACCAAAATACGTTACTCCACGGAAGAAGGAAGAGTCAATGCCCTATCAAACTAGCTAGATGTAGCATGTAGGCTTAGGGTCTGTTTGGTTCTCTCTCAAGATTAGAGATTAGAGACTAATTTTTAACCCTACTTGGTCTCTAACTTACCCAACATTGATACTAAAAGATGGACTATCCTATTCTACCAGTCTCTCAAGAGGCTAATTGGGACCAATGGTCATGTCTAGTTTTTAGTCCCCTGGTCCCAAGAATCAAACATCTTTGGGAGGCGTTGGGCAGTAGTTTTTCTTTTACTACTACCTCTGCCTCGTAAATTGTGACATTTTAGTTTGTTTTAGGTTAAATTTGATCATATTTGTAGGAAACAAATATAGACATACATACACCAAATATTTATGATGTGAAAATATTTTTTGTGATAAACTGAATCACATTTTGTATCATTAATATTAGTATTTTATATAAATTTAGAAAGATTTAAAATAGTTTGAATACATGCTAAATGTCACTTTTGGGCTTGGGAAGGAGATTGTGAGATATATAGTAGTAGTATACATAATAAGATAGACAAAGATGCATGAGAAAATGAGAGGCCCGGCCCGCTCTCCGAACAGTTGTTTATCTCCGGATTCCGGAACGAGACGACGTAACTGACGCCCCGATAGCTACAGGCGCATGTGCGCGAGAACGGAGCCGGACGGCGACGGCTCTGCACTGCATGTGAGGGGCGGGCCACCGCGAGGGAGAAGGCAACCGCCGCCGGGCCCCGGCTGTCGAGCGAACCGGTGGTGGAATGGTCACGTCGGCCGCCGAGCACCGGATTCCCGGGGCCCACGAGATCGTCGGCCGAAGATTAAGCTTGTGGAAGCGAGGCCTTGTGTCATTGTGGTGCACAGGCCTTCCTCCTTCCTCGCTTGCCGTGGCACGCGACGCTAACCGGTGCCCACGCTACACGTGAGCAACGCCGGTCCTGCGGACAACGGCGGCCGCCGCAATAATCTGCAGCATGTTCTGGGTCAAACTCGACTCTCGCTGCACGTTTCCCGGGTGCTGCTTCGTGCCAGTTGCATCCGTGGCGGTGGACGAGTGACAAGTGCGCCGTGCAAGTGCCAATCTGATCTAGCAGTACCGTACCAGTACCACCAGCATGACGATCATCAGATGAGCTGAGAAGCAAAGGACGACGATTGATCCACGACGAACGCCAGGCATGCATACAGTATGTGTCAATAGGACTCCGGCATGAAGAAAAAAGGAGGCAACATCACGTTCTCCCATGCTTGCAGTTGCTGCCTTCCAGTTCCAGCACCTTGTCAATTTGCAAATGGCATGGGGAAGGACGAGTACAAGATCGAAAATCACGTGCAATCGCTGGGAAACTAGCGTCAGACAACGCCCCGTTCTAGTGGCTTACGAACTTATACGCTACGCATCGTCGATAGACTCCAAACGGATAGCGAAAATAATAGCGCCGGCTGCCATCTCCTTTAGTTTGCATTAGGTTCGTGCTGGCGCGTTAGTACGAGTTTTGAAAATTCAAATAACCCTATGTATTTTCCAGCTAACACATATGAAAGAAATATCTTGTATGTACGGTGATTTCGTTTGGGTTGACATGATGCTTGATGAGCTCGCAGCCTCCCTCGTCGCGCACCCATCTACCTCTCTCGAGTCCCAGACAATGCCGGCGGAGCCCCTTTCGCCGCCTCGTATGGTTGAGCTCAACCAGCGGATGCTAAAGCGCGGAGGCCCATGCAGTGCCAGCGAAGCCCCTTTTCGCCTCCCTCTGAAACGACGGAGGTTGTTGTGGTGGTAACCCCACAGCGGTCCCCGATTCGCGGACATCACTCGGCCAGATTGAGGAACTGTGTGCATTCCGATGGACTCCCCACTGCTCAAGGAGAGGCCAAAGGCTGCGAAGGCCGCGCACGCCGGCAACAAAGTCGGGGCTGGCGTTGAGTAGCGGCGGAAGCCTCGCGGCTAACGCCACGCTCCGGGCACGCAACATCCGCTGCGAGGTTGAGGGTTGTTGTCCAACCCTCCTACACTATGGATGAAAAACTTTTGGTGGCCTTGGCAGCTCCTCCGACACCCCGCAGGGAGGAGGCACCGCAGCCTTGCTTGATGATGATTTCGACTGGTGGCATGGAACCTGAACGACCGGGTTGGTAGGCGACACAAGCTAGGTTCATTGTGATTTCGTCGCTTTTGGTCGCGAAATCTTTTTATGTAAATCACAACCGCGTGGTGCCGCAAGACGGCCGAGGTTGCTTTAGTAATCGTGGATTACTACTGCTCACTTTGTACTTTTTTATGTATTTGACTCTACTCCACGTGCAATGAGCACGTTCGAAAAAAAAAAAAAAAAACTTATCGTGGTAATAAGCAAATTTATGTTAGCCAAAGGAAAATGGGGGCCATGGCATCAGAAATTCCATCCTCATGGATAAAGCAGCAGCTCTACTATTGTAGCACGCATCAACGATCGCCTCAACTTTTTGAAAACACTATCTTTATGTCTGACTCCGAGCTACTGCTGGAATTTCTTAATGCGTCTGAGCAGGATCATTCTCCAAAGTCCGGACGGAGGGCAAAACCTTTCACAATTTTTTTTTTTTTCAGGAATGAAGCACATTTACATCAGGACAAAATCTTCAAAATTGATAGATCAATGAACACTACAGCTCATGTGCTTGCTAGACAAGCTTTAGCAGCCTCAGCTCAACCTGTTGCTACCTTTCAACCTATATATATGCTCCTATGAGATTCATGACTCTCGGTGCTCTCTTTGAGGCGCTCTCTGATGTATAAATTTAGTCTGTTAGACTAATTGCATTGCTGCTAAAATAAACTCGTTTGTTGTAAAGAAAGGCCACCAATTTCTTGATAAAATCAGAGTTTGTATTCATCTATTGGATGATCTGTTGTCACCTGTTACTTCTGTCAAATCAGCCCAAAATAACATCTTTCTACTCGTTTTCCTCCCCCGCCCGAAGGCCCAACGACGCCCACCAGCCCATATTCTCATCCGCAGGCCCAACAATGGCAGCTCCCAATTCCTCTCTCCCCCGCACGCGCGCTCGCAGTCACTGCAGTCGGGACTGCCGCACGCAAGTCCGCGTTTTCTCCTCGTCCGGCGTTGTCAAAAAAAAAAAAAAAAACTGGCGTCCGGCGAACCCTAGCCTAACTTCGAGTGGCGGCGGCGCGGCGGCGGTATGGGCACACTGCGCCATTGCGCACGACCGGTGGACTCTAGTCTCCTCCAGGGCAGAGGCCGGCCGGCGGCAGCATGCAGCAGCCTGCGCCCGGCAGGCGGAAGCACGCACCTTGGCTGCGCGGCTCCGGCCCGTGGCAGCAGCACCAGCACGCAGACGCAGCAGGCTAGCAGCGACCGCCGACCAGCGAGGGAGCGAGGACTGTTTGTGTAAGTCGAGATTCAGGTTTCGAATTTGTTGGGCATAGCAATTTGTCCCTAAATTACGTTGTCTAGTCTCTTGATTTCATTTTAGGTCTCAAGTATGAAGAGAGAAAATAGCGGTACTATAGATTTGAGATCCTTTTTGCAAAGGGGAACAGTCACAAGATGAGGTTGAGCAAGAGGGAGTTATATGCTCAATTTATGTCAAAATTCTTGAATATATATGAAATCATACTCAATTATGTGGCATTATACATGTCAAATGCCTTTTGGTTTGGTTGCCATTTTTTTTATATCCCGATACATTTTTGAATACCCAGCTCTAAAATCCTGAGCCCATATTCATTATTCATAATAGTTCAGATATTCAACAAGCAATCATTCAGATTAAGGATCAAGCCCACCCCTCCTTTGTGCTCACAGGAGTTTTGATGTGTTCCATTTGGACAGTCAGGAATGACTTCATCTTCAAAGGCATCCAACCAAGAGTAGAATTGGCCAAAGAAATTTATAGAAAGGAGATGAAGATCCTCTCCCTCGGGGCAAAGGCAAAGCTTACCCAAACTTTTGATCAATGGATCCAAAATCTTTTTGTAATCTTTCTTTTTCTTTGGCTCTACTTTTTGACTTTTTTTTGTTTCTTGAATTGTTGTTCTGTGGCTCCCTCTAGGTTCCCTTAAAAAACTGAGCCGTCCATGGATAACTACTACTTCAAGATTGCTCTTCCTCGAGCATCGAGACACACAGAACTTCTCCTGTCTGCCTACTAATAGCTCTAATAGCTGCCCTCTCAAGTACTATGATAGCCACCTTGTCCTCCACAGTAGTTGCAGTTGGTGCACTTCTCTTGTTGGTCCTTGCAACGTGTGGCTCAGGTGCGAGATCGGCGTGCTTTAACGCCTCCCACTTCACCTCCGATCCCAACTGGGAGGCTGCCAGGGCAACCTGGTATGAAGATGCGCCCGGCGCTGGCCCTGATGACAACGGTGCGTAAACACGGTGCATGCAGTCTCATTGTGCATATGCAGTGGTAAACCGAGTCTGAACTACAGTGCGCCGTTTTTGTGCCAACCAACTATGTTATGCATGCAGGTGGCGCTGTGGATTCAAGAATGTGAACTTACCGCCGTTTTTCTGCAATGACATCGTCGCGACAACGAGCCTCTGTTCAAGGATGGCAAGGGCTGCGGCTCCTGCTACCAGGTATATATATGTTGCTAGATTAATTGTTCAGATGAAGATCGTTTATTTTGGTGCCTGCCTTAATGCAAATGGAAAGCTAGAGCATAGTTTTTTCTTTTACTTTTTTGATGACTAACTGACCCCATTTTATTTTATTTTCCAGATTCGATGCAAAACCACCCTGCCTGCTCCGGCAACCCAGAGACAGTGATCATAACTGACATGAACTACTACCCCGTGGCCAAGTACCACTTTGACCTCAGCGGCACGGCGTTCGCGCCATGGCCAAACCCGGCCGCAGCGACGAAAACTCCGCCACGCCGGCATCATCGACATCCAGTTCAAGAGGTGGGTAACACACGCTGCTCCTTGCACAGAACCACTACAGACGACCGGCTGATTAGCTGGAGGTCCTACACAAACAGAATCATATCTCGAGACTGAGCAATACTTAATTTGCCATGGAGCCCTTGTACTTTTGCTCAACTAACTCTAACAAGAACGACTGGTTTAACTGGGCCGCATGCAGATTCAATTCACACAATATTAGTCTTACTTCTGCTTTACAATTTGGTGTTTGCGTGTGTGCCTTCCTGTGGACAAACTGTTCTGAAGCTAGCCTAATCCAATCATATCACATGGTTTGTTCCTCTGTAGGGTGCCCTGCTACTACCCGGGCAGAAGGTGACTTTCCATGTCGAGAAGGGCTCCAACCCCGTCTATTTCAGCTGTGCTCGTCGGGGTTCGAAGATGGTGACGGTGATGTGGTGCAGGTGGACCTCATGGAGGCCAACTCTGGGTCATGGACGCCCGATGCGCGAGTCCTGGGGATCCATCTGGAGACTGGACTCCAGCCACCGCCTCACTGCTCCATTCTCCCTGCGTATCACCAACGAGTCCGGCAAGATGCTGGTGGCTAACCAAGTCATCCCGGCCAACTGGGTGCCCAACACCTACTACCGTTCCATGGTCCAGTATAATTGGCAAGACGCTGGTAGCTGGCCAGTGATTAGCCCTGGGAACGCTGGTATCTGGCCAGCGATCAGTCCTGGGATCCAAACAGGGCCAAATTCTGTGTCATTGTGGTTGATTAGTTTGATACTAGTATTGTATTGCTGCATGGGACTGAGCCATTGAGGTGCCTCAGTCAGTTACTTGCTGGTAGGTGTTGGTGCGCAGCTTAATTCAGAGATTTGTAGACTGGGAACTGGAGGAAGCAAAGTTAATTTGCATAATTTGCATATGCTTTGTTTCAGTCATGCTTTTTATTGCGATGATTGTTTCATTCATGCTTATGCAGCCGACTTGAATCAACTTTTCTGAAAGTATATATGAGGACTAGATTATAAAACGTGAAATATCTCAGTTCCTGGCAGAAACAAAACCTAGACCTCTGATTTTTTATTTTATTCATTTTTCTGATTCCTATGCCTCCGATTATTTATTATTTATTCTTACCCTTTGTTGCTTATGGTGAGAGTGTTTATCAACCAGAGAATGAAAATAAAATTGCTTGTGCGTGCAAACCTCTTGCGCGCAGAGGCCAAAGTAGAAAAGTTTCCTTTACCTATTATTCAGTCTGCATTTGCCAAGGATGCACTACACGAACCTGATCCTGACTTGATAGCAAGGGTACGAATCGAGAAAATTAAATCTCTCGTGTAACTTCAGAATAAAATGATTGAGATTTGGAGGACAAAAGAAGGGCGGTGTTTTAGTACATATCTCTGGTTCCAGGGCCGACTTATTAGCATAGGCAACCTTTTTCTGGACTGTAAAGTGATTGCGACAACGATGCGAGCACTATCAGTGCAAGCGAGGTTTGTTTTTCTTTCACGCTGCCTTTTCTTCTGACGATGGCACTCCATTTCCGTGGATTGGGCCATCCTGCAAGGAATATCAGCATAATTCCAGCAACGTGAAATCATAAAACCTCTGCAGCGACCTAGATTGCGGCAGGGAGCGCCTCTCGCGCACGTAATCATCCTTCTTGTAATTAATCAAAAAGCCGGGTCACCAGATTTTTTTTTTTTTTTTTAAAAATCCTAGAATGGACAAAATGTCACCAGTGCTTAATTACAATCAGTGGTCCGTTGGTTCAACGGAAAGCATATGCTAATCCTCCAACCTTTCCGTCCAAAGCATAGACTGGACTTTTTTGCTGCACGCTTCCCGGATGCTGCTTCCTGCTAGTTGCTTCCGTTTGGCGGTGGACGAGTGACTGAGCCACCGACTCCGCCGTGCAAGTGCCAGTCTGATCCAGCACGACGATCTGATGAGCTGAGCAGCCAAAGACGACGACTGGCAACGGGGATGTCAAGGACTCGGGCATGGAGGAAAAAGAGAGGCAACATCACGTTCTCCCATGCTTGCAGTTGCAAGCTTCTACCCTGAACCTCGTCAATTTGCAAATGCCAACGGGGAAGGACGACTACAAGATCGAAAATCACGTGCAATCGGTGCGAGACTGGTGCAAACAGAAACAGGCACACAGGACAGGCACCCCGTTCTGCTCGCTTCGGAACTTATACGCTACGCATCGTCGATAGACGTACTCCACACGAATACAGGGGAAATAATCGCGCCGGCTGCCATATCATCACGGCCGTCGTCGTCTCCATGGCCAAAAGCTAGAGTGCAAATCCTTGCCACTGCAACGGGGATCTTAAATTCAAGAAAGAAGGAGATACACTCATACACATAGTAGCTCTTTTGCCATCCCTTAAACACAAACTCTTTTACTAAAGCTCTATCCATCTTTGGTAAATATATCCATATTTCTAGAGCCCTGAAGTGTTGAAGTAAGAACTGCATAAAACTTGACACTGTGTTTCCCAAAATACATATGGAAAAAGAAAATAATAATTACATGATATTCTATATCTAAATCCTCCATCATATTCTTGTCCAGTGGCTTTCGTCCATGCATTCGACCTCCAGATGAATCCAATCACATAAAAAAAAAACTGAAGCCAGGGGTCCAGTCATCATGCTAAATCCGTCAACCAACTCTAAAACTTTGGACGTGCCGCAAAATTTGGAAAATTAGACAAAAATGAGCTATTTTACAATGCTTGGAATCGCTTTCTATCACCTCTGATAAATACCTAATTTTGTTCATTTTATTCATTGAAGGGTAATATAACCATTGCACAGCCCCTCACCTCCCACCCACGCCCCCCCCGCAGCACCCCCCCCCCACGCCGAAGCTTGTAAAATGGCGAGAATGAGTTGCGTTTTTGGGTCTCGATTTGCGTGTTTATACATACCAAGAACAGCCCTTAGCGTGGCGCTTACAACAAATTAGATTACAACCGAGTTGTGCTTAGATATCAACGCTATCTACTTGAGTTACAATGCATTAACAATCTACCAACTACCGCTAGATACAATGGACATAGTCATACAACCTAACGCCTCCCTCAATCTCAACCTGCCACAAGATTGAGATGGACTCTAGATTGGATCAGCTTGGCCACCAGTAGAGGTTTTGTAAAACCATCAGCAACCTGATCACTTGTGTCGACATGGTGCACTTCCAACAACTTTTGAGCCACTCTTTCCCGAACAAAATGAAAGTTAATTTCAATGTGTTTTGTTCTTGCGCAAAACACCGAATTTGTTGTCATATATGTGGCTCCAATGTTTCCACACCACAGCGTGGATGATGTTGAACTCTTAACTCTGTCAATAGCTTTTGTACCCATGTCATTTTTGTCATAGCATCTGCAAGCGCCTTATATTCGCCTCTGTACTTGACCGTGACACTGTGGCCTGCCTTCTAGCTTGCACTACATGATATCAAATTGCAGCCAAAAATACGCGCGATAGCCATCGGTTGGACCACCTGTCGTCAACACAACCAGCCCAATTTGCATCCGAAAAGACACTTACCAGCACTGATCTTGATTTTTCGGTATGAAGTCCCAGCCTTGAGGTTCCATTAACACATACCAAGAAAATCAACACTATTGCGTCTTTGGTGATCCACTTGTCGAGTCGGGGTTGCGTGTCGATGGCTTCTTGTCGTCAACGGTTCCATTATTCTTCACGGAGGGAGATACATCTCTGGAGGTGCCACCGATGGCTCGATGTACTTTCGGCCGGTGGCGGCGTGGATCTTGGTAGGACTTGGAGATGCCCACCTTTGCATAGTTGTTCCTTGCCAATTTCTCGCCCATGGGTAAGAACCCGAACTGAGGGGAGGGAAACACTGTGGAGGAGGAAGCGGCCATGGATCTGTTCCGTGAGGAGACAACCTCTGATACCATGTAAAAAAGTGACAAAAACGAGTTGCCCTCTCGGGTCTAGTTGTGTGTTTATATATGCCAAAAACACCCCTTGGTGTGGCCCTTACCTATGATTAGATTACAACTGAGATGTTCCTAGATATCAGCGTTATCTATTTGAGTTACAAGGCAGTAACAACCTACCAACAACTGTTAGATACAGACCTAGTCATACAATCTAACAAAGCGGTCAACTCCACGACCCCCAAGCAGGCACCTCACGCCAAAGCTACTCAGCTCATTGCACTGTTGAAAGAACATTATCGGTTCAATTGTTGGATACTTCATACTCCTTCCGTCCCATTAAAAGTGTTGTTTTTTACTTTTAGACTTCTTGATTGACTGTTTATATTATTCAAAAATTTTCTTACAAACAATAAAATAATAAATCATTATTAAAGTATACGTAATGATAAAATAAGTCATAATAAATAAATAATATTCATATAAAAATTTGAATAAGACTACGGAGTGCGTATGACTTTAACCATGAGTCACGGTTTCCATTTGTTGGAGGTAGATATAGCCTCTGGAAAACTTCCAAGCTAGGTGAGTTTGCTGCAATGCCTATGTTTGGGTTGACACAACCAGTGGACTAACCTTTTTGCTAAGTGTTGATGAATAGGTTAGAGCTACACTAACATGGTGAGCAAGGCTTGGAGGTGAATAAAGGGTGATAAATCTGAATGAAGCAATCTCACACATGGAAAAAAATGAAGAGGTGGATACAAGCCCGAAGGCAAAGGTTATGATAGAGTTTTGTTTTCACCGGTTGAGACGCAATATAGTGCATGGTCAAGTTAGCATAGATAGTTATACTATTAAGAGGGGGAACTCTAATGCTAATCCGTTATCTTAGTGCCACTAGGTGTGAACTAACTTTGCATGTGTATTGGAATATATATTGGACCTAGTAATGTGGTGAGATGTCACTGAAATAAATGTTTTTAAAAAGCTAACTCAGTGCAAGTGAAAATATTCCAAAAAAAATAAATGTGTTAAAAAGCTATCTCAGTGCCTTAAGTGAAAATATTCATGTTGGAATGCATTGGGAGTTAGGCACCAAATTAGTCCAGTGGTTGCCCTCTGATACGATTTTCAGCGTAATGACCGGTTGATCCGTTGTCGCTGGCTGTAGGCGTCTGTTTAACGCCCAATGTCGACCCAAAATCAGGATTGTATAGTACCCGATGTGATAGATAAAGGGTGATAAAAACTGCTGTCGTCACCTTGTGTGGCAGCCTTACAGCCACCGCCGCATCTTCAGCTCAAATAAGCAACATCGACCGGGAGCGGGACGGCGCCACTGTGGTTGCGTCCGCACTGATTTCCGGCTGCACAGGCCCAAGTCTCCTACCCGGACCGTTTTGGCAGCGACACGATCGACATTTTCCCCGTGTCACAAAAATATAACTGAATGCTCCCTCTGTTAGATAAACAATCCTGATCAAGTACAGATCGAAGTTGACGAGATGCAATTAAGTCTCCGATCTAACGCTAATGTAATCCACCAAATCATAAAATACATGGTGGCCGATAAACTGAACATGCTCAACAATCGAGGGAAAGATGGTCAAGGCATCCAAGTCGTCCGCGCAGCTAGTTGTGTCTCTCTTATATATGGTCTACGGTTTACAGCGACCCTCCATTCACACATTTGCATGTGGAAGTGGAAGTTGTAACTACTTATCATAGGTAGTACTAAGACAGTTTACACATGAAGATTTATATGGTATTTTCACTAAAAACCAAATGAAGTTAGGCCGCCGGCACATGCTCAATGATTTTCAGAAACGGTCAAAAACGGTTTTTTTTTTTGTATATAAAAAAAGGAACACTAAGCCATTGATTGCAAAAGATGCAGCCTTTTTTATTATTAATTTGCTATCAAACCTTCTTGTTTTCTAAGTTGTCCATAGCCAATTAATAGCTGCTAGTCCAACTGTATGGAAGGAATGATACATTTGATGCATGCTTATTTCCTATGATTCAGAGATTGATGTCCAGGCCGGTGTAGTCATCAACCGATCGTTGGTTTTCAGTTGTTGCTTGCATTGCATTGTGAGCGAACGAATCTCTTGATTGCTAGCACAGCACCCTCAGATGTCAATCTAGGCCCCATTTGACAAGGCTTCTCCAGCGGCTTTAGGGCCGTTTGGAGCTATTTTCTGCCAAACAGGGTAAAATAAAACGGCTCCACCCGATGAAGCTCCTAAAAATGTGCTCTCACAGAGCTTTGAGGTGAAAAGGAGTCAAAAATAGTAGCTGCTCCACCTCATCCTACGTGGTGTTACGTGAGAGCATGGTTGAAGGAAGGGCCGATAGAGTTGTTTAGGGAGCGAAGCAACAAAAACGGATTCACTTGTGAAGTGAAGGCGTGTCAAACGGGCCTTAATTAATCTAGAGCTTCGTCTAGTTTGCAAGTTTAATTTGCATCCCGATCCGAATTCCGGTTAATGGTCAGCCTTGGCCGGTGGCCGCGGCACCTCAGCTAACTTCCACGGATTTTGTGGCCTGCTGCCGCTGATAACTGCCAGATCGAGAGGTTAGTTGGGAATCATTGGCAGAATGGCAGGGTACCGCACCGGCGTACGGTGCGAGCTGAACGCGCGTACTAGCATGTGCTACACTGCTAGTAATGGCTGACTGACTGGCTCGCGGACCGAGTACTCCATGGCAACATGATTAGCTCTGTACGGTGGCCATGTGATCTCTTCTACCTGTAAACACGGCACGTCCGATGTGGCGCGACGACTATTGATGCCGCGAACTGCGTGCCCGGCTATAAGTACACAGGCGATCTCGTCCCTTAGGACCATCAAAGCACACAACACAAGCAGCCAAACGTACATACTACTAGAAGGTTTTAGCTTGGAGCTGAGACAATGGCCGCCGCCTGCAGAGCAGCTGCAGTTCTTGCGCTCCTCGCCGCGCTTGCTGTCACGCATTCTGGCGCAAGCGCACTTCCGGTGGCGGTGGTGAACAACCACACCTCCGCCGTCCGCCGACTCCGCGGCCGCGGCTGGCAGGCGGCCAAGGCCACCTGGTACGGCGCGCCCAACGGCGCCGGCCCCGACGACAACGGTACGTCCTAGTGGTGTGCATCGTCGGTGTGCGCCGCGTTTACATCCCGTGTTGTGCTGCATGTGTGCTGACATTTCGATCTTGGCAATTCCGTGGCTGCTCGGTGGCTGACATTGTGCTGTTCTTGCACCGATCGATCGGCGTTCTGCAGGCGGCGCGTGCGGGTTCAAGAACACCAACCAGTACCCGTTCATGTCCATGACGTCGTGCGGCAACCAGCCCCCTGTTCCAGGACGGCCAGGGCTGCGGCGCATGCTACCAGGTACAACTTGCTGTTTACTATAACTAGCAAATTTGCCCGTCGCGTTGCTACGGGAAAAAAATTGTACATATCAAGCTCCATCGCGTGCTCTAACTCCGCGTCGTCGTTGCCGCCCTGCGCGCCATCTTCTCCGAGATTCAAGTCTCGATTGGCCGGTGCCGTTAGCTAGCTCTCATGGCCGAGCTCCACCTTGCCGCCATCCTAGCAAGCGGTCGGTGGCCCCGCAACCCAAAGATAAGAGATGCAGTCAGACGACATCGCTGGCTGGAGCTCCACCTCGTTGTTGCAATTTCAGAATTTTAGAAATTTCAGTGTCATACTAAACATGTGTGTTGCACCTCAAGGGAATCCTAAATTCAAAATCTAAAGAATATATACTTGACATACCACGTATACAAACACAATCATGGGGCTTAGCCGCTTGACAATTTCTTATTACCTACCCAGTACACGCTCCGACCGTCGTCGGCCGCGCGCAGTACACCATCGTCTTGGCCGTCCCCATCCGAAGCACGTCTCCCTCGCGTTCGCGAAGCCTACATAAACGACAACGGCGACAATATCAATGATCATATGCATATATATGCTCGCTCGCTCATACCACTATGACATGTTCGATCACGGCATTATTGAACACGTACGCATGTACCATAAGCCTGTCGGGTCTTGTGCGAGTTTGCGAGCTGCGTGTAGATGTCGAAGATGGCGAGCTTGAGGTCGGCGTGCCGCCGCTTGAGCGCCTTGACGGTGGCATTCAGCTTCCTGTTAAAGGTCTTAGCGTCACGGTTGAGCCTCGGCACGTGTACTTGCCTTCGCTCTACAGCCTGATTGACGCCGGCAGGCAGCTAGGATTGATGAATCGTATATATGTATGTGGAGAGTTTTATTTGCCCTCCGTTAGACCTGTTTGGTATTGGACAAGAAATCGTATATATGTATATGCGGAGTTTGTGGAGAGTTTTTTTCCTGGATTTAGAGCTCTTTTTAAATCTACACCCAAGGAAGTATCTATTCCATATTCTATACAGACACGTATCCTGGGCAGGAAACCGAATCAGTTGGGAAGAAAAGGCAGGCATGCAGAGCTAGCTTTTCTCTTCGTATCCGTATGCAACTCGTTTAGTTTATTACAGATAACCAGGCGGACAGACTCTGGTACGTACGACATGATAACCAGGCGGACAAATACTACATGGAAGCGGACGCCAAGGCTGGACAAAAATTTTAGGCAGGAAACTTCCGGTCGGATGGAGGGTAGGGAGAGGGCTGGACGAAATTTTTGGGTGGACCATTGTCTTCTAATTTTCTATTCTAATCAAGACTTCATGAGGCGTGTAATGGGAGTCACGAGGCGTATTCGGTGGGACACCTGGTACGGACGCGGACACAAATACGAAAGAGAGAGACAGAGAAGGTGGAACCAAAGATAGGGAGACCACGGAAATTTTTCTCTTTATTAGTATTTATTAGTAGGTGGTATAGAGAGAGAGAGACAGAGAAGGTGGAACCAAAGATAGGGGAGACCACGGAAATTTTCTCTCTTTATTAGTAGGTATAGATTACCCGTCCACTTGTCCGCTTCATTTAAATCGGTCAAATGTACGAGCTAGCAGAGTGTACTCCTCCATATCTTTTGCCCTCGAATCGAAGTTAATAACCCCAATTTGTACGTATATATGAATTGTAAATTGGTGAGGTCAAACAGCCGGAAGCATCTTCTCACGTTCTCTTACTTTTTGAACTAATAATGCAGATCAGGTGCACCGCCAGGAATAACCCTGCTTGCTCCGGCCAGGTGAAGACGGTGATGATCACGGACATGAACTACTACCCGGTGGCGAGGTACCACTTCGACCTGAGCGGCACGGCGTTCGGGTCCCTGGCGTGGCCCGGGCAGAACGACAAGCTCCGGCACGCGGGCATCATCGACATCCAGTTCAGGAGGGTGCCCTGCAACAACCAGGGCCTCACCGTCAACTTCCACGTCGAGGAGGGCTCCAACCCCAACTACCTGGCGGTGCTGGTGGAGTACGCCAACAGGGCCGGCACCGTGGTGCAGATGGACGCCATGGAGGCCAACTCGGGCAACTGGATGCCCATGCGCCGCTCCTGGGGCTCCATCTGGCGCCTCGACTCCTACCGCCCGCTCAACGGGCCCTTCTCCATGCGCATCCGCAGCGAGTCCGGCAGGACGCTGGTGGCCAACAATGTCATCCCGGCATACTGGAGGCCCAACACCGACTACCGCTCTTACGTCCAGTTCACTTAACCGTGCTTCTCAAAAACAAGCTTATTCGGGGGTAGAGTATTGCGTGATTATTGCAAATTCGGTTGCAAAGGGTTCGGCGAGTTTCAGTTCGGTCTTGTCACCGTGTGTATCTTGAGAGTTGAGGCGCGTCGGAATGGAGGAGGCAGAGTGTTATACATACACATGTGCTCTCCCGCCTACCGTCCAAACTCCAAAGTGTGTACAACAAGTAGGTACGGTGCATACAGCGTGTGACCAAATCAAGGGGCTATGTAGTATGCATCAAGTCATGATCAGCAAATATATTTCTGATTGTTCTATGCACCTGTGTATTTTTTGAGATCCAAGCAGGCCATTACGTCTCATTTTATATTGAGAGCTTATATGAGTCTATGATGACTGGGGACACCAGTTTGAGAATAATGAAAGATCAAAGCGCACCTAATTAAACTTATGAAAACATCAATTCTGCCTCTACTCAACAATACAACATCTAGAGGACTCCTATTGCAACACACTAAAAAAAGAAGGGCTAGACTCAGATGAGATAAAAAGGCTGTCACCCCATGTTTAACCAATTAAGACTTCACCTCTTCACCAAACCGTATTTAGATTTGCTTCATCTCATCAACAACTCGCATTAGGATGATCTTATTTCTTAGGTGTCTATTATCTCCTCTTTCCAATATATCAATCCGTTTGCACAGTAGAAAAATATTCATCTCCCTCATATTTATGAAACCAAATCCTCCAAAATCCTTTGGTTTGTCCAATGCACCCCACTTAACCATATGACACTTTTTTTTTTCCCACAGCCTTGCCAAAAATAATTTTAGATCTAGATGAATCTAATTGTTGATAATCCCCTTCATATAGTTAATACACACCCAATGCATCGGCACACTTAAGAGAGGCATGATTCAATTAGTATCAGCCTCTGGCTCCTCCTGACATTTCTAAATAGAATCATCTTCCTTGAAGACAGAGTGTGTCGATCGCATTCCCAGGTTCTCGACCTTCAAATATTTTTTTTCTCATTTACACAACTTAGCCGAGCGTTAGTAAGTTTAACATTTATCATGGGGAGCCATAAGTATTTGATAGGTAATTTGTTGTTTTGTGGCTTAGAAGATTCTCCACTCTAGTTTACTCCTTAACTTCTACTCCCACCAAAAAGCACTTAACTTTTTTTCATAGTTTACCTTCATAACTGACATTGTTTTGTAACACATTAAAATGGTTTTTATGACTCCAATATCACTGTTTGTTAGTTTTATAAAAAAAATCACGCTTCACTGTCTCGACTGTCTATCCAATATGAGCCTCTAGTTTTCCCTTCGCACTTTACAACCCTGTCCTTTGTAACCAAGTGTTGACACTACTTAACGACATCACTAATATAGCTAACTAACACAGTAAAAGCAACGACGCCCAATGCCCCCACTAATGCTAGGTGACAACACTACAAAGCAATGACTCCAAACAGTGCTGGTATTATAACAATCATTAAACCACTACAAACTAGTCAAAGGATAACCTATACTTCTAGTAAAGAAGGCTGCTCATTCCTACTTATGCAACTAGAGAGTATAACATGGCATAAAATGATACGACTAGGCGAGAAAATAAAATAAGATAAAGAATATAGAACAAGGCTCTGCAAGCGGATTTAATAATAAATACCATTGTAGCATTTTACCTAGAGTATCTAGGGTATCGAATCCATAAGGAAGATAACTTAAACTATTCAATGCGTAATACTAATAAAGTCCTTATATATGGAATGTCTATAACCAATAATGATAATACTTTTACTCAACAATGAGGGTTAATATCCATAAAATAATAATAAATATGATAAAAATATGTATGATAAATGCTCAATAAGATAAATGATAAATAGAGATCAAGCCATCGTGAAATGATAAAAGATCAACGAGAATATTCTAGTCTAAGGACTCACATGGGCAATACAAGGAAAACTTAATGTGTAACTATCATCACATGCTATTACTAAACTCTAATTAGTGCAAACATCTAGTTATCATAGCTACTACCATTACTTCATATCAAACTTAAGGGTCATCAACTAGGAAGGATTCAATAATGAGATCTTCACCTTCTTCGCGACACACCGACCTACCGTTCACTACATATGGAGGGAGGATTATAGAAGACTCAATAGAGTTGTAACCTCTACGAATTACCCCACGACTCGGCATATTGCGAGGCATTTGCATATATAACATATATAAGCACCACGCCTACATAAGTTATAACACCTATCTTGCACGTTACAAGATGAGGGCTATACAATCCTAAGCATGCAGTCCATAATAAATAAATAACTCTACTAAACATATTAAAGCAAACAATAGACAAAGCAAATGATAATATAATAAAGACAAAGAACAATATCACAGATGATCGGTGAGTAATGAATATATCAAAGATATAAATATATCAAAAGATATAACAATGTACCTATGAACACCTTGTGAGAATCGAAGCTCGGGCCTTCCTATGCTTGGATCTCCTTCTAATCTATTACTCAAGTAGCTAATCTCTCTAGAACTAGAACTATTCTAAGGAACTAGAGTTTATGGCTCTGGACTTGATCTCTGGAACTCAGGTTTTTGATCTTACCTGTACTGAATTAGGGTTTCAGGGGGTAGCCCCGCCCCTTCTTTTATAGCCCCATAGGATGGATCTCAGCCCTTAGATCAAACCGATTTGATTGGACAGATCAGATCTACTCCATAGGTCGGTTGTAGGAAGGTTCGGAAGCATGACACGTGGCTCCACCGGGGGGTGCCGCGCGGCACGCCCCTCCTCGTGTCGCCCGGCCCCCCTTGTCGGCCAGTGTGGGCCCGGCCTTCGCGAGTTGTCTTCTCTTCTCATTTGGACCCCCTCGAAAATTATACTAATCACCTTGAATTGATCCTTTTCTTTAGTATATTGATTTATCCTCTTTTTTCACTCTGATTTTCCGGGGTTTTCGAGTTCATCAGTAAAACTAAGTGTATACAAAACTTGTAGAAATTATTAGTATAAACCCTATCTTTTATTTGTTCTTGTTCTCAAATGTTCTACTATTTCATGGTAAAAGTAGACAATAACTACCGTCAACACCAAGCCTCACCTCTCTTGACCTTCTCCACCTAGCCATATGACACTATGTCATGTCTATATTCAATGATCTCCTTCATCTTGCTAGTTGAGCACCATCATCATGCACAAGCCACTCCTCCACCAATGGCTCCATGTCTTGCTCGCACTACCATACATGTGGACTAAGTACCTGCTCATCTCACCTGAAACACATTAGTCCACCTACGATTGTGACTCAATTACCAAAAACTAAACGAGAGACTTTTAGGTTCCCCTTGTGTCGATCAAATGCAATCTAACCACTAACATAGACTGAAAAATGTCTGTTTTTGTAGGGAACATAGAAGGACTCATGTCTTTGATATAGGTGGGGTCTGAATGTTGTTAGTTAACACCCATTCTAAATCGTCAACTAAACATTAGAAAATGACATAAAATAAATATCAGCATAGACTTAGGCACAGTTTTGGTGAATCTGTATATTTTTAGGGATTAAACAGAAAGTGACCAAGGAATATTAAAAGTATGCATATCCAAAGCATATTCCAACTTGGCATCAACGAAAAAAGATATATAACACACCAGAAGCCAAGCCTTGCAAGCTTGGGCCCACCCGCCATAGGGTGGGATCCGCTAAGCCCACCTAGAGCACGGTCATGCTCCTAGGTCCACATGTCAGCCTCACTTTACTAAGTCGGTTTCCCACCGCCTTTGGTATCGAATCTACATCGTTGATCATTTTGGGCGGATCAGGGCTACGGTGCATCCAAGGTCCCTATATAAGCAAGATCCCTTGCCCTATCATTATTCACTTCATTATTATCTTCTTTGAGAGGTGTCCCTCGAATTGATCTCCCTTTCTAAAGAGCTAGCATTCAAGAGAAGACTAGTCATGAATTTAAACAAACATGGAGCATGGAATCAAAATTTCATGAACAAGAACATGCTATGAAAAAAATCGGGTTTGTTATAGTGTATTAGGGGTATGGTGGGGTTTATAGTTGACCTTCAAGATAGCTTATTTCTATTAACATTTTATTATAGGAATGGTTTTAAGCTAGGCATGTTGTTAGTTTTATGATTAATTTTCTTTTACCCTTTCTACAACCCGGACATCTTGATGTATTGACAAATGAATCAATAATAGTTGCTTGCAAGTTTATTTGTTTTATATTCTTATGCTATGAAAAAAATATATCGTTATAATTGGTGCCTCTACGATGTCCAATAAATAACAAGAGAATGTGGAAAAAAATCAATATCAATGCCGCCTAAAATACTATTGATAAAAAGTGGTCGTTATTACTAAAAGGTGGTTGTTAATGCCACATGCTAGATGGCAAAAAATAAGTAACGATAAAAAATGTAGTCGTTGTTGCTAGAAATGTGGTCGTTATTAGACTAGTATTAATGACCACATATCGCCGGGTTGTTGAAAAGTTAAAGACCGGAAAATGTAAGTGGTCGTTAATACTTTTAATGAAGGAGCTTTTAACGACCATGGAAGACCATAATATTGTGGTCGATTAATACTTTTTAACAACCACAATCGGACTTTTAATGACCACATATCCCGTTGTTAATATCACCTTTTCTTGTAGTATGGATAAGACTATACTTGAGGGGATGGCGGGTGGAGGATGGGGCGGCGCAATCGAGGGAGGCAACAACAAAGCGGCCTCCTTTGCAGAGCAGGAGACAAGGAGCAAACGAGATGGGAGGTGGAGGATGGGGGCAGTGCAGCCACGAGGCTACGAAACCCTAGCCGTCAATATGGCGTCATCGAGACAGGCGAGAGGCGTCGAGACTAGGAGGAGGGAGATGAGTCACTGGAAGGTCCTAAATGGCTAAAGGGGGGTGAATAGCCTAATAAAATTTCTACAAAATCACTAGAGCAACTTGTTAGTAAATAACAAAGCGTAAATGCGTTTGCTCTAGCTCTACTTGTCGGCAAGCCTCCTATTGACAGTTCTAGTTGCTATAGTCTCTAATTCACACACAAGGGCTATGTCACTACTTTACCACTAGGTGAACAAGCTAATTACTCTAGCAACTAAGCAAGTCTACTCAAACTACACTAGCACAAGATATATGAAAGTAATGCAAGAGTGTAGAGGTGATATACCACAATGTCGAGGCTAGTCAATCCAATCACTAAGGATGAAACAATGGGATAACCAAATTGAAGCCAATCACCGAGAGACAAATGGAGACACGAGATTTAACCCGAAGTTCACTTGAGCACCCTCAAGCTAATCTCCGTTGTGCCGACCTTCTCACGTGTGGGTCAAGGTGGAGCTCACTCCAAGCCAATTGCCTTTAGGCTTCTTGCACCCAAAGCGAATGAGAGGTACCCAAGACACGAGCAATGAATTACTCACACTTTGTCTTCCCGACGAGGAGTGTGTGATCCTCTCACAAATCACCGGAGGTGGCCAAGAACATACACCTTCTCTTGCCAACGCCTCCACCAATCACCAAGCCGGCTAGGAGTGGTGCTCTCCAAGAGCAACAAGAAAACCACCGGCTCACAATGATCCCCAAGTGCTACTAGATGCAAAGATCAAAGCAAAGTGCACTTGAATCACCTCAACTCACTAGAATGAATGCTCTCAAGCAAAGGAGTGAGGAGGAGGATGAGTGCTCAGCTCTAGAGGTGTTAGGATTGATTCAAAATGACCAAGAGACCTCCAAGAGCCAGCCAAAGGGGTATAAATACCCCCACCACGAAATGTGGCCGTTGGGGTGCAATCCATGCACAAATCAGCGTGGCGGGGCCTTCGCCGGACTCACCAGTGAGTCCGGTCGATGGGTCCGGTCACAACCAACAAACCCCAATAGAACCGCTCGTCCCCTTGCTGGATGCGTCCGGTCGTGCGTCCGTCGTGCTTCCGGTCGGCACCGGATGCATCCGTCGGTCGCGTCCGGCCGCTCCTCCGCCGAAACCCCGATTGACATGCTCTACGGAATTTTTGACCGGACCGCAAAACCCGGTGCGTCCGGTCGGTTCTTCCGACTTTCGATTCGATGAGTCCGGTCATCGCCCGAAGCCGCGCGGAATTTCGTCGTTTCATCGTCGTTCCTTCGCCTTTGCTCCAAACCGACTTCCATCACTTGATTCTTGTTGCCGACACGTCGAAGAACACCCCGACACCATGTGTTAGCATTTTGAAAACATTTTCCATCAAGTACGGAGTTAGCTCTCTAGGTTAGAATGCATGCAAATGATTTTTGAACCTAGAGGCACATGAGGGCCGATATGTGCGATAGTTTTCCCTCTTTATAGTACGGCTTATCGATCCTATAATCACTCACACCCTCTATGGTGTCTTGAGTGTAAAATCAAAATGGCCCTATGATATACCTTTGCCTTGAGCCCATTTTGATCCTCGAAACATGCCAAACCGCGCACTTGATCATCAAATGGATCATCTCGACCCATCCACCATGACCACCATGCACTGTCCTTGGCTTGACCAATCCAACTAAAACAAACACTTAGCATAGAGAGATTAGTCCTAAGGATGTCACTAATTAGCCAAAACCAATCTAGAGATCTTGATCATGGGAGTCGCTCGAATTCTACGTTCGGTATTAGAGGCTAAGAATCTATCGTAGTTATCTGATTTTGGTTGTGGACACGACCGGAAAGTCATTTTTCGATTCGGTGGGTAGCCAAACACACCGACTTAGGAAACCAAATCCAATTCGGCTCAATACCATACATCTAAACGGGCCCTAAGAGTAAATTGGGCACTATAAACATTGCTCCCATAAATAAAGCATACACAACACAATATTCCATATTGTATACAACATATCCACTCACTAGCATTCACATCATTCATCATATCGTGTTTGTCCAATACTTTGTTCAAGGACAACATAATCTAAATCCACAAACCATATAAGATCATGCATGTGGGCACATGACACTTACATGAGCCAAACCAAATGGAAACCATTCGACCCATAAATGCTATAAACAAGGCCAAATAAGATCTCAAATAACCGATAAGAGAGCTTTTGCATTACACTGACTCAAATGAAGTTACAATCTTACTTCCTATGTAATAATACCATTAAACCCTTGAGATTTGGATAAAAAAGACTTTTTTTTGATAAAGTATACATGTATTAATTGAAAACAAAACCGTTCAAGTACAAGTAGATCGTATAAGGATACGGGAGGCGACTATCCAACCTATAAGCAAACAAGACCTCAACAAAGATAGAAATTACACACTGGTCCTTGTCCCATCTAAGAACAAAGCTTGGCAACGACCGCCGCCGATGAAGAACGCAGACGCCGATCAACGCTGTCGAACCCGACTCGAGAGGAAACCACCGAACCGGAGCAGACGCTCAAACTCGCGTGCACGAGCCGAAGATTTCATTGAACGTCCGTCCGTCATATCCACTCCCCAGATTCAAACGGCGATGGAAGCGCCGACGATGACATCCGTCGCCACGATGAAGCCGAGCCCGCTTCAACCACCGAACCTCCAACAGACCCACAACCACCACCGAATCCACAAAGCAAAAGGCTAGCGCCCCCAACGCTCGAAGGCGACGAGGCATCACCAACCAAACTCCTAAATAGGAACCGTCGGGATCTGAAGCTCCAACTCGGTCTCCAGATCCGGTAAGCTCCGACCTCACAAGCCCGCCACTGCCACCAGAGAAAGGAACGACGAGGTGGGAGAGGGCCGAGTACCTTATTCCACCATGGCGCGCCAAGGTCCACCTCACAACCGCCGCCGGGACACCAACCCACATCGAAACTAACCCTAACCCTAGCTGGGGGGGACACCCCACCTACTCGGGGACCGGCCCGCCATGTCGCATCGGCGCGCGAAGGCCGCCTCCCTCACCCACCAACGTCGACGGGGAGGGCAGCCGGCCCTCCCGACGCCCGATGCCTTTCTCTTTACTAGGGCTTGATTCTATATAAAAAGACTTTTACCTAGGTTCATAGTTGAGGTAGGATTTATATTTTCCCAACAAATGAGAGAAAATGATGGATCACTTTGTTGCTACTCCCACTTAATCAAGGTTTAGGGTATATTTTGTAGTGCTAATGGTTAGTAACTAACATTAACACTAGTAGATACAAGCGCCCTAACTAATAGTTCAAAATAGACTATCTAGCTAATTAAAAGAGATTAGCTATAACTTCCTAAGCTAAGTTCTAATAATATTTTTTGTCCCGAAATATAGTGTAATATATGTTCATAATCTATCACATAAACTTCATTAGATACATATGTTCATAATCTATCACTTTGATCCTCGAAGATGTTATTACTCTTCTCAATACACTTACTGTGTGTTTGGTTGGAGGATTAGGGCCAACCCGGATGGGTTCGACCCAGTTTTCGGTTGTTTGGATGGAGAGTGAGTGGGTTGGAGCGGTCCCGTGCACGGTATATTCCGCAAAGATGCGGGTCGAACCCGTCCCTCGAAAAGTGGCGGGCGAGCCAACCTCTTTTTTCTCCGTCTGGGCGCCGTTGGGAGCGGACAGAGCGAATCTCCCCTTCGCCGAAGTCTCTCGCCCCGTGCACCGCCGGGCTTCGCTGCGAGGTCCTCGCCGCGATCGTCCGTGCGGCGTGGCGCGCAGCGCGGGGCCGCGGGCTGCTGAAGCTTTTTCCTCGGCTGCGCCCACGGGAAGAAACAAGGCGGGCCGCGCCCGCTCTGGCCCGGTGGAGCGGATATGCGATGCCGAGGGGCGGCGGCACGCGAAGCGGAGGAGCCCGTCGGGCAAGGAAGAACCCACCCCGGCAGGGAGAGGCTGCCGGCGAGGGCGCGCCCGGCCGGCACGGAAGTGAGGAGGCCCCCCTTCTGGTCCATCTGTATGAGTGAGAGGAAGCCAGGTCGGGCAAGGAAGAAGGACACAAATTCAATTCTCGTTTCCCACATGAGGGTTTCGATGTAAAAGTCTTAGACACAAGCTTTTTTACGTATCCAAATTCTTTAATTGATTCCTAGAAAGTCTAGGGTTCCCGATGAAAAGTAGAGCCCACTAACGTTGTTTTGTCGCCATCCAACCCACATTCTCAATTCCTTCAACCAAACATGGGATGGGTTGACTTTGTCCCCAAAATGAAACCAAACCAAACACCGAGATGGGTTCAACCCAACCCAAAAAAAGGGGTTGGATCCAAACCAACCCACCGACCCTCAACCAAAAACATACGGTTAGTTAACCTTAGAATAGTTATTTAATTAAAATACATAAAAATCAATTATATTGAGGAGTAACTCTCTTTGAAATATAAGAGCATGTTCAAGAGACTAGTCAAAACTACTAGCCAAATTTCTTGGTTTAGTTACTCTCTAAAATAGTGTTGATAACAAAATACTATAGTGCTCCAAGGTAAAAGATGGCTAGTGAGGTAGACTCCAAAAATAGAGAACGGAAGTGAAAGGATAGAGAGCTAGCCAATTTAGAGAGTCGGTGTTAGAGGATTTATTTTCTTAATAATAGCTAAATTTAGCTTTATAAAACTACTTTTCCGTCTCAAAATAATTCACCATGTTGACTATAAGACATCATGTTTTGACCGCTCGTCTTATTCAAATTATTTATACAATTTAGGAAATAAATAAATTATTATTAAAGTATCTCTAATAATAAACTAAGTCACATCAAAATGGATGATGTTTATATAAAAAATTGAATAAGACGAGCGGTCAAACATGACCTCTTAAAGTCAACATGATAAATTATTTTGAGACGGAGGGAGTATTTAACTAATCTCTTAGACATGCTCTAAATTCAACCAATAGATTAGCGAATACAATAAATTCTCAAAAAAGCCAATACAATATCTTTGTTAATAAGAAAATATATTGGTTAGTTGCTACTAATAATCCATAGCAAGATTTCCAAGCAAAAGATGGAAAAAGATGTTTGGCCAAACAAAACCCGCCCAAAACCTGAATTTTTATTGTAAAAAGAAAAGAAAAAAAACAAATAAAAAAACCCTCACGACTGACTAGGAGGAGTTCTTCCCCAGATCCAGCCCTTGGCTCGCAGTAGCAGACCCCAGATCTCAACGTGCCCCTTCTCTCAGATCTCAATTCCCACCCAAATGCCCTCGCCGTCGTAGCTGCACCCCCGACCCCGCGTGCTTGCTCGGATCCCATGGGCGGGCTCAGGGCAGCATCGCCTTCGGGCGCAGGATCCGGAGCCGTCGCGGGGGCGGGATCCGATCACGGGGCGCCGCGGCTGGCGATGGCGTGTGTGCTGGCGTCGGAGGCCGCCACGGTGCTCGCCGTCATGCGCCGCAACGTCCGCTGGGCGGGCGTCCGCTACGGCGGCGGCGACGGCGGCGCGGGCGACGACGAGCACCTTGACCACCCGCTCGTCGCTGGGCTCAAGGCTCTCCGCCGCCGCGCTGCCGCGTGGGGCCACGGTCTCTGGGCGGGCGTCGAGCCGCTCCTCTACCTCCGACCCTTCCTCGATGTCGTCCGCTCTGACGAGACTGGGGCGCCCATCACGGGTGCTGCGCTCTCGTCGCTGCACAAGATCCTCACCCTTGACCTCGTCGGGCCCGGCGCACCAGGCGCCGCCGAGGCCATGGCCGCCGTCGTCGACGCTGTCACGGCCTGCCGCTTTGAGGTCACCGACCCGGCGTCCGAGGAGGCCGTCCTGGCAAGGGTCCTGCAAGTACTGCTCGCCTGCGTGCGCAGCCGTGCAGCACCGGCGCTTGCAAACCGCCACGTCTGCACGATCGTCAACACATGTTTCCGCGTCGTGCAGCAGGCTGGAACCAAGGGGGAGCTACTGCAGCGTGTCTCCCGCCAGACAATGCAGGAGGTTATACGAACTGTCTTTGCCCGCCTGCCTGACATCGATGTCACGGTGTTGTCCGACGAACAGGTATGGATTATTGTTATACTTGCTAGTACTTTGATGTGCTAATAAACATAAACATGGAAAATGTTGTGATACCATTCCTCCCCCAGCATAATAACTACTCCTACCTTGCTTTGTACATTGTTGTGAAGTGTAAACAAGTGAAATGATCTAAGCTTTTTTGGTCCTTTGTTTTAACTAATTTTTGTCGTTTGAGCAATATGACCATGTAGCAAACACTGACAGTCTGACACTAAGGTCAGATCTTGTTAGTTTGGAATTAAGCTTTTGTTAGTAGGAACTTGGAAGGCTCATATCTTCCTACACTAAATGAATTTTATTAATTTTCTGGTAGCATTTGTTATGCAGGTTGCTGGCTCCAAGAACCAATGTTTGGGTGTTGAGGAGAAAGAGAACGGGAAGAGTGACTATGTTTGTTTGAACAGCTCTGGCGATGAAGTGGGAGATGGTTCTGGGGTTGTGCAAGACAAAGACTTAATGGAGCCCTTTGGGGTCCCGTGTATGGTAGAGATATTGCAATTCTTGTGCTCCCTCTTGAACATAGCAGAAGACATTGAGGTGAACCCAAGGATGAGTCCAATTGACTTCGATGAGGATGTGCCGCTTTTTGCTCTGGGGTTGATCAATTCGGCTATTGAGTTGTCGGCTTCATCTATACACAGACATCAAAAACTTTTAGCATTTGTACAGGATGAACTGTTCCGCAATCTAATGCATTTTGGCTTGTCAATGAGCCCCCTGATCCTGTCGACAGTGTGCAGCATTGTTTTTACTCTCTTTTACCATCTGCGCCATGAACTTAAGCTGCAAATCGAGGCTTTTTTTCTCATGTGTTATCCTAAGATTAGCACAGAGTAGATATGGAGCAAGTTATCAGCAGCAAGAAGTTGCACTTGAGGCTCTGGTTGATTTTTGCCGGCAGAAAGAGTTCATGGCTGAGATGTATGCAAATATGGACTGTGACTTACAGTGCTCAAATATTTTTGAAGAGTTAGCTAACCTTCTGTCTAAGAGCGCATTTCCTGTCAACAGTCCTTTGTCAGCTTTAAATGTGCTTGCTTTGGATGGTTTGGTTGCTGTCATTCAGGCAATGGCACAGCGGACTGATAATACACCTCAACATCATGATCAAACAGTGCCAGAAATAAGTGAATATTTTCCTTTCTGGCAGTTGAAGTGTGAGAGCAGTAATGATCCTGATCAGTGGGTTAAATTTGTCCACCGGCAAAAAAGCATCAAGAGAAAGCTAATGGTTGGTGTTGAACATTTTAATAGGGACAAAAAGAAGGGTTTCGAGTACCTACAAGGCGTTCATCTTTTGCCTGAAAAACTCGATCCACACAATGTTGCTCTGTTCTTCAGGTACACACCTGGGTTGGACAAGAATCTTCTTGGGGATTACCTGGGCGACCATGATGAATTCTCTATCCGGGTCCTTCATGAATTTGCTAGAACCTTTGACTTCAAGGATATGAATTTGGATGCTGCCTTAAGGCTCTTCTTGGAAACTTTCCGGTTGCCTGGTGAGTCACAGAAGATACAGAGAATTCTTGAGGCCTTTTCTGAGCGATATTATGAACAGTCACCACACATGTTTGTTAATATAGATGCAGCTCTGGTGTTGTCATATTCTGTAATCTTGCTCAATACTGATCAGCACAATGTAAGGGTTAAGAAGAAGATGACTGAGGAAGACTTTATCAGGAACAATCGCCGTATAAATGGAGGAAATGATCTGCCAAGAGAATTCTTGTCCGAGCTTTATTATTCTATTTGCCGGAATGAAATCAGAACTATTCCTGAGCAAGGAGCTGGGTGTTCTGAGATGTCTTTCAGTCGTTGGGTTGATCTAATGTGGAGGTCAAAGAGAACATCAATGTACATTGCTTGTGACTCCTACCCTTTTCTTGATCATGACATGTTTTTAGTTATGGCTGGACCAACAGTTGCTGCTGTTTCTGTGGTTTTTGACAATGTTGAGCATGAAGAGGTTCTTGCAGGATGCATTGATGGCTTTCTGTCGGTGGCGAAACTGGCTGCATTCTATCATCTTGATGATGTTCTGAATGATCTTGTTGTGGCACTATCTAAATTCACCACTTTGCTGAACACTTCCTACATTGATGATCCTGTAACAGCTTTTGGGGAGGATACCAAGGCTAGAATGGCAACAGAAGCTCTTTTCACTATAGCAACTGCTTATGGTGATCACATACGCAGCGGGTGGAGGAACATAATAGATTGTATTTTAAGATTGCATAAGATAGGACTTCTTCCTGCTCGCCTCACTGGCGATACAACTGATGATCAGGAATCCTCTTCAGATTCATTACCCAGCAAACAAACTTCATCTGCTCCTCAAGTTTTGCCAATTATCACTCCTCGGAAAACTTATGGACTGATGGGGAGGTTCAGCCAATTACTGTACTTAGATGCTGACGAACCAAGGTCCCAACCTACTGAAGAGCAACTTGCTGCTCAGAGGAATGCTTCAGAGACTGTAAAGAAGTGCCAAATAGGTACAATCTTCACCGAGAGCAAATTCTTGCAAGCTGATTCACTCTCAAATCTGGCAAGAGCCCTTATTCATTCAGGCAGCAGGCAGACCTCAGAAAATCACCAGCTCACTTGATGATGAAGGCATAGCTGTCTTCTGCTTAGAGCTTCTAATTACTGTCACATTAAACAACAGAGACAGGATTGTTCTTTTTGTGGCAGGATGTTTTTGAGCACATAACACATATTGTCCAGTCTACGGTGATGCCCTGCAACCTGGTAGAGAAGGCTGTTTTGGACTCCTGCACATCTGTCAGAGGTTGCTTCCTATAAGGCTAACTTGGTAGATGATTTGCTGAGGTCATTGCAGCTGATTCTGAAACTTGATGCCCGTGTAGCTGATGCTTACTGTGAGAACATTACCTTGGAGGTCACACGGCTTGTCAAGGCCAATGCGACTCATATAAAATCCCAGATGGGCTGGCGGACTATCATTTCCTTGATCTGCATCACAGCACGCCATCCTGATGCTTCTGATGCAGGATTTGAAGCCCTGGTTTTATCATGTCAGAAGGGGCGCACCTCTCACCAGCCAACTTCATCCTTTCAGTGGAGGCATCAAGGCAGTTTGCAGAATCTCGGCTTGGGTCTGCAGAAAGATCTATCCATGCTTTGAACCTAATGGAAGACTCAGTCAACTGCCTTATACGATGGTCACGGGAGGTTAGAGAAGCTGGTGGAGAGGCAGACAGAATATTGGAAGGAATTGCTGAGATGTGGTTGCGGCTAGTACAGGCTCTACGCAAGGTGTGCATGGATCAAAGGGAAGAAGTGAGGAACCATGCGTTGTTATCGTTGCACAGATGCTTGGTAGTAGATGGAATATCAGTGAAGTCTTCAACATGGTTGATGGCATTTGACATCATTTTTCAGTTGCTTGATGAACTGTTGGAGATCGCTCAGAGCTACTCACCAAAGGATTTTAGAAACATGGAGGTGTCTCTCTTGCATGCTGTAAAACTGTTATGCAAGGTGTTCTTACAATCACTTAAAGACCTCTCAGGACAGGGCAGTTTTGGTAAGCTGTGGTTGGAGGTCCTTGACATGATAGAGAAGTTCATGAAAGTCAAAGTGAGAGGGAGGAGGACTGAGAAGCTACAAGAGGCTATCCCAGAGTTAGTCAAGAACATACTGATGGTGATGAAAGCCAGTGGTATCCTGTCAAAAACAGGTGCCAGTGAAAACAGTTTCTGGGAGGCAACATGGGTTCAAGTTAACAAGATTGCGCCCTCTCTACAATCAGAAATTTTTCCTGACAATGAGGATGGCAGCACAACTCAAGTTGAAGAAAACAAATTGGATACACAAGCGCAATCTGACCAGAACAATGATCAATAAGACATTATACATTCTCCCATCCAATCAAGTTAGTTGCAGCTGGATCCTTTCAACTTTATGTTCCAAAACCATACACAGATGCTTGGCAATTCTGTATTTGCCATTAGGAAGAGTAAGATGGTATATTGTAATTTTCTTAGTTTATATATATAATTTTGTTATTGACAAGGTTGTTGCTTTGGGCTTTATTGTTGCAACAGCAAAGTTGTATGATAAATATATACTGTGTTACCGGCCTTGGAGAATCAAAGCTTTTGGCTGTTTACCTGTGTACTGTACTATGAAAAATTACTTATAGCAGTAGGTGCGAGGGTTTTCCCTTGCCATTATCTGGTGCTCCTAGGCGTCCAATATGAATGTGTTCTTCAGTTACTTCATATATGGGTGATATGCTGGATCGCTGGTTCATATGAATTTATTCACCTTTTTTTAGCATATATGAATTTATTGACCTGTGAATGTGAAAAAGCTCAATAAAGATGCCCGTGTTTTCCTTTTATTTATCATAGGGCAGGTAGGAAGGACAAGCAGCTGAGAGCATGCATGCTTCGTCGCTCCTGCTGCATTCTTTGCTTCTTTTGCTTTATATACCTCCTACATTCCTTGTTTAATTTGTAATCATAATAATGTTTCATAGGCTATGCAGTGCTGTTCCAAAATCTGCTAACATGTTTTTTTTTTTTTTCTTACTGGAATTCCACTTATTTTCAGATTAAAATTTCAGAGTGGTAAGTTCTGAACAAAACATATTTGGTTTGCAAACTTAAGGAAACCACATACCTTCTCAGATTCAGTTTGCTGAATTGGAAGGATCTATTCATTCTGTGGAAAGTCTTGCAGATAGGAATTATGGTTTAATTTATTCAGTATGCTAATATTCATCCATTAGTAATACGTAATCAAGAAATATTTTGTTTTCGTTCCTCGTGGTCATGTAAATTAAACCTTGTTTATGCTCTTTGGAATATTAGAATTGTTGCTTGAGCGCAGAACTTGAAAAATGATATGTGCATGATCTAATTGCAGGCTTGCTTAACTGAAAACTATGTGTTGACACCCAAAAAATGTCTGGATAAAAGTTCCTCAAAAAAGTAATAACGGACTTCACCATTGCATTCCTCTCGTCGCTGATCGAAAAAAACATATATGGTTTGCCTCATTTGAAGTCCGGATGAATTAATTATGAATTTTTGGAGATTAATCAACTAGATCCCAGACATTCTTAGGTGTCCAGCGATTTTCGTCTCTACCCCCCGGCAAGGACCCCGGACATGTTTTGAGTGTCCGAAATTTCCGTCTCTACCCTCCAAATGAGTTGGGAGACTCTAATTCGAACCGATTTGATTCTTAATCGGTTTTTGGGCAAGTTTTATAATTGGAAACGTATCTAAGATGGTTTTCTAAGGGGATAAGATCACCCCCCTCTATATAATGAGAGGTTCATGGCCGATTTGATCCCATCTACATCCAATCGACAAACACATCTACTACCGTCTTGCTTGTAGGTCATCCTCCCCTCCTTCTTCGCCGCCGATGCCATGAGCGGAAGTTCGACGACAACAACGCCCTAGAGCGGTTAGGCGGCTAGGGCAGCCATAGGCTGGCGCGACGCCCTCACGGGTCCGTCCCGGGCGTGTGGGGTTTCGGGTTTCAAGAGACTTCGCCGGCGTGTCTTGCGATCGCGCTCCCGAGCGAGGCTCCTCCCCGACGACGTGTCCCGCGTATCGCTCTCATCGTTGGGGGCACACGGTCGAGGTGTGGATATCCCTAGGCGTTTGCCCGATCTTCGATTTCGGCTTGCCCTTCAGAAAGCGATCTAGCTCTATATTTGGTGTGTTACCGATTTTATCGTCAACACTATGCATTCACAAGATAACATTTCACATTGTTGAAAACTTCCAAATATGTGCATAATGCAGATAACTAAGAAGCAAAAGCCGTTCCTTCCCTTACGACAAAAAAAATGAGAGGGCCCAAAAGAGTTTTGTGAAAAATATATACATGGAGCCGCTGAGATAAAACCATTTTGGATTACTTTTTACTGCAATATGAAAGTACTTGGAAGCAAAGTTCGAATGGCAAGGCCATAATTGTTCTTTGGTTCATTGTTCAGTTTTCAAACCGAAATTTAATGTTTATGGACTGATGAATTGCCAGATATATATGTTTGTTGCAACTCTTAGGTAACATGCATGGACATATAGAGCTTTTATTTGTGATGTGCTTCTTATCTGGATTAGCTTTGTCGGACCATGTAAGGTACTGAAGTAAGCAAACTTTGTTGCACAGACTTGCCATTGGATTTAACATTGAAACAGACATTTGATCATTCCTACTTTCGTGTACATACAAGAAATTGAAAGATGCACATGCAGTGATGAATTAGCTGAAAGCGATGTTCATTTTTCTTGTCAATTGGGCTACTCTTTAGGAAAGACAGTTGGGTTATTTAGTAGCATCTAGATTATACTATGCCCATACGCCAATCATCATTAAATTAGTTACACCCTAAACCTTGATTCTTTGCATGTTCTGGTTCGTTCCTGTGCCTCAGCCTGTTTATTTTCTCTAGCGTATAACTCCTTGCTTTTCTTAACGGCACATGCTCTTGCTTGTTGAATCCAATTTCCTTCCATGAGTCCTGTGAAGCCATTGAAAGGGCCATTTGAAAGTATTTAAGACTGTATGAGCACAATACTCATTACTAAATCAAGCTGGGCTGCAGCAAAGCCACTCGCAGAAAAAAAAAAAAAAAGCCATAGATGTATGGTGAGCTTACTGGCTGCAATTCCACGATTCAGATGATCTGACCTTGTAACAAAAACCATGTGAGGGACTATTGTGAGGTTTGTGTAATCATCACTAGTTATGGAGGTGATCATTAGATTGACTTTCCGTGTTCTTGCAACCCACCCTCCTTTACGTTGACTGGCGCGCGCGGCTGGCCACATTTTGCCCTTTCCTGGCCTCCTCTGGAGCTTCTCCGCGATCGTGGGCGGCCGGCGGGTAATCTTGCCCGTTATGCTTGCGCACGCACGCACGCAGCAGCACGGGCCGTACCACCCACCCTTGCTGCTACACGCTAGCCGCCGCGTACGCTACACGTGAGCGACGCCGGCCGGCTGCGGACAAGGACGACGGCGACGGCGTCCTCCGCTCAGCAACGCTACCTTGCTGCGCTGCGAGTGCGATGCCATAAACAGACCAATCTTTCATCTTTACGAAACATATATCAACATATATATGGGAAATACATACGCTAATCCTATGGACGCACGTACCTAAAGTTGTTTTGACTTTGGTAGAAGTCTTCTTCTGCCCTGATAAAGATAAACTAGTCCACCGATCGTATAGGTCATGGATGGGATATTAAGGATTCATCGTGACTGCTGTGAGTTGTAGGCAGCATTAGACGTTCTTAATACCCACTAGTTTAAAGAATTCAGAGTCAGATGTACGAGACGTCGATGCGAAGCGTTGACGCGCCGTTCTGTTTTCAGTTTTCACAGCGAGCGGATCGTCAGTTCACACTGCATGTTCATTGCACGCAGATGACATAGCATGTGTAGCACAATCGTAAAGGAACATTAATACGTCTATATGATGATTGATTTCCATGATCCGAAGATTGAATAGCGTCTAGAGCGTTTAATCGACCCGCCGGCCGTCCAGTTTTTAAATTGCTTGTGCCCGCTACCTCCCTTTTGTTAGTGAAAATGAACGGGATGTCTGTATGTATGACTCAAAAGTGAGGGACCGGGTGAAGTGGAGTTAACACTCATCAAGGTTCCAAGTACCACAACGGTGCTCTAAGATGAATCAATCAATACCATCTAAATGTGCAAATAAGTCTTATCTAGTGTTTATTTTTCTTCTCGGATACACAAAAGAATTGTGTACCGTTACTATTAAGAAGAACAAAGTTTTCAGTACAACAATGCGCATCTGGCGCGCTAGGTGTCTACCAGTAACAACTGGACCATTACATAAAAGTAACAACCAATGTGCGAGCACCGCCGCACCCTACGGGTCTTCGACGAAGAGCTCCCATGCGCGCCCGTTGAACGCTAGAAACGTTGTGTCAAGGGCCTCCACCTGGCTCGACAACAAGGTCTCGAACGCAACAGCGTTGAGTATTCCCTTAGGCGTAGGTTAACCGGATCGGCCGGCGGCGTGATGCCGAACCGCTGCTCAACGAGTACCGCGCCTCACCGGGAGGCCGATGTGAGCCAATGGTTGGGCGGCTATCCATCTGCTACTACATTGATAGGCGGGGGGCCTTGGTTCTCGCCTTGTGTTGTGGTGGAGAGGCAATCACTGGTGGCTACGGCTCGACCCACACCTCATCCAGGCCGTACGAGGCGCCGAGCAGCCTTTGCGTGGCATGGGCGTCTTTTCGCCAACCTCGATGTTGGGTTGACCAACCCGAGGAGGCGTGAACTGCGCCAACTCTTGTGCCGAAAACTTAGGGCGAGTAAACAGCCGCTACCAGAGGTGTCTCCATGGACCCGAGGGCGTGGCTACATCGTTTGCCTCCACGTCGGGTTGATCCTCCCGAGGATGCGCGTGAGCGGGCGCCCGGCTCTTGCGCCGATGGCTATGGGGCAAGAGGACAGCCGCCACCGGGGAGCGGATCTGTGAGCCCCAAGGGGCAACCTCAACTAAGCGGTGCCGACGAACGTGGTGGCTAGGAGCTCCTCTAGCATCGGGTCGAAGGAGATGACCAAAGCGGCAGCGGGGCCATCGCCCGCACACATCGCCGCCGCAAGTGGGTTGTGCTCGGGAGGCCTTTGTGCGGCCGCCCACAAGGTGGTACTGGTGGCGCTTGGGTGGCCTAAAAGCGGCAAAGCTTCGGAAGCAATCAAGGTGGAGGCTGGTGTTGTCTGCATGGGCTCAGGCGACCGCTTCAGACCGTCAATGGTGGGGACGGTAGTGTTCGTCGTGGCTCCAACTAGGCTGTGCGTACCACCAAGGTCCGTCGCCCCATCTAACGAGCCAAGGCACCTCCCCCGGGCTGTGGAGGCAAAAGAAGGCACCCTACGCCGCCGCTTGCGGCCCCCCTACGATGTCTTTGGAACTCCTTGCAGCGGAGATAGCGTGGTGGCAACTTGACCCTATGGGTGGTGGATAGGTAGTTGAAACACTTCCCTTAGGCCAGTCTCAATGGGGGTTTTAGTAATGTTTCATACACATTAAATGCAGCGCCACATCAGCAAAACTTCACTTTTCGCATTAAACGTCCAGGAGAGAGAATGAAAAAGTTTCACCATGGTGAAACCTTTGGGCACTGTTTCCCATGGGTTGGAAACAGTGTGAAATCCTCATTGAGACAGAAATAACGTTTTACGATGGAACTATGCAATTAAACCATGCAATGAGAGAGAGACTGTGGGACCCATGAGCCTATGAAAGCGTGCAATGAAACTATGCATTAAGAGAAACACCTATTTCATGCCAAAGTTTCACATCTTGGAAACCGGAGGTAAAACGCTCCATTGAGACCGGCCTTGTAGATCTTTTGGGAAGCGATTGGGGGTGCTGAGTGGTCGATGAGGGGTGGGTGGGTCGTGCCCCTCCAGCATCACCAACCGACTCCAGCGACAAGACTTGGCGCCAGCCATCGGAGTCCGGAGCGGAGATACACTGACGGGCGGACCCCCGCGATTTTATCTAGTGTTTCACCTACCTATATATATAAACCAAGTTTTGCAACCAGCTAGAGTCAATTTTATAACTAACCTATATCAAGCTACTTTGGGAAAGGTAGAAAAACACATTGTGTAAGTGCAAAAGATATAATTAATGTGATTGTCTGACAATGACAAAGCAATATCTGTCGCCCATGTGTTTTTGCTAAAGAGGATCTATTAAATACATAATTCATTAGATTAGTTCCTTATTAGCAATGTCAACTAGATACCATAAGTAAATAGATCATGGTTGTTCAATCCTTTGCTTAAAATACCACATCGGTGGCTCTCTAATTAACTTAAAGCATCTCCAAGGGGTTTCAAAACCCACTCCTAATCTTGACTTTTTTTTTTTTTTTGGTAAGATTGAACCTACACTAGTACTGAAACTATTTTGGGTGACGGGCGCGGGGATTTCGCGTGGCAGAGGCGCCCGTCACCCACATGAGGTCATGGTTAATGCAACAATTATCCGTGGCGGGCTACGGTGCCCGTCACGGTAAATCCATTATCCGTGGCGAGGCACATTAGAACGCCCGCCACGGAATGGTTCGAAAAAAAAAAAAAAAAATGCAAAAACCTAAGACAGGCCCGCCAAGCCCATCCATGGGCCCGCCCGAGCCCATCTAGGGCATCACCGCTGCCACCACCATCGGAGGTTCCGCCGCCACCACTGGAGCGGATCCAGCGCCGCTGGATCACGCCATCGCCGCCGGAGAAGTCACGCGCCGGATCCCGCGCGCGGGATCATGCCATCGTCGCCGAGAAGCCCCGCCGCCCGGGCTCGCTTGCCGGACCCGCCCGCATGCATCCGCCGCCGGGATGACGATCAGCGGCGGATCGCCGCCGTGGCCGCTGGAGGTCGCGCCGACGCCGATGACGCCCGAGCTCGCGCCGTCGCGGATCCGCCGCTAGAGAGAGGGGGCGCCGCCGCCGCCATTCGCCGCCCGCAGAAGGAGGACGCGAGCCGCCCCCCGAGGATCCGCCTCCGCCCCGCGCCGCCTTGATTCGCCGCCCGCGGGAGTTGCCGCCGGAGAGGGGCCGCGCCCATGGGGCCTTGCCGCCGGTGAGGGAGAACGGGGCCGGTGAGGGAGAACGGGCGCCGGTGTGTGGTCTGCCGGTGAGGGAGAACGGGAGAGAGGGTGGGAGGGAGGAGGAGGCGGAGCCCGCGTCGGGGAGAGGTGGGAGTGAAGTCCGAGAATGAACCCTAAGACCTTGATTTTATAGTAAAGGCAGCTACTGGACCTAGTCCGGGCCTGTTGGGTCTCTTTCTTGCGTGGCGGGCCTTTTAGGATGCCCGCCACGGAAAATTGATTTTACGTGGCGGACACCTTAACACGCCCGCCAAAGAAAATACGCTATTTTCCGTGGCGGGCGTGTTAAGGTGCCCGACCACGTAAAATCAATTTTTCCGTGGCGGGTAAAAACACGCCCGCCATGCAAATTAAAATTGGATGTGGCGGGGCATTTTCTCGCGGACGGACAAAAAAAAAGTGCCCGCCACGGAAAAATTTTTTGCAAAGTATCACGCAAAATCATTTCGTTACCGTGCCACACTCCAACAACTTTGTATCTCAACTCAATCTTTTGACACTTTGGAAAATTGACTCAATAGTGTAGAAAAATATGAATCGCCCAATCAGAAGGTGGAAGAACACGAGAAGAAGCAAGAGTTAGAACATGGTTCCTAATGCAATTATACAAGAGAGAAAAAAAAAGATATAAAAGTGGTTGGGGTTGATTTGGAAGTAATCTAGGATTTTTATGGAAAATTGAGTGAGATTATGAAAACGGTTGGAAGAACTCAAGAAATAAATGTGTTCAGACATTTCTTAGCCACTTGGAAATCTCATTGATTTAAGAACTGTTTTTTTTTTTTTTTTTTTTTTTTTTTTTTTGATACGGAGTTAAGTCTAAATTCGAGCATGTGTTGCAGGCAGTTATTCAGCTAAATAAGAGCATGCTATGGCAATCGTGGTAGATTAAAATTCGATCATACATAGTAGTTTTTAAAGATTAAGAAGAAACTTGTGGCCTCTGCAATGTAGAGAACGAAACCCCAAGATTCTAATTTTGCCAATCATCGGCGGGGCTTCACATACGGTGTTACTACGAGCTGCAATTCATGATCGCATTCTGCAACTGCCGGCAGCATGGTCGCCAGCCGCCTACTCCATTTCGCCTGGTGGCCATGTGACCTTGCACCTCTAACACGGCAAGCCCCGTCGTACGCGACGAGCCCAACGGCGACCCTTGATGCCAATTTCATCAACCCAGGCCGGCTTTCGCCTCCCTATAAATGCACCGGCAGTGTCGTCGTCCGGTCGACCAACAAAACACACCGACCGAACATCCAAGTACAAGTACTCGATCGATCGCTAATCTTGAGAATTGCAAGTGACTAGCTAGCTGCTGGTTCCATCGACCTGAGATGGCCGCCGCCGTGATCGTGATCTCCTCCTCAAAGGTTGCTGCACTCGCTGCACTGTTGGTGGTGCTCGCGATGCACGCCGAGGCCAGCCCCCAAGGGCAGCTGGCTGGCGGCCAAGGCCAGCCCAAGGGCGGCTGGCAGGCGGCCAAGGCCACCTGGTACGGCGCGCCCAACGGCGCCGGCCCTGACGACAATGGTACGTGTGGGTGTTACTACCCGGCTGGTGTGGGTGTTACTCACTACCAATGCCCGTGTGCATGTCTGACGTTGTTGTGTCATATCTGCAGGCGGTGCGTGCGGGTTCAAGAACACCAACCAGTACCCGTACATGTCCATGACGTCGTGCGGCAACCAGCCGCTGTTCAAGGACGGCAAGGGCTGCGGCGCATGCTACCAGGTACTCTATCGTTAATTTGATAGTATAGGTCAACCGTAGCAGTAATAACCCTTTAATATCCTCGATACTGACGACGTTTCAAACCGTAACACGTCTTCTCACGTACTCCTACTACTGTCCTGTGCAATTGAAAATGGATCAGATACGGTGCCTCAATGCCACCAACGACGCCTGCTCCGGCCGAGCGAAGCGTGTGATCATCACGGACATGAACTACTACCCGGTGTCCAAGTACCACTTCGACCTGAGCGGCACGGCGTTCGGCGCCATGGCCAAGACCGGGCTCAACGACAAGCTCCGGCACGCGGGCATCATCGACATCCAGTTCAGGAGGGTGCCCTGCAACTACAAGGGCCTGACCGTCAACTTCCGCGTCCAGGTCGGGTCCAACCCCAACTACTTCGCGGTGCTGGTGCAGTACGCGGGCAAGGACGGCGCCGTGGTGCAGCTGGACCTGATGGAGACCAGCCAGGCGACCGGCAAGCCGACGGGCGTGTGGACGCCGATGCGCGTGTCGTGGGGCGCCGTCTGGCGACTGGATTCCAAGCGCCCCCTGCAGCCGCCCTTCTCGCTGCGCGTCCGGAGCGACTCCGGCAAGACGCTGGTGGCCAACAACGTCATCCCGGCCGACTGGAAGCCATTGACCGACTACCCGTCCAACGTCCAGTTCCCGTAGCTGCACGCTGCGATCATCCGGATCATTGCTATTATTCGTCCGAGTATTTACATTGCTTAATTGTGTGTTGCCGTTGTAAGTACGTGTCTTGCATTTAGATGCGTGGGATAATGGAGGAGGCAATGTGATCTCCCGCCCACGATCACGACATTTGAAATAATATAAGTACTAGTATACTGTTTGTTTACACTTGTTGAAAAAAAAAAAACAGGCTTTTACGACACAAATTCTTTCTGTCTAACCGAATAGGTGTGAATAGGTGCACTGTTTCGACCACCCATCCCTCACGACACAAAATCTTTCTGTCTAACCAGTCGAATAGGTGCGAATAGGTGCACTGTTTCGACCACCCATCCCCCACTTCACTGTTATCTTCCTCCCTCCCTCTTCTCTCCAGCAAATCGGCCTAGCGCGGTCTAAAGAACCCATCACGGCGCCTGAGCTCGCCAGCACCTGCACTAAGCTTGCTGGCGCCGCCCTCGTCTCCATCTCCGGCAGCTCCCAACCTCCCTTGTCTCCAAGGCGGGCCTAGAAGTAAGGGGGCCGAGGGGAGGCAGGGAAGTCAAGCTGTTTGGGATGGTTGGTGGGCGGTTTAGGGTACCCTGACAACAGTTGCGACAGCCGAGCCAGGCCTCGGGCGGGGTGTTGTGCAGAAGTTTCTTTGGACGAACATCTAGAGCTTTATATGTTAATCATAGGCCGGTTACAATCAGTGTCTGCAATATCCCTAAGTCCAGGTGGAGTTTTAAGCCACTCTACCACCCATTTATCATGGGAAGCAAGACGAGCACACTCATGAGCTAATTTATTACAATCTCTATGAATAAAAGATAGTTCAAACATCTCGAAGCTTCGGCTGATCTCTTCCATTTGCTCCAGAACAGCATCAATTTCTGACTTCTGGTTCACTCGGTTCATCCATAGCCGGACCACGACCTGACAGTCAGACTCCATCTTCAATTTTCGAACACCTCTCTCCAAGGCATATTGCATTCCATCCCGGCAGGCTATAGCTTCACCATGGCGACAACGATGGGAGTAGGGCGGGAGAGGGGAAGGAGGAGGCCGTCGCGGCAATAGCACTGCCACAGCGGTGGGCAGCGGGGTAGTGCTGGCGCGTCGCGAGGAGGAAGACACGTGGGGTGGCGGTGGTGGGCCGCACTGGGCTGGCGGGTGGCTTGGCGTGGACAGTTGGAGGAGTATACTATTCATACTCCTACGTTCTATGTAGGCAGTGGCGGAGCTGGCGAGGAAATATAAGGGGGCCAAACAAATTTTTATTGACCGTATACGTGAGCCTGCTAGTTGCGATGGTGAGCCAAGGCAACGGAAATAGGAATACGTGAGACTTGGAAATAGAAAGAATACTACATGGTCATTTTTATTTTTATTTTTCATTTTGGGGGTGGGGGGGTGGGGGTGGGGACATGGCCCCCGCCGGCCTAAAAAAAGGTAGGAGTTAGGACTGTTTGGATGAGTATATACTTCACTCCCCAAGGCGCTGTGGGCTGTTCTTGTACTTCGCTGCAGGCCTGCAAGTTTGGTTAATTGGCTCCAGGTTTGGTTAATTCCATGTCAATGATTTTTTGAAGTTTAACTAACGCATGCCAATGATTTTTTCAGGAGGAATCATGAGTTTGAGAAGGAGCATGCAAATGGAGGGACGATGGCCAACATACATATCAAGGAAACCTTCGCTGCTACAGTAGATATTAATCTTTTGATTCGAATGAGTTCCAACAGTTGTTTGTGCTTGACACATTATTATGTGTTAAGCTATCTACTTGTGTTCTCATTTAGTTTGACACTCGGTGTGTTTTTGTTAAAGATTTTGTATGAAAAAATTATATTCGTTTTAATGGATGTCGATGCCTCATTCATTATGTATTTGTCGTTTTGCGATTATTGATTTAAGATAACAAACAAAGCGTCGCAGCATGAATTATTAATATATATTAATCTAGCATTGCAATATAGGATGGAAACCAAACCAAATTTGCGTTGCAACAATTGCACATATAACAACCACATTTCGTCGTGGCAATAGATAAACAATCTCTTGCAACTACAAAAAAGATGACAGTGGCAATAGAGGAACCTACCTATAGCAACCGCCGTGACGTGGCAATAGATGACCTATCTCAGAAGCAACCAACCTAAGTAACGTGGCAATAACCTATGCCGCCTATAGCAACCATTCACAAACGTGGCAACAGAGGACCCCCTCAACCTACAGAAACGTTGCAATAACCTAAGCTACCTATAGCAACCATTTAGGCGATGTGGCAATAGAGAAACTCTATTGCAATGCTTTCTCCGCATAGCAATAACCACTCTTGCAACACCTACAACACCTATGTTACGTTGCGACTGCATTGTGTTGCTACATGACTAGCAGCGTTGCCATACGTGTCACTAGCAACGTCTAGTTCGTTGCAATTGATACTATTGCCACACCCATAGTGGTTGCAATTGCTTTTGTTACAACACTCACCATGGGTTGCAAAAGCGTCGAAAGTGTTGCAATAGAGGGGTTGTGTGTCGCAACTAAAACATAACCCGTTGCATTCTGCTATTGCTACCCTTACAAGTGCAACGACATTTAACCAAAAAACAATGGTAGCAAAAGTACTATTGCTACCATTTTTGCTCTATTGCTACACTTTGTCGGCGTTGCATTAGACTAAAAATCTTGTAAAGACGTTCATTCACGTCCCGTTTGGCCTTTGCAACCGCTCCAAACCGCCCCAAACTAGGCTGCGCTTTCCTCAATTGTCATGGACCGGGCCATCGGATGGACTTCCAGGTTGGGCCATCACATGGGCCTCCAAGACGCCGCCGAACAGGAGAGGAATAAAAGACCAGGAAGCAGCCATAGGAAAGTGATCGAACAAAACCCGAACCTGAACCCGTCGTCTCCTACCTTCCGCCCAAGTGACGAAGCCTGAAAAAAATTTTAGGTGGGGCTAAAACAAAGATGTTAATTTGCATGGAGATTTAATGATGATTTTTGTTTTTACTACAGTAATTAACCTTAATTACCGGATTTTAGGGGCTAGAGCCCCATCCGCCCCACAGCTAGCTCCGTCCACTCCAAGAACCTCCTCCTGCTGTTCTTGCTCTCCTACCCGGGATTCCTGCTCCTCCCAGTCTAAACTCCCTCTGATTCTCATATATTGTATCAAGTTACCCTTGTAATTGCTATTCAATAGTGGAGGATCGTAACATCAGTCTTCTGAGCCTTGCGACTCGCGTTTGCGCCGCACGCGCACTGTTACTTGTGCACGCACGGCGGAACGGGCTGCTTCCGGAGGTACGCTAACCGTGTAAGCTTCACGTGAGCAATGCCACTGATGAGGGCTGCCGGGCGGCCGCATCCTTTGCTTGCGACCTCACACGTCCTCACATTTCACGGATCAGAAAGGGCATCTTTGGATCCTGTGAACTGACACAATCTACAAAATGCTCAAACTTCATTATTAGATTATTTTCAATTTCTCTCAATTCTTGAGAACCAAACAGGGTTTGATCTTTTTGAATGAATCTTTTTTTTTTTATCGAGCAGGCCCATTGTTGGCCCATGTTTCATTAAGAGATCATGGAAGGATCATAACAAGTAATAGAGCCTACCAGCCGGTAAAGATTCTGATCGACGTCGCCACGTCTAAGAGATCTTTTGGAATGAATGCAAAAATAGAGGAATTCTATATAAAAAAAACTCCTATAAAAAACTTTAGGAATAAAGAATTCGGTTGCTACAAATCTTATGAAATTCTTATGGAATGGCTTGTTTCATTGGAATTTAGGTGGAATTCTACCAATAGATAGAAATTCAAGGAAACAATCTCTCATCTCCAAAATCATATGCAAATGACATTGTTTATTTTTTCGAAATCGTGCACATTGACACGTATTATATTAAGAGAAATAAGAGTTTTACATATTGTACGCCTTAGCCAAAATAATTGGCCGCGCGCGCACGAATACACAAACAATAATCACCGGCTTTAACGGCGGAGCGACACGGTTGTACTTAAAGGTAAACTGTTGTGCGACGACAGGGGGATACGGTGCAAATGACGTTGTTGATCCCTTGTTGTGTCTATTATCTGTAATACCCGTGCGTTGTATGCTTTTCCATCCAAACGGATTCCTGTGGGTGTTCTCTCTCTTGCCACACCCCTTTTTCTATTTCTACGTTATATATCCTACTCGCCTGATATTCAGTATACAAGGCAACATATATCAAAAAGTCAGCCCAGATCAAGTTGTGCCTTGCATGATCAAATAAAGCTTTCATATATATGGACTTTTTTTCCGCCACGTTGCACCTGTAGTTTGTTGCAACAACCATGAAGGACAATGATTCGGCGAGATCTTGTAAAAAATGATTCGGCGAGAATGCATATATATAAATGTCAAAATAGTATGTATTCATTGTAACGCGACATTTGCTTTCCTGAAATAATATAAAAAAAAAAAAAAAAACTTAGGCCGGTAACTAGCTACGTGGTGGCACATCTTTTAGTTGCACAGCGATCAGATGCACACGATGAATATAACACGGCACCACGTTGGGCCAAAGACGACCTGATGTGTTTTCAAAATGCTGAATGTGTCGCCCCTTTTTTTGCCTGTCTATATATGCGATATGCCGGCCTCGCCCTGCTCCGGCAAAACCCCAACACGTACACTGAAACAGATTGTGAGCTGAGATGGCCGCCGCCGTCGCGATGTCCATCAAGGTGGCCGCACTGATCGTTGCGTTCGTCTCCGTGTTTGCCACGCATGGCGCTCGCGCGCAGCCGAGCTACAACGCCTCATCCGCCCGCAGGGAGTTGTACTACTCCAGCACCACCGGCGGCAGCTGGCTCCCTGCCAAGGCCACCTGGTACGGCCGCCCCAACGGCGCCGGCCCTGACAACAACGGTGTGTGCGCCGCGCCGTGCGCGTGCCAATGCTGTCGTGTCCCTGTCCCTGATCGATCTGTGTTCTCAGCCCTGGCATTGTGTCTCGCTTGCATTGCTGATCGATATATATGCATGGTTTTTGCAGGTGGCGGGTGTGGGTACAGCGGCACCAACCTGTACCCTTTCAATTCCATGACGTCCTGTGGCGACAGGAACACGTTCAGGGACGGCAAGGGCTGTGGCTCATGTTACCAGGTACTACATGTTTGCTTGGTCGAGCGTTGTGTGTGTGACTGAGTGCCGCAACATGGATGCATCATCCTCTGTTATGGTGTGTGCCGCCTTGTCAGATAAAATGCGTGAGCAGGAACAACCCTGCCTGCTCTGGCGTGCCCCAAACGGTGATCATCACGGACGTGAACTACGACACCAGCCTCGGGCCCAACCGTTTCGACCTCAGCGGCACGGCGTTCGGCGCCATGGCTAAGCCTGGGCTCAACGGCAAGCTCCGCGACGCCGGCGCCCTCAGCATCCAGTACAGGAGGGTGCCCTGCAACTACAAGGGCCTCAACGTCAGGTTCCACGTGATGGGAGGCTGCAACCCGTTCTACTTTGCGGTGATCGCCTACTACGCGGGCAGCGATGGCGCCGTGGTGCAGATGGACATCAAGGAGGCCAACTCGGCGACGTGGAGGCCGCTCTACGAGTCCTGGGGCGCCGTCTGGAGGATCGACCCCGGACACCCGCTCCAGGCGCCCCTCTCGCTGCGCGTCCGCAGCGACTCTGGCAAGACCCTGGTGGCCTACGACGTTATTCCGGTTAACTGGAGCGGCAATGCCGATTACCGTACCATCGCTCAGTTTCACTGAACCCACACGCATTCTTTTATCTTCAATTGAGTCGTTGAAATTTTAACTTGAAACATCTTGTTATTTATTTATTACGGTCTTTTTGAGGTTTCAAAATTACTACTACTAGCGACTTTGAGAGTTCTAGATACTTGTTGTTGTGTGCCTTGAGATGCATACGTGGAATATATACAGTGTACTCATATAGGAGGCAAAGTGTTATTATATTCATGTGTCCCGCTATCACAACTGTTTACAACTACTCCACCTTCCTATTGGCAAAAGGAGAAGATACGTGTACCATGTAGCGCGTGTGTAAGTGTAACCAACAAATCAACTGATAATTAAATTTCGGTATAGTGTCAGTGTGTGTGTATGCTCAATCTTCCTCGCATGTGCGTCGTATGATCGAGAAGCAAATTACGTACAGGACGATCGGAGGTGCCTCGATGCTCGCTTTCTCTTTCTAATCAATCAGGTGGGGTGGTGTCCGTCCATAATCACGTGATTACAGCCTCATCATCAACGAATTCTCACTTCTGAATCATGCGTTTAAGATTGTTTAAGTATGTTTCGTGAAGGAACCGAGTACATTTATTACGAGGGTCCTTAGTGGTTAATTACAATGAACCATGGACTAATAATGTATCATGGATAAAAAAACTTGGAAGATGGTGTACATTGTCAGGTGTCTTGTGAAACCAACATCATGTTGTTGCAACCCGCAGTGTAGCTAGCGACATTGGTGTCTGAGAATCTCCATGATCTGCTCATCTGAAAGGAGAACGAGAGTATCCCCATGTTGAACACCCATCTTGGTGAGGACTCAGCCACATAAAATTTGGTAATATGATGACGGAGGGATGAGTAAAGAGCGACATCTATGTGAAGACTAGCGACCAGACCGTCGAGCGACTTTTTTTTAGATAAAGGATATATTTCATACCCGGCTTCATCTACCAATAGGTAGAATCGGACCAATTATTACAAACAGGTAGCCAGTATTTTCGGTAAGACAAAAGTCACCGGACAACACTGGTACAACCGAAAAGGAAAAAAAAAACTAACGGAAAAAATACATCTCCAACAAGGAGCTCGAGACCCTGGCAACGACACGAAGCACCCGGTATATGCGCAAAGGAGGACGACGCGTCTATGTGACTGAGCGCGCATGACCGTGACACGGGACTTGGCGGGTGTCGGCGCAAGGTGTGGGACTCAACATCTATCACCACGGGACAAGGAATCGACATGTGTTGTGCATTGTTTCAAGGCATGGCATCCATGTCAATAGGGCTGGGCATGCACCACCATGGGCTCTGCATTAAGTCCTCCAAACCACTCGACGACACCGAGCCGGCGCCCACCTATATCATATCGAAATGCCAAAGCAAGTGACCGAGAAGAGAACTGCTAGCATAATAGCACACCACAGTGCTGGCATTCACAACGTAGGTAACCACTTTTCTCTGTTTCTTGTTGATCGGCTAATAAGTCTTTCTCCCGTTGCAACGCACGAGTATGTTTTGCTAATATATCTAAAAAGCCTCAAGTTATATGATAGGACAACAGACGCTCGATGCATCCTTGGTGATGTTTGCAAAATAAGCAAGGTTGAAGTTTCAGTAGCAAGGGAGAAAATGCGGCACCTCAGGGGGGCCTCTTGCAGGCGCCGCCACAAACCCCCTCCCTTCCTCCCCTCTAGTTATTGCCGCCACTCTCCGGCAAGCGACGACGATGGCTAATGATGGACCTCTTCATTGGCTCTTGTCCAAAGTCCCTACCTCCTCACCCTCTCCTCCTCTTCCATGCTTCTTCCCCTACAGTTTCGGTGGCTGGTGTTGACACCTATTATAGCATAATATTAATAGTCAACTAAACATAAAATAAGGGCATAGAATGAATAATCATATAGACTAGGGGCTTTACTAACAGAATTCCATGAGTTTTGGTGATTTATATATTTTCAGGGATTAAACAGGAAAAGCCTAGAGTTTGCAAGGCATACAAAGCATAAACATGTTCAAAACATATTCCAAGACGGCACCATTGCAAAGAGCTCGTCGAGACGATCGAAACGGATATATTGTTCGCTATATTCAGAGTCCAAAATCAAAAGATATCAATGCAGAGCGAGAGTTCACTAAAACGGCCATAACTTCCTCATCCGGACTCTGTTTCCCGCCGAATCACCCCCTCTCTCGAAATCTATCGACGAGATCTACACACACCCGTGAAAGTTGGGGCCCACCTGCCAGCCTTAGGGCACGGCCGCCCTATGGGGCCCGCCTGTCAGCCTCCCCTTCTACGTCGGTTCCTAACCGCCGTTGAGGAGTAATCTAGTCCATCAATCAAGGTCGGTTTGAACCATGGGCTGTGGTGCATCCTCCAGGGCTATATAACAAGACTCTCTGATCCCTAGGTGAAACCCTAATTCATTCAACTCATTACCCGACAGGCTGAGACCCTAACCTCTCCTCTCTAGTTCTAGAACTAGAACTAGAACACCATGTAGAACTAGAAGCCCTAGAGTTGAGTTGAAGAGCAAGCGTCAAGTTGAGAGATCTAGTTTTGTAGTTCCCACGAGAGCAACTAGAACTAGTCTTGTTTAGAGATCTAGAGCGTGGGTGAAGGGATGAGCTGCTGGAGGAAGCGCCGGACATGTCGGTGACTCCTCTACATCTTGTACCTCCGGGATCAAGTTCCATCGGAGCTTGGTTCTGAGACTTCATGGCGGATCAACTTCTTATTTGAGTAAGTAACATTGTTCTTATTGTTCTTAAGGTTTGCAACTCTTGTTTGAGTACTTTAATCTATAGGACCCTATAGATTAGAGGAGTAGCTGTAGGTATAAGCGTGGTGCTTAGACCAAGGTTACTTGTGGATGCACCCTATACCTTCCGGAGTGTGGTAACTAATGGGGGTGACTTATAGCCTCGTTAATTCTTTGTATTCCACCTCCCGTTGGATAGGCCTTGGCAGGACCCTTTGGCTTGGGGTTGACATTCTTTGTAAATGTCTCTCCCTTGAATCATGTCCCCATAAGACAATATCAACATAGCTTACAAGGATAGGAACTAGACAACCATAGGAATCTCCTTTACCTCTTTATCCTCTCGGTCCTTGTCATCTTTTTCTCGGGGATTTAGTTATTAGCCTCTATTACCCTCACACCATTCTCCCCTGTGGATACGATATTTAAAACCCTCCTCCGGGTGAAGTGCTCACCGGTATCCGTGCGCTTGCGGATTATACAAGTCTTAAATATTTACGTGGGCATAACAAATACCAACAAGCTAGGAAAACTAGTGGGGCTCTGGGGCTAGAGCGACAATTTCGTCCACTCGCTCAGGGGCGAAGACCAATAGAGGCCCATCGGTACCTAGGCACCCCCCAAATTCCATAATTTCTTGAGAAGTGACAAAAATTTGGCCCTATAGTTACCCCACGGCTCAATACGAGGCACCCCCACCAAGCCTTGAAGACTATTGCGCCACTTCCTTCGAGACTAGTTGAAGTGTCACGCGTGTAAGCGGATTCACGGTCGTGGTTCCTCTTCCTCCGCGCGACGACTGCGCGAGCTGCAACGCATCACCTACACATTGCATGATGCCCTCACGCCACTTTGCTATCACGAGCACGAATTGTAGCCGCTGAAGGGTCGAGATGGGGACTAGAGGGGGGGTGAATAGTCCCTTTTTAAAAACTAATCGCGATGGCTAACCGAAACAAATGCGGAATTAAACTTATCGGTCTAGCCAAGACTTCACCCCTCTAACTAAGACTCTAAATCACCTCACAAAAGGTCCTACACAAGAAGAGTGAGGTGACAAGCCTAGCTTGAGCTCCTAATCAATTCTAATGCAAGGTCACACAAACCTAAGCACTAGTACTTTAAGCACGGGTGAGCTCCTACACAATTCTAGTAAGCACAAGCACAAAGCCCCTAAGCTCACTAGATACACAATGGACAAGGCAACACACACCTAACCCAAAGGCTCAAATTACCTAGCTACACAAGTTAAGGAAAGTAACTAAACAAGCTACACAAGCTAGATAGTTACAACCACACTACTCAACCACAAGCACAATATATATATATATGAAGGTAAGAACAAAGCTTGTGATGAAGAGGTTGCAAACCACTACGAAGAGTGGACACAAGATGACACCGGTGATTTTTTTACCGAGGTCTCGGGAAGCTTGCCAGCTTCCCCCTACTCCTCGTTGTGTCGACCGACACCTTGGTGGTTCCACGGTTTGGCGAATCACCCAGTGATGATCCTCAAGCTTAATGGCCAGTGCCAAATCCCACAGTGGGAGCTCGATCGAGTCCCTCACACAGTGTGAGTCCTCTAGCCAATCCCTCAGAGGGTACCGTGTGAACCCACACACAAGTGTGGTAGCTCAATGACACGCTCCACTAGAGTTGCTCTTCACGATCCCCGCGAGGTGAGCACGAACCTCTCACAATCTCTTCTTCAAGCACCGCACAAGCTTTCCTTGCGTGCTTTCACGAAGTCTCTTGTCACCAAGCCGTCTAGGAGGTGGCAACCTCCAAGAGAAACAAGCACACCGGCTTGCAACACGATCACCTAGTGCCACGAATGCGATCTCTCAACACAACGCACTAGAACTCGATCTCTCACTCAATCGGATGAACGATATCAAGCAAATGTGAGTGGGAGGGCTCTCTAGCACTCTCAAGCATGGACACAAAGTCCCCAAGGTGCTAAGCACCTGCCATGGCCGAACACACCCTCTATTTATAGCCCCCAAGCCAAATAGAGCCGTTGGTGCTTCAAACCACGGTTTCTGCGAGTTGACCGGACGCACCGACCGGACTCACCAGCGGGTCCGGTCCAGCGTCCGGTCACACCTGACCACGCGTCAGGTCACAAAGCGACGAGCCAGCGGCCCCCCACGGTGGCAAACAACGAGCATGCTTTCGGTACATGCGTCCGGTCGGCACCGGATGCATCCGGTCTATCGCGTCCGTCGAAGTCTCGAGCAAGTCCAAAAAACATGCTCTACGCCGGACGCACACACGGAGCGTCCGGTAAAAAGGAGCAGCTTCGGTCGCGGCGTCCGGTCGCGCGTCCGGCCATTTGTTTCTCGCGAAACTCCATCGCCTTTGCTTCGACATGCTACCCAACAAGTATACCAAACTTGAGCACGATGCATCCGGCGCAATAGAAAATGTGCATCTCATTTTCTTGAAAGCGCCGAATCCCGCCTCGCAAGCTCCGCGAGAGGATGAGCGGTTACCAAACCCAACTCAACCCCCGCATACAACCGCCGCCTTTGCAAATGTGCCAACACCACCAAGTGTACATCACCATGTGCAAGTGTGTTAGCATTTTCACAATCATTTCAAAGGATGGGTTAGCTCTTAGCACGCCACTCGATCCTAACATATCGCAAAGTTAGATCGCTCAAGTGGCACTAGATGACCGATATGCAAACAAGTTTGCCCCTCTTGATAGTACGGCCATCTATCCTCAACCCGGTCATAAACTTCTCTAAGCTCCAATGACCGCTTAAAAGAAATGCCCTATAGGTTATACCTTTGCCTTGCGCATTTCCATTCCGCTCCATCTTCAAATGCCGATGCAACACATGCACCAACACGATCAAGAATGATATGATCCATTTCATATCATCACATGACCTTCTTGGTCCATCGATCTTGACTTCACTTGCTCTTCACCGTTGCGTCGGTCCATCGGCGCCAAGTCCCTCGACTTGCCCTTCACACTTGCAACCGGTCCATCAAACCAAGCCTTGTCTTGATCTTCACCACCTTGGTCACATGACTCCATGTCATGTCTCATGTGCAATAAGCTCCTTCATTGCATCGTCACATGTGAACTAATCTCCTGTGTATTATCTCAATCACACATATTAGTTCACCTAATGTTGACACTCAATTACCAAAAACCACAAGGGACCTTTCAGCCGCGCCGGTGCTCTAGGCTCCACGAAGCCGTCCGTCCGTCTATGCTCCCGGTTGAAAGGTCCTTGTTTGGTTTTGGTAATTGAGTGATAACCTAGGTTGATTAATATGTGTTTATGTTAGATATACAAGAGATTAGTCCACAAGTGAATGTGCAATGAAGGATCTAAAAGTGGCATTTTAGTTTTGGTGCTAAAACTTGATAGCCCATACTGAGGTCCGGTTTGCACCGAGAGATCCGTAAATTATTCGGGCTAATAATTGCTCTAGGCCGAGGGTGTCTTCCGGAGGTCTAGATGACACCACTGGTCCTGGTTTTCACTCTAAAAATGATTACTCAAAAGTTGATAGCTTCAACCGAAGGTCCTGGTTGAAACCGGATGTCCGTTCTGTGTTCTTTTCAGTTTGGAAACTAGAGCGCCGGTTTGGACTAGAGCTCTAGTTCTGTGCGTTTTTGGCCAAACGGTTAGATAAAAAAAAAGTCATTGTTGGAGTGTGGGAGTGGGTCTAGGCCTCTTTGGTGCATGGGGATAGGGGACTGGCTCGTTGGGAGGATAAGGTTGGCTCCCCCCTCCTTCTCCCTCACCCTTTGGCTCATTTGTTGAGTGGGGGACAAGAGTTAGGGTTCTTTTTTTTCCTCCCCTCGCTTCGTTGGCGGTCCTTATTGGCACATTTGTACCCCCAATATAAGTCCAAAAAGATGTAAACTATATGTTTCCTTTATACATATATATTTACTATTGACCGGATTCCACTTGTATTGGTAGAATTGTCACTTTGCAAGAATCAGAACAAAATACAAGGACATTATACTAAAAAGGCGTCATTGGGGAAAACATAAATGACAAATCAAGCAAACCGAGGTGAATCGTAAAATTTTACATCAGGAATTCTATACATTTGCACCATGAACCCTTTCATAGTTGGTGGGTGTGCATTGTGCACATTTGTCGGTTGCATATGCACTGCACGGGACCATCCCATACACATTCGGGTTTAAAATTAGCTTTGCAATGATGAGGGTTATTATCCATGTATTGCACTGGATCGATACATGTACTGGTTTTCCAGTTGCAGCATATCCAATCATATTGATTATATTATATTATTATTATTATTATTATTATTATTATTATTATTATTATTATTATTATTTATATATATCGATATCGAATCACACCACACCAGTCTTGCCAATTTGCCATCCAACGTCAAGGCAGTGTGTGGCCTTCGATGCGAACGAGATTATTTGCAGGAATCATGTACACGTAACATGCCCATAACTGCCAAGATTTGTGATTCTATAATGGTATAGTAGCCACTCGCGAGAACCGACGCCTTCCATTCCTCTCCATGATTCGCGCGGTGCCCATGTGACGCGACGGACCTCAGCTCGCGAGCTCCCTCTAACGCGGGCGGGTCAGGTGTAGCGACCATCGATGAGACGATGCCTCGGCCGGATTGGTAGTTCAAGCGTCCCCATTTGGTTGTCCTCTGTCTTCTGCCTATAAATAGCACCCCAGCAATGTCCTCCACCCCACACCACATCGAACACACAGACCAGGCAGCAACAACTGCCAAACGAGCCGAGTTCCCTAGCTAGCTATAGCTAGTGTGCAACAATGGCCACCGTGCTCTCCTTCAAGGCCTTTGCCGTGGCCGCGCTCCTCTCCGTGGTCGACGTCGCCTATGGCGCTCGCGCCCACCAGCAGCAGCCCGACCGCAACGCCACCGAGTCGCAGGACAGATCCTTGTTGTCCTACAGCAGTGGCTGGCTGCCGGCCAAGGCCACCTATGGTACGGCGCCCCCACCGGCGCCGGCCCCGACGACAACGGTAAGGATCCGATTGTGGCTCATCCCATCGATCCCTCCTAGTTGTCCTCTGCATTGTGGCTCATCCCATGTCTAAATTGTATTGCTGGAATCTTTGCTAGGTGGTGCGTGCGGGTTCAAGGGCACCAACCAGTACCCGTTCTCGTCCATGACGTCCTGCGGTAACGAGCCCATCTTCAAGGACGGCAAGGGCTGCGGCTCATGCTATCAGGTAGGTGTCGTGTCTCCATGGGTGATAACCGTTTTTCACCAGGGATCATCATACAGTATTTTTAGTAGTTGGTGCCCAATCATTTTATTTGGTTGGTCAACTGAATTGATGAAGGTACCAGTAGCGAGCATCGATCCGGGCCTTTAGATTGCTCGCTCGCTTATCGATCAGGACCACGTGACCAACCCTGTGCTTGGCTGTTTCCCCAGATACGGTGCCTGAAGAGCGACCACCCCGCCTGCTCCGGCCAGCCGCAGATGGTGATCATCACCGACATGAACTACTACCCGGTGGCCAAGTACCACTTCGACCTGAGCGGCACGGCGTTCGGGTCCATGGCGAGCTGGGGCCTCAACGACAAGCTCCGCCACGCCGGGATCATCGACATGGAGTTCCGGAGGGTTCCCTGCAACTTCCCAGGCCTGACCATCACCTTCCGCGTCCAGCACGGGTCCAACCCCATGTACCTCGCCGTGCTGATCGAGCACGAGAACGAGGACGGCGACGTGGTTCAGGCGGACATCATGCAGAACAACTCGGGCTACTGGGAGCCCATGCACGAGTCCTGGGGATCCATCTGGAGGATCGACCCCAACCGCCCGCTCAGGGGGCCCTTCTCCATCCGCATCACCAACGAGTCCGGCAAGCAGCTGGTGGCTCAGAACATTATCCCGGCCAACTATGTCGCCGACGTCGATTACCGCTCCTACGTCCAGTACACCAATTAATGAACCGACGACCCCGGCCGGCCGGCCGGCCGGCGATCTGCATCAACCGTCGTCCGAGCTCATTGCTGGGGCCGGCGCTAGCTTAAGTGTTCTTGTTTATTTAGTGGCTCTGCCGTAATTGGCAACCGGACTGAGGATTTTTCACCTCAGTTCCGTCGTCGTGTGTGCGTGTGTGTGTGTGTGCGATGTGTGGGAAATTAGAGGAGGCAAGCATCAATGTGCTCTCCCGCCCACTGTCACTCTACCATTACCAGAGTGTGTAACCAGCAAATCATGGTTATATAAGTATAATTTATGCTACTATACCATGCTTTATTCACTACTACACTCGCAGCCTAAACTTCCCGGTAGCTGTGTAGGAGTGCAGCAACGTACATTATGGTATGGCATACTCCTACTCACAACTAACAATGTGAGGGCCAGGGGACCCGTGCCTCCCATAAATGAATTGACTTTGTAATCAGATGATTGGGGTCAGTAGTTATTTTTGGTATCCTAGTACACAGGCTGCTGGTAGTAGCTGACTTGGAGTGCACCTCTTTTGTTGAGCACAGCTAGCAACCGCCCATCAGAGAACAGAGAGACTGAGATGACTGCTTAACGACAAGCTTTTGATGCCTGCCTTTTCTGATATCCAGGAGATTTTCATATAGTTTCCAGAGATGTTTATCGACTCATATAGTTTTCACTGCAGCCAGCCACCGCAAAGGCCAAAGGGATGCAGTACAGTAGCATCTATATTACAGTGATATAGTAAGTGCTTTGATCGAAAGCAAAGGGATACTGCAAATCTCCCAACAAAAGTCGCTTTCCCGCCAAACGCTTTGCGCAACCGATTTCCATAACCGTCAGTCCGTCCTCCAACTAATCATGCACGGCACGGACCTTACTTTGATGTGGGGCCCCGAGGAAATTGTCGCCAAAAGGTAAATCCTACTGGATTCGAGCCGTGATTACCGGCGCTAAAACCCATGTTATTACATGGCTGACTTGCAATTAATAGAAGCTTCGATGAGCAGAGACGACTTTAATTTGTCACCGCGTCAGTAAACGCCATCTCGTGATGTACGCTCAAGAAAAATGCTGGTCGATCTTCCTTCTCTAATGTGAACACACACACATCATAACGGTGATCGAGAATGGATCTAGATTCAGGGGGGTCAATTCAGTTCAGGACGCAAATGATACTTTACGCCACTTGATGAGGCATGATTCTCGCGGATTACACATGGACATGGTGACATGGATGGACCTTATTATTTTGTAGTAGAAAACTTTGGAGTGAATAGACGCATTTTGCATATCAACTTTTATATCTACAAATAATTTTGCATACCAGTCTCTATTTCAGTTTCATTGGAAAAAAAACTAATTTTACTGCATTCTTTATAGCTAAGACCTCATTCAGAGGAGCACGAGGAATTTTATAGGGACCGCAATTTGTGGTCTCTTAAAAATGACTTCAGCTACTTTTTTTTCACTGAAATGTGGCTATAAATTACTATTCCTACTAAACCGTCTAGTAGGGATCATCCGGAGGAGCCGAGCTGAAGACGAAAAAGAAACCCTACAACAGGGCCTAACAACACCTCAAATGTTCACTGGGAAGTAGGCGATGTAGTCGCTCAAGGCATTGAAAAGAAGACGTCACAAAGGTGGAGCAGTCGCATAACAGCTAAAGTAAACCGTAATTTGGAACGGGAGGGAGCAGTACTTCTATTAAACTCTGCGCATGTAGGAGCTTAGAACAGAAGATCATAACTAAAAACATGGAAGCAACAAGAAGTCAGGAGCAGCAGCCGACAGAATCATCAAGCGAGGGGCCAGACAAACCCAATTTGCAAGTTATGCTACTGCAGGCAAGAAACACATTTGCATATGGTTGCAAACTGTACCTATGTTAAAGGATTATGGAGAAAGGTGCAAGCATGGAGTACGGAACAAGGATTGGTAATCACTCGGCGAAATATTAGTGAATGGTGGGCACAACTAATCAAGCATCGTGGCCAGAGTGATGACAAGAAACGAGCAACCCTCATAACATACACCGTTTGGAATATATGGAAACAAAGATGTCGGCGAGTTTTCGGCAATAAGGCGTGCTCACTGGAGGAGCTACATCATCAAAAATTACATTCAATTTTTTACAAAATCCTGTGTAAATATACTCCATTTCCTTCTTAATGAAAAGGCAGAACAACTGCCAATTTGCACTCAAAAAGAAGTCAGGAACAGAGAAGGCGCAGTGGTTCTTTGTGCTATCTGCTTTCCAGTATCTCTTTGCGTGCAACCATACGGAACTAAACTATATTGCACCCGAGATATTATCATGCATTTGATTCAATCAAATTAAAAATAGTCGTATCCCAAATTAAATCCAACAATCTAAGAGATGGGTCAAAATACTACTATTTATAGTTTGACGTTTCTAAAATTCTTCCAAGAAAATATACTCAGGTACGTGAGGCCGCGGAAAATAAAAACCCATCATCAGTTGTCTGTAGTGAAATACCGCTTTTGCAATCCACCAATCAAAATTGCTTGCGCTGTGAGTATTACAATTTTTTCTTGTACGGATAAACCGGAGATACGCAAATCTTGGCCACCAGGCATTCGGCATTCGAAGCCCCCACCATTTTATCTCTTCTTGTCGGAGCAGAGCAGAGCAGAGCGACGATAGGAGGGGAGGTGCTATCGTCGAGCCCAGGAACGAACGCGACTCGACGCGACGGGGCAACTTGGCTTTGAGCCGCGGCCGCATGTGCGTGCGGGTGTGGGGGTCGCGAAAAGCCGGACGCCGACGGCGCGGTCTCGCTCTCGCTCTAGCGTCGCCCGCGTACGTCGCGCGCATGTGAGGTGCGGGCCACCGCGAGAGCAACCGCTCTGGCCGCCCGCCGCCGGGCCGCTATCTCGGCCGGCGTCGCCACGTCTGGGACCCGGCCCCTCCCCGGCGGGAGTTTGTGCCGCGCACGCACGGGATTCTGCGTCCAAGGCGCATGTCGTGTCCACCGTCCGTGTGCGGTGTGCCTGCTGCATGTTAAAGATTTGACGCCTGCGTACGGCGAATTATTGAGATACTAAAGATGATGTGGTTTTGTCATGTTGATGCATGATCGTGCGTGATTGACTAAGCAGTAACGAAACTTACATGGCACTCCACGATATCATGCCGGATTATGGTTGATGATAGATGATGATAAGGTCAAGTTGCGCACGTACTCCCTCCCAATCATGGCAGTCAGTCGGATCGAGAATCGGGGCCGGTTTTCAGGTGTTGTTTCGTGCTAGTAGCAACTATAGCTCTTCGTTCCATCTTTTGTTACTACTTGGCAGACGGAATGTTTGAACAATTGAATGAAGATAAAGAAAAGAGAAAAAATAATACAATGGATGTTTTTTTTTTTTTTTTTGACAAAAATAATATAATGGAGGTTGGTCGGCAGCAGCACTAGAACTAACTGAAGCAAGTGCGTACATGCATGCATGATTTCAAAGATCGACATTAGTTCATTTGTCAACAAATGAAGAAGAAGAAAAAAAACAAGGGCGATTGAACGGCCGGTGATGATATGCGCCACGTCACGGGTGAGAGGATGGTCCAACGGCAAGCCACATGTATGTCCGCTAACTGAATTTGGCAGCAGTACGTGCACTGAGGCGGCCGGGAGTTCGCTGCTGATAAGTCGTTGAGAAATTAATAACAAATACTACACTGTATTGGCATTGGCATTGGCTTACAAGTTTAAGCAAAGCACAAATGGAGGTGGATGGATCACATGGCAGGTTTCTTGTATAGTCAAGAAAAGAAACACACATGACACAAACAAACCAGGGGCGTGGACTGCGGCGCCGGCGAAGCTCGTGGACGGCAGCGAGCGAACGCCGTGGTCGTTTCGTTTATCACGGAACGGAACCCCGTGATGAATTCAGCGGTTATTAAGGGGCAGTGATGTGATGCGCACGCTGATCGTGTCAGCTGCTTTGGAAATTTCTTCCCACCTCACATGGGTCTGCTCGCTCGCTCCAGAAGCATGCCGACCCGCGACCGCTCACCTATACTGTCTGTACGTCAACTCCATCGGTTGCGAATCGGACTCGGAGCCAGCCGGCCGGGGCAATGAAATTGCAATCATCCCGTGCTTAAGCAACACCAACATGTATTACTCGGAGGAGGTGCCGCCGGCCTTGACGTACTACGTGTCAATGACCAAACGCGTCTCTGACACTGACAGGAAAAAAGCGCCACTAAACTGGTTCCAGGGACCAGTAGTACCTGCTGCAACAACTAGTACCTGACGACGAGACGGGAACGAACGCTAGCCGTGCTTGCTGCGACCAATCCATCGGACGGCCTAGGTAGTAGCGGCGAATACGTACAGCAACGTCTCATTGTCTGAATCCGTTTGGGCTTTGGCGAACAAACAACCAGCAGCAGCAGCAGGGGCCGAGGCCGGGCATTGAAAAGGTGACAGCGGCGACGGGCGGCCACCCCATGTGCCCCCGCGCTCCTGCGCCGACCCGTCACGCTCCCGCCCGCCACCACCCATGGCCCCCATCCCATCCCATCCAACCGAAGCACGCAGTAGCACCTAGCACGACGACGTTGTTTTCGTGCGCACGTTTCTGTCCACGGCGAACCGCACCGGACGATGCCATGCCACGCCACGCAGCAAGGAGGACAGGCCACTGGACCATTAACTACCGGGAGCTGGCGATGGCTCGCGTCTGGGCCGGGCGGGCCGGGCGGGGCGGGGCGGCCGTTGATGCTGTGCATGGCCGTGGCGTGGTTGGTCGGAATATAACGACCGGCTAACGGTCGTCGGAGCCTTGATTGGCGTTGTCGGTGTTTTGCTTTCGGTCCGTTGGTTGTGTGCGCTTTTAATGATGGCTTTTGCCGAGATGTCTCGCCATGTGACCGCAACGGTACGTGCTGTGTCGCTACCGTCGTCGACATGGACATGCCATTGCAATGCATTGCATGCCCATCAATAAAGGCTGTCATTGAGGAGGATTTGAACTAACCCGTTTGTGTCCTTATCCAAATCTATTTGTATTTTATCCATCCTATCCCTCCTCGTAATCATCCATACATAATAGATAACTCACACTAGCTAATCATATGAATCAATATTTATCTTATGTTAACAAAAAAAATAAAACTTGTATCCTATTAGCAGTAGGTATACACATACCCTACCCGTTTCTAATGGATAAAGAAATTCTTAACCATACCCGAGATGGATTTTGGATGCCCACTGACAGCCTTACCCATCATGCATAAATCATCACCCCACCACGCTGCCGTGGAATTACAATGAGAGCCTGCCTGCCTTTCAAAACAAAAAAAAAAAACAGAATGCCTAGTCTTGCAACATGGCATAACATACTTTCTCCATTCTAAATTACGAAATGGTTTAGTTTTTTTAGATACATGACTTTTATTATACAATTATATGTACACTACATTCAAATACAACATACGGTAAAAGAAACAAGTAATAAAAGCATTGTATCGAAAAACAAAACCTCTTACCATATGAGATGGAGAGAGTTTTATATATAAAAAAAGAAGAGCAAAATGCACCATAGGTCAATGCGCTGGGGGGGGTTCCCAAATCTACCGAGAAGCAATTTGACAATCTACCGACCGCACTTGTCTCTTTTTATGCTTTTTTTAAAAAAAAAAAATACTCACAATTTCATATGGAAACTTCAAAAGCTTGCAACCTAAAAGTTGCTCAAAACTAAAAGCTTTAAAATTTTATTTTGGACTAAAGTCAAATTCCAAATATTTAAGAAAGTTAGTTTTTTTTATTTTTTTATTTGAATTCCTAAATTAAGGTTCAAAAATAATTATTTTACAACTTTGGTATTTCATTAGGAACAAATCATTACTCATATCTTATAAGCATAATTGTCATTTCATAATTCAACCATGATCCAATCAATATAATACTTGTTGCTTAAGTTTTATTCATAAAAAAAAATGTTTTCATACATAAACAAAATTGAATTTTAAATTAGAATTTCAAAATATTAGAAATTCATTGGCTGGATTTTTTTGAGCAAAAAATTCATTGGCTGGATGCACATGCCTACTTCGCAGGGACGACATGTTAGAATTTACATGTGCAAAAAAATCTATAAAACCTCAAAAAGCCATTTGTCCATGTTTCTTAATGGGCTGTAATTTTAAGCCCACGAGTGGGTGTGAAAAATGCAAGACCAATTAATTTCATATCGCCAATTAATATGGGGCATAGACATGTCATTTGTATGAGCAAAATTACTATAGGCACACGTGGTTAATATAGTTACAGGAAGAGGCAAGAAGATACAACATACCGAAGATGTAGGGGCGTGTTTGGTAGAGCTCCAAGTCTGAAAAAATAGCTCAGGAAGCGAGAGATCCGAGACAGCTCCACCGTGGAGTAGCTCCACCGTGGATTTGAGATCTCGAAAAGTGTTCGGACAACTCCAGGATTTCCCACTATCTATATAACATATAGGGCCCGCATGTAAGGAGAATAAAAACGAAAAAAACTTCTTCTTCTTCTTCCTCCGTATATCTGTGGACCGGTCGTAGCCCAGCGTGGATGTTACGAGGGCGAGGCCCGCTTGCTCCGGCGTCGGGCGACCTCGCGGCGGCACAAGGCGGGCGGCGACCCGCGGCGGTGTAGGGCGGTTGCGGCCTCGACGCCAAGCTGGTAGGGCGCAGCCTCGCGCGGCGCCGAGCGGGCGGGGGCGGCCCTCGACGCCGGCGGCGTAGGGTGGGCACGGGACCGAGCTGGGGAGAAAGAAGAGCGAGAAAAGAAAGAAAAGAAAACGAACTATTCATTTTCCACTTACGAGTGGCAGTGGTGGGTAATTTACCCAAACTCCGAGAAAAGTTCAAAAAAGTTGTTTTTGTAGGTTCTAATAATCAACCATGTTGTAGGAAGTATTTTTTTTCTCAAATTACACTACCGGAACAAAATCATCTGACAATGAGAATATATTGGCCTCTACAAGTAAATCAGGAATTCAGTTTAGATAAAAGAACTACAAACATGCAGTTACATGTGTTGTTGCATAGCTTCGGAAGGTGATTTCACAAATCCACAGGCATGCACAGCGCAAAACAGATGTGTTGTTGCACAGTTTCGGAAGGTGATTTCACAAATCCACAGGCATGCACAGCCCAAAACAGCGCTTAATCAATCGTCAACATCCTAGTAGGTGGTGGAAGAGGATTATCTCAAAAGGCACTAAAACAAAACGACTGAAAACAGAGTAGTTATGACATTTGTGCTGGGTGTGGGAGGTCATGAAATGCCAAAGGCACGCACTGGAAACAAAAAAAATGCACACTAAACACAAACTGGGTCCTCTTTGGCACACACTGGAAACGAAAAATGGGCCATTACGACTGTAACGAATAAGAGAACAGCCTTCACCATTTGCAACTTGAAACGAAAAATGTGCCGTCACGACTATAACGAATACGGAACAGCTCTGACCATTTGCAACTGGAAACGTAAAATGGCCTAAACGACTATAACAAATAGGGAACAGACCCTGACAATTAGCAATTAACTTCCGAAGCATTGAAAATGAAACAAGGGCAGATGTAGCTAGCCACAACAAACTATGGCCAGGAAAAATAATGCTCACTTCAATAACAGGTCTCGCGATGTAACATATATTTCTATCTTATAGTTATTAATGAATAATAATATAGAAACGGATATGGTTCTCTACATTTCTACTGAACCAGGGCACCAATGGCTTCCGGCAACCGCATAGACAAACCCCAGGAGCCAGACGAATCAAAGTCCCACACGATCCACTGCTACAAAATGCCAATCATCAGTGCATCAACTGTTGATGAGCTTCAATGGCATTCTCCTACAGCTGACCAAAATAAAACCACCGTGGTGGCCTGGCACAATAAATGAGTTACCACAGCTCCATAACAAAATTATCCTCAGCAATGGAGGCGTTAGAGATTCGCCAAGCAAAACCTCACCAGCCAAGATGCTACATCCAATCTATAGATATTGCCATCCGAGATTCTCTTCCTTGCAAAATGTACTTCCAGTGAGGCAATGCCTCACTCTACTCCCCAGTTTTCTTGCTCGAAATTCTCTCTCATTGCTGCAACCTTTTTCTTGCATTGTACTACAGTTTTACCAGGAACAGCAGCAGCCACACGCTCCCACCTTTGGTTTGCATCCTTGGGAAAAGCCTTCAAAGCTTGGACTAGAGCCAGGACCTGCGCCTCTGTCCATGCATCTGGATCTGCCACAGATGGTGCTCCATCTCCAGGAACAGGATCAGCAGCAGCTTTCCCATTGGCTGTCGGGCTACTCGAAGGTTGAGCCACTGCCTTTGACAATGTAGGACCAACTCCCTCAGTTGAGGAACCAATTTCATCTCGGTCGAAAGAGGTGAAGCAATAGATTGGGCCGGTTTGCGCTTCTCAAGGAAAGAGTCAAAAGCTTTCGACGAGTCTGGCTTCTGCAGAAGAACACTCTTAGTGGCCTTGAGAATTTCCTCAACCGATCTGTTAGTCCCAATAAATTCTGAAACAACCTCCCATCTTCTTGAAGTTCCCTTAGGATACTTTTGCATTGCTTTCCTAAGCATCTCAACCTCTTCCTTTCCCCATGGTCTCTCTTTTTTTTCATAGCTGTTCAATATGCTGCTACTGCCTTCTGCAGCTTTACCTCCTGTAGAGTTGGATTTTGGAGCAGAACTCTGCACACCATTCGATTCAATTTTCTTCGCTTCCTTTGAGGAACTTTCATTGCGAAGTGCGTTGCTCATCAACCTGGCCTTTTCAGCTGCATCCTTGCCATCCATTCCATCACAGAGCTTCTTCAGCTGTTCCATATCAAGCTTAGCACATGTTGATTCAACATCTTCCTCCGACATACCAAAGTGGCTATCTGCAACCACAGGCGCTGCAAGAGTGCGCAAACGAGTTTTCTCTTTGCGGAGCAGCTTCTTCTCTTTCTCCTTTAGCTTCTTCTGATGTTGAGCAGCTTCTGCAGCTTTCTTAGTCTCTTCTTCTTTCCTTATCCTTTCCTCTTCAGCAGCTCTTGCTGCTTCCTCTTCTTGCAATTTCTTTGCCAAATACTTCGCCTCCTTTCTTCTCTGTTTCTCAGCTTTCTCCTCCTCTTTCCTCCTCTGGATCCTTGGGTCTTTCTTATAAGCATTGTCCACAAGAGTGCGTACTCGTGCATATTCCGCCTTTTTGGCCTTCTCTTGCAGCTTTGCATTCTGCCTCTCCATCCATCTCTTATGTTCACGGGATTCAGCTTGCTCCAAGTCATATTCATCATCATCTGGAAATTCCCTCCAACTCTTGAAGTTGTACCAGAAATTGTAGAACTTATCAACCTCCGCTACAGGAGTAGTATCATCTCCTAGAGAAGGAATAGGCTGGGTAACAGACCAACGGCCATTTCTCATGAAGGCTGGGCCAAAAACTTTGAAGAAGTCTTGAGGGGCACAGTCTGTTGGGACATCATCATCAAATTCATCTGTAGAGTCATAGATCCTCCTCTTTGTAGGGTCTATGAGGACTTCATAGGCCTCCTGGATGGCCTTGAAATGACTCTCTATCTCATCCTTTTTTGCTTGTTTTGCCTCCTCTGTTGTCTCTGCAAGAATCAAGGAAGCCTGTTTATCTGGATGATGCTTGAGAGCCATGTCACGGTAACTTTTCGAATCTGATCCTCAGTGGCCAAGAACCTCAAGTGTCCCAACCCAAGCAATGCATAGTGATCCTGCTGTTGACTGCCAGATGACTTCTTTTTCCCTTTGCTGCTAAAGGTATCAGAAGCAGTATTAAAATCTTGGCTTTTGTCATCTGATGAAACACTGCGATCATCAGTTTCTATGTCTTCATGCTGCCCAAGACCAAGAAGCTTCATTGCCGCAGCATGGAACGAATGACCAGCAGGCTCATATTTCAAAGCTTTTACAGGTAGGCAGTTTGATGAAACATACAACGGCACTCCGTCTACAATCTCCTGGGAGTAGGTGATCAGAAGACAACTCCTCTGGGACTCCATATGTCAATGATTTCAAATTGTTAACAAAGCTCCTGAGTCAAGATAAAATGATACAGCCTGCAAAAATTAACAATTCAATTAGCCAGATACTTAGTAAATTAGTTCCAAATTGAAAAACAGCATCTTTCGATGTACAAAATATACAACAATTATAATTAGTAATCAGTGCAACCAAACAATGAACAAACATACATAAGAAGCTAAGTTCATCACTCAGTTGAAAATATGCTAAGTTTAAGCACGCCATCTTGATATATCTAAATAGATAACAAGTTGCATGCGAGGACCAAATACATGCAAAGGCAACTTGGTAGCTAAAACAGTACAAATGATTCTAGTATTCTGCATATTAAGGATTAATAAATAAGGTAAACCATCATGGCCATTAAGCCCACTTGCTCCATTGGAATATGCCTAGGACACTTTATAAAATGCATCCCCCTTTCCAGTTTGCAAGGCTACAGAATCTGTAAATGTTCAACAACGAGTGCACAAACCCTGTTGTCCCTAATTAATACATAACATAGAACATTTGAATGAATGCAGCGCCTTTTTTTTTTTTCAAATCTTAAGGCACAGAACTATTAATTATCCAACAATGAGCAGCGAGACCAACTTAAACGCTAAGAATATGTAACAAAGATAAGGGATTTGAGCAGATAGTTCACTTTCTTAACTCTGCACACTATCTACAACTTAATTGGTTTCCTAATTTGTTCTAGAAAGTGAACTATCCGTTGAAATCCCTTTCCTTTGTTACATATTCTAGAACAAATTATGAGAGCATGACATCCTAATCCTAATAACCACGAAACAAGCTAGGATGGGGGTGGGTAACCACCCACAGCATACGCTCCCCATTATCCCATAAATTCAAATTCATCAGGTAAACCATCATGGCCTTTAAAGCCCACCCGCAGCATACACTCCCATAAATTCAAATTCATCAGAAAATACAGTCCCCTTCTAGTTTGCAAGGCTACAGAATCTGAAAATGTTCAACAATGAGTGTGCAACCTCTGCTGTGCCTCATTATAATACAAAACATAGAACATTTGAACAAATGCAAACCTTTTTAAAAAAAAAAAAATTAAGGCTACAGAACCCTTAATTGTTCAATAATAAGCGGTCAGACCAACTGAAACACAGAATATGTAACACAAAGGGAGTGAGTTTGAACAAAGAATAGTCAATTTCTTCAATTTGGAATGTGTAACATAAGACATGTGAACAAATGCAGTATCTTTTTTTCAATCCTTATAAAAAGACATCTGAACAAAAGAAGTCCCTTTGTTCAATTTGCAAGGTCACCTAATTCACAATTCTTCAACAAAGTGCAACCAAACCCAGCACCAATGATCTTAACTTACAAGGAGGTAAACAAATGCACAGCATGACATGGAGACAGTACTCAGCACACAGTCTGTAACGAACTAGGAGAGCATGACATCCTAATCCTAATCCTAATAACCACGAAACAAGCTCAACAAGGCACAAGGTGGGGTGGTAACCACCAGCTGCATACGCTCCCTTCAAGTCAAATTCATCAGGTACCAAAAATCCCCGTGGTGGAGCGCGTGTCATAAATTACGCATCATCACTAATGAGCCGGCGAGTTAACCCCCTTCCCCGCAATAATAAAAATCAAAGCCTTGAACATGGATTGGAACAAACGAAGGTCTGATCGGGGCTTCCTTACCGAGAGAAGGACCAGGGCCGACGGATCTCCCTCCGTTCCGCAGGTCGGGTCGTTGGAAGGCGGCGGCGGCGTGAGAGTCAGGGAGTTCGCAGCGAACGGGAGCTGAGGACGCAGAGGCGGCGATGCGAAATATCGGCCACGCGATGAGGGGGGCGTCGGGGATGGAGGCGATTGTGCTCGGGGTCGCGGCGCCAACCATAAAACCCTAGCAGCCGGCGATAAATAGAGGCGGCGGTGTGGAAGGGAAGAGGAGGATTCGCTTCCAGCTTCTCCCTTTTCCGGGCGCCGCACGCTTCCTCTGCCCCTCACGTCTCTCTCTGATGGGCTGGGCTGGGCTGAGCTAGTGTTGGCAGTTTGGGGATTTGGAATGGAGGGCCCAATTGCAATTGTGATTGTCGAAAATGAAAGCCCGTGAGAAACATCTTTTTTGCATTCGTTTTTGTGTCGTGTAATTCTAAAAAAATGTAAATCATGTCAAACAGGTTTGGAGAAGTCTTGATATGGAGGATCTGAGGATGCAGTTGGCCACAATATTCTGACTATTCAAGAAGAAACAAAGCTGAAACTGAAGGTGGCCACTCTCTTGTGCTGGTGGAATGCTAGAAACGAAACAAATCAAGGGGAAAGGAAGTACACCACTGAAGAAATATGCAGCTCTGTTTTGTATCACTCTTGCCAAATGCAGAAGTTAAAAAATCAAATCAGCCCTGTTAGAACCAAAACAACATGGAAAATGGAGACCACCTCCAAATGGGTTTTTTAAAACAACATGGAAATATGGATGCAGCCAGCTTATTTTAAAAGGCTTGTAACTGGCAGCATCTGTTGGAATGCAGCAAATGTTTATTGAGTCAGATGCCCAGACCTTGATATCTGTACTTCCTTCAAAAGGTTTTGATCGATTAGAACTAGGGAGTGCTGTTGAGGAAATAAAAAGCCATACGGGCTTTGGTTTCATATGTCCTGAGATTGCTAAGTGCCATAGGTCTTGCAATGTTTGAATGTGGGTAATTCAACGTTGTTGCTAGATCAGGCAGCAGGGTTTGTAATGCCTCTCGTTTCTGGGGAATTACGAAAACCAGTTAGTTAATGGAATTGTGTTTCCATCTCAAAAAAACTGTTTCTGAAATAAAATCAGACGATGAATTTATCGCCACTTCATCCAAAAAATGAATTTATTGCCAAAAGCCGCTTGCAAAGTCCAAACATGTCAACAAGTCTACAATGTGAGTGTGAGACCGTGATACCGGATATCGACTTCTGACTGAGGAGACCAAAATAAATGCACACATACCCAATAAAAAATATATTACACAGTGGCAAGGCATAATCTCATAGACATATTAAGGCTCTACCTTTTGGCAGGTCTTTAGCTGTAGCCAGAGCCGCTCCAGGAGCTCTGGCAAATGAACCCTTAGACTACAATGTCATCAGCTCTCCCCAAATATTGAAACATCCAAAAACGAGAACTGAATGATGATCACAACTGTAATTAGAACTTAGCGCGTGAAGGTGGGTTTGCAGTCAGCTAATAAGCTTGAACACAAATGGTCACACATCATGTTGTTTCCACGAGATAGACACCAACCGATTTACAGACGGCATAAGCACACCTGCAACATCTAACAAGACGTCGGGGATATAGCAGCAACATAGGCAGGTACAGAGCTTCACTCGGAGCGTATTCCTCCCATGAAGGTTCTTGGGTCAGGGCAGGTTCCACTGAACTGAGCCTGTGAAAAGTCGAACCCTGGGTTCTAAAAAAGTAAAAATGGTAGATAATAGAATTAGAAAAGGTGCATGCAAAATGAAACTTGAAATCTATATGATAAGGCTGATGCATGTCATATGAGACTTCTACATACATTATATGTCATTGCCCTCCAGAATAGTATTATGAAAACTGTTCGGATTTACAGAAGGATCTTCAAAAAACGTTGGCACTGTTATAATAGCTTCAACCACACCTCCTATGAACATGGCTGTGTTTTGCCTTGCTCTTATTAGCACCAAATTACTACATAATAGAACCAGAATGTTCAATTTATTCTGATGTTTGGCGGAATCACGGAGTCAGGCTGCCGCACCCACAGTAAACTTCTCTTATTGACAGGACATATTTTGTGATTGCAGAATTTGGCAAGATCAGTGTTAGGAAATAACTGCCAGCAGCCTGAGCATATTACCTTAAAAACAATTTGCTAATGGCCTGTTTGGATCCCATGAATTGAAACAAATATCTAGACAAGTGATTAGATTACTTTCCAATTCCTCTCAACTCCTGGGAACCAAACAGGGCCTCTAGAGTAATACCGATAAGTCCACTTTTAAAGAATGGAGGGATGAAGTGTAGCATGCACAATATCAGAGACAACATGCCCCTGACCCCTGCAAGTCCTGAAATTCTTAACTCAACACATATTGTCCAACTCTATCTTATTAGATAACACCAATCATTTTCAACTCAAAATTACCACACCCGTGAATCATGCTACCTACATAGTTTTAGGCCCTTATTATCAGTAAAGATCATGATATTAGTATAGATCGTGGGAAAACTGGTCAGATCCAAATTCAGACTGGTTTGATATTGTTATTAGCTTGTTTATCGTACTTTGATAGTTTGATTCAATCATCTTAGCTACATACTCTAGTTACATTGCAAGTTCTTTAAAAGTACACAAATTTGAATGCAAAACTAATCTTGCCAAACAAGACTTTTCCATTAGATCTGTAATTTGATTTGAGGCATTAGGCAGGCAAACCATGTTAATATGGTTAGTAATTCAAAAATATCGGGCCCTGTATCATATTGTATTCATGTACAGTACAGAACTGAAACTAAGAAAAGAAAAATATCTGGCCCTGTTTCATATTGTATGCATGGACATAGAACTTGTACAGTGAAGGAGATCATACCTCTTCCTGAAACCTTTGGAGCATAAGCCGCTTTTGCTCTTGATCTGCAGCATATGGATCTAAAATTCCTTGCCCTTGTATTGAGATGACCATGTTTTCCCCTTCTCTCTTTTCTGCAGCGTGATATGCATCTCACCATCCTCTGTATTGTCATCACCATTGCCCATGTTAAAAATTATAGTCGAATAATGTGTATGTAACTCAGATGTCTTTACAGCCATATCCTAACATCTATATAATACTAAATATCATGTGTGCGGCAGATGCTAGCATGCCCTTATACATAATCTCATGTTATCACTAGCTCACAAGTTTTACTGGTTGTTCCAAAAATCATCACAGCACAGAAGCATCTAGTTGTTGATTCTAGCAAAAGAACGTTGTCAAATTCACTAGTTCTATAGATTGGCAGAAAAGATGTGTTTTCCTACAGCCCAAGATTGGCTGCATTCAATGCTACTTTTGCTCTAGTTCTGCACTAACTCAGAAGTCTCAGATTATAGAAAAAGCAGCCAACAATAAATACTTGATGCCAGCGAGTTTCTATCATAAACTATACAGACTGATAAGATGATTGGCATGGAATTGATACTGCATTTGTCATGAAAGATATATTCATATCATTATATTTATGATAACCTGAATGATAACTAATACCAGCATAAGTAATAAGACTACAAAATTACAAAAGGTCAAAGATGTGAGCTGGAGACATATTTTGTTGTCTAAAGTAACTAGTACTTTGCCCATTCTAAATTAGAAGATGTTTTGGCATTTCTAGATGCATAGTTTTTACTATGCACTTAGATATACACTATGTCTAGATGCATAGTAAAAGAAATGTGTCTACAAAAGCCAATCAGAAGCAGTTGTACACTTGTATACATCAACAATTTCTACTATCTAGCCCTCAACTAACCCTGGTAAAAACTAAAGCCACTCCATAATATTCAACAATTATCAGTACAGCTGCAAAGTAGTTTCTATTTTCTTAGCGAAGCAGGAGCAATCGCTTTCATCAATTAACCCTTGTATCAATTGGTAAAAGCACCATGCCAATTTGACAATTATAAGTGTAAACAGCTTGTACCAACCGAACAACAAGATGTCAGAAATCGATATCCATGTTTAGTTGGTGAAAAGGCAACCCAAAAAGTGCTACAAGAACCGTCACATCAAATCTTTTTACGTATAAATCTCACAAAACGAAAGTTGGGTCCGTTTTCGGGTTGTGGATCGGACCCACGTCGCCCGGAAACCCGCTAGCCGTTGGATCGGCGAAAATGAAATCTAGGCTGTCCGATGCGGGTTGGTTCGAAGTTTCCTGCCCGCTTTGCCCTCGCCCCCTGCCTATCACAGCATCCACGAACCTTCCCGGGGCCGTGTGGGACGGCCTTGAACGGCGTTGCGCGAGGTGCGGTGAGGGGCTAGCGCCCCGGCGTAGGGCGGCGGTGCGGGCGCCGCATCCGGCGACCCGGCGTCCGTGCCAAGGTCGTCGCCGTGCGTGGCGCTGCTGCGCTGCAGCCATTCTTGGCCGCTGCTCGTCGCCGGGCGCGGACCGCGCGGTTTGGGCACGTGCGACTGCCGCCTCGGTGACCGAGCCGCGCCCATTGGCCGCTGCGTCGGCCGCGAGGAGCCATCGTCGCCACTTTCCCGTCGCCATCGCCCGACCTCCCCGCGGAATCAACGGCCGAGAACCCGATCCCCCCCGATCCCTCCTCCCCCGCTCTGTTCACACGTTGAAAAAAGAGGAGGAAAAATGATTATGGAAGTTTCCTAGGGTTCCGGATCATGCGAATCTATATGCACTCATATGGATAGTGTTGTTAGAACCTAAACCGGGCACCACGGTGGCGGACCACGCTCACCACTTCTCTCTCCCTTCTCCCTGCTCTAGGAAGAAGAAGAGCACTTGTTGGCGGACCGGCGGCCGGTGAGCAACTTTGCTCACCGGCTGCTCTCTTCCTCCTCCACGATCCGGGTAGAAGAAGAGCGGGGAGCTCTTTACGCCCTCACACACACGCTGCTCCGCGGATTCGGATTTGGGCCGAAAACCTAAAACTCTTGTGGTTTGTGGCAAAATGAACTCTATAGCTTTATTATCTCTTCTCAAACATATACATACAGCTTGAGACTATCACGAAGCTAGAGATAAACTAGCAACCCTTCTCGGGGCTAGAAACCTTTACAATCTCTTAGCTATCTAGCTCTCAAGACTATTCGAAGCTAGAGACAAGCTAGCAACCCTCCCATACAGCTCAAGGCTACTCTCGGGGCTAGCTCCCTTTTGATCTCTAGCTTTCTAGATTCATATCCGAAGCTAGCACTCAACTAACCTTCTAATTTTCTAGCTTCAATACACATACAAACTCAAGGCTATCCGAAGCTAGCACAACACTCTCTAGGTTTTTAACTAGCTTCTTTTCATACAGCTCTAGGCTATCCAAGCTAGCAACCGCACAATATAAACTCTACATTTGTGGCAAACTCCGGACTCGCTAGCTTCGAGATAGCCTTGAGCCGTATGTGTATTGAAGCTAGAAAATTAGAAGGTTAGTTGAGTGCTAGCTTCGGATATGAATCTAGAAAGCTAGAGATCAAAAGGAGCTAGCCCCGAGAGTAGCCTTGAGCTGTATGGGAGGGTTGCTAGCTTGTCTCTAGCTTCAGCTAGTCTTGAGAGCTAGATAGCTAAGAGATTGTAAAGGTTTCTAGCCCCGAGAAGGGTTGCTAGTTTATCTCTAGCTTCAGATAGTCTCAAGCTGTATGTATATGTTTGAGAAGAGATAATAAAGCTATAGAGTTCATTTTGCCACAAACCACAAGAGTTTTAGGTTTCGGCCAACCGAATCCGTGAGCAAGTGTGTGTGTGAGGGCGAAAGAGCTCCCGCCTTCTTCACCGGGATCGGGAGGAGGAAGAGAGCAGCGGTGAGCAGGTTGCTCACCCGGCCGGTCCGTGGTCCGCCAACAAGTGCTCTTCTTCTTCCTAGAGCAGGGAGAAGGGAGAGAGAAGTGGTGAGCAGGGTCCGCCACCGGTGGTGCCCCGGTTTAGGTTCTAACAAGTGGTATCGGAGCCGTGTTCATCGCCGTTGCAGCCCACGGCCGAGCGATGCCGGTGGCGATGATTCTCCGGTGGACGGTGGTGGCGGCAAGGAGACCGAGACGTCATGGAAGGGCGGGAGGGTCTCACCGCCAAGGAGGTGGTGACCATGAGATTCAAGCTCGAGCCCAATGGCTCGATCGCGGTCGAGACCGCACCGACAATGAGGACAACGACGTTGCAGCCATGGAGGCCTTCGTTGTCATCCACGCCCGCCGAGGGAGGTGAAGAAGATGATCTTCATGCGTGCTCAAGAAGTGTGGGCTGCAATTTAGGACAAAGGTTCGATATGGCGAGATGATGTTTTGTCTTACGCCAAGGAATAATGAGATCATTTGGAGTCGGGGCTGCTATGAGATGCGAGAAAAAAGTTGGACATGGATGACGGTACAAAGCCGTGTTTATGGAGATGAAGTCGGTATGATGCCGACAACAAAAAGGAAGATGTTCCAACAAAAGGGAAGCATGAAGCTGCTACAAAGATAAGTTGGAATGAAGCTAAAAGTGGTGTTGTTGTGCCATGAGAAATCGGTGGCCTACAAGCGACTAACAAGTGCTGCCATGATCCGAAAAAGTCCGAGGGCCTAGCTGAAAAAGTGTTTTTCCTTTTGTTAATTTTGTTCTTTTACGCATAAGTTTGTTATAAAAACTTCAAAATTGCATAGTAAATCAAATAAAAATCATAAAATAAAAACTCAAGCTGTTTCAGAATCCTCGTTAAAAGATCTATGTAGTGGATCCATAATATAATAGAGTTTAATAGAGAGTTTTTAGTGTAAATTTTTGTCTATGCTTTTTAGGGGTAAATATGAAGATCAAATAAAAATCATAAAATATAAAATCCAGGTTATTCAGAACTCCTCATATGCATAGTAAATCTTAGAAAAAAAAATCATAAAATAGAAACTCAACTTGTTTCAAAATCCTCTTGAAAAGATCTGTGTAGTGAATAAACACATTTTAATAGAAAGTTTTTATTGTAAATTTTTTTCTATGCTTTTTAGGGGTAAATATGAAGATCAAATAAAAATTATAAAATATAAAATCCAGTTATTTAGAACTCCTCATGACAAAATATCATCACATTTATAGTGCCAAATTTCATGAATTTAGGTCTAATCTTCCGGCTACTTATGCTTTTCCTGCCTTAATAAAAAACTTTATCCCTTCTTTCTTAAAAAAAAATATAGTCAAAAATATGTGATAGTTCGAGTTCAATAGCAAAAGTAAAATATTTTTAAATAATACCTTCAAAACAACGGGCCTTCACTTCACGAATATATTGTATATAAAGAACAATTACCATTCTTCGTACTGATCTGTACCTAATAATAACTATATAAAAAAAAAAAAAATAGGCTAAAGATGGTCATGCGCGGCAAGGCCGCGCAGTTTTCTAGTGAAGCATTAAATGTAGGTAAATAAAAAAAATTAATTGCATAGTTTTCTTTGAAAAGTGCGAGACGGATCTTTTTGAGCCTAATTAGTTTATGGTAGGACAATAATTACCAAATACAAACTAAAAGTGCTACAGTAGCCGAACCCAATATATTTCACCAACTAAACACGGCGGGTTAAGAAAAAAATGATGCGAAATTCAAGAGCGATAAGTTGAATCACACCTATTGTCCAGAACGACGAGTCGGTCTTCACGGGGTGCGTCAGGTCGTGCTGCAAAATCACCCCAAAAAAAGTATTCAATCCCCAATCAGACGAGAGAAAATCTTGGGAACCTAGTGGAACCGAATCCCAAGGGAGCCTTGAGAAGGATTACAGACGTTGAGGTATGGTGGGTTGCCGCGGATGCCGACCTCGACGTGGCTAGCCTGGATTTTGCAGTGGAAGAGCTTGGTGGGAACGCCCTTGGGGAGCTCGATGTACATGTTCACCTCCTCTAGCGTCTGGTCCCACTCGAACACCTTCTGCCCTGCTCATGGCGGGGAATGGGGATAGATCGACCCTAAGTCAGAGGGGCGGGGGTGCCGCGGGGAAGGCGGGCTGTGGAGTGGAGGATACGAAGGGGGAAGCGGCTCACCGTTGTGCAGGAAGGTGTGGCGCTTCTCGGGGCCCAACTTCTCCGCCATGGCTGGAGGGAGCACGTGCTCAGTCCTCTCGACGCGTCTAGAAGATTCCGGACTCTGGCTCTCTGCTTAGGTGCGGGTAATGGCCCCTCGAAGATGAAGAGTGGAACTGAGGGAGCGAGGAAGGTTGCGGCGACGGGAGTGGCGAATTTTGCGGCAGGGAACGCCGGGAGCCCGGGTCGGGCCGATCGGCGGTCGGCGCTCGTGCCCTTGTGTTGGGGGGATAGGGAGGCGAAAACAGGTTCTGGTGGTGGGGAAAAGTCCGTTATTATGATTTATACCGTGCTCATGTGGTGATGCACCGTGAGTTCATCTCATGTACTAGTTTTGGACAAATATGAGGTCGTGAGCAATTAACTTCTCCCTCCATTCAAAAAAAAATTACAATTATGAAAATATATTTTATTATTTATCTATTGATATGTATTTTGTACAGTAAATGATAGTAAATTTTATAGAATTTTGGTTAGAATATCGGTTTACTTCTCGGGAGGGTGAGAATTGTATTTCACAAACTAAATAAAAAATGAAGAGCGAGAACCATTTGTCAAACCAAACACACCCCACTCCTTACTTCTTCTATACAGTTTGTGGAATGAAATGAGTTGGCTCATCCCCACCTCATTCTTCACAAGCTAATAATTAGTATGTGTATGAGTAATAATGTGTTAATCCACCAAAATTATCCATGATACATCACGTCACCTCATGAAGCATTAAGTGACTCCACAGACCAAACACAGCCTGTAGAATAGGTACTAAATGCAGGTACTTCTTCACCTTAGCTAGTTATCCTTCACCCTTGCTTAGTACATCGAAGCTCTTTTTATCTTCACTACCTCACTCCATCTAGTCACACTTGGTGTTGAATCCATTAATAATCCCAACTTAGTATTATTGTCATTCAACTAGTAAGCTTCATAGGTGTGACCAATCCATATGCAATCTCTCTTTGTTAAATTCATAATGTGTGCAATTCTTGCTTTTTATTATACTCCCTCCGTTTCAAATTGTAGTTCACTTTTGGTTTTTTAGATCCATTTGTTTTGCTATGTATCTAGACATAGTGTATAACTAGATGCATAGCAAAGTCAATGTATCTAGAAAAGCCAAAGTGAACTACAATTTGAACGAGGGAGTAGATGATAAAATCCCCACAAGAAGACGAGCCTTTGCATGAAATCGAATTGCACTGTTGTATTGTGCTTGAACTACATTGTCTCCTCAATAATACACATCGTTTTGGTTCTTTACAATTTTTTTTTTTTGAATTAAGGAGCCTTTTCTCCCCATTCTCGTGTACTTTACACGGAAATACCATGGTCACCGGGTTTCAAACCCGGGGTGGCCGGCAGGGCCTTTGGCTCCTTGCTCTAGCCACCACCAGCTGCCGCTCTTTACAATATATTACCAGTATATGTGGGATATTTCATTTCTGTCAACACTTAGCAAACTCATTATACCTTTAATTATGTTGTCATTCAGTCATCCAAAATCCACTAAAAGGGCTAGATGCACTTTCAACATGTGAAAAAGGTTATAAATAAAAATAGTTAAATAGAAAGATGGAAATAAAATAAAAGTAGAAAACGCTTGAACTTTTAAAAATATTACAAATGAAAATACAAAGAGCTGGTTTGCAAATACAAAATAGAAAACAATTTGACGAGAGTGGGATTTAAATGGACGCCCTTCAGAACCGGAATAGCTTGGGAATAGGAAAGAAAGAAAAATAAAAAAATGAGAAAAACTTGACGAGAGTGGGATTTGAACCCACGCCCTTTCGGACCAGAACCTTAATCTGGCGCCTTAGACCAACTCGGCCATCTCGTCATTGTTCTTCGTTGTTCAGGCCAACGTTATAAATTCTAAATACTATGTATAACAAACAAAAAAACAAAAGAGAGGGATTGAGGGTCCACACGGATGTTGGATTCATAAAACCACACATGGTCGTGGTTAGCTAACAGAGTAACAACTGCTTTTGCTAACCTATGAGCTTCATCAAGTTTTAATGAGCCATTTTTATGAGCAACAATAGTTAAAGAAAATAGAGGTTCATCACATACGCGGCTTCCAAGATTTTCTCTTTTTAATTTCTCTTTCGTTTTTGTAAAAATGAACGGCAACAAATAAAAATTATAGATCTACATACCGACCGCCATGTGTACCAATGGTTTTAATAACCCGTCATTTGAACAAGTGGTTGGATACATAGCACCTTATACAGCTAGTTGATGACTATGTTTTTGCTAAAAGGAGTGACAGATATGTAGATCCAACTGAGTGAAGCTAGAATAGACGATCGAAACGCTTTCGCTAGCTAGTTTCAAGTAGTCTGGTATATTAGTCCACTCCACACGCATGATCGTCAGGAGCAATAACACGCAATCACGCGTGGTACACTGGTAGGGCACTAGTCCCATTTTGATCATCACGAGCATGCCATTGAGCAAAGCCAAAGGTATGTGGCGTCACCGCGTCAGCTTCTGCCGTCGTGTGGTAGACGACGGGTTATTGAGACAAGACATCGAACAGGCGTGAACAGAAGGCGTCTTTGGGCCCCAACGTTGCTTACTGTAATATATGGCCCATTCCATGCATGGGCCTGCACCTTGGTGGACCCTAACTCGCTAAAGCTTTAAGGATTCCGCTAGTTTCCCTAGTCAATTTCTTAAAAAAAAAAACAAGTTTTCCTAGTCCAGATTTTTATAGTTACCGCTCTCCAGTTCCTAATGTATTGGACGCTACTGCACGGAAAATTCAGAGTAGCACATCAGTCGCTAGGAGCCGATCGATACGGGCAATGCCGCAGTGTTGGCAGCAAAATCACATTGACAAGAGATGAAATGTGCACTAACTAGTCTCTAATCTCTATGCCGATCTAACTGTTATATCAAGCGCCGCTATAGCGCTCTATTTTTTTTTCGTGGCTCTATGGTCATCTAACTGTTATATCATTTCCAAAAATAGGGATGAGTTTGCGATGACAAGGTGTGATTATTGTTAATGGTGGATCACAGCTAGCTAGCTTGGCAAGATTTACTGCAATTGCATGGACGAAAACGAAGCTGCCAAGTGCCAACAAAATAATCCTGGCTACGGAAACAAACCGAATAATTACCGAATGGCCAGCTAGCTGACGCGCCATGCATGACGCCGCTGCTCTTTCTGGTATGGTCGATACAACCAAAAGGTAGGCACTAATTAAGTACTAGCGGTTGTAGCAATCAAGCACGACAAGCAGCAGCTACAGCATTTTCTTTCTTGTTCGTCTAAGCCTGCATTGCATTGGAGCATCTTCAACAGTTTGGCATTTTTTCTTTGCCATTTGTCGTAGTTTTCCAACTCCCAAAACAAAATGTCAGTAGAAAAAAATAGTCATCTCCAACGGTTATGCAAAATCGACTTGCCATTTACCAAATTGTGGACCCACCTCAACTCAAATTGCTGCGAAATTTTTTTGTCTGCGCGGCACTCGCGTCTTTTCTTCGCACGCTTGACTCCAGCGCGCCGCCAGTCTCTTTTCTTCGCGCGCTTGACTTGATGATGCTATTCACAAACTGAAACCAATAAAGACCCAAAAGCATGGAACTTGATGATGCTATTCACATGATCTCCTTGTTCATCGGGTACGCCATGAGGCAAGTAGCAGATGCACTGGTCACGACCCCCGATACTGAAAGGTGCAGACATGTACTACGTTGGCCGTCCTCGGTAAGCCTCCGCGGCTGACTAGGCCTCGATGTGCAGCAGGTGGCGCCCGGTGGACGACTTGGCGCTCACGATGGCCGAGGCGGTGTCGAACGTCGGCATGGCCACGGCAGCGCCCAGGGCCGGTTTGGTCTTGGCTGCGCGCGTGGAAGGAGCGAACAGGCAACCCAAGCTAGCGCGAGAGGCCCACGGACCGCGTTTGCCAAGTCGCACGCGGACTCGCATATATACAAAACTTCACCTCACAAATGCCAAGTTGCTTAAAACGCCAATCCAAAATGCAAAACCGTTGGAGCCACTTTTTTTCACGTATTTAACAAATTTTAAGAATGCAAAATCTGTTTGTAAAACTGTTGGAGATGCTGTTGGAGCCATCATCAGCCGAATAGCCGATGGATCCCCATCTGTGACTGGAGGAAACGAGCTACTCTACTCAGTAGCAGCAGGAGACTTGCTCAACAAAAAGAGGCATGTGCGAGGGAACATGCACTTCACTCTATACAGGCGCCGACAAAAGCATCGCACGTCCATGTGGGGGCACCCGCATCGATCCCCTGCAGCGTCCGTCCTCAGTAGCACTGATAACCGATCACCAACAACTACTGCTAGTGCAGTGTATGATGGTGTGATGCACAGTTGGTAGCACAGACAGGAACGATCTCTCTTTGCCCATTTTGCAAGTCAGTGTTTCCAAAGAACAGGGCCTAGCTAGAGCCTCTTGCGAGGCAGAAGCATCACGCACGATCTAGTAGCTGCCTAGTGCCAAGACTTTGAGTAGGGGAGGAATTTGCGAACTTGTGGAGCAAATTGCTGTATAAAGAAAGATAGGAGAGGAATTGAATTGAATTGGAGAAGATGTGAGGGAATCTCAAGTGTCAATACATTCCATTAATTCGCCAGGATCACATACTCTCTCAATGGTCAAATGCAATGTACCTACCTTCGATTTCGCGCACAGTTAATTACATGTTGCTTAATTTTTTCCCACCAATAAAGTTTCTCTATTGTGTAAAATAAAACTGTAACTCCTACAGGCTACAGGCAAAGCTGCCGTTCCCCATGCGCAAGCAACAGTTCAAGAATAATTACCAAGTCGTAGTACGCCAACCAAATCCTATTCATCTCCGTATTCAATCCGGCCAGTTATGCAATTGCAAATTCCTCTCTGTTTCTCATTTACAGACAGGCAGGCAGGCTACGGCATTTCCTTTCCTTGGAGCAGTTATTTTCTGTTTTTTATCTTGTGGATCTTCAGTTTTTACAAGTGTCTTGAACGCCCTTAATTTTGTAAAAGCCTGGCCCTCTGCTGTCTGTATTTAAGTGCTGTGCTTAAGCACCTTTCTTTCTCACCTCCTCCAATCCCTCTCCCTTGCTAGGTGGTGGAGATGCTTGTCACCTACTCTTTTAATCCCCCTTCTCACACTTCTTCCACCTCTTTTTCCATCAGATTATTGTTATCCTTAAGTGAGTGAGCCCCTCTCAAAGGCAGCAGCAGCACAGAGCAAGCAAAGGGAGGGAGAAAGCAAGGGAGCCAGAGGGCAAAGCAAGCAAGCAAGCAGCTAGCTGCTTGTGCTTGCTCGTCCACCATTGCAGTGGCCATCTGCCTTTGGTGTAGCAATTCTTGCTCGTTGCTTGGTGATCGATGGACAGGCATACCTGCAAGCTCTGCTTCCGGCGGTTCCACAATGGCCGCGCGCTGGGCGGCCACATGCGCTCCCACGTCATGGCCGCGTCGGCTGCAGCGTTCCACTCCCCGCCGCTGATGTCGCGGCAGCCGCAGTCGCCGCCGCTCTCCCTGGCGTCTACCTCGTCGATAGAGATGGATGACGACAAGCCGTCGGCGCAGCAGCAGCCACCGACGCCGTGCGTCGTACGCGAAGGCGCCAAGAACAGGCTCGACGACTCCCCTGGACTCTCCTGCGGTGGTGGTACTAGGGTGGCCGCCCGCGGCGGCGAGTCGTCGGTGGTGCAGGACGGGGAGAGCGACACGGAGTCGTCCCCGCGGTTCGTCGTGAGCCGGCGCCGCCCAAGCGGGCGCGGCGCCGGCCGCCACCGGCGGTGGTGGCGGCGTCCGACGATCCCGAGCACGAGCAGCCAGCCAAGAGCGGCGTCTCTGACGCGACGACCGAGGAGGACGTGGCCATGTCCCTCGTGATGCTGTCTCGAGACTCATGGACGCGGTCCAGCAGATCCGGCCGGGGGACCTGGCGAGCTCGGAGGCCCAGCAGAACAACGACGACGACTGTGACGACGGCGTCCGCTCGTTCGTCGGCGCGGGCGTCGGCGATCATCACGAGCACGACGACGTCGCGCGCCCGCCGCGCGGCGTCGGCAGCAGGCACCATCAGTGCGGCGTGTGCAGGAAGGTGTTCCGGTCGTACCAGGCGCTCGGCGGCCACCGCGCCAGCATTAAGAAAGGCAAGGGCGGGTGCGTGCCGGTGCCAGTGCCAGTTCCGCCTCCCGCCTTGCCGCCGTCGTCCAAGTCTCACCGCCGCGCCGAGAACGGGGGCCCGACCCCGACGCCGGCGGTCCACGAGTGCCCGTTCTGCTTCCGCGTGTTCGAGTCCGGACAGGCCCTGGGCGGCCACAAGCGCGCGCACATGCCGTACGCCACCGCCACCACCGGCGCGCCTGCGGCCCCGTCCCCACGGAAGCCTGCCGCGAAATGCGGCGACAGCTCCACCGGGTCCTTCGATCTCAACGTGCCTCCCGCCGCGACGGACGACGACTTCGAGCTCTCCGCCGTGTACGACACCGAGTTCGGCGGCGCCAGCAGACAGTGAGGCCCGCCAGCTGCTGATCAGATCCTTGTACTGTACCTACTACGATGACGCCAACTTCAGACCGGCTGATGACGCTCTTGCGCAGCTGCTGGCTGCTGCGGTACCATTCTCCATGCAAGAACCAGATGGGGATGGAGATGGAGCAACAGTTGAGCATTTTTGTTTCCTTTCTCTTGTTTCCTCTGTTTATTTACTACTCACTCCATTGCGATTGCTAGTCTAGCAAGTACGTACTGTACCTAAATTAGATGAACAGCAGCACATTCATATTCATATTCTTTGGTTCGCTTGTACCTAAATCAAAGTGGCCCATTACTCGGATTTCGTTACTGAAAAGTGCATTCACCATGTTCTTGATCTTGACCTGTCCCATTAAGCTCTGCTCAAAAGTAGTACTAGCAAGTAGTAACAGTAGTGTTCTGCTGATCAATAACCCCGGTTAATTTTGGTTGTTTCAATAATATTTTGTGATAGAGAACAATTCGCAGTACGAGTGATAAGCCGGTGCCACAACGCTGGTACATGCGGCATCACACCACACGACTCGCGCGCGCGCGCCACCATGCATGGCGTGCCGCTTTGTTGATCTCACTCGCTCATCAGCTCAGTAGGTAGCGGTCACGAAGTGGATCATGAGCTGTGTGTGACAGTGTCAAGAACGAGTCCTTGCTTGTCTCGGACGCTGATCGAGATCGATACCAGCAGCACCAGCAGCAGGCAGCTGTTTCCGCCGTTTGCTTCGTTTCCACCGCCACTACCGGTGCTCGCCCGTTGCATATGTGCTGCAGGTGGGGGGCACCTGGGCCCTGGGCGGGTCCGGCTCCGTCTGCCCGCGCCGGGCTTCGCCAACTGCTCGCCGTCGCTTCTTGTCGCGGCTCCTGCCTTGCCGGGGGATCACTGATGAGCGGAGCACCAAACCGCGGCTCAATCAGTCGTGTCGTGTGTGCGCACGCTGCACTGCACAGCATGTTGCTGGTGGTGTACGCTGTACGTTTACGCAACTACTAGAAAGCAAGAACAAATCTTGAGTAGTGTACTACAAAACAAGTGCCAGTGGCAGCATGGCCGCCTCATGTTGATGACATCTAGGCATGTATGTATATAGTAGTGTCCATGGAGATGGAGCCATGGAGGTAATCATTGATTAGGTGTGGCTAGCTGTGGTCAGTGTTGGTTTGACATCACTTGATGCGCCATTAACCTACTACTACTAGCTAGCTTGCAACAATTTCATTCGTTCCTGCCAAAGTTTCAGCGTGGTCGATCAGCAGTCGTCGTGGTGGCTAGCTGGACCGACCGACGGCCGGGGATCTGGATCCGCGCCCTCTGCGCCATTCTTGCGCGTCAGCCACGCTCACGGACGCTGAAGTAAAAGCCGCGGCGAGATGCGTCGTGCGTTGGGGACGTAGTACACTACAGTCTACAGGTACAGCACAATGGTGTCGTACAGCGGCCTACAGCGATGTAGTGCGACGAGCTAGGTGTCCAACTCCTACCAAATACGGTAGTGGGGTCATAAATCTCTGTTTCGATTTTAAAGGGCCAGCGACGATCGTGTGCCGCTGGGAAAAAATGGTGGCAGATGATCGTACTAGTACCTGAACCTTTTATTATATGCTTTAACGTAAGGACAAAAGGGAAAATAAAACAGCAAATTTTGCGCACACAAAAAAAGAGAGGAGAGTCTGCGTTCGATCTTTTACTACTACTGCACACAAGCATGACAGGCAGTAAGAGGGCCAGCTGATGGCAAGATCATGTGGAAAAAAATTATACGAGTACTAATCATCTGCTTAGCTAGCTAGCCTCCACGCCTTTGCTGCTCGATCGCAGAGGACGGCTGTTGCGTGATGCAATAGGTGATGCCGTCACAACTGAGAATGAAAGAGTGCTTGCTGACTTCAGGCCGATCGAGAGCTCCATGCCTCCATTTGGAAGACTGTTGCGTGTGATGCAATAGGTGAAGCGGACAAAATTACGCACTAGCAACTGACTATTCTCTGACACCACCTGAAAAATCCAAATCCATCTGCCCGCACTAGTAGTGTAGCCAGTAGGTAATGGACGACGTCAGTGGCAATTAGCAAGAGTCCGTGCCAAATTGCTTGCATGCATTTATAGAAAAGGAAAACATCTTCTCGACCCCCTCAGTTGTTCCAAAAGTTTCATTTTTGCTCCCCCATCTATCTATAACACCCGAATTTGGTCGAGAAGCTAGGCTAAGCAAGAAAAGAAAGACGACATAGAGGAGAGAGTCTGTGCATGACAAGCAAGTGCTCAACTAGTGTGGAGTTGATGGAGATGAGATGATCAAGAGTGGAGAAGATCGAAGCATATTGAATATGGAACAAGATATATTTTTATATGGCAAGATGGTGAATATCATGGAAAGGGTTAGTTGCGAAGGACCGTTTGCAAGTGTAAAAGGGTAAGATAAAGGCTCAGGACATGGCAGACTGTCGAGGAGGTCAAGTGCGAGTAGATGAATTTGGCATCGATGGACCAACAACGGAGAAAAAGCAAGCAAGGGTAAGATGTGTTGAATACAAAGGTCGAGTGGAATTGTGAAGTAGATCGCACGGAGATCAACCCAAGTGAGGATATCAAGTGGATTGATGGAGCGAAGATGGAATCATAGGAGCTTTATGCAATGGACAGTGGTTAAATGGCAAGGTTGGCCACACATGTTGACGACCATTGTTCATCAAGTTGATGTTGAAGATTGGATGCTCTATGGCATCATGTCGAGATGAAATGAAATGTGCAAGACAAAAGTATAATTTGTAGGCCATTTCATTTTACTTGCCTTTGGTGTGTAGAGAAGTGCAACTATGAGGATGAGGTAAACTTGTTTGTGTGATATTTATCTAGTGCCACTTAAGCAATTTAACTTTGCAAGTGTGTTAGGTTCGATCGCGCATTCGGTGGATATTAGAGTCAACCCACCAGAGGTTAACTCCAGAGAGAGGTTTGACGTTGTTGTTTTTTTTTTTCCAAAAAATACACATTACAACACATACTACGTCCACACACGCACGCACACTCCCCATATGAACACAAATACACAAAACTCTACCTACGCCTCCAAAGGATTGAGATATAGACACCAGAATTGCCCCACAAATTCAAGCCGAGATTGTCCTTTGAACTATCAACGTAGTTTGATTCTCCTCCTTGTGACCGGCACGACTAGCAAAAGGGTGTTGGCAGATATTTAGAAATTCCGAAAAGAAATGGATTTAAAAGTTGAGGAGGGGCCAAAATCTGAGTTTAGAGAAGAGGGCAAAATCAGATTTCTGGGAGGGGATAAAAATTGGTTTTGTTTTACATTTTTTATAGGATAGCAATGCCCACGAAGGCTAAGAAATGGCCCATCACACGTGCTTCCAATCTCTCCTGATACAAACTTATGGAGCGGGCCTCCCACTCCCAACCCACTCCCAACCTATTATCAATCAAATCAAAAAAATAAAAAAATGAAAAAAAAAATCAGACAGCCCAACCACAATCTCGTATTCCTGCACGGAGCAGGAGTAGCCCAGACAGAGGTAAAGGACAACTGGACAAGGGCCCTGCGGCCTGCGGCGGCGAAAGGCTCCGTCCGTGCCCTCCTTCCTTCCTTCCTTCTAACAATAGGCATCCCAATTCCCAACCTGCGAATCCCCCGACTCCCGCACCGCACGGCCACTCCCCACCATAATCGCCGGCGAGCCGTCGGCGATGGGCCACGACCAGGGCCTGCCTTCCCACGGCGCCCCCTGGCCGCAGCGATCCGACTACTACCCATACGCCTACGCCCGTCACAGCGCCGCTCCCGCCTCCTCCTACCACCAGCCGCCCCCACCGGGAACGGAGCATGCTTCTCCCTGGCCCGCCTCCTCGTCGTGGTCGTCCGCAGCCGGAGCTTCGGGCAACGTCGTAGTGGGCGGGCCAGGGGCGAACCCTATGTCGCAGCCGACCAGCTTCGCCACCTCGATCGGGTGGTCCGGGCGCGACATGGGACACCTGCCGTACTACAACCCGCAGTACCCGCCGGCGCAGCATCCCACAGCGGTATTCGCACACCTCGCTTGCGTCTCTCTATTTACTGTGCTGTCTGTGTATACAAATTTTATCATCATCAGTAGGGTAAAAGCCCACCGTTGTTTGCCGAAAAAAAAGTTACCTCTGAACTTTGCTGAGACGGTGTCGGTGTGTCGCCTTAGTTAATCCTTGATTCAGTAGAATTAAGTCTATTCAGGCTCTTGGAACCGTTGATGATAGTTCTCCTTGATTCGTTATAGGAAGTCTATTTACGCTCTTGAAACCTTTGATGATAATTCTCGAGGGAAGGTAATTAGTTTCTGTATTGTGAGTAGTAACTGATGAATGCACATGGACTGCTGATTAGTAGCCACAAGGCCTTCATAAAATTTTCACTATGGTGTCTGGTGCATTTGATGTTGCTAATTGTGCTAAATTCCATTCCAGAGGCCGTTCTAGTTTGTCTTGGAACGGAACATTATGGTATCAACCTATACCAGTGTATCATTCTGGATTTTATTATAATACTGCATATGAGTATGCCTATACATATATACATTATGGTATCAACCTATACCAGTGTATCATTCTGGATTTTATTATAATACTGCATATGAGTATGCCTATACATATATGTACTTGTATGCACACAAAACTTTAGCAGTAATCATGCTTGGATTGAGTAGTTCAGAACTTCAGATTGGTGAACAGCAGCTGCAGTACGAAAGAACCAGTTGGCTTCTTATATTCCTCTAGTTTTGTCGAATCAACTATCAATGACCTATAGCCAAACGTTAGTATAGTTTCCCAGAATTTTGTTTTGAGACCACGCCATTCGATGCATATTTCATTAAGAAGAAAGAGTATGATCATACACCCACAACAAGGTAACCCAGGTTACCGCACAACCCTAGCAACTACTGGATTTGAAATGAATACCACATTGGGAAACAAATTTGCAACTAAGAAGCAACAAAGTCACGGCCCTCGACGGAAAACCTCGAGCTGCCTGAAACCGGCGGCACACCAGCCCTTGGCCTCCACACGGATGTCGTCTACTAGCTGCCCCGGACAGCATCAAAAGTCCTCCCTGTTTTCGCTCTTTCCACAAGCATCCAACACACCAGCAGGAAGAGGGAGTCGAAGCCCGCCGAACGCGCCGGCACCCGCTTCCTATTGAGCAACGACCAATCCGTAGCACCTGAGTCCGCAGGACCGAATCCGAACAACGATGCCACACCTCACGATTTGTATGGACAACCGACAAGACTGTGGTCCATGGTCTCCGGCTCCTGGTCACACACCACGCAGTCGTTGCCTCTGTTTTAAAGGCGTCGCCTAGGCGACGACTAGGCGTCGCCTAGGCGTCCAGGCGTACTCAGCTCGCCTTGTAAAACAGGGCGCCTTGCCGCCTAGCCGCCTTTAAAAAAGCGGGTCGCGTTTGAAGGCCGTGCCTTAACCTCCGGTCTCCCGTCCAACAACGACCATGAAGGGTCAAGAAAAAAAAAAGAAGCTAACACGCGGCGGGGCCGAGGTCTTCCAAAGCTCCCTGGCGCCCGGCGCCAGAGTAGCGCCAAGAAACATTGCCCCGTACGCTGAAGCCGCAGAGTACCTTCCGTCAGCCGTGAATCTCCAAGCAATAGTATCCGGCTCTAGGGAAAGGTGCACCTCTTCAAGCAAGTCGCATAGCCGAGCGAACTCCAGCAGCATCTTCATAGTAATCGCTCCCTCGATGTGTGAGATCCACGCGTCGTTGTGCAGCGCCGCGGCCACCGTAGTCCATCTCTTGCGGACCGAGACCGCCCTGAACACGTTTGGAGCTATCGTCTGGATGCTCATGCCGCCCAACCATCTATCCGTCTACCTCTTGTGAAGTCGGTATATATGTTGCATATTCAGTCTGTTTTGTGTATGAAGTAAGATATCTATTTGAAATATTACGTTCTTTACTATAAAAGCTGGAGTTTTGATGGACTCTTCCCTGTATTACATGAAAGTAAGTTTCTTTGTATGCACTCAATGGATAGATAGTTGTATTGTATAAATCAGTTTGCTTAGACATTATAGAGTGGAATGGGGTCTCACTCCTCACGTTTTTGATTGGTTTGGGGAATTGAATCAATTGATCCATTGACACCTCATTCCTCACAGGTTAGCAATTAGTAAAAGGACTCGGTGTGCGGGGTTGGGGACGCGGGGTGGTGGTGGTGGTGGTGGGGGTGGGTGGTGGGTTGGGGGGTACTGGGGGAGTGAGATAGTCCCAGGGCATTGCATTAAGAAGGCCTCACACAGGTTGAGAAACCCCTGAACCTCCACCCCACCCACAACTGTATAAACATCATTCCACCAAATTTGAGGACTTGTGAAACCCCTGGACCTCCCACCTCACCTAAGATGGAATGGGCCCTCAAACCAAACACTCCCTAATTTTTGGACCAATGCAAATCAAGTGAAAGTGACCTATTCCCTGAAGATAAGAGATTATTTTATTTTCAAAAGTTTTATGGGTGTTGGCTTACTGGGGTGATTTAACCTTTTTCCTGTGGAACAAGCACTGATATTCGTGATCACCGCAAAAATTGGAGCCTTGGGTAGACATGCGCACCTGTGGTCACATATTGGTTATGTTAATATGCCTGTGCACAACTCTTGTTAAGTTAGTTTGAGAACAGACTCAACATCCACACTAACATTTCACTTTGATGTTCCAAGTTCTATCCATGTCTTTATTTTTTTTTGTAGTGCAATATATACCATAGGATTTTACTTGGGAAGGATTAATTGGATTTGGTAATCTCTGACTCCAAGGAATACTCCCTTGCAGCTGCACATTTCCAAGTGTGCCTCAAAGTGAAATCTGCAGTGTCATTATAACAATGATATCATTGCTAGCACAATCTAACAATGTATCTTTCGTAGTATGTGCAGCAAACTGTTAACTGTGTACTCCAAGGAGTATGTGCAGCTTTCGTAGTGCAATATATCTGCAGATATCATTGCTAGCACATTTCCATGGTTTCTGCTGTTACTGTACTAATAATGTCACATAGTCCATGATCACACCTATAATTCATGGATAAATGGAACACTGATAAAAAAAATTGTTGTATTCTCTCTGTGGGACATCTGCTTTGAGCTTTATTTGAGATTCCTGTTTATTAGTTCTTCATTAAGATTAAAATCTCTTTCTGGAAATAAGATATGCAAAGAACAGTATTATGCTGGCTTGGGTTTCTGTGTTTTTACTTTTCCTATTTATCCCATGTAATGTGATGTGTCTACTGCACACAGACAGGTGGTAAATTCTTGTAAATTTGCGTTTGTAAGTAAGCTGCAGCAAACTGTTAACTGTGTACTCCTAAAGTCTGCAAGGCGCTGTGGAAAGTGCCAATTAATGCGAGTCATGTTATCAGATACCTAACCATGGTGCTGTTATCTTTTCTTTCAGGTCGGGGGTATAGGTAAGCTCACAGGTGTAACTGTAAACAGAGGTGGTGGGCCTTCACATGGTGGGGGCAGAGGTGGAAGCCCTATGTATCACCTCCTTACATGGAATGCAGGAATTACATCACCTTGTAGTAGAGGACGAGGACGTGGAAACAAGAGCAGTGATAGGCAGTTAGCCATTCGAGCCTCCGATGGATCATCTGCATCAGAGGCTCAGCCCGAAACAGTGTGTGCACCAGAACATGTAGTGGACGCTACAACGACCAATTCCACATGGGGTACTGTAGTTCCAGCTGCTTGGTGTGATATATGTCGAGTGGGGTGTAATAGCAAGGAAATGCTTGAGAAGCACAAAAATGGAAAGAAGCATAAACGGACTGTGCAGAGAATGCAAGATGTGGCTCACCTGCAAGGTATGACTCCTGCTATAGCTGACATGTGTGCTCCTTCCTCAACATCTTCTCAGTTGGCTGAAGGAGAAGTCCCCTCTACTGCAGTACATATGGTTCCACCTCTTGGTTCAACCAGCCTTGGTGGGGAGCGCAAAGATTTGGCTCCTGAAAATGTTGTAGCCTCAGTTTCTGGAATGCAAATTACTGAGGTGACAGGCAGTTCTTCGAGCAAAACACAACACATCATACAGCAGCAGTTGGTCACACTGTTGATGCACAGGTAGAACCACATGTAGCTGTTCAATCTTATCAGCCTTCAGATGAGATGAAAGATGGCGTTGAAGCTCCGCCAAATGCAACAGGTCCATCAAATGTGCCACTGGTAGAAGCAAGGATGGATGTCAATGGCAACAAGAATGGCCCAAAGAGGAAACGGACAGGAGTTGGCCGTGGTGGGAAGAAGCTGAGAATGTCTCAAGCTCCACAGCAAAGGCCTGAGCGAGTAAGGGAGCAACCGCTAGTCTGCACCATTTGCAATGCGACTTGTGATACAAGAGCTGTATTTGACGTCCATTTGGGTGGCAAAAAGCATCAGTCACGACTCAAGCGTTTTCAAGGCCCAGACATGTTGTTCGGTCCTTTGGTTGCGCATATTCCTCCAAACCAGTCAGCAGCTAACTTGACAGGAGCTCCTGAACCAATATATTACGGCTTTAAGAGTAAGGGAGCTCCTTTGGTTGAGCAGGAGGCATATCTGGCTGGCACGATGCAGCATGCTTTCCCCGTTCTTCCACAGGCTGGTCCAACCATAATGGCTGCTAATTATCCTGCACAGCTGGTGAATGTAGCAATCGGTGCTGCTAGCAATGGAAGACCTGTAATGTAACTGCATCACTGTGTACAGGCGCTGGGGAAGCTGAAGTGAAATAGGCATGTCTGCATGTGCCCCCCGCCTGCTGTCTATACTGCCTCACAGGTTTCATTGCTTTTCGGTGGAGACTGGAGAGCAGCTAAATTCATACTGTTAAAAAGTAGTACTGAGCAATCTGAATATCAGATGAAACCATAGATCACGTCTCCCATTTTCTGGAAAATGCACAAAGTTTTCTTTTCTACAGACATGTGTTCAAATTCGACCGAGTTGCTGTTTTATACAATGATAGAACAATGTTGTTGACATAGACTTTGTGTTTGGCTGCAAGACATTTTTTAAGGCCAGTCTTCGTGGGGAATTTCATGACACAGTTAGTTACCAAGACTGGCACATTAGATTTTGATTTTGTGTTGGTTACTGTAACAAAGGATTTTATCTAGATGAAACTTTTTTTTCTTTCTCTTTTCATAACTAATTTGTCAGCTCAGCAGCGTTAAATGAGAAGAGATTTCTTTAAAATGTCAATTTAATGGGCTTGATTTGAAGAAAAACTATGAGGTATTTCGGCCTAACAGGTCCCATAACTTTTTCCTCTATCCAATCCAACGACGAATTCCTTGATTCATATTTGCTTGGAGCCACAGTTTTTATTGTTGATGAAAGCAAACTGTTCACACTCTTGCATTGCTATGTTTATGGATAGTGAAAGCTTTACCTTTTCTTTTACATAATTGCAGGTTTCTACGAGACTCGAGTTGCTTACTATTCATGGCGGGGAGCACCAGGGTACACTTTTGCATCCATACCAGACTATTAGCCTTTCAGTTCACAGCTCTGATCCTGTAAGAATAATGAACAAGCGAGCAACTTGAAAACTTTCCTTGGGAACCAATTTTAGTGATAAAAGAATTATAGCATGTAGATGTAGTGGCTCAAATGATTGTTGTGTTTATAGGATGATACTGCTTGATCAGTCAGTAAAGGAATAATCCTTATGCTATTGTGAAGAGCAAACATTTATTTTGCAATTGCTTGATATTTCTTGTGGCCGAGTTGTGGCGGTGAAATCCTTTGTCTAATCTTAGGCAGAAAATTGCACTTGCATATGTTGTGGCAGCCGCACCTTTGTGCTAAATCAAACTACCTCCCTCAGATTCCGTGGCCGCCAATAAGCGTAGCATGGCGGGTTGTGGCAAGAGAACCAAAACACATGCAAAAGTTTTGTGGCTGCGGAATGTTGGGTAGGCAATGTGTGGTGGCGAACCAAACACTCCCGGTTACCAAGACGCTACATTAGATTTTGATTTTGTGTTGGTTACTGTAACAAAGGATTTTATCTAGATGAAAATTTTTCTCTCCCTTTTCATAACTAATTTGTCAGCTCAGCAGCGTTAAATGAGAATGAAATTTCTTTAAAATGTTAATTTAATGGGCTTGATTTGAAGAAAATTTATGAGCTATTTCGGCCTAACACGGCCCCCTATCCAATGCAACGACGAATCAGTCGCAACGACCGCCGAATCGCCTCGCCATGACAAACGCGGTGGCAGTGGAGCCGGCGCCGCTCGTGCGGGCCCGCACCTGCACGGCCGCCGCCTCCTCCTTCCCGCCCCCACGCTGTCGAAGAGCTGCTAGAGCTATCAGGGTGTCTCCCGCATCCGGCCGAACCGAGGGCGCCGGCGAGCTGCCCGCCCCGCTCCTCCCGAACGCGCGGCGGCGGGGACGCGACCCGCTCTGGCACGGCGGCGGGTTCAGCCTCGGCGTCGACCTCGGTGATGTCCGCACCGGCCTCGCCATCGGGGGGGAATCACTCTCCCTCGACCACTCACTGTACGCATCTCCCTTTCGCACTTCAGTGTTCCACCGCCCAAAGCCAACCTCAACAAACAACAAATTGAAATAACGGCAGGTTCTGAAGCTCCGCGGGCAGAAGCTTGAGCTTACGCTGCTCGACGTGGCTCGGCAGCAGGTGAAGTTTCGCTTGGCTTCTTCTCTTCTGCTCTGTGCTGACATTTCAAAACTGAATTGCGATGGTGGTTCTGATGTCCTGAACACGGGTTCGAGATTGCAGGAGGCGGATGAGCTCATCATCGGGCTTCCCGTGTCCGCTGACGGGAGGGAGACACCGCAGTCCAACAAAGTGCGGAGCGTCGTCGGGAGACTCGCCGTCCAAGCGGCCCAAAGGTGTGTCGCATCGCATGGCTGTACTTGTAAATTTGGATCGCTTCGGTCTGGAGCCGGCTGCTCACCAGACTCATCGAGACTTCTGAACTGAGTGCATTGCTTCAGTGCGGTGTGAATGTGTGATGATTGTTGCGTAACTCAGTGGATTTGTTTTCACGGCAGCAGGGGTTTGAGGGTATATCTGCAGGATGAATATGGAACGTCCACGGACGCCCTAGATTACATGATCTCGAGGTGAATATTTGTTTTGTTTGGATCCTGCAAAACTTGGCATAATAACACTTAGCATTTGCTAGCAACATGCACCTTGCTAATTTTGCTACAACGCGCCTTGCTAATTTTGCTAGCTTAGTACCTAGCACATGACCTGTTTGGATCCAGGCTGTACTGATAAGTTCAAGTGAACAGGTATTCGACTTGGATCAAAATGGGCCTTGTGTTCACGGCAAACGGGCGATGATCTGACAGTTTCCCATATCATTGTTGCCGCAACATTATAGCTGGACCTTGCTTCTAATTTTAATTTTAAAGATCAAAACAGGCCTGTTCTGTTCACCGCAAACTGGCAATGATCTGACAGTTTCCCATATCACTGTTGCTGCAACATTATAGCTGGACCTTGATTCTGATTTTAAAATCTGAACATTTAAATATTACAGTACGGCTCCATCCTATCAATGCAGAAGCTCAAGAATAAAAATTTGCTCCTGCACATCGCTGACTTTTAAATCGTGTCAAACTGATAGTTTGGGAAGAATCACTGAGAAGCTTGCCTGATTATATACCTCAACTTTCAGGGGTGTCAAGAAGTCTGCCCGTGATACCAAATCTGATGCATATGCTGCTGTGGTATTTGACGCGACCTACTATATGTTTCTACTTAGTATTTATTTACTCATGTTTCTGATTGCTTGCATTTGTTGTAGATGATTTTGAAGAGATATTTCACGTCATCAGGTCAAGGGGCTACGATTGTTCTCCCCAGGCAACCAGAGTTACAGGACAAGTTAATAGTTCAGTCTAGGCAAGATGCTGAAATTTAGAAAGGCATGTCTTCTAGTTTCTCCATCAGTAGAGAACATGTCCACTCCAGTTGAGAGCACCTCATTTTCTATACCTTCTCATCCGCTGCGATGTACAGTAGATGTTTGTTTGAGATATTCTAATTGTACTGCATCAAAATTACAAGCTGTTTTTGAACGTGGTCATGATTGCAAATTGAGTATCGTACCAAAAAAACAAAATTTAATAACATTTTCATTGTTGCATTTCGTGATGTGTTTTCATGGGCATCCTACCTAGATTTTCTTTCTAAACTCTTGTATATAACTTATAGCTCTGACATTCCGCTAGCCTGTTTACCTTATATAGCACTTTATTAGGTCGTGTATTTACATAGTTTCAATCACGTGAGATTGCAAAAAGGAATTTGTTCAGAAATAGTTTGGACGGTCCAAGTTGGCAAGCAGTAAGGTACTTTGCAACAATCCCTTGTCCCGTTCCATGCAGCAAATGTGCTTCCTTTTTTCTCAGTTCAGTACAACTGGCCTATCTTTCCTGTATCTGCAACAATCATGGTGTCTGCAGGCAATGTTTATACATTACTACGAGTACACAATGGAATGCCTGAGCGAAACCAGCAAAATCAATTGAAAATTAACTGATCTGAATCAGCTGTTCATATGGTGACGAAGCATCTCAAATCTGTGCATAAAAGAATCAGTACAGCTTGCTGAATTCAGTCTCCTGTGCTGGTTCACCAATCCGGGGAAAGAATGGATCCCTCTCCAGCATCGTCTGCAGTGAGTCCATCATCCTCACCATGGAAGCCCACAAGAATGGCGCCGAGCAAAATGCATATCCAAAGACTGCCAGAGCCCTCACAACACCATCATTGTACCATGGGAATGCCATGACGATGAGCATGCCCACAATCGCGAGCCATGTTGTAAGCACGTCGAGTGCTGGGAGCAGAAAAACATTGATAACGAGCATTGACAAGGCAAGTGCACCAAATAGGTAGACAGACCAGCCCATGATCGGGTGAACTGTGCGTGGGATCACAAAGAATGGAATGGAATATGCAGCCACCATAGCTACAATTGCAGCCAGTTTGATCAGCCACTGCACCAGGGCACCTTGCTTCTCAGGCCGTCGGTTATAACACAGTTTGGTGATACCTGGCCTTGCCAACCTGGTGACCGTTATGATAACTATGTACATCAAAACCTCCATCAGAATCACTGGCATTTCAGCAGCATACCTGTAAATGTAAGCAGGTAACTGTTAAGTGGATAGAACAGAGGTACATAATTTGCTTCTGTGTTGTTTTGTTGACTCACCCAAGATCGTCCCAGCGCTGCTTGTGCCAGGAAAGTCCTAATGGCAGGACTGGCCAGGACCACCAGTACCAAGGTTTAAACCAAGGTGCGCTGGGGAATGTGATGACACTGTTTGGCCCACACGGGACATGCCAATGTAGCTTGAGATCTGCAACGTTCAATCAAAAGAATGGTTGAAATTTTCAGAAGCAATAGCTGCCAGCAGGTGCATTGGTATTGAAGCTGTGTAGCTGCAGCACTCACAGTAGTAGGATGCATCCATTTGATAGCCGAGAGGAAGGCGATAGGTCCCATTGAGCTTTGTGCCATTCTCAGGAGGGTGAAACATTGGTTTGTCCAGCAAGTCTGGGTAGCACCCAACCAAAAAGCCTTGGTCAGCACCATCAGAGTTTTCACGGCCAGTTTCCAGGTCATGAAGCATGCCCTTGAATACATCAATAGAAGGCTGCAGATTGAAGAATCCAATATTAGTCTAGTTGGCCATTGCATGTCACGACATATCTCAGTGTGTGAGTTTAACAAGAATCAATTTATGGGCATTTTCTTCTCTATGGATCATTCATACTGGCAGATGACGTATACTTCATGTTTAGGGGTATGCATGCTCAAATTCTATTAGTTTTTAATTGGCACATGACTAATTTGTGCCATTATTAACACAGCTGTGAATGCAGGGAGATTGGTTAAATTTATGATGCATATTGTTACTAAACTAAAGAGGTTTTGTACGACATAGCTAAGTCAACAAGTCCTCACGATTTCAAGCAAAATGACACAAATTTTGGTTGTATCGGATCAAACTGTCACAAGTGGAACAACAAAATTCAGGACATACCTGGAGCACGAAAAGACCAGTGTGGAAGTAGCACGGGTTGATGAAAACAGCACAGAACTGTCCACATTGGAATAGCTCATCTGTGTTCTGGAGGAAGATGTTATCGGAATCAATCATGACGACACGCTCATAGTCCACCAAGGTCCACGCATAAAGCTTGTTCAGTGTCAGCTTGAACCTCTTGTTGATCCCTCCTAGGTTACCCTCGTAAGGATTCCTGAGGTTCTCCACTATCACCACCCTCAAGCCATCCTCCTCTGTCCTGCATAAGTCCCCATGTATTGTGTCAATAGGTGTCTCATTTCCAACTAAAGTAAAACAAATAGAAAATGTTTTGTTGGCCGTCGTGAAATGATCAAGCCATATCTTAGGAGAGATTCGCGGATAGCTATTAATCATTTAAGACTGACCATTGAAAGACAAAAGTATTAGCTATGAACCTGGTCAGACAAACTACGGAAAACATATATTTTCCTACAAAAGAAAATCCACTGTGCAGTCACTATTAAAGAAGAAAAAAAGGAAAGTTGACCAGTGTAATTGGATTGGATAGCAGACAATTTTAAAGTACAGGCTGCAACCAGCGACAGGAAGCCAATAGTCAAAGCTTGAGAGCTGGTGCATCTATGGCAGCATATTCTGGGAGACTAACAAGCAACTTAATACTGCGCATATATAACGGCAAAATAAGCATGCAGATGCAGTGCATATGTCTCCATGTGAATGGCCGAAGTTACCCCACAAGAATTTGAAAACAAAAAGGCAAGCTTCCTCTCTGCAGATGGTCCCTATTCCACTTCCGAAACCTGCAAATCATCGCGCTCCCAGGTACCCGAAACACGTCACACCCCCTTGTATTGCAGTCTTGGCTTCAGTTTCTACTTGCCGCAACGAGACGCGACGCGGGTTTGCAGTGCGTAATAAAAATTGAATTAATTACTGCTTGCTAATTGCTAATAAAAAATGGCCTGGAAAGTTTCCCCAGGAATGGCTTCCAAAATCAGGATTCGCTATTGGTTGATCAAGGAGTGTAGCTGCCCTGCAAATAGGGAAGGAAGGGGAGTCGAAAAACGGAGACGCGTCCGAGCGGAAGGAGGCAAGCACTACTCACATTGCGCGGACCCAGTCGCGCGGCACGTCGGCGGAGGCGATGAGGACGCGGTCGGCGTCGGCTTGGACCCGTGTGAGGGAGCGCATCATGACGCGCACGGCGACGTAGAACTCGTAGTCCCGCGGCGTGCCCATGTACATCATGGCGGCGTACGCGTGGCGGTGCCTCGGCGGCGGGCCCTCCACCCTCCGCGCCAGGCCCCGCCGCTCCTCGCTCGCCGCCGCCGCGGTCACCGCGAGCAGCAGCAGAAGCAGCAGCGACGCCGGCCTGGCGACCCGCGGCAGCGGCAGCCTCGCCATCGCCGCCGTTCGTTCCCGCGGTTCCACCCCACGCGAGCGAGGGTCGGTCGCGTCGCGTCAGCCGGCCGTTGACCACTAGCCTGGTGATGAGCGAACTTAATAGGCGCCGCGCCGCGCCGCGCCGCGCCGTGGCCTGGCCGGGGCTCGGTTGCGAGGCGCTAGCTGCCTTGCTCGGCAGTCGGCACCACCGCTGGGTATGTACGGTACGCCGGTGTTTGGGGGAGGACGGATGAGGGAGATGCTTGATTGATTGATGCCGCCTCGGCTCGATGCTTGTCGTTGGAAAAAGCGAGAGAAGAACAGGGAAGGGAGGGACTAGGGAGGGAGGGAGGAGGAGGTCAGAAGGTAGGGGAAACGGGGCGGCGTTTATTTATGAGTTGTGGGAGAGAGACCTGCCCTTGCCCTGCCCTGCCGCCCCGAGTGCCCGACGGCCGGAGACGCAGATGCTTTCCCCTTGTCCCGGTCCAGCGTAGGTACGCCCCCACTTGGTACGTATCTGACACGCGGGACCGGGTCTCCGGTCGGTCCCGCACTCCAGCGACGGCGACGGTTGGCTACGCAGCTACGCGTCGGGTGGCCGCCCGCCGCGGCTAAAGCCGAGCCGAGCGAGCGCAAAGGAAACAACGCCGGAACCGTCGGCATCGGGCCGGCCGGAGTCGGACGGCGGGGCGGGGACGCTTTCCTTGTATGGGAAGGGGAACTGTCAATCAGCAAGTGGCATGTCCGCCCGTGCAACGTGAAGGAACCGAGCGGAGAAGGGAGAGGAAGGAGACGACTGCGGACTCCGGTGTTGGGTTGGTGGGCGCGGCCGGGATGGACCGGACCCGTTCTACACGCGCTCGACGACTCTAGTACACGTTTTAGTGCTGGCGAGTGGCAACTCCAACAGGACCGGGATGGCTGGCTGGAGAATGGGTAATTTCTTCCGACAAGACAACCAGATTTTTACGCCTCGGATTTGGTTAGGCTCAGTCCAGCTGCAGTAGATGTTACCTGTGTGGCTGGACTTCAGTAATGGGTGTGTTTAGAAGCCCAAATTTACTTCAAAATTTCCTCGCATTCCCATCACATCCTATCACATCCTATCACATCGAAACATTCAACGCATCCAAAAACCCTCACGCCACTATAAAATTTAGGTAAATAAAAAACTAATCAGACAGATTTAGATATACATCATGGAGACGATTCTTTTTTTGGCTGGCATTACGCCATAATAGGATAATATTTACCACTAACAAAACTAAACACGCTTCAAACAGCACGATGCGACGCTATTATTAGGGAATTTTCAGCCAAAATTTTGGCTTCTAAACACACCCAATGTCGTTCCGATTAGCACTGCAGCTGGCAGGCAGTGCGTTTTTCGTTTCATCAGTGGTAAGTAAATAAAACAGCCCTGGGACAGTGAGGGACAGGGACCCCTCAGCAGGCTACGGCTAACGTGTCATCTAGCCGGGTGCCGACGTGTGGTCCTTTCGCCGTCGCCAACTCCGGCACCTGACGTGATCAAACCTAGTATAGCTCGGTGTGTTTCATCTCCTGTGTTGTGTCTCATCCAAGCCGCAGGAGCCGGACGGGGGCGTCGTGTTTCGAATTGGATGGTTCGCAGCATGAATCCAGGACGAACATGTTTGGACCGTCCCTCCATCCTCTTCAACCTTGAATGAAAGGGACAAGAACAAGAAACGGATCCATGTTTGGACCCGACCGTCGCACCTAGGTCGAGCTCGGATGCTCAGGTCAATCAAAAGAATAATATAAATCTTTTTTTTTTTTTTCAATAAATCAAACAATCTCAAACGAGAGTTGCCGAGTTCCTAGTTGCGATTACGAGTACTTCTCCCTTTGCCTCGGCTAGCTCACCGGACTCTGGAGCCACACGCGACACGCGACATTTGATGAGCACTGGAGTATAGTTACAGCTAGCTGCTCGTGTCCGTGTGCTCTACTGGCTCCTGCTCACTTCTTCTGGGACTGGCAGATGGTGCAGCATCAACATCATTAGCGACAGTACGGAGCTAACAATGTCAACCGCCCTGCATTAATTATGGAACGCCCTAGTTTAAATAAATAATCGAAGGTGGAAGCGATATCTTAATTCCTATGACGTATCCAAACGAGTCTAACACTCTAACTCAACTGGTTAAAGTAAAGTACTGGAGAAGGTCATACAGCGCAACTATATATACAGCTTAATTCCAGCCTTGTACAATTTAAATTTAGTGATCTCAATATGAGTCTAACTGAATGTAAAATAATGCCATGCACCCCGAGTATACATGTTCGAGTTTTCTCCTATTTTACGTACTCATTTTCTCACTAATTAATTAAAACTTGTCTAATCTCTCATAGGTTAGTCACATAGGAGTATTTTATACTGGTGCTGTACATACGCGAGGGGAAAAAGTAAAATACTCAAATCGTTCTAATTGGTTTATTGGATATTCCTTGATGAAGAGGGAATTTATAGGTGTCCTTTTTTAAAAAAAAAAAAAAACAAGCAGAGAGCTATGGATTATATTGGAGAACAAGCAAGATGCTAATTGTGGTGAACATGAATTTTTTTAAAACTCTCGCCCTTGCTACTTGTGGTGACTAGATAAGACCATGCCATTGTCAATGGACCCTCTATCAATTGTGGTCCTTCTACCTTGACCTTAACGTATGGTCATTTTCGATGGCGATGAGAAATATGTGATCCTTGTTCCAATTGGTAGGCTGCATAGGGTGCAAGTTGAGTTTCTTGGTGCTAATCTATAAGTTATTTGCACCATGGAGTGCAAACCAAATAACATGAAACAGAACAAGGTGGAGCTGTGAGAAGGGATTTAGAGAAAGAGCGTGAGGGTCGTCGGGATTTAGAGAAAGAGCGTGAGGGTCGTCGCTTTGAAGGCAACCACGTCTTTATCGGAAAGGTCATAGAAATCCCAAGCACTCTATATTGCTAAGATACAAGAGCAACACATGACCTAATCATTCAAAACCCTAAAACCCACAAGGATTTAATATATTGTCTATTCTAGTCTTAGATGTGACCTTGGTGGTTTAAGAGGATGAATAGAGTGTATAAACACTTGCTCTAACTTGCAACAGACTTAGGGCACTCCAGCGCACTCAAGCAATTAAGGCAACTCATACAATGCATGCAATCTTCCGTGACCAACTTCTATGTGCACGAGAAGATATGTCATTGAGCATTAATTTCTTCTCAGTGGATCACAACGCGTAGTGCAATGGCCAAGTCTTTGAACATTTATCAGATTATCTAGTGCCCTTCTGACTCCATGCTAGACCCTTAGAGGTCAGTACTTCAACATATATTCCCGCATGGAATATTTTCTTTGACGTTTTTGTTCTTCAACTGGCTGACACTCTTCTTTTCTTCTAGTCGGACTTTCTGGTCTATATGCAGTTCAACAATGCCTTTGCACTAAATCTTGCCAGAACTCACACATAATTTTCTGATGGATGTAAAGCCTATTTTGCCAGACCGTCTGATGTATGTGTCTTCTACACACTAAGCTCTTGTTTGGTTAGAAGTTTAGTTGATTATAAATTTTAGTTCACCTTTGCACACTTTGTATATATATGTCTAAATAAGTGTATTGTAAAAATATATGCAATGATTTTGTTATGCACCATAAAAATATTAGTAACCTCTTGTATATATTTGATTAAAGTTGAGTATATTTGACTTTCTGATACGTGAGAACTGAGAAGAACCACTAAAAGGGGGACGGAGATAGTAGTCTATATATGGTTCTTTCAGAATTAAAAAAAAAATAAAAATCGGAGATTCAAGCATGCAAAGTTGCCCCTCTGAATGGAACGTGACCATCCAAGCGAAGCGACCGTCGTTTTGCTTGGGGCCAAGGTAGGCGCACTTGCTGTATCGCCCAGTGTTTGGGGATAAGAGCAGGAGCAGCGACGAGGCAGACACGTCCGGGCGATTAAAGAACAACGGATATGTGTCGTTGTTTGTTTTTTTTTCACCATCATATATATATATATATATATATATATATATATATATAAAACTCCATCTGCTTGTCTGCATCGACCATATCCTTTCGTGTACTCAAGATGGAACCAGTGACGCGTCTACACGTCTGAATTAGTTTCTCAAGACGTGATGTTTCAATCCGGTGTCGCTGATGCAAGGCAGAGCTGGCCCGTCCTCTTCTCCCATTGCGCAGAGATATATACGATACAAAAATTGCCGCCGATGCAACAAGCCATGGAGCAGTCTCTTGTTTTCTTGTTTGTATACGCGGATCGATTGGGTGACGCATACTGAAACGAAACGAAACGATTTTGTTTTTTACCCTGAAACGAGGCTCATCCCCTTTTTCGGCGCCGTCATTTCCGTAAACAAGTGCGGCATCCGCGTCCAGAAAGCAAAGTATCAGTGATGGAATGACAACTGATGGCAAGGATATCGATATATCTCAGCAGTGCAGAAGGTAGCAGAACAATATTTTGGTTCCAGAATAAAGAAGTCTTGTGTCTCTAGCAACACGTACGGTGAAGAAGCTAAAATTCCTCTAGGCGGCCGGCACGGCGTGTCGCTTTTGCCGCATGGACGAGCTGCCCCATCGTGCTTGCGCTGCTCGCCTCCGATTTGTCGTTGGTTTACTTGTCCTGCGTTGTACCTGTGCTGTGTGAAGCTAAAGTGGCGTGAAGCGTGTGTCCGGTTCGTAGCGCTAGCGCTGGTACTAGTAGTATACAGGATAAGAGAGAGCTACTAGAAACGAACTGGGACACGATCCCCTTCGGCAATCGGCACCACCGCAGCAAGCACGCACGTACTACGTTAGCCTTACCTTGCTCAGTCCCGGAACGAGCACGCGCACGGAGAGCCGCGGACGCGACGCCATGCCCGCGGCGGTGACCGTGACTGGACCCCGTCCGTCCAGACCGAAGCGGAGAGGAGCACGTCGACGACACGACTCGGTCGAAGCGCGCCCGCGCCTTCTCCTGTGCCTGTGCGCGTGTGCCCTTCCCCGTCGTCGACGCCTGGCGTGGCGCGCGCGGACGTCTCAGTATAGTATTCCTCGCGTCGCGTGATTACGGCCCTAGGACACGACCGTCCGTCCTTCCTCACGGTACGCGTCGGATGAAAATATCTCGGCAGCTCGATCCGGTCCGGTTGTCTGTCGCCGTCGTCGCTCTCGTCAACCAGTTGTCGCGCCTTTTTCGTCCTTCCCCTTTGAGTCCGCGCTGCTTTTCTCTGTTGACTGCCCCCACCTTTGGTAGCCTTCTCACGAAGCAAACCAGCGATGATCGAAAGGTAGGGCGCGACGACGGTTCACGCGGAGAGGATCCCGGCGATACGGTCGCGGAAAAAGGCTCGCGCTTACATATTCCTCTCGTGGACTTGGGTGACCTCTCTTGGTCAGTCATCAAGGCATGCTCATCACCGTATGAACTGGTGAACGAAAGTTCTACTCGCGGCGGCTTGTAACTGATCATGGAAATAACGGAAGATCACATCATTGACCACTTTATTCGCTTCTTGTGACCACACTCGATCTGCTGGTTGCTGAGCGAGTCGTCGTCGTCGATCATTCCATATACCTTGCTTCTGCTTGTTAATGACCTATGTACCTATGTAGTACTACTAGGTAGGAAGGTATGAAGTGGTGAAAGAAACTTCTACTCGCGGCTTGTAACTGAGCTCGGAAATAATCAAATAACGGAAGATCACATGCACGATCGAGGGTCACTTTATTCGCTTTCGATGACAAGACTCTGCTGGTTGTTGTTGTTGCTGAGCGAGTCGTCGTCTGATAACTGATATATACCTTGCTTCTGCTTGTTAATGACCTACCACTACCAGGAACGCACGTACGGCACGGCTGATAGATACTACAGGATCTAATCCACGAGACACGAGATCGAATCAACCAAGGGAAGCCGACTACTAGTCATCATGACCGAGCTACTAGCCTAGTACTTACATGCTTCGCTGGTGCTTCCTACTACGTGCTGAGTCGCACCCGCATAGAGATTAATTCTTTCCTCTTTGGATCGGAGAAAAGGAGATTAAGGCAGGAGACCTTGACGCGTACACCTTCTGTCCCGTAAAGAGTGTCGTTTTAGGGTTTTCAAACATCGTGGTTTGACCATGCTCAAAAAAATATCGTGTTTTTCGACCGTCTCGCCTTATTTAAAAAAATTATATAAATTATAAAATAAATAAATCATTATTAAAGTATCACTAGTGATAAACTAAGTCATAATAAACTAAATAATATTTATATAAATAATTTGAATAAGACGAATGGTCAAATAACAAGTCAATAAAATCTAAAAACGATATTTTCCTACGTCTTCAAAAGAATGTAAACCTCGTTTCCCGAGGAATCAAACAATTTCAAATTTAACCAAATTTATACAAAATAGCGATAATATTTGTGTCATAATATAAGTATCTTAAGATTAATCATGTAATATATTTCTATACTACATCTATTCGAGATACAAATGTTAGTAACTTTTTGTATAAATTTAGTTAAAATTAAAATCGCTCGACTTCTCGAAACGAGATTTACATTCCCTTTGAGACGGAGGGAGTTTTTTTTTATTATTTTTTGAGACAGAAGAGTACGTAGCCGAGAGATACGAGCCAACCGTCCAGTTTGGCCGGCCATTGACCGCCATAATTTGGTTGCGCCAAACGAATGTGGTCATGCTTCTTGTCAAACTCTCCGGCTCAGCTCGGTCCATGTAAAGAGCACTCACAATGCAGTAACTTTATCGTAGCTTTAACACCATTTATTATCTCGGGTGTTGTGGACGGGAGTCTAAATAAGACTTGGAATCTTGGTTTTTTTCCATAAATACACCGCCACATCATCAAAATGCAATAAATATAAAAGGTAATAAATGTTTTAGACTCTATCATGTAGCGTCCCTCAGACCGCGAAGTGCCCTAATCTCACTAACCATGTAACCATTATTACAAGTTGCTCTACCTAGGGCTGTAGCTGTCGCCATCTGCAACTACGCATGCCAATAGGCTCGATCCTCTCCTATCCACACCTGGTGCGCGAGCCTGTCTCGATCCCCGATTCAATCAAATCAAAATTATGCTAAGCCAGGCACGATCATACTGGATAATGTTATCGTAACTTTGGGGTTGGCGATGTTGGTAATTTTAGGTTCGCTGTCCCGCGACTAGACCACCTGCTTCTGTAACACTCTTAATGAAATACGCGCAGCACGGTCGTGACAAAAAAATGATAATAATACTGTGGATATTCTGCTTAATGAAAAATACGTCTAGCCGTTATCGCGAATAATAATACTGTGGATATACATAAGGCCTGCACTGACGTTGTGTTCAGGCCAGATAAGAACTCGTAATGGGTTCTTATTATACTCCTATAATAATACTGGATATATATATATATATACATGTAAAGAGCGCGCAGTTTCTGACTAGGGAGGGCTCTAACTTTTGGGCCTCAGCGATAGCATCTGGTGCCGCTCTTATATGCAGTTAGCACCGTTCTTCATGTGACGTGAATCAAACCTGCTGAAATCAAGCCAAGTTGCTTCTCCTCTGGCCATAAACAAATATTGTTGGTATAACTAGCCAACCAACAAGTTGCAAATAGGATATGGGATCGGAAACCGAGCTCAAGGTCAACCTGAACCAACCTACAGCAATTTGTCAAGAAACCGAAAGAAAGGAAACTGTGATTACTCAAATCTTCATTCATTGCAACTTTGGTAGATTCGATGTATGTATACTGATTTATTTCACCCTTTGAAGATTGTACGTTATATACGGCATCAAATTGCTAGTGCTGGTTTAGCGTTTTTATTTTGAGGGTTAGATTTGGATTTGTGCAGACAATTCAAACTTACTCATAATAACCTTCACAGCTTCATCTCAATTCATACTTACTGTCTGTATTGTAACTGGGCCGCGCGCATCCCACCAGAGATTGTGATGCGCAGGCCTAATTCACTAGTTAATGGGCCTTTCCAATGCTAAATTCACTAGTTAATGAGCCGCGGGCCGTGCTTCGCCTGAGCTCGTGTCCTCGCCAGGCCGCTGGCCTGCTTGCCTCCAATGGCGCCTGGGGATAGTGTTGGTGGGCTGCATGGTAGACCAAATTTTGAATTGAAAATACCTAAGTTTTTTTTTTTTAAAAAAATGGCACTCAAAATATTTTTTGAATAAAAAATTTATTCACTTGTACATCCCTTTGAGCTCTATAATTTTGATATATAAAATTTGTTTCCATCCGATTTTTATACAAAAGTTATCAATTTTTAAGAGAACTATTAAGGGTTATGATGTCTACATCCCTTTGCATTAGAAAAGTAAAGAGCAGCTGGCTGATTCTGGCTGTTGTATTCTAGCCATTGGTCCTCCCGTAGCAGTCACTTCTTCGAATCCATTTTCATGTCGTTTCTCCTGCTTCATGTATGGTGAGGCAAAGTCAGGATATATCACCACACCACCAAACTTCTCTACACAAGATGGATCCCACCAATAGAGGTTACATACACATGAACCTTTTGAACCAAGACACCTTGAGCCAGCATTCTTAGAGTAGTAGACAAGACTCCCCTCGAATTCACTCAACATTAATTTCCCCAAGCACACTACCCATTCCTCCCAATCCCTGTTATCCCTGTCACCTAATTTCCACATTTTCACCCATTTGGGCATCTAGCCAAATATCGAGTATATGACAATTCTGTAGGCTTTCTTAGTTTTCAGCACCAAGGAAATTGGCTACAATCTACACCAATAAGCTTCCAAGGTTTCCGTGCTCAAGGTTTTCAGTAGCAAGAAAGTTGAGGGTACTCACCAAGGGCTCGTTTAGATGGCAATTTTTTGCCAAAAATTTGCTACTTTTTCCACTCCCTCCCCATCACATCACATTAAATACACCAAAAGACATATGTCCGGAGCAGTAAATGTAGGTAAAAAAAAAGAACTAATTACGGTTCATTTGTACATCACGGATCGAATCTTTTGAGCCTAGTTACCCCTATAGTAGGATAATATTTACCACAAACAAACTAAACGCGCTACGTGAGTGCTTTTGGGGAGTTGGAACAGTTACTTTTTGCTAAAGTTTTTTGCCATCTAAACCAGCCCCAAATCAAGCAGTTGGATGTGCTATACGCTCATGGATCTGGATCGCCTCTCCATGCCCCGCAACACATGAAGGGCAAACTCCAGTGGTTTGGCATTTAGACTTGGCATTCTATATTTTTTGCCAAAACATGTGAAATTTGCTCTCCAATGGTTTGCCAAATGGATTTGCCAAGTCTAATTTGGCAAACCATTTGGAGAAAGACTATAATTTAACTTGGCAAAAAAATTTTGGAGACTTGGCAAAACCCAACTTTTGCCAAACCACCTGGAGTTGCTCTTAGTTCACGAAAAGTCAAACGGATGTGATGAGGAAAAGAGGATAGAAGAGGCCGGGAAAAAAAGGAAAGGTGTGCAATGCAAGTCACATTGGAAAGGTGTCAAGAAGGAGGTTACAAAATGGTGTGGAGTCTATTTCTTCAAGTTAAAAGCACTTGGAGGAGTTGAGTGTTCGATGATATGTAGAAAGGGCTCATGCGTGATTTAAATCACAAAACAGAGAAACCATTCACATTTTTTGACCAAAGAAAGCATTCACATTATGGTCCTGAGATTGAAAACGTGATACTTCAATTTGACCTTGGATCAGCACATAGCTTCGAGTTTCTTCGTAAGATAGGTAGACCATAGCGTCAAATATCGCACCTAAAATTAAGGACCAGTTTATCTCTCCCAACGTTGACACCTCACTTCACTCGTGAATTCCTCTCGAGCGTGCGTGTCCGTGTAAATAAAACGAATAGAAATCCCAGCGTGCGCACGGCTGAACCGTCTCTTTTTCAGCTCGCCGTGACGTACGAACGCTCTACACTCTAGAAATGGCTCTCCTCTCCCTTTCTCCTACCAAACCCCACCATTTCTCCAATACATCCTTTTCACATGCCTCCAAAAACCCATACAACACAACTCTTGGCCTCATGTACAGAATGAAAATATGCGCCATGGATGCATCTCGATATATAGATACATGTATGAACTTCCAAGCAATGTTTTTCCAATTGTTGAGCAGGTACAAATCGCGGACGATTTTGGTAGAACAAACTACAAAATTAAAAGATGATGGAGTTATCTATGGAAATGTCAAAATGTTGGCACCTAATAGCGAGAGAGATACACCATATGGTTCTTCTATCGTTTCATGAGGGTGACTTGCCCTCACAAAAACACTTCTTTCTCTCCATGACATAACATCGCAACTCGATCTCTTCCAAGTACAAGCTCTTGTGTCATCATCGGAGTCTTTCATGGTGGTGCTGCTGCTTCTTCTTCTTCTTCTCCTCTTGTCAAGTATTTAGGCCGCTTCAACAATGCGCTGATAGCCAGATAGCCGAAGCTTGTATTTATTAATTTATTATCTTAATTATACATTATTCGATCGATCCATATTTATCTCGCCGTGCCCATGGAGTCCGGTGGCGGCGGCGGCACGGCGACGTCGCCGGCGTCCCCGCGGCGCCCCTGTACGTCGGCGTCCTCACGGCGCCCCAGCACGTCGGCTTCCTCGCGGCGTCCCTGCACGACGGCGGCGGCCTCCCGCGCCGGCTCCGGCGCCTTCGTGTACGACGGCATGCGCGCCACGCCTCTGTCCACGTCCACGGGCAACCTCAAGCGCTCCCTCCGGAAGGCGGCATCCTTGGGCCACAAGAAGCCGCCCCCTGCCGCCGACGCGATGCCACTGCGGCGCGCGCTGAGCAGCAGCAGGGAAAACGGCAGCACTGCCATCAGTGCGACGTCGACGGAGGCGCTACCGATGTCGCCGCACCGCCGGTCGATGCCGGAGCCTGGAGCCGCCGCGAGCGGTCCCTGGGAGCCGACGACGAGGCGGCGGCGGAGCACCGGGACTGTGGATGACTCCGGCGCCGGGAAGGGGTCGTCGGCGTCGGCGTCGGGCGCGCTGCTTCGGGAGATCATGGCGCCCCGCAGGAAGGGAGGAGCCGGAGAAGGAGGAGGCCGCGCACCGGGCGCGCATGCTGACGGCGCGGCTGCTGCAGTGGAGGTTCGCCAACGCCCGCATGGAGAAGGCCATTGCCCGCGCCACTTCCGCCGCCGAGGTGAGCCATGCCATCCCATGCGGCATCATCGGCACGCAATGCCAAGCAGTTTGTTTTGCCATGTCGTGGCGACTTTCGTTTCGTGTCTGAATCCCGATCGACGGGCATTGTCGCATGCATTGGTTGCAGAACAAGCTGTTCTACACGTGGCTGCGCGTGGCGGAGCTGCGCAACATCCAGGCGGCGAAGCGGATCGTGGCCCAGCGGCGGCGGCAGAAGCTGAAGCTGGCCCGCCTGCTCCGGCCGCAGCTGCCCCTGCTGGCCTCGTGGGAGCCCCCTCGCCAAGCCGCACGCCGACGCCACCGCGGACCTCGCCCGCGTCCTCTCCGCGGCCTGCACCAGCGTACCCCTAGCCGCCGGCGCGCGTGCCGACGACATGGACGCGCTGCACGAAACCATGTTCTCCTGCGTCGGCACCATCAACGAGATCGAAGCCATCACCGACATGTTCTACGCCACGGTACGTACACATGTTCGAACTCGATCGGGGTCGTCTCGATCATCGCCCACGGACGTTAATTTGCCAATGTGCAGGCCGGAGCGACGAGCGGCGCGCTGGGGGAGCTCGTGCGGACGATTCAGCAGGAGATGGAGTGCCTGGAGGAAGCGACGCGGCTGTCGAGCATCGTCACCGGCTTGCAGGTGGGTGCCCGGTCGCTGTCGGGAGATGGATGACCTGCTCGCCGTAGCCGAGGCGGTGCTGGGGATTGACTGCCAGAATGCCTGAGGCTCCGGCACATGGATCCTATAGTTTGCTGCTACTAGTAGCTAGTACATGTTCATGGGCACCAAGCAGGAAATCTTGTTGAGCTTGAGTCGCTTTCTCTTGCCTATTGTGCAGATGCAGGAGGTGAGCCTCCGGGCAAATTTGATGCAGGCAAAGCAGAGGATTGACCTGGGGCTGGGGCGGCGGCGGGGACCGGCCACACCCACACCCACAGCGGCGCTCGCAGCTTCTTTTTCTGGTTGGTGTTTTTGATCGGAACCAGACATGAACAGAAGCAGAGTACAGCTACTCATCACCCACTATAAATTAAGAAAATTGATTAAGGTGCAAGACTTGTGCCATCGTGATTCGTGATGCAGGCAAGCCACTTTGATTCCACGTGTGCTAGCTTGGCCTATAGTATATGTGCGTGTCTGAAAATAAGTTAAAAGTGGTCGTAGTAGATGATGATGATGATGATCGCCATCCGGTTCTGCTGTCCTACTTACTGGAGTATTTCTAGTGAGATATTTATTCATTTCCTCTTGGTGGTGTGGGGTGTGTGTTCAAGATTATATTCATTTCGTGTGTGCTTCAATGCCTGTGCATGTTTATTTATGGATGCTATTTGAGTTATTCATTGGCACCTGTGCACAGACTATGTTGATTCAAGTTATTCAAGGGCTTGCATGTATTTATGAACTACATACATCAGTTGTAAACATTAGCTTATTTTGGGTCAAACAATGACTTGATTTGCTAACCTGTGTTTTCGGATATATTCCCTTTGTTCTTTTTACTTGTATTAACTTTGTCTTAAGTTAAATATTCTAACTTTGATCATCAATTTTAAAGTTTGGTACACGGTAACAATACAAGATTTATGCTTTTAGATTCACTACAAATAAATAAACAGGGGTGGATAGAGCACCAGGCAAGTGTGGGCTCGATCCCCCATCCCCTATAAATAAACAGGTGGCCTATTTCTCTAGATCTACCACTGAAATTTTTCTATAAATCTACCACTGAAAATGAACTAAGATGTCAATTGGGAGAGCTGCCAAAGCCAAAATTTGGCACTCACCTAAATGAAGGCCAATTTTAGTCGGCAAAGTTTGGCTTGACATTCTTGGATACACATGGTAACCGACCGAGGCTTGACATCCTTTGACACACATGAATAACCAATCAAACACACCTCGCCTAAATGATGGGTATCATTTTTACTAATGTATGATGTTTTCTCTAGTACAATACTAATAATTCCTTTCAATTTTCAACTGGAAGCCCCAAATCAGTTTAAGGACACGTCTCGCCATGTGGATACTGATACATAATGTTCACCAAGGAGGATAAAAAAAAACTTTTTGAGTAATAGCTGAATAAAAATATCCAAGCTGAAATTCGTTACAAAGTTCCTACTAAGTAGACTCTGGTCTACACCATCACACGACCTCCAAAAATCAGGAGTTTAACATTTTTTTTAGGGGAATTAGGGGTTTAATATGTACTCCAAGAACATGCCAATTGTCAATAGAACCGGTTGATTTGTTGTCCAGACAAATTGGTCGACTGGCCAACCACCATGGCAATAGAGAAAACGGCCCACAACACGTGTATTGAGGATAGTATTCACACAAGTCCTATTCAGGGGTTGCGCGAACAACACGCAATGGGTGATGGGCCGGAAACGCAGTGGATAGACCATGGGCCAATAACAATGTCATGGGCGCATATATGTCAAGTGGAATATGAGGCCCAAAAAAGAAGACCATTTCAAATACGATTTTATTTCCTTCTATAAACAAAAATAAGAGATAGATTTTTTCCTGTTCTGTTGTGGCAAATTCGTCTTGTATTGCGAATTGGCTTGTAGTCCAATGGTAGGGACGTTCCGATTGGGGACGCCACCCACTGGGGTTCAAATCCCGGTACTGCGACTTTTCTTTGGGATTTTCCCGGGATTTACCGACGTTATGCATTAAGTATATATGTGCATGCGTACCGAGGCCGGTGGCGCGGCCCGTAGCCGCTCTTTTAGCCCGGCCCCGCACGGCATCGGCCCCGGGCACCGGGCCGTGCACAGGTCGCCACCTTAGCCCGTGGCACATACGAGGCATGGCCCGGTGGCCCTGATTTTAATTCTAGGCAACAGCCCACAGCATTTCCTAAAAAAAAAAAAAACAGCCCACAACAAGATGTGTAATATATAAAAGCAGCTAATAGCCCAAAACAATCCTTTCCAAAAAGTCTCCCTGCTAAAGCGTCACGAGACTCTCGGCTCTCCGCGCACGCCCGCGCGGCCTCCAAGCTCAGCCCGGCCGCCAATAAAATGGCGCCGCCGCCGCGCCGCTATAATTTACTATGATTTTTAAAGATTCGCGCCTAATTTTTTAAAAAAGCGCCGGCCAAGAAGTGTGACTGTAGTAAAGACGGCACGGCGGGCACGGCAGCAAGCTCCATCGAGCGGGCGGCTCCTGCGCAAATCGCCCTTCAAAACGCGTGGCGGTAATTTGCATGGGGCGCGCGCGACCTTCTCCTCGCGCCTCCTGCTATGTCCCGTTTCCGCCACCTCCTTCGCCTCGCTGCCGCGCCCTCACGGCGGTCGCCAAAAACGGCTTTTGCCCGATGGCCCGTGGGCATTGAATTCCTTGCTTGGCACGCCGTGCACGCGCGAGACGGATGGGCACACGACGGCACGGGCGCTGCACGACACCGTGTCGGCGGCCAAGACGACATTCGCGTCATGGGCGTCTTAGATGCACGGCGCGGTGCACATGTATAGCATTAAGTGGTAAGCCATATTCCCGTCGACGACGAGGCGTGCGTGTTGTGAGCGTCACCGTGTAATTCTCAAAAAATAAAATAAAAATCATCTTGTATTTCCACGACTTATAATTTAGAACAAAGAGAATATATTCCAAATTATAAGTAGACCTTCGTCACGGCCGCCATCATTTGTCTTGTATTTTCAAGCGAGAAGTATACATTTATGCCTTTTCACATGAATACTACAACTTATAATTTAGAATGAATGGAGTATATATTTATGCGAAAAAGGATAGACGTCGTCGCATAGTTTTTTTTTTCCAAAGATTCTTTTCATTTGATACTACTCGTACGTTCGTAGCACCAATTAGACACAGAACCAATAATGGTATCCGAGTAGTACGCAGTTTTGCAGTGAAGTAATAACCATCTAGAATAATGACGGGATTATGCTTGATTCGCGCGTTGAACCTTGCTACACGGACACGGCCGGTGAGCCGCTGCCAATGTTTTCTTCTTCCCATCGTTCACGGTAGCCCACTTCCAGGGACCAGACGCACTTGAGCGCCTTCTCGTACATGTCGCACCTTCGCTGCTCCAGGTGCGGCTCGCCGACCTGATCCGCCAGCCAGTTGAGGTACTCCACCTGCCCGTAGCATAGCAATGCATGCTCAAGCTCAGCCATTGCAGAGTAGATGAGGTTTAGTCCGAGATCGAGTTGAATGAGCGAACTCTTACATGTCGAGGCCACAGTGTGTGGGTGTGGCGCTTCGGCTTCCCGGCATCCTCCATGCGCTGGTAGTCCTCCTGCACGTCGGCCATCATGTCCTCCTCGCTCGGCAGCTTGGCACGCCCCGACAGGACGGCGGCGACCCACTTGGATTCCAGCTCTAGTGTCGAGAAGATGAGGCTCTGAAAAACACATGTATTTTGTGGGAATAGTCGACTAGAGATGACTTCAATGTGCTATTTATATATAAACAACGTGATATATGTGCTCTTAAAATAGAATTGATTTTTGGAGGTTTTCTACCTTGTATGGCAGCCCAACGAAAGAGAGATTGGGTGCATACTTGGGTGGGAAGACATGCTTGTACAGTGGCCCCACGCGGTTGTCGTCAACGGTGAACCCATCCAGGTCGAGGAACGGGAAATGGTAGTGGTACCTGAAGGTGATTCCACATGCATTGCAGTTCCAAGAGTGCTAAACGTAGTACACAGAGGAGAAAAATACAGAGCTCCATCCATTTTGTGTGCGAGAATCGTACCCTGTGCAGTAAAGAATGGTATCTGCAGCTACAGATGAGCCTTCGGCAAAGCGCACCTGGCCGTCATCTTGGATGCACTCTATCTGCTTATCATACATTCACATTAGTCCGTTAACAGAGACTGCCATATGCGCATGTTACCTTGAAGAAAGTTGATATGAAACAGAGGAGCTAAGAAAGTTCAGAGTTGAAGAACCTCGGCGTGCATCCAAGCGTTATGGTAGAGTTCAATCTTTCCAAGCCTATCCTCGGAGTATCTCGCTGCGATGTGGACTTCCTTGGCAACATGTGAGATTTCTCTAGCAATGTCAATTCCGCTGGCTCCCAATCCGACAACTACGACACTCTGCATAGGGAGTGTATCAGACTGGAACTGGTGAGGACTGAGGACAACCAGCAAGAAAAGGAAGTAGAAGACAAGTACCTGATCTTGAAATGGTTCCGGAGTGCGGTAATTGTGGCTGTGCATTTGCTTCCCTAGCCATTTGTCAATTCCTGTAAAACACATCGCTAGATTCTCTTATTATGCCCTGCTCGGAGGGAGTAAAATTGATGGTAGAAGGAGGCACCTCGGATCTTGGGCAGCAGAGGCACCGAGGAGTGGCCGTTGCAGACGACGACGGCGTCGAATGCCTCCTCCGAGACCCCACCGTCTTGCCCGCGCCACGCCACCGTCCACTGCTCCCCATGCGGCCGAACACGCAGCACTTCGGCTCGGAGCCTGACGTGCGCGGCGACGCCGGAATCTACGGCGAAGGCGTCGAGGAACGCGAGCACCTCCCGGTGGCCCGGGAACGCGCGCGCGTCGCCCGCGAAGACCCGGCCGGCCATCGGGAAGTCCGAGAAGCCCATTAGTTCGCGCGGCAGGTTCGTGCGCAGCGACGCGTAGAGGCTTCCGTGCACGGCGCCGGGGGCGCCCGGGTCCCGGCTCAGCGGGTCGGCGTCCGCGCGCGGGTCGTACGCCCAGGTGCCCCCGCGTGGCCCGACTTCTCGAAGACCGCGACGTCGAGGCCCTCCCGGAGCAGCTGGCGCGCGGTCACTAGCCCCCGCCGGGCCCGCGCCGACCACGGCCACCGTGCGCGGCATGGAATTCACAGCGCCCGATCGTGGTGCTGCTCGGCCGGAGGGCGGGGTTGGTGGCGTGGTGGTGGTGGCGGCTCGGAGTACTTTGGCGTGCCGGGACTGGCGGTGCGAGCGCGATGCTCGACGTCGACGGGCATGTTAAGTATGGAGCGAACCACCATGCTGGACCCAATTGTAGCAAGCTGGTGGCTGCAGCCATGACTTTTGTTGCATCCTGTGGATGACCAATTTACTTGTAGGCTTTATTTTTAATTTAAAGATGTCTGTGAATGTTGTGACTTTTTGGGTGTTAAACTTTGTAATAAGTTTAGTCTGATTGCTGCATTGTGGGGATGAAGTCAGATGTTTAATTCCATTATTGAAAACACAACAGTATGGTGTATGGATTTGAAAAATATAATTTTTTCTATATACACAAGCAAGAAAATTATAGGTATAAATCTACGACAGTATCGCCCAAAAAAAAAAAAATCTACGACAGTATTCACAATTATACATAGAGGAAAATGAAAGTAACAAAATAACGCCTTTTTTTTGACAACTCAAAATAACGCCTTTGGTCCAAGTGAACTGTATGTGGCTGGTGGTATCCGTTGGCTCGGAGCGCACGTTTTCTACGCAAAACACATTCGCTAATCTGGAATCAGGTGCGATGCCTTCCCCATGCCTTCCCCAACGAACGCGAGCCACTGCAGTGGACAACTTCCATATTTTAGTTAGTCTTTTAGTTAAGGAACACCATAGCTATAGGTTCTTATTTAACTAATAATTCCACAAGTTTTGTGTTCCAAAGTGCTTTGCGAGGAATGTAAATGATTTTGTGCACAAATACCAACATCAGCACATATGGCCAAGGATCAATGAAAAAGGTAAATCACATGCTTGTAATGGTATAGATGTGCACACTAGTAGTATATATATAATCAATTAGACCAATTGCGCAACTGTCCCTATTCTAGAGGCTAATTGTTGTTTATTTTTTTTTTTTAAAAAAAAACTTTGCACATTTACCCCGTTTTCCAAATACGAACCTACCGTCTGCCCCCTATTTTCATTCTTCGTCGGTTGCTCAAAAATTAAGGCCAAAAATATGTTTAGAAAATAGGAAAAATGGAAAAAGACTGGAGTGCCCCCTTGTCCTGAAGAAACAACTCTCGGCCTCTCCCGTTTCTCTGTACGCGACTCACTTCTCTCGGCGGCTCTAGGTTGAGGCAAGGGTGGCGCTAGGGTTTCCGGCAGGCAGGTGGGCGGGTGCCGTCGGGCGGGCAAGCAGGCTCCGTCGGGCAGGTGCGTCGCGGGAGGGCCTCGCGTGGGGAGGGAATCGTGCGGGCGGGCTTCGCTTCCTCGCGCGTGCAACCTTCAAGGATGCGGCAGAGCTCGCCAGACTCGTGCAGCCGACGGACCTTGTCGGCGCCGCCGATGAGCACGCCCCCGATGAGGAGTTGCGGGAGAGAGAAGTCGCGGCCCCTGACGGCGAGGATCCCCTGGAGCTCCCGCCGGCGCGCGGCGTCCATGGACCCGGTGCACCGCCGCTTCCTCTTGTTTGCTTCAATTAAATTTTTTATGGTTGTACAAAAAAAAAAAAAAAAACGGATTGATTCTTGGCTCATTCATGTCCGGTACCGTTATATATGATACGTGCTGGTTTTAGAGAAGTACTACCGGGACATTTCTCCTTAATGTTAACAATGCAAAACTTGATTGCGTACCCGTCCCCTAGATACTGTCACAATAGTAAAAAAAAACGTTAGGTAGAGAAAGGAGATGAGGAGCAAGGTCGATCACCTCTTTTAACTCAAATCTGAAATATGATTTCAATTATGAAATGGAGAAGAACATGTAACCCGGCCAAATGTTGAACTTGGACACCGTGCTCCGGCTTCACACTACACTGACGACACCTTAATGCTAGCAGAGAAAACGAAACTAACAATAAATTGACAACTAAACAATGACAAGATTAGCAGGGAATCCCGCATGCATGCTGGAATCTGTATACTACGTGCGCACGCAACGCATGTACGTACACATGATGTATCGATGCATGCCATGCGTGGTTTACGCGCACTTGAAGCCCGTGGGGACCCCCCTTGCCGCAGAAGTTGAGGACGAGGCTGAGGTTGACGGGGATGTTGAGGTTGAGCCCCAGCACGTTGGCCTTGATGGCCGTGCAGAGGCACACGGCGGCGTCCAGCTCCACGAGCCCGTTCAGCAGCGGGCAGCACGGCTCGTTCACCGGCACGCCGGCCTTGGCCTTGATCAGGTCCAACACGTTGGCGCACACGCCCAGCTTCAGCGCGTTCGTTGGGCAGTGGCCGTACCACCGCCCGCTCGTGCCGTCGTTGCCACCGCCGCCGCCGCCGATCCCACCGCCACCGCCACCGCCACCGATGGGGCCGTACCCGCCACCACCGCTGCCGCCTCCGATGGGTCCGACTCCGATCCCACCGCCACCTCCACCAATCGGACCTATCCCACCGCCGCTGCCACCGCCACCTATCGGGCCGCCGTACCCTCCGCCGCCACTGACCGGCCCGCCCCCATTATTGCCTCCCCAGCTGCCGCCGCTACTCCCCTCACCCGGCCCGCTGCCACCGCCATATCCGCCGCCACCATGCCCACTACCGCCATGGTGCCCGCTGCTTCCGTGGCCATTGTTGCCCGGGCAGTAAGGGCAGGCGTTGGCCGCCGCCAAGAGCAGGAGGTTGAGGGCGAGGAACAGTGACACCTTGGTGGACGCCATTGTTGGTCACGTGCAGCTAAGCTACACCTAGCTAAGCAGGCAAGCACCACCCGCGCTGTGGCAGCTGCAAGTGTGGATCTCCCGGTTGAAGGAACGTCGCTTTATATACACAGTGATCTCGCTGCTACAACTCCAAAGTTCTAACGTTGGGTTGGGAAAAATCAGCATTCAGCAAAGCAAAACAAGGTGGAGCGGAAAGCGACAGAGCACACGGCGTTGTTCTTCGGGAGGCGGGCCGGCCGGGTAGGACAAGAAGCCGTGACTGGATAACACATGCATGCATGCGCGCACGGGCAGAAATGGCCCATGGCTGGCATGGCATGGCATGGTCGGCGGCCGGTGTGTCAACCCGTGGGCTGGATGGGGAGACCTTAGCAAGTTGGCTGGCGCTGCGGATCATGGTGACAGCGGTGGCAAATTTGGATGTTTACCGAGCAGGGCACGGATAATCGCCAAAACAAATCCGCATTCAGTTTGAAAAGCTTAGGGTAAAGCACTAGATCGGCCCCGTGTTTAGCGGAATCCCTAGGACCTAAATGGACGGTGTACTTAATATACACGCCTCTGTTTCTCTGTGTACTATGTACCTGTAATCTGTAGAGAGTACGTACGACGAGTCAGATCCATTGAGCCATGAGATGGGCGCCGGCTTGGCGGGTAATAAGGTCACGGGATGGCTATAGGTTTCCGGGATGTGCTGTACAAGTATGTTTGCATGTGTCCGGCCGGTGTCCACAGCGGCGGCTTGTGTTTCTTGGCACCGCTAGATGCTGACAGAGGGTACCCAGGATATGGTGCAGCGCCGTGGTTGGTCCCAGAAAGCAGAAACCCATATCTCCATATCCTACCCCATGTCATTTTGTGGTGTCATTTTGCGTTTCAGATTTTCAGTAGCCACTTGTGTGCCGACATGGGCCAGCACAGGAGTAAGTAAAAATTGATTTGAAATTATGGCCACTAGTAACCTTTGTTTATTAAGTAGCCTCAACGTCTTCTTCGTACATATAACATGTCAGAGTCCTGCCCCCCCCCCCCCCTTCTCCACTCGGTGCGTCCTCGCGTGGAATCATTGTGCAAATTTCTTAATACGGCCTGGATACGTATCCGCGACTTATCCGAGCCATATCCGTATCTGCGGCATGTCAGATACACGATACGCTACCCCCTTGCTGTATCGATCCACGCATCTGAGGCGATCGATGGGTGGGTCACCCTCCCATGGTATTGTCTCCACTCCAAGAACAAGGTCGCCTAGCACGTTTTCTCCTAATATGATGTCGTTGTGTGGTTATTGTCGGAGAGAAGTCAAAGCAGCACTGATAGCAAACTATGTAGTTGAAGATGTAGTAGTTGTGTGCTAGGGTCGGTTTTTGGCCCATGAGCTGTTAGTATCGTGGCCTTTAGTATGGCTGCATTGATGCATCAACCCAAGGGTCTAGGGAGCTTGTATACCGTGCATGTTTCCCTTTGGAAGGATGAAGCCTATCATCAGTAGACATAGTGCCATCACTAGTCTCTTTGGAGGTATGGTTGCCCGATACTCTATGGTGCCGGAGAGTAGGTCACCCGTGCTATATTCTGATGGCATTATGAGAGGCTCACTGGAGTTGTGGTGCGTGTTGATGTAGACATCCTTGAGGGCGAGGAACCGGTGGATGGTGCTATCGAACACCGTTATTGCTGATAGTTTGTGTTGCAGCCAATCTCATGTCAACAAAATGCTACTAAGGAATGTCAGATCCCTCCCCCGATGTTGATGAGGTATGGAAGCATGCCTCCATTAGTCATAGGTTTGTCGTTTGTAGTGATTCCCTTGTTCAAGGGACCATCTCGATATTGCTACTCTGCAAACGAAGGTGGCGGCAGCGATGGTACGCAGATGTGACTCCTCCGGAGCTTGGCGAGGACTTACAATGATTGTGGAATTTGCGTTGATAACGGTCAATGCCTTTTTTCCTTTGTAGTCCTATTTGGTTGCTCCGAATCTCAGCGAGTTGGTTAAGGTGCCAAATGTGGCGAGCTATGCACCCACCTTGTCAGTTGGGACCAATGGATGGACTTGCTGCATAGTGGCTCCTGCTCTTCGCCAAATTCGGTCACCCATGGTGGTCGCGGAGGCGGCAACGTTGTTGGCCATTGTTGCGGTTGTGGCCATGGAAACGGTTGCGACAATGGAGGTTGTCATCGGCCAAACAATAGCCCCAACACCGCATGTCCTAACGCGCCAATGGTGTAGCAAGGAGGGTCACACTGTCCCGCGCTGCTTCAAGTGGTTTGATGCGTCCTTCATTGGACCCCCGGAGAATAGATCGACCTCAACATCTACTACCTCCTACAACGTTGTTGGCACAAATTGGTATATCTATACGGGAGCTACTAATCACATTACCAGCGGGTTGGAGAAACTCATTATAAGAGACAATATATGTTACCGACCAGGTTCATAAATTCAACGACACAGGTACGAAACTCAACCAAATTGGTCGAAGTTTTGTTCGTACCCCTGAATGAAATCTTGTTGCAAACAAGTTCCTTTATGTTCCTAAAGCTAGTAAAAATCCTTACCTTTGTACATTGACTCAAATGATAATCATTCCTTCATGAATTTATCCTGATTATTTTGTGATCAATGATTAGACAACAACAAAAACCACTCCTTTGAAGCAACTGTGAAGGTGGCCACTATCCGTTGAAGTCTAGGTCTTCCTAAATAAGTGGCTCCTTCAAGTCTTCCTTGTATAGCAGCATAGCCGTCTTGGTCACCCTTCGTTTCTAATAGGTTGTCAGGTCCTTTGCAATAATCACATTGCCTTTGTTTCAAAGCGAAACAAGGATACGGTGTGTGTGATACCTGTTAAAAAGGCAATAGTCACCAAATGTCAACAAGTGTATCATCTAGTCCTTTTTAGCTAATTTTTTTTTCTGATGTATGGGCCCAACTCCCACCTCTGTTGGCAAGAATAATTTTTGTGTTAGTTTCATTGATGATTTTAGCAAGTTCTCCTGGATGTATTAGTTGTGCCATAAATATGAGGCCTTTTAAAAAATCTATGATTTTTGAAACATGGTTGAACGATAATTGAAAGCCTAGTTCAAATCGATTTGGGAGGTCTATCAGGAATGCATTCTTTCAACGACTGGGGTTCTCTCGTCATGTTTCTTATCCTTATCATAATGGCGCTTAGCTGAACGCAAACATCACCATATTGTTGAAGTAGGCCTATCGGTTGCTTTCATGCCTCTTTCTGATGAACCGCCTCCCTAGCAAAGTCATCTATGGCCATACCCAGCTAGAGCGGTTGTTTCATCAAGCACCATTTCATGTTCGACCAATCTCCGCCCCTACAATTCACGGAAGCTTCAATTTCGCTCCAAGAAAGCGAGCTCAGCAGACCTGAAGCCGAAACCCGTAAAGAGCTCGGATGCAGCGGCGCGCGGAGGTAGCCGTAGTGGGCGCGGGCCCGGCGGGGGGGCTGGTGGCCGCGCGCGAGCTGCTCCGCGAGGGCCACGCCGTGGCCGTCTTCGAGAAGTCCGGCAGCGTGGGGGCACCTGGGTGTACGACTCGCGCGTGGACGCGGATCCGCTGGGCAGTGACACGGGGACCCCGGCGCCGTGCACAGCAGCATGTACGCGTCGCTGCGCACCAACCTGCCGCGCGCGCTCACGGGATTCTCGGGCTTCCCGCTGGAGGGGCGGGTGTTCGCCGGCGATCCGCGCACGTTCCCGGGCCACCGGGAGGTGCTTGCCTTCCTCAATGCCTTCGCCGCGGATTCCGGCGTCGCCGCGCACGTCGGGCTCCGAGCCGAAGTGCTGCGGGTGCGGCCGCTCGGTCGGGGACAGGGGGAGCAGTGGGCAGTGGAGTGGCGCGGGGAAGACGGCGGGGTGACGGAGGAAGCATTCGGCGCTGTCGTCGTCTGCAACGGCCACGGTTCGGTGCCTCGGGTGCCCAAGATCCGAGGTGCCTTCTTCTACCTGAAATTAAGAAGTGATAGAACCCTATCAGATAACAAGAGAACCTAGCGATGTTTGTGTGTTACAGGAATTAACAAATGGCAGGGGAAGCAAATGCACAGCCACAATTATCGCACCCCAGAACCATTTCAAGATCAGGTACATGTCGATCCTCTAGATCCTTTTTTTGCAGGCTGTCCTCACCAGTTCCTGTCTGATACACTCTCCTTGCAGAGTGTTGTTGTTGTAGGATTGGCAGCCAGCGGAATTGACATTGCTAGCGAAATCTCACACGTGGCTAAGGAAGTGCATATCGCAGCTAGATACTGCGAGGATAGGCATGGAAAGATCGAACTCTACCATAACGCTTGGTTGCACGGCGAGGTTCAACTCTGAACTTTCTTGGCTCCTCTGCTCCGAGGAGTATTCTTAAAGCTAACATGCCCATATGCCCATATGGACTATTATGGATGTATGATAAGCAGATAGAGTGCATCCAAGACGACGGTCTGGTGCGCTTCGCCGAAGGTTCATCTGTAGCTGCAGATGCCATTCTTTACTGCACAGGGTATGGTTGCACACAAAACTTGCTACTACTCCCTCCATGTTTTTAAAAAACAAGTCGTTTTGAGGTTGTATATAAGTCAAATATTCTAAACTCTGACAACAAATAAATTCTTTTAGGTTAAGTTTTAAAATGTGAAAAGAATGTAAGTAGATTCGTGTTGAAACGTACTTTTATAAAAGTATAATTTGACTATATTTTATAACAAAAAAAAGCGATCGAAGTAGTTTCTAGAGACCATGTTGATGTCTGAAACAACTTCCTTTACATATACAGAGAGAGTATAATTTGACTATATTTTACAACAAAAAAAGAAAGCGATCGAGGTTGCCATACACAGAGAGAGTACATTTAATTGGTATGCCTCAAAGTGCAATGCATGAAATCACCTTCGATGGTGTATGGCAAATAATGGAATAGCCACTCTGCAAAGAATAATATTGTATCCTAACCATTCATTTTTCACATCTCATTCCCTTTAATCTTAGCCAACCATCAATTTCCATTTCCCAATCTAACCTCTCATAACCCATTTGCCTTCAGGTACCGCTACCATTTCCCGTTCCTCGACCTGGATGGGTTCACCGTTGACGACAACCGTGTCGGGCCACTGTACAAGCACGTCTTCCCACCCAAGTATGCGCCCAATCTCTCTTTCATTGGGCTGCCAAACAAGGTACAAAACTTAAATCATGAAGTTTATGTACATAGCACATCAAAGTCATCTCTAGTCGACTATTAATTCCCACAAAATGCATGTGTCACTACTATAAAATTGAACTTGCATGGTGTTTAGAAATCATTTTCCGCGGGCGGGCATTTCAAAAAACCGCAACGGAAAATAGGTGGACTGGCGGCCCGGCGCCAGGGCAAAAACGCCCGCGGTTAATCGATTTTCCGTGGCGGACATTGTAAAATAACCGCCACGGTTAATCCCCATTAACCGTGGGGGTTTTATTACAATGTCCGCCACGGAAAATAGATTAACCGCGGGCGGTTTTTATATTTAGCCCGCCACGGAAAATCAGGCCCAACCCATGAGCCCAAAGGCCCATTTCGGTGACCACAAATATATATACGAGCTCCTAGGGTTTCATTTTCACTTGACCAACTCTCACTCTCTCACCAACTCGATCTCCCCCAACCGGCGGCGCGACCCCCTCCCCTTCCCTCGTTCCGTCGGCGCGACCCCCTTCCTCCCCTTCCTTCCTCCTTCCCCGGCGCCCGGCCCCTCCCCTTCCTCCTTCCGGCGGCCAGCGCCCCTCCCCTTCCTCGACGGCGACCCTCCGGCGGCTGGGGGCGCGGATCCGGCGTCGTGTGGCGCTCATCCGGGCGCTGGCGGCGCTGGATCCGGCGGCGACACCGACGCGCGGCGGCGACGTCGACCCTCCAGCAGATGCGGCGGGCGCGGATCTGGCGCTGGGGCGCGATCCGGGCGGCGTGGTTTCCGGCGGCGGCGCGATTCGACCCGGCGGGCGGCTCGAGCCGCGGGGCGGCGGGCGGCTCCTCTTCCCGAGATCCGGTGGCGGCGAGCTCCTCCTCTCCTTCCCGAGATCCGCCGCGTGGAGATGGATCCGGTGGTCACGCCGGGCGGCGCCAGAAACCCTAGCGGGCCCGGCGGCCCGCATCGGGCCCTAGGGTTTCGGGATTCGATTTTTTTTTTTTTTTTTTTATTATTTTTATTTATTTACCGTGGCGGGCATTAAAAACCGCCACGGAAAAGATGTGATTTCTTGTGACCCTAGCCCAGTGTGTGGACAAAAAAAGACCGCCACGAAAATGGTTTTTGTCCGCCACGGAAAATCGTTTATGTAGTAGTGTTTTTCAGAGCATCATCTTCTCGGCACTAGAGCTGCAATCCAAGTGGGTCGCCGCGGTCCTGTCGGGGCGTGCCAAGCTGCCGAACGTGGAGGACATGATGGCCGACGTGCAGGAGGACTATCGGCACATGGAGGATGCCGGGAAGCCGAAGCGCCACACCCACTCACTGTGGCCCAGACATGTAAGAGTCCGCTCATTAAACTCTCGGCATAAACACCTCGACTAGGCAGTGTGTCTGAGCTTCTGCGCGCATGTCTTGCTACGGGTAGGTGGAGTACTTGAACTGGCTAGCGGATCAGGTCGGCGAGCCGCACCTGGAGCCGCGGAGGTGTGACATGTACGAGAAGGTGCTCAATTGCATCCGGTCCCTGGATCACGTGGGCTACCGTGATCGATGGGAAGAAGAAAACATTGGCAGCGGCTCACCCTAGCCACAGCCAGGATCAACGCGCGAATCAAGAATAATCCCGTCATTATTCTTGATGATTACTTCACTGTAAAACTGTGTGCACTACTCGGATACTATTATTGGTTCTCCGTCTAATTGGTACAAGTACGAAGGTATCAAAAGAAAATTCTTAAAAAAAAAAAACAATGCGACAACGTGGACCCTTGTATGGAGAAAGATATACTCCATTCGTATTGGTCATGTTTCAAAACCTTCTCTTCATTTGGGGTTTTCAGTTATTTGGATGTAAGGTTTATTTACAGCCAAAATATTTGCCTATGGACGAAACATTATAATAATTGGGTGATTCTATCATTTGATAGATGAAGCCGATAAAAAAACTATCCATTACCTAAAAAAATGAGTTGTAGACTTCATGCAAAAATGCGAGAAATGTATATTTCTCGCTCGAAAAATACAAGACAAATGATGGCGTCCGTGAGGAAGCACTACTTTTGGTTGTGGAAATGCAAGATGAATTTGCCACAATAGAACAAGGAAAAACAATCGATTTCTTATTTTTGTTTAAGAGAGAATAAAACCGTGTTTGCAATGGTCTTGTTACTCTTGGGCCTCATATCCCACTTGACATCTATGCGTCCAAGAGATTGCCATTGGCCACGGTCTATCCACTGCGTTTTTGACCCGTCAGCCGCTAGGTGCTGTCACGAAAGCCATGTGAATAAGCCTCGTGAATACTATCCTCGGTACATGTGGTGTGGGTTGTTTTCTCTATTGCTGTGGTGGTTGGCCAGTTGGCAAAGGGGGAAGTTACATACATAGAAAGATGGAAGGACGACCTCGACCAGTTTATCTGAACAAATTGACTGGTTCAATATTTTCTTGGAGTACATGATAAACCCCTAATTTGTGGAGGCCATGTTATGATTACATGGTAGACAGAATTACTTATTATGAACTTCGATCGTTACGAATTTCAGCTTTGGGCATATTGTCTAGGATATTTTTATCCAACTATTAGTTAAAAGTTTTTTTTAATCCTCCTTGGTGAACATTACGTATCCTTAGATGCTGCACATTGCGAAACATGCTGGAGAATACATCATACACTAGTAAAATTGATACTCCATCGTTTCGGCGAAGTGTGTTTGATTGGTTATTCATGTGTGTCAAAGGATGTCAAGCCTTGGTTGGTTACCATGTGTGTCGGAGAATGTCAAGCCAAATTTGCCTACTTTAACTAAAATTGTCCTTCCTTTATATAGGTGAGTGCCAAATTTTGGCTCTGGCAGCTCTCCCTGTTGACATCTTAGTTCATCTTCAGTGGTAGATTTAGAAGTTTCTAAAAGATTAGCCAATGATCAAGGTCGGTTTGATCGGAAGGCTCACATTCATCCCTCAGAAATATAAATAAAGAGGTAGGCCCTCTGTAACCATAATTCATTAGAGAGAGTTCATTATTCGGAGAGAATTTAGAGTTTCCATGGTTGGGTACGAAAGCTTGGTCTCATCGGGCTTCAGAGTGGGCCGGCCGGCCTTGGCCTAGGCTACCTGGTCCCCTAAGTTGGGCTTTCGTGTCCAGCTTTGGTGGATGGTCTCTTGGCGTCCATTGACGCCTGATGGTCCAATTGCTTTGCGTATTTCATTGATTTTTTCTCTGAATATACTTGCTTTTCATGTTTTTCAGGATATTGCATGTAATAAAAATAATAATTCACCGAAACTCATGGAATTTGTTAGTTTGAATCATAATACTATCTCGTTAGCTTCATATTCCATGCTTAATTGGTTATAAAATGTTGACGCTACCAAGGGTCAACAAGCTCTTCCAAGCTAAACTTGTTTTAACTTCTTTTAATTTTTATTCTCTCTCACATAATATCTTATTGAATCAACCGGCTTATCAAGCCGTAGAATATCGGAGCAGAACACACAAGTGTAATTCTCCTGTACTAAGCCTATCTTTTAAGTAGTGGATAAAAAAAAAAAAAATCCCTTTTATTTTGACATGAGCTTTTCCACAGCTCCAAGACCTATTTTGTTTTTAGAAACTGAAAGATAATTTAGTACTAAAATGATATGGTCACTTTTAAATATGGATTGGGATGTAGATGTGCCAATATTTTGGCGCTCGGGTTGCACACCCCGCGCATCCGCAGACCACAGCACACATTTCACGAGCCGCACGCCACGAAGCCATGGACCCGGGTCCAGGAAGGACCCAACCAACCATCACTTCGCCCAAGCGCGCGGCCGCGACAAAGTCAAACCAAACGAGCCCAGCAGACCTGAAGCCGAAACCCGAAAAGAGCTCGGATGCAGCGGCGCGCGGAGGTGGCCGTAGTGGGCGCGGGCCCGGCGGGGCTAGTGGCCGCGCGCGAGCTGCTCCGCGACGGCCACGGCGTGGCCGTCTTCGAGAAGTCCGGCCGCGTGGGGGGCACCTGGGCGTACGACCCGCGCGCGGACGTGGACCCGCTGGGTTGTGACCCGGGCGGCCCCGGCGCCGTGCACAGCAGCATGTACGCGTCGCTGCGCACCAACCTGCCGCGCGAGCTCATGGGTTTCTCGGACTTCCCGTTGGAGGGGCGGACGTTTGCCGGCGACGATCGCAAGTTCCCAGGCCACCGGGAGGTGCTTGCCTTCCTCGATGCCTTCGCCACGGATTCCGGCGTCGCCGAGCACGTCAGGCTCCGAGCCGAAGTGCTGTGGGTGTGGCCGCTCTGCCAGGGACAGGGAGAGCAGTGGGCGGTGGCGTGGCGCGGGGAAGACGGCGGGGTGACGGAGGAGGCATTCGACGCCGTCGTCGTCTGCAGCGGTCACTTCTCGGTGCCTCTGGTGCCCGAGATCCGAGGTGCCTTCTTCTACCTTTCTTTTTTCTTTTTCTCTCTCTCCTAGGGCCAGATTATTTACTCTCTGCAGCAGGTGCTGTCTGGATCTTTAGTACTCAAAAAAACTTAGCACTATGCGGCGAGTAGTTAGCTAGACGAATCTATTAATCTTAATTAGTGTAACAACCCGTGGCCGCCGGTGAGATCAACCCGGAGACGTGAGCTATTCACAGAGGAATCGTAGGGGATAAGATCTCAGTAGCAAGGTGGAAGAACACCTTCCTCTCTCGTTTGTCCTCGAATATTTTCTTCGATGATTTCTTGGAGTCGCCTTGACTTGGGCTTGGGCTGCGCTTAGTAATTGGGCTCGATAGACTTGGGCTATGCTGGGACACATCCAGGTCATGACATTACCGCTCCCTCGAAACACAGCTTTGTCCCCAAGCTGTGGCTGTAATAATGCCTGGATCCCACTGCATCCGAACTGAAGGATCTATTTTGCTTTGTAGCTCATTGATATCAGCAAAAGAAGTGTCATTCAGTTCTTCAGAGATGAGAACATAGTCAGCTAGAGTACCAGGCCAGAGCACCACATCCATTTTGATAGCAATTGATTTCTCTTCCATTGCCATTGTGTCACCTGAAATGTTCTCTGTCAGTACCAAAACTTGATTGGCAGAATTGACAGTGCTGAAACACATGCTCCCTCTAATGCAAAGCTCATCTGAGCAACAAACTGAGATCAAGTTTGTCTGTAAGTCTGAGTTTTGAGCCACCCAGGGTTTGTCCCTGTATGAATCGACAAGCTCAACATGCACAGGCAGTACACACTCAGGTGGTTCATCAGTTGGTTTCCTATTCATACCAGCAAAGCAATCTCCACCTTTAGCAAGCTGTTTCTGTAAACCTTCATGCAAGTGAATGTCAGATTTCATATTGGAATCCCACGCAAGTCTGTTATGTAGTTCATCAAAGACGTCACTATTGTCAAGAGAAACCTGCATTTTCTTATAGTTGCTAGTTCCATCTATTTTCTGCTTGTCCACATTGGCACGTATTCTGCTCATGGTTGCAGTTTTAGACTCCGCTTGCTCCAAATATCCATGGGCACATGGCCCACCCAGCAGATTATCATCCCAAACCACATCCATACAAGGCATTGCAAGAAACATCACATGTGAAGCTCTGAGTGATGGCACTGGATCCATTGATTGAACCTGCTTGGCCAGCACTATAGTGTCATTCTCAGGATGCATTTCAGCAAGCACATCATGCATAGAATCCACACTAGTCGCCAACATAGAAAACTGGTCATGTAGAGGAGTGAGCAAGTCATCGAGGGTTGGTCCAGTACTTACTTTCCTCTCTACATCAGGAGCTAAATGCTGCAATAAATCATCCTGTGAACCAAGGCTATGCAACAATTCATCATCCCACACTAGCTATTGCAATAATGCACCGGGCATGTCCAGGTCGTTGCTGCCTGATGCCAGCTTTTGCAACAATCCAGCATGACTGCTAGCATTGTGCAGCATCTCTTCACCTAAGGCTAGTTGCACCAATACACCATGTGTGTTGATGTCAGACTCAGTAGGTTGTGTTGTTGTGTCATATGTGCTGTTGCTGCCAAATGCAAGGTGCTGCAATAAGCTACTATGCATGATTATATTAGATGGCATCTCCTCATCCCAAACCACTTCATAAGGCAAATCAATGGATAGTTTATCTGTAGTATTGGTGAGAAGATCAACTGTTGCCTTAGTGTCCACATGCAAACACTCGTCGAACAGAGTTTCTTGTTGCACTAATTCATTGTGGCCGTAAAGCACATGCAACAAGTTGCCGTGTGAGTTATGGTTGTGATGTGAATCATCATCCCAAACAACAGTCCCATTAGGAATTTCGTGGAGCACCTCATGTATGGGGTCCTATAATGTCATTGGATCCATGAACACCACCTGATTCTGGTGTGCTGAGGTCTCCTTCTCAAGGTACATTTCATCGAGCACTTCATGGACAGCACCCTAGTACAGCACTGGTGCCTTGAAGATGACTTGCTTGCATTGCCCTTGGTCATCCATCTCTTGACCTAGTTGCTGCAACAAGTCATTGTTCATGTGGATCTCAGATGGAACCTCCTAATCCCAGAGCACCTCAGCAGTAGACATTTCATCAAACATGTCGTGGGCAGCATGCCTCAGTAGCAACCAGTCAAGACCATCGTTTCCCAACATCAGCTCACCTGGTGCTGGTGACTGTAGCAGATCAGTGTGCCCCAACACCATCTCTTCACGGCTGCAGATCGGGCCAACTCTCGAGAAGGTTGTGGATGAGCTCCTTGCAGGATGAAGCATCATCGTCTCTTCACATCATCATCTCTTCCCGGCTGCTGGATTCCACTCAGAGTAACCGTCACCTCAAAGCTGAACACCCACAGCACGCCGCTGCTTGAAGGAGCCGCTGCAGCACGCGCTCGGTGAAGTAGTCACCGCCACACCTGCCGACGAGGAAGAATGCGGAACAGCATCGCCAGATCCCACTCCACGTACAACGCTGCCGCCGAAGGAGCTGCAGACCTGCTTCCGCCCCGTAATCCGAAGACCCACCACGCGGAGACCTCGCCGCACCGCCCGATCGATGGAGGCCGATGATAGACCTCGCGCGACCCTTGTCGCATGCCGCTGGAGAAGCCGACCTAAGGTCTACCGCCAGCACTCTCCGCCGATATACACCCCCGCCGCACGCCACCAATCAATCCGCGCCGAATCAAAGAGTCGCTGCACCGGATCTCGGATCTGGGAGATCCGCCACCGGTGGTCCGGCTGAAGAAGGGGATAACTAGCGTCGGCAGGAGAGAGACGCCGCCCACCACACACGCCGAGGATAAGTGGTCTTCGATACCAGTAACAACCCGTGGCGCAGGTGAGATCAACCGGAGACGTGAGCTAATCACAGAGGAATCGTAGGGGATGAGACCTCAGTAGCGAGGTGGAAGAACACCTTCCTCTCTCGTTTGTCCTCGAATATTTTCTTCGATGATTCCTTGGAGCTGTTGGTCGATCCTTTCTATAGGAGCTGCTGCCTTGACTTGGGCTTGGGCTGCGCTTAGTAACTGGCCTCGATAGACTTGGGCTATGCTGGGCCACATCCGGGTCATGACAATTAGACTATGATTAGGTAATATGATGCTACAGTAAACATAGGTTAATGGCGGATCTGCAGACAGGCTAGGCTGAGTTCGCCGCTGAACGAGCTCAACCAAAGGACAGACCTATGAGACCTCCGATCGAACACCTTGCGGGCACGGTGCAAATCGACTAGCCGACAGGAATTACAAGCTGAAGATCAAAGCAACTCACCACGGACAAGCGCTGCCGAGGAACGATGCCTTTGATACCAGTTGTCACGCCCCGTGCAGTGGCCGCAGGCGATCGCCAATACGGTGTCGATCGATGCCGTAGGCTTGACACGAGATCTGACTAATATTAATAGATTCCTCTCACCAATTATTCACTTTACACCATTAGTTGTAAAATTTAGTCACACCTAGTCCAACGTCCAAACAAGTATAGTGCTAATTTTTAGCAGCTGCGATTACAGGAATCAACAATTGGCGGGGGGAGCAAATGCACAGCCACAATTATCGCACCCCAGAACCATTTCAAGATCAGGTACCTGTCCTCGGGCTGTCCTCACCAGTTCTTCCAGTATGATACAAATCATTTTGCAGAATGTTGTCGTTGTAGGATTGGCAGTGTGAGGATCTGGCTCAGGAATTGGGGAAGAGTTGGGAAGAAATTGGGGAGACAGCAGGGAAGGCGAGAGGAACACGAAGAACAGCTGGATAGATGTAGTTCAGAGGAAAGATTACAGGTTCGGTGTCTGGTTTCAAAATGAACGATGCCTCCTCCCGTGCTCACAACGGGGCTTATATTACAGAGGCCATGCCTCAACGAGCGTACGCAGACGCTTTAGACGGCCCAATCCTTTCCTTGGTAGCATGGGTTCATCTTGGCGGGCCTAGACGACTTGGGACGCTCCCTGGGTTGGGCTTGATCTCCTTCTTGGTCTGTCCTTGGGCTTGAGCTGCTAACATCCCCTCCTCCTTTGCAAGCCGCTTGACCCCAAGCCGGCGACTTCGGGTATTCTTGACGAATAGCTTCATAGTCCTCCCAGGTAGCCAGTGAAGATGGAAGGTTATTCCACTTGATGAGCACTTGCTTGACTTGATAAGTGCCTCGTGAGATCATCCGGACTGAAGAACCTGTTCCGGAGCCAAATGGAAAGAGAAGTCGGTGGGCAGGACGGGAGTCACCTGGTGATCACCAACCGCTTGTTTTAGCAACGAAACATGGAAGACAGGGTGAAGGGCCGAATGGGCAGGCAGTTCCAACTTGTACGCGACGGAGCCAATGCGATCCAGAATGCGATAGGGACCAAAATACCGGAAAGCCAGCTTCTGGTGAGAGCGTGGAGCAAGAGAAGTCTGAACATACGGTTGAAGCCGGAAGGAAAACCATATCCCCAATGTTGAAGGATCGTTCGTTGAACGGTGTTTGTCGACTTGCTTCTTCATGCGTTGCTTAGCTCGATTGAGGTGTTGCTGCAGTAAGTCATCCATCATGCGACGATCGAAGCCCAGTTCACCACAGCAGCATTGGAAGTTTGAGCGGGATTAATTACCAAATGTCGTGGAGCATAGCCAAAGAGAGCTTCGAATGGCGAACGACCAATAGCAGAATGTGTAGATGTATTGTACCAAAATTCTGCAGACGGCAACCACTGACTCCACTTCCGGGGGCAAGCATGAACATAGCAGCGTAGGTAAGTTTCGAGGCACTGATTGAGGTGCTCGGTTTGGCCGTCGGATTCGGATGGTATCTTTGTGGTCTTGCACAACTTGACATCAGACATCTTGAACACCTCATTCCAGACATCGCTCGTGAAGACAGGGTCACGGGAGATGAGATGATATAGGCTGGAAGACCATGCTGACGGTACACTGTCCTGAAGAAAGACTGAGCAACGTAAAGGGTCAGATACGGGTGGCGAAGGGGAACAAAGTGCCCATATTTTGTTAATAAGTCAACCACCACAAGAATGCAGTCATGAGAATCGGAAGGAGGCGGACCTTCAACGAAATCCATGGATATGACCTCCCGTGCAGAGCTAGGGACCGTAACGGCTGTAGTAAGCAGGAGAGAACGGGCACGGTCAACCTTGGACTGCTGACAAACAATGCAACTCTGAACAAAGGTGCGGACAGCTGCTTTCATGCCAGTCCAGGCAAAACACTGCTTTAGTCGGCTGTAAGAAACTGGGACACCCGAGTGGCCAGCCCAAGCACTCTGATGAAAAGACTCAATCAAGTGTTGGCGCAAGGCAGGATCATCACCGACCCAAATGCGATCGCGGTAACGTAGCAGACCTTGGTGCAAGGAGAAGTGTGGAACAGAGTCAGGATCCAATGCCAGTTTGGACAACATCGTCTGGGCAGCAGTATCGTTTTGATAGCTTTCAATGACTGGAGTAACCCAAGTTGGCACCATAACAGAGACGACAGCACACTGGGCAGGAGGATCGGGGTGACGAGACAATGCGTCGGAGGCCGATTAAGCTCGTAAGCGATAAATCACACGATACTGGAGGCCGAGTAACTTTGTGAAGACTCGTTCTTTGCCGGTGTGTATGCAAGCGTTGATCACCAATCTGAGTCAAACTGCGCCTGATCGGTATAAATGATGAATTCCTAAAATTACGAGATAGGACCTCCACATTTGAACTGCCATCAATATGGCCATGAATTCCTTTTCGTATGTTGACAGGCCACGGGACTTGGGACCCAATGCCTTGCTGCAAAAGGCTAGGGGATGGCCATCCCGCATGAGTACCGCACCAATCCCGGCATCCGAAGCGTCTGTCTCGATAGCGAATGGCCGGCAGAAATCAGGTAGAGAAAGAATAGGGCGACAAAGAAGCGATTTCAGAGCTTGGAAGGCAGCCTCGTGTTCGTAGTCCGGATATCTGAGCATTCTTCTTCAGTAAGTTGGTTAGCGGCCTTGATAGTAATCCAAAGTGGCGGACAAAACGCCGGTAATAACCAGCGAGGCCTAAAAAAGATCGCAGCTCTTTGACTGAAGCAGGTACATGCCAAGCAGCGACGGCAGTATCTTGGCGGGTCGTGGCAACACCGTTGGAACTAATGATATGCCCCAGATAAGCCAACTCAGTTTTAGCAAAGGCACACTTCGACATCTTCGTTTCCATTGATCACGAGACAACAGCTGAAAAACAATCCGTAGGTGCTCCAAATGTTCCTCCAGGTACGACTGTATATGAGAATGTCGTCAAAGAAAACCAGAATGAACTTGCGCAAACCTGGTGCTAAGGTAATGTTCATTGCACCCTGAAAAGTCCCTGGTGCCCCAGTCAGTCCAAATGACATCACACGAAACTCGAATTGGCCGAAATGGGTTTGGAAAGCGTTTTGAATTCATCACCCTCCTTCATCGATCGATGGAAACACGCTTGCGTGTCCGAGTGGAGAAATAACGAGCTCTCGACAATTCATCAAGTAATTCTTCAATCACGAGAACCGGAAACTTGCCCTTCTCGGTGTGATCGCATTCGGTTTGGCGATAATGTCGATGCAAAAACGCCAACCGTTGTCTTTCTTCTTGACAAGAAGTACTGGGGAGGCAAAAGAGCTTGTACTGGGTTGAATAATACCCTGCTGTAGCATATCCTGCACCTGGCGCTCGATCTCAGTTTTCAAAACAGGAGCATACCGATAAGAACGCACAAAAACAGGTGAGGCTCCAGGAAGTAATGGAATGCTGTGATCACAATCTCGACGAGGAGGTAACCCTTCCGGTGGTGTAAACAATCAGCATATTCAGAGATAATGGACTGTACCTCGCAACAGAAACCGACCGGGATCGACCGTATTTGTCATCCCGAGAAGAGAAAGTGAATAACCGATCCCACGGGAAGTTCGAGAAAAGATCCCCCCATAACACGGCCATAGCACCTCCGTAGGAATAGAAATCCATCCGCTAGCCCAATCAACATACATAGGACTGAAACTCGAAAGCCAATCAATGCCCAATATCATATCAAATGCAGACATAGGCAAAACCTTCAGACTAGTACTGAACTCGCAGCCTTGTGCAGACCAGAGTGCATTTGGTATGTGGGAATCACAAAGAACAATCGCATCATTGGCTACACGCATCGACAATGGCGCATCCAAACTCACAATTCCAGACAAATTAGCAGCTATAGAGGAACTGATAAACGTGTGAGAGCTCCCAGAATCAATGAGAATGGAGATGTCAGTACCTTGAATCTGCCCTTTCAGACAAAGAGTCTTGAGAGTGACACTGCCTGACACTGCTGCAGCAGAAAGATGTAGCATAACTTGTGCATCAGACTGAGAGGCATCCACTTCAGGCTCGGGCTCGTCTTCAGGAAAAACATCCAACAACTCTTGTAGAACATGTAGCTGAACAGCTTCGGCACAGCGGTGCTCTCATGACCATTTAGCACCGCAACGAACACAGAGCCCTTGAGCACGACGAGAGGCGCGCGAGCTTGAATTTGTCCTCGCCAGATCGAACCGAAACCCAACCGGGTTGGCGCGCCGCATTCGCCGGTGTGACGAGGTAATGAAGGCAAGGGTTGAGCGCCTTGCCACCCAGTTCGGGAAGCAGCATCCCAGCGGCGCGAAGGCTTCACTGAACGCCCCGCCGTGTCCTCCTGCAATTGAGCGAGAACGCAAGCAGCATCGAGTGTACAAGGACGGTGCATAATGAGAACAGACTGAATCTCAGGACGCAACCCATCAATAAAACGCTGGACATAATAGAGAGGATCAGGGTGTTTGGAGTAAGCAGTAAGATCATCCACCAGACCCACGAATTCCTCAATGTAGTCTTTGACCGGCCCAGTCGACCCAAGGCTGGAAAAACCGGGCGAGGACCTCATGCTCATCCCGAGCGAAACGTAACAGCAACTGGGAACAGAATAAATCCCAAGTTAGAGAATCAAGCTGATCCTCGACTGCAGACAACCAGCGCTTAGCTTTACCAGTGAAATGCATAGCAGCAGACTCTACCCAAACCTCAGTTTCTACTCGGTACAACTTGAAGTAGTGCGAGCATGTTTCATCCATAACTTTGGGTGATCTCCATCAAAACGAGGGAAATCAAACTTAGGCGGTTTTCCAGTGTGGCCACCCCCATGGCCTCCTTGGAACCCGGACTCCCAATGTCTAGAACCAGACAGATTTGGTGGTGGACGCGGCGGGGATTCGGAAATTGCAGAGGGGAGGATGGTGACCCTGGGACGTACCCTGGATTGGTGGTGGCCACAGAGTGGTGACCACTCCGTAACCACCTTGCTCGACGTGGTGCCCGTAGGGCGGGGTCGCCGATCCCGCCAGATGGGGGCGGGGGGCAGCCACGGTGCCGCCGAACGCCGTGAACGGCGAGGTGAAGGGAGGCGGCACCGCCTTGCGAAGAGGAGGCTGGTGAGCCCAGCCGTTGGGGACGACAGGCGACACGGTGAAGCGGTCCTCCTCGCGGCTTCATGTCGACATCCCCCGCGGCCCCGAGACGCAGGAGCGGATGGCGAAGAGGGCATACCCGGATTGGGGCCTTGCCGTGGACGCCCGGGCGAAGATGAGGGGCCACCTACCATGGATCGCTCCATGAATTTGGTGATCTTCCCCAGCTCCAGCCGGGCCCGAGAGACGGTCGATGTCGCCACGCAAGTCGCCGATGAGTCCCGACGCTGGGGGCGCCATCCGCCGAACGCCTTGGAGGCGCCTCGATTGATCCAAGCGAAGTCGTCGCCGCGGCTTGGTTGTCGTTCACCGTGCGCTCGTGTCGCCGAGGCGTTGGTTCACCGGAACGGTGTGCGGCGATGCGGGCGATCCATCGCCGAGGAAGAAGCGCGCTGCGTGGGATCCATGACGCCGAGCTTGCGTTGACGACGGGTGAAATGCTCGTGCGATGAGGCGGGACGCAGACTAAAGACACAGCGTCGCTGCGTCGCCACCCAAATCTATCAGCGGTGGGTGGATTTATTGCGACGCGGACACGAATAAACGAATCCGGTCGACTGATAACCAGAGCCTTTGCTGAATCGATCGAGGAAGAGAAGAACGGCAGGGAAATCCAAGGAATCGCTGTCTCTGATACCACTTGTGAGGATCTGGCTCAGGAATTGGGGAAGAGTTGGGAAGAAATTGGGGAAGACAGCAGGGAAGGCGAGAGGAACACGAAGAACAGCTGGATAGATGTAGTTCAGAGGAAAGATTACAGGTTCGGTGTCTGGTTTCAAAATGAACGATGCCTCCTCCCGTGCTCACGACGGGGCTTATATTACAAAGGCCATGCCTCAACGAGCGTACGCAGACGCTTTAGACAGCCCAATCCTTTCCTTGGTAGCGTGGGTTCATCTTGGCGGGCCTAGACGACTTGGGACGCTCCCTGGGTTGGGCTTGATCTCCTTCTTGGTCTGTCCTTGGGCTTGAGCTGCTAACAGGCAGCCAGCAGAATTGACATTGCAAGCGAAATCTCACACGTGGCTAAGGAAGTGCATATCGCAGCTAGATACTCCGAGGACAGGCATGGAAAGATCGAACTCTACCATAATGCTTGGATGCACGGCGAGGTTCAACTTTGAACTTTCTTGACTCCTCTGCTTCATAATTGTTTCTGAAACTAACATGCGCGCCCATATGGACTTCAATTTTATGAATGTATGATAAGCAGATAGAGTGCATCCAAGATGACGGTCTGGTGCGCTTTGCCGAAGGATCATCTGTAGCTGCAGATGTCATTCTTTACTGCACAGGGTATGATTGCACACAAACTTTGGTACTACTCCATGTATTTAAAACAAGTCGTTTTGTGGTTGTTTAAGTCAAATATTTTAAACTCTGACTACAAATAAATTTTTTTAGGTTAAGTTTTCAAATATGAAAGTACTGTAAGTAGATTCATACTGAAATGTACTTTTATAAATGTATATTTTGACTATATTTTATAAAAAAAAAAGCGAAGTAGTTTCTAGAGACCGTGTTGACACCTAATACAACTTATACGGAGTCAGTATAGAGTTTCTCCTTTGTAGAGTAGTACATTTAATTGGCACGCCTCAAAGTGCAATCGGTAGTACTCTATCCTATCGAAGGCTCCCGCACGTCATGGCCCGGCCCACAAATGCGGCTGCCTGCCACTTCCTCTTACCTCTCCACTCCTTTCCCTTCCTCGTTTTTCTTGGTTGCTCCGCTCGTGGAAGAAACTATCCCTTCCCGTGTGTGCCCCTCGTGCTCCGCCCGTGGCGCCCTCGTTATGCGCCGGCAGTGAGCTCCCCCTCACTTCTTTCCTCCCCATCCCCCTCCCTTCCTCTAGATCCCCCGACAACGGCGAAGAAAGCGGTGGCGGCGAGCACCTCCACCACCCAGGCGGGTGGAGGCGGCAGGCGAGGGCCTCCACTAGCCCTGGCTGAACATCAACAACACAATAGCTTCAGATCCGGCGGAGGGGCTCCACGTCGGTGTGGTGGAGCCCTCCCGGCCGGCGGATCGAGGAACTTCGGTGGCGAAAGCACATTAGGTAGCCCAGATCCGGGCCTAGGCCCCCTCCTCCTCCCTCCTTTTCGAAATGTTTCAATAGATGTTTTGGCGATTTTGCAGTAGTAGGTTTTTGAATGTTGCAGATATTTTTTGTTCATGTTGTAGTGGATGTTTTTCAATTGCCGTACATTTTTTTCGATGTTGTAATTGACTTTTTCTTTTGTTGCATTCGGTGATTTCTTGATGTTGTAATAGCTTTTTCATGTTGTAGCAGATGGTTTTCCAATGTTGCCATAGATTTTGTTCGATGTTGCACCTCATATTTTTAGATGTTTTATCGATATTGGTGTCCAGCTAGGTTGGGGGGGGATGGCGGTGGGCGAAGGTGTTGGGTTCGACGATGTTGGGGGCGGAGGACATAATCCCTACACGTGGAAGCCGTGGGGGGGGCAGGGGGGAGGAGGGGTTGTTCCCTTGCGAGCCACGCAAGGAAGGCAGGTGCCGTGGGCGTGCGGGAGGTGTGTGCGTGGGCCATGCGGGCAGGAAGAGGGTGTCTGATGGAATTAATTCCATCGGATGTTCGAGAGCCAGCGTCACCCAAGTGCAATGCATGAAATCACCTTGCGTGGTGTTTGGCAAATGGAAGGCACTCTCCTTGAAACCATTCATTTTTCACATCTCATTTATTCCTAGCCAACTATCAATTTTCCTTTCCCAATTTAATCTTAGCCAACCATCAATTTCCCAAGTATCCTACCTTCTGCTGATTTATAAGCCAATTGATTTTGTTGGTTCAATAGTATTACGTGAGATAAAATAAGTTGAAACAAGCTCAAACAAAAATAACCCATTTGCCTACAGGTACCGCTACCATTTCCGTTCCTCGACCTGGATGGGTTCACCGTTGATGACAACCGTGTCAGGCCACTGTACAAGCACGTCTATGCGCCCAATCTCTCTTTCGTTGGGCTGCCATATAAGGTACAAATCCTATATGGATATAGAAATTCAAATCTCTTTTAGGAGCATTGCACGCTGTTTACGTAGCACATCGAAGTCAGTTTATTTTCATGACTTTCCCCACCTTTTTTTGCATTTTTCTTATTTTCAATTTCATTCATTTTTAAGAATACCTTTTTATTCTATATTTAAAATTTATTCTATATCTATAAAGAATATTATTATATAAATAACTTATACCAGTTCACAGAAAACTTCTCTTACATGTGATTTTCAGAGCATCATCTTCCAGTTACGTGAGCTGGAATCCAAGTGGGTCGCTGCCGTCCTATCGGGGGCGTGCCAAGCTGCCGAGCGAGGAGGACATGATGGCGGACGTGCAGGAGGAATACCAGCGCATGGAGGATGCCGGGAAGCCGAAGCGCCACACCCACACACTGTGGCCTCGATGGGTAAGCGTCCACGCTCAATGAACTCTCAGCCAAAACCTCGACTAGGCAGTGCCTGAGCTTGTGCATGGCTTGCTATGGGCAGGTAGAGTACCTGAACTGGCTGGCGGACCAGGTCGGCGAGCCACACGTGGAGCCGCGGACGTCCGAGATGTGCGAGAAGGCGCTCAGGTGCGTCTGGTCCCTGGACGTGGGCTACCGTGATAGATGGGAAGAGGAAAACATTGACAGCGGCTCACCCCCATGGTTTTAAATGTTTAATAGATGGAGAGATTTTACAATAAGCTATTGCTATTTATGCCGATATGCCAACTTTGACCGCTATTCATGGCTTCAGAGCCGCTAGTTTTAGCGTTCAAATAGCGGCGTTATTTCAGATTTTGCCAAACAGACCATATCAATGCCTGCTAAGCCATGTTGTATAAGTGGACAATTAAGCAATGGAGTTTCATGAGCTATTTTATAATGTCATATTAGTAATGTTACATATACTTGTGAGAACATATTTGTTCTCAATGAATTTCAAATTTATCATGTTTTTTTTGCATTAATTACGAGTGTTTTTATTTTATTTTTAAATATTATATGTCATAGCGCACTATAGCTTCATCACCACTACTCGAAAAAGTTGCCACTATTTTATTTTCAATAGACCGTTATTTAAAACCATGCACCCTAGCAAGGATCAACGTGAATCAAGCATAATCCTGTCAGTATTCTAGATGATTACTTCACTGTAAAATTGAGTATGGCTCGCATACTATTATGGGTTATTTGGATCGGTGCCATTACAATTTTTGATGTTTGGACAAGTGTCATTACTATTCATGTATTTGTGAAGAGTGTCATTACAATTTTTCCTCTATTTGAAACATGCCATTCTATACATCTTTATGAGCTTTGGGCCTAGTTGCAGCGTATAGGGGATTTAAGTATTTCCGTCTGGGCGATATTGCCCTTGACTATTTCCCTCACACTAGTCACTGACGTATGGGCCCCTCGTCATGACGTATGTAGAGTTTAATTCAAAAAGAAATTGAAAAACAAGTGTTTTCAATGGTCCATCCTCTTTCATGCACTGCTGGGCCGTTTGGCCAAGGCCCAATGGCCCATCCCAGTAAACTGTGACATGGATTCACAAAACAAGTCACAGATAGATGTGCATATTAGTGACGTGCCTATAAAACACGTGTCACATTAATTACCACTGACGCAATTTGTTGGCCCATGTCACTGATAAGGCCACATATCTGTGACGCTGCTGACCAACGGATTTTTTTTTAAATTTTGCCCTTTTTAAAAACAAATTTCAAATGTATCCCTAGTTTGAAACATATTACACCCGGTATCCTTTTTGTCGCGTCAATCCGGTGGCGTGATTTTTACACATGTCACGCCACCGCGATGTGGCGCGACCGGTGCATCCACGGTGGCGGACCGGCGTTGACCGGGTTTGGCGTGGCTGGCCGTGGGGGGCTGCTCCGTCGCGCGCCGGTGCATGCGGCGACGGAGAGATCCCATGCATCCCATGCAAAACAACAGTTGAATGCGCCTATCCATCCATCCATCCATCCATCCATCAATTCATCCGTAGTCATGGCATGTGCATGCGGACCTATAGTAAGAGTTGTCATGGCATGTCCATCCGTAGTCCTATCCAGCTGCTGAGAAGCGGTGTGACGGTAAAAACCTAGGGATTGGTAAAAGTGTTGATCAGATTAAAAGTGCATGCAATAATGTAATTCTAGCTAGCTAGTGAGTAATTAATGCAAATGCATGGCACACGAGCTAATCGGAGTATATACTCCTACTGTAGTGTAGTGTACTCTACTCGTACTGTAGGTGTCCAGATGATGAAGACAAAATATCATTTCTAAATTAAAACGATTTGGCATGGTTGAGGATAACCAAATAAAAGCAGTCATCTCCCGTACTTATGTTTTTTTATTTTTTCTTCATCTATACATCCCAAGTTATAATGATTCTCTTCTTTACGGTACTCTCCCAAGACTCATCCTTTTCTTTATATCTCTACTTTTATACTAACTATCATTTGTAGGGTCCACTAAATATACTCATGTGACATCTAGTTTTGAAGTATTAATTAAAAACGAATTTAATGGTGGAATCAGAATTTAATTTGGACTTTTGGTTTGTGAGTTATAGTATTTTTAGTTGCTTACAATAGTGGGGCCCATCGCTCACTCCTCTCTTATAGAGTCCTATGAATGTGAAGATCAAGCAAACGATTTGGGTCAGCAGGCACCGGAGTGGCATGGACAGGGCAATGCATGTGAGCACTGGAGGTTCTGACCGCGTGAGTCATGGGCGTATGAGCATGGCGTTGCAATGGGGAAGTGACGGATGGATGGACGCATGCATGCAAAAAGCTGATCAAAATACACACGTACATGCATGACACATCTAATCCACCAAAACAGGCCAACTACACGCTGCGTCGCGCGCGCATGCACTGGCGCGCGACGCGGGCCCCCCCCAACGAGCCGCCAAAGACCGGTCAACGCCAATCCGCCACCGTGGATGCACCGGGCCGCGCCACAGCGCGGTGGCGCGACGTGTGTAAAATCACGCCACGGGGATTTGACGGCGACAAAAAGGGATACGGGTGTAATATGTTTCAAACTAGGGATACATTTGAAATTTGTTTTGAAAAAGGGTTAAATTTTAAAAAAATCACTGACCAACATGCTTGAATGATTTTATTAGTGACGCGGGTTAACAAGATGTGTCATTGATAAGCTTTTATTAGTGACACATATGGATCCTAGAGCATGAGCACAGTGACGTCTTCTTCTTAACCTACGTCACTGATATTCTATTAGTAACAGCGTTTTTGTTTCGAGTCACTTATAGTGGCGTCAAGGATAGCGATTTCTTGCATAGTTCTCGTTCCAAAGTTTGATACAAACTCCACACCACGAATCCACATTTGGTACAAAGTTTGATTTTTTTCAATAAATTAAAGCACATGGCCGAATAAACCTCCAAGCCACGAATCATTTTTAGATGAAAAAGTATAATAATCTGATTGTGAATAAATATTTGAGCCGCAAATCATTTACATAACCACAAATATGCAGTTTGTTTACAACAATATACACGTGCGGATATATTTGCCAGTCAAGATAAAACCGCTAATGCAAACGCCGCACATGCACAAATTTCAAGCTAGAAAGATGTCCGGACTCTAGATGATTTGTTAGAAATTTGCTATTTTCATATTTCACACACGAAATCGAAGTTTCGACAAGATGTTTTTACTAGGCTTTATATCATCATATCATTTATATGTGCGATTTTTTTAGGTGAATTTAGACTACTTTTTTTTTGCTGTGGTTTACACAGGTTTTCACGAAGATTATGGTTTGCACTACATATTTTCTTTGGTTTTGTCGCCCGTCAACCGTCATCCCTCTCTATTCACTTTTTAAAAACGTATATGGAGATCTGGAGCCACTCAATAATTCTTTCCAGTACACATTCATGCATACCAACTTGTGGCTACCAAGTTCCATTTTCTTTTTGAGCAACTAAAGAAGAACACTACTCCAGTTCGCAACTGGATCTGCACACCGAATTCGCGTTTCCACAGCCCATGGATCGATTGGGACGGCGGCGCAGTATAATAATCGTTGTTGGGTTCACTTGACGCTTGGCCTTCGCAGAGAGGCGAGAGACCCGCGGACGCGACGTCTCGTTCGATAAATCTCGTTGCCTTAGGACGTTGACACTTGGCCTTTATCGTTCGTCCGTCGGTCGATCGGTAGCTGCTCGACCACGTACGTTCAGAAATCATCGAAATTCTGCGACCCGGCCGTCAGCCACACCGACATTTCTAATAGCTGTCGGCTGGTAGTCAAGCCTCTGATCCTCCGTGCTCTTCCCTCGATCACCTGCATTATGCAGCGCAAACAAAGGCAAAAACAGTGGCGCCGAGCACGTAACAAATCAGGCTACCTGATGGATTATCATGTGACCAATAATAATGCACATGAACAGAGCCCCTTGCCCCTAGCAGCAATATTTCTATACCATCCAGGTCTAACTGGCTCTTGGAGATACCCAAAAGAGAGGGGAGGAATCTCGCAGCGGATAGAGATTGCGAGCAAGCAATTATCATCCATCTCTAAGCCATTTTTTGCTCAATAATTGCATTGACTAGCAGATATTATACTGATTGATGATCAGGGGCGGCACCGGCACTAGTCTTCGCCAGAGACTCCAACAACACTATTACTTCCTGTGCTTAATGCATGCATGTTTCTACCTCTAATAATTTCCTCAACTTGCTGATGGAATTATAAGCGTGCAGCACATCTCATGGAACGCGGTCAGGTCAGCATCAGACTCATTGGCGCGCACGTATATATGCACAAAAATTTCTGCCTATTTATCTATCTGGATTTGAAAGTCATGTTTAGACGTGTCATTAGTGACGCGCAGATAAGTTAGCTAAGAATTAGGTAGTAATTGGGTGGCGATGGAAATAGTATTTCTAGCTAGTCATGTCTGACTCATCAGGGAGGCTCTAATCATATTTTTATTCTCTTCACTCTCTTTCACAATAAGGGAAATGAGTGGAACTCATATCGTAATCTAATCAAACATTTGGCGATCTCCAGTTCGGAAGAGCCATGATAGATCAGTGATGAGAATTACTCGACCCCGCATGCAGGATTATCTTATTCCGTCAATGACTTGACTCTTTGAATCTTCTTGGGTTGCAGAGTGCACGCAGTGGATTAAAAACACCTGCAGGCTAGCAGGATACTACCATATGGTATATGCATGCTTTGGTCATAATAAACCGTAAACATTTTTGGTAACCTTGTATTCTCTACCAAAACTAGACTTTCTTAGCTTAGAGACTTACAAGAGCAGAAGGAAAATTGGAAAATTCCACCATCTCACAAAAAGAGATGCTGCAATCTTAAAAGAGAAAATTATCTACCTTGCAAAGGTATCTCGGCGGGATCAAATATGTGATGATGTTGCTTGATATTGTGATCGTCCTTGATCAGCAAAAATAGTATATACCTCTTCTGGAATGTGCCATTTGGTGATTCCTACTAGTTCTTTAGTCGATGCAAATTCTGACCTAAATCTTGCGAATATATCGATTCCTGCCAACAATGACACTATGGCTTCAATTTGATTAACATTTCCCATTCACATTTCAGAGACAACGACGAACATGGGATTGTAACTAGCCCTGTTTCAAAAATACCAGCAGATGGAATAATCCTTAATTTGGTTGGGATGAATGATCACATAAATGGGAAAAAAGAAGTCAGCGTTGTCCAACGACTACACAGATGAGTGAAGATTGTTGCCGGGCTCCTGCTCCTAAGCAGGGATCAGGTCGAGCTTATTCTAGGAATGATTACCCTGATAGCTTTATTCCCACACCATGTGATTCTCATTCTGTCAAGCATCTACTTCTGTGTAGATAGTGTGTGTTCGCTGTCAGGACTTGAAAGGGGGGGGGGGGGACTTTGAGCTGTCTGTTTGGGTTATAAATTAACAGTAGTAGTGCAGAGCAAATGGACTGATGATAATTGCATTCTGAGCACATAGAGATTGGAGAACAGAGATGCCTTTTATCGTTTCCAATCTCTATTATTGGCACAGGTTGTCCGATTTGAAAGAACCTGCCATGCACTTTCATCGGAGCTGATCGAACTGGAGTTGACCTGACAGTCTGACACTCGTCAAATAAAAGTGCTGCTGGATTAGGATCAAATGAACCAATATGTATCTGAAATTCTGAATTCAAGTTCACTTTATCAACCTTTTGAAATGGACCGATATTATGTATCAAAATTTTGACGGTTGCTGATAGCAAGGTGTCAACCTGTCATATACCTTTCATGTTTTGTTCTAGCCAAGCTATCAGCGGTAATTGGCTTCCTGAAAAGATGAAAGAAACACCGGAGCTACTCAGAGGAATTCGTCCAATAGCTAGATGTCAAACAATTCTTACTACCATCTTAGAAAGGAGGGAAATTTAGATGCACAATATTCTACAAGTTGCTTGCAACTTTTGATTGGCGTGTGGCTTATCTGAGCTAGCTTGTCTAAGGGGCTGAAGAAATTATTTGGATTGTATAACATAAAGACTGGCTGGCTTAGATAAATGCCACGACCGTGGAAGGTTTTCTCTAATTTTCTAGCTCAATTATTGGCCCAGTTGCATGATAACTTATCTCCTGTTCCAAACTTTTTTTCAAATTACTCTCGTGTAGGAATAGCTGCAGCGTACTATGAAACTGCACCGAAACTGCACCTCCCTAGTTGGGTTGTCCAATCGCAGCACGTACTTTTGATGCAGATCGCTGTCAGAACAGATGGGAGCAGCATGTGTAGCCTCATACGACCATGGAACAGACCGGATGGGATCAGCATTCGTGTTGGCAGATAAGCACAGGCACGCATCAGGCATGATTATTGCACCAATGGAGAACTGCTAGGGTGTCCTCACCTGCAGTTCACGTCTATTTCCCTAACTGTGCAAACAGTGCAGATGGATAAGCCTGGGCATTTTGTTTTCGGTTCGGTTTTAGTTGGGCCTCTCGTTTCTCGAAGAAATATGGCTTTTAGAAAATAGGAAACATTCGGTTGTCAAGCCTTTGGTTCGTCATGTCTTCTCAACCTAAGGCCCTGTTCGGTTTTGCTAATTTGTATAGCTTTGATCAAGCCGGAATGGGTAACTGAACGACGCATAAGCATGTATGATTGCGTACTCTAGGTCTTGTGGTTGATTGCTAATGGTTGCTCCAAATTCCGCTGCCGCGTACAGCCACGCATTTCCAAAAGTGGTTTTGTCCATGTATAGCTGGAATAGCCTTTGCGATTTCAGAAGGACAGGATAGCTAGACGAATATAATTAAATTCTAGATTCAGACAAGTAATCAACACACATACGTCACATTCTTCTCCTGATGTGTCAAGATTCAAATCAAATCGTCCGGGCAGGACGAACAAGTTAAAGGACCCAAATTGCCTATTAAAAACGACAGTTAGGATAGAGATGCATGCATGGCACTGCCTGATGTCATCTTCAGGGTTCTGGGGCCTGTATATTCATTCACACACTATACAAACCTGTCCGTGGATGATGCTAGATATTTTTATTTTAGATTTCTGGTATTATATCGTGTAAACGAGATCGACTGAATTGTAGCTGTAACAATTGGTGCGTGAAGACAGTGTTGATTGCTCAGGTCATGTAGATTATGCAGTTAACACTGTAGTAAGTAGTCTAGCGCTGTAAGTCTGTAATAAGTATGCTAACACCCACTTGCACTATAGATTATAAGTGGTGTGAGTAGAATCCAACTGCTACACAGCCACACTGGTCAAATCATCATTCTGAGAGGGAAACTCGAAAATGCGACAGCCGGTGGCTGACAAAAGAGGTCAAAATTCTTGAAAATGGCTTCAGCGGAGAAGACTCGGAGGAAAATGAAACAGCCCGAGGGAAACTTGAAGATGCAAACACCCCGGGAGCTCCAAGAGGTGGTGGGCGCGATCAACGAACCGAAAACGTTTACATATTTGTAATAATTCGTGAAGTAATCATAGATTAGTTGGTTAGGTTCTTGTGGAATTAACTTTATATGTGGAAGTAAATTTGTTGTGAGTTGTGACATACTACATCAGTAGATGGTCTTAATTTACATTTTTAGGGCTTTCCTGTCGTCAGTAGAATTGCTTTCTATTGCTGGTCTTTAGCCTTTTGTCATCTTCATGGCTCAAAATTTTGTTTTTGAGTTACCCTAGACTGTTTTTTCTGTAATAACGAACAACCATATGCATTTGTCAATATAGAAGCTGGGATATTAATATATTCTTTTTAAAAAAAAAATCATCACAACAGGTACTCTTCATCATTTATGTATCTGTATTATATAAACCGGGTAATGAAACAGGAGGGTGGGGGGTTCAGTATGAACAATGCATAAAAACAGAGCAAAAGTTACAGCGAGGGATTCACCTATATTCTCCTTTTTCAGAAAGTTTAGAAAATCGTTTACCACGCATGATGAAAGCATTCACGAGAGCAAATATATGCAGCATTTTTATTAGCAATGGTCACTAAGTTTATCTCTAATTTCATGCAGATATAAGATCTAAGATCACATAGGTTGATGGTTCCACAGATGTTCTTGTTGCTCTGACTAAAGGATGAGGCACCAACTGAATCTGCGCTGTGACCAAAGGAGCAGCAGCCCACCTCAACATTTCTGAGGATGGCAAGTAAAAGAAGGCTGACAAAAGCTGAAACTACTTTATAGTCTCAATTGATAGCTATATCTACGTGGCATATGATTTTTAGCTGAGGCGTACGGTTTTAACAGACTGCGTTGTGGCTGCCCTTAGGACGACGAGGCATGAACCGAGCCTGTGCGGGTCGTCTTGTTGCAGTTTTTTTCCCTCTCACAGAATACTATCAGATTAGTCATCAGCAGAACGTGAAGGACCAACAATTTGGAAAAAAAAAAAAAAAAACTGATCCTCCCCTTATTTCATTATGTGGTCGTCAGAGTTTAAGAGAATCCATCCGAAGAGAGATGAACTAACTACGGATCCGTGCCCTTCTATGCATGCTGTGAAACTCTTTTTCTGTTATATATTGTTGGTCCATGTAAAAGGTCTCTCAATATATGATCATGGTGAGGGGCTAGAGAGGTATAGTATGCTTGCCATTGCTACCTCAAGCAGCTAGGAACGAGCTAGCGCGCGGTCCACATGACGCAGCCCCATAACAGAATCCACTCTGGCACTGGCAGGCTGATCTGGATAGCCTGCACCTGACCAACCAAATTTAACATGATCCGCTCTTGGAGCTCTTGTTGTCTCCATCCAATTATTAGAGAACTGCGCGTCTTCAGTCGTCTTTTGTCCCTAGTCTCCATGCATGGTCCAAGAATTATAAAGATCGGGGATTATAGGCATAATCAGTGCACGATGGTTCATTTTTTTTCGAGATCGTGTCATTCTCCCATTTTTCATTAAAAGGAAAGCAAGTTCAGTACATGCAAAGCATAAGTCGAGATCCGATACAAGAGGCGAAGCCAGCTGTGGGACTTGGAGCCTACCTCTTGGATCCCAAATGAAAGCGATTACATAATTAACGGGTTTTGCGACCAGAACATCACTTAACATTGGGTCTAGTTGGCGACCATGGGCTCGGGGAGAGCGCACCCAGCTCAGCCCCCGCCACTGCCTGCATCCTCTTGATCCCCGGAAGAGGGTCTCCAAGGCAAGACTGGACTGCGGGAACGACATGCATGGACAACAGCGCCTGGTGGAACTTATCGAAGGATACGTTGCCCGTGTCGGTCTGAGCAAGTCTGAGCAAGAAGTCCCACACGCCGCATCAGTACCGTGCGCGCTTACACGATGGCTTATGGCTGTGCCTCGGGTGCCAAGGAGGTGATGTTTTTTCAATGGTGGAACCTTCCTGTTCCTGTTACGTGACAAAACTTACAACATGTAGCCATCGAGCGGGATCTTCTCCGGGCCAGCCGGGGGTCCCCTTCGAGTGCTCGATTTTCCCTGATTCTCAGTTCGTCAAGACAATTTTTGAACCATATCTCAAAGTTAAATCCATGGTGGTCCATTGAAAGCGGGTAGGAACGACGTGGACTGTGCTGCTGGACGATTGATCAAATCCAAAGCTTGAATCTCACAAACGCACTATCGCGAAATAACTGAAGTCAACGAGACATAAAGCGTGAAACTAGAGTGAAATGTCAATGGACAGCCGCTTTTCCACTAGTACTACCAAACACAAGACCTTGTAAAGATGTATACCATTTATTATATATATAAATATTGTCAAAAAGAGAATGACACCATATCCACGTACATAGGTAGCTAGCTCAAGATCGAGTGAGGTTCACGTTGCACCATCTATTGTGATTTGTGAGTGACAAAGACACTGAAAATTACCATCTCGATCACACTTTCCAACCAACCTAGGCCGTCCACCGAGCATCAGGTAAATTAATTAAAGGCGTAAAGGCAACTAGTTTTGTTTTCACCACCCACTTAATCCTCCACTAATAAGTTCACTCCGGCAAAAGTCAATAAAGTAAGCAGTGCCAGAGTCATTGGAGCGGAATGACCAGAGGAACTAGATACTGATTCCCCCGGCCGTATGGCTCACGGGTTGACTGTTTTAATCAATCAAATTTCCCACCGAGTAGCTCGCTAATTAGCTGCTGATGGTAAAGTTTGGAAAAGTGTGTCCGTCCCCTGCGTCGTCGTGTGTGCGAGACAGGGAGGAGAATCTCTCAGATCCGGGGTAACCCGAATCCCGACGCAAAGATCCACCGCTACCACGAGTCCACGCGCCTTGGCCTATAAAGGCCGGCGCAGGCTTTGCAGCAAGCATCACATCTTTGGTGCCCCGATTGAGCCGACGAGCACCCACATCGTTGGTGACCAGCCTCCGGGAGCTTGAGCCTCCTCGTTGCCAGCCAGACCACCAGTGCCCGGGCTTGTCCATCAGCTGAGAAAGACCGGTGCGCGCGAGATGGCCTCCGTTCTGCCGGACACTGCGTCGGATGGCAAGGCCCTGACGGACGCCTGGGACTACAAGGGCCGCCCCGCCAGCTGCGCCACCACCGGCGGCTGGGCGTGCGCCGCCATGATCCTAGGTAACCTGACCTGCCTGCCTACCATTTCGTTCGCCGTGTCCTCCAGAGTGGTGAGTCCTGACAGGCAAGTGTTGATTGATTTTGCTGATGATGTTGAATCGAAGGCGCGGAGCTGTTTGAGCGGATGACGACGCTGGGCATCGCGGTGAACCTGGTGCCTTACATGACCGGCACCATGCACCTCGGCAATGCCTCCGCCGCCAACACCGTCACCAACTTCATCGGCACCTCCTTCATGCTCTGCCTCCTCGGCGGCTTCGTCGCCGACACCTACCTCGGCCGCTACCTCACCATCGCCGTCTTCACCGCCGTCCAGGCCACGGTGCGTACGTGCGTGGGTTACGTTCGTCGGCCGGTGCCACTTACTACTGTACAACAGCTAGCATATGACGACGACACCCTGGCTAATTGCGCAGGGCGTGATGATCCTGACGATCTCGACGGCAGCTCCCGGTCTACGCCCGCCGGCGTGCGCGGACGCCAAGGGCGCGAGCGCCGACTGCGTGCGGGCCAACGGGACGCAGCTCGGGGTGCTCTACCTAGGCCTCTACCTGACGGCGCTGGGCACCGGCGGGCTCAAGTCCAGCGTGTCGGGGTTCGGCTCCGACCAGTTCGACGAGTCCCACTCCGGCGAGCGGAACAAGATGCTGCGCTTCTTCAACTGGTTCTACTTCTTCGTCAGCATCGGCGCGCTGCTGGCCGTCACGGCGCTGGTGTACGTGCAGGACAACGTCGGTCGCCGGTGGGGGTACGGCATCTGCGCCGCCGGCATCCTCTGCGGCCTCGCCGTCTTCTTGCTCGGCACCAGGAGGTACCGGTTCAAGAAGCTGGTCGGGGAGCCCGCTGACACAGGTGGCCGCGGTGACGGTCGCCGCGTGGAGCAAGCGCAAGCTGCCGCTGCCGTCTGACCCGGACTTGCTCTACGACGTGGATCAGGCCGTGGCCGCCGGAAACGACGTCAAGGGGAAGGAGAAGCTGCCCCACAGCAAGGAATGCAGGTAACAAGATTCATTTGTTATGTAATACTGAAATCTCAAGTCCTGAATAATTCATCAAATAATACAGTAGTTCAAAGAGGACGAGTCCACAGTTCATATGAGGACCTACTTGTTGGACGAGTTATAGGAGACGGGTGAATCATCGTATCGTACTATCTTGTCCAGGGCAATGGCATGTGAGTAACATAGTACACTGGGACTGACGAAACTACTACTAGAAGCCATTGCCCATTGGCAATCTCCAATCGCCACGGGAGTATCGGTCTCACTTGTGGCGTCTTTCCGCCACTAGCATGTAGCGTCCACAGTACATGTGACGGCACCTCTGATTCCCGATCGAAACCCCACACCAAGGCTTTAATTTGGCGTTGAAAATGACGTGCTCTCCACGTACAGGAACTGACTATACAGTACACACAGATGACTTATCATGAAACGGATGATGTCCACATGCAGGTTCCTCGACCACGCGGCCATCATCGGCACCGGCGAGTCGTCACCGGCGACGACGGCGACCAAGTGGGCACTGTGCACCCGGACGGACGTGGAGGAGGTGAAGCGCAGGTGGTGCGGATGCTGCCCATCTGGGCCACCACCATCATGTTCTGGACCATCCACGCGCAGATGACCACCTTCTCGGTGGCGCAGGCCGAGCTCATGGACCGCGCCATCGGCGGCTTCCTCATCCCCGCGGGCTCCCTCACCGTCTTCCTCATCGGCTCCATCCTCCTCACCGTGCCCATCTACGACCGCCTCGTGGCGCCGCTCGCCCGCCGCCTCACGGGGAACCCGCACGGCCTCACCCCGCTGCGTCGCGTCTTCGTCGGCCTCTTCCTCTCCGTCGCCGGCATGGGCCGTGGCCGCGCTCGTCGAGCGCCACCGTCGCCAGACCGCCGCCGCCTCCGAGCACGGCGTCACGCTCACGGTGTTCCTGCTCATGCCGCAGTTCGTGCTCGTCGGCGCCGGGGAGGCCTTCACGTACATGGGCCAGCTCGCCTTCTTCCTGCGGGAGTGCCCCAAGGGCATGAAGACCATGAGCACGGGCCTGTTCCTCAGCACCTGCGCGCTCGGCTTCTTCTTCAGCACGCTGCTCGTCACCGTCGTGCACAAGGTCACGACGGCCCACGGCCGCGGCGGTTGGCTCGCCGACAACCTCAACGACGGAGGCTCGACTACTTTTACTGGATGCTGGCCGTGATCAGCGCCGTCAACCTCGTCCTCTTCACGTTCGCCGCCAGGGGGGCTACGTCTACAAGGAGAAGCGCCTGGCCGACGCTGGCATCGAGCTCGCCGATGAGGAGGCTATCGCCGTCGGGCACTGACGAGGAGTATATGTTTGTGATATGCTAGTTATATCTTGCTGAATAGGAAAAGAATAGATTGTAATGTTTTGTAAATCAGATCAACGGTGATCACATCATATCACTCCTTGAATCGACAAATATATAAACACGTAACCACCGGCCAGGCAAAGCATGGCGTTCCACCGCATTCCATTTCCATTTCGTCTCTGAAAATTCCCTTCTACGGAGTACGATAGAATTGTGAATCAAACAAGTGTTACCATGCTCCCTATACTATCCTCCACCAATTTGTTACGAAACTCATCAGTGAACTGTCACCAAAACTACAGATAGGTGGGGAACGCGGAAATCAGGTAACTCAACTCAGCCGCCGGCGATCGCCTGCGCTCGCCGCCGACACCTCAACAGGTTCGGTTTGGTTACTTGTTCTCAGTTCGAGTTCAACTCCCTCCCCACGCCAGCAATACATAGGAGCCCGCCTAGCCATGGGCCTCCCTGCCCGTTACATGAGCCTAAATCCAAGTTGGGTCCAGTTACTCGTGGATTCATCTTCTTAACACATCAACAGTCCGGGTTACCACGATTCCCACAAGGACCCACATGGACCACACAATCCACGCTTCTGATGCCAAGACAGGAGCAGATGTACCCCGACGAGACCAATCGCCGATGGTCATGCCCTGGAGTTCTCATCACCCACGATGTGGAACATAGCAATGATGTGCTGCCTGACCCCGTACGGCCCTTATCATGGTAAGATTCATTGCCACATAACCATCCAATTTAAAAGACAAGTGCAATGGCAGCCGTCGAAGCAGTTGCACTAATCCAATAGTCCGTCGCGTACCATGAAGGTCCTCGAAATACAAGCAGCATACAACCAAAATCGTACATGATTCAGCATTCTCACATCACATGTTACATAAAGTTCATAAGTAGTCGACATACATAGGAGTTCGAATATAATTATTACAGCACAAGGTTCAAATGTAGTAGCGGAAATGACGTAGTTTTAAAACATCAACACACACGTAGTTCAAACACATGCCAGCTCGATGATCAAGTCCAACAAAAGCATCCTGGACAAACTACTAGGGAAGGCCTTGCCCCTTAGACTCACTCCTCGTCCCAGCGGGAGAGGAGCAATTCACCATTCCATCTGCAACAAGGGGAATGAACCTTGAGTGTAAGAATGTAAGGCTTACCGGTCATAAACTAATAAAAATAAATAAATACCAACGAGTATGCATGGCCTTTCATAGTGGGCTAAGCTTGACAACATATTGCATAAAAGCTTACTAAATCAAATACTCCATTTCAGATTATTCTAGCATCAAGTTAAAGAGAGGTATTTATTTATATAATAACAGCAAGCTTCTAACACAAACATGCTTACCATGGTTACAAAGAGATAGTTACAAGACTAGCTTTACTACTGAGTAGGTGCATATCTGTTCTCCAGAAGAGAAAAAGAACATTTAGCATATTCTGGAAATCTAAGATACAAATGTTCAGCATTTATAAGAAGTCCAAACCTGCAGCTAGCAACTCATCTTAAATAGCCTAAGCAACTACTAACAACCATTAAGCACTTAATTACATGACACACTATACAGGAAAAGATGAAAAGAGGCACTAGATCGCACTTAAAAAGCAAACTGCATCCATACAATTAGGTCTGAGCACAACCATTTATACCAACAGATTATATACATCATAAATGTGTTAGAAAATATAATAGTTTGTCCCAAATTGGTTATTTATAAACATTTGTTATTTTACTGAGATAGCAAGGTGAAATAGTGACAGCTACTTCTAATGCACAGTAAATTGTGACAAAATAACAGAAGCTTATAAATTTATCCAGCACCCTACTGTATAAATAAATTTCATAACTTTGGAAATGTAGGAACGGCCCAAAAATGACAAGCAAATCAGGCTTATAGTAACTTAAACACGATTAAATTCACATAAACCATAACATCCCAGTGAAATCATGCAAACTGCAAGTACAATATTTTTTCTCAGCAAGAATATGATAAGACAAGACTAAAACAACTGAAATCATATTTTTAGCACACTCCTAACTCCAGTTTCACATTTTACAAGTTTAAATAGCAATTACCATGGATAAATAATTCTGCATATAGAAAGTCACCAAACAGCAAACTTTATAGTTCACATGTAGATCATTTCATAATAAAACTAACAAAATTGGTTCACTCAATGTGTATTATCCTCGCTCAAGATATGAATTTTACAAGATCTACATACAACCTAAACTAATTATCCGCGCACACGGTCTAGCGCACCTAGAGGGGCTGACAGCTGGGCCTTGGGGTCAACCTGGACTCACATCTCACAGGCAGAGGCAGGGGCGGTGCTTCGAGCGGTCGTAGCTCGCCAGCAGCGAACTTTCCGGCGACGGGACTAGCACTACCGGACTCCTCTCGCCGAGATGCATCTATCGGTATAGAAGGATAATGGTCCTCTCGCCGAGACGCATCTATCGGTATAGACTCCTCTCGTCGAGACCAATTGCTCCTTGAAGTAGTACTACATGACTACTCCAAAGGTATTAAAGGATCATGGTTCGGATCAGCTCAGTTTGTGAGATACAGGTCTCCGAAGTCAAGCTATATGAAAACTGAAAACTGCAAAAGTTCAGTCCCGGACTTAGCCAAATTCTGGGAACCTGAAAACAGCAGCATGTTCAGTTTTGGGAGCTCCTTTTAGCTGGGTTAGGCACAAGTCTTTAAACAAAGTTTTCTCTAATCAACTAGAACTACATACTTTATTAAAGGTCCAACAACATGCAAGAACTATAAGACACAGATCAGTTCAGATCAAACTAGTATCTTGAGGAAAGTAATTTTTGTACAGCTAGCATATAAAAGCATTCTCAGCTTAAATTAAGAATATAAACTCTAACTCATTTTCGATCCTGGGTATGTCCAGGTTGGTTAGGTGAACAAACAACACTCATTTGCCTCTGTCGGCTGACTGTTGAGCTAGGGATTCCCAACACGGTGCAACACCTCCGCTCAGGCGGAGCCCCGAGGGAGTTTTGGGGTGATTCAAGTACTGAGAATGGGATCAACTGCCATAATACTCCATAAATGGAATTCACCAACCTCCTTCTTAGGGGAGGACTCCTCCCTATTTATAGTTTTACAACACCAAGTAATGTAGGATTACATGTTTGCCCCTCTAGATTCCGGGCATATTCCTCTGGATCTACAAATAGCATTAACCAATATCGCACTTGTACATAACTTGCCGCCTTTCGTTCCCTGGGCCCACTCAAAGGCCCTCTTCTCCGAGATCGGAGGCCTCCGCGAGTCCCGCCGGGTTTCTGGTAGAGCTCGCCGCAACCTGCGCCCTCCGCGATCTCCTGCGGGAAGAAAGGCTGCGGAGGTGTCGATCCTCCGCTGGCCCTACCGATCGGGGAAAATCCGTCCACGCGATGAAGTGGAGCGGCGTGGCCTAACACCTTCGCTGCTCTGGCGGGCGGAGGTCCGCTTGACCATACTCTCTCCGCAGAAAACATAGAATCCGAGCGGTGAATTTGTCGGCGCCCGGGCTCCGCGGCGTTCTTACGTGGTCGCGAACACCTCCGGCTCGTAGCGCTAGGATCCATTTCCCAACAGTTCCCCTTGAGAGCGAATGGTCGTGGCGGAGGCGTGCCTTCGTTCTCAACAGTTTGCGATATAGCGGAGGTGTTGAGGGTCCTTCCCCTGGGGCGATTCCGTGAGGGACCTTCGCGTTGCGAATTTGAATCATCGCGATTGCAACGGACAAATTGGCTCGCGTCCCAATGTTGAGGTGACCGTTTTACGCCCGTTGGTCGCAGCTGTTCATTTTGGGATGCGAAGGGTCGGGGTTGCACTATAAAGGGGCCTCCCCGGGTGAGGCCTCACCCGGCCATCGCTTTCGCCTTTCCCTCCTTTGCCTTCTGCGCGCTCCGCCTTTTCGCTTGGCCGCTTTTTGCACCGCCTCCGCTAGCTCTTGCGATTCACGTAGGTGCATGCGTGCGTATCCCAAGCCGCCTAGCGTAAGGGGTCGCTTCCCCCGTCGGGAGCTCTCACGGGCCATATCTGGCGGAGCTTTTGCCGTACAGCGCTAGTCAATACCTTCGTCTCTTTGAGGAGTGTATGCTAGACGCGGCCCGCGCACAAGACCTGGAGGAGACCCTATCCGACGTCGGCCTCCGCCGGTGACCTCATGGCTCGCGAAGACGAGAACATCACCTACGAGCCGGGTCCGTCGAAGATGACCCGGGGGATGCTCGACGACCTTCGACGAAGGGGTTCATCGGGGCCAACTGCGAGGTGAAGCTCCCTCAAGGCGGCCGCGCCTGAGCCGCCGAGCCCGCAGCATCGGTGGGGCATCGTCTTCAAGGATTTCTTCACCGCGGTCTCCGCCGCCCTATTGTTCGCGTCTGCGCACAGTGGTGGAGTCGCTCGAGGTGCGAGATTCACCACTCACTCCCCATGCATTCGCCGCGTTGTCGAAGTTTGCGTGGGCGGTGGAGTCTTATGGCGGTGAAGTGGACACTAACACCTTCGTGCGCTTCTACGAAGCCGCACAAACAACCAAGCCTCGGAAGATGCCGGATGGGAGCGAGAAGAGGCCGCAATTGGTGTTGCACCTTTAGTGCCCGTCGCTATCGGGGGAGGAGAAGGCGGAGATCTCCTACGCTCAGAAAAACAAGTGGGAGGCGGGCTGGATGGATTACCGGTTCTACGCCAAGTCTGCGCACGAGCAAGACGGTGGATGGGGGAAGAGGTATCGCGCTACCCCTTCGCTTCGAAGTTGGTTCCGGTGGATATCGTTTCCCGCCCCGAGCCCAACGAGGATCGCACGGAGCGACGGGGAGAAGTGTCGCAAAGCCTTTCGCTTTCGCATGCCGGTATTTTCGGGAGGAGGCCGTGATCGATGGAGGAGATCGCGGCTAAATATTCACCGCTTCAAGCGTTACAAGGATCCCCTCCACGATAGAGAGGGTTAATCTTCCGTTTTTCGGGGATGCGAGGTATTGGTTCCGCATCCTCACCTCGACGTTCGGCTCCCGGAGGGTACTAGCGCGGATGCCTTCGTGATGCGAATCGAGATGGAGGCTCAAGATATTCTTGGTCCTATTTCAACTAAGGAATTTCGGGCTCGGAGGTCCCAGGCGGGCAACATGCCTCGTTTGAACCGGATCTTCGAGGAGATGAAGATTGAGTACGGTCATCACCGGGTTCGGGTAGGGTGTTGACGAAAGTGAAAGACGCGAAGCCGAGGAGGCTGCTAAGCTCGCGAAGGCGCTTTTGAGGGTAAATCTTCCGCGGCGCCGTCGCGGGTGATAAAAGGGAGGCTCCCTCGGTAACACGGGGGAAGACAAAGAAGAGGAAGGTGGAAGGCAGCACCTCCGCTCGCCCCGCCGCCCGTCGCCGGCTGCGACGGCCAAAGAGGAGGCCAAGAAGAAGAAGAAGATGCTGGCCCATAAGCGGTGAAGGATCCGAACACGCCGGAGGTCTGGCGCCCTCGAAGTACCGGGCGAGGAGGCCGGAAAAGATGAGGAATTGCCGCTGGTTTCTCTCGGCGCCGCCCTTCCTCTAATTGGTGGCGGAGGAGTTTCTTCTCGCCCTGAAGGTTGGGTCGGTCTCCCCTACGGCCAAGGAGTGTCGTCGGGCTTTCTTGGGCGAGGCCACCTCGGAGGTGTCGAAGGCCATGGCCGACCCCATGGCCGACTTTCCAACGTCTAGCGACAGCTCCGCCAGCTCGCGGAGTAGGGAAGTCTTAGGGAGCCAAGCTGAACAATTGCCGCACACCAAGATGGTGATTCAAGAGGTAGCATTTGTTTCTACCTCCGACGATTCTTTTTGTCGCCTTGCATTTGGAGTGAGCCCGACCTATCCCCGGATGCGGGAGCCGTGCCATTCACGATGCCTCCCAAGGGCAAAGGTGTTGATACGGAGACCTCCGGCGCGAGGCCGTGAAGGGCGGCGGAGGTGTTGGAGGTTCTACGCACCGGTGCCGCCTCGCTCTTATTTGGAATTGGAGGTATGCTTTGTTTTTTATTATACTTCTTGTTTTAGTTGTGTTGTTATTTGTCTAACCCTTTTTGATTCAGATGATGGCGGAGCTGCTGCTAGCCTTGGCCTGGGTTCTCCCTAAGTTGCCGCGGAGGGTGACTTGAGTGAGTGCTATTTCTTGTTTTACTCGCTTGCTTTCTTTTATACTAATTTTGTGATGTTGTTTAATATTCGATTAGATACCATACTAAAATATTTTTCAGAGGGTGGCGTCTATGATGTCTTCGGCAAGGCTATTGATCGAGCCTCTCGGTGCGTAGATGTTTTCTTGTAGTCCTCCTTTCTTTTTGGCACGATGCCCGAGCTTTTTTATGCTTATGTCATTGTTTTTGTAGATGACCACCAGTTTGGAATGTGTTCGCGCTAAGGTTCATCAAGAACTTGTGGCGTGGGACGTAATTTTGGTGGACTTGAAGGCGAAGGTCTCCTTTGGTCGAGGAGAAGGCATCTACGGGAGAAGCTTGTTTCGCAAGAGCAGGGAGCTTCGCCGTAACGAGAATTTCTTCTTTGCTAAGGAAGCACAAGACTTCTTGGTTTCTCGCGGAGGGGCCTGAAAGCTCTGCGCGAGATGGAAGCTAAACTTGAGGAAGCCAACGCCGGCCTCACCTCGTCAGCGGCCGCGGCGGTCGGTCGGAGCGGCGGCTTATTTGGACAACATTTATCGTCCCCGCACTTGCTCACTCATATGCGAGGCCGCCACCTCCGTCGGCGCTGTTAGACGCCGTTTCCTACAGAGGGCGGTAGCGCCAATGTAATGTCCCTGCCGGCGAGAAATGTCGCCAAGCTTCCCGATGTGCTACGGGGTGTCGACTTGATTGCTCGGCGGGCGGCGACGAACATCACACGCATCCTCTGCAAAGTGGGGCACGGTGATGTGGCTCGGGTCCGTGTGAAAGATACCCATCAGCCATCAAGTCCGGGCGGAGCTTGGCGGTGAGGCGCTTTTAAGTTCGTGGGCTCGTTTTATGAAAAAATTCTGGGGGTCCATGGGCGGCGGAGGCCGCGCCCCGCCGCTCTTTCCCTTTTTCAGGTGAGTTTGGTATTCAAAGTTATATAGTTTTGTTTAGTAGCTTTCTTTATTTGCTTGTGTGTGATAAAAATTTTTGGCCAGGGTGGCACGCCGACGGAGGCCCCTGCTCCGCGGGTCGAGGTTGTAGAGGAGGTTCGGGATGTGTCTCCGCCACCGGCTCCGAGGTGGAGAATGCACCGCGCCGATGATGATGACGACGCGTAGGTGTAGATAGCTGGTGTTTTGAACTTCTTATCTTTTGGGTTTGTTATGCGGATGTATGCCTCCGCTTGTAAAAATTTAATGAAATATTGTTGAATGAAAATCGATGTTTTGTTCGAAGCGGTGATCTCTCGCGAGGTTCACGAAGAGGTGCTGCGCGGGGATGTCAATCCATTGTGTTTTTACCGTAATGGAGTCTATGTTGACGGGGGTCTGTGGGAATTTTGGAGGGACACCTTTGCCAACCCTAGTGTAAATGATATGTATGAGGATGTTTTATTTGACTTGGGCGATGTGCGAATGGCGTTCACGAACTCCGTAGCTTGGGAGGGTCCTCCGCCTGAATCGTTGTAAACTTTTGTTTTTTGTTCCACTAGAGTGATGTAAGCAGAAATTTTTTATTAATAAAGCGGAGGTTGTACAATCTTTATAGAACTGTTTTTTAGTTACATGATACACAGTCGCTCTATTTGCTCCTATACTTGTGGATTTGACAGCGGAGGCTAATCATTTCTTTGCTACGCCAATCCGTCCCCTTCCGCTGCGAGATGTTCGCGTGGGGTAGTGCATGTTTTGTTTGGAAACCTCCGCTACACGTGTGGGAAGCACTTCTTGTTTTTCCTCCTCACGGGTCTCGGCAAGGATCGGCATTTGGTTGCTTTGCAAGAACTTCCAGCTCGGGGGAATGTTACGAATTCTTCGCGGTCTCCCCCGGCTTTGTTGGCCAAATGCCCGAGTCTTTACGATTTCTTACACGGTTCCTTCTTTTTTTTTGTGCGAGTTGGCGGAGGTTCACGTCCGCACTCATGTCGTACTCCTAGCTCTCCTTGGGCAGGTGGTACTCTGGGGTAGTGAGTGTGATTTATGGGTCGTGGTGGAGGGACGGGGTTTGGTTTTATAGTGCCTTAGTCATTAAGTCGACTTATTGAGGTTGTCCTTTCATAGGTGTGTTAGGTGGGTTGGGTTAGTATATAACCCAATCGTTTTCTTCCCCTGCTGGGTTTGGTACTATGGGTCAGTCCAGCAGTGGCCGGATGGGTTAAAGTGTGAGACCGTGTGAGGGTTCGTAAACAGTGGTCTAGGACGCCAATCTAGTTGTCCTCTTATTCGTTGGCTGGAAGCTCAAACTAAGACAAGCACAGAACTATTAATTCTTGCCGATGAGCTTTGGTGGTTTGTGCAGCTTGCCCTCTGGGTTAGGCCTCCGCTAGAGCATCTTTAGGTCTATCTTGGTTCCTGCTGGCGGAGGTCTACTAGGGTGAAGGTTTCCTATGGGCGTCTGCAGTTTGTACGAGAGGACGCGTCGACGCTGGCGGAGGCTTCCTTTTGCGCGCGGAGTGAAGCTGCTGCCCTACACGGTGGTGTTGATCACGTCCTCGTCTTGCGTAATACGTACTACCTTTGTACCATCTTCTACGTGATGGTGTAATGCTTGCACGAAACAGGGCGTGTACACGAGCGAAGCTTTTTGTCTGCTCGCGGCATGTGTCTGTTGCCTAGCATGCTTGTATGGAGTATCTTGTTTTTCTTCTTGCTCCTTCGCTACCCCTATACCATCTTCTTTGAAGATGTTTGTAACTTTGACAAACACAATGTCAAGCACTTGTATAATTTTTTGAATGTAATAATATAGTAAGAGTTTTTCTAGATGCAAAAGAAGCTTTACAAGTGGCCTCCTTTATTCCTTCTTTGGCGGAGGTTATGCTGATGCCTGAAGTGGACATGTCTTTTTCAGCTTTTTAGTTCTGACACAATGTCATTGTGCCACCTCGATGCCTACGCTTCGGGTAGGACTTTTTTCGAGGATTTTGGAGACCGTTTTCGTTGGTCCCTAGAGGTCATTTTAGGATAGAACCTCAGCGTTACGTCCTTAAAAATGTCCTCTCAGCGCGTTTTGTTACCTTGGTCGAATTACGTGATCTGCGTTGCTAGTCACTTTCGACATGTTCTTCTTTGTATGTTGGGGAAATTTCCTCTTTATATTTGAGAGGATTTTACATTAGTCTTGCCTCATTAAAAACCTCACCTCCGCTAGGAGTTCCCCTGTGAGGAAAAGAGTGCGAGACTTTTTGGAGTGGTATGATAAATCTAATGCTACTTGCGTGAAAGTAAAGTAGTGGCCGATCTCCGCTTATATTTTTGCGGGGTGCGGCATTACACGTAGTACTTGCGTAGATTGTCCACATTCCAAGTGTGGTCGGAGGTCTTTGCCTTCGCTATCCGTGAGACGGAAAGCCCCTTGTCTTGTTGTTGCCTTTGCGATGAATGGACCGTCCCACTTTTGCTTGCGGCTTCCCCTTTGTTGAAGCGTTTGGTTTTTTTTTGAGTACGAGATCTCCATCTTGGATGTGCTTTTTGCGGACTTTGTTGTCTCTCCATTTTTTTTGTCTCCGCCCTGGTACTTCGAATATTTTCCACGACTTCTAGCCTTGTTTGTTCTAGTGTTTCTTTTGCGTAATCCTCGCCCTCTCGCTATCTTGTGTTTCATGACGCGGAGGCTTTCATGTTTCGGCTCTTTTCGGGAGCATTGCTTCTTCTCCATACATGAGCTTGAATGGGGTATACCCGGTGGCACGCGAAGATGTTGTGTTGTGGGACCAAATAACCTGGGTAGTTCATGCGCCCATTTGCCCTCTGCGAAGGTTGAAGAGAGTTTTTGAGATCGCGGAGAATACTATTCCGTTTGCTCGTTCCAACGCTCCGTTTGATTGTGGGTGATACAGCGATCGCGAAGGCTATCTTTGTTCCCATTTGGGAGCAGAACTTGTCTGAGTCAAATTGCTTGCCATTGTCTCATTGTTACCATTCTTGGCACCGAATCTGCAGATTATGTTACGCGGTAGAACTTGATTATGGAGCAGGAGGTGATTTTTGCCCGCCGGTTTTGCCTCTATCCATCGGTAAAGTATTTATTTGCAACAAGCGCAAACTTGTTTCCTCCTTGCGGCGTACATCGGTAGTGGACCGGCGATATCAATTCCCCATCTCTGTAATGGCGGTCGGAGGTATCGGTTGTGTTTTCTGGCGAGGGGGTTTTTACGGTGTGGCGCGAAGTTTTGGCACGCCGCATGACTTGACGATTTCTTTGTGCATCTTTTATGTGTGTGGGCGGTAAAATCCTTGGCGGATGGCCTTCAGCGGATAGTGCCCTCGGTCCAATGTGAGATCCGCGGATGCCGGCATGTATTTCCTTGAGTAGTTCTATACCTTCGCTTTGTGAAATGCACTTGAGCATTGTTTGGACCAGCCCTCTCTTGAAGAGTTGGCCATCAATGAGCGTGTAGCTTCTTGCTCTTGCTTACGTTCTAGTGGCCTCCGGCCGTTTTACGGGTAACTCATATTGTTGAGGTTGTCGAGTATTACGTCTCCGGTCTTCGCCTTCTACCCGGCATGACAGTCTGAATCTTTGTTTTCATTGTTTCATTTGCTGGTTTATGCACCACGTTGTAGATTGTGTTACGTGGCATGCGGAGGTTGTTTCTTTGCTGCCTTTGCTAGGGCGTCTGCCTCGTTGTTTTGCTCTCTTGGTATGAATTTCACGGTGAATCCTTGGAATCTTCGTTCCATTGCCACGACCACCGCTAGGTAATTTACGACTCGGCTCTCTTGCCATGCATTCTTTTTCTACTTGGCACGCTACTAGCATCGAGTGCGATTCGACTTCTACTAATTTTTGCGCCGTAGGCCTCCGCTTTGTGAGGCCTAATATGAGCCCTTCGTGATTCTGGCTGTATTGTTTGTTTGGCGCATTCCAACCGAATAGCTAAGTATGATCGATTCCTTGTGGCAACATTATCCGCGGAGGCCCCGCTCCGTTTACGCCCTATGCTCCATCGGTGTAAAACTGTCCATAGCTCGGCCCGATTGGTTTGCTCTTGTTGATGGTGCGGTGTCCATTTTGCTACAAAATCGCTAACACATGTGATTTTATTGCTGTCCACGTGCACAAATGTTAGTTCGAACTGAGATAGCTCCATTTGCCCATTTCTTTGATTCTTCCGATGTTTCTTTGTTTCTTAGGACCTCCGCTAGCGGTTGTGAGGTGGGCACTATCACTTTGTATGAATGGAAATAGTGCTTCAATTTCTGGATGCTATCACGAGGGCATATGCTATTTTCTCTATTTACGTGTAATTGATCTTTCGCTCCGTGAGTGCCTCCGGACACATAATAGATTGGAAGCTATATAATGCGATCATTTTTGTTTTTCTCTTGGATGCCCGCTGCTGACGGCGTGGTCGATCTTTGCGATGTACGGGAGTATAGGTTTCTCTTCGTCGCATGCGGCTCTTTGTTATTTGTTCTTGTAGGTATTTTTGAGATTGCGAAGGCCTCCTTTGCTCCTCTCCCCATTTGATGTTTCTGTTCCCCTCGGGGCTTGGAAGAACGGGGAGACTTTTTTTCTGTGATTTGGAAATAAATCTATTGAGGGCCGCTATTCTCCCTGTTAGCTTTTTGTACTTCTTTTTTTTTTTGTTTTAGGCTCCGCCATGTCTCGATTGCCTTTTTGTCTTTTACGGGTTCGCTTTGACTCCTTCGGAGGTGACTATGTATCCTAGGACCTTCGCTTTGGTGACTCCAAACACACACTTTTCGGGGTTCGACTGAGGGCCGACTTCTTCGAGGTTTACAAAGGTTTCTTGTAAATCGGAGATGTGGTCCTGCTCTCTTTTGCTCATGACTATGAGATTGTCGACATACGCAATCATGTTTTTGCGTAGTTGCCCAGTCAAAACTTTGCTTGTCATTCTAGCGAAGGTTGCACTGCGTTTTTCAGGGCCCTCGGCATTCGACAAAGCAATATGTTCGAATGGTGTTGTGAAACTAGTTTTTCTTCATCCTCTTTTTTTCAACCATATTTGATGATATCTGAATAGCGAGTCCAGCAATGAAAACCTTCGACACCCCGCTGCTTTTGTCGACGGAGGTGTCTATTCTTGGCAAGGGATAATTGTCTTTCTTGGTTGCCTTGTTGAGATCTGTGAAGTCTATGCACATTCTCATTTTCTTGGGAGGTCTTTTTTTGGGACCAAGGCGGCGTTTGCTAGCTAGTCGGTGTATTTGACTTCTCTCGATTACCACGGCATCAAGTAGTCTTTGTACCTCCGCTTGGGCTGCGAGTATCCTGTCTTCTGACATTTTTCTCTGACGCTGTTTCTTTGGTTTTATTTTCGGATTGATGTCTAGGACGTGTTCGATTGTATCTCTGTCTACTCCATGAAGGTCTCTTTGACAAGCGAAGATTTCTTTGTTTTTTCTTTGAGGAGCTCCGCCAACTCTTTCTCTTCTTCGAGCTTAGATCTGCGGCGATTGTTATAGAATGGTCTGGGTCATCGTCTATTCTTATCTTCTTGATTTTCTCTTTGGCGCTTGTTTGCTTTTTTTTCATGTCCGGTGGTTCTGGACCTTCGCCGTTTCCTTCCACGGAGTTAACATTCCTGTGTGCGCGGTATATGGCCTTTTCTATGTTTCTTGCTTCTTTCTGGCTCCCATACTTTGTTATGATCCCATGAAGTGCTGGGATTTTCATACACAAGTAGCCCATGTGTATTGTAGCATTGAACTTGTTTGTGAACCCTCTCGCCGAAGATTGCATTATGCGGGGAGTAAACATCGGACGATGTCGAAGGTTATGTACTCCGTTCTTGCACTTTTTCGTCTGCGAAGGACACTGGCAAGACTATCTTGCCCAATGCACGCACTTTTGTCTTCCGCCAAATCCTATGAGTGGTGAGTCGATGGATGTAGCTGATTTCTATTGAAATTCATCTTGTCGAATGCATTGGCGAAGATTATGTATGCGGAGCTTCCCGTATCTACGAGAACTCTCTTCACTTCCCATGTTGCTATGTTGGTTTCTATCACCATTGCATCAGCGTGTGGGTACCTTTCGGTTGAGGTGCGCCTGAAAAAGGTTATGGGGGTTTTCGACCACTCTCCAAACCTGACCGAGGGTTGAACCGCTACGTTATTTACCAAGCGGAGGTGATCTCTCTTCTGTTTCTTGGTTTCATACTCTATTGATGAACCCCCCCGCAATCGGCATTATGGTTCCTATAGAAGGTAAAGGGGCGTGGGGTTATATTGGTTTTTCGAGTTTGGCTCATTCTTCATGAAATTTTATTTGGGTGGGGGTCCTTGCGGAGGTGGTGGCAAGTTTTGGGTTGATATCGATTGACGAGGTTGTCTTATTGCGTGTTGAGGTTGCCCGCCTCGGCGTAGGTCAAATGTTGCCTCGGTGGAGTATGACATGCTCGACTCAGGAGTAGTTTTGGGGTAGAGCGGAGGTGGCGAAGGCCTCCATCTTTGGAAGAAAATTTGGGGGTAGTAGGCATTTGCGGGGTCGATGGGTGCTTTTTTGGTTTGATGTTAGGGAGGGATAAATTGGGCGATATTCTTTGGTGCCGATTCCCGATTTGGCGGAGGCTCGGTGCGTGTGTAAGTGTAGGCGTTGTTAATTTCTCTCGCCGGCTGCGGAGGTTGATTCGCGGGGGGTGGGTCTGCTAGGTTTTTGAGGGCCTTATCTCTTTCTTGTTGGATGATTGGGCAATCTTTTGTGTAATGGCCTTTCTCTTCGCCATGCATCAGCGCAAAAGCTGTTTCCTTGGCCCTCTGTTCCAATTTTTCTAGGGTCCTTTTCCTTGATACGGCTTTTTGGTTGTCGGGTGGCTGGCTCCCTGATTGTTTATTTCTTTGGGTGGGCTCATTTGTCGACTCATCGTCGAACACGTTGACCCTGAACTTGCTTGGGTTCTTGCTGCTCAAAACTTGGCGGTTCTTCTTGTTTCCTTTTTGTCATTTTGCCTTTCCATGTTTTGTTCTTGAGTCTCTTCCGATAGTCTTCGATGCGATCGGATCCGGATCTCAAATTGCTCACGAGCTCTTGCATTGTTTTTGGCTTCTTCGGCGCTAATTCTCCGGCGAATGGTCCCAGGCGGAGCCCTCTGATGGCTGCATCTATCGCCACTTGATCGGGGGCGTCACGGGGCCTTCGCCTTTAGTTGCGAGGAACCTTTGCCCGATAATCCTTTAGTGGTTCATTATAACCTTGTTTTGCCTTTGGAACAGATCCATGGAGGTGAGTGATTGCCGCGACCGGTCCTTTGAAGTTCTCCGATATTTTGTCCGGGAGATTTTCCCATGAATATATCGTCTTGGGCTTGAGCATAGAATACCATGCGGGGCATCTCCCTCCGCCGCGATTATGAAGGCCTTCGCCAACTTTGCATCGTTGCCCCGGCCCGAAGCTACCATTTGCCTCATAGCTCATTATGAACTATTTCTTGGTCTGTTTTTCCATTGAACTTTGGGAGCTGGGTGGGCTTGTATCGGTTGGCCATGGTGTCCGTTGTATCCCCTCCGACAACAGCGAGGGACTTTGGATCAAAAGCTCTACGGTCTGTGGGGCATCTGGACGATCGGTGGGTTGGGTGAAGCTTCACGGTCAATGCTTATGGGGAGGTAGCTTGGTATGGGGATAGAGGGGATAATCAATGGCGTTTGGGTCGGCGGAGGTGAGTGGCGAACTGCATGCTTTGAGTTTACGCCGCAAGAGCGCCATCTGGCCGCCTTATCTCGGCCGCCTATGCCGATGCCAATTTGTGATTTGAGGACCTCTGCGTGGGCTGCGGCCGCTTTTGTCTCTTTCTGTTGGAGCTGCGAAAGATGCTTGCAACTGGCGGCGCAGCTCCCGAGTCGTGTCGTGGTGCTTAGCGCCCCGGGTTTGTTGTTTCTTCACCTTGTTGTCTCCTCTCTCCTGCTCATTCTCAAGCGGAGGGTCCTCTTCGCCCGTTTGCGTAGGTGCTCCTCGTGCTTCGCCTAGGTCGGCTACTTTTTTGGCGGTGCCCGGCACCCGTGGTGGTTCTCTTTCTCTTTTGTGGAGCCATGGTTTTTGTGCCCGTGCCCACGGTGGGCGCCAATGTTGAGCTAGGGATTCCCAACACGGTGCAACACCTCCGCTCAAGGCGAGCCCCGAGGGAGTTTTGGGGTGATTCAAGTGCGAGAATGGGATCAATCGCCATAATACTCCATAAATGGAATTCACCAATCTCCTTCTTAGGGGAGGACTCCTCCCTATTTATAGTTTTACAACACCAAGTAATGTAGGATTACATGTTTGCCCCTCTAGATTAGGGCATATTCCTGCGGATCTACAAATAGCATTAACCAATATCGCACTTGTACATAACTTGCCGCCTTTCGTTCCACTGGGCCCACTCGAAGGCCCTCTTCTCGAGATCGAGGCCTCCGTGAGTCTGCGGGTTTTCGGTAGAGCTCGCCGCAACCCTACGCCCTCCGCGATCTCCTGCGGAAGAAAGCTACGGAGGTGTCGTCCTCCGCCGGGCCCCGCTTGATCGGGGAAAAATCCGTCCACGCGATGAAGTGGAGCGGCGTGGCCCTAACACCTTCGCCGCTTCTGGCGGGGGAGGTCCGCCGACCATACTCTTCTGCAGAAAACATAGAATCCGAGCGGTGAATTTGTCGGTGTCGGGCTCGCGGCGTTCTTACGTGGTCGCGAACACCTCCGCTTGTAGCTGGGATCCATTTCCCAACACCGACCCGAATTATTGAATGTCGATCCGTGGGCGGAGGGTACTTGTTCTTGATCGTAATGGCATTGAGTGGTTTGTAATCCACACACATCCGCGGCGATTTGTCCTCCTTACAAAGCGAGTAGGACATCCCCCGCGGAGATGAACTAGGTCGAATGAGACCTTTGTCCAAAAGCCCGTGTATGGCGAATCTTGAGCTCGGCTAGTTCGTTTGGTGGCATTTTTGTATGATCTTTTAGAGATAGGTGTTGTACCGGACACTAAATCAATTGCATACTCGGATCTCTATCGGGGTGGTAAACCGGGTAGCTCTCACGGAAAGACATCCGGAAATCCACACACTATTGGGATGTCAAGAACATTAGTGGTTTGGATAGGACAGTATAAGTTTTTGAGGTCGAGCTCTAGGAAGTGGCACTTGGAAAGTACCTCTCCCCTTAGGTTCCTTTAGCTGAATCATTCTATTGTCGGTATCAATAGTAACGCCATCACTCATCATTTGATACGCAAGATCACATCTATACCGGACACGGTAACACTATAGGATTCATCGTGAACTCCCTTTTACGCAATTGGGGGATCACATCCCAAACTAGTTGATTGGTTGGCATAGTAGCTCTAGCTAAGCCTATGCTATAACCATTTTTCGAAAGTGCTTATCTTACGATGCTTCTCGGATGCAAATGCTTGACTCATAATTCATAAATGAATGTGATGCTCTAGAATCAAACAAAACAATTGCGGGGTGACGGTTTACTAGAAACATACCGACAATGACAGGTTCTCCTTTAGGTGTCTCCTCAACGGCAATGTAATGAACATGTCCCTGGCGTGCATTTGGGCCTGCTCGAGGATAAGGACAATTCCTCGCAAAGTGACCGGGCTTGTTACGGTTAAAGCATGGTAGGTTGTTCTTTGGTGTCCCGAGCTCCCTTGACTGCATTTCCTTTAGGCAAAGCGATAGATAAAGCCCTAAAATACACCTTTTCTTTGCTGATTGGGCATGCTGGCGGCGTGTGGACGGATGCGAGCCTTGGGTCTTTGGCGGGGATCTTTCTTTGAGATGAGATGGCCTCATATGTTCTCTTGCGGTTCTTAGGCTGCTGCATGTAGATTGTTATAATACTCTTGGGTGATAGCATCACTAACAAACTCATTATAGGTTGCGCACTTGGAGTTTCCCATGGTCTTCAACAACTTCGTGCTAAGCCCACGCTTGAAGAAGAAAATCTTGTTCTCCTCGGAGTTCACAAATTCGGGGCATACCTTGACAAGTTGTTGAAAGCATGCATGTACTCAATGAGGGTTTTGGTTCCACGGTAAGATTCATGAACTCTTCGGCCTTTATCATCATGAGTCCGGAAGAATATGATGTCCCCGGAAGGCAGTCTTGAAGCTGGTCCCAACTAACGTTAGCGCCCGGCCAGTAAAGTGGATAGGTAATTGGTCCACCATATGCGTGCAGGTCCCCGTAGGCTGGTGTGAAGCATACTCGGCGTTCCACGGTCGGCAACCCTCAAAAGACGAAACTTCTACTCAATGGTGTTCAACCAATCATGCACTGAAGTGGTTCTTACGCCTCCTTAAAATGGGCGGCTTCATGTCCAAGAAGTCCTTGAAGGCTGGCTTTGTCTTTGGTTTGGCTCGAGCTGTTATGTGTGGGCAAGCGTATAGGAGGAAGAGAGGCCGTGACAATCGGGAAAGTGGCTAAGCCACACCATGAGTCGAGCTGACCAAAGGTTGAGCGGGCTTAGGCCTGGTCGGTTGAGTTGAGTCTTAGCAGATTGGATTAGCTATAATTAGTTGGAGAGTCCTAGATATTTTGGAGTTTGTTAGCAAGGTTGTTAGAAGAGTTGGAATTGTAAACTCTATAAGAGTCCTGAATAGTTAATGAAAGAGATCAGCCTGGGATTGTGACATATTGTCACCCTTGGGCGCCCTGGCGCTCCTATTCCCCGTCCCCTATTTTGTCTCTCCCCTCTCTGCGCCAATCACGGCACCCTCACGCCGCCCGGCATGAAGCCACGCGCCCCCTTCTCTCCTCCCTACTTTCTCGGGTCCAAGGCTCGGACGCCGTAACAACTTGGTAAGAGCCAACCATGTCCGCCCCACAACCATCCTCGGGCATCCCAGCCCTTCCCGCCACCACCGCCGCCACCACCTCCGCCACCACCCGCCATAACCACAGATTCAATCACCGTCACCACCTCCGCCCTCGCCACCACCCACCCGGCCCGATCATCCCCACCCTAGAGGAAGGCTTCGGCAACGCCGACCTCGCGGCGGCCCGTCAATGGTGCAGGCACCATGATGGGCGCCTTGCTCCGCCAATTCAGCGAGCTCTCGCTCGCGTCTCCTCTGGCGAAGTGCGCACCATGGCAAATCGGATGGGCACGCCCGAGCTCCTCGGGGTTCGGTGGTTTTCAAGCGACTCCCGGCACGAGCAGCGCCGGTGTTCCCGCCGTTCTTCGCGCCGTCCTCGTCACGGCCGCTGCTACGCTCGCGCCCCGGGACGCCACCGGCCTCCTTGGCTCTGCCCGGCCCGCCCGGCGGCGTCCCGGGTCACGGCGTCCCGATCACGCGAAGATCAACTTCCCCGTTCGCCCTCGGTCCCCCCCGGAGGCGGAGATCTTGTACGGGCGGCGCCGCCACCACGAGGACCACCGCTCGCGGGCCTCTTCAGATGGGATCCACTCGGCGTACTGGGGGAGTCGACCGCCGTTCCCCGCTACCACAAGCTCACGTCCCTGAATACGACGGAGGGAGGCCCGTCCGCCGGGCTGCTCAGAGTGCGGCGATTCTTTCGGGGCGGCAACCTTCGGCGAGCGGACCGGGTGTGGTTGGCTTCCTTCCCATGACCGCCGGCGCGCCCGCCTCCGGTACGCCAACGGCGAGCGACAATGGCGAGCCGCCGTGGACGATTCGCCGCCGCCGCCATGAGCGCCGGGCCGCCGCCAAGACCAATCATCTTGCCGACCGCCAGCCGCTCCTTCGCCTCCAACGCGTCGGCGTACCTGGACGCGTTCGAGGCCCGCTCTTGGACACGCCGGGCACCGTCGCGGATCGCCAGACGACGCTCACCGGAGGGCTCCCGAACACATACGCGTGGATGTGGAGCTGCACGACCGCATGACCGCGCCGCGCCATGCGCCCGCCGGGCCTAGGAGCGGCGAACCGGTGCCCTGCCAGCTCCCACACGCCGACGCACGGCGCCGCCTGCCCGGCGCTGCGGCATCCCCGACACGCCTCTACAAGAAGTTGACGCCGGAGGAGATGGGTGAACGGCGTAGCCGGGCCCCTCGCTATAATTGTGATGAGCCGTATGCCCGAGGACACAAATGCGCTCGGCTCTTTCTTCTTCCCGGAGGCAGCGGACTACATTGTCGAGGAACCAGAGGATTCCGGAGCGAAGTGACATGGACGCCCGCCCTTCGCCCCGGACAAGCACGATCTCATTGTCGGCCATCACCGCATCCGGGCAGAGAAGACCATGCAACTCGGTCCGCATCGGCACACGGGACTTCATTGCGCCGCTGACACCGGATCGACCCACAACTTCATCGCTGGCCCAAAGAGCAACGGCGTGTTCGAGTTTGATGACGACCAAAGGCGCTCATGTGGTCGCGTGGCTAACGGCGACAAGGTCGCGTGCCAAGGGCTGGCCCGCGGCGTGAAGCCGCACATCGGGGAGGACACTTTGCGGTGGACTGGATCGCCGATCCCGCTGGACTGCTACGACATGGTCTTGGCGGTGGCGTGGCTCCGCACCAGGGCCAATTTTGTGGGATTTCGAGGGGCTGCGATGGCCTGCATCCTCCGGTCGCCGCGATCGCTGCGGACCGGAGTTGGTTCGCCCAATGCGGGCGCCCGAGAGCCGTTCTCGGGCCACTTCCTCACCGACAAGGGCGCCGAACCCGGGGCTGCTGCAGCGCCTTCGAGTCCTTCGCCCGGCGTGTTTGCGGGAACTGTCGGGCTGCCACCCGTCTTGGCGCTGTGATCACGAGGATCCACTTGAAGCCGGGCACCGAGCCCATTGCCGCGCGGCCGCACCGCTACCCGCACTTCCGAAGGATGAGTTGGAACTGCAGTGCGAGTCCATGCTGCAGCAAGGCGTCATCGGGGAGAGCACCTCGCCATTTTCGGCGCCCGTCTTGCTGGTCAAGAAGGGCGACGGGGACGTGGCGCTTCTGTGTCGACACGGTCCCTCAATGCAGCCACCATCAAGGACAAATTCCCCATCCCCGTGGGTCGAGGAACTTCTACGGGACGAGCTCCATGGCGCAAAGTTCTTTCTGGCTCGACCTCCGCTCCGGATATCATCAGGTTCGTGTGGTTCCCGCAGATGTGGAGAAGACGGCGTTCAACGCACCACGGCCACCGAGTTCCTGGTCATGCCGTTTGGTTTTCCAACGCGCCATCGACTTTCCGTGCACTCATGAATGTCGCCCCTCAAGCGGTTTCTTCGCCGCTGCGTTCTCGTCTTCTTCGACGACATCACGGTGTACAGCGCCACCGGACGGGGCGTTTGCAGCACCTCCGCGCAGATCGGGCGTCCTCGCGAGCACCACCTCCACCTCAAGCGCTCCAAGTGCTCCTTCGCCACGTCGTCCGTCCACTACCTCGGCCATGTCGTCACAGCGGCAGGAGTGGCCATGGACAACGCCAAAGTTGCTGCGCGTTCAGTCCTGGCCGCAGCCGCGCTCTCCATTCGCGGCCCACGCGGGTTCCTCGGGCTCGCTGGCTACTATCGGCGGTTCATCCTAGACTACGGCACCATTGCAGCGCCGCTGACTCAGCTCCTGCAGAAGGAGGGATTCCGGTGGTCGGAGGCCGCGGACATAGCGTTCTCAGCCCTCAAGGCTGCCCTGTGCTCGGCCCCTGTCCTCCACCTGCCGGACTTCAGCACGCCGTTCATCGTCGACTGTGACGCCTCCGGCTCGGGCTTCGGGGCGGTGTTGCATCAGGACGCTGGACCCATCGCCTTCTTCAGTCGCTAACTGTAATAATGCCTTATAGTTGCAGGTTGGAGCATAATAATGATAGATGCTTGTTTTGTAATTTAAAAGGTCAAATACCATGGGAAAACGTTAACTGAAAGCAATGTACATGGTACAACGCTGCACCAACTTGACTGCTTCCTGTGACCATGATTTATATAACAACCAATGCCTTTGAGGACTTTCTGAATCTCAAAGGTAAAAAAGAGTTATGGAGTTTAAACTTTGAAAGCTGATTGCAACAAGCTATAGGGACAACTCCCCCATGGCAATGGCCTGAGCGCTGCTCCCAACCGCTGTGATCTCTAGAATTATAAAGGCAGCTGGGCTGCATATATATGAAGGTAATTATTATTTTCTCAAACTTCACATATTGGGGTGCTTCATTTTTTTTTATTCCTGAGATAAAGCTATGGACTCGCTTCGTTCTGATTTTTTTTTCGACGCGAGGGACATTCCAACCATTTCCATTGCAGATGCAATGAAAATACATTGTTCATAGTTTTACAGGAGCAAAGCATAAGATCAAAAGAGTCTCTCACAGTGCTTCGCTCTGAAATATAGCTATGGGCTTTTGCATTCCTCAGCTAAAGCTTCGTTTGAAATATGGCTATCGCAGTTGTTACCTGGAACATGATAAGATTGTTTTTACCTAACATGAGCTCTGCACACAATTTTTTTATTCGGATGGGCAATTCCATTTCCTTGTTAACTGTCCAGGTTTAGTGCAGTTGATTTTCAATGCTATATGATTCCAGCCCATAAAATTTTTTTCGCGACCCTCGCGTCGCCTCCTCCGCTGGCGGCTCGAGGGGCACCACGCCACCGCCCCAGCCCCCTCCACCTCGCAGCGCCCGGCGAGGCCGCCGCCGGCGGCGGCGGCTGTAACACCCGGTTTTAAGAACAAAACCAGATGATGCTATATGTGAGCCCTGAAAGTCAAATCTCACATATAGTTTATAAATAAATGGAATATCAATTCACAATGCTTAAAATATAACTAATATAATATAAAAGCAAATAACCTTAGCTAGCAGACAGCGGAAAGACTCTTCAATCTTAGGGTGTAGGCTCCATGAGGGACCGACCGACCTGGTTGATCACAAGCCTATCTTCTTCCCGAGTGTGGGGGAAATAGCAAGGGTGAGTCCATGTCGAACTCCGCAAGCATAGGCAGGGGTTATGAGGCTTAGAAGCGACACATTGTCTTAATCTGCGGTTGCTTTTAGAGTTGGTCAAGTTTTAAGCTTAAGCATAAAGGAATCCCATTATCCCATTAATCACAAGTGTGGACAGATATCAACATCAATTTAATGTCAACAATATAATAAGCATGCAATTCTATTCATTAATGTCTCCAAGGCCGTTCATGACCGCGAACACGGTTGACATGTCGGTTTAGTTAACTCTCTTGCGAGAGGTGTACACTTTCACTACGGGTTAATGTTTTCCCAAAGCACGGATCTATAACTCCCAAACCCGAGAAACCATTATAAAGCCTTTCAAAGGGGTTATCTAAACATGCCGGATAGCGATAGGGCTACAACCCATTCTCTTCGATTCCGGTAACTACCGACACGAGTAAACACTATCCCCTGAACGACTAGAGCCGAGCCATGTAGGAGGACACATGCATCATGAATTATTAATTAAGGTAAATAGGACATCAAGGATGATCCCAAGCTATACTTGCCTCAAATATAGATCCTTCTTCAAGTCCAAACTTCAAAAGAACTTCTTGATCATCAACTCTTCTAGATCGCCAACATAACGCTCATCGTCTACTTGATTCCAATCAGCAAAAAAAAAAAAAAAAACATATGGATCCAATCATGCATGGCAAACAAGACTACAATTAGAACAGTACACCAACAGTGGAAAAGCAGTTTGAAAAGCTCATAAAACTATTCTACACGTCACTACGATCGCTAGAGCGTAAAGATCACCGAAATCGAGCTAAAACGGCGTAGATATGAATTTTACAAGATTTGAATGAATAAAATAATAATTCAAATATGATCACGAAATTTAAAGTGGAAAACCTACTGAACAGAAGCAAGAACACCTAGATTACGGAATAACGAACCTAACGAAATTTGAATGGAGTTAAACAAATTTAAAATATGAAAGTTGTAGAAGTTTGAATCTGATGGCCGTCCTTTAGATAATAGAATCTTGATTTTCAAAAATAAAATGATCAAAATTCAGGTTTAAATCTGATAAAACAGTGGGCAAAAAGATTCAACAATGGATAGCTCATGACGATGGATGCACTATATGTATTTGTATCGTATTTCTGGATTTAATTTTGTAAAGGAAAACGGCCACATATATGTGTGACGTGACGATAGCATCATCTATGAAGCAAAGCTGGCATGCACGGTCGGCTCTAATTAGATGGGTGTAGATATATGTGTATAACCATAGTATTCCTAGATTTATTTTTCTTAAGGAAAACGGCAAGAAAACGGATGATGTCATCATATGATATCAGGAAAGCTAAAAACATCAAGCTAGCAGGCAAAAGATGAATCGGATCAGCTAGAAATCGTAGCCGGGAACAACGATATCTGAAGATTGAGTACGTGAAAATGAATAGCAAGATCTTGTTTGCTAACCTCATGTGTGCACTGTAGGACAATTGTGCATGTATACGTAACGTAGGCATGCAAGGCGCTTTCATGATGCAACGTCGAGTTCATCATCGATCAGACGTCGGATGTGAAAGCTCACGAGCTAGCCGACCTTGTGGAAGGAGGACGCTCGGCTTTCACGTGGACAGAGAACACACCGGCGGGCGGCAGATCGACGGCGGCACAGAGCTAGGATATCAAGAGGCGACAGATACAAATAAGGCGGTGGATCGATGGATGGACTCGATCGGCAAGATCCTGCAAAGACCGGTGAGCTTTACCGAGCGAACCCAAGGAAGGAACAGATCGAGAGGTAAAGGACTTGGAGACTTCACGATTATGTTGCAAAGCTCGGCGGAAACTTACAGGGACAAAGGAGCGGCAGACGCATATGAGCGAGCTCGGCATGCGGCTCACGTTCGAGTTGAAGCGGCGGAACAAGCTCAAACCGAGAAATCCGTCAATGGCGGCGGCAGAATTAGGGGGCTTCACGCAGCGCTGCTGCTGTGCTTGGGATGAGGCAGCGGCTTGTTCTAGGCCTGGGGTCGAAAGTCACGTCGCCAAGGCTCAGGTTTATGTAGTAGGGGGACACGCGGATTTGGCAGGGGCGTCTCGGTCGAGTTTGACTTGGAGTCTGGCTCGGTGATGCTAGGAACGGCGACGCGACTCTGACAGAGGACCTGAGGTGTCAGCAGGATTAGCAATGAGGTGACGTGCCTGGATGGCTTGCGAAGCTAGTTGAGCCGGCTTGTGGCTCCTGCGGCCCAGGAGATTGAGCGAGTTAGTCCAAGGCAAGGATGAATGCCACACGGGCCAAGAGGAAATAAAAATGACCATCGGCCATTAGGAACTGACGGGCCAACAGCAACAGGAGAAGAAATAAAAATCCTTTGGACAGCTTTTCAAATGAGACTTTTAAATAGATTTGAATTCCTTTTTGAATTTCACAAAAACCAAACATCACAGAATAAATATGCACCAGCATGTATGCTCAAACAAGTTTCAAAGCCTATGATAAATTTTAATTTCACAAAAGTATTTATTTTCCTATATTTTATGAGCACAAAAATACATAAATAAATCATTTTATTCTATTTCAAAAGAGGCAAAATTTGGGGTGTTACAGCGGCCAGCGTCGAGGGCCCAACAAGGCTGCTCCTCGCTTCCTTCTCCTCTCTATGAATCCCGCCCCGTCCCCGTGCTTCCTCCCTCCCCTCCTCCCTCTTTCCTCTCCGGCGCCGGGCGACCACCGGCCGGTGGGCGGCCGATCCGCCGCTTGGCCGGATCCGGGCCACTACGACCGGATCTGCCGCCTACTTGCCCAGGGCTCACCGGGGCCGCGGCGCGCTCGCCGCCAGGTTGGTGGCGGCGGTGCCGCATGGCCTCCTACTCCTCTCTGCGGGGCGAGGCCAAGACGGGAGGGCGGGGCGCCGCCTCCCACCGGGCGGTGGTGGGTGGTAGGTCGGGCCGCCCGGCCGGGCCGCTTCTTGGCGCCGCTAGGGGCGGCCGCCCCCCGTTGTGGTGCCGTCCCCGCCGCCGGGCGCTCCACCACGGCCACGCTAACTCCTCGGGCGACGGCGGCCCGACGCACGGCGGCATCGCCGGGCGGGCTCCGCGCCGCCACGCCGGCCCCTTTCGCGGACAAGGACGCTTCTACACCTTCTCGGGACGGCGCGACGCGCTCGTGCACGGGTGGTCCTTCTCCGCCGCCGGTGTCGGGGGCGGATCGTCTCGAGGTGGCGGTGGTGCGGACGACAGACCGGGTGAAAACCCTCCCTCCCCGGCCTTTGCGCTGGGATGACGACCTCGTCATTACCTTCTGGCGTCGTCATGCCATCCGGCCGTCGCCGCGTCGCCAGGGACTCGGGAACGAAATTTCCGGTGGGTACTTCTCGCACCGTGGCGTCCGGGCGTCATCCCTTCTTAAAGGCTCTGTTGAACCCATCGAGCTCCTACGTCGCCTTGCAGCTATGCCCCATCTCCTTGTCGCCTCCCCCCCCCCGCCTTTGCGATTGGTGCCTTGCTCTCCGTCGTCATTCCGCCCGCTTTGTTCCGGGGTGGGACGCAATCGTTGCCCATTTGTCGTCGATGTCGGCCAAGGGCCACCGACGACGCGCTTTAGCGACCAAGGTTTCCACGCATATTCGATGCGGCGTCTGTTGGCATTTGTTAAGTGCTAAAGAATATGAAGGATTACGCAGCGCACAGAACACCTACCATTGTAGCTTTTCCCTAGGATGAGTATTCTAGAGTATCGTATCCACAGGGAAGCTTTGGCTAAAGCATTCTAATAAGTCACAATCATGTATCCACTAACTTAGTAAACCACTAGACTATAGTGAGGGGGTAATTGTTAAAGGATAAGTAAATGTCAAAGCATAAAATAATAACCTATCTAAGATGTCAAAGAATAACTAAACTAATCAAGAGGTCAAAGGGAGAGATCAAGGTTCCTAGATACTTCTCTATTACTTAGGTTCTATGATAGCAATCATACCATAACACTTCGGGACATCCGTTGATATTTGTTAAGCCCTACGTAAATATTTATAATTTGTATAGTCATAGTTTAACGGATCTTGGTGAGCATTTCACCCGGAGACGAGGGTTTTAAATATCGAATCCACAGGGGAGGATGGTGTGAGGTAACTAAAGAATATAACTAATCCCTGAGCAGTGGTCAAGAGATTTAAGAAGATAAAGAGATAAGGAGATTTCTATGGTTGTCTAATTCTTATCCTTGTAAGCATGTGTTGGTATTGTCTTAAAGGGAAGCACTCAAGGGAAAACATGGACAAAACATGCAATCCCCAAAGACTCATGTGCCCAACCCGTCTTATAGGCGGAGGGTGGATTCCAAAGGACTCAACAGGACTGTCACTCCCGCGATCTACACACGGCCCGAATATAAGGTGTCATCACAAGTAACCCCAGTCTAGGCACCACGCCTAAACCTAAGCTACCCCTCTAATCTATAGGGTCCTAAAGATTAAAGTACTCAAATAAGAGTTGTGAACATTAAGAACAATAAGAACATTTACTTACTCAAATAAGGAGTTGATCCACCATAGAAGTCTCAGGATCAAGTACCATAGGCCCTTGATCCCAGTCTCTCTAATCTCTCCACTTTGACATTACTCTTGATTAGATCTAATTAGATCTAATCTAATCTACTTCTAATCATATGTCTAATTAAGCTCTAATTACATGTCTAATTCTACTTCACTAATCCCTTAGAGAGAGTTGATCCTTTCAAGGGACCCTCTACTACTAAGAGTTAATGAGATAGAATAAGATAGGAATGAATTAGGGTTTAGCCACAGGCGGGGGGTCTTCTTATATAGGCCTTGGCGATGAGCGTGAACCCTTGGATCAAACCGACCTTGGCAACGGTGTAGATGCAACCTCAATGTCGGTGGTAAACCGCCATAGAAAGGGAGAGACCGGCAGGTGGGACCCACCCGGCGGCCGCCGCTGATGGTGTTGGCGGGCGCCAAAGCCATGGTGGGCCCCTGCCTTTGTCGCTCTCCTTCCCTGGTGTCTTCGGTGTCTTCTAGAATGTTTTAGTCCACAATTCGGGTTGAATTATTTCACGGCCAAGTCTTGTCATCATAGGTCTTGTATATTCGGAACTTTCTCCATTATTCTCTCTAGATTTTCCTATTAAGTCCCCTCAAAAAATATATAAATCACCAAAACTCATGGAATTATGTTAGTTTAAACCCCTAGACTTATATTGATATTCAAATTAAGCCCTTATTCATGTTTAATTGACTAGTAATTTTATGCTATAACAGGTGTCAACAAGCTCCCCAAGCTTACCTCTTGCTAGTCTCTTAGCAAGACAAAATATAAAATTAAACTTCTTACTTGGATCGGGAGTTGCCGCAACGCTATCACACCTTTAAAGTACACATGCTTTCAAAAATTTTCTCTCCGGATAAAGATAAACTTGTTCAAACTTTAATTATTCAATTACCTCTTACCTTTTTGGGGCTTTATACCTTTTTCTCGCAATCTTGGGTAATTGAAAGATAGAACAGATCAAGTCAAGCACTAAATCTCAAACTCTTTTGATCAACTGTTCTTCCGGAGTTTTTGCTGATTTTTAAATAAAACTCAAAGTTCCTCAAGTATGATTCTCTCTCGATCTCTTATTGGTATTTGTGGATCCTCTCTTAGGCAATAATATAGTGTTTGCCTTACTCTCATAATATGTAATATTTTAGCTAAGGCAAATAACATACTATGCCTTTTTTTTCTCTCACCTAATATCTAAAGCTTATATATTTGGAGCTCATAGGTAGGAGAAAATAATTTATTTTCTTACTAAGCATATATCATAAATTCAAGCAATAGATCCAAAGATACAAGTCACACTGATCAAGTGGTGCATGTGTATGGTGGATAGAATATATATATGATATGGAGCAAAGTATGTAGTGAAGTGAAATAGAATAGATAAGGGAAATCTTACTTTTGCTCCTTTTTGAAATTCTTCTCTCTTTTTAAATTTTTGTAGAGAACCTGGGTTGTATCTCTTTCTTTTCTTTTTCTTCTTCTCTTCTTTTTTTATCAAGAGAGGTGGACTCTGCTGGCCCTCGGACTTGTGTCCATTATTTCCTCTCTTATAAAGATGTGGGTTCTATCGACCCTCGGACACTTGTCCATTATTCATCTTTATTTTTAGAGATGTGGGCTCTGCTCGCCCTCGAACACTTGTTCATTATTCATCTCTTTTATTTGGGGAGGTAGGCTCTACTCGCCCGTAGGACTTTGTCCATTTTTCATCTCCCTTTTTCTTAAAAGATACACAACCCAGATCTCTCTTTTTGCAATAACTTCTGAGAGGTATAAATGATGGAGCTTTTGTAAGATATTGGCTAGCAATGAATGGGTGGATGGGCATATATAAATATTTTGGGTTGCTCTCCCTAGGATAGGAGTAGAACATTTTTTTGGCTAGAGTGAGTGGATGATAATAAAGTAAGTGGAATGATGAGTGGAATGAGTGGAGTGTACATGATCAAAGCATGACAAGTTTCTAAGGGTCGACAAAGATTGAACAAACTCAATGCAAAACAAGCGACCTATATATATATCTATATTTTTCAAAAAGGTTTTCCTATTCTAAGTAACAATATATATATATGGTCTGTGGTAGGAGGTTCAAACTCTTGTCATACAGGAACTTATCATGTGCATTTTCAATTTTTGAAATATAAATCTCCAGAAATCTAGTATCACTAGGAGTAAGATCAAATAGCAACTCGGACTATCATATATCATATCCTGGTCAATTACCTAGACTTTAGAGCAAGCATTTGCAACCCATATGTTTCAGGTTTGAGTAAAAATTAATTTTGCAAATGGAGCTCGAGAGAGATTAAGCTTGAAAGCTAGGTACTAGAAAAGTATAACAACGGAGCAACTATTCATCATTTCCATGCATGAGACTTATCCTCAGAGATGATTTTATGTAAGTGGAAAAGAAAACTTCTTGTACACTCCTATTTATTTATTTATTTATTTATTTATTTATACTATAAGATCACACTTCTAATAAAGACTCTGTAAACAACTTTATGAACTAGACTCTTAGCAAACTAAGCAAACCAAAATATTTAGCTAATAATATATATAGATAGTAATAGAGATACTTATCGTGATAACTGGGGGTGCACTCCCCGAAAGCTGGATTGAAGTGTCGGTTTATTATGGAAGTTGAGGTAGATAATGACGAGAGTATAAGCCCTATCATGTTTCTCTTCCTTGAAATCCTGCTTGAACTCAAATAGACAACAAAGCTAGTGGAACTTGATTAAGCTGCTAGTAATTTGTCACATAGGCTTCATGTGTCTAAATATTTTCAAGATGGATAATGATTATTTCAGATAGAGCTTCAGCAAAAGGCTTCTCCTCTAAATATTTTTGGAGTTTTATACTTTTATATGCATGCAAAGAACTATAATGCAAATGCAACTAGATGAATACATAATTATTTTTCGTGCCACCACGGTGAATATCCTTATGGGTTGTTACACACCTCAAGATTATTCACATGGGGCTTTAGAATTTTTCAATGCAAAGTGCTAATGCATAAATGTAAACATGCTAAAGGAAAAATGATTATGTAATGCAAGGAAATAAATATGCTAATGCAAGATGCAAATAGATAAATATGAAATGCAATTAAAGATGCAATGCTAAGAATTAAATATGGATAACTACCGAGTTACCTTTCGGCGAGGGTTCAATATTTTTAAGTCCTTTGAATAAGACTTCTTTCCTTTCTCACTCCTCAAGTGTATCATCCGATCTTGGTGATCGCGTCTCCCGAGATAGTGATTATCTCGAGGATAGCACCACCCATGTTGCTTGCATGTCCCATGGTTTGAAGTGAAACTTTGATAGTGGAAGCGAGCAACATCTTGTTTAGTGTGCATGCTTTGTGGTCGGGACATTTCCTTGTAGATTTTTGGGAGAGTGAGATACTCCTCCACGTTGTGCTTAAAGTATGTCCTGTTTGCAAAGACAAGGTAGAGATCAAGTGCATGGGCTCTGTTGGTGGAAAAAACACCAATGTAACCAAAACCTTATTTGTTCTTCTCTAACATTAAGCACATTAAACAAGGCAGAGTTTAATGTTTAACAGTTTTATTTATTTATGATGAGGGTGATAAGATCACAAGATAGAGCATCAACAATTAATTATGATTATCTTGCAAAGCAGGATGAGCAATATTTTAACTCACATGAATAGGGGCTATGGGAACAAGAGAGCGGTGTTTAGGAACAAAGAACTAAACATGTGAAACTAAGCGTAATGGATAAGGTTAACTCTAACATTTTTGATTCTTTATTTATGAGCATGCCATAATTAGGAAGAAGCTTAATGAATGATAACTTACCTCAAGATGTTACCTTTTATTAGAGTGTGACAAAGACCGTAACAACTTGTGGTAATTATTACCTTTTGCTTGGAGCTTTCCTCATTCGGCCTTTTGTATATCTTGCTCCTAACTTGTCTCCTTTATTGCATCATCCTTTCTTTCTTCTCCTTTGAATTGTGCTAGAACCTTTTTGCTCCTCTCATGATTTTATTCCTACAGTATTAGTTGACAGCACATATCCGAAGGAATATACAAGTAATTTTAAACAAGGGTAGATTTGTCATGGATCTAAAGGTATCTTCTATTCTACAAAGGGTTTTGGATGTATATATGTTCTCACTATCACTTTTTCTCTAATGGGAAATCTTAAGATTGATTTTTGATGTATGACTCTCTCTAATCTCTCGATTTGTGGTATTTATGGATCCTCTCTAAGGCAATAGGGTAGTGTTTGCCTTACTCTCATAATATGTAACATTTTTAGCTAAGGCAATAGCATACTATGTCTTCTTCTCTCTCACCTAATATCTAAGACTTATATATCTAGAGCTCATAGGTAGGAGAAAATAATTTATTTTCTTACTAAGCATATATCGTAAATTCAAGCAATGGATCCAAAGATACAAGTCACACTGATCAAGTGGTGCATGTGTATGGTGGATAGAATATATAGTAAAATATGATATATAATGTAGTGAAGTATGAAGTGAATAGAATAGATGAGGGAAATCTTACTTTTGCTCCTTTTAGGAATCTTCTCTCTTTTTATTTGTAACTTTATAGAGAACCCGGGGTTGCATCTCTTTCTTTTCTTTTCTTTTCTCTTTTTTTTTATTATTATATTTTTTTTTCAAGAGAGGTGGACTCTGCTGGCCCTCGGACTTGTGTCCATTATTTCCTCTCTTATAAAGATGTGGGTTCTCTTGACCCTCGGACACTTGTCCTTTTTCATCTTTATTTTAGAGATGTGGGCTCTACTCGCCCTCGAACACTTGTTCATTTTTCATCTCTTGTATTTAGGGAGGTAGGCTCTACTCGCCCGTAGGACTTTTGTCCATTTTTTATCTCCCTTTCTCTTTTTAAAGATACACAACCCAGATCTCTTTTTGCAATAACTTTTTTGAGAGGTATAAATGATGGAGCTTTTTGTACGATATTGGCTAGCAATGAATGGGTGGATGGGTATAATAAATAGTGGATGTTTAGAGTGGAATATAGTAGAATAGTATGGAGTGGAGTGTACATGATCAGCATGACAAGTTTCTAAGGGTCGACAAAGATTGAACAAACTCAATGCAAAGCAAGCAACCAATATATAAATATATTTTTCAAAAGGTTTTCCTATTCTAATTAGCATGTATATATGGCTATGGTAGGAGGTTCACACTCTTGTCATACAGGAACTTATCATGTGCATTTTCAATTTTCAAAATATAAATCTCCGAAATCTAGTATCACTAGGAGTAAGATCAAATAGTAGCTCGGACTATCATATATCATATCCATCAATTACCTAGACTTTAGAGCAAGCATTTGCAACCCATAGGTTTCAGGTTTCACAAGAAATATTAATTTTGCAAATGGAGCTCGAGAGAAATTAAGCTTGAAAGCTAGGTACTAGAAGAGTATAACAACGGAGCAACTATTCATCATCTCCATGTTGGCAGATTTTAGGGTTCCTTTTAGTTGAGCAAAGTAAACTTTTTAGTGTGCACTCTCTCTTGACTCTTTTATTCACACTCTAACGAAAAAGACTTTTTAGACTCTATTAAAACTAGACTCTTAACAAACTTTCTAGCAAACAAAATATTTAACTAATAATAATAAATATTATAATATAGATAATAAGATACTTATCTCGGATAACTAGGGGTTGCACTCCCCAAGCTGGATGTTGACATAGTCTTCAATGTTCTTGATGGTTGGAAGTAGAGGTAGATAGTGATGGTGACTAATTGATCTTCTTTAACGCTGGACACCATGTGTGTTATGTCTCTCTTCCTTGAAATCCTGCTGAACTCAAATAGACAACAAAGCTTGTGGAACTTGATTAAGCGTTAGGGGTTAGCCACATTGCTTCTTATTCTCAAATATGATACTTTTATTTAAGACAGTAGTTCAACAAAGCATTAATTTTTTTTATGCTAATAAAAATGATGATGCATGCATATTTATTTTATTTTTATGCCACCACAGTAAATATCCTTGTGGGTTATTACACACTACAAAATTACTCACATGGGGCTTAGAGTTTTTCAATGCATATGCAACAAACAAATATTTATTTTTCTTTTTCTAATGCAAGGCTAGTAATATAAATATGCTAAAGGAAAATAATTATGCAATGCAAGAAAGTAAATATGCTATGCATATAGATAACTACCGATCTTACCTTTTCGGGGCGAGGATTCAGGTGTTTTAAGTCCTCTGAACGAGACTTCTTACCTTGTCATTTTCTTGAGTGTATTATCCGATCTTGACAGCAGTTATGCTCCTTGAGATGGTGAAGAACGATGTCACCCATGTTCTTAGCTGGTCTTATGAGTTGGAGTGAAGCGTAAGCGACTTCTTGTTTAGTGTGCATGCTTATAGGACATTCACTTGTCGAATTTTGGAGAGACTAGTAAGCTTCTCCACCATTTTGCTCAAAGTGTGTCCTCGCTTGCAAAGTCATGGTAGAGATCAAGTGCATGGGCTCTGTTGGTGGAAAAAAACACCAATAGAACCAAAACTTTATTCTTCTCTAACCATTGGCACAACAAACAAAATAGAGTTGATTTATTATATGCTTTTCTTAAACCTATCTTGAGTGACAAGATCGGAAGATTGAGCATGATTGTTTGTGATTAAAACATTTGACAGATCAAAAGCAAGCTCGTTGATTCTTGGAAGGGTTTTCTTATCTAAACATCAAAAGCATGATTACGAACCTTCCAAAGCAAGGTAAGCAAAATTCTGACTTACAAGATGAGGACTAAGAGATCAAGAGAATGGTAGTAGAAACAACTAAAGAAACAAAACATGTTGAGCTAATGAAGTTGGATCAGGCAAAGTTGTTACTCTAACATGTTTTATTCTTTATTTATGAACAAGCCATACTTTAGATAAAGCTTAAGTAATGACAACTTACCTCAAGATGTTACCTTATTATTGGAGTGTGACAAAGACCGTAACACCTTGTGGTGGTCCTTTTCTTCTATGGCCTCTTGTGTATCTCGTTCCACACTTGTCTCCTTTATTGCATCGTCCTTTCTTTCTTGTTCTTTAAATTGCACTTGGACCTTTTTGCTCCTCTCATGATTTTATTCCAGCATGTCAGAGTGATGGAAGCTTGAGAGGAAGAGTAATGTCGGATGATCTTTAAAGGAGTCGACCTTTCTCCCCCATGCTTGAGCCTTCCTATCACTCGGCACTTCAAGTGTGAATCTTTGGACCGCCCCCGAAGGGAACTTGTCCCTGTCTTTGATGTTCTTTTGACCTGTAGCTTTGTCCATCCACTTCTCGAGTGAGAGCTTCTTCTAGATCGTGTTGTATGTCACTCTTCTTCATTGGATAGACATAGCATAGACTCTTTTTCTGCAAAATATTAGTGGACACATACCCTAGGGAGAATACAACATAGTTGAAGCATGGGTTGTTGTCCAAGGCTCATAAGATCTCATCTATGCTAATGAAAAGGTGGTTCTTTGATTACTCTTAGCACAGATTTTATTTTTCATGTATTATACATTTTGTTTGTGGCTGCACTCTAATATAAGGATCAAGGCAAAAGGTAACTTGTAGCAAAAGAGAACGCGAATGATTTGATACTTACAGTTCTTCCATTAATGATGAATGAGCCGTATCTTTTACACAAGGTTAGAGTTCATCATATGCCTCTTGCTTCATCTCTGATCTGAATTCATCTCTTGACTTACCCGAATTGGTTTTAAGAGTTTTCTGCAGGGGTTAGTCTAACAAAATATCCAATGTCTACAAAAGCAATTCTTAGTTCAATAACCAAACTAGACTCCATGTCTAATTTAATTAAGGAAGGCATTTTTAACCTAAGCACCACGCTTAAATTAAAAGCCTTTGGAAATACCCTATACGTCTATAGAATACTCCCAAACTAAAGCATACTATAATAAATAAAGGTAGCATGAAAGCACTACAGAGATTTTTCCAATTAGAGATGAAAGAGTATGATCATGGTGAGGATTTTTTTTTAGATGCAAACGACATGAATGCAAGGAAATAAACATGCAAAGTGGATCTACTATGAGAAAACATAAACTAAGTGGAGTGAATGCATGAGTTAATCAAATAAACATGCAATGCAATGCACTAAATTAAATGATAACTTCTCAACCAATTTATAGTCAATTAGCAAGACTTTCTCACCTTTTAATCATACTTACCATGATGTGTAGCTTCTATGTACGTCACTTGAGATGTGTGCATTGAATTCTTGTGATGGCGACTTCTTCTTTAATATATACATGGTTAGATTAATATATATTTAAATTCATACCTTTGAGATGGCGGGGTTCCAATGTTGATGAATCTTGAATAATCGGTACCCTCGGGTTCTTCAATCTTTTCTTTTTTTCTCGTGGAATCTTATCGGAAGGTACTTTAACGACATCTTTTGTCCCTGTCTATTCCACAATTCAACAGAACAAGGATAATCCTACTAAAGCTAGTGATACACTAAGTTAGCGAACATCATGATCATCATTAGAATCTTTAGGCCAATTGCTTCCCCGAACAACGGCGCCAAAAAGCTTGTTGGCATTTGTTAAGTGCTAAAAGAATATGAAGGATTCTACAAGCGCCACGTAACACCTACCATTGTAGCTTTTCCCTAGGATGAGTATTCTAGAGTATCGTATCCACGGGGAAGCTTTTGGCTAAAAGCATTCTAATAAGTCACAATCATGTATCCACTAACTTAGTAAAACCACTAGACTATAGTGAGGGATAATTGTTAAAGGATAAGTAAATGTCAAAGCATAAAATAATAACCTATCTAAGATGCCAAAGAATAACTAAACTAATCAAGAGGTCAAAGGGAGAGATCAAGGTTCCTAGATACTTCTCTATTACTTAGGTTCTATGATAGCAATCATACCATAACACTTCGGGACATCGTAACACTAGCCACGGAAAGAGATGAGAAGGGGGGGGGAAGGAAGCTCCGACTATGGTCCTACAAACACCAACCCTAACGTGGTGGAATACATCGCCATCGGGGCTGTCACCACCGAGGCTACCACAAACTATCCGTGGGGTTGGGTGCAATCTCAGGTAACCTCTAGTCTAGACACCATGTCTACACTATCAATTACTACTCTAATCACATATAATAACTAGAGCACTCGATGCGAGCGGAGATCCCATGCAATAGATAACAACTATACTTAACCATATATGTAAAACATGGAAGTAAATAGAGAAGATAAATATGTGAATCATAAGTCTTGTAGAGAAGATACAAAGACATACCATACTCTGAAGACATATCCAGAACAAGAGCATAGCTCCACTCTCCTTTACTCTTGATTAGATCTAAGTTAGATCTAATCTAGTTCTAATTATATGTCTAATCTATCTCTAATTACATATATAATCTAGTTCTAATCTACCTCTAATTCACTAATCCCATAGAGAGGTTATCCTTACATTGGGACACCTCTACAACTGAGAGTTAATGAATAATGAGATAGAATGAATTCGGGTTTAACCCTGGGGTCAGGGGGTCTTCTTATATAGGCCTTGGCGATGAACAATGACCATTGGATCAAACCGACCTTGGCAACGGTGTAGATACAACCTCAAAGTCGGGTTACAAACCGACCTACAAAGATGGGCTGATTTGGGTATCAGAGCCTGGCGGCCGCCGTGCCCTCGTGGCCAATCCATATCATCTTTCTTCTGGTGTCTTCTGGTACCTTCTAGAGTGTTTTAGTCCACTTTTCGGGTCAAGTTACTTCACGGTTAAGTCTTGTCATCGTATGGGATGTATATTCTGGAACTTTCTCCATTCTTCTCTCGCATTTATCTATTAAGTCCCTGAAATTATATAAATCACCAAAACTCATGGAATTATGTTAGTTAAACCCCTAGACTTATGTTGATATTCATTTTAAGCCCTTATACAAGTTTAGTTGACTAGTAATATTATGCTATAACAGGTGTCAACAGCGTCCCCGGGCTTTGGTGGTGTGGAGTTGCAACTCGCCTAATGTGGCGGCTTTGCCGCCAACTTGGTCGTCTTGCTCGGATGTCGACGCCATCGTTGTCGCCGTCGCCGTTGCTTGGCCGGGGCCACCGACGCGCGCCCGCCGCCCCCTGGAGTCGCCTCGGGGGTTGGCACCATTGTCTCGCCATCGCCGTTGCATGGCCGTGGCCACCGACGCCGCACCGGGATCCACCTCGGGCGGTCGTTCTGCCGAGGTGTGACGCCCCCTTGATGCTCGACGGAGTGAGTGTCGGCGACCGGGAGTTCCACTACATTCATTTGGCGTGTCCCGAGTCTAGGCCTAGCGATGCTGCACTTCGGCTAATGTGTTGCGTTGAGTTGGGTGCCTCGGTGCCGTGCTCCTCTCTTTGTTTTCAGCATTTTTGCTGTCCCGTTTGTTGTGGCCACTTCCTTTGTGGTTGTGTGGTGTAGTGTTGGGTTGTGCGGTGTTGTATTGTCGCTTGTTTGTTTGGCCAGTCGGCTTCTTCTCTTAATGAAAAGACACACGGAAGACGTGTTCGAGAAAAAAGAATGATTCCAGCCCATAGCTTTGCACATTACTGAAATAGTCTGCTCAAACAGCAATAGATCAAATCTTCATCTTGCCATGTTTAATAGTGGTTGGTTTTGCATCAACATTATTTTTTTGGGGGGTTCGTTGATTCCTTGTCAGTGATGCAGAGGTGCTGGTCTGGATGGTAGCTGGATTTCCGTCAAGCCCTGTGATGGACAAAGATGGACAACCCTTAATTCTTACGGTCTGTGTTGTTACAAAGTTTGAGTCAGTTTGCTGCTCATTAACTTTCAAATACTTTCGCAATCTATTTCAGGTATGTTCAGATGGCTACTCATTACTTTTTAAACCCTTAAATATAGTCAATATAATGTATGCATTTGTATGGAGCTATCCACTGCCTTTACCCTTATTGTTGTATTGTCAAAATAGATAATTATTTAGAATCTTGTATTCAAAAAAATGTATGATATCCTTATATCGAGCTACTTTAGATAGTTACAGAAAAAATGATCTCAATTAAGGACTCCTCTAATAATTTTACCCACTGAAAATAAATACCATCCGTCCAAAGGTTATAAAAATTTGGTGTTAATGAAGATTAGACAACAGTTACACTAAATTGGGTATAGTGGCTGTCGATTTGCAGTCGTATGTACTGAACTTTTCTTTTTAGATTTTCCTATGTTGCGTATGGAAAATGACCACGACTACCTTTGTTTTCAATATCTAGTCCGCCATTGGGTGCCATGCCATATATGTTTCCCCATCCGTCAGATAATCCCAGACATGTACATATTGCTGAGTCTAGATTCAGAATTCTTCAAACACTAATTAAGAAGCCTTAGAAGCGGATAGTTCTTTTCCATGACAAAATTCCATAACAAAGACACATTTATTTGATCTAAAAATATTTTGCCATCCAACGAATCAATACTCAGCTATTTACATGTATGTAATTCTGCGGCTGCTATTTACATGTACATTACTCTGTGGACTAATTTATCTCTATAATCAACCTCCATGTCCATACTACTGGCCAGTAATCATGTGTACCTCTGCAGAGGATGGTTCAGATTTCAGAATCCTCGATGGACATCTCCAGTGACGGTGACCAAGGTTACCAAGCAGTCTGAATGCTCCTATGGCTCTACCAACAGCAGATAATAAATACCTAAGTTGACCTCTTCTTCAGCTTCTGTACAGGCAGTAATCATCTACGTTGCCCGGATACGGATACGAGTATCGGATCACGATACGTATCGGATACGCGGATACACTATTCTCTAAAAAACAGTGACACGGGGATACGCCTAAGATGTCTTTTTTTTTTTTTTATATTCATAACTACACACGATTAATATAAAAATAACATAATACAAGTAAAATGATATTTTAACAACTTATTAGTAAAACCACCAACACTTGTATGTAGGACAATTTGAGATTTTGAGTGCACGGGCATATATTTGTACTAACAAAGAATAATGAGATAAAGGTGTTAATACATAATATCGGAATATATGATGACGATTAAACACAACACTATATTGTGTACACCACATTGAGAGAGTGAGCAGTCAGGGCACTTGTGCTAGTTCATGTTGCTTCTCTGTGGTCGGATGGGCCTATTTGCCCTTGTTGAGCCGTATCCAAACCAGCACCAACGTATCGGATCACAGTATCCATGTCAGCACGTATCCACATTTTTCTAGTACGGTCCGGATATGTATCCGAGGCGTATCCATGGCGTATCCGTATCGCGATGTGTATCGGATACGGATACGGACGCCCCTAGAAGTATCCGTGCATCGTAGGTAATCATCGTTGATGCACCCGCGCCAAAGACCAATCCAGCTTCCAGTACGGTTGGAACTAAACATCCTCATACATCAGCCAATATTTAGTCATTCTCTACAACAATAGAGCCTCTACAGGTTGCCACAATGACATACTCCCTCCATCTCAGAATACTCGTCGTACGGGTTCAAAATTTTTCTCGTAAAGGATGTCGTTTTAGACTCTGCAGCCTACTACATAGCCCCTGCTCCCTCCTCGATCCACACGTTCCCTTCCACTGCGTTGGCTGAGCCGATGGAGATGACCAAACAGAGGAGGCATGGAGGAGAGAGAATGACGATGGATGGAGCAGTGGAGTAGGGGCATGCTGGTCAATTTCCTTCGTCCTTGGTAGTAGCGTTGGAAGCCAGAACGACCTGTATTTAGAAATGGAGGGAGTAAGAGCTTAGTGCAATGGTATATCCATGATGCAAGGCATAGTTTGTAACCAACAACTGCATTCAATATACTCAGAACAAAATTGTCGTTGTCTTCTAGCTATTCCAAGGCGACCAACATAGTTACAGTGATTTCCTGTATAGTGTGTTTTCTGATTTGTTCAGAGAAAGATGGATGCTACATGGGAAAACTACATGTTTTTTGGACACACTCCCAAGTGTACGCTGTCAGAATGCTTTTTATGTCTCGAACAAAATAATTCAAGATGCTTCATGTTGTCTTTCGCTTACACCTACTATCATTTATTGCTTGGGCTCTTACCTCTTTTAAACTTGAATGCTCCTTTCTGTTCATAACCAGTCATATGTGCTCGCATTTTTTACATGCATGGGAGCGCGAATGCGCGCGCCTCTCTACTAGTGTTATATTCAAGATCTAGCACTTTCAATATCAGCCACTGGGGAGACTGAGGCATAGATTCAAGAATGGTTTGGATCACATTACCAGATGCCTGATTTTTGAGCTGGAAGACTCTTGTAGTGCTATCATCCCACCGTAATAACTGAAAGGCGATGGGCCAAATGAGATGACAAACAAGTGTCAACAAGGCTTTCATCTGTTGTGATGACATTATGCAGCTCCTGATCCTACCCAATGTGCTCTTGTCACACAATCGAAGAAAAGTTAAAATATTATGTCTAGAAAAGTATGCGTATCTAGAAAAGTTAAAATATTTAGATTATGTCTAGATACGTAGTAAAAGCGGCGTATCTAGAAAAGTTAAAATATTTAGCGATCCATCAAGGAGATGCCGCCCGACATCGCCATTCCTGCCGGGTGAAGCACTACTACAGAATTGATTTTACATGGTGTTTGGATTTCATTTTTCCGTGGCGGGCATTTGAGAAACCGCCACGGAAAATACCCTAATTAACCGTGGCGGTTATTTTTGATTAACCGTGACGGACATAATGCCCGCCATGGTAAATCGATTAACCATGGCGGTTTTTATTAAAAACCCGCCATGGTAAATGACGCCCAACCAGCCAGCCCAATGAGCCCAAAATGAAGCCCAAAATCAATCCGAAATCGGACTCATTATATATAGAGAGAGACGGAGTCTTAGGGTTTCAGACTCAAACCAAACACACTCGGTCAATCTCTCACCATACTCTCTCCATTCTCTCTATCGTCCGGCCCTTCGCGGCGTCGCGTGGCGTCCTCGGCGGCGGCGCGCGGGCCCTGGCGCTTCCTCCACGGCGGCCCGGCGGCGCGCGTCCTCCACGACGGGCGGCGCTTCCTCCACGACGGCGGCGGCGCTTCCTCCACGGCGGCGGCGGCGCTTCCTCCACGGCACGGGCGCGGCTCACGTCCTCCAGCGGCCCGGATCCGGGCTGGCGTCCGTATGGAGGAGCTGGAGGCCGGATCGATGGAGCGGTGGGCTGGATCGACCGTCAAGCGGCGGATCGGCGTCGCCGGCGGCGGCGCGAGCATCAGCGGCGGCGGCGGCGCTGGGCGTGGCAGCGGCTTGGCGTCGCCGCTGGCGCGGCGGGCTTGGCGTCGGAGTTTACGGGGCCGGCGGCGTGGCTGGCCTCGCCCGGAGCAGGGCGGCGGCGCGGGATCCCGGCAAGATGGGCTCGTGGCGGGCCCTAGATGGGCTCGCGGCTGGCTCGTTTATTTTTTATTTTTTTATTTTTATTAACGTTGGCGGGCAAATAATACCGCCCGCGGAAGTTCGTTGATTTTCTGTGACCCTAGCTGGGTGGCGGGCAAAAACCGCCATCAAAAATCTATTTTGCCCGCCACCATTAATCGTTTGTCTAGTAGTGAAGGACATGATGTGGTATCTGTCGCCGGAGCCTCCGTCCCTGCGCCGGCGCCGAGACGGCGAAGGGTTGGTGGATTTGTTGTCCAATAGCGGGTGCAGGGGGGTTGGCTGGCCTCCTCGCCACGACGGCGAGGCGCTCATCCTCATCGCTGGAACGACCCGATCGAGGAGGCGATTGGTCCGTGTCGTTGCTGGAGCAGGTGAAGCGTCCAATCATATGCATTCACACACAGGCCGCCGCCGCCTGCAGTTCTACATTTGTGTGGAGCTAGCTCCAGGGATGTTGTTTATATAGCTATAGCATTGGCAATTGCTGGATCATGGCTTCATGGTCGGGTTGGGAGGCAGCAGAATGGTAGGATCAGATGGGACGATGGAATTAATCAAGCCACAATCTTAGATGCATGAAACTAATTAAATTGCTCCGCACTTCATTCACAAACCTCCAAACCGATAGGAGCGCTGGCGCCGCCACCGGGCTCACCGTCTTCTGTTGTGGATTGGAAGTATTGCTGATTATCACGCCCTGGAACTTAATTATACTTCTCCTTCATACCCACGGCAACGTGAAAATTCTCCTAGTATATACTATTGCTGCGCAGAAACAAAATAATGACCTTAATTTACTTCTAAATTGTCCATTTCTATTAAAAGATAACTCAAAGTATGCATGGACTGGGCGATAGCAGAGATGGTTAACTTCCTGTGTGGAAGCAACCGCTCCTGGGTTCGATCTCCATTGGGAATGGACTTACGTGGCGTGCCCCATTTCCCCTAGTTCCTCCTAGGATGGGTCTCATTATTTTTTGAAGTATGCATGGACATAGCGATTTTTATGATTTAGCAGTCAAAATGTTTCCTTAATTAATTAATTAATGAGTTACCTACGAATTACCATAGTAACATTAGTATTATAGTATTGTAAAAAAAAAATAAAATTGATTCCTACTTTGAACGAGGTTACTTTTTTTTTTATTGGAATATCGTAGTATCATTTGATCGTTTAATTGTGCGTATTCACCTAAAACATTATTTTAGAAATTACCACATCAGCTACAAGAGTCACAGGGACAAAGGAAACGTAATTAGACCCACGTTCTCTTCTTTCTTCATATAAAATTTCTAATACACATTATGTTAAAAATTTATATGGATAATTTCCTAAATTTATATGGAGAAATTCTGATAAATCCCGAGCCCTAATATATGTGTTACTTAATGGGCTTTAAATGTTTAGGCTCATGAATAAAGGTGGAAAATACAGTATCTATTAGTACCATATTACTAATTGATGTAGAGGTAGGATGTTCTCCTCCGTATATATTTGTATCAATCCTCCTGGAAAAACACAACAATAGAACTACAATTGGAAAAAACACAACAATAAAACTACAATTGGAAGTTCCTAGTCTAGAACATTCAAAGTAGTCAATTAGTGTTAACTGATGTTTCTTTTTCTTCGGGTCAAGGCCGTCTGCTTCCTGGGGGACGTATCGTTTTGCATCAACCGTGACATTGAGCAACGCACTGTCTCAACTAGTGCTATTGAGCTACCGGTGACTTCATGGCACTAGTGCTCGCTGGGTATGTTTTTTTTTTAGTCTTACTGTTTCTACAATAAGTGAGGTTTTTATGCTATTAAACATAGTCCATAGCTTGGTAGTTCACACGTGGTAGTTCACACGTGCACATGCTTGTCACATAGATTCACACTGACTTTACACTTCACTAGGCACAAATTTTAAGAAAGTGATTCCTCCACACTTCATTAGGCATAACTTTTTAAAAAGTGAAAAAGTGATTCCTTACAAGACATAGATTCACACGACTTTACACTTCACTAGCATAATTTTTAAGAAAATGATTCCTCCACACTTCACTAGGTGTAACTTTTAAAAAGTGAAAAAGTGATTCCTTAAAAAGACATAGATTCACACACTGACTTTAGACTTCACGGCACAACTTTTAAGAAAGTGTTCCTTAGTGGCACACTTTAAATGATTCCTCCACACTTCACTAGGTGTAACTTTTAAAAAGTGAAAAAAGTGATTCCTTAAAAGACATAGATTCACACTGACTTTTTAGACTTCACGGCACAACTTTTAAGAAAGTGTTCTTAGTGGCACACTTTAAATGATTCCTCCACACTTCACTAGGCGTAACTTTTAAAAAAGTGAAAAAGTGATTCCTTACAAGACATAGATTCACACTGACTTTACATTTTACACGGCACAACTTTTAAGAAAGTGTTCCTTAGTGGCACACTTTGTGGGGGAGCTTTTCCCCATACCATCTCATTCAGTAGATCAAACATCAAAGCATTGATGAAAAAACTTAAAAATAAAAATGAGGACCGTCCATTATGCTGTCAAGTGTCAACACGCAATTGCTTAATCACTGCGGCCGCGCGCGAGATCATATCGATCCGTCCATCCATGGATGGAGGAGCTAGCTCGAGAGAGATCAGGATCCATCCATCCCAATAGGCTGAGCTGAGAGTGACATGTTCACATGATCTCAAGCCCTATCATTCGTCGCTCGTTGGCCCCTTCCCGGCCTCTATATAGTCCCTCTCGCCCCCCTCCTCCTCTCCCACCACCGGCCTCAGCACCGCGCTTCATCATCCACCTAAGAAAGCTAGCTGGGGCTGCTTTGCATCGCTCTTCCCAACCCGAACCTTGCCCCTCCCTTTCTCATGTACACTGATGCCTACTGATCCACAGCCAAAACACCCTTGCTAGCTGAAGATCTCACAATTGCAAACCACACACACCAACAGTAAGCTAGATCATACCTTTTGATCGTCACCAGCTAGATCCCGGGGAACCCCATGGAGTTCACGCCCGCGCATGCCTGTGTCGTCGAGAGCTCGGAGCAGAGGCCTCGAGACGTGGCGTGGGTGGAGAAGGAGCATATGTTCAAGAAGGTGGTCACCCCGAGCGACGTGGGGAAGCTCAACCGCCTCGTCATCCCAAAGCAGCACGCGGAGCGCTACTTCCCCCGCGCTCGACGCCTCGGCTGCTGCCGCCGCCGCGGCTGCAGGCGGCGGGAAGGGGCCCATGGAGTTCACGCCCGCGCATGCCTGTGTCGTCGAGAGCTCGGAGCAGAGGCCTCGCGACGGCGTGGCGTGGTGGGTGGAGAAGGAGCATATGTTCGAGAAGGTGGTCACCCCGAGCGACTTGGGGAGGCTCAGCCGCCTCGTCATCCCAAAGCAGCACGCGGGCGCTACTTCCCCCGCGCTCGACGCCTCGGCTGCTGCCGCCGCCGCGGCTGCGGGCGGCGGGAAGGTCCTGGTGCTCACCTTCGAGGACCGGACGGGGAAGGCGTGGCACTTCCGCTACTCGTACTGGAACAGCAGCCAGACCTATGTGATGACCACGGGATGGAACCGCTTCGTGAAGGAGAAGCGCCTCGGCGCCGGGGACACGGTCTTGTTCGCGCGCGGCGCGGGCGGCGAGGGCGCCCCGCGCAGCCGCTTCTTCATCGATTTCCGTCCCCGCCGCCAGGACCTCGCGTTCCTGCAGCCGCCACTGGCGTCGGCGCAGCGCTTCCTGCCGCTCCCGTCGGTGCCTATCTGCCCGTGGCAGGACTACCGCGGCTCCACTCCGGCGCCCAGCCGGCACGTGTTGTTCCTGCGCCCGCAGGTGCCGGCCGCCGTTGTTCTTACGTCGACGCCCGTGCACGTTGCTGCATCCGCGGTGGAGGCGACGAGGTCGAAGCACGTCCGCCTGTTCGGGGTGAACCTCGACTCCCCGCCGGACGCCGCCGCCGAAGACGGCGCCACAATCACCCATACGGCGTCAACGCTTCTCCAATTGCTCCCGCCATCATCGTCAACATCCTCCTCGACGGCAGGGAAGGATGCGTGCTCTTTGGATCTTGGACTGTGAAGACAATCAACAAGGAGGAATTGGGCCGAGGAACGAGGCACTGACACGTGAACTGATCAATGTTGGAACAGCTCTGGTATATATAGCTCCAGTACTGCATCTGCATGATTGTTGATGGATTGGTATGTCTTTGCTCATATTAGTTCACTTGTGGCTTCCTTATTAACTATAATGTGTTTCTTCCCTTCTCTTGAGAATATGACATATCATGCTCATTGTAGCTATACATATTCTGCATCTCTGACCAAGTTCAGTAATTTAAGAACTGAACTGTCCACTCTGCATACGATATCAGTTAGTCCCCAATGTGTGCATATCTTACTGTTTGGGTCTTGTAGGTTTTAGTTAGATAATGTATTTTTTTAGTTTTTTTTTCTTGAAGCACTCTCTGGCCCCCCTCCGGGCAACTTCACAAGGCTCTCCCCCCAAAGTAAGGTAGCACCGCCGCCGTACCAGACGCTAGTCTTTCTCCTAAACATCAGATGCTTTTCATGGCTTGGCTTGGCTCTTGTGCAGTTCTTTCCCTGCTGCACGCAGAGGCTGCTGCACCTGATATTCTGGTCGGCTCTTATGCTTCCATTGTTCAGTACTGCATGCGCTGCAAGTCTGTCTGTAATTCTTACAAAAATCAAGAGATATATACAGCTGGCTCTGTTCTTAAACCTTAAATTTCCTGCCGAGGCATGAAAACGTTTCAGAAAAATAAATAATGCCTTAGATCATGATGTATATAACTATGTGCTTAAGCAGATTAAATTAAAGAATCACACTATTTTAACAATTCCAAGCAGGGAACACAGCACATAGCTGGATAAAAATATATAAAAGTAATAACCAAAAACTTTACAGTAAAATTAGGAACTTCTTTGTTGTGCCCCCTATAATAAGTGGTGAGGCTACAACACATAAAAGAGGTGTGTGATTGCCTTGTGTGCATGTGGTCGACAGTCCGTAGAGGATGCATATATTACACAAATTTTGTATTTCGTGGGGGTGCATCTACAGCCACTGCTACAATTAAACGTAGCTTCTCCCCTGCCTACACTCCCACAGTATATATGACGTGTATGTGTCTATCGTCTGGTTGGTGGTCAGTGCGTAGCATTGTAACGTTTCTTCCAAATGATCTGTTCCAGTACTTTTTTCTTCTTCTTTCTACTGATGAGGGTATTTCACTTGCGCGACCCAGCTGATTGGCCGTCTGAATAGTTCAAGATCTCAGGTCGATCGGTTGCCCATATATGGCACATGGCTGTATGGCAGTCCCTTCCGCTCTATATTGTTTCCGCGCTCTTCTTCACAACATCGTCACTTTTCCTTGTTTTGACCTGAGACATCCATCGTCGTGAGGAGAGATGACCTGAGCAAGAAACAAGTTGTCTGTATTGTTATGCTTTGTCACCGAGATTCAGGCGTTCGCTGGATGACATACAAGCTTCCAACAAGCATGCGACAGAGGCAGGCGCCGGCCGGGGGTTCATTCCGAGACGGCAAGACCCGTCCTTCCGTTAGCCCGCGCTCTGGACAAACAGACTACTGATTGATCTCCATTCTGCACAGCATGGACGCGGTCGTGGACGTGGCGGCGTGCCGTGGGGCACCTGGGTGCCGAGACCGAGAACCGACTGCTGGTAGCCCTGTATACCACTGGTGTTACCCGGCCGGGCGGTAGTAAAATCTACCCTAGTGGCTAGTGATGAGCTTTATTGCATGGTTTTCAAAATACCACATCAGCTAAAAGACCCGTGGCCTCATGGGACAATGAAATGAATTGACACAAATAATCTTCTCTCTTACAATTTCGATCTAGTGCACATTCTGTTGACGTGTCACCAATGAAACGCCCACTAGGAACTAGCCCTCTTTAGATAGTATCATAGCATCACGTTCACAAAGATTTCATCATAATAAACATAAAAAGTAAAAATTAGGGGGGTGTTAGCTTAGAGTATATATCGAAGGGCCGAACAAAGATTGTTGGATAATATATGACTATAAGACATTTTTGCATTGTTTATCAAAATCCTTACTTACAAGATAGTCTCCATTCTCCATTTCCTTTTATCTATCTTTTTTAAAGCCTAACTTATCCTATTTTTGTGGTCCATGTGAGCCATAACTCTATTAAGCCATTGCTTCTCTCTTTTTCAAAGGCTTAACTTACCCATGCGGTCTATGTGAACCACAACTTTTAAAAAAAGTGACTCTTCTCTTACAAGACACGGGTCATAAAAGTCCAAGATCCTCAGAGTAACTCGTTGATATCAAAATCCTTACTTGCTTATAAGATAATCTCCATTTCCTTTTATCTATTCTTTTTAAAGCCTAACTTATCCGATTTTTGTGGTCTACGTGAGCCATAACTCTATTAAGCCATTTTCTTCTCTCTTTTCCAAAGGCTTAACTTACCTATGCGGTCTATGTGAACCACAATTTTTGAAAAAGTGACTCCTTCTCTTACAAGACACGTGTCATAAAAGTCCAAGATTCTTAGTAGCTCCGCATGGTACCATAAAATATCTTATAACGAGATAGGTAATTTTAAACTACACTTTGCCTACAACGCAACTTGATGTTCTCCCAGCATCCTTAGTCCTTAAAAAAGTTTAAACACAACAAGGTAGCCATAGCACTGTACTTCGCCCCTCCATCGATGTCCACTCTCCAGTAGCCGTCTCTTTTTTTTTTTGTGCGTCCTCTGACTCAGAGCGTGCGCTTGATTCGCTCCTGACCCGTCCCTGCCTCCCTGGAGCAAGTTCGATGATGGACCTAGGCTTGTGGCTCATTATCGGCCCCATCGTCGCCCTCCTCATTGTCTGTTTCCTCCTCATGCGCTCCTTGACAGCTACCTGAAGGGTGGCGCCCAAGTAGGGGGACGTGCATGGTCCTCGGCCGGCGCGTCGTCTGGGCGGGGCGAGCCTCCGGCGCTATAAGCTGCAGGAGTCCCCTGTTTCTTCGGTTCTGTTGGTGTGGTGTGGACTCGAACTCGATGCATGTACATACTTAGTTTCTTCAGTCAATCGATCTTTAATTGGGCCAGTACGTTGTTCATTGTGTAGCGAGATTAGGATGTGATGATGTGTCTGTGAGATAAGTTTGCTGATCAGTTGGTATGGTGTCTGCCTGTTGTCTCTAGGTTGGGGTCAGTAGCAACTGCATTAGCATGACTGTATGGACGTATGGTATGCAATATTCTGTTGTGGCTAGTAGTAAACGTGTAGAAATTTCGCATTTCTTCCAAATGATCTGTTCGAGTAAATTTCGCATGTTCCTCTTGTTCTGTTCTTCCAAATGATCTGCTCGAGTACTTTTCCGTGTTTCACTTATTCACCGCGGCCCAGCCGGTTGGCCGTATGAAATCTGAATCAGTTGAAGTCGATCGGTGGCCCATGGCCGTCCCGTATGCTCTCAATTGTTCCCTCTGTCCTCTCCTCTTCACATTATCACTTCTCCTTGTTTCGACCTGATGGCTGACGATGATCCATAGTCGGGAGGAGAGATTAGCTGATCGAAAGCAAGAAAGTTGACGGTCGTGTTATGTGCTTTGTCACTGAGATTCAGCCGTTCATGGGAGGCAGTTGGAATGGTAAAGGCCACTGGCTGCGGGGCTCCCACCTAACGTTCAAATTCTGGGTGTAACACCACTTCTCTAAAATTTACACTGTCGCGTCCTCCCCTAAAGTTTCCTGTAAAAAAAACGGCATGCGAAAAGGACAGGGGTTCAAGAGATGGTGTCTCGAAGCGTCCTCATCCGCCGTTCGTCCGCGCTTGCTCTGGCGATGTTGAGGGGTGAGTGCCCAACTCCCCACTCTCCATGCATGCAATTGCATGCACGGACCGGCGAGGCTTATCGCGGTCGCGGGCCGCGTGACGCGGCACCAGGGGTTACCGAATGTAACACCTGGTTTTCCAAAGAATACCAAGCGTTAACTATATGTGTGCCCGGGATGTCCACACACGACACATATAGCAACAAAAATAGTAAATATCGGAAGCAATGCTTTTATTACATAGCTTAAACATATTATATCAACTTACATATATATCGAGTACAACGGAAACTACTTTTAATCTTATGTCTTCGGTCTCCATACTCCACGGGGGCCGGTTGATCGGGGACCACTCGCCTAGTACTCATGGATCTCCAAAGGAAACTCTTCATTTTAACTGTCATCCGGTACCCATCCGGGATTTTTATTGGTGAAACAACAAGCGTCAGCTCACCATGCTCAGCAAGTATAACATGAGGGGATGCAAGGCTCAAAAGGCTAGACACGGTTTAACTGCGATAAGCATTTTAGTTGGTCATATTTTATTTATTGAACCTATATCGCTAGGTTATGCTTAGGCTCCCATGTGAACATAATTATTTATCATCATCAGGATTTGTTTTCAAGCTTCATCATCATCGAACCATCCATAGAACCATCTATCTCGAAAAGGATCCAGCCGCCGTGACCGTGTGAGCACGGTGATATATCGGTTTGATCAAACTTGCCAGGGGGTGTACACTTTCACCTTGAGCCGTGATTGCCCATTGCCCGAGGTGGCGGCCTCTTGACTCACTTCCAAGGTAAGTCGGGGGGATCACTTTCACGGCCTTTCACTAGTCTCTCTAACAAGCTAGTAGCCGCTAGGTTTCAACGGCTAGGCGAATGGAGGCCCCCTTCGGACCGGCACACACACGACGGGAAGACCAAATTAACGCCTTGGATGGGCAAGGAAGCCATTCTAGAACCGAGGTCCCCTTTTTGCGCTGAATAAATTCAGTAACTACTAAACAATATTAGAGAGTGCTAGCTATACGACTAAGGTCGTGCCCACTTTGACACTCAAGGCTGTACTGTCTTCCTGGGTTGCCGCTTTAAGATTCCCTCCTTACGGAGGGCAAACTAGAGCACCCAAAAAGGCCCAATGCTCTAGCTCCCTTCTTTCCATATTGCTCAAAAAGCACCTTATGTCCATGTCACTCAACATCATCATCTTGATCATTGATCCATATGTCATTGATCAAAGTTAACATTATATTGTTTGGTTATTGCAAGCTAAGCAAAGCTATCCATATGCATGAACCCATGGTGATCAAGGAATAAAAGGATATCAAAAGTACTAGGTAAAGTCCTTAGCATCATTTTAGACACATGCATATGAAAGTGACTATGAGATTATTAGGTAGCAAGGGAAACTCATGTTACACTTGCCTCATAGTGCTAAAGCGTTTCCAGCTTTTCCTTCTGAACCTTCCTCCATAGCTCTTCTATCGATAGCAACAACGAACACTAGCACCTGAACAAACCCTAGAAACAATACACCAAACATTACAAAAATAAACTATGAAGGTTTTGAAAGCGTATGCATTGTTCTATGATCGTGAGCGCATAAACTAACAAAAACAAGAGGCAATGTTAAAAGATGTGAGACTTGAAAGGTATACATGGAAAGGATTGGATTCATGTGAATAAGGTGGAGTTTGGACTAGAGGAAATATATTGTGACAAAAGGACATGATGTTTTGACAATCGGTTAGGCGTAGAACAAGATTGCAAGATGGCATTGTGTGGCTATTGACATGGCAGGAGCAGCGACATGGTGTTGGTTATATCATGGGTGTTGTGGTTCATGTAGATGAGGAAACTCGTAAATATGTGTGTAAGTATATGGTACACATTGTGGTTTAATGTCTTGACCACCGGAGCGGCAAATCATCGGGAACGCGCATGCATACCGGCACCAGCATGGCTGCGGGCAGCAGGAACAATAAGGACATCCATCAACAAAAGGTTAATATCTAATTCATACATAACCATATGAACATGAATTCTTTCAGAGGCATGTGCAACTATATAAAGGATATTTCTACCAAAGGATGCATCAAGGGGTTCAGTGGATCAACGGGAACGCCGCTGCCAACAACAGGGGACTAGCTGTTTGGACAGGATGGGTAGCATCCACTTCAGTCTCGATATCCCGGCCACTGCGGATTGGATAGCCACAATCAAACCTGTGGGATCATGTTCAAGGATGTTTTGAACAATTAGGTTAAAGTGCTTGATGGTTTGTAAAGCGGATTAGCGGGGAACGCCAAAACCACTTGAGTTGTAAACTGCTAGGGCAGCAGGAACAGTAGGCACGGATATGCTGATATCTCTTATTTCAAAACAGATATGGAGAAACCCTTTTACACAGGAGTGTTCAAGGTTGTAAACCACAACTTCACCGAAGGGTTTGATGGTTGCATCCATTAAACAGCGGGGAACGCCGATTCCGTAAGAAACAGCAACACTGGCTGCGAGGACAGCAACACATACAACCGATAAACCTCATCGGGGATCAACCGTACATCATCTAAGATACTTGATATGCAGCAAGGGTCATGAGAACATGATAGGGGTGATGATGGAGTGTTCTCACCATGGGGGTGGCGTGGTGGATCGAGAAGGCGCGATCAACGACGGCCCGATGATGGCGATGCGGTGCGGCGGGGCTTCCTTCTTGCATTCCGGTTGATCGGGGCAGCCATGGGGAAGGAGAAGGAGGTGTAGGGGCGTCCCTCCTCTGTTCTTGGAATGGGAAATGAAGAGGGAGGTGTGAGGGGGCTGTGGGGTGAGTATATATGAGGGGTAGGGGATGGGAGGCGAAGGGGTGGGAAGCCAAGGGGTCAACACTTCATATTTTCATGTTTTGGTTGATATTTTTGTGAAATATGTGGAGGGCTGCCAAGGAGTGACGTGGGAGAGGCGAGAGGAAGAGTTAGAGGGCTGGTTGGGCTTTGCTTTGGATCACAAGGGATAGGAGGATGGTTGGGCTTTGATCCGAGGCGTGGGTTAAAAGGCACGGTTTGGACCCGATTCGCCCGACGCTAGAGTTATAGGGTTGGTTTCTTGTGGTATTTTGGGTTGTAGGCTTTGCTCAAGACAAGAAGAGGTAGAGAGGAAATGGTGCATTGAAATATTTCCCAAGGTGAGAGGAGTGAAAAGAATAACTCTATTAGAAAGAAAGAACAAAGTTAGGGTTTGTGAGAAGATTAAAGATTGACAACCCATAAAAGATTTTGGAACATGGATCAAGGAGTATGATTTTCAAGAATTTGATCATGGTTGTGAGGTTATGGAAAATTGGTCAAAGATAAAGAGAGATATGATTTGGATTAAGCCATATAATGCATTTGAAACATTTAAACTCATTTTTCTTACAAAAACACTATGCAAAGGCATGAAATGCAACAAAACAACTTAGTTAATTATAAAAGTTTTAGAAACACACATTTTCACTATCTAGAATGTCAACAACTTAACTAAGTTGATAAGTTTTAGAAATTAATAAAATCATTTGTTGTCATTTTAGTGTTTCCTAAGTCATATCCCAAAATAGAAAAATTTTGGGGTATGACAATAAAACCGATCGAGAACCGCTGGCAGACGGACTCACTAACGATCCTCTCGCTCACTCTGTAAGGGTTTATCAGAGACACTCACCTACTCTCTCATGGATCAATACACATGAACCACAAAATAAATCTCGGGTTTTTCGGTTTTCGATTTTGGTGTTGGTTTTACTGTCTGGAATGTTCGGTTGCTGGGTTGGTCTTCAGTTTTGGTCAAACCACTTCTAAAAATATTCTAAAATCAAACTTTATTTATGGTTTTGGTGTCACACATTGTTCCATGATTTTCTTCACCATCGTGTATTTTCACAATAATATTTATAATTTACGCCGATCGTGGAAGTAGCCGACGAAGATCTAAATCAGGAGAACTACGACCCTAATTACGTTGCAGAGCCTGATAGAGTAAGCAGCAAAGGCAAGTCCTAAGTCCCACCCCTCTAATATTAATTAACAACTCCGTGGCAAGTATAATATATGTATAAATGTGGAAATGTTGACATGGTAATGGCTTTGGCTAAAATCGAAGAAGATAAACTAGAATAAGAATAATGTGACCTTAACCAACAAAATAGGTGGGTGGTGTTAGTCCGCAAGGAGGTGGACTAATACGTCAAAAATCACCGAGAAAGGGATTCCTACGGAGATATACTTGACTAATAAGGACTGGTTCATAGATCATCTACCTAGTGCGATTTTACGTACACGCACACACACGTATTGGCGGACAAGATTCCCATACTGTCGGGTTGAAGTATAATTTCTAACCTAGGATTCTCAAAGAAGGCAAGCGGTCTATCAAGTGAATATATGGGAAGAGTGGCCCCATGGTCTGGTTGGCATGGTTGCTATGTGGTCTTCCATGTTAAATTATTTGGGTGTAGTGACGCCGTTATTCTAGAGGACGCTATTCATCCTGAACCTTTTGTTGGCGGTATAGGTTGGGTAGTGAGGTATTACCCATAAAGCCATTGGTGATGTAGTATCACTGTATCGTTGCGGACGGTGCATCATCCGGTCCAATCCCCCGAGAAGCCGTGGTGGATATTATACTGCAATCTAGGAGGCTTTTTGAGTGGGTATGGGATCTCATTAGGCCTTTTTCGACCCAGCGATCATGGAAGAACATGTGCCTATAGTGTGGGGAAATTTGTACAACCTATGTAGAGTTCATTGAATCTATTTGAATAGCCACATCCTTGGAATGGGCAAATGTTTGTGACCTCTTGATCCTATGAAACTTACTAACCAACCTGCGAACTAGCGAGATCAGTCATAGAGACTGTGCTACGGCCCAACCCATAATAATCCCCCTCCACGCCATGGTTGGGTTGTTGAGTACGTATGTACTCACCCGTTGTTGACTTTCACAAGCTTAGGTGACATCTTCGACTACGATGACCATGAGGAGGTGCATTAGAATTATTAGAGTTAGCCGTGTGTTATGCTTCTTGGACCAAGACGTTGATGCAAGAGTTTCGGTCACGCTCAAGTTTGCCTATTGAGATGTATTATGGCTAGTAGTCGCCCGTACGCTAGTAGACTCCGAAGAATAAAGCATCGTACTACGGGCATGGTGTTCATCACCTAAGTTGTGTAAATCCTAAGACTTTGAGCCCTAGGCCACTCTTGTAAGACCTTTTAATGTCCTAATAAAGTTCAATCTTTCTAAATAAATATGTGTCCACTTTTGTGTTCAATTGAGCGTATTTGTGTGTGATCTTAGTGCAAATACATGTGATTAAGGACTCAGAAAAGTAGGAGCCTGGTAGAGATGCTCTTCCCATTTCTTGCAAATGCTTTGCCTTCGCACCACTCAGGGGCAAAGCCACACTATAGTTATGAGTGCGCATGCACCCCCCCCCCAAAAATATGCCCTAGATATTTTGAACTTGAACAACCATAGATCGATGTCATTTTTTAGGAAGCATTAATGTCCTCGCATTGTTCAGAAGCTTGAAAGATATTAGGCTTAACAACAATGTATTCTCCTGATTTTATTACCTCACATCTAGGAATCTTTGAAGTTACAGACAATTTGTTAACAAGGTTGGTTCTAGCTTCACTTCAGGGAATGGAAAGACTTTAGAAAGTGGGACTTTTGAACAACTTTTTGCGAGGGACAAAGATGTACCGGTGTAAGGAAGGATTTGGTTTCTGGCAATAGAGTATGTTTGCATGGCACCAGGCCCTGTGACCTATTGGTGTCCAATCTGCTTGAGGTTGCTGCTGGGTTTGGATTCCATGAGTTTGGTTAAAATTTCACCACATATACACCTCTCCTATAAGACATGTTTACGCAACCACCCAATTAAAGTGCAAGTGACATTACCAGGGGTCCAGCAGGGGCCACGGCCCCCGTCGGCATCTCCGAAATCTAGCGACCTAAATGGCGTTAGCGACTGGCCTGCTCATGCGTAACTAAGAAAATAGAGAGAGATTGATTAGTTCGTGTAACTACCTATGTCGGCCATGATCTCCATCTAGGAGCTACTAGCTCTCCTAGTGGTGTCTCTCGTAATACGTGGTGGGTCGGTGATGAAACTAGACCTTTGCCTTCTTTGTATTATGTGATGAAACTAGAACTGGAGCTTGCCTTTCCCTCGTATTATGTACTGGTGTGTGCGTGTTCGGTTAGACTGTGTGGGCTAGCATGTGGCTATACCTGGGCATCGGGTCAGCCCGACATGGCAAGACAACGGTGTGTGTTGACACCATGGCTTCTCCCTGGGCGTCTATGGTGTACATCCTCTTCAGCGTCTATAGTGTACTTTGGCTGCTCATCATCATGATATCGTCTGCAGTTGTGTGGAGAAGCATGTCTGGGCAGCGGAACAGGAGCAGCAGTCCTGTTGGAGTCTCGTGAAGGTGGCCTTGAGGTCCCCGCGGACTTCTTTGGTGGCGGTGGCGGAGCGCCTCCGCTGGGGCTGCCTACTAGCGACTTTCGCCTGTGGAGGAGTCGTAGCAGTTGGAGGGCACCAAGATGATCCGCATGTCAACGTGTGACCCGTTGGAGTTTAGGACTTCATTTAGGTTAGGGCGACCCGTTCGCCGTTGGGGTGGTGTACCGTGGCCATGTGGGAATTGTGATTTTTATGTAAAGATTTATTAGTTTGACGAATGATAATGATCTTTTATCTAGATGTGTGGAAATTAATATGGTTTTCAACGAGCCAAGACCGGGGTGCACATTATTTGGTAACCAGGTGAATACCCCGCGCGTTGCTAGGACGATTATAAATAATTTTAAAAATATAAATGAGACTATTTTTATCTCTATCTACTTCTAAAGAGGATGAAACAAAATGGTTCACGCGGCGATTTCACCCCGCATCCCCTCGCTAAGCCCACTTGGCTTTCACGGTTTCACCTTCCGTCCCCGTGTTGCCTCCAGTCTAGGAGGAACAACCACACATGACACCACCCATGATCCCTCCCTTCTATCGCCCGCCCGCATGCCCAACACACCATCCACGATCCTCCGCTCGACCGGCGCCATCCGATTATCGACACCCTGGATTCCGAGCTCTGGTTCGACGAGTTGAAGAGGAAGTTTGATGACCTCGATGCTCAGAGCAAGTGGTGCCGCGCCACGCGGGAGCAGCGGGGCGCCGTCATCGAGCCCCGCATCGGCGTCCTTAAGCAGTCTGGCGAGACAAAGTTTGTCGTGGACAACAACTGGGGCAGACCCTTTGACAAGATCCCCGTGACCGACACCACCACCACCGACTTTGTCACCCTCCCCTATCGACGCAGCCGCCTTCGGTACTGCTCCACCGACATTGAATCCAGTTGCCTCCACGCCCGTCACTTCCTCCACCATCGGGGGAGTTCGAGCCCAAGGAGTACCCACTCCAAATCTAGGAGCGCGAGGAGGCTGGAGGTGGTTGAGAGGTGGACGAAGGTCCTTCCATCCACCGTCGGGCCGAGGTACACAAGGCTGTTGTCTCCGCTCATCTGCGATTCGATTGCCAAACACGCCCGTGACTCCCTCATAGGTGACTTCTCCGCTCTGTGTCCACCTCGACCTCACCAATAGGGACATGCTTCACTGCGCCCGACTCAGTTCCATAGACCGCGGCATTGTCCTCGCCTACGTCGACCGCAGCGTGCTCCACCACGCCCGACTCGGCTTTGACGACCGCGGCGAGCTCCTCCGCATACACCTCGGCTTCGATGATCATGAAGAGCTCCTCTGCACTCGCCATGGCTCTGCGTAAAATCCGTGCTCGTTGTAGCTTCGTGGACGGTGCCATGCTCCTCCGTGTCGTCACGGGCGCTGGCCACGGCGTGCCCCTCCTGAAGATCTCTAGTTTGGTTTTGGATAATTAGTGACACCTAAGGACTAATCTCTCGATGCTAAGTGTTTGATTAGATTGGAGATTGATCGTGTCAAGTTTGGAGCATGGTGATCATGGAGGATAGATCGAGGTGATCCAAAAGGTGATCAAGCGTCCAACTTGTCGAGGTTTCGAGATCAATTGAGCCCCAAGGCAAAGGTATAACCATAGGGCCTTTTGATTTTACACTCAAGACACCATAGAGGGTGTGAGTGATTATAGGATCGATAAGCTGTACTATAAAGAGGGGAAAACTATCATACATATCGATCCTCATGTGTCTTTAGGTTCAAAATTCATATGCATGCATTCTAACCTAAAGAGCTAACTCCGCGCTTGACTAAAATGGTTTTGAAAATGCTAACACTTGGTGTCGGGGTGTTCTTCGACGTGTTGGTAACAAGAATCAAGTGGCGGAAGTTGGTTTGGAGCAAAGGCGAAGGAACGGTGACACAACGGCGGAATTTCGCAGGTCAGAGGCGACCGGACGCGGTGACCGGACCCGCGACCGGAAGCATGCAGATCCAACCGGACGCACCGGTGAGTGAGTCCGGTCAGAGTTTGCAGAGAGCATGTTTTTGTGGTCTCGGCGAGGATTGACCGGACGGATGCACAAGAACCATGCACCAGATGCATGATTCCCTGACCGGACACATGCGCAGGGGTTCTAAATTTGACAGGTTGGGTTTGTCGGTTCTGACCGGACTCATCGATCGGACTCATGGACGAGTCCGGTCGGTGCGTCCGGTCGGCCCGCAGGACTTGCATGTTCCTCCCCAACGGCTCCATTTTGAGGTGGAGCATATTTATACCCATTTGGCCGGCCATTGCTCTCTCTCTCTCTCTTGGACATTTGAATCATTTCTAACACACTAGAGCTGAGCAACAACTCTCCCTCTCTCTAATTCTTGCTTGTGAGCTTCATTCTTGAGAGAAGAGGTGATCCAAGTGCGTTTGCATCGAGTTCTTGCATCTAGAGGCACTTGTGGATCGTTGTGAGACGGTTGGTTTCCTTTTTCTCTTGGAGACACCGCTCCTAGCCGGCTTGGTGGATTGGTGGAGTTGTTGGTAAGAAAAGGTGATTGTTCTTGGCCACCTCCGGGCAAATTTGTGAGAGGATCACGCACTCCTCATCGGGAAGACAAAGTGTAAGGAATACATTGCTCGTGTCTTGGGTACCTCACTTGTGAGTGGTGTGTTGAGGCTAGCAAGGGCACCGCCTAGCTCAAACACCATCCTTGTGTTGGTCGGCACAACCGGAGACTAACTTGTCGTTGTACAAGTGAACTCCGAGTCAACACATCGACGTGTCTCTTGTCTTGGTGATTGGTTCATCGTCTATTGTATTGATTGATCATCCTCTTCCCGGTGATTGGTTCATTGCCTCTACAAGTCGGTATAACAAGCTCGATCACTTGCTCTTACAATCCTGGCTTATATTGTGTTGTGAGCTAGCCTTGCTTATGTAGTTGTTCTTGCTAGCATAAGGATCATATTTAGGATTGTTCACTAGTTAGAGTAGTGACATAGAGATCATAGAGTATATTTAGAATTGTCACTAGAGACTTGCAAGACAATAGAGCTAGTGCAAACCGCGATTACGCTTGTTATTATACTAATCGCTTTGTTTAGTTGAGTTTGTAGAAATTTTTATAGGCTATTCACCCCTTTAGCCCATCAACCTTACACCTCCTCACCTGGCGACTTCGCCGACGTACTTCTTCTTGAGGGGAGTCGACCCGCACACCACCAAGGGAGCACTTTGCCAAGGCCTATGAGCTCGTCCTCACTAGCCTTTTGCTCCATCCCCGATGACTTCGTTAAGGATGCCGACCGCATGTACACGCCCACCACTTGTTTGACTCAAGTCCTCAACGGCAACAACTGAGGGGCCAGCCACATCCTTCCACCACACCATTGACGTCCCCATCCGGGACGCTACTAGATTCATGGTCGCCGAGTTCCATCTAGTCGGTAGCCTTTGGGGCCTCATCTTCTTGCTTTGCGTCACCCTACACCGGCGTCGGTATGCATCGCAGGATGCTTCGAGATGATCAATACAGGATCCGGTGCTTAGATTGTTGTGGCAACGACATCGTCTCTGGCTATAGTATGTGCGCAATTGGTGCCTAATAGAATGCCAAGCTGCCAAGCCGGTCACCATGGTGACTATTGCAAGCAAGTCTTCCTCTACCTCTATCGATGCTCAAGTGGAGTTCGATGAAATACATCAAAGGTATATCAGCACCCTTAACTCTGATCTTGGATGGGTGTTATTGTAGAAGTATTGCTATTGCGGAAGGTGCATTCTTGTTTTCATAGACTGACCAACAATCTAGAACTAGAATCGTTTTCAGTCATTTCAATGGGATTCCACTTCTTATTGTTCCTATTACATAGCAAAGTGGTGATATTTGTCCATTATCGTGGCCTTCTTTCGGCCACAGACGTTCTCGATCTTGCTATTCGGAAGTGTTAACTTGTCTTGGAAATCTCCATGGCCACCCCGATCTCATCAATATTTGTGGAAAGTTGGAAACACCCGACAGTGATAACAGAGTGAAGTGATAACAGAGTGGAGTCTCCATGTGTTCGGAGAATGTGGGATTGTTTTAGTCATCTCGAGGTACCGACTTGTTTCTATCCGAAGCCTAAAAGTTGAAATTGATGTGTTTAATGTTCAAAGCCCCTTGGTTTCCATCTCGCTCTTTGTGATCAATGGCGGTGAAGCCAAACTCAAGCCATTTTGCACTAGTTATACAACTCTTGTGTTCTGGACTACTCCAAGTTGGATGTCTAATGGCTGGTTGCGAGATCATGATTTTTGCAATTTGTAGTGTACTATTGCCGGGATTTCTCTCGGTTCCGTGTCATGTGGCTACTCCCTACATTTGTGCTCAACTGAAGCGTGGTGAGTTCACTCAGTATGATTCTCTCCCTGTTGAGCAAGATATGGCCGAAAAGAAGCACCAACTGCTTGGTTCGAAAGTGATGCTGACAAGAAGTCCAAGTAGTTGCTATTTTCGGTTTCGAATCATGATCTCAAGTTCAACTCTATTCCGAAGCTATTGAAGCGGCTTGGGGGCAAGTTGCCTTTCAAGGGGAGGAGAATGTCAGTACATATATTAGATGGGCTGCCTCTCGTATGAGTTTGTTTTGTTTATTTGTTAGTTTATTTTTAAAAAAAATTATATGCTGGATTTTTCTGTTGCCCAGTAGTTGGGTTCCTCTTTGATCAAAAAAATATTTTTTAATGCGTGATCCGAGCATGTCCAAGCAATAGGACAATTAGGTGGTGTATATACTATGGGTTTATATATATATAGTTGTTGCAAGATTTAGAGATAATATTTATAGTTTGCCTATTTCAATATATAAAGACAAAGCATTTTATTTCTTGTTTACTTTATTTCTATGTGTTCTCTTTTTTTTAGGTAGCTTGAATTTAGATGAAGGACATTGGGATTGGAAGTTCTATATAACTGGGATAAAATATATGTTCTTGCATATTTCAATTCTTGATTTTTGCATTTAGGAAAGAAGTTGACTCCATATAGCATTTTGAAACAAGAGTTAGAGCATCTCCATGCTAAATGAGGTTGCTATCTTTAAAATTTTGAAAAACAAGAAAATTTACTCTCCAACAGTTTGCTAAACGAGCTTGGTATTTTTAACAACTTGCTATTCCAGGCCTCCCTAAGGCAAGATCTTTGTGGCCGCAAGATCCGACTGTGCATCGCTAGACCGCGCGACGCCCTGCCTTCCCGGCATGGAAAATTCCCAGCGCACAGCTGTTTATACAGTACTAGGGACGATAGGGCGCGCTGCGCCAGTATAGGTTTTGGTGCCTTCCATCCATTCATTAGTTGTATTCTACAGTATCTATTTGTAGAGATCACTTTTGCTAATCATTGATGAGCATTTAATAAAAACAGCCACAAACTGGAGGAGCAATTTGGTATACTACAAAGCAAAATATAAACATGCATCGGCTTCGTAGGTTACACATTATAGGCAATACAAAAGCCGGTAGAGTGGTCCTTTCATCAGTATTACAACTAACACAAACAATATCTTGATTACATGTATGCATCCCTTGTAAAAAAAAAAAAAAAAAAAATGTAAAAAGCAAATCTAAACACAAAAAAAAAAAAAAAAAATTGCAAAATCCATAGCCTCTAACTTTTGTTTGTCCTCTGAGCAACCTGGGCTGAAATTGACAATCTGCAAATAGGTAGAGAAAAACTAAGTTGCTGCAGCATCATGGCACCCTATATTAACCACCAGGTATATTTAAGACAACCAAATGAAAGAATGCACGCACTACATAAGGGTTGTAGGCATTTTTAATAAATTATTATTACAGTTGGACCTCCTTGCTCCTCCTGGTTCCTCAAAAAAATCCAGGAAATATGAAACTAACACAAATCATACACCACCGAAGTTACAAATTGAATACCACTTACTGTCATTTGTAACTTCTTGTATTTTTAGTTTTATCTAGACTATCCATTCTTGTTTGTTTACAGATGAGACACATGACACAACATAAAGAGTTAAACAACAATAAACCTAGACGACTACGTTGGTCTACAATGAATGCACATATCAACTTTTCGGAAAGAAATGACATTGCAGTTTAAACAGGAAAAAAGCATCCTTATTTGAAGTAAAATTCAGTGAACATGAAAACCAATACATGAGACGTCCATTGTACATGTCTACTACTGAAGAGGATTTACTTTTAAAATAAACAATCATCATGAGAAAAAAAGATAATCGATGATATGATGTATTATTCGCTGACCTATATTTCAATCAGGGCATTTAACACATAAAGCATTTAAAGAAAGCATAAATGCAAAGATATATTCCAGGTAATGCTATGTGAAAAGGAAGCACAAAAGCACTGTGTAAATTATAAGACACTCTAGGAGATGAAAATGGAGTACAATCTCTACACTCAGCCAATTCACCTGAACAGAGTGTGTCAGCACCCATATCACCTATGACATCATCTAAAACCCAATAAGCCTATCTCCCACTAAGAGTCTATTTAGGAATTCTCAGCGTCCCGATTGGTTCATGTGAGTAGTAACTGAATTTTTTAATTCGGTGGACAATCCAGCTAACGCGAGGAACGCGAGCAGTCACGAGGTGTTGAATGATAGCCTCTTTGTTTCATGTATAAACTGAACAGTTGTGCGGTGGAGTCTGGAACTGTCAACTCGTGGATATTTAAGTTCCTTGATGACGATGGAATGATGGAATAGGAAGCCGAGGGGTTTATTTATTGATTAGTATCTATATATACAAGTCGTCACCGTTCGCGACACTCTGTACACCGCCGTGTTCAAGGTAGTGGTGTGCTTGTGCTTCGGCGACGACAGAGTGCGACGTTGGCACCATGCATTCCACTCCGGCATGGATGCCAGCCGCCTGGCGACTTCGAGGCTGGCGAGGCTGGTGCACTGGAGGCAGTGGCGACACCTGATTGTGGCACGCGCGCCCGCCTGGCCGGGGTCTTCGTCCCCTGCCATTGCAGCGCACGACGCCGGCTCCGGCGTAGCAACGATAGCGCCGACAGCGGTATCCGGTCGTACGTCGGCTCACTCCTCGACCTTCACGTGCCCGATGACGACGACGAACCGTTCGGTGGCAGCACTGCCCAGCGACGCGCCCTTAGGGACGACGAGACAGTGAGGCTGGTCTGGGAGTTCCTGAGAGCCGGCACGGAGACGGTGGTGGCGTGTGTCGAGTGGACGCTCGTGCTCCTCGTCGAACATCCAGAGATCCAGGAGAAGCTGCACCGCGAGCTCAAGTTCATCGATCAATGACGCCACGAAGCTCATCGAGTCATCGTCTTCTCGCTCTACAGTGCTCGGCGTTGAGGCAGACACGGAGGCATGACGCCGGCCAGCTATATATGTATATATGCATATTCAAGTCGTGGAGGCGATCCTCAACCAGCTATATATATATGTATTTGTATATTCAAGTCATGGAGGCGATCCTCAACGGTGGCCGGGTTCATACTTAAGCACGATCATGAAGACGATAATCGACAAGGAGGTTAGTAAGCAAATATGGCTGTATGCCTGACATTAGCCATCGAGTACCTGAACAGATAGGATCCTAATGCCAAGGTGCAGCTAGCGTTTTGCTGCCACGACGCTACCCTCTCATGCATGGATATATGTATGTAAACTAAACAGACCATTCTCGGTTCAACACATAAGTTTAAATAATCGTTATGCCAATAAGTATATATTACTTTCAAATTTGTTGTTGCTAACTTTATTTCAAACATACACAAAGTTATCCTCATGAATAACAACTGGCGAAAAAAAAAATTCCCCCAGCCGACCCGCCGCAACGCGCGGGGTATCCTCCTAGTTTTTTCTATAACCAGAAATTGAACCATCAATCCAGACCTGCAAATCCAGAAAAGAAGGAAACCTTTAGCTACTGTATGTTTGCAGTAATAAATTATCTCGTACTGCACCTATATAGAAGGCATGAATTGAAAACAAATAGGAAGTACCACATAATATAGTAAATTACAGTCACGACTCGAACGAATTACTATCATCACTCATGAGCCGCCTCTAAGCAAAGTTAATAAAAGGCCAGTGCAAAACTAAGGATCTGAAAAATTAGCCTTCTTATATAACCATGTGGATAATGATATCACATAATGCTAGGACATAAATCACAGTATAGCAAAGTAGTTAGCTAATTTTTTGTTCCTGATTTATCTAGGGTTAGAGAATGGTTAAGAAGTTGGGTATAGGGAAAATAATTACCTTTTCATGGTCTGGAAGTATAACAGGTTGTACGACCTTCATCATCCATGATCTAGCTGAGTTTGGTTTAGGTAGGCAAACTGGATACCTTCATCATCCATGATCTAGCTGAGTTTGGTTTATGTAGGCAAACTGGATACCTTCATCATCCATGATCTAGCTGAGTTTGGTTTAGGTAGGCAAACTGGATTAAACAGTGGGTTGTCAACCTTGTAATAATGGTAGGTACACAGGGAAATTAAAGATCACATCCTTGCAAAGTAGGACAAAGGCAAAAATATCAGGCAGCTTCACATGATGCTATATACCTGTTGGACATAATTTCCAGGAGACTGCTCTTAGAAACCTCCTCAACTACAGCTTTGGAATACATATGAGACTCCAGTAGCCATGATACAGAAGTCAATAAAGGAAAGAAATAAATTTAGTAGGTGATAAATTGAGTGCATGTTATCAGGGATTAAGAAACATGTACGAATAGAATCCATATAGGGAAAATAAATCTGAACATGCACAAAACTTACTGCAAGACAGAACCAGGAAACAAATTAAACAGACCATAATGTAGCCTTGACTTAAAGAAGGCGACAACAACAAAGAACAGTTCATTGGTCTAATGAACTATTTCATCTGAACATTGAAAAAAACCTTAAATCTACATATTTTTGCAATAGGTTTGGGCTTGCTATTTCCTCGTGTATATGGAAGGAAAAAAAAAGGGTGTGGGCACAATATAATAATCATCATGCACGTATACTTAACAGAGACTAAGTCCTGTGTAGTACAAACTCCCCTCTCAGAAGCACTTCCAAAAAAAAAAAAACTCTCATAATTGGAATTAGCATGCAACAAAGGAAGGCAGAGGATACATGGGTATGGCTTCAATAATCTTGTAAAATCCACCGGTAAGGCATGATGTGATATCTCTGAAAGTCTTGTTAGCCGTAGCAAAATGAATTTAATAGGAAGAAGAGAAATACCTGAATACCAAAGTAGAAGAAACTACATGTCCGTTAGATTGGGATGAAATGACAGGATCCTTCCTAATGAATGAACTTGCAGATATCCTGGATACAGAAAAAAAAAACAGCAAATCACCATAGATCAGAACTACAGGTGTGTGGAACTGTCTACGAAGCATGTAGTGGACGATGGAAGAGCCCGTTGACCTGACTGATAGAAGAATACAAATCAAGTAATAAATAATAGCCGAGGGGAGGGGGAGGAAGAGCCAGCGTCGGCGCGGATCGGATGCGCGGAGGCGGCTACGGCGAGGCTGTCGTGCGTGGTATCCTGCGAGCGCTGCGGCTGGGAGAGAGGAGGAAGCGGAGGTGGAACGGGGGGTGGCCGGCGGGAGCTGACGTTGGCGCAGATCGTACACGCAGGCGACGGCAGCGAGGCAGCCAGGTGCGGATCGGACGCGCAACGGCGGAGACGCTGCGGCTGGGGAAGAGGTGGTGGTGGAGGCGGAGCGGCGCGGGACGGCTGAGGCGGAGGCGGAGGCAGAGGCGGAGGCGGCGAGGCTGCGTCGGGGCCGAAGGGAGGAAGAGGATGGAGCAGCACCGCAGCGTAGACCGCGAGGCACCGTTTTTTTTTTTTTTTTCTAAATGAATCCGGCAGTAAAATATACGTTGTGCCGACGACGGCTCCGAGGCTGAATGTGTAGATGCAGTGAGAGTGGGTCAGAGCAGAACCGGGCCCATGAATCATGAGACAGGGAGAGGAGGCGTGCACACGCACGAGCTCCAGACGTGGCGCGGACGATGGGCATGGGCGTGGCCGTTCTGCTGAGCAGCAGTATACGTGGGCCTGCGACACAGTGGGGAGGAGAGGAGCTTGGGGACCGGTGGACGCGAATATACGTGGAGGATTTCGACGGAAGGGTCGTACATGAACAGTAATCAGGATGCTTGAGCGAGCGCGGATCTTAGGCACTATATGGAGTTTCCTAATTTGCCGTGTCCAGCAAATCAACTTGACCGGACTGAGCCGCGACAGCAGCTCTTGGCCATTGTTTTTGTCGTGGCCAGCAAATCAACTTGACGGGACAGAGCCACGACAGCACCCGCTTGTCGCCGGCAAACCTTGTTCTCAGACAACGTTAATGCAAGCAAGTGAACTTCATGTTTATCGAATACAAATAAAATAACGATCGACGGAGAGCGCGAGGTATGTACGCGCAGCGGCGCCCTTCACGGACGAAGGGATCAGCTTCACGGGCAGGAGAGGGAAGGAGCGTAGCAGAAACAGTTGGGCCGGTTGGATGTGGGCCTCTTTTTTAATTTTACCAAGTGAAAATGGTAGACTGTTGGAAAAGGTCTATTTTTTCACTTGCCATTTATTTTGAGAAGTTGTCAAATAATAAAGATTCACAAGTAAATTTTTGACAAACCGTTGGAGATGCTCTTAGGTTGCATATGTGCGATGTGCTTTCTTGCTATTATTTGTTCTGCTCTTCCCCTCTTCATATAGAGTACTAGATTGTTGGTATGCTAAACAAATGAATTATTCTTTGGATAACTTGCATGTTGAAACAAATACTTTAGTGGGGTTTCTCTTTATAAGTAGTAGATGCTTATATAGGAACAAGAATTACTCTTACTTGTCGCTTCACGTCTTCCTCCTATTTTTTTTAAATATCTTCCTCCTGATTGTTCTTTCAGAAGCACATGTCGGTGTCCTCGTAAAGGCTGTTTTTATTTGTGTCAATGAATCCGCCCGAAGGGTGTGTTTGGTTGTAGAGCCAAATGTGCCCCGACAAAGCCCATCCTAGCATGGCCATGAAAACCAGGCCAAATCTAGCCACTTGGGCTTGTTTGGTTGTTTTTGTCGCAGGCCAATTGTAGCCGGTTTTCGATTTGGGTGTTTGGTTTGGGCTAAATTCACGGAGCCAGCCCATTGTGGCCAACATTGTGGGTGTTTGGCTAAATTACTTAAGCGGCGTGGGATGGGCATTCACTCGCTCACCGGCCACACCTCCTCGACATCTCGTCTTCACGCCGCCCCGTCCGCCTCCCCCTCCCTTCAACTCAATCGGGCGGGGCGGGCGGCGAGGTCCGGCACGGCGATGAGCGACGATCCGTTGGTCCAGGCCTCATCGCCATCCGCCGACGTTGGAGCATTGCAGGGGTGGCCCCTGGTGCGGCGTGCCCGGCGCACTTTTCGCGCCATCGCGCCGCCGTCACCATCCTCGTCGCCGAGGTCCTAAGACCGCGACGGCAGGTCTGCGCAATCCGGCAAGCGGCGGCGAGCCCTCCCAAAGACTCATCTTCTTCGGAAACTCCGAACCCTAACTTGAAACCCTAAGCCTCCGGATGGTCCACAAGAATGCAACTACCTTTCTTTCTTGCCTTCGTTTGTTTGTCGTAGCAAGTCTGTGAAATTGATTTGCGATTGAATCTGATTGTGGATATGTGATTGAATCCGCTAGATGTGAAATTGATAGTTGATTGGATCCTATTTTTTATTCTTGTCGATTTCACCCAAATTGATTAGGGTTTTACCGATTAGTTATTTCAAGAAGGACCGGTTGCATCACCAAATGGTGTGCCTCCCAGATCCGCATCCATCATCGACCAAGTACCCTGCTCAGCAAGAAGATCCATTCAAATCGGATGAATGGTCAGTCCAGGCCTGGCTAGGAACCACCATTTTACAACCGAACACACACACACAAAAAAAAAAAAAAAAAAAAAAAAAAAAAAAAAAAAAACTTGACTCAAGCTAACATCGTCCGGGCCGGGCCTAGCCAGGCCATCATGGCGCCCAAGGAACGGCGGCACCAGTCCAAACGCCGGCAGCTCCTGTATCTGAATGTTGGCCTCCGGCTGACAGCCGAGAGAAAGACCCATTTACTTGCACAAATGCTGACGTTGCGTGTTGCGATGCAAGTCCTGTCATCATCTCAAAATTCTCAACTGTACCAGCACAATGAACAGGACAGGGGCCACCCAACTACTCCGATTGCCATATGGGTTGCGCGTCCTGCATCCCTTTCGGCCGCGTAACGACATCTGAAGCCGCACATTTTTCATACCCACCGGATGAAACGCATCAGGTCATCATGGATTTTTTTTTTAAATTTTACCCTTTTTTAAAACAAATTTCAAATCCGTCCTAGTTTGAAACAATTTACACCAGGTATCCCTTTTTGTCGCGCCATACGCACGTGCGCGATCTTTACACATGTCGCGCCACCGCATGTGGCGCGATGGTGCATCCACGGTGGCGGGGTGGCGTTGACTAAGTCGCGCCAGTGCATGCGGCGCGACGGGCCGTGCATGCCTTCTTGTGGTAATTGTTTGTTTGTGCCATGGCGTGTGTAGTGCATGCCCCTCGCTATATTTAGATCCGAATTTGGGAAAAAATGACACATCGAACAATATAGCACTTTTTGTTTATTCATCTCGTCGTGTACATCAAAACTATATAATTTGTTTTTTTATTTAACTATATTTAGTGCTCCATGTATGAGGTAAAAGATTTAGTGTGATAGGTCAATAGTGAATTTTAGAGAGAAAATTTTGGAATCTAAACATATGGACACTACTGGGTCTCTGCACCATGCATGCTTGTCTCGATGCCAGAGAAAGAACACTATTTATAGCAGTGCAACTTGTGGCCACCAAGTGAATCTCACCCATGATATGGGTTCACAGAAGCCAATGGAGAGCAACACTAGTGGTATGTGGCCAGACGCCGGGCAGTGGGGACCGGAGGGGCTGCATGGGTGACACTTTTAGCAGTAGATAGCAGAGTGCTAGTGGACGGGAGGCAAGCTAGAACAAAAATCTCTCTCCAAAATTCACTATTAACCTATCATATTAAATCTTTTACCTCATACATAGAGCACTAAATATAGTTAAATAAAAAAACAAATTATATAGTTTTGATGTACACGAGAGACGAATCTTTTTGAGCCTAGTTAGGTTATTATAGGACAACAATAACACAAAACAAACAAAAAGTGTTATAGTGTCCGATGTGTCATTTTTGATCTAAATATAGCAGGGGCATGCACTATACACAGCCATGACACAAACCAATTACCACAAGGCGGCATGCACGGCCCGTCGCCAAGATGCACCGGCGCGACGTGGTCAACGCCACGCCGCCACCGTGGATACCGTCGCGCCACACGCGGTGGCGGCGACAAGTGTAAAAATCACGCCCACCGCAGTTTGGCGCGACCAAAAGGGATACCTGGTGTAAATTGTTTCAAACTAGGGTCGGATTTGAAATTTGTTTTAAAAAAGGCAAAATTTTTAAAAAAAATCCGGTCATCATGCAGTTGGATTTTCTGTCCACCGGAACTGCAACAGAAACTTGTCATCATCTTTTCTTCCTTTTTCCTACTTCTTTATAAATTAGAATTAGATTATCATATCATATCAGTACATAAGACGTACGCTAATTGCGTCTGCGCAGTGGCCTAACAACTAGCGTGCATGTCAGCCCTTTTTTCTTTTTGTGCTGTTTTTTGATAAAACTATAACAAGAAAAAGAGCAAACATCCGGGACCGGAGGACCGACCCCTGCCGTCCAAGTTTCAAGTTTGTTTATGTGGTCGGTGTCTAGCTGAAAACAAATAAGAAACGCCTGAAACGTGCCCTTATCGGTCGATTCAGCAGATCAGCCCTCTAATGTGAAAACTTTTATTGCACCTTAAGGCGAATTGCGGCTCAGCTTTGTTGGGGCAGTTCCTTTCTGCACGTCACCAGAGACCAGGCAGGGGGACAGCCCGTATTATCCATTGCTCCGATATCTTTTTTATTAGGACTTGCATGCTTCTAGAACATTTAAAATAGTGATGGTTAGTAACTTGCTTGCGATTGCGATATTAATGTCTTATCTGTTACTCTGAGATTGTGTAGATGATATATTCTTGTGATGAGCAATATTGGCAACTTGTGCATTTTGTACGTGTGTGTGCGCGATCTCATTGCTCAAAGCTTTTTTTTTTTTTTTTTTTGCTCAAAGCATATTTGAGCTTGTGTGCTCACGTACGGTATTGCATATGGTGCGTGTAGGTACATGCATGTAGGGTGCATCTATGTAATACTACATATTTTGGTTCTACAACTAATTCACGGTGATGATGATGCTATGTTAGTGAAACTTGTCATTGCTACTATGTTTTCGTGGAGTTCGATAATTTTGCAGATCACAAATTCAACATCTTTGTATGTGACTTTGTGTAAACCGCGGCTCTTTTTTTTTTGCGGCAAAGAAAATTTCATTGATACTAAAGCAAATTATATCCTCTCATTACAAAAATAAAGCAAACTACTTCAACTCCATTGATGAGAGACAAGAAACCTTCGTGATGCATAGGTATAGAGTGCAACATGGATGCTAATGGAATGCGACATATATGCCACAACCCATTCCATCGCGCTATAAACAATTTTTAAAGGCTCCAGATCACCCCTTATCTATCGTCTAATAAAAATCAATGGCAAAGCTTTTGCCATTCCTTTCAAAAAAAAAAAAAAAAAATCACTCCTTATCATTATTTGAGTCCTACAATTGTCCGTTAAAGGCACTACCATAAAACCCTCAATGAATATATCATTACCTCGGGGGTTGTTATGAAACCTCAAGGAAATGCATATTCTTGAGTGCTAAACTAAAATGCCAAAGTAATTCCACTCCTTGAGTGTTATTGGTACAACCCGCTAAGACAATTTCACATTTTATTGGGAGCTATTAGAAACCGCCAAGATAATCTATATTTTCTTGAGTTCTTTCCAAAGCTTCCAAGATAATTCATATTTCCTTTAGTGTCGTTGGAAACCACCAAAGAGGTGTTAATTTCCTTGGGTGCAAAAATCTCAATTAAATTTTTGTAGTCGCTAAGAAAAAAATTGCTCATTTTCTAGCCATTCTGCTTAACAACCAATATAATGGACTCATTGCAGACATAATAGTTACACATTGCAGTTTTAGATACAAATGCTCCCTTGGCATGTTTGTGGTATGAAATATGGTATTTCTTGGTACATTAATCTAACAAAACGTATAATTTTAAGTTATTATCAGAGAATGCATATCTAATTTACTCTTAGCTTAAGATGTCTTGTTAGTTATACAGATAACATGCACATACAAATATCAGATAAAAGACAAAGTTTGTACCGAAGTTGTAGGGCTTGAACTTATCTATAACTCTATAGTTGATGACATTTTCATTTGAACATTTAGAATCTAAACTTATGTTTCAACTTCTTGGAGCTTTGAATTTTTTTTTTTTAATTTTCCAAATGACTTTGGATCGATGGAGATGCAATCTAAGCCAAAGTTATAGTACTCCACAAGATCTAAAACTTTTCAGTTCAAACTTTATTTAGAAATCATTTACGATTTCAAATATAATATTCATTAGAAAAGTTACTGAAGTGGATACAAAAGAACAGAATCATTCACTTAGTCACATGTTACTTTTGAGGTGCAGTGGTAAACTACACTTTAGCTGAAGCCTCTGGTCATGAGAATGAATATTCTGTTTTCTGGTAGTGAGTTATCAGGATGAACAAATGAACGATCTATTCTGTTTTGTAATACTGAGTTACTCCACCGTCTATTCTGTTTTCTGATAGTGAGTTACTTGCAACATAAACGATCTATTCCGTTATTTGATACTGAGTTACGAACTTGTAACATAAACGATGATCTTGCACTGACCAGGAACAGGCATCGTGCACTCAAATTGCAGCGTCGTGCACAGGGGGCCTCTCCTTTTATTTCCTGATAATGAAAGTAATGGAAAGCTACAGTATGGTGCTTGTCGTCGTCCCTTTGAGTGGCGGTTACCACGTTTGTGCCATCTGTATCACTCACTATCTAGCAGTAGCAGCTGGTCACACGCTCATCTTGGCGCGGAATCTGCATTATGCACACACATACATTTGTACGTGTTGCAATGCAAATTGAAAAGTCCACACGTACAGATTTAAAAGCTCTCTGCTGGCAAGGCACACCCAACGAATAGACGAATAGTCAAGCAGCAAAATCTCCTGCTAGCCTTTGAGTGAAGTGGCAGCAAAATCATTTCACTGGAAATCACCGAGCCATCACCATCAGTATAACAAATCATCATATAGTATAGTAGATATCCCAGGTATATGTGCCACGTTGAAGAACAAAAGAAAAAAAAAATACTTGAAACGTCAGTTGTGTCGGACGACCTTTTGCTTAGACTTGTGTAAAGAAATTTAGAGGAAGATTAATAAAAGCACACATAATAGTAGTACAGAACAGGTAGTGAGAGATGGATCTCCATTGGCTCTGCTTTAAATCTTCTGCTTTTGTGAAAAGGAAGCGAGGACGACACAAAATTTTCAAAAGCATGACGAGTAGTACACTCCAGGGCACATGATCCACATGTTGATGCATGTCGCCCTTGCCTTGATGGTGAGCCGCCCCTCTCCCCTGGCGCCGTGTGCTGTGCTGCCTATAAGGCAGCGCACTTGGCCAGCATGCTGATGCACTCACACAGACAAGAACAGGCAACTAGTAGGTGTGCTCTCTCCAGATCTTTCTCTCGGTTTCCTCGCACAACGACGACGACGAGCCCATGTCCGCCGCGGTGACGGCACCGCCCTGCCACAGCCGGCCGTCCCTCTCAACCCCAACTCGAGGGGCCACGCCGTTGCCGGGCAGCAACAGCAAACCCAACACGGTCTCCACGACACGGAGGCACCTCGCCAACCTCGACCGCCTCCTCGTGAAGCCGCCACCGCTCCCGCTCCCGCTGCCACCGCAGCCCAGCAGGAAACTGCCAACAACCGAGGTGCCAGCAGGCGACGGGGAGGTCACCCCGACGACGGCCACCGCAACGGCCACGGCGGGCTCCTCAACGCGCTGAACCTGTCCACGTTCCTGCCCTTCACACGGAAGGCCGCCGTGGACGAGATGTCCCCGCGAAGCCTAGCGTACATGCAGCGCCTCCTCACGCTCTCCCCGCGGCTGTCGCCCAAGGGCTCCATCGCGGCCGAGTGGCGGCGGTACCACGGCGAGGGCGGCTGGGAGGGCCTCCTCGACCAGCTCGACCAGAACCTGCGCCGCGAGCTCCTCCGCTACGGCGACTTCGTGCAGGCCGCCTACACGGAGTTCCACTCCATGCCGTCGGCGGCGGAGGCCGCGTCCAGCGGCCACCACCGCACCCTCGTGCTCCCGGACCGCTCGTACCGCCCGACGCGCAGCCTCTTCGCCTCGTCGTCGCTGTCCATCCCGCCGTGGGCGCAGCGGCGGTCGGCGCCCAGCTGGCTCACGCAGCGCACCAGCTTCGTCGGCTACGTCGCCGTCTGTGACAGCGAGCGGGAGGTCCGTCGCATGGGCCGCCGCGACATAGCCATCGTGCTACGTGGCACCGCCACGTGCCCCGAGTGGGCCGAGAATCTCCGCGCCAGCCTCGTGCCGCTCACGCCGGACGAAGACGACGACGCGTCCGCGCCCAAGGTGGCAAAGGGTTCCTGAGCCTATACAAGACGCCGGGAGATCACGTGCCCAGCCTCTCGTTCGACATAGTGGACGAGGTGAGGCGTCTCATGGAGGTGTACAAGGGGAGGAGCTCATCATCACGATCGTCGGACACAGCCTCGGCGCATCGCTCGCCCTCCTCGCCGCCGACGAGCTTAGCGCTTGCCTGGCTGCTGATCATACAGACGACGGCACCACAGATCACCAGCGGCCGCCGCCGATCGCCGTGGTCTCCTTCGGTGGCCCCAAGACCGGGAACCGCGCGTTCGCACAGCGGCTGCAGCGCGAGCGCGGCGTGAACGTGTTGCGGGTGGTGAACGCGGGCGACGTGGTGACGCGCGTGCCGGCGCCGATCGCACGTGAAGGGTACGTGCACACGGGTGGAGCCGAGCTGAGACTGCACAACAGCGACTCGCCGTGCCTGCGTCCCGACGCGGGGCCAGCGTGCTGCCACGACCTGGAGGCGTACCTACACCTTCTGGACGGGTTCGCCGGCTCCGGGCGGCCGTTCAGACCCGACGCCAGCCGCAGCGTGGCGCGGCTGCTGACATACCAGCGGCCCAACGTGAAGCGTGCGTACGTGGAGCGCGCGCGGATGCTCGGCTTCGAGCCGGCCTCGCCCAGGACCGCCACCGCCAACGGCGCCGCCGCCGACGGCCACTACGGCTACCTGGCCAGCCCTACATGACGACTATAGTCTGTAGCTAGAATGCTGATGCATGCATGCAAACTCCATTCTTAACAGAGGATATGCACGTGTTTCTTGACGTGCATTCTATATCGGGAAATCTATAGCTCACCCGGGTGAAACACGCGTGCTGTTCACCCGAAATTTGTGCCGTCCGATCTGTATCGTCGCAATCTGCGCACTCCGGTCCTGCCTCCTTGTCTTTTGTCTCTGTCATCTGGGCCCCCGCATGGCAGGTGTCATTTCCCCTCTTTCTTCTTCATTTCTCCCTCTTTCTTCTTCATTTCTCCCGGCGTTCTTCCCAGTGGTGACGCGGAGGCGATTTTTGCTAGGGTTTGTCATTCTACTTCGACCCATCCATTTCTGCCATCAATTTGCTGTAATTAGTTGTGTAGATGTTGATTCGACTGGATTTGTTTGCCCTCCTTCCATCTTGTCTCTGTTCGTTGATTTCTCTCGGAAATCGGCTATTGATTTCGCCTGGCGTTCTTCACAACGGCAACGAAGAGGCGATTTTGCTAGGGTTTGTCATTTCCCTTCTAATCCTTCCATTTTCGCCTTCAATTTGATGTAATTAGTTGTGTAGATGATGAATTTGGCTGTGGATTTGTCCCCCACTTTCTGATTTGTGTCTATTCTTCGATTTTGTTAGGGTTCGTCATCATACTTGACCTGACTAGCTTCTGCACAAAAGCTAGCTGTGGCTAAATTTGGCGTCCGAGCGATGGATTCTGGCCCTGTTGCTCTTGCATTGCAGCGTAGTAATGCACACACGACTGAATGAAAGGCAATCCGGCGATCTGTTTTGGTGGGATGCGTGCGCACGTCGCGACTTTGTGAGTGGCCAGCATCTCGCTGCTGATCGATCGAGTGCATGCACTCATGCAGATGAAAAAAACTGATGCTGCTTCCGTCTGTGTGCACAACGAAGAAGTTGGGCCGGGTCAATCATGTTCCTGGCCGCACGCTGATCGAGATTTACCGACTCGCATGCCCTTAATGACCCCAAGTTAAGGGCAAGTACATTGGTGTTGTCTTATAACTAGTCTCATATAGTGCCACATAATTTAAGACGACTTAATAGACTACGTGTACAATGGTTGTCTTTCTAAGTTGTCTCGTAGCAATGCGCATTTCCTTAATTTATGGGGAGAGTAAAAATAGGATTGTGAGGTGCATGACGACGACAACTCATACAATGGTAAAATAGTTGTCTCATAGTCCTAAATTCTAGCTCATGAGGTCATTGTTTCGCGAAGCAACTACCTCATTCTCTCTCACCTCTCTCTTTCCTCCACATCATCAAAAATCCTATGTGGCGATGCATGAGACGACCTATGAGACCGCTTACGTTAAAGCAATGTACCTGCCCTAATCTGTGGTAGTTTATTGGAAGAGGTAATCTGCCTTTCGTAATTAACATTTGCTATTTGTCTTGCATTTGCGTATATAGATTTGCAATCTGTATGATGTCTGTATGTATGTTTTATTAGTTTGCATTTCCCTATTATTTCAATTTGCCTTCCATAATAAATATATGTTATTGTCATTTGTCTTTGCATAATCTGTCATTTGTCTGAATGGTTATCTGTTAGTGGATGCAGCAGGAGGCAAGGGCTATTGAGCAGCTGCACAGCGCTTGGCTGGCTAATCTGATTGGTCGCTGCTGCGAGAACGGCGAGCGTTCATGCCTATATCCAATCTCGTCGTAGAGGTCATGCCGCATGACACCTTGGCAAAGCATCTCTTGCACTGTATGTTTGTTTTCTCCTTCCTCACTCTCCTCTTACATCAGCAACAACTAGCACATCTAGGCTTGTTAGTCCAGTGTCAATTCAATATAGCATCTAGGTGATGGTATTGGGACCCATATTTAAGGTTGTGTGTTTGTCACCTGTATCCAATGTGGAAGTGTTGCCTTAAATTGTAGAGGTTTATTCAAGTTGGTTTCTGCTTCATATCGCTTTTTGCTGTTTGCTTTTGTCTTGGGCTATTTCTGTACTTTAGGCTAATTGGAAATCCATGCTGCTTATTTAAGGGATTTTGTGTTTGTCTACTGTATGTCAGTCTCAGTAACCACTTTGGAAGTTTTGATTGTCATTTATCTTGTGCCCATATATATTGAATGTTGTCCAGAAATCTTTTTGGTCATTCAGCTGTACGGAGTACAGGCCAACCCAGAAATACATGAATATTTTACATCTTATTAGAGTATATTTTACTTCTTTTATTTCGGTGTAAATTCTGTATTCAGTTTGTGTAAATTGTAAATCCGACCTACCCTTTGCAACCCATTGCCATTTGATTCTTTGATTTGATCATTTTCTAATTTGTCTTGAACAGATCTGATTAAATCATTTTCTAACCTTGTATCTTAAGCTTCCCATGTAGGTATCTATTATTGTGAGTTGTTTCTCTAAACCAAGAAAATGTAGTATGTTGCTTGATTACTAGATGCTCTTGTTGATGGCACTTCAGTGGTTGCTGCTGCATCTTGGTTGCTGTTGCATCTTGGATGCTTGAACAGAATAAGTCCTTGACTAGAGATTTGCATGCAGGCAAGAGATGACAGGTCCTTGACTACAACTCAATGCTTGAATTTCACTGTTTATTAGGGAAACTTGAGATGTCACATCAACTCCTTCCTTTCTTTATTTTGATGTAATTGTTTGCTTCTTTTTCTGAATGAAGGGGTGAGGCTTTGAGTTCTAGGTGCAGAAGACTCATTTCAATTTGGACAAGCATCATTTCTTTGGCATTGGCACCTGCATGGAGGTTTCTATATAATTTTTAGGTTTTTCTTGAGATCTTAGTATCTTACATGAATAAACTGCTATCTCATACTAGATTTGTAAAGAAATAGTGTGTATGTTTTCTAGGCCAATTAGTCTTGTATTTACAGGCTCATATGACTATTTTTTACACTGTTTTTGTGATTGTAAATTTAGTGTAATAGCGGTGTAATTTTTTTGATTTGCCCAATTTGTAATTTTTCTGCAATCTGTTTTTATGCTTAGTTAGAAATTTGAATATCTCTAAATTTTCCTTTCATAGAAAAGATTTGGCATTTGCCAAATTTGTTTATTTGTGCAATATTTACTTATGCTTGCAATCTGCTATTTATGTGTGTAATATGATATTTTAATTTTTCATCCGTTGATTACATATCCTTTGGCCAGGAAATCGGGTGTCAGCCTTTCATATTTCACCTGAATTTGCTTTGTAGGAAAAATCGGGTGATTTTTGGGGTCCTGTCACCGGGTGACAGATGCCACCAAATCACTCGGGTGGCAGGTAGACAGACCCCCTATATATTACGCACCGTGTGTATACGTGACTGTCTCATCATCCTGTGTATATTTGCCTCCTCGTGCTGAAGAAAATGCACGCTGAGGAGTGGTGACGAAAAGTCATCGCTTGTTAACAACTTTCTTGACACGGCTAAAAACCGATTTTATTTAATTAGGAGATAATATATAGCTATATATTTTGATTCACAGGGGACTATGCATGTCAACAAAAACATATCGATTTTTCAGAAGGGTTGTCCATTTATTTTAGACATCCAATGAACAACAGTTTCTAAAAGTTAATTACGAGGGTCCTCGATCCCATTTATGTAGACATCCAACAAATAAACTACTTAACCTAGCTCTATTTCACCCATAAACAAGCTTCATACCCAATTCTAGTAGCAAGGTGATCACTACTGCTATCACATACAACCGCACAAAGGCTAGCACAACTCTACTGAGCTAAACTAGTGAAACAACTATACTATCTAGCTAAACTAGCTATATATTGTTACCAACTAAGCTACAACTACGCTAGAGAGCAACTGCTCACTGGGGCAAGAGAAAGACAATGATTTACAACTAAACAACTAGCACACACAATAAGCAATTTATTTGAAAGTAAAGCATAAGAGTAGTATGCAAACCACTGTGGCAAGAGTAAGACAATGATTTATACCATTGCTTGCCAGCAACCTACGTCCCGAGTTTCAATGTTGTGATGATTCGCGCACGACCAAACCACTCAAGCTTGTTCCATAAATTGGACGCTACAAGCATAAATCAACAAATGAGCACTCCAGCTAGCTACAAGATTTCCACTAGAGTTGCTCTTCGTGACCTCCTACTCCTATGGGATTGTTGACAGTACGTAAAAATGTCGGACTTTCACATATCCAGTATACCGTCAACAAGCCTCTAAATAAAAGAGAGATGAGCATATCATGAGCATCATCTATCAAAGGTCAAAGTTTCACTTGTACCTAGAGTAATGGGGTAGACCTTCGACTCATGAGCATATGACGAGCGATGATACCGAGTCTGATTCATATACGTACTGGGTCCATTATAATTTTTTTTCATAGACCTTTGACTAGCGGTGGGACGCGTCATACCGCCTATGAAAATATGTTTATCCTGCCCCTAAATTCGGTTTGTACTGAGGAGCACCACTGAGGACCAAATGCTTGCTCGTGATCGCGTTGTACCGATATGAGGGCGTTAACCCCAACGGATCCCTTCAAATTCATAGGGACAAGACGAGGAGAAAAAAGTTTTTAAAAAGAAGAAACGGAGCAGAGTGTTAGTGACCATAATTAAGCTTTTCATATTCGGTGCGAGCTTGTTGCTTGTCCGAAAGTTAACACTGTAGGAAGACTTCATAGAGTAGCGGGAAAGTTTCGATTAGTTTTAAAATCACAAGGATAAAATCACAAAAAAAAAAAACAATGGCAAAACCACCATTACGATTCAAAATAGGGGTAAAACGTTTAGCCCTAGTATATTATTTTGAAACGAAAGCCCTAGTATAATCTGTGCTTACCATTTCCACTCCGACGCACTAATTGTTCTGGTTTTCTAGCTGGGTAATTGAGCGCTTAGAATTAGTCAAGCACTCACGATTGTGCAAGAACAACATGCATGGACGTCGTGCTGGGAAAAAATGAATGAGTCCTTGCGTTATTCTCAAAGAAATATCGTGGCTATCGCCCTCTCATCTATCGTGCACGTATAGTACCTCATAATTTTGTCGATCTGTCGTCTGTTGTGAACCGATTGACTGCGTCAATGTGTGATGATGTGGTGGTCTACTAGTGGAGGGATCCGCGTGTCGGCCTCGCCGTAGGTAAGACGCACGAGCCCAGTCGGTTGCGCTTAGTAGTGGACTGGAGCGCCGAACAAACCATTAATTAGCGCGCAACGTACACCTGCGTGCTAACGACGTTCTAACAAATGGGGTGACAATCTAGCTAGTGGAAGTCCATGTTTAGCGCAAGTTAAAAGTGTTGAACTTGAACGCAACATACTCTTGCGGCGGATAACATTGTTAGTCAACTATAGGTCTATAGCTATCATGTCAACTCACGCAATAATGTGTAAAAAAGTATTTGCGGCCATATTATATATTACTTAATTTCCATGCGGCTTGCAAAAGCACTCTTGGAATTATGTAACAAAAGTTTGTTTGGCTAAAAGTTATTAGCAAAAAAACTGATAGTATATGGAGTAGTTGTGGGATTATTTGTGTGTTCGAACCTGTTCCACTGGGTTTTTGAGTACGTTCCGATCGAACTCTCTATGCGTCCGTCGGCAGTCAGAGACTTTGTGCGACTTCGCTAATTCTAATATATATATGTCGGCAATAAAGTTTCTTGAGGGAGGCGGGCGTTCATGTCATGATCCGTAATTGGGCCGCCCGAAAGTGGCTAATTGGGCCAAACGAGACGGCCGCCGCCCGGGAGGGGGGGGCGCAAGGCCGCAGAGGGGCGGCCCGGCCGCCGCCGCTTTCCCTCTCCCGTACGACTCCTAGTTTTGCCGTCTTCAAGTTAGGATTATCTTATGTAGTTTTTTTGTGTGCAAGGGAATATCTCATCTATAAGGGAGACCCTTATTACGAATGAATAAAATAGGATAGGCTTGTAAAAGGTATTCGATCATTATAAGGAAACCTTATAGAGATTGCTTAGATTACAAGTCCCGCTATTCGGGCTATAAAAGCAAGAGGCATGTAATCTCTAGGGGACAAGCAAGAAAATAAAACATATCTATAGCTTTCAGCTTTAGGTCTCTCTCTCCCTTCCACGCGCGCGCGCCCGCCCCGCCTGCGCCGCTTGGCGCCGACCCCGCGCGCGCGCGCGCCCCACGGGCGCCCGCGCCGCCGCCGCTTCGCCACCACCACCACCATCGGCTGTCATCCCCTTCCTCCTCCCCAAATCCTCCAATCAACGTGTCAATTCGGCCCAATCTGCCGGAATCGACAACGGTATCCCGGAGACCACTACGATCCACCCACCATCAATGGCTTCGAGATCATGGAGTTCAACGCGGCGCCGAGGGAGCTCCTCGGCGTCCCACTACGCCCGGATCAGCAAGCGCCCGGCGACATCGAGACTTCGTCTTCGCCGGATGGAGTACGTCTTCATCACGTCAAGGACCCCCTTGCGTGCGACGGCGACGCGGGAGGACAGCTCGGCGGCTGCCACCACCGCCCGACCACGGGGCGGCCGCCTCTACCCGGCCCGCCGCCCCCCTCCCCCCCGCGGATTCCGCCGACGGCTCCGACCGCTATCCTCCTGGCGGGAGGAAGATGATGGCGTTGCTGCTGCCGACGCTCCAGCCGTCATCAACATCACCCCGACGACCCGGCAGCACCGGCTGCCCTCTCCTCTCCACCAACACCGCAACCCGTGCGTAGCGCCCTGGCGAGACGGTGCCAATCGCGGCACCCCCTGCCCGTCCCTCAGCGCCACCCGCTGGCGTCCCCGATGGTGCCACCCGCGGCATCACTTCCCCTCGCTACGCCACGCGTGCGGATCAAGGAGTACAACGGCACCAACGATCCAGACCTCTAGCTTCGCAAGCTGGAACTCTTCTTCCAGGTTAATGAAGAGATCGCCCCAGCCGACTACGTGAGTTATGCTGCCTTTCACCTCATCGGTATTGCTGCAGTCTGGTTCATGGATCTGTCCAAGAAGAATTCCCCGATCGAGTGGGATGAGTTCACGCACCGCCCACGCCATCGCCGGACCTCCCGGCTACCTCGACGCCCGGGGGGCATACGCGCCGCCTTCCGGGGAGGCAAGCCGATCGACTACATCAACGACTTCGAGAACTATGCACCACGCATGGAACTCGAGGGACAGCGCCACCGAGTCGACTCTTCATGGAGGGCCTCCGTGAAACACCGCAACACGCCTTTCGAATGGTTCGAGCCTCGTTCGGCTGGAGGAGGCCATCGACCTTGCTCGCCGCTACAACGACAGCCGAGCCCGGCGGCGCCGCCCGATGATGCTATCACTAGCACCAAAGTAGCCGCCCGCTACGGTCACCCCGGTGGCCTTCGGCGACATAGCGGCTGCTCTATGTGACCGCATGCCCGGGACAACAACGCCCGCTATTGCCATGGAAGACATCCGGGGCTGACAACACACAACATGATCACTCAGCCGCAAGTGGGGGCAAGTTCGAACAAAGAGCTCGGAATCATCTCGGCGCCATCGAGTTGGGTGCAACTTCGCGAGTGGAGTCTACGCTATGGCATCGTGAGGTACTTCCATCGTTATTACATACCGCTGGCCCGGAACTCCTCGAAGACTTCTGGCGGGGAGAGCGTCTCCATTTTGCGGCATAGCGGTGGGCTTCCACCTCCCCAATCGCCCTCGTGAGGATCGGGCATTCCCCGCCCGGCATCCTTCTTCTCCGGCGTGCCCGACAAGAGGATCGAGGGTGCCCGCGTCCTCCTCTTCGGCGACGGGCGACGGCGTCTTCTTCAGCGTCGACAACATCACGGTTGGCGCGCCGTGGACAAAAGCGCTGAGACGGGCCGCCCTTCCAACCGCCCAATGATCTTCTCTATGGCTGCCTCCTCGACTTCACCTCGTCACCGCCTACGTCAGTTCGCCATGTCTACTGCAGGCAACTCCATGCAAAGGTGAATGTGCCCGCAACCTACACCCTCTGGCGCGTCTCCACCAGCGACTCGTCAGATGATCGAGCTATCGGGCACTCTCGGCGCCTCCGTCATGCGTCATGCATGCATGCGGAACGTCCCTTCGATGCAGTCACCAATGAGCTTCAAGTTCGGCGCCTTCTTCGGCAACTTCCACCTCGATTTCTCCTTCCCCGACAAGGACTCCAGCATCGACACCGACGGCAATGACAAGAGAGCGGCCCTCTAATCCTCTACCGGGCACGGCATTACTACTCCCCAATCGACGTGCCTTTCGCTACCACCACGGTGGGTTGGGCGGCACGTGGGCCGCCGCCTCGTCGAACGGTGGGGAAATGTCATGATCCGCACTGGGCGCCCGAAAGTGGCTAATTGGGCCAAGCGAGGCGGCCGCCGCCCCGGGGAGGGGCCAAAGGCAGCGAGGGCCGGCCCGCCGCCGCCGCTTTCCCCGTCACGACTCCTAGTTAAACCGTCTTCAAGTTAGGATTATCTTAGGTAGTTTTTTGTGTGCAAGGGGATATCTCATCTATAAGGGAGACCCTTATTAGGAAGGAATAAAATAGGATAGGCTTGTAAAGGTATTCGATCGTATAAGGAAACCTTATAGAGATTGCTTAGATTACAAGTCCCGCTATTCGGGCTATAAAAGCAAGAGACATGTAATCTCTAGGGGACAAGCAAGAAAATAAAACATATCTATAGCTTTCAGCTTTGGGTCTCTCTCTCCCTTCTCCACGCCGCGCGCCCCCGCCCACACTGCGCCGCCGCCCGACCCTGCGCCCCCAGCGCTGGCGGGCGCGACCGCGCCCGCCGCCGCGCCGCCACCACCACCACCACTATTTGTCATCCCCTTCCTCCTCCCCAAATCCTCCAATCAACGTGTCAATTCCGGCCCAATCTAGCGGAATCGGCGATTCATCATAAGGAGGTGTCCATACGTTTATAGAGGATAAAAGTGTGCGTTGAGCGTGTCTACTCGGCTATATATGTTTTGTGAAGAACTTAGTAAAACCTTGCCTCGTAATAAAATTCAAGGTAGTAAGTTTTTTTTTTTTTTTTTTTTTTTTTTTTTTTTTTTTGTAATTATGCATTGAAGCTGTGATATACTCAATGTGAGACATAACGTTTTACTAAACTATATAAATCTGGTGATCACGCTCAAATATGTTTCAAATTATAAGATATTTTGACTTTTCTCCAGATATTGGTGTCTGGTTTGGATACCTCTCGTGTATAAATATAATCTCTCCCTAGGTGTTCCTATGGTTTCCTTGTTTATATTATCATAGCGAAATATGCGTGTAATGTTGATTGAATTCCACACACTATACCACTTTTTCCATACACGTTGGAGCTGGCCTTAATCTAGTTTTTCCTGTAATATCATTCGATTGATCTTTTATATTGAAAGCGTGCCTTAGCATTAGCATGTACTTCATTAGCAATGTACAATCTAGATCTGTATGATCAATGTGGCAACTTTTAGTCCTTGAGTGAAAGATACTATTTTATTAATTTGTAATGCAATAACTTTGTATTTATGTGCTTTTTCCATCTTATATAAATTAAATTGCTATTTTTCATTTGGAGTTCGAGTTACTAACTTTTCATAGTTTTGATTCAAATTTTTCATTTACAAATCGTGTGTTGCTTGAACTTTTTTATTTAGGTATTTTTATTTCAAAACATTTCCTATAGATCTGTCGCCTAGGACTGCTCAGCGACGCCCGCCCGCCCGGCTGCTTGTCGCGTCACGCTTTCGACGCCCGCCCGTCCCGCAGGCTCACTTTCGGTCACTCGCGATCCGACGGAGACCACGTCCTCGCCCAAAACAACACCGCCCGCCCCAACGCGCCCCGCCAGCCCGCGCGCTCACTCTCTCTCTCTCTCACTCACTCTAGCGGCGACCTCCTAGTGGTGGCTAGGGCGGCACTAGCAAGGTAAGCTTCGCCTCTCCTCTAGGGTTGCAGTGAGTATCTCCTCCTCTGTTATTTGTACTTTCATAAAAAAAAATGTAATATGTGGATTGTAAAATTTGTGATCTATGGCCTATGCATTGTAATTTGTGGCTTGTGAATTTGTGAGTCGTGATATGTGGCTTGTGAATTGTGATCTGTGGGGGTGGTGGCTCGCGGGCGGGGTGCGACCGAATGTTGGGCAGTGCCCAGGAGATGCGGGAGCGAGAGGAGGAAGATGAACAGGAGCCGATCTAATCTAGAGCGCCTGTTTTACATCCAGTAGTTGGGATCGTCGCCTGGAATTTTTGGAAAACACTAGGCGTCTTGGTTATAGCAACTCCCTTATTTCAAAGTCATATGCGTATCAAACTGTTGTTTTTTTTAATTTATATTTATTATTTACTATTTGTTACTCCTTTTGTTTTATAATAATATGAAATATTATCTTTGTCCTAAATCAAACATTTCTATTTTGACGAGTAATTTTCAATTTTTTGTATGGGTTAACCAAATAATATTTTTTGTTTTTAGGTTCTTTGTGAGAAATATAGGACTGTCAATAATATATAGTTCACATATTTTCAAATTGTGTGAATGTCTTAAAATTGATGGTCAAGGATTGAAATGTTTGGTTAGGAGAAAGCTAACACGACTTGTAATTGAGAGAGAGAGAGAGAGAGATTGTGTTAGGGACGAGAGAGAGAGAGAGAGAGAGAGAGAGAGATTGTGTTAGGGACTCTTTGGCTTACCAAAGCCATTAGACTGTCATAAAATCTAAGCGGTAAAGATATGTTGGCAGGAAACGAATATGTGTGGTATTTGATATCGTGGAACTAGCAGATGTAAGTATATTATTGTTGAAAATTTTTAGGGGTTGTTTTAGTTCATCCACACAAGGTGTTCAATGATATGCTTGATAAATTTGATTATTCTGGGCTGCCCCTCTATTATCACATTATGAAATAGTGAAGAGAAACCACCTGAAATAAACGCAATGGACATGTGCAGAGATTGAAAAGAAACACACATGGTGAAAGCGAGCGCATGCAGATTAGATGACTACATAATGTTGCATGCCTGCCGTGAGAATCGGACTAGAATCGGAGTTTAGGGTAGGAGCAGAGCAGGAGATTGGGACGAGACGAACAGAATTGCTACGGGAAAGAGCAATTTGGGGTTCAGGGCTTTACTTCAAGCATAAGCATCTTCAGTTTGTTACAACGCCTTATATACGGACCCAGGCCATCGGCCACTCACGCAACCGCCAAAGAATCACCGCCTCCACCGCCCTTGATCACCGTCAGAGTTGACGCTACCTTTAGCTTAGCTGTTGTCGGATTTCCGTCAGTAGCCGTTGCCGCCGCCATCTTCCGCCTAGCACGTCTCCGGGTCCTGACACAAGGTCTCGGTAGAAAGTGGACGGCCGGTGCGTGCTGTACGTGTGAGTCTGTGAGATGCATGCATGGTTAAGCAATGCTAGCCTGAAAAGAGTGAACTACTCCTACACACTACTATGTCATCACCAACAACCACTACGACTCAGCTCGTGCATGCATGTGGTACTCATGCAGCACAGCAGGGGGCAGGCACTCCCTCCATCGAGATCTTCCTTCCAACTTGCAAAGTTGCAAGCAACATGCATGCCCCGGGGCCCGGACCAAATTAACCGCGTGGTTTATGTCTCCGTACGAACGCGAAGCCAACATGGAGTAAGACGCAGCGGTATTTGATTTGTCAAAACAAATCGCTGTAAGCAAGCAAGTTTTATCTGCTCGCACTTCACCTAGCTAGATTGCTGGGTGCCATCCGGTAATCTGATCCAGATCCGCCAAGTGCCCAGCAAATGTAGCCACGTTGCTCCGACTGACAAGGACAAATGAAGCCGGTCGATTCCTTTTATATATCCAACAGCATAAAATTGTGGCAATTATTGCTCGTCGTCGTCCCCACGTCTTGCTTTGAGGCGTCCCTGTTGTTACTCACTCACTCTAGATCAATGGCTCCCATGCATGCATCATCCAAGCCGATACGATATCATCTCTGTTTCCTTTTTTCGGAAGGAAGGGAGAAAAAGACACGGAATCTTTCTGTAGCAGCCATGGACCATTAGCATGCATAATCCTATCGTGTTTCTCTTTTTGTTGTTTGTTTGTATACTTAGTAGCACGCCCGTGCGTTCTTCTTCTGGGATAAATAAACTTTTATACTAAAAACAATGATCGCATGATAAGATAATAATATTATGTAATAAAATTATTGAAGTTAAAATGACATTTAGTAAATATATCAATAGAAAGAATTCATTGACTTGTTTCATGTGCCATTAAGTTCACGGATAAAATGTAGATTTGAAAAGCTTCCTTACTATTTCGCCAACTAAAATACAGGAATATCATAATCAACCATTACATGAAACTGGTTAGCAAAAAAAAAAAAAACATTTTTTGATACGACAATTAGACCAATTTTGATACACAATCTTATATAAGATGAAGCAAAGCACAATGAGATTGTTTCTATAAAATCAGCCTAAATCTCATGAGTCTGATGCCACGGTTTAGTGCACACTATCACTAAGTTGTCAGCAGCAACACAAAGGATTTGCTCAGATCAGGCCTCAGAGGATTCGTAATAAATGTGGAGATGTCATGGGACTTCATTGAGTGGCCAATAGTTGTGGTATACTGTAGACAACCTGAAAAAAAAGAGATGTGGCGACCCGGAAAGCTTTCAGAGATAGAACAAGCGTGTCATACAATAAAGGAAATTTAATTTTACCTTAAAAAACAGAAGGAAAGAAATGAAAGGCTTCAGTCAAGCAGAAATTAGCTATTTTTCTTCAGGACTCAGATTTTTACTCACATCAATTTCTCAACCTGGAATACAATATGCCAGGTTACCCCTAGTCTATAAACCACAACAATGAATTGTATCCATGATACTAATTATAGCAGGCAAGCAGAACTTCTATCTCTCATGTTAGTAGTAAATAGTTGCTGCATTTATATCTATCTATCCCTTCATTTGCCATTGGTCTAAGATAGTCCATCGCAAATTATTATACATACCTAGTCCGCAACTTCAGTGAATCTCATGGCCCATGACACGAGAGCTTCAAAAAGGGAGTTCCGAGTTCAAGCCATGGATATCAGAGTTGCAAACCCACCCGCAGACTACAGTAAAGCTTGTGAAAACGATATCATACGAAGATGTTAAGAATCAAATCAGTACACAATGATACAAAATCAAATTGGTTCATTGAAGGTAGTGAATAGTTAGTGTGGCGAGATGCGGCGAAGATGGTAACAGACCTGCATATATAGATAATTTTGTTGCTCGGGTAAAAACCTACGTTCAAAGACAACACCTCCTTACTATTTTTTAAATAGGGTGTGTCGTAAGAGAAATCTCCTTATTCATTCTTGTTACTTTATAGTATGACTGTTCCATGAAAATAAGAGGCATCCATTACTCAATAAGTGGCAAATCAAATACAGTAAACAACTGTGATTCAGGTACAATAAATCTTTGAACCAACTAAACGATGTGTTCACCTTTTACTCTTTTACTTGTGAGATGAGAAATGAATGGGAGACAAATTCAAAATTTGAACCATATAATTTTGAGCTAAACATATGAGCACTTCAAGAACTCAAAGAAACAGCCACATAAACCCAGAATCTACTAATTATTATGTCCATCCAATACAAGAGACCGCGGGAGCAAAATTACCAGGATTTGCTTGCACGAAGCACTGCCTCCTTGAGCTCCGGCTTTAATCGATTTCACAGGAAAATCCACAGGGTCATTCCGAACCCATGCTTCAGATGGTCTAACCAGGCAGCAGAAAAAAAAACTTGGTTGGAAGTTTGGAACTAACAGAGCTCAATATTCGCATGAGGTAGCCTTGCAAAGCAATATTGCCAGACAAATGCAGAAAAGTGTTGAATGAAGTTGCCGTGTGCCAGTTATTAACACAAATAAATGTTTCTGATGGCATACCTTGTCTACTTTTGAAGATGAAGACTAAAGTTCCCATGTAGCATGTTCGTAGCCAAGATCCTTCCATTTCAGTAGCCATTTGACACTACAGTATATAAATTTAGCACCTAGAGAATTAAAAAAAAGAACTTCAGCTTCTTTTGCAGGCGTAAGTAACCTTCTCTTGCATCCACCTTATATTATATAAGAAGTCAAATTCAGAAAGCAATCCATCATCAAGCATAGTTTTGCAAAGCCGCCTCTGAAAACAGATAAGCAATGAAATTCCTCACAAGAGTAACCACCTGTTCTTTATGAATCCTCTTACTCTCACCGACTATGTACATGAGGTGGACTTTTATACTTCTAAGTATTGTTTCCTGTTGTGCGACTAAGTATTGCACAATGTAGGTAACATCTTGTCATATGTATATATCATTTTCCATCACAATCATGATGCCCACGGTTCAGAGCTGTGTCCCCATCCCAGTTTTGTTATCCCTTGTAGCACAAATCAAGTACCCAAAGATTCTTTAGACAGTTCAAGATTGAGTGCTCAGCCCATTGGATTAATTTAAAAATATTTAGATCTGGTGAGGCAAGCTTGGTATAATTCCTAAAGCAAATGACTGTCCAAAAATCCTTCACAGTTATGGTGAATTGGCAATACAGAAAATGTTTGCTGATAGTCTTCGACAAATGTCACTAAAGAACACTCCACAAAAGGTTGGTACCTGACATTTATATGCTAACTCAAGTTGTTCAGAGACATCCTCGCACAAGGGAATCCATTCAACGCCACCTTTGCAAGCAAACCAGTGGCCTCTCAAGGCACGCCTGTTTTCACTGTTCCAGTACACAGGGAAGCAATGCCGCCTCATTAAATCAACCTGCAGAACATTAGGTTGTTTTGGAAACACCAAGTCACTAAATAGCATACTGAGAGGTGTCAATGATTATGGACCAAGTCACTACATAGCACTAGCACTGAGAGCTGTCAATGATTATGGGTAGAATGCTTCCCAATGATCCATACATGATCCATTCTGGTAATGATAGAGTGTATTAGGAAAAAGATTACAGACCTCATATAGTCCACCTTTGACAGGAACCCCAACCCGATCTTCCTCCACCTTACAAAGATATGCAGAATCATCATTTTCGACCAAGGATCCTCTAGGTCCTGCACTGCATTCAGCGTACTCCCTCCACCAGTACACAAGCAGCTCTTCCTCCCTCTACAAACAGTAACTAATAACATGAACTTGGAGAAAGTTATTAAGAATGGATGCAGTTCTCCTTACACTGTATCAGATATGTTTTAAAAAAGAGCAAAACAAGTCTAAAATGACAAATGTGCCAGCATAAATAAACTTTTATAAATGAATGACACCCATCGAAAACAAGCTGTGATACGTTTTATATGGTATAGTTACCTTGACTGCAAAATCCAAAGAGATCACAACTGACTGCAGATGTCCCAAGAACAATAATTAATTGGTAGTGAGAAATTCCTTTGTCCCTAAAACAGTGGCACTAATTGGATCAGATCCCAATACAAACAGAAGAAAGGCAAGACAAGAGGATGAGGAGCAAAAGGGATAGAAACATTCATCGCAAAGCTGATCAAAGCACACAGAACTGCAGACATAGATCGATCAAGTAGAGGGCACCAAAGTTAGTAGGCATAGCTGTACACTTGCAATTAATAGATCAATCTTAACAGAAGGGGTGGCACACCTGCTGGGCGCTCATCGCAGGCTTCTGCCGGGGTGCTGCGGCGGCGGTGCAGGACAGGGAGGTGTCGTGGTGTCCGGTGGGTGCTCGGCACGAAGCACCGACGTCGTGGAGAAGTCGTGGAGTCGGTGTCGATGCAGCCCGCGGCGTACTGTCTGGCGGATCGGCCGGTGTGACAACGGCAGCGCCCTCCCCTGATCGTCGCAAGGAGGAGGCGGCGGCGGCAGCGCAGGCGGATGGGGAGGCGGCGTTGCTGCGAAGGGAGCGTGAGCTAGGGCGTGGTGGTTGCGGAGTCGCGGGCAGGAGAGGTGACGGAGGCTTTATTTGTTTCTTTTTTTTTTTATCGAGGGAAGGCAAGAGGACCGTGATTTTGTTTCCTCCCATGCATGCCGTGATTGACGAGGGGGGGATCGCCCGAAGGCTGCGCGTGGTTTCCTTTCACAGATCGCACGGGGAGGGACACCGATCGACGGGCCTTCGTCGCACCGAGCGAGGCGACGGTGATTGAGTTTTTTTACCGCACGAAAACAGGTGATTGAGTTTTTTTTTTTTTTTTTTTTTTTTTTTTGAGTAACGTACCTGTATTAGTATATTAGGAAAACGTACACAAACGTGTACAAGTACAGATACGAAGGAGGGTACATGGACAGCTGTCCAACCGAAACTTGCACGAAGGCCCCTAGAGAAAAAAAGAAAATACAATGAAGGCCCTGGACCCCGTGTTTCCCGCACCATCCGTAAAACCGCCGCGATTGTCGCCGCCCCGCCGCCCGGACGCCATCGTCAAAGAGGCCATGGCCATCCCAGAAAGGAAGAACCCCATCGCACGAACGCTTTGAAGACCGCCGCGCCATCCGAACCGGAAAAGCCGTGATGAAGATGCCATTTGCGTCGGGATCCAAACAGGCCGATGGTTGCCGCCGAAGTCGAACCGCCGGAAAGTCGAGGTCGATCTCTCCTCCGACCAACCGCACCGCCCGCAGCCGCCGATGCACCCTGACGAAACAAGCCGCCGGCACCACCACCAAGAGACGAGGGAACCGCTGACCCGCACAGACTTCATACACCAGCCGACCAAGCCGGACTCGACCTCCACGATCTCGCCGACAGGGCCGGAGCAGAGAGCACCACCGAGACGGGACGAGGTCGACAGACCTTTTATTCCATGGCGCCGCCGCCACGCCCGACGCCGCCCGAAACCCTAACCTAGACCTACTAGGACTACACCCCGACCGGCGAGAGACACGCGGTTTTCACGGGCCTCGCGAAGGCCCGAAGGCCATCGGAGACGAGGAAGACCGCCGGCTCTCCGCCGGCGGAGACCGGCTTCTCCGAATCGCCTCTACTGTAGATATGCGAGAGAGTTCAAAACAGGTATAGTTTTCATCCTTCTTAGGTAGTAAAGATAAAAGATAGACACGCATTCATGCATCTATCTCTACAGTTGACTGCATGAGTTGTTGGACTTCAACTTCATATGTGCGTGGACTAACACGTTGTCTTCCACCGTACACGCGCATGCGTGATTGCGTTGCGTTGCTTCTGTGGAGTATGTATGGCCCAGTACGCGTCGAGGCGCACCACTTTTTGTGGCGTGATCGGGCTTGTGTCCACGTTGCAACTTGCAAGGCCCATCATAAAAGCAGGCCCTTCTCGGACCTGCCATGTTACGTTGGCCCAGTCCGTGCCTTGTTCTCCTCTATGGCCGACGAAGGCCGCCGCGGCTCGTCGGACTTGCGATGCTACCCTGGCCCGGTCCGTGGATTGTTGTTCTCCTCCACGAGAGCACGAGTGTGTGTTCATCATGGTCTCATGGATAGCTGGGTGACTGGCGATGCTAGCGGAGCGGTCCTCCTCTCTGCAGGGTTCACGTTGCTTGCCATTTGCCAACAGGGGTGCAAAGGGATAACTTTAGGTGCTCCTTCAAACCTTCTGTAGTTCAAATATTTGTACTAGCTAGGTTTGGAGGTGCATCTCTAGTTTGCACCCGCGAGTGTCAAAAGCGGCATTGTCAGGCTGGCTAGTGCCCGGTTCCAATGACTACCCTAGTAGGAGTATTTTACTTCCAGTAAATTTCAAAGGAACGTCCTACAGTACGATCATGTAGTACTAGAAACAAAACTAGAAAACGTACTGTAAAAAGCAAAGATTCATCAAAGTGGGCGATGGATGAAGTGACCATCTCTTGCTGTTAAAGAGCACCGTCAAGCGTCGATCCATACAAAGCAGTACTAGCAAATGCAAATCCTTGTACTCGATCTAACACTGACGCTCCCACTGCTCCTGAAAGTGAAATCGGCGCCTGAAAGGACGAGAACGCAGCCGCCGCTTTGACCAATGACCGAGGCCATTTTCCTCAGCTTCTGTAGCACAAAAAATGATCAATCTGGGATCAGATCATGGAAAGACATGCTGCTCCCACGCTTCTTTCGATAAAGAGTAGGAGAATCCGGCCCTTTCCCATTTCTCCCTTCTCTAGAATAAAGGCCACCGTGGGTTTTGAACGAGAAGATCCCTAGGACTGTGTGTGGGAGGAAAGGAATATGACCTGCCACTACAGTGACCACTTTGGCAACCACAGACTACAATCGAGGTGTACTCTCTCCATCTAAAAATAAAATATTATTACCATAGGATGTGTCCTGTTTAAAATTTTGTCAAAATAATAGCAACATCTATGATCTATACCTTTGTTATTCGAGTATACGTCAACAGTCAACGTGCCGCATCAACACATCCATGATAAGTTTCAAAACTTATAAAGTAATACCATCATAAAAAATTTAAACTCAAATATCAAATAGAGACTTGGAGAGCTGGATGACATATATTCTTCAAGCCTTGTGTATCCAAGTAATGAGGTCACAAAGGAGTTTTGTATTTAGGGTTCACCAAAATTCTTGTATTTTAGGGTTTTATCACAGTTTGGGTTTATTTATTTATTTTGGTTGGTTTGTGTATTATAGACATAGAAGGCATAATTGTTCGTGATCATATATGTTAGGTTTTGTTATTTGCTCGCCGCTAACAAGTTGTTTTGTTGTTATTGTTTAATATAAGGGTTTTATTCATAGTTTGCCTTGATTGGCATGCTATTGTGTTATACGACAACACTACAAGAGTTTGTGTTTTGTTGTTTTCATATATTAGGGATACAAGAGTTATGAATATGTGAGTATCGAATGAATACAAATGTTGACCATATCGGTGAGTGTGAGTATGTTGATTGGTATATCAAATGTAACTAAACATACCAATTAGTGTTACAAGGTGTTGTAAGGTCCTAGATGGCTAGAGAGGGGGTGAATAGCCTATAAAAATTTTCTACAAACTCAATTAAATAAACCCGGTTAGAATAAAACACGGCAGAAAAGCGGTTTGCACTAACTCTAGTGGTCTTGCAAGCCTTCTAGTGACAAGACTAAGTATTTCTATGATCTCTAATTCACAACAAGTCTATGTCACTACACTAGCTAATGAGCAATCCTGATATGTTCCTTATGCTAGCAAGAACAACTACACAAAGCAAGGGCTAGCTCTCTACTCAAAGTAAGCTAGGAAAGTAAATGCAAGTGATCAAACTAGATATACCGACGTATAGAGGAATGAGCCAATCACGGGGAAGAAGATGAACAACCAATCAACACAAGATGGTGAGCCAATCACCCGAGACAATGAACAAGTCGATTTGTTCACCCGAGTTCACTTGTACACCGACAAGTTAGTCTCGGTTGTGCCCGATCAACACAAGGATGGTGTTTGAGCTAGGGCGGTGCCCTTGCTAGCCTCAACACACCACTCAACAAGTGTGGTACCCAAGACCACGAGCAATGTATTCCTTGCACTTTGTCTTCCCGACGAGGAGTGCGCGTAATCCTCTCACAAATTCACCCGAGGTGGCCAAGAAACAATCACCTCTTCTTGCCAACAACTCCACCAAATCACCAAGCCGGGCTAGGAGCGGTGTCTCCAAGAGAAACAAGAACTCCACCGTCTCACAACGATCCCCAAGCGCCTCTAGATGCAAGAACTCAATGCAATGCACTAGGATCAACTCTTCTCTCAAGAATGAAGCTCAAATCAAGTATGAGAGAGGAGGGAGGCTTGCTTGCTTGCTCAAAGGTGTTAGGATTGATTCAAATGACCAAGAGAGAGAGCAAAGAGGCAGCCAAGGGGGTATAAATACCCCACACCACCACTAAATGTGGCCGTTGGGAGGAAACCCACGGTTTTAGCGCCCGACCGGGACGCACTCACGGACTCACCGGTGAGTCCGTCAAGGGTCCGGCCACAATCGACAACCCCGAGCGGTGACTCGATCCCTACCCTTGGTGCGTCCGGTCGCGCGTCCGATCAGTGCTTCCGGTGTGCACCGGATGCATCCGGTGGGTGCGTCCGGTCGACTTCGGCCGAGACCCGTGAAAGGTCCTAATGGCTAGAGGGGGGTGAATAGCCTATTAAAAATTCTTGCAACAACACTAAACACACCGGTTAGTAAATAAGATGGCAAAGCTAAATAAGTTTATGCAACAAGCTATTTATGCAAGCCAACAAGTCTAGCAAGATAATTCTATTATCTCTAAGTCCACTCAAAGCTATGTCACTACAAGTACTCTTAGGTGATCAAATCAAGCTATCTAATACAAGACTAGGAGCTAAGCAATTCTACTCAACTAAGCAATTCTACACTAGTATAACAAAGTAATGCTAAAGAGAGTGATCGATATACCGACGGTGGAGTGTAGAAGTGGAAGCCAATCCCCGTGATCAATATGAAATCTCCAACGAGCAAGAACAAGATTGACACGATGATTTTTTTTTTTGAGGTTCACGTGCTTGCCGGCACGCTAAGTCCTCGTTGTGGCGATACACTCACTTGAAGTTCCACAAGCTTAATGGCCGGTGCCAAATCCCCAGTGGGAGCTCAATGGAACTAACACAAGAGAGGATCCACAAGCCATGAGCAATCCACTAGTGCTCCTTTCGCGAATCTCCCGTGGGGTAAGGAACGACCCCTCACAATCACCACCGGTGTGGCCTCGAACAAGCTCCAATCGAGCTCAACACCGCCTATTGCTCCAAGCCGCTAGGGAACCAAGCAAATTCCCAAGAGAAACAAAATCCCACAACTTCTTCAAGGTTGAAGTGCCTCTAGATGCAAGACAATCAAGCAATGCACTTCTAACTCTCTCAATCTCACCCAAGAATCGAAGTTAGGGTCAAGAGATGAGTGGAGAGGAGTCTCACAAGCTCACAAATGAGTTAGGCTGTTAAAATGTGCAAGAGAGACTCAAAAGAACCGGCCAAGGTACTATATATAGACCCTAAGTTGAAATAGAGCCGTTGGCCAAAAGTCTCCTTCTCTCGCTGCCGGACGGCCGCATCAGGGCTGCGCCCCGACGCGCCAGTGGGGTGCTGCGCGACGCCAGGCGCCCCGAAAGCACAGCGCCAGCGGCGGCCCGGGGGGCCTCCCGACATGCTTATCGGATCAAGACGGGCGCTAGCGCGTGAGACAGCGCCAGTGCCCACGCCGGCGCCGCTTCATTTTTCTCTTGACGACGGATTTCCTGGCGCCAGACGCTGGGGGTTGGTTTGGGCAGCGGGGCGCCCGGTTTTGAATGTTTAGACCGCGGCTCGGCGCTGGCACGCCGCGCCCAAATTACCGGCGTAGTTCAAAACATTCCTCTTCATTGTTGCATCGTTGTCTTTTCCATCTTTGTAAGTTTCGCTTCTTGGCTTGAGTTGCCAACACTCGAATGTGTCCCATGAGCACTTGTGTTAGCATGTCGCGATCGGTTAGACAAGAACGAAGTTAGTGCTCTCAATCCTAAATGCATATGCAAGTCAATTGACCTAGAAGCACTTCACCAAAAGGATTGTCACGGCATCCCCTCTTGATAGTCGGCCATCTATCCTATAATGTGATCACACGCTCTATATCGTGTCTTGATCACCGAAAAGGAAAACCCTATCAAGTATACCTTTGCCTTGATCTCCCGGGTTCCTCTCAAGCTGATTTTTTTCGAGCTTGACAACCTATCATGTCCATCATCATAGTCCATTGTTCATGATCATCATGCTAATTTCCAAAACCAAACATGAGATTTTAATCTCCCCTTTTTGGTAATTGATGACAACCAAATTCATAAAAAGATATGAAATAAAATTTAATTGAACTTGAATTGCTTGTCCATAGCATTTTAATCATAAATCATAGTTTGGACAAACATTTTAAGGTTCGGTTTGGTAGTAGTAGCTCCCCCTACATATGTGCTTCCATGTGTTTGGATCAATCTGGCACATATGTATGGATAGAAATTTGGGGAGAGATACTAATACCAAAAGAGATGCTAAGGTTCAAGAATTCGGATCTTTGAAGCGCGATACCAATCGGAGTCCTTAGCATCCATGTAACTAGACAATCATCAAAAACTCAACATACCCCGTGAGATCAACATTATAGGCAAAATGTGAGCTTTGTCTAGGTACATCCTATGCATGCTAGTTGGTCAATACACCAATCAATTTTCAAAACTAGCATACACCAAGCAATCATGTATATTGAATTTAGATTGCATAATGCAACATTTCATCATGATCATGCACATACAAGTGCACAAATAGTCTATGAGCTTGCTCCCCCTATTTGTGATAATCTTTGCACATCTTTGTGACTTATTTCTCCCCCTTTGTCAACAATCACCAAAAAGGTGTAAATAAGAGAAATCAAGTCAATCATAGGATCAATAGTGGTCTCATCTAGATCACTTGCCTTTTCATGTATTCAAGTTTGAACCAAGGACAAGCTTTTTTTCACACCTCATAAGCACAAAGGGTTATCTTGTGCCATGTTAGAAATACACATCAATAGCTCATTTTTTTAGAGTTGACACTAGGATTGCAAGCCCACAAACATGTCATATGCCACCACTAGTTCATAAAATCATTCAAAGCCATAGTGGTGCCACACATACATTGAAAACATTTTATTTTCCATGAATGAGCCTATAAAATTGCATGATGTCTAGATGCACTAACAAGTCCTTAACATAATATGAATGCCACGGCAAACAACTTTTACCTTGGGTTTATCAAAGGAGAGGCATGTCATATAAGTGGAGTGCATCAACTCAAGTTGGAGAAGTCAATAATGTTCAGTTCTCCCTTTAGCATGAAAAAATCTTTTCTCATCAAGTGGCTTGGTGAAAATGTCGGCTAGTTGATCTTGGTGCCAATGCCCATGATACAAATATCACCCTTTGTTGATGATCTCTTATGAAGTGGTGCCTTATATCAATGTGATTTGTTCTTGGATGTTGAACCGGATTTTGAGTCATCGTCCTTGCACTTTTATTGTCACAAAACAATGGAACCTTGTCAAATTTGAAACCAAAATCTCTCAAGGTTGACCTCATCCATAGCAATTGAGTGCAACAACTTCCCGCACTTATGTATTCGGGACCCCGGTTGAAAGAGCAACACTATTTTGCTTCTTTGAAGACCATGATACTAGTGATCTCCCAAGGAATTGACATGTGCCACTTTTGCTCATTCTATTAATCTTGCACCCTCCATAATCGGAATCCTAATATCCAATTAAATCAAACTTGGATCCCTTTGGATACCATAGTCCAACATCTTGTGTGCCTTATGTTGATATTTCTTACACGATCCCAATTAGGACGGCGAAAGAAATATATAAGGGATATCTATCTAATCATGTTAGCTTGGATATGGGATTAACCTCATGATCCAACAAAGCGTAGTTAGGCGGTGTTAGTAGTGGGATGTAACTTAGCATCATTATCAATAGTGGAGTTAATCTCACGGGATATGTGCTCAAGGTATACCACTCATTTCTAGGCATTACCTATACACTAGTACGTCACCCTAGCAATAACGCTAAGAAATGCGGGGCATGGTACTCTTGATTGGCCTTGATAAAAAGAATGAACATGATATCTACAAAAGCGCCTGGATAGAAATACCAATTGTAGCACTTCAAGGGAGTAATCCGTATCGTATTCATATTTTTACCACGGGGAAGAGAGTCAATGGAAAGGTAGAGAGAAAAGATCATCTAATGATTTATATTGTGATTTAATTATGAGATCATCCACTTTCAAAAGATAATATAATGCGAGTTGCCATAAATATCTAACATTACTCAACGGGATAAGTCACGGAATAAAGATAATTATATAAATGATAAATACCCAAGTCTAAGATCATTAAGCTACTAGAATCATACAAGCAATTAGCATGTTATAAATTAGACTAGAATGAATATTCCTAAAGATATTCCTAATCATACATGTCGATGAATACTATAATTAGTGCAATACATCTAGCTATTATGGTAAGGTTGGATTACTTCTACACATGGCAAACATTACCAATGACAAATAAGGACGAAACTTATCCATCACCGTAATTATAACTTTCGGCGTGTCCTACATTCGAGAGGGTGGATTCCAAAGGACTCAACAGACTGTCACTCCCGCGATCTACCACCACGGCCGGAATGTAGGGTGCAATTGCGGATAAACGTTGTATTAACACCACGTTTACACATTGCTTATCACCCACATAGTGATCATCTATATGGATGCTATACAATTCCATGCATAAAATATAAAGCAATCTTACTAAACTAAATATATAATCATAGCAAGCATAAACACATATCAATAAGAATATAATAATTATATAGATCAAAGCCATAACAATTGTATTCTAGATATAAGAGTACTTATAGATTGAATATAAGAGAGAAGTCTCAAGAACGATCCTTGCTACTTCTTCACTAATCAGGAACTCAAGATGAACTTGATCTTCAACTAGAACTAGTTAAATAGCTAATTACTTCTAGTATGAACTAGGGCTTAGGTCTAGACTTGGCTGGACTATATGGGTATGAGTATGATAATTAAATTGTTATGAGCCTCAGGGTCAGCTGGTCTTCTTATATAGTACTTGGCGATGAACGTCAACCCTTGGATCAAACCGACCTTGGCAACGGTGTAGATACAACCTCAATGTCGACAATGAACCGCCATAAAAATATGAAAATTTGAGCGGTAGGGACCCACCTGGCGGCCGCCGAGGGTGGATGGTGGCGGCCGCCACTCCGCATGCCACCTCATCTTCCCGTCTTTTCTCCTGTCCTCTGGTGTCTTCTAGAATGTTTTAGTACACTTTTCGGGTTGAATTGATTCACGGACAAGTTTGGTCTTCATATGCCTTGTTTATTCCAGAACTTTCTCTATTATTCTCTGCAATTACCTATTAGGTCCCCTGGAAAGTCACGAGAATACCAAAACTCGTGGAATTATGTTAGTTAGACCCCTAGACTTATGTTTGGTCTTTGACTTTAGCCCTTAATTCATGTTTTTTAACTTGTATTTTTATGCTTTAACATGTGTCAACAAGCTCCCCAAGCTTACCTCTTGCTAGTCTCTTAGCAAGACACAAAATATTATAAACTACTTACTTGGATCGGGGAGTTCCGCAACGCTATCACACCTTAAAAGTACACATGCTTTCAAACAAAATTTCTCTCCGGATAAAGATAAACTTTTTCAAACTTTAATTATTCAATTACCTTTTTCCTTTTTAAACTTTATTTCTTTCTTTTCTGCAATCTTGGGTAATTGAAAGATAGAATAGTCAAGTCAAGCACTAAATCTCAAACTCTTTTGATCAACTTTGTCATACGGAGTTTTTGCTGATTTTTAAATAAAACTCAAAGTTCCTCGTATGACTCTCTCTAATCTCTCATTGGTGGTATTTATGGATCCTCTCTTAGGCAATAATATAGTATTTGCCTTACTCTCATAATATGTAACTTTTTTTTTTTTAACTAAGGCAATAGCATAGTATGCCTTCTTCTCTCTCACCTAATATCTAAGGCTTATATGTCTTGGGTTTATAGGTAGGAGAAAATAATTTATTTCTTACTAAGCATATATTGTAAATTCAAGCAATGGATCCAAAGATACAAGTCACACTGATCAAGTGGTGCATGTGTATGGTGGATAGAATATAAGTATGGAATGTAGTAGAGTATAGAATAGATGATGAGATATCTTACTTTTGCTCCTTTTTGGAATTCTTCTCTCTTTTTTAATCTTTTGTAGAGAACCGGGTTGTATTTTTTCTTTCTTTTTATTTTTTTTCTAGAGAGGTGGGTTCTACTCACCCTCGGACTTTGTGTCCATTATTTCCTCTCTTATAAAGATGTGGGTTCCTTGACCCTCGAGCACTTGATTATTCATCTTTATTTATTTAGAGATGTGGACTCTGCTGGCCATCGAACACTTGTTCATTATTCATCTCTTTATTTAGGAAGGTAGGCTCTACTCGCCCGTAGGACTTTTGTCCATTTTTCATCTCCCTTTTTCTTTTTCTCTTTTTTTTTTAAGATACACAACCCAGATCTCTTTTTTGTAATAACTTTTGAGAGGTATAAATGTAATGGAGCTTTTATAAGATATTGGCTAGCAATGAATGGGTGGATGGGTATAGTAAATATTTTTGGTTGCTCTCTCCTAGGATAGGAGTAGAACACTTTTGTTGGCTAGAGTGAGTGAATAATAGTGGTATATGTGAATTTGAGTAGAGTGGAATGTAGTAGAGTGTACATGATCGGCATGACAAGTTTCTAAGGGTCGACAAAGATTGAACAAACTTAATGCAAAGCAAGTAGCCTATATATATATATTTTCAAAAGGTTTTCCTATTCTAAGAAGCATGTATATATATGGCTGTGGTAGGAGGTTCACACTCTTGTCACACAGGAACTTATCATGTGTATTTTCAATTTTCGAAATATAAATCTCCGTAAATCTAGTATCACTAGGAGTAAGATCAAATAGCAGCTCGGACTATCATATATCATATCCGTCAATTACCTAGACTTTAGAGCAAGCATTTGCAACTCATAAGTTTCGGGTTTCAAAGTAAAAATTAATTTTGCAAAAAAGAGCTCAAGAGAAATTAAGCTCAAAAGCTAGGTACTAGAAAAGTCTAATAACTGAGCAACTATTCATCATCTCCAAGTTGACAAATTTTAAGGTTCCTTTTAGTTGAGCAAAATAAACTCTAGTGTGCACTCTCTCTTGATCCTTTTATTCACACTCTAACAAAAGACTTATTAAACTATATATATAAAACTAGACTCTTAACAAACTAAACTTTTTAAACAAACTTTCTAGCAAACAAAATATTTTTAGCTAATAATAATAATAGATAAATAGATAGTAAGATACTTATCTCGGATAATGGGGTTGTACTCCCCAAGCTAGATTGGAGTGTAATCTTCAATGATATAGGGGTTGAGGTAGTTGCCAACAAGTGTGGCGCCTAACATATCTCTTCTTCTCTTGAAATGTTAATCTCAAAATATAGACAACAAAGCTAGTGGAACTTTATTAATCATTAGAGCATAAACCACATTGCTTAGGTTGCCACGGGATTATTTTTTGGATTTTTATTTTGCAAAATTTTATTTTTATTTTTATATAAGGAAAATAAAGTATAACTTTTGTATATAAGTACTTATACATCTTTATTTTATTTTTATGCCACCACAAAGACCAAATAGCCTAGAGGTGTTTAAACCTCGGGGATATTAGCATGGGGCTTAAAGGTTTTCACAAAATAAAAGATAAAAGATTTTTGTTGTTTTCAAAAATATAAAGATATGAGATACTAAGAAAATATGATAGAGAAAGAATAAATAAGTAGTGCTTGGGGATTTAAATAACTTTCCTACTTACCTTTTCGGTGAGGATTTGGTATTTAGAGTCCTCCAAACAAGACTCCAAATTCTGCTCTTTACTCCCATGGTACATCAGTGGTCATAATCGGTGACAGCGATGATTCTATGGTCTCTTCCGATGATGTTCGGGAGATGTCTTCTTCTTCCTCCATTGTTTGGATGATGTACTCTTCTTTGTAGTAGTTGATTTTTCTTTTCTCCGTAGATGTAGTAGGTGTAAGAGCTTTAGCTTCTTCACTTACCTTTTCTTCTAATAGATTTCTTATCCATCTTCTATTATAACGGTATGACGAGTTGTCTTGCTTTTTTTCCCTTGGGATTTGTATATTCATTATAGCTATTAAAGTAAAACACATACCTTTTCTTTAGGAAAGTGGAAATGAATCTCTCCTGTATGGATGTAGATGATTGCACGAGTAGTGTTGAGGAATGGTCTCCCAAGCACTAATGGAGGTTCTACTTCTCTTCCCATGTCCATGACTATAAAGTCAGTGAGAACATAGTGGTCCTTAATCTTGACTGGTACATTCTTGGCAATCCCTTCGGGAACTTTATAAGATTGGTTCCGCCATCGTAGTCGCACATATGTTGGTTGCGCGGCAATTTTCCAAATAATAATTCATATGTAACCTTTGCCATTATATTAACACCGGATCGATGATCGCAATATGTATTATAGAAAGTTAAGCATTGAATAGAGCATGCTATTGTAGGCGTACCTGGATCATCTTGCTTGTGAAGCATTGAATATTCAAGTAAATGGTCATTATAAGATGTTGTTTTATTTACTACCATTACCTTTGTAGGTTGTGCCGTCTTGTTCTTGTTCCCGAGTCCGATTCCTCCTTCTATTCCGATTATAGCTCTCCATCTTTGATTCTACAATATATTGATTAGTATTCGGGGAATAAGTAAGAGAGTTTTGTACCTTGTCTCTCGAAAGTGAATTTCTCCTTTTTTTCCCTTTAATATTGAAAACAATCTTCGTGACTTGTCTGCGTAGATGATAGCTTTAGCTGAGCATAAGAATGGTCTACCAAGTATGATTGTTGCTTTTTCATTTCTTCCGGTGTCTACAACTTCGAAGTCTGCTGGCACGTAAGAGCCTCGATGTCCACATATACATCTTGACTATCCCCTCGGGATAACAAAATGATTGATCTGCAAGTTGCAAGCACATATTCGTTTTCCAAAGTGGTTCACTATAAATCTTTTCATAAATTACCTTTGGTAGTATGTTGACGCTTGAGCCAAAATCACAGAGAGCATTGTGGAATGTGTGTTGTCCAATCTTGATTGTGATGACCGGCCTTCTGGATCTTCCTTTTTCGGTGGCATTGAGTCATCCAACCAATTGCTTCGAGGTCTCTCTATAGTAACGACCTGCATTATAAATATCGACAAGGTTTGCAGTTTCTAATTCTTCCGGCTGTCCCAGGAATCTTACAGTGTGGTTAGTGGAACAGATAACTGAGAAATCTAAGATTCTATCATCTTATTAAAACCGTGTTGATTCTTTATATCTAAAGAAAAGCTTTCTAAACGAGTATTGATAAGTTCAAGAGCTTTATCATTAGTTGCTATCTTTCTTGATAGATTCTCCATGGTCTTACCTTGGTTAACAACAAGATCTCTCAAAAGAAGGTTGATAAGTATTAAAATTGTTACGGATTGTTACCTTGGTAATTTCCTTGATAGTTACCTTGATAGTTGGGCCTTTGTTGGTTCCAACCTTGATTCTCATTGAGGACGAAAATTATTGTTGTTATTATTAATGAAGTTGATGTCCTCCGGGATCTCCGGACAATTCCTTCTAGTGTGGCCTAAGTTTCCACATTCTTCACATGTCATATGTGAGTCTTGAATTTGCATAATCAAGCTGCGGGTTGAGGATCTCTATCCTCCGGCTTCTTCATTATAAGGTCCATTTTAGCGAGATAGCATATCTACTTCTTTTTAGCCGACGCATTCCTCTCTTGCGAAGTTTGACGTTCTTCACTCCAACCTTGGTTAGAAGCCATCTTCTCCATAAGTTACGTGGCACGAGTTAATATAAGTGATAAGAAAGCACCACCACCTGCGGCATCCATAGTTTCACGAGCAATTGGGAATAAACCCATGATAAAAAGTCTGCATTAATAGCCACTTCTCCATCCCATGGTGTGGACATTCGAAATATAATCTTGAAAACGCTCCCATGCTTCGGGGACTGATTCATCATCTTTGTTGTTGAAAATTGGATATCTTCCCCTTAAGGCATTTGTCTTACCTACGGGAAAGAATTTAGCAAGAAAGGCCGTGGAATATATATCCCATGTTGTATTCTTATCTTTGGTAGCATAGAACCATTGCTTAGCTCTTCCCAACAGTGAGAATGGAAAGAGGCGGAGCAATATTGCATCTCGCGGGTGCGTCCTTCATAGTAAATGTCTTGCATATCTCCGTAGAAAGTGTTGGAGATGAGCACTAGCATCTTCATGTGCCTTTCCACAAAATTGACTTGCTTGCACCATATTGATTAGCCCCGGCTTAAGCTCAAAAAGCCTTTGTCTCCAACCTCTACCTTTGGTCTAACAAGAATGTTTTTACGTGGTAGGAGCTGAAAATTCACGAAGTGTCTTGGTTGCCATAGCTTCAAATTGAGATGTAAAGTCTTTAGTAACTTGATTAACTTCGAATTAGTAGACCTTGGTGTCTCGGATGATGATGATGATGATATTAATTTATGTCTTTGGAGTTTGTCTGAGTTTTGCTTTGGCCTGCTTGATTAATTTTTCAGGGATCTTCAACAAAATTATCACGGAAGATTATTTTTCATACATATATTTTTCCTGCATAAGATAAAAACAAAATAGAGAACAGGGGTGAACCTTTGTTTGAGTATGTGATAAATGGGTTCTCAATGCATTAGGTGATGTAAAGGGATCTCTCTTGTTTCCTTTATATGATGTGTTTATAGGATTTTTGGCTAGTACCCTCTCTAACTAGTAAAGTCGGAAACAATACCAACTTAATAGGAATAACATTTGTCTAAGTTTTGGCTAATACTCTCCCAAACTAGAGATAGCTCGAAAAGAAGCACTAGAAAACTTTTGAAGTTTTGGAAACACATTTTCAAAATAGAAAGATTGACTATGATCTCCCAAACTAGGATAGTTTTTGAAAAACAAAGCCAAGATAAAAATATTTTTCTCTAAATACACTACGCCTTCAAGACAGCGGCGCGAGAAATGCTTGTTGATATTTCTTACACGATCCCAATTAGGGACGGCAAAAGATATATATATATGGGATATCTATCTAATCATGTTAGCTTGGATATGAGATTAACCTCATGATCCAACAAAGCGGAGTTAGGCGGTGTTAGTAGTGGGATGTAACTTACCATCATTATCTATAGTGGAGTTAATCTCACCGGGATATGTGCTCAAGGTATACCACTCATTTCTAGGCATTACCTATACACTAGTCTGTCACCCTAGCAATAACGCTAAGAAATGCAGGGGCATGGTACTCTTGATTGGCCTTGATAAAAGAATGAACATGATATCCCGCAAGCGCTACCGGATAGAAATACCAATTGTAGCACTTCACAGGGAGTAATCCGGGTATCGTATTTATATTTTACCACAGGGGAAGGGAGTCTATAGAAAGGTAGAGAGAAAAGATCATCTAATGATTTATATTGTGATTTATTTATGAGATCATCCACTTCACAGTAATATAATGCTGAGTTGCCATAAATATCTAACATTACTCAACAGGATAAGTCACGAGAATAAAGATAATTATATAAATGATAAATACCCAAGTCTAAGATCATTAAGCTACTAGAATCATACAAGCAATTAGCATGTTATAAATTAGACTAGAATGAATATTCCTAAAGATATTCCTAATCATACATGTCAGTGAATACTATAATTAGTGCAATACATCTAGCTATCATGGTAAGGTTGGATTACTTCTACACATGGCAAGCATTACCAATGACAAATAAGGATGAAACTTATCCATCACCGTAATTATAACTCGGCGTGTCCTACATTCGGAGGGTGGATTTCAAAGGACTCAACAGAATTTGTCACTCCCGCGATCTACCACGGGGCCGGAATGTAGGGTGCAATTGCGGATAAACGTTGTATAAACACCACGTTTACACATTGCTTATCACCCACATAGTGATCATCTATATGGATGCTATACAATTCCATGCATAAAATATAAAGCAATCTTACTAAACTAAATATATAATCATAGCAAGCATAAACACATATCAATAAGAATATAATAATTATATAGATCAAAGCCATAACAATTGTATTCTAGATATAAGAGTACTTATAGATTGAATACAAGAGAGAAGTCTCAAGAACGATCCTTGCTACTTCTTGACTAATCGGGAACTCAAGATGAACTTGATCTTCAACTAGAACTAGTTAGATAGCTAATTACTTCTAATATGAACTAGGGCTTAGGTCTAGACTTGGCTAGACTAGATGGGTATGAGTATGATAATGAAATTGTTATGAGCCTCGAGTGGTCATTTGGTCTTCTTATATAGTACTTGGCGATGAACATCAACCCTTGGATCAAACCAACCTTGGCAACGGTGTAGATACAACCTCAATGTCGGTAATGAACCGCCATAAAAATGTGAGGCTGAACGGCGGGACCCACCTGGCGGCCGCCAGGGTGGATGGTGGCGGCCGCCACTCTGGCATGCCACCTCATCTTCTCGTCTTTTCTCCCGTCCTCACGGTGTCTTCTAGAATATTTTAGTCCACTTTTTGGGTTGAATTGATTCACGGACAAGTTTGGTCTTCATATGCCTTGTTTATTCCAGAACTTTCTCCATTATTCTCTGCAATTACCTATTAGGTCCCTGGAAAGTCATAGAATACCAAAACTCGTGGAATTATGTTAGTTAGACCCCTAGACTTATGTTTGGTCTTTGACTTTAGCCCTTAATTCATGTTTTTTAACTTGTATTTTTATGCTTTAACATGTGTCAACACCTTTCAAGTACCTCAAAATTCTCTTTATTGCCTTGAGGTGACTCTCTCTAGGATCGGATTGATATCTAGCACACATGCCCACATTAAATGCTATGTCCGGTCTTGATGCGGTTGCATAAAGCAAGCTTCCAATCATGGACCTATACTTCTTTTGCTCAACCATGTTGCCATTAGGGTCAAGGTCTAAGCTTCCATTTGTTCCCATTGGTGTGGACATTGACTTGACATCTTGAAGATCAAACTTCTTGATCATGTCTTTGATGTACTTGCCTTGACTAATGAATGTGTCATTCTTCAATTGCTTGATTTGTAGTCTAAGAAAGAAGGTGGGCTCTCCAAGCATTGACATTTCAAACTCATTGGCCATCATCTTAGCAAACTCTTCACAAAATCCTTAGTTGGTTGACCCAAAGATAATGTCATCAACATATATTTGCAACACAAACAAGTCATTGCCAATCTTCTTGGTGAAGAAAGTGGTGTCCACCTTGCCCATCTTGAACCCTTTAGAGAGGAGAAAATCTCTCAACCTCTAATACCATGCTCTAGGTGCTTGTTTCAACTCATACAAAGCCTTCTTCAACTTGTAGACATGGTTGGGATACTTTTCATCTTCAAAGCCCGGTGGTTGTTCAACATAGACCAACTCATTTATGAACCCATTCAAGAATGCACTTTTCACATCCATTTAATAGAGCTTGATGTCATGTGCACATGCATAGGCAAGCAAGACTCTAATTGCTTCAAGTCTAGCAACCGGTGCATAGGTCTCACCAAAATCAAGACCCTCTACTTGAGTGTACCCTTGAGCTACTAGCCTTGCCTGGTTTCTAACCACAATTCCATCTTCATCTTGCTTGTTCTTGAAGACCCACTTGGTTCCTATCACATTGTGGTCCTTTAGCCTTTCCACCAATTCCCAAACATCATTTCTCTTGAAGTTGTTTAATTCTTCATGCATGGCATTGATCCAATCTTCCTTCTTTAGTGCCTTCTCAACATTCTTTGGTTCTTCTTGTGATACAAAGGCATGGTGTGCACAAAATGATGCCAATCTTTCTCTAGTGCATACTCCACTATTGATGTCACCCATGATTTGATCAATTGGATGATCTCTTGTAATGTTAGTAGGTTGCATCACTTGTACTTGATGACTAGGATGAGTTGATGGACTAGCTTGTTGATCTTGATCTTCATCTTGAGAACCACTAGTGCTTGCTTCATTGTCTCCAATCACAACCGAAGTGGTTGGCAATGGAGTGTCATCATCATCATGAACTAGTCTTGGCCGAATGTCACCAATGTCCATGTTCCTCATTGCATTCTCCAAGTTGGAACCACTCACATCATCATGATTTTCAACTTCACTTTGAGAGCCTTGGGTTTCATCAAATTCAACATCATGAACTTCTTCAAGCTTGCCACTACCCAAGTTCCAAACTCTATATGCTTTACTTGTGGTTGAATATCCAACTAGGAACCCTTCATCACACTTCTTGTCAAATTTGCCCAATCTCGTGCCTTTCTTGAGAATATAGCATTTGCATCCAAAGACTCTAAGTAGCCAATGTTGGGCTTCCTTCCATTGAGTAACTCATATGGTATCTTGTCAAGCATCCCATGACAATATAATCGGTTGCTACAATAGCAAGCCATGTTGATTGCTTTGGCCCAAAAGGAATGACTCACATTGTATTCACTAAGCATGGATCTTGCCATTTCAATCAAGGTTCTATTCTTCCTCTCAACTACACCATTGGATTGAGGAGTGTAGGTTGGTGAGAATTGATGTCCAATTCCAAGCTCATCACATAACTCTTCAATTCTTGTATTCTTGAATTCACTCCCATTGTCACTTCTAATCTTTTTAATGGATGCCTCAAATTCATTTTGAACCCTCTTGACAAAAGTTTTGAAAAGCTCAAATACATCATTCTTGTCATGCAAGAAGAACACCCATGTATATCTTGTGTAGTCATCCACTATGACTAAACCATACTTGTGTATGTTGTTGGCCCAAACAAATCCATATGTAGCAACTCAAATGCTTTGCTTGTACTCATTGTGCTCTTGGTTGGATGTGCATTGCCATGTTGCTTGCCGGCTTGACATGATCCATAAGGTTTGTCCTTCTCAAACTTCACATCATCCAAGCCTCTAACCAAGTCATGCTTCATCAACTTGTTCAATTACTTCATTCCAACATGACCAAGCCTTCTATACCACAACCACCCTTTGCTAGCCTTTGTGAGTAAACACGTTGTCAACTTGGCTTCTTTGGATTTGAAGTCCACCAAATAGAGATCACCATATCTAAATCCCTTGAATATCATGTTGGCCCCATCACTACTAACCACTTCAACTTCTTGACTAGTGAGTATGCATTTGTAGCCAAGATCACAAAGTTGAAAGACTGACAATAGATTGTAATCAAGGTTGTCAACTAGCAAAACTTTGGATAAACTCTTCTCTTGTGTGATTGCTATCTTGCCAAGACCCAATACATTGCCTTTCTTGTCATTGCTGAATGTGATAGATTCATACTCATCAATGCCCTTGATGCTAATTGATTTGAACATATGAGAATCTCCGGTCACGTGTTGAGTGCACCCACTATCCATTATCCAATGCTCTCCTCCGGCACGATAATTGACCTACAAAAAGAGATCAATTCTTCTTAGGTACCCAAACTTGCTTGGGTCCTTCAAGGTTAGTCACCAAGGTCTTTGGTACTCAAATGGCTTTCTTCCTTGAGCCCATACATGGTGCACCAATGAACCTAGCACGAACACTATTGTCTTTCTTCACAAGCATATAGAAATTATCAAACTTGATTCAAGAAACATTGTTTTTCTTGTTCATGCACTTTTGCTCTAAGTGACCAACTTGCTTGCAACTCTTACAATAGCTACCATTGCTCTTCACAAAACTAGTCTTGTGAGTAACAAGGGCGGCCTTGCCTTTCTTGGGGATATAGCCTAAGCCCTCCTTGTATAAGGATGCCCTTTGGCTACCGAAGCACATAAACAAGTGGTCCTCACCACCATAAGCCTTAGCCAAGGTGTGATTGAGCTCCTTTACTTCCCTCTTTAAACATGCATTCTCATGAATAAGCATAGGGTTTTCATTCTCCTCACTAGAGATGGATGTGCTAGTGATAATGCTAGTGGAGGCTACACATGTGGGAGATGGTTCATCAACATGAATATCACACATGATGCTAGCATTGCATGTACTAACATCTTCCACAACATGGCACAATTTGTGCTCTTCTAGTAGAGAGGAGTGAGCTTTCTCTAACTTAGAATGAGATTTCTCAAGCTTCTTATGGTCTACCTTTAGACTCTCATAAGATGCCCACAGCGCCGGGCCTAAGTATCTGGGGACCTGGGACGAAGCTAAAATATTGGACCTTTTTTAATTTAAACACGATATTGCAAGTAATGTTGCCCTTAGTTGAGGAGCACGCATAACATTCTTAATCCGACTCGCCAACAAATAAAACATATATGGCCCATGCATCTAGATCTCTTAAAGTGCTAGCTTTGCTTTTAAGAAATTTATCAAGAGACCCCCTCATTGATTCAGACAAATCATCTCTTTGTCTTTTCGCCTTTCTTTTATCATTGCCAGAAGGATACTTTCGATACTTTCTTGATGTCATGTTATCGTTAAAAAGTTAGAGAATAGAGAATTAGAGATCAGGCGATCAAAAAAGACAATTAGTAAAGGGATCAATTGATCAGGGAAAGGATCGGGTAGGCCTCACCTAGAATGTTGCCGGCCACTGGCAGCGGTCAGCAGTCCTCGCGCGACGGTCGCATGATCGGTTGATCGCCGATCAAGGGAAGGGACGGGATCACGGCAGGCGATCTTTGGATCATGGGGCGTCGTGAGTCGTGTGAACCGGAGGCTGCCCAAACACGCCTCGCAAGTCGATGTCATGGTGATTTTCGATCCGAGTCCGAGACGGTAACTTCGTACTACCGACTACTCCGCATGCATTACATAGCCCGGGCCCCCCCAGGGGCCCATCCAAAATTTGGACCTGGGACGACCGCCTCTGCCGCCCCACCCAAGGGCCAGGCCTGGATGCCCGAAGCTCATCAAGTTCTTGCTTAAGGCTCTTTGTTTCCTTATGCAAGCCCTTGACCTCCTTCCTACTTTCCTTGTACATGTCAATGCAATCATCAAGCATAATTTCAATTCTTCCCTAGTGTGAGTTGGCTCCTCATCATCACTATCAATATCACTATCATCATCATCATCTTTAGTGATAGATTGTACCTTAGTGGCCTTAGCCATGAAGCATAAAGAAGGAGTGTCGAAGAGGGAGATCTTGTCATGCATAGCCAAGTGTGCTTGTCCCTTCGTCTTGTTCTTCTTCTCCTCTTCTTCATCACTTGAAGAGGATGAGCAATCACTATCCCAAGTAGCCACATGTGACTCATTCTTCTTCTTGGGCTTCTTCTCCTTCTCATTCTTGGCATCATTCTTCTTTCTTGCTTTCTTGATGCCCTTCTCATCATCACTCTCATATGGGCATTCAGCAATCAAGTGACAATCATCATGACACCGAAAGCACTTCATGTTGCCTTCATTCTTGCCATCCTTGGTCTTCTTGGATGAGGTGCCATTTGTTCATCAACTTCACTTCCACTTGTTGAGGTGCCATCCTCATCATCACTTGATTCTTCCTTCTTCTTCTTGCCCTTGGATGAAGAACTAGCTTTGAGTGCCAAGCCCTTCTTGTCATCTTTCTTGTCCTCCTCTTTGGCCTTCTTGTTTGCCTTGTTGATGAGTTTTGCTTCTTCTTGTCATCTCTATATGAGTCATCGGTCATCATCTCATCAAGTAATTGGTTGGGAGTCAAATCCTTCAAATTTGTCCTTACTAGCACGGTGATGAACATCCCAAACCTCTCCGGCAAACATCTCAAGAACTTCATGTTGAAGGTCTTGTCCTTGATCTCTTCTCCTAGAGCATTGAGATCATTCACCAACACTTGCATGCGGTGAAACATCTCCGGAACACTCTCATCTTCCTCCATCTTGAAGCTATTGAATTGCTCAAGCTTGATATATGCCTTTGCTTGCTTGTCACCTTCGGTGCCCTCATAGCATTCTTCTAGCTTCCTCCATATGTCATGAGCAATGGTGAGTGACTTGACTTGCTCAAACACACGGTCATTGAATGCCTCATGGAAGGCACTCACGGCAACATCATTTGCATATAGTTTCTTTTTCTTCGACCGGTGTTGGTGCATCTTCTTTTGCTACCTCAAACTTTTTCTCCATCACAACCCACACTTCTCTATTGATTGACTTGAGGTGTGCGGTCATCTTCACCTTCAATAGGCAAAGTTGGTGCCATCGAAGGGTGGCGCCTTCTTGGTGTTGTTGACATGGAAACTCAACGCCATTTTGTCACCGTAGGTTGTTAAGCCTCTCAAACAACGGTGTCTCGCTCCGATACCACTTGAAAGGTCCTAATGGCTAGAGGGGGGTGAATAGCCTATTAAAAAATCTTGCAATAACACTAAACACACCGGTTAGTAAATAAGATGGTAAAGCTAAATAAGCGATGCAACAAGCTATTTACGCAAGCCAACAAGTCTAGCAAGATAATTCTATTATCTCTAAGTCCACTCAAAGCTATGTCACTACAAGTACTCTTAGGTGATCAAATCAAGCTATCTAATACAAGACTAGGAGCTAAGCAATTCTACTCAACTAAGCAATTCTACACTAGTATAACAAAGTAATGCTAAAGAGAGTGATCGATATACCGACGGTGGAGTGTAGAAGTGGAAGCCAATCCCCGTGATCAATATGAAATCTCCAACGAGCAAGAACAAGATTGACACGATGATTTTTTTTCGAGGTTCACGTGCTTGCCGGCACGCTAAGTCCTCGTTGTGGCGATACACTCACTTGAAGTTCCACAAGCTTAATGGTCGGTGCCAAATCCCCAGTGGGAGCTCAATGGAACTAACACAAGAGAGGATCCACAAGCCACGAGCAATCCACTAGTGCTCCTTTCGCGAATCTCCCGCGGGGTAAGGAATGACCCCTCACAATCACCATCGGTGTGGCCTCGAACAAGCTCCAATCGAGCTCAACACCGCCTCTTGCTCCAAGCCGCTAGGGAACCAAGCAAATTCCCAAGAGAAACAAGATCCCGCAGCTTCTCCAAGGTTGAAGTGCCTCTAGATGCAAGACAATCAAGCAATGCACTTCTAACTCTCTCAATCTCACCCAAGAATCGAAGTTAGGGTCAAGAGATGAGTGGAGAGGAGTCTCACAAGCTCACAAATGAGTTAGGCTGTTAAAATGTGCAAGAGAGACTCAAATGAACCGGCCAAGGTACTATATATAGACCCCAAGTTGAAATAGAGCCGTTGGCCAAAAGTCTCCTTCTCTGCGCCTGTCTTGCCGGACGCGCCGGGGGCGCCGGACGCGCCAGCGCCCTAGAAAAGCACGATGCCGTGACGCGCCACGCCCGGACGCGCCAGCGAGGCCCACCGGGGGCTCCCGACATGCTTATCGGATCACAGACAAAGCCGGCCGACGCGCCAGCGCCCGCGTCGGCGCCGTTCATTTTCCTTGATGACGGATTCTCCACGGCGCCGTACGCCGCGTGTTGGTTTGGGCCGCGTCAGCAAGCCGCCGCCGGACACGCCGCGCCCGATTTGAATGTTTAGACCGCTACCGGCGCGGCCAGCGCCACCGCCCCGTCCGACGCAGTTCAAAACATTCCTCTTCATTCTTTGTCGTCGTATTTCCATCTTTGCAAGTTTCGCTTCTTGTCTTGAGTTGCCAACACTTCGAATGTGTCCCATGAGCACTTGTTAGCATGTCGCGATCGGTTAGACAAGAACGGTTAGTGCTCTCAATCCTAAATGCATATGCAAGTCAATTGGACCTAGAAGCACTTCACCAAAGGATTGTCACGGCATCCCCTCTTGATAGTCACCATCTATCCTATAATGTGATCACACGCTCTATCGTGTCTTGATCACCGAAAGGAAAACCCTATCAAGTATACCTTTGCCTTGATCTCCCGGGTTCCTCTCAAGCCGATCTTCGAGCTTGACAACCTATCATGTCCATCATCATAGTCCATGTTCATGATCGTCATGCTCCTTGTCATCCATCTAATCCTATCTCATAGTCCACACTTAGAGCAAAGGATTAGTACCACAAGTGTGTCATCAATTTCCAAAACCAAACATGAGATTTCAACCCTGAAATACACGCGTACTGGAACTTTGATCGGAACCAGGCACTGGCGCGTCCGATCGATGGTTCCGGTGGGTGCGTCCGGTCGACCTGGCCGAGACGCCCCAAAAACATGCGTACTAGAAGTGCCACCGAACTCGCCCACCGGTGCGTCCGGTCAAGGGTCCGGTCGGTGCTTCCGGTCGCCCCTGAGCTGCGAAAATTCGTCGTTTCGTCGTCGTTCCTTCGCCTTTGCTCCAAACCGACTTCCGTCACTTGTTTCTTGTTGCCGACACGTCGAAGAACACCTCGACACCATGTGTTAGCATTTTCGAAACCATTTTCGACAAGTGCGGAGTTAGCTCTTTAGGTTAGAATGCATGCATATGAATTTTGAACCTAAAGGCACGTGAGGATCGATATGTACGATAGTTTTCCCCTCTTTATAGTACGGCTTATCGATCCTATAACCACTCACACCCTCTATGGTGTCTTGAGTCTAAAATCAAAAGGCCCTATGGTTATACCTTTGCCTTGGGGCTCAATTGATCACCAAAACCGACAAGTTGGATGCTTGATCATCTTTTGGATCACCTCGATGCATCCTCCATGATCACCATGCACCAACTCCGGCATGACCAATCTCCAATCTAGTCAAACACTTAGCATCGAGAGATTAGTCCTTAGGTGTCACTAATTATCCAAAACTAAACTAAAGATCTTCAGGTGTTATTAAGGTGTGCCTTACCATTTGGTTAGGTTAGTGTCGGTAGAGTATCCGGGATACCTCGCAATGAAAGGAGAAGCTAACTCTAGTCTAATTAGGTTTCCCCAATGTAATCCTAGTAAGCTTTGCCATCCTAAAACTATATTGGGATTGTAACTTTGTAATTGACTAGGACTCTTGCCCACTAAAACTATATAATGGAGGGCAAGGCTCCCTAGATCCAGAGATAACAAAAAAAGGCAACCACAACTCAATGGACCTTACAGTCTTAACACCAAACGCAGAGCACGATATAGAATGTACCGAACTAGTATAAATCGTTGTCTCTATGCATTTACCATCGAATTTCACATACGCCGAAGTCCTAATCCTCGTCCCGAGTAACCCCATGACGAGCTGCCAGTCTCCAAACACGATAATTACATCGTTTTAGAATTCTTAAACATAGATCATGTGTAATTAATCATGTACACTGCATACTAATTAGATTTAAATCCAGCATAATAATTAGGAATATTGTTTAATAAGTTTGTTTATAGTTTCACAACTCTTCCCACACACACCAAGTTGGTGGACTAGCATATTCATTTGAACGACGCCTATGTGTTATTATAGTCTCACCTTTCCTGCTCTACAAACTACCACCCACAGCCCACAACTTGTTGGGTTTTAGGTTTGAAGCATGGGGTCGTCTATTTTGTTCGTCCAATAGTTTATCGAACCGTATGTTTTAGGTAGAATTGGCTAGCTGGCACTAAAAGTGGAGCCCATTTTTGGCGGACATACAAAATGAAGACATTTGTTGAAAGTCACTCGTGCTTACAATTATGTTGTTAGGCGCCGCACTCATTATTTTATTATTTTTCACTGAGTGAGAGAGAGAGGAAGGTGGGGAAAATGACTTTCTTGCCCCTACATCTTTCTTCTTTTCTCCCCTATCTTTTTTTTCTCTCTACAACTTATCCTAATTTTCGACAAATGAATTAGTTCTTTGTTTGTTATTAATGAAAACACAAGTTTTTTAACCAGTTTTGACAACATGTTTAAATAATCACATAAGTATCCATCAGCCATCAAGCCATCGTGATCTTCACGTTGTTTACCCGAACAGTATCGGTCCGTACAATCATCAGACATCATCGGGTCGCTGCTATTGTCCGACAAAAACTCACATCACATGGGACTTGAGGAGTGAGTCCGGTGTACTGTGTACATAACGGGACACAGCCAAAGGGGTAAAAAAAATGTCCTTGCCACAACAAACATGATCCTATCTGGCCTTTTGTTCATTACGAGTGATTCTAAACATACTTCCTCCGTCCCCCCATTACTATTCAGAAGATGTTTCAACCTCCTGAAACACATGGTCTTTCTCCAGGTTGTAGCACACGGTTGTTTGAAGGGCTGGTAGCTGTCGGTTGTACGTGGATCAAAGCATGGATCCACCGTCCATCACAAATTTGATCTCGACGCGTAGTACCATAGTGACGAATCCTGCACCACAATCCACAAGCGAACAGTCAGATGAATGACGAGGGGCGTGAAAATGTGACAGTCAGTGCACTTGGTCGGGCACGGTAACCTTCTGTGTTACCTGAGGCGAGGATAGCCCAGCGAAGCCGCGGCGTGTCGGCGTCGTGGTCACCCCGGGCAAAAACCCGATACCCAATACACGTATCCAAACTACCCGAACCCGGACCAATTACCCGAACCCGAGGTATCCGATCCTAAGTTCGGATAGTGATTTTGATTACCCGAAATTAGTTTGGGTAATTCGGTAATGCACGTGGGTACCCGAACTACCCAAACTACCCGAAATTTTGTCTTCGACTTTGTTTTTATCATGTGTTTTTAGTTGAACACTTGAAACTATCACTTTATTTAAATATAATTCTCTTGGTTTGAACAAGTGACTATAATATATTATTCTTCACAAATTGTAGTTGAATTCTACACAAATTATTGGTGAAATTTTGTTTAAATTCTTACTAAAATTTTGTGTACTTTGTTATTTTCTATAAATTGGGTAGAATGGGTTTACCTCGAACCCGAACCCAAATTTGCGGGTATCCGGTTGCGGGTAATGAATTTTCGGTCCGATTTCGGGTAGCGCATTCTATTACCCGAACTTTTAAAACCCGAATTACCCGACCCGATCGGATTGGGTAACCCGAACGCCCAGGGTGAGTCAGTGGCGCCAGACCGTGCTGCGTCAGCCGAGGAGTCGCTGTCGCAGTTGGAGGTGGAGTTCCAGTCCCCGCAGAGGCACAGGTCGGCGTGGCTCTCCATGTCATGGCCGCACGCCCCGCCCGTGGCGCGGCACGCGCCGCAGAACCCGCGGTTGGCCTCGGGCAGCGTCCACGACACCCGGATCCCGTACGCCCATCCGGCGGCGCCGCCCTCGGCGCGCACGGGCGCGAGGCTGTACGCGCTGCTGTACCCCTCGCACTCGAGCCGGCTCACGTTCACCGCCCGGATGGCAGCCCAGGGCACCGCGCAGCACTCGGGCGGCTGCCCCACGGCCGCGTCGCCCGACGTGCGCCGCCCGCCACCGCTGGCGTAGTAGTCGTCCCATGCGACGCAGCCGAGGAAGTCGTCGCACCCCATCCCGGACACGTTCCGGCACGGGAGGTGGCGGTCGGGGAAGCCCTGGAAGAGCGGCGAGGTGGCGCGGCAGCCGAGGAGGAGGAACGCGTTGTCCGGGTCCGGCGACAGGTACGGCTCCCGCCACGGCTCCAGGACGAAGCCGTTGCCACGGCCAGCCGGGGTGAGGTCGAGCGCGCGGCAGTCGGACATGGCCGGGTCGTGCAGGGTGAGGCCCCGGTAGGCGTAGTCCACGTCGAGGACGCGGTAGGAGCCCGAGGGGAGGTGGAGCATCAGCGCCCCGTTGATGCAGAAGAGGAGGTCGCGCAGCCCCGCGTGGCCGCACCCGGGGTGCAGCGCGAACGGGTAGTCCACCGTGATGTTGCCGCAGAACGACCGGCACGTCGTGATCGTGTTCGCGGCCGCCACGGACGCCGGCGGCGGCGCCGTGGTGGTGCACGCGCATAGCAGGGCGAGCAACGCAGCCAGGTAGCGACGCGGCGGCGCCATTGCTGCCTTGTCCCTGTGCGAGCACGATGCAAAGTGGAAGTGAGAGTGGCAAGAATTGAGGAACACAAGACGTGCTAAGACCTTGGGATGGTATGAACTGTGACAAAGCAAACACATGACAGATCGATTCGTTGCCTCCTTCGGAAGGAGAGTTGGGATGCATCATTTGCTTTTCTTTTACCGACGTTCTGCCTTTAGCTTTCTTTTGATTTTATTAATTTCCACGAACACACACACCTTCATCTTGTCTCGTGGCGTGGTCGAACAAAACAGTCGTAACTCACTCACAATGTTTATAGATAAAATAAACCATAAACCGTGGCTTTGCCGTTGTAAAGCTTTGTCCCTAGAGACCACAAAGGCAGGATATAGTAGTCATGTCATGTGCAATATAGGTTTACACTAACAAAAGTGTTTGTGCGTTGCAACAGGTACCACTAATTCAAACTTCGTGGCTCGACGTCCTCGTCCTCTGTGGCTGGCGAAGTGCCCTACCTTCTTGGTGGCGGATCTCGAGCGGCCCATGCTCGTGTGGCAGCAGCTGAGCTTGCGCGTTTCCTGGCCCTAGTGGCACCGAGCGAGGGTGCGTTTACGGCGACTCACGAGGGGCCCAGGATTCCACCGCTGGTGGTGGCGACAGCCGCGCTCGGGTGAATCTCGTTGGACCCGGCGCAACGGTGTTTGTGTTCAATTTTTTCCTACATGGTTGGTGGCTTCGATTCGTATGACGTTTGGATCTATAGTATATGTGATAGATTTGATTTGGTATTGTAATCAATCTATTTATTATCGAATCTCAATCGAAATCGTGATAGTATTGGATTCTTTTCTCTGAAGATCTTTCCTAGTCTTTTGTATCCGTTTGCAACTCTTACGCGTAAAGCCGCTTGGTGCGGTCATGAAAAAGTGTGAAAGAATTTTTTTGTGGACCAAAAATTTTGGTGGACTGAAATTTCTTAGCTTAATTAATAGGTATAAATCTGCCTCAAAAAAAAATTAATAGGTATAAATGAATAATCAATCTTGCGAGAGTCTAGCACACCGTTGGCTAATCCCAATACATGCTTAAATAAATTAAATAAGAGCAAGTATGATAATACTATTATGTCAAACTAGTCAACATTTTTGCTCATGGAGGAAGTAGCAGGAAGCTAAACACGTGTTTTGGCTAGTTTCGTCATCTCTTTTTTTTTTCAAAAAACAAAAAACACCACCAATACAGTCAAGGCTATTCTTCATCGACTCTAGTGGTTCCGAATGTAGATTTTGGATTAGGTTTCAAAGGGCATACTGAGGCTGCTGAGAGGGTCCAATTTTTAGAAGGCGAATGAAACAACCAACTGCCCTCGACACACGTTTAATTACGCTTAACTTATCTTGCAACACATAATTGTCAGAAAAGCAGATCTTTTTTACTATGTAGTGTCCTAATATAAGTTTAGCATCACCTTAAGGGTCTATTTGGTACAGCTTCAGCTTCATCGGTGAAGCAGTTTTTTGGTGACTTTGGATTAAAAAGCAGCTCTCCGAATCTATTTTTTTAACTTGTTTGGCAAAATAGCTTCGCATTGCAGGCAAAAAAAAAAAACACGTGAATGACCAGAATGCCCTTTTTTCTTCCCCCCCCCCCCCTCTTCCTCACTCTCGGTCAACCTTATCTCCATCTGGGTACGGACATCTCCCCACCGCACAAGAACTCATCTCTTTCCTCACGACCGCACACCCCATGCGCCGCCACCGTCCGCGCGTCACATGCAGCCACCATCCGGCCGTCCCGCCCCAGCCCATGCGGGGCAAGCACACTCTCACCGGGCGGCCTTGCTCGGCCCCCCGCCCGAGGCGAGCCCCAAGCCTCCGACGGCCACACGCTTAGCACCGGCGTCGGCATCCGCATCCTCCGCTTCGCACCGGGCGCCCGCGAGCTCCACACCGGCATCCTCCGCGACGGGCCTTGAGTCCGCAAGCTCCGCGACCGTGACCTCCGTCATCCTCCACACCCACCCCAAGCCGAAGTCTTGGCGCCCCCGGCGCCCTCGAAGCTGTCCGGTAGCATCGGCGTCTCCACACCGGCCGCCGGGCGACGGCCCCACGACCGCTCCACTCGTCGGTAGGGGCAAATCAGCCCATGGCCCTCGGGACCCACCAGGTCGACGGGGCCGGTGCAAGCTACGATTTTCCGGCTTCACGCCGCTTCCGTCCTTCTCTCAGCGCAAAAACAGGGGGAGCCGATGAGGGGAGCTGTCGAAGGAGCTGCCCGCTTGGTGGACGAAGCTATGAAGCCGCCGTGAAGCGGCTCCACGAGCGGTACCAAACGGACCCTAAGTCTTCAATTTCTAAAGAAAGTCAAATAAATTGGAAATATAAAATTGATGGCTAATTTCTTTTCATGTATTTGGTTTGGAACCAAATGAAACGGGATGGACCCATTAAACAACAATGGAATATGAAATCTTAGTGGTGCATGAAATCTCCATTATATAGACACTGATCGTAATTGTAAGGGCCAAGCTATCATAAAATCTTTGTTGGTGCATGATATTCACAACTATGTAGAAAAATGTCTAATTCTAACTTATTTATATGGCCAAAATGAGGTACTCTCTGTCTCAAAAAGAATACAACTATGGGTATTGTGCTGATCAAATTTATTAAAGTTAACATTTATGTATGAAATAAGATTTATTGTGTAAATAGATTCCATCACTAATGTTATGATATACTTATTTTGTATAAAAAATGTAAGTGCTAACTGCCATCGAAGTTGAAATCGGTTGACTCCGGAAGTGAAAACTACATTCTTTTTCAGGACACCCCAAACTAGTCCATTAATCCTCGCTCATGCTAACAATAATTTTAGGACACAAGCAAGTAATTAGCATGAAATGCTCATTTTTAACTTGGGAACATACCTAGTGCAAACTAACCCCCCTCCGCATAAAAATGCAAATTTCTAATCTAGGCCACATGATGTAGATCTAGAGGGCACAAAGTGAGGTGGGAGAGGGTATTTGCAAAGTGTGATTTTGGGCAGGCAGCTAAGTGTAAAACTACCTAATCCTCTCATGTCCTTTGGATCGGCATCCTATGGATCAAATTAGAAGTTTGCATGGTTTAGATGAAGGGTTTGGTTTGCACCTGATACATTTTCTTTTGACTTTTCCTATACATTCATATGCTCATCCGCAATTCCCACGGTAACATGTGAGATATACTAAGAAAATGCTTAATTCTCATGTATTGTGGTTCAAAATTGCCTCATTTTGCGAACTAATTATGGATTAGTTGGTTGGATTTCTTGTTGTGGAGGTTGCATACCTGTCGACTCTGCACCAGTCTTCGTTTTTTTTTGATTTATTCTAATATTTAATGATGCTATGATTTAGTAATGGTGACGTCTTTGTCGAAACCAAGATGGCTATCATGACTTCCTTAGTGAATTTAAGGATCTACCGGCTGGATTCTTTTCTTTTTTTTAGGAAACTTCGGGGACTGGAAATCCCCACCTGCATATATATTTCACAGATTCCGGCGAAGCCGGTGGGTGAAATTGGGGGCCTTGTTACATAAGAGGTTACAATAGGAGCGGGAGAGAGAGAGAGAGATTACACCATCACGAAACATAACAATAATACAACACAACGACAAGGGAAACTAGGCTAAGCTGAAAAATCACCACCGAGCGTCGACTTGCGCCACCGCCGAACAGCATACTCGCCGCCTTCACCACGACCGTTGTGCCCTGCACCACTCCTCGTAGCTACGCCTCTCCGCTGCCGCGCCTCCTCCGAGGGCCAACAGTGAAAAGGGGACTAAGAGTGATGACGAACACGCGAGACCAAGGATCGCCGGACACGACGACCTCCTTTCAAGTTGATAGGGACATCCTCCGGCACATCCGGGCCCCACGTAACGCCATCCAACGCCATCCATGGGGAGGAAACCTTGGAGGGGAACGACGGTAGCGGTGGAAACCACCCGGCATTTGATTTTCTGGCACCACCAAGGAGAGCGCCGACGGAGCAGAGACGCCAGAGGAGGACACTCGCCGGCGCGTCAGCAGCGACCAACAGCCACGACCAACTTACCCAAACACACCAAGGAAGGAGAGAGCTAGGATGGAAGTAGAGAGGATAGGGGAGCTCAAAGTGGCGTCGGGAGACATCGGTGACCACAAGAAAAACGACACCTTCAACAAGGAGCGTGACACCCACAGATGCCACTGTCGTTGGCCGACATTCACCCAAAGGCGTAGCTCTATCTAGCAGGTAGCAGTGACTGAATCTTCAACGACGCCTCCAGGGAGGGGCATGACGCCAGGTGCGCCATCGTCGTCGTACCGGAACAAGGCCGGAAAAAGCTTTCGCCCAGATTCTAGACCAACCCGGCACGGCGGATTTGGCTAGCCACCACCACCGGCGATGATAGGATACCCACGGCGAAGTTCCATGACACGCCGTCCCGAGGGACGAAGCCCTAAACGATGCCCCCAAGGAGGTAGATGACGCGGCTGCGCCATTGCCGTCGGCCCGGACAGAGCCGAGCCAGGTTTTCACCCGGCTGTGTGTTCACAGGGACTCGCCGATTAGAACCAGATTTGGCAGAGAGAGTACCTTCACCGCATCTGGTTCGCCCTTGCAGACCACGTCGTCACCGGGGACCGGCCCTAGGCAGCGGTCCTGCAGCCCTTGCGGTCGTGACGCCCACCGCGTCAAGGCGGTGGCCTTGTGCGACTAACGGCAGAGACTCCCCGCGCGCGGGAGCACCCATGGAGGCCGCACAACTTCACCAAGGCGTGGACAGTCCGAGGGCCGGGCGAGCCGCCGCATCGTGCCCGGCCGCCGTCGCGGAAGGTGAGCTGCGAGACGGTCACCTCGCCATTGTCTCGGGGAGCGGAGCGCACGCCGGTGCCGGGCTTGGCGGCCACCACGTCCGTTGCGAGGTCGTCGACGGTGTTGAGGTCGAGCACCTTGAGGGCGCCCGTCGCGAGGAGGGTGAGGCGGCGCGGGTGCCCGACGCGGCGCGGCCGCGGTGTGGACGATCGAGTGGGAGTCGCCGCCGGGAGCACGCCCGGACGGCCGCCCCGAGCTCCCGGCCGAGAGCCGCCGGGCTCACCGGATCCGGCGTGGGGGTCGCGGATCCGGACCCGGAGGGCGCGGATCCGCCCGGCTCCGCCATCTTGCTCACCTCCGACCACGCGACCGGCAGAGCTCGAGTTGGGAGGGGAGGAGAGGAGGGAGGCGATGGGAGAGCAGGGGCCGCCGCGAGGGAGCCTTGTTGAGCGCCGCAGCGGTGGCCGCCGCCGCTTCGCCGCCCTCGACGGAGACGACGGGGGGCGAGGTGAAAAGTTTTTCTTGATGCTGTTCTCACATAGATGATTGTATCACCGGCTGGATTCTTAAGATATGCCAGTAAGGATAGGGTCAACATACATGTGTACATTGAAGGTGAATGTAGGTATACATGTTGTAGACATGCAACGAGTTATTCGAGTGTGTTTTGATCTATAAACGAACCACCTAAGTGCCCTGTTTCGCTAGGCGATAGGCGGATTTTCCTCGGCGACCCTCTGCCTAGCAACTAGTCGGGAGTACCCGTGACTAGGCGGCGCTAGGCGTTTTTCTAGGCGTTTTGGCATTTTGCCAATTTAGCATAATACATATATATATATATATTAGTATATATAGCTGAATATTATATCAAAGAACTAATAAGTACTCATGTTTTGAGCATTCAATTGATATCCTATACATTCTATACATTCAACTACAGAGAGGAGCGAGAGCATTGCATACAGGCATTGCATACAACTACAAAGCATTCAGCGTTCATCATTTACTCATTCAGCATTACTCATTCAAATCATTCGGGCATACAAACAGGAGGGGAGCAGAGCGCAGCGGGGGGGCCGAGAGGGGAGCAGGGAGAGCAGAAGAGAAAGCAGCACAAAGGGGAGGCCGGGAAGAGATGCTTGGTTACCCGGAAGCAGCCGGCGGGGGAGAAGAAGACCGGCGGGGCGCAGGGAGAGCCGAGGAGGAGAACGAAAGTGGGCGGCGGTGAGGAGTGCATCCGGGGGGGGAAGGAGCGGCCGGCGGGGAGGAGCAAAGCGGCGGGGGACGACTAACGCCGGCGGTGGACCTTCACCGGGGGGGAGCCGCCCGCGGACCTTCTCGCCTTCGCCCGGACCGGCGGGCGTGCGGGAGCGGATCCCGGTGAAACCCGCCGGGCGACCTATCCCTTCGCATGTGGCGGTCGATTTCCTCCCGCCGACGCCGACGCAAGCAGCCCGCAGCCGGCTGTAAAAGCCCGCGCCCCCAATCCGGCCGCCTATGCGCCGTAGACGCCCGCCGAGCCGCCGCCGGTCGCGCCCAGAGCCGCCTAGACGCCGCGCCCGACCAGGAACCCGATCACCCCTAGGCTCCACGGCACCCCACCGACCAGCGCCCAGACGCTGACTAAACCGCCCAGGCGAGCGCCTAGCGGGAACAGGGCCTAAGTGGTACGAATGCTTTCCAAACAGTAGCAGCAATGTGTTGTACCCGAAGTAGTATGTCCTACGTATAGCCGTGCTGATTTGCGTAGCCGTGAACAAACGACCTTCGATGTGTTTCGGGCTGCAGCGGACACGAGATTTTCTTTGAAACCGGCATGCGGGCCTACAGATTTGATTGCAAAACGCGCGGTCCACCAAGCCCGCTACTAGTCTAACGGTAATATATAACGTTGCGCAAATCAAACAGGCGAAATCTTAGCAGCCGAAGACGAAGCGAGGGACAGCCCCAGTACTCCTTCTCTGCTCTGCCCCTCTGCCGTTGCTGCCGGCTGCCACTGTTTTCTTCCTCCTCGACCCCAGTCCGACCCCGACGGCCACCGTCCCCTCTGCTCTGCTACGAACTGCCCTGTCGTTCTCCACTCCACCACTGCACTGCACTGCACTGCACCTCCTGTCACTGAGATCCCCAACCTCTTTTGTCCGTTCCATCACACACAAGAAGCTGTCCACGCCGCAATGCAGCCGTCGCGCTCACAGCACGCCAAACACCCTCACCTGGGACTAGGAGCAACGGGAACGCACACGCGCTTCCGCACCCAGGTGCTGGAGGCACCCCTGGATACGGGATCCGCCGATCCAGAGTACCAGGACTTCCACTTCCGGTTCATCCCGGAGGTGTTCGAGCCCAGATGGGCGGCGTTGCCGTCGCCGGCGGCGGCGGGGCAAGGAGCGGGGACGGCAAGGTGGCGGCGGAGAAGGTTCTTGGGTTCGAGTTCGACAAGGTCAGGATCAGCATTGCGTCCAGCGACGACGAGGCGGACGACGGAGACGCGCCGCCGAGGAGCTCCTTCTCCGGGGCGAGCCACCCGCCGGAGCCGGTGGACGAGATGGACACCGTCTTCGTCGCTGTCGACGGCCGCGAGAAGCCGAAGCCGAAGCCGGTCCCGAAGCCAGTCATCTCGTGGGACGCGTCCCCGCCGCCGAGCGGCGCGGCGAGCCCGCACAGCAGCATCGACAGCTCCGGCGCCACGGCCACGGTGACCAGCCTCGCGCCCAGCTGCACCGTCACCAGCCGGAGCGCCAAGACCAGCGTCAGCAGCACCGCGGCCAGCGACGGCAGCGGCTGGAGCAACGGCACCGGGTCCGCCGCCGGCGGCAGCGCGGGGAAGCCGCACAAGGGCGGCGACCCGAGGTGGAAGGCTATCCTCGCGGCGCGCGCGCGCGACGGGTCCTCGCGATGGGCAGCTTCCGGCTGCTGCGGAGGCTCGGGTGCGGCGACATCGGCACGGTGTACCTGTCCGAGCTCAGCGGCGGAGGCGCCGCCAACGGGAGGCCCTGCTGGTTCGCGATGAAGGTCATGGACAAGGCGTCGCTGGAGAGCCGGCGGAAGCTCAGTCGCGCGCAGACGGAGCGGGAGATCCTCCAGCTGCTGGATCACCCGTTCCTGCCCACTCTGTACGCGCACTTTGAGACCGACCGCTTCGCCTGCCTCGTCATGGAGTTCTGCCCCGGCGGCGACCTCCACGCGCTCCGGCAGCGGCAGCCCGGCAAGCACTTCCCAGAGCACGCGGCAAGGTACTCATCCATGTCCTCTTTGATTCTTTGCTTCAGACTGGAATTGCAAACGTGAGTCAATCGTCATACAGAGAGACAGGCACATCCATCGTTGCACTCCAATTTTTTTTGCAATTGCAGGCTTGCGTCTGGGGGATAATTTTTGCTTAATTGCTCCGGATTTTGAAACAATTTTGTTTCTATAAAAACTGGTCTTGCCATTTTTTTTAGCATAGCTCTCAATCCTGTACCAATATACTCTGACATAACTACAGGAGTATAGAACACTTCAAGAGCTACAGATGTGCCTGGTGGTTGCATTCCTAGTGAATTTTCTAAAGAAAAAGTCGTGCTAGTGATAGACTGCTAGTTAAAGATGATTTTATATTCACTACAGTACTTTTAAAAGGAGAGCTAGTTAAAGTGATGCTGTCTTCTTTGCTTTCCTCACTGTTTCTATCATGCTTAACAAATTGATGCCTAAATTAGCATAGACGCAATGTTTAATGCATGTCTCAGGCTGTAGAACTTTATTCCTAGATTAGGATAGGAACAATGTTTAATGTCACATTTGCACATTTCCATCATTGCTTCTTGCACTATTCGTAACATGCAAGTTTCAGACATCGATCATTCTTTCCAGAGTCTGAAACTCTGAATAAACAGTTCCCAATCTAAAGATTACAAATGCAGTCATTCAGATTCAGAGCACCTAATGTTGTGCGAGATGATCTGTAGTATCGCACAGTTTTGATGCGTATGATTCTTTCAATTTTTGCCAGGTTCTACGCCGCAGAAGTGCTCCTTGCGCTGGAGTACCTGCACATGCTCGGTGTGGTGTACAGAGACCTGAAGCCGGAGAACGTCCTCGTGAGAGAAGATGGCCACATCATGCTCTCCGACTTCGACCTCTCCCTTCGTTGCGCGGTGTCCCCGACGCTGGTGAGATCTTCCCTGAACTCGGACCCCAGGAACGTGCAGGCCTGCGCCCAGCCGACCTTGGATTTCTTGGCCGTGCTGCTGCTCTTCTTGCTCCTCTGGCCGAAGAGCTTCGGCCAGAGGAGCAAGAAGAGCAGCAGCACGGCCAAGAAATCCAAGGGCGGCGAGCAGCAGCAGCAGGCGCCCCCACCGGCCTGCCGGAGCTCGTCGTGGAGCCGACCGGGGCGCGGTCCATGTCGTTCGTGGGGACGCACGAGTACCTTGCCCCGGAGATCATCAAGGGCGAGGGCCGCGGCAGCGCGGTGGACTGGTGGACGTTCGGCATCTTCCTGCACGAGCTCATGTACGGCAAGACGCCGTTCAAGGGGCAGACGAACCGCGCCACGCTCTTCAACGTCGTCGGGCAGCAGCTCAAGTTCCCGGACTGCCCCGGCACGAGCAACGCGAGCAGGGACCTGATCAAGGGCCTGCTGGCCAAGGAGCCCCAGAGCCGGCTGGGCGTCAAGAGGGGCGCCGCCGAGATAAAGCAGCACCCGTTCTTCGAGGGCGTCAACTGGGCGCTCATCCGCTGCAGCACTCCCCGGCGTGCCCAGAGCCGTCGAGCCCGCCGCGGTTGCACCGCCTGCGCCGCCAAAGCCAGCGCCGGCGCCGGCGCCGGTGGAGAGGGTGGAGATCAACAGCAGCAGCAAGAGGATGGCAGGAGCTGCAGCTGCTGCCGGTGCTGAGTCCGGTGGGAAGTTCCTGGACTTCGAGTTCTTTTAGCTAGCTTGATTAGTTGATTGACCATACTCGTTGCGATTCCAGTTGTGTAGGTGTAGTTCCATATTGGAGTAGTGCTAGCGTTTGGCCAGTGACATGTCTGACTGGTTCCAGTATGCTGCATTGTCTCGGCTTGTTGAGAGTTGAGACTCATCCCATGTCACTAGACACTACTCCTGTACTGTAGTTGTTACTTAGTCAAAGAGTAAGCCATGAAGTTTGAGTAGTCGAAGAAAGGATTTTCAATCATCTCTGTTGCGATTAAAAGTAATATTACTAGCAGATTACTACATGATCAGCACTTAGCAGCCAGGTATGCCGAAGCATCGATCCTGTACTATACCAAAATGTGAATGCCCCATAATATGAAGTGGAACAGAGGAAAATACAGCGGTTCTCGTAAACATATAGTACGTTAGTACTTAGTAAGTATACGTGCACTAGACGACCAGGTTCTCTGGTGCGCCGATGAGCCCAATGCCGGCGGCGGGACTCCGGTGCCGCATGAGCACGCGCAGCTGCGCCGGCCTGGCACTCGAGGTTGGACACGAGATCCACCCTCTCCCTCGCGGGCGCAGGCGCACGGCCTTGGGGAACTCCACGAACCCCTTGATTCCCCTCCGGATGTGCGGGTTCGCCGCCGCCACCACCGCCGGGCTCTCGCCCGGTGCGGTTGATGACCGTGCTGACTCCGGCTGGGGCTGTTTTGCCCGTGCTGCTGGCTCGTCTGTTGGAACCGAGGATTGACGAACGATCACAAGAACACAAACAATAGCCAAGGAAATTCGGGCGACGAACGCCCGGCCGCCAAACGGCCTGTATGTTGGCTATTATTAATGAACACAACACAACTTCGGCTCACATGGAACACGAGGGGAGACTCGCCGGGCGACCCATGCCTAGGGCACCAAACGCCGCAGCCGGCAACACACACCGACACTCTCTCTTTCTCTCGGTTCACCTCTAAAACTAGGAGTACATAGTGTATTTAAACAACCAGGGGATGCACCGCTGAGCTCACTCCTCCACTCACCCGTCACCCGGTCTTCACGCCATGATCTGCAGACACGCTCAGCTACACCAGTGAGCTCTCCGTTCGCTCATCCTGAATGTCGCGGCTTCCACTGTTGACCGGCTACATGCACACCACAAACTCTCCTAAAATCCTAAAATAGACATGCACTACACTAATCCTGGCATCCTCCATGCGCAACACACGCTCTGGACAGACCATGCACTTAGTCATAGCAACCTATGACGTGGTTTATTCTAACATCGTCGACTTGCTGCCGCTGGGGCTGCTGCAGCAGCTGCTGCTCTTGTTGACGTCGCTGGCTGCGACGGCGGCGGCGGCGGCGGTAGCGGCGTGGAGCTGGGCCACGGCGTCGTCGATCTCTCGCAGCTTCTCCTCGACCGCCGCCCTGGCGTCGGCGAGCTTCATCTGCACCCGCTCCTCGCGCCAGAGCTCCGCGACGCGCAGCATCCGGCGCTCCTCCTCGACGCCCTCCAGCGCCGCGCGCGCGCGGCGCCGGCCTCCTCACGCAGCGCCCGGCACTCGGCCTCCGCGGCCTCGCCGCGCCGCCGCTCGTCGGCCAGCTCCGCCGCCAGCGCCTCGCTCAGCGCCTCCCGCCTTGCGCCGCATGCGCCGCTCGAACTCCAGCTCCGCCCTCAGGTCCCTGATGCGCGCCACGCAGAGCTCCAGCTCCGACGACATGGCGCCCTAAGATCTCCATCTTGTATTGAGGATCATGTATTAGACAATGGTTATACTCTACGGCCCCGTTTCTTTGTAAATAAATTAAAAAAAAAAAACCAGGTCTGCCTCGCGCCCCCCCGTCCCCTTCGCACGCGCGGCCCGGCCCACCTGTCATCCCCTCTCTCACCCACCGCTGAAATCAGTGGTCAACCCAGCTTCTGTACACCTTGGGCAAAATTAGCCAAACCATTCGTCCCACTTGCTTGCTACAGCCTACAGAATAGTACTATGTAGATTTTCTAGCCATCAACAGTGCAGCATCAACAAGACATTAACATCTAGCCATCACTTCCGTTGCATCACAGCGATCATACTATTGTCTTCGTCCAGCTGAAACGGCACCAGCTGCGAGAATGGCGTGCGATGTAATGCGATGCGAAGCAGCTAGCAGTGTGGCTTGTCGACCATGCTCCTGGGAAAGGCATAGTGGAATCTGGCGGTGTACGGCAGCCACTCGACGGCCTGCACGACCTTGCGCCGGCTTCCCACGCCCCGCTGAGCGCCCGCCTGCTGCTGCGGCCGGTCGTCGGCGGGGACACTGACGCCCCCTCCCGCTGCGCCCACGGGAGGACGTCGTCGGGGCCGACGCCCGCTTCCCTCGCGTACCGCTCGACCAGGCGTGGCAGGAACACCTTCTTCTTGGACTTGCGCACCACCATCGTCGCCTGCAGAAACTCTCGCTTGGCACGCTCCAGCTCCTCTATCACGTTCTTCGCCGTGTACACCCGCAGCTGCAAACGTATTGTGAGATCAGATCATGCATGGATAGAGCAGGTAACATGTGAATGTGAGTAGAGTACATACCATGGGGTCAGACGAAGCACCGGTGCACAGGGCGAAAAGGGCCAGAGGCTGGCAGTCCTGCAGGCCGAACTTGCAAGAGCCTGTTCGGCTGACTGTCTGGCTGGCTGAAGCTGTGAGAGAAAGTACCGCCGGGTGGTGATGGATGGTCGATCTTGATGCTATGAGAGAAAAATACTGCTGACCCGGCTGGTGATAAGCCAAGCGAACAGGGCCTTGAGCTGAACCAGCTGCTTCTCGTCCGGGCATTTCTTCCGCATAGCAGTCGAGAGAATGGACTCGAACCACTGCAGATGGATTCGTTCAATTCTCAGTCAGTTTGGCAGGTGGTCATGTATCCTATGTCATTGCAAAAATTTTCATTTTTCACAGTGATGAAAGTATACTTTGGCTTGTTTCAGTAAACTGAGAGCCAATTATTATTATTATTTTTTTGACAATAAAACTGAGAGCCAATTATCATCACAGAAGTTGTGAGTGTAATTAAGTGATCTAGTTGAGGTGCCAACTTTCTAACTTTGCATCAATCACCAAACAAAAAGTGGACTTCGGGATGAAATTGCTGGTCTACAAACACGACAGATCCGTGGAGATCTGAAGCACAGCAAGGCCTGTTCAATGGAATTGGCAGTAATGGCATGTCCTCCAATATTGTAGGCAGCCTGCAATAGGGTGAGTTACGGGTTACTAACATCTACAGAAAAAGAGTGTGACAAGCTATTCACAGCATGGCGTGTCAAAGCAGATCAGAACATTTCAGGATTCGTTCTGGTGGCCAATCACAAATCTACTTAGGGAAAAGTCTCACCTTGTGAAACAGTGCCATTCTTTTCAGAGAGCTGTTTGGAATCCCGTATGCCAAATACGCCTGCAAGTGAATAAAACACAGGTTAATAAGGTTAAAAAAGCATAGGACATAAATTTCTTAAGTCACCGTAGAATATCTAGCATTACATGCATGACAAGAGAATTGTACACATTAATCCAGAAGGCCAACTTAACACTGTTCTCCGACATGCTCAGATCAACTCTTTCAAGCTGTTCCACAAGCAATCTAAAATCCAAGAGAGAAGGAATCTGTTACTTGCAACTTTCAGGAGAAATTTGAGGGCATGATTTGCAGTATTTTATTTTTGGACCAACCTGTAGTGGGTAATCGCATAGGAGACATCTGGCATCTGATTCTTGTCAACTGATATGGATGCTATTTCCACTGTACATTTGTTGTTTGGTGTGGTATTTTCCTCTCCATTCACCCTCCGAGGAAGTATGACATTTGTTGATGATCTTGACAAGAATGGTGAACGGGCCTTTTCAGGCTTGTCTGGTGCCTCAGTGCGCAGAAGATAATATATGGATGCCATGCATCTAACCATTTCTTCAGATATTTTGCTTGGGCATTGATAAAGGTGATCTTTCAGAGTGCGAGCCAGAGAGCCACTCCCAGAATAAGGTAGCTTTTCACAAGGAGAAAAGTCAAAACCAATCTACTGCATGATTTATCCATTCTGGGTCGAAATCATTCGTATTATGAAGTGCAAATTTTGGATGAGATTTATCAATAGTGCATTTTTCTGAAAGTAGTGTGATGGGCATGAAAGGTGCATGATAGTCATAAAACTATACTATATCTCCCCTCAAAAGTGCATACAGAAGGACTAATTTAAATTTTGGTTGAGCAATAAACGGTGCATTAGAGCAGGCATATCAGCACAGTAAAGTTATATGATGCATGATTTATCCATACTGGGTCTAAATCATTCATATTATACATTGCAAATTTTGGATGAGATGTATCAATAGTGCATTTTTCTGAAAGTAGTGTGATGAGCATGAAAGGTGCATGATAATCATAAAACTACTACATATTTCCCCTCAAAAGTGCATACAGAAGGACTACTTTAAGTTTTGGTTGAGCAATACACAGTGCATTAGAGCAGGCATATGAGCACAGTAAAGTTCTATGATTTGTAGTTAATAGTGTTTGCAGTAAGTTAGATGAGCTTGTTGGGAGAATTCTTTGCTTGTATGTGTTACCTTTTTGGATCCGGTAGGAAGGAAGTAGGATGAATATCCAATGTTTCACTTGAAAAAGATTGGTGCTTTATCTTAGGCTTGAGCATATTCTTGGTTCTTCCTGATTCGGAGAGTGACTCCATGATGTGGAAGGGCTGAAGTGGGAGCTTCTTGGATGAGCAAAATGCACTTGATATTATGCTTGGCTGCCTTCTTGTCCTAGTAGTGATACTTTTGGTGTGCGCAGGGGACGAAATACCAGAACTCTGACCAGACGACGGCCCAGACACGCACTGCTCGAAGATGCTTCTGTAGAGAGTAAGCACGTGCTGCTCACGGTTGGCGATTTCCTCTTCGAGCAATTCAATCTCGGCTATCAGTTCCTTTGTCTGTAGGAAATAGCAATTTGTCTTCAGAATCGTAGACACACAATCATTAAGAATACAACAATCATAGTCATGTAGGAGTACAACACTACTACAACATAATACAATCTCTAATAAGAAATCATTAACAGTAGTATTGGGTTGCAGGGATGTAACGTGTTCCCTTGCTTAGTCTTTTTACTTGGGCAACTGTTGTTTAGCTGGCATCAAACTAGCTGTGGACAATGCTAAACAGGGGGGAAAAATGCCTGGATTTGGATACCGGTGGTTTGACAGATGTTTTGTTAGACAACTGAATTTTCATGCCCAGTCTAGACGAAATAAATTACTCAATGCTTGCAAACTTAAAACTTGCAAGCTGCCACGGCAGTGCTGATAGCAATCTGCATGGAAATGAATAACTCTACAGCTAACTTCAGTGTGATGTGAGATGCACGAGTCAGCTGCAACTCGCAGGAGGAAGATTTTTTAGTTGATAATAAACGGACGATCAGTCATACTCATACCTGGGCTGGGAAATGCCTATGGCCAGGAGACAGTGTACTGGATGCCCGGCCAATGGCCCGATCAAGCATGACCCGTATAGACCTCTCCTGATGCAAATGCAGCTGCAGCTGCCTAACCTGCCAGCCAGAATTCATAATAAACAGTGGTTAAGTTATTCAGACGAACAGACCTACGTAGGTATCTCAGAAACGGCAGCTTTTCTTCAGGTTCTCACATCATTCTCCAGGGACACGCGGTGGTTTGGCGACGACGCGTTGGACCTTTGATCTCGCGGCCCCCGGTGAACTGAGCACGCCGCCGGAGGAATCGCGTAAGACTTCCTTGCGTCCGGCAGCAGGTTCTGACAGAGAATAAATCCCGTCAGTAATAAGAAATCCACACATCCTCCCGGTGAAGAGTTGAGCAATCACAATCAGTAACGAACCTTGGACGGAGTGATGATGGCAAGCTGCTGTGCTTGGCCGCCGCAGCATTGCTCTTGCTCCACGGCGCCGCGACGGTCCATGCTTGCATGCCTCCGCGTTCCTGTCGGAAGATGCACTGAAACACGAACAGAGACGGCGGCAAAGTTAAACACCGAAGCTTTTGAACTCCATATGTGATGTGAAGGAGACATACAGACCTCTTGGACCGCCGGTGGCGCGGAGGCATCGGCATAGCAGCAGCAGTCGCCTTGGGCGGCGCACACGCCGCCTCGGGTGCGCCGTCCTTGGCGGCGTCGTTGTTCTCGCTCGATCCTTGCCGTCCGGCCACCGCCTTTTCTTCCTGACCCGTCGACGACATGGATCCCGGCGCCGGCGTACGTGTCTATCTAGCACTGTTTGTCAACTAGGTAGCTAGTCACTGCCCACTGGTACATCGCACGCGTGGATTCAGAAGCTGCTGCTGAGCCGCGCGCTATATGAGCAGAGGTGAACAGTAGCAGGCAGGCAAAGAGCATCGCATCCCGCGCAGAGGGCCGCGTCGCCGGCCGACGATTAAATTCGGTGTGGTGGCAATGCAAATGCTTCTCTGCGGGGCCGTGTGGTGTGGTGACGCCGACGCGTTGATGGAGGGGATTGGAAACGGGAGTGGCATGCACATGCACAGCGAACAGGGGGACTGTGGACTGTGGAGTGGAGGAGGATGGATGGCGAGGGAGGGGAGAGGAGTAACTGCGCTGCCGGCGTGGGGGCCGCCGGAGGGGCGGACGGACGAAAGGATCCGAAGGGGAAGCAACAAATGGGTTGAGGTTGAGCGAGCTGGTGGGTGAGCCGCGTTTAATGCCTGTGCCCGCACTCGATCATCAGGTCTGAGTCACAGTAATGGACAGTTGCCATGCCGTCACGTCACACTTAGGCCGCACCGATGGGAGTTCGTGAGTGTTTAAACGACGTTAAATGTAGTGTCACATCAAAGAAAACTTCACTTTTTGCATGAAACTCTTAGGAGAGAGAAGGGAAAAAGTTTCACCATGGTGAAACCTTGGGCACTTGTTTCACATGCGTTGGAAAATTGAAACCCCCATTGAGATAGAAATAGCATTTCACCATAAAACTATGCAATTAAACCCAAGCAATGGGAGAGAATTTGTGGGGACCCGTGAGCCTATTTAAAGCGTGTAATGAAAGCCGGCAGATTAAGAGAGACACCTATTTCACAAGAAAGTTTTACATCTTTGAAACCGGGAGGTGAAACTCTTCATTGAGACTGGCCTTACCTCTACTCCTACCTTCTCTCTGAAAAGTGAAAACCGCGATACGGGTTGAAATTTCAAAATTCTCGTCACATTATCATTGAATAGACTCATTACCATTCATGGAATATGAAATGAAGGAAACAAAATAACTAATTATACAAAATCATGAATTTTTAAACCTAGTTACCTCGTGATAGGATAATATTTATCTCAAACAAACAAAAAAAATGTTACAGTGCTTTTCGGTTTGAAACGGTGCCAATTTTTAGAACACACCCGACGTTTAGTGGTACTGGTATGGTTGACTAGGGACGAGGAAAGAATTGCCGCTAATAATGTTTTTAGCTAGTGCTAGTGCGAGTGCCACTGCCCACTGTACCTAACATCCTTTGACCAAAGTTCGTGCATCATCGATTCATAGTTAGTAGAGAAATTTTGGCACTCAAAAGTCCAAACCAGAAACCCAATAGGGATAAACTCCATTAGCTATGGCTATGCACATGCACAAGGTCAAGATGTAGCCCTGGCGAAGTGGCAACTCCTCGTCAATCAAACTCGCCTAACGCTTGACCGATCGAGCTGAGCTTGTGTTGTTTCTGTTTTGGAATTGCCTAGTGGACTCGTCTCCGCCAAGCGCTCTGCTTCTGTAGGTGACTGGCGAAGTGGCAACTGGCACAGGAATACGACTCTCGCAGTAGGTAGGTGACGGTATGAATGTCAAGTTAATGCGCCCCTGGCGTACTCCCCTCTCTGTCCGATGGAGTTTACGTTTTTAACTTTTAAATTTCATCTTTAATAAAATAAATTGTTTTTTAACTTTTATGTAAATTATAAAATAAAATAATCAATATTCAAGTATCTTCATTGATAAAATAAATCGTAAAAAATAAATTATGTTTATAAAAAAATTTAAATAAGGCAAAGCATCAAATAAAATGATACGAAAATCAGGATGACAAAGACGGAGACCCACGGCCTACGTGAGGCCTGCCTGCCTGGTCACTGACTGTTAAATGTTGACTTTGGTGGAGCATACTGTACGGGCATCTCATTTTTTTCTCCCTGTTCACACATCTGTGAATCTGCTGCGATTACCGCCATACCGCTACTGCTACCGTGTACTAGTACGTACCGATTGCCCTCATGTCATGTGGAACAGGCAGGACGAGAGCTACCACTCACCTTGCGTTTGCATGCGCCTTGTCTGGTGATACTGATTAATGGCAAGGATTAAAGAGGTGCCAGTACGGCCGGAAACCATTTCTGAATCGGGTTGGTACACAAGACCAATTGCGGGCATGGACGTCTTGCAGAGGCGTCAAGGAAACGATGAAGACGCGAGCTTGAGAAGAAGGATCAAACTCCTTGTGTTGCAGCTAGAATGCGTGTTTGTTCTCTGTAACTAAAATCAGTCCGGAACAAAAAAAAAAAAAAGCTTCTCTTTTCACTATCTCTACGGCTCAGAAGGGAAACCGGACCTCCTCAGAATAATCCTCGCGCAATGTCTGCAATGAGTAACACAAGGGGATCAACTTGTTCTAAGGCCCTGTTTGGTTCGGGGACTTTTTAGTCGCAGGGACTAAAAAAGTTCCTTTTACTCTAAACAACCAAAGGGCTTTTGGGGACTAAAATGTTATTTGGGACTAAAAACGAAGAAGACTCTTTGGAGGGTCTTTTTGGGACTAATCGCGCATCGCGTCCTCGCGCTCGCATCGCGCATCGCGCGAGAGGCTCCGCCGCCGCCAGGCCCGCCGCCGCCCCACCCCGCCGCCAGCCCCGCTGCCGCTCCACTCCGCCGCCACAGCTCCACCCCGCCTCCCCTGCTGCTGTCTCGCGCCATGATTCCCTCGCGCCCTAACCCTAAGCTGCCTCGCGAGCTTGCCGCCTCCAGGAGCTCCGACCCCATGCTGCCTCGCGAGCTCACCTCCGCCGCGAGGTCCTCTTCGGCAGGGGATCCACTGCAGCGCGACCTCTACCGCGGCCGAGCCCCGCTCCCGTCCGCATCGCTTCATCTGCTTACCCCGCCGCCTTCGACAGCTACTCCAACATCGGCCGGTGATGAGGACGCCATGGACTTCCTCTCCGACCTCTTCTCTCAGGCCCCCTCGCATCACTTGGCATCCCAGGGCTCCTCCCATGGCGGATCTGTCGGCGACTTCTTCAATCCGGGGATGGGAAGAGCATTGCTCGATCTCAACTCCAACGCCGAGTCCTTCCCCGACCTCGCCTCGTACAACCACCTCCTGCAATCAGACTAGCCAGCCACTCGTGCTCTTCCTCCGATTGGACCTGGTCGCAAATCTGTTCGTGGAAGAGGCCGCTCCCAGTCGCTAAACATCGGTGGCGCATCCAGCTCTCGGATGCGGCCATTCGTCCCCCGGCGCAGCTGCCAGCGCTGAAGGCTCCATGTCTCAGGTAGTTCTTATTGCACTTCCTTAGGCTCAGTGTGATTGTGTGAGAAAACATTCCAGTCTGATTGTGTGACAAATTGTACTGAGAAAAGAACATGTGCCTCTGGTTCAAGAACTGTAGATATATGAAATTTAATGTTCTGAAAAAAATATCTCATGGCCATCCTTATATATGAAATTGATGTGCACAAATGTTGATAATCTCAGTTTATTTGAGAACTCTGCATTCTCATGGCCATCCTTATAGTAGCTAGACAAGCACCTCTTTTAATTTGAGCACTGAATGATCACTCAATGTTGTATATCATGGCCATATATATACCTTACTGCCCCTTTAGCTTGGATGAGATCATTAGTATGTTTGACAAAATTTCTCCATGTCCATGATCACTAGAGCAGTTGACTGTAGGGAGTGTAGGGAGCGTGGGAATTTAATTTGATTATATAATAAGGGGAATTTTGTGGGCTAAAATTAGGATTTCTTTCACTGAAAATCTTCAGTTTAGGATCATAAAGTAATTTTGGCTAAAGACATTGTTATGCTCATGTTGAAGTCAAGGGGTCCCCTGTTGGTATTGTATGAATCCAGTGCTAGTAATATTGAGGAATCAATCAATTCAATATATTAAGTTACAAGACATGGAGCAATATTCAAGAGACCCAGTATTGCAGTTCTGTGTTGTTTCAGTCGTTAGCTCTCTTGTTGTATGTTCAAACTTGCTTTTATAGCTATTGCAGCAATGTCTATGTATTTTTGAATCAATCAATTCAATATTTTTTGTTTTTTCTTCTGCTGCTGGTGCTGGTCAGTCCATTTGACCATTTATTTTACTTTGGATATATTATTCATATTGTGACTGGCAGAGTTGATGACTTCCCTCATAGCTACAGATGCCAAAATTTGCTGAGTCTAATATTGGAGCATTTAGCATTCAAACAGGGGTCATAAGCTAGCTCTGCAACTGCAATGATTCTGTAGTTCTCATGGCCATAGGACCTGCCTGCTAAGAGCCTAAGAGATTCCTTCCTTGTTTTTAAGGAATAAATTATTCAAATGGATTCTGTAGTTCTCATGGCCATGGGATGTGATACTGCATTTTTATGTGCCTGGGTGAATATCAGTTTTGCATAGATATGGTCATATGGAGTGAATATTCCTTCCTAAACTGAATCTTGTATTTATTTCATTATTTGGCTACATTCAGATTAACAGTAGCAAGAGGAGCCGACTCTTGGTTATCTTACTCTCAAACCGTGTTAGAGGCTAATTAGATAGCATCTCTTTTCTGATATTGTAGTAAACAATTGTTTTTTTCCTACTGACCATCATGAACTTGTTTTCTTATTCATTAATCAGGCTAAGGTCTTCTTGCTTCCAGTAAGCTGAATGGAGTTCAGTGATTCAGTTTCAATAATGAATTCTTAGTTTTAAAATCAATTCTTAGGCTAAGGTCTAGATGGGTCACTGTTGGATAGAATTATATACATTTGTATCTTCCTCCTTGTCCGAACTGCATGGTAAGCATCTGTATTCACTATCTAAGCTTCTCTATCCTTGAATTGCAGGTCCTTTTGGGCTGATTTGTTCAGATGACCAATGGGGGCGCCCTCTGCCATTCTTTTATTTTTTAGCTGGATATGTGATCTTGGATATGTGACTGTCAGCTTGTGATCGTTGGTTGTGTGTTTACATAAAAATCTCTCTTTTAGGGGCTGTTTGGATAAACATTGCTGCTTGGAAGCACACATTGCTAGTTGCCTGTTATTCTGCCGCTGGAAGCATTGCTGCTTGGAAGCACGCTGCTGTTTCTGCACATTCGTCTGTCACTTGTACAGCAATGCGTTACAGTATCTTTGATAATATATGTGTTATGGTATCTTTGATAATATATGCGTTACAGTATCTTTGATAAAAATCCATCTTTTAGTACATATAAGAATCAGCCGCTGGAGCATCACATAAAAATTCCATTTTTTTTTTGACAGGTGACAACTCATGATAACTTTAGTCCCTAAACCAAACATGTAGGGACTAAAATTATTTTAGTCTCAACTCAAAAGTTTAGTCCCTAGCTAACCAAACAGGGCCTAAGACTGGATTGATTCTGCTGGATTCCATTCCCAACAACGGAAGAAGGCCGAAGGGGGTTGGAGGGGCCGGTGAGCTTGGAAATAGTGGAAGAACCGCAGGATCCGGTGGCGCCGTTGATGTATCCGTCTAACCAACGCATTGATGGGGTTTTTTATTCTTCTTGGACGGGTTCCGTCGTTCGATCACGGGGAGTCGTTCTGTTTGGTTTTCTTGGGTCAGCACATTCATTGAGCCTGCACGTTACGGTTGCACCGAGAGCCCGAGAGCAACGCTGCTGACGACGTGTTCCGTTGCATGCGGAACATCCAGAGTGGCGAGCCCCAAATGGTAGTCTACGTAGGCCCAGGAGCACCCTGAAACTTATCTAGTTCCTGATAATTGCATTTTACTTTTCATCACTTCCTATCTTATCTTAAGGTATATAAAACTAAGAATAGTGACTAGTGAGCTAGCCGGATAAAAAAAAAAAATTACGGATATGGATGAAATAGGTGCTGGTCCAGGGCTTATAGAATGAAAGGTATTTTTGATAAGAAAGATGTGTCTAAGATTAATACTGGAACCAAAAAGAACCGCAGGATCTGGTGGCGCCGTTATGTACTCGTCTAGCCAACACATTTATGGGTTTGATTCTTCTTGACGGGTTCAGTCCCTCACGGTCAGGGGGAGCAAGGGCTCTAAGCGTTCTTTTGGTCCTGTTTTGGATGAATTTGGTTATTTGGCATACTTTTGAGTTTTAGTTACTTTGTTGGCCTTTTCGTTAGTTTCATGGCTTAATGGTGTTAAGTGGTATGTGAAATGACGTTTTTTGCCCTCGACGCATAATGAAAGAATTCAACAACCTACAATTGTTTTGTCTTTGTTTTGTTCGCATTGCTTAGCACCAATATTTTATCAAAAAATAATCTACAACAAAACAACCATAGGTTGATGGTGTCTTCCATTATACATTAGGGGTAAAATAGTCATTTTGCGTAACACTTAACACCGTTAATCTATGAAACCGACGGAAGGGCCAAGAAAGTAACCAAAACTTGAAACCGAGCCAAATAACTAAATTCATCCAAAAAAGGGTCAAGAAACAAAGACTAACTTTCAATAGACGATGTGTTCCGTTGTAGCCGGACTCGCAACTGGTGGGTCGGGACTCACCGCTCATCCGAAGGATGGCAACGAAGTCGGATTTGGATCGGGTGGAGTCTCCGTGCATCCAAAACCAAAACCCAAAGTCGAACCCCTAGAACCGATTCGGTGGAAATCCATCACCAAAACCAAACCCGTGATACCCAAAACCCGCACGGATAGCCGAAAACCCGAATGGATACCAAAAATGACTTGGCACTATAGCGCTAATCAAAGATCGCGACAATTATTTCTAGCCACTATTAGCACGCTTATTTTTCGCTATAGCGCTATTTTCTTTAGTGACACATATTCACATGTATAAACAAAAGGCAACAAATAACAAATATTTTCATAATTCAAATATGAATAAATTTAATAATCTAAGTAAACAAGTTATTATAACATATTATAAAACATGAGTTTTAATTTAAATGATTTATTTAGGATATCCATTGCATATCCACACGGATGAAAAACTAAACTCAAAACAAAAACCGTGGGCAAAAAACTAGCACCAAACTCGAAACCTGAAAAAACCAAAACCCACGGATACCCGACTCGAACCCGATCTCTGCCATTTTAGTTCTTCCACGGACTTCTCAAAAAAAAAAAAAAGGTTCATCCACAGTGGTGGGCCCAAACTCGCAACGCTGATGGAGCGCACGGGGGCTTGGGCCGAATTAGCACAGAACAAGTCCGGTGTTGCTAAAAGAAAAAGCCCAAAACTCCGGTTTCCCCTACCGCCCGCCGGCGCTCGTTCCATCCCGACTTCAGCGGCCGCAGCGCTCGCGAGTAACCCGCGCCCTCCGCCGGCAGTTCCTCTCCCTGCTATCTCCTGTTCCCTTCTGGCCTTCTCCGTGGCCTGGGCGGGCGGCACTGCCGCTGGCGCTGGCCGGCTCCCGCCCCCGTTCCACGGCCCCGCTCGGTCGGTGGCCACCCCCACCCGGGCAGTCACTGCGGCCAGACAGGCCACAAGGACAGCGGCCGGACTCCCCAGGGCCCAGGCTCAACCGGCAAGGCGGTCATCGTCGTGGCCCCTGGGATTCCGGCTCCAGCAGGACCACAAGGTCACAGCGGTGTCGCATGGTGCGAACTGAGAGGCTAAGAGCCGCCCATATCTACTGAATACTTATCTAGTTCCTGATAATTGCATTTTATTTCTCATCGCTTCATATCTTAAAGTATATAGAACTAAGAAAGTTGTATCAAAGAGTAGTGAGCTAGCCGGATTGAGTAAAGAAACTAGGATTATTTTGATTCAAGCCATTGCAATTCTTCAAGTTTTGAGATATTGTGTCATTATAATTCCGTCTCTCTTTGGTTTGTGCCATTTCCTACATCTGCTGTGTAGAAGGTTCACTGTCAGGTGCGTAGGATATGGATGAAATAGTTGCTGGTCCAGGGCTTACAGAATGAAAGGTATTTTAGTAAGAAAGAGTCGGATAGAGCAAAGAAGGCCACGGCTTGATCCGGGTCAAAGAATAGCATTTTCAATTGATATCATCATGCTATTCTTTGTTATATCTATTATTAGTGTGTGGTGCGCTGCTAGTAAGATTTCTATTTTTCTATTATTTCGTTCCGGGGTCAACCACTGCTTATATGCCATTTTCTGCAATGAATCTAGTGAGAAATAGTACGACTAACAAGTTGTTGGATGATTGTTTTGTCCACTTTATGCACCGGGATATTTTATCTAATGTAAGCGAGGATAACATAGTTTCACACTTTAATGGCCATGAAGAAGCATAAAGCAAAATGTTTCAAGCTGCCGTGTTCCCTTCCCTGCTGCGAGCCTGCAACCATATCTGTTTCCCAGCACCTGCTGCTGTTGTATCCCTTTACTCAAGGTGCCACCTCCAGTTCTCTTCCACAAGCTATGGCCTGCTGCTGGTCCATTGCTGGTTGATGCTCTGCTCTTAGTAAATTATACTATACATCACGAATACCAGGGCATGTAGGCAGGATGACTATACTGCTGACTAGGCTCGATTGTACGATTTGAAAACATTGCTTGATCTGTATCAATTCCACATCCACAACCACATTCTACTAGGATTCTGCATGCAAAATTGAATGGACCAAATTCAGTTATAGAAGATCAAATGTGTGTTAAATTGCTGGCTGTAATACACTCTTTGTTCTTACACAGATTGATTAGCATCTGCCTACAAATTATTCTCTTTGGTATTTATTGAGCACTGCAAGCGGTTGAGGTAAACATGTTGAAGAGCATCTTGAGCCACTCATGGAAGAGAGGAGCACATATGCTACGTGAAGGAAATTCAGCACCGGCTCTATTAACTTGCTGGAGTCAATTTCACAGCGGGCAGGTAACACCGATCATTGTCTGACAGCAATAAGTTTAACCCTCAGAGTTCTGTCATTACAATGATTAAATGATCAGATTTTTAACTCAGCAACTTACATACCATGAAAAGTAAGTTAAGCTGCTTAATGGATGATGTGAATATGCAAATGCTGATAGGATTGTTTCTCTTTTTTTTTGCTACATGAAGCATCCTGGTTGGATTACTGCTAAGGTTTCTTTTATCAGTTCCTATCAGGATTGTGAATTATTGCTTGCAATTGGATTTAGAACATGAATGCTGAAAGTTTGACATATATTGTATGATTGTTTGCTGTCACTCATGTCTCAAGTGACATGTATCTCTCCTAGGTCAAGTGATTGTACAATAGCTTGTCTTGTAATCCATTCTAGTCCCAAAAACTAAGCAAATCTGATGGCTTGTTTGATGATAAGTAGACTCATACATTAGCTGGAATTGTCTTCTTGTATACATTAAAGTTGAAAGGTCCATGTTACTCCGTAAAGTATAGCCAGAATTTTCTTAACCCCTAAATCGTTTAATTAACTCTCCATTTTCACCTTTTGCTGCTAACAGTTCCCGGTGTTCCCTACCTGTGCACTAGATTATATGGTTTTGCCAATTAGGTTATTTTGTTCCACGGAAAGATTAAATAGATTATGGCTGACTAAACATAACGATACAAAATGTCCACCTTTTGCTTCATGCCAATTGCCAAGAATTTGAGGTCATTTGACAGCTGCACACTGATGTAGCCGGCGTTTCCTAAAGGCCTTGTTAATGTGGTTCCAACACAACAGAAGTAATCAAGCACCAGTAGGATGGGAATGATCATCACTGTGCCACCTGAAGATTTTCATGGACGTGTGCCTTACAGCGCAGCTTCATATTGAGGAACAGTAGACGTTGACCGTATAATCATCACTACAAACTTCATTTGTGCTGGCATATCCTTGAGAATGTCGTCGATATTGCCGGCAACATTGAGGGACCCATCTACTTTGACATTTGCCTCAACGCCAAGTATGCAGATTGGCTGGCTCCATTGTCGGCATGGTTAGCTGTCACATGGCAAGCATGCTGGAGGGTTTGCCTTTATTCTGGTACGGTGAACTCTCGTGGTTCTTCAATTTCATGGTGAGATGAGGCCGTTACAATAACATAACACAGATAGCAAATCTATTGATATAAGTTATTCGTTGGCAAGACCAAGCATACTTTACATCCATGTTGCTAAACCGAGAATGGATAGAAAGGAAAAGGTGAAAATGATTTGGTTTAACAAAGAGAGAGGATTGATTAAATCAAATTATACGCTAAGGGGGGCTAAGCGGACATCAGACATACTTCCAGGCAGTAAAATTAACTTATTCTTATAATGCTCTTGCAGAATCTAGATAAATCTTTTCCCTCTGTGGTAGTGCCTATGAAGTACTGCCTAGAAGAAATCACATGCCTGAACTGGGTTTTAGTTTTGTGGGCATGGAAAGCTGTAAGATGCTCTTAGATGAGCTCTGTAATGCGCTGTACTATTCATTTGACCAAAGATGCAATGGTACGTTTAACTTACTATGTACCAAGTCAGAATACCGTGGTTCCTGCAGTTTGTTTCTAGAATTTGTTATATCTGAATGCAATGTAACCTTTCAGTCTGCATACTTTTCAAATTGATCAGTTGCTGACAGGTATTGATTATGTGTTTCCTTTCCAGGTGTTAAGTTCTTCCAGGAGCTTCTTTGGCGTGGAGGACTTTGTGGACGAAGACAACAGTAGGCCATACACATACAAGAAGGAGAAGAGATCTAAGAATCCTCACAAGCACATCTCTTTCAAGCAGCGCACGATTGCCTACATGGAGCCCTTCACGCTCGACGTCTTCATTTCCAAGCGCTTCGTCTCGGCATCCCTTACACGCCGATCGACTTGCAGGCAGGTCGCTGTTGCTGGGACCAACTCAAAGGACATCAAAGCGGTGCTCAAGTCGAGGTCCGACATACCAGCCTGCCTGGCCGTGGGCCGTTTCCTGGCGGAGAGGGCGAAGGAGGCTGACGTGTTTACCTGCACGTACACACCAAGGGAACGGAACAAGTTTGAGGGAAAGATTAGGGCAGTTGTTCAGTCGCTGATCGATAACGGGATCAATGTGAAACTTTATCTCGATTGAGTTTATGTTGTTAGTATGAATAGTACTGTTGAAACTTGCAAATGAGTCATCTGTTGCTAGGGATGCAAGCTCGAATTATTTTTGTGTCATTAAATCCGTCTAAAAACTTGCTCAAATGAAATAGAATGGCATTTTAGGCAATTTGCGTGAGGGAAGAAATGAACATCCTTGTGTATTATGATCGCCTAGAGAAGCTAAGCTGAAGCATTTGTCTTCTATCTATAACTATAACTAGCGAGACGTCATCACAACATTCTTTTTTGTGTGCAAGCAAGGACCAGTGCACCTGATTCTTTTTCTTGCGTGCAAGCAAGGACCAGTTCACCTGAGGCAGGTTGGTGGGAATTGATGGGAATTGAGACTGTTTTATTGGGGAAAAAAACAGCAGCGTTTCCAGCGAAGGCAACTGCCAATTGGTAATGGCCCTGACAATACATTGCTCTGGATGTGCCAGTGCCAGTGGTAGAGCATAGCATCTGCATTAGATATTTTGTGAATGAATTTCCCTAAACAAAGATATTTTGTGAATTGTCTTCTCTCGGTCTCGCAGACGTTTTTGCCCTGTTCCATGACCATGATTTGACGTGGTCCCTCTACCACTCTGCTTGATAAGCGAGAGAGACAAAAACAAGGCCATCTTGAAACAGAGGGAGGAGTATAAGGACGACGACAACTGTAAAAGTTCAGTGTGGTATTAGTAAGCAACCTACCTACGTACACTCCTTTCAGCCGCTCGCAAAAAGGGCACCCGAACTAAGCAAATGATGAGGAGAATTAGGCTAAGAACTAACATATATGGGTAATATTTACCACTAGCTAGCAGTGTCATCTCTTTGTTTTGTTTTTCTTTTACCCAACAACAACGATGTAGGTAGGTGTTTGATAAAACTGGACCATCGCTTGGATCACGCGCGCAAAGAGGATATGGACCAGATGGTTCAAATAAAAGAGACGGAAAGGAGAAGTGGCATGCATAGAGCGAAGTTTTTAGTAGAAAGGAAATGTAAAAGAAAAAGAAGCTAGCTGACACGTCAGAATCTCACAGGACCAGAGAAAGAAATGCTGCCCCAGCCAAATTAACCGGGATACTTTCTTAAGCGTACAGCATCATCATGATGGTCACCACCTCAGTGTCAAGGCACAACCATATACAGTAACACTATCATCCCTGCTCCCTCTGTCTAGTATACGAAAGGTTAAATGCTCTGATGCTCTCAAGCAGGCCCAGCTGTGTGTCACAGGCTCGTTGCACTTGCCAGTAAGTAAGAGTCTTTTACCTGTGTACCATTATGAAAAGCACTCGACCTGATACCACTAAAAACTTTGGGCAAGCACCTGTATATCATCGTCCAAATGTAACTTGTCCTCCATACCACTCTGTTCATATTCCGATTCGATTCCTAACGATTCCATAACCCGACATGTGGGTCCTAACATTTGAAGTGTCCATCCTACCTTTTGAAAAAAAAAAAAAAAAAAAAGAAACAAACCTATCCGAGCGCTCGGCCCCGACGCTTGTTTCCTCTTTCTCGCCGCTCGGCCCCGACACCCCGACGCTCGGTCTTTCGTCCGCCCGTGAAGGAGGAGCGCCGCGCCCGGCCGCGAAGAGGAAGAGGAGGAGCGCCGCCCGGCCCATGCAGCCTCGCCGGTCGGCACCTGCAGCTCGCCCCGGCCCCATCCCCTGCAGGCGCCAGGAAGGAGCGCCCCTGCCCTCATTGATCAATTCAGATGGAGAACAGGTCCCTCCGCGAAAAGGAGGAGAAATCCTCCAGCGAAACGAAGAAGCTTCAACGAGAGATTGCGAAGCTGAATGAGAGCATGAAGAAGCTGAAATCTGAGACAGAAGAGCACGAGAGGAAGGCATCGGTAGCAGAAGCCCATGTCAATGCGCTGCAGAAGCAGTCGGAGGAGCTGCTCCTGGAGTATGACCGGTTGCTGGAAGACAACCAGATTCTGCAGACTCAGCTACTTAGCAGAGGCTACGCCAGAACGTGCTTGAAAAAATTGTTGTGGCATGTTAGGCAGGTTTTGATTTGAGAACAAGAGGAGCTGTGTCCTGGAATTGAATCGTGCATGAACCAAACTGGACTGGAAAAAACGATTGAGCTTTTGAATTTAGCAGAAAAAAGTCAATCGTCGTGCTTCTGATTTTTGATTTTTGAAGAAGAAAAAAGCTTCACCAGCTGCTAGTTTATTTTGAGAGAAGTTATCAATTTCTGCTATAGTGCCCAAAGGAACCGAAACCATCCAAAGCTCCACCGCATAGGGCCAAAGTCACTGTTATGGCTTCGTGCCAAGGGGAACAATGCAGTCATCATGAGGCCTTTCATCAGGAAAAACACACACACTGTTATGAATGAGTCAAAGAACAATGATGTGGCCAATTAAATGCTTAACAGGAGGAAAAGACAAGGAGCCACTGTAGTAATGATTAGCATCACTGCAGCAATTTGTTTGTATCCTTATTGTCCTCCTATAAAAGGGGTCACTCTTGGCTGATGTAAATACAGTGAAATAATAAGAATACAGAGCCCCTTCTCCTCCCATCCTGTGTGTTCCAGTCTACGTGTGTTCCTTGATCTTGTGTTCGTGACTACTCTGTGAATCGAAGAGCTGATTTCTAACACCTTATCAGCACGAGTTCTAACCGAGCTAAAGGTAACAAGGTGAGAAATCAGTTCTCTACATACAACAGCTTGTTCTTGTTCTCTGCCTTTCTATCAAGAACAAGCACTCGAACACATCCAGCCATCCTGAAGATGAGCATGGACAAGTTACCTGCATAGGGAACTAAACCGTCGTCCAGATGACGACCACAGCAGCTCTAATGGCTAGAACTTCATGGTCACGAAAGAGCAGGCCTCCACAAGCCGCCGCCGCTCGCCATGACCGCCTTGTGGATCTGGTCCCTACATCCAGAAACCGCAGAAGTGTGGGCTCAGTGGATCTGGTCCATGTATCCAGAAACCGCAGAGTGGCACCACCACCGATGGCCATGAGCAGCTGACCTTACCTTCGTCCCGAAGACGAGCAGATCGGGCCATGCCGTCCCGAAGACAAGCAGATCGGAGTTACCTTCGCCCTGAAGGCGAACGGATCGGACCCTTCATGGCTCTGCTCGACGCGGCCACCACGCGCGCGGCCCTGGGAGCGGTGGCTGGCCCCAGCGCACGGCCGCCGCTCGGCACGGCCCCCTCGGCGCGCGAGCCCGAGCCAGCGCGCGGGCGCTGCCGGCGCGCGAGCGCGGCCACCGGCCCGGCCTGGCACGCGGGCGCGGCTGCGGCTCCGACGCGGGCGCACCGCCCCAGCACGGGCGCGCTGCTCCGACGCGGGCGCGGCCCCGGCGCGGAGGCGGCCCCGACGCGCGGGCACGGACCCCGTCGCCCCGCGCGCGGTCCCAGCCAGCCCCGTCGCCCCGGCATGGGCGCGGCGCTGCGTCCGGCGACCCGGCGGTCCCGGCGGCTCGGCGCGGCCGGCCCCAGGCGCGGGCGGCGCGGCCTCTGCCCCACGCGCGGCACGCCCCGCGCGCGGCCACCGCGGCCCCCGAGCACGCGGCCCGAGGGGACCGGGCCCCGAGGCGCAGCTGGTCCCGAGCACGAGCGCGGACCAGCGCTTTCCTGCGCTCCCTCCTGTCCTGTCCGTTTCTGAAGAATGAGGATAAGGAGAGAGAGTGGCAGGGGTAGAATGGGAAAGGAAAAGATAGAAGGTTAGGGTTAGGGTTTAACCCTTCCTATATATACAAATCACGGGCAAATCTGGACCGTTGATCTGGATGGACGGCCAGAAACGATCGGGCCCCTGATGGGCCAGTTTGGATAGCCCAGGGACCCTAGAATGGGCCTCTTTGTGGCCTGAAGCCACTATGACATCTTATTTTATTTTGCCATTTTATTTTATTACATAATTACCTTGCTTAACCGCAGTGATCTAAATTTGGTATTTAAATTCCGTAAATTTATTTACCGTAATTTATTTTCAGTATTTAAATTTTAGCGAAATTATTTATCGCAATTTATATTTCGCATTTAAATCCTGTAGATTTATTTATTGCGATTTATATTTATAGCATTACACTTGGGAAATTTTTTGCGTGTGTCACGAAGACCATGCATCCGTAATCCCGAAGATTACGTGCGGACCGACAAATTAATAATCCTACACATCGGATGTGCGGGACATGTCGGACATTGCGAAGAGGGACTTTGAGAAGCTCGCCGTTGGCGACAACAACTACCTCACTTGGGCTATTGATGCCGAGAACAGGATCGAGGGCATGAAACTCGATCATACCATTACCCCGTTTGAAGGGGGTAAAGATGAGCGCACAAAATCGACAAAGCAAATGCGTTGTATGTCATACGACACCATCTTGACCCGGACACAAGTCCGAGTACTTGACCGAGAAGGATCCGTTGGTGTTATGGCGGTCCCTCGAAGGATCGCTTTAGCCAACAACGGTCCATTATGCTCCCGAGAGCACGGCAGGATTGGATCACTCTCCGCTTTCGGGACTTCAAGTCCGTGACGGCGTATAATTCTGCTTTGCACAAGATTGTGTCCAAATTAAAGATTTGTGGTCGGGAAGATCACGAACACGGATATGATTGAGAAAACCCCCGCCCACCTTCCACCCCGGGAACATAGTTCGTAACAACAATACCGGAACTCAAAGTACACCAAGTACTCTGAGCTCATAGAGGTGTTGATGTTTGCGGAACAACAGAATGAAGTTCTTATGAACAATCATTACGCTTTCGACCATGGCTCGATAGCTGTGCCCGAAGCACATGCGATGGCTGCGCCTGAGGCACATGTTAATATTGCTGAGAGTTCTCGCAATCAAAATAAGAACCATGGGAAGAGACAATGGAAGGGGAAGAAGGGAGCCATGTTCAAGGGCAAAGGTAAAGGAAAGCCCAAGGCTAGAGGGATGCCCAAGAAAGAGCAAGGTGGAAATGGCGGGGAGAAGCAAACTGAATGCTTGGGTGCGGAGCAAAGGGACATTGGTCTCGCAAGTGCCGCACCCCAAACACCTGGTTGACCTTTACCAGCAAAGCAAGGGCAAGGGCAAAGGCCCCGAATCTCACTTCACCATTGAGCCCGAAGCTCACGTGCGCGATGACATGGTTATCGACGCTAGTGGAAATGGTGAAAATTACCTCCTTGATAGTGACATATTTGGGGATACTCGGTAAACCCTTAGGAGGTTAAGTCACCCAATGCAATGCTCACATGTATTAGTTTCAATTTCGTCAAGTTTGGCCATGCATGCTCCGGAGAGCATTTGTAATGTAGTAAATGGTCCAAACTCAAGTTTGTTTCCCCAGGATTTGTGTAATGTTAGCTTTTATAATGCTTTATGCTTTATGTTAAATTCCTACTTATTATGGTATTTAACAGCATTCGTGGGGACCTATGGCTAAAAAGGAGTTATGTCTTGTAGACAGCGGCACCACTAACACCATACTAAGGGGAGACTAGATATTTCCAAACCTTGACCAAGAAAAATGGAAATATCATGACCATTGCCGGAAGCAATGCTCACATTGTAGGCACTTAGGAAGTGCTACGTTGGTCCTCCCTATGGGTACACAAATATTTGTGAAAGATGCATTGTTGTACCCTGACTCAAAGCGAACGCTTTTGAGTTTCAAGGATATCCGTGCGAATGGTTTCCATGTTGAAACTGAGATTGAGAAAGGTACTGAATACCTCCTCATCACTAAATTCGACGGTTATCGAAAACAAGTGGTGGAAAGGCTCCCGTCATCACCATCGGGTTTGTACTACACGTACATAAAACCCACTGAAGGGTATGTTGCGATGCAAGCCATATTCAAAGACTCAGAGTCATTTCGAACGTGGCATGACCGTTTGGGTCATCCTGGGTTGACTATGTTGAGAAGAATCATCAACAATTCGTTGGCCATAGTGTCAAAAAGCTTCCCAAATTCTGAAGATTTTATGTGCACCGCGTGTGCAAAGGGAAAGCTAATCACTAGACCATCCCACCTGAAGATTAGGGATGAGTCACCCGCATTCCTGCAAAGGATTCAAGGTGACATTTGTGGACCTATTCAGCCCCTGTCGGGCCCGTTTAGGTACTTCATGGTACTAATTGATGCATCCACTAGGTGGAGCCATGTGGACCTGTTGTCCACTAGAAACCATGCTTTCTCCAAACTTATTGCACAAATAATCAGATTGAGAGCAAGTTTCCCTGATAACCGCATCCAATCCATTCGGATGGACAATGCTGGTGAATTCAGGTCTAAAGCTTTCGATGATTATTGCCTTGCATTGGGGATTAAAGTTGAGCATTCAGTACCACATGTCCACACACAAAATGGTCTAGCTGAATCCCTAATCAAGAGGATTAAGTGGATTGCAAGGCCATTATTACAGAATTGTAAGCTACCAACCGCTTGTTGGGGCCATACAAGTGTTTTATTTGCAAAATTAATTCAACTCAGGCCAAGCGCATATCATGAGGCGTCCCCTCACAAATGGTGCGTGGGAAAGAACCAAGTATTTCCCATCTGCGTATATTTGGCAGTGCGGTATACGTGCCAATACCACCACCTCAGCGTACATCAATGGGACCCCACCGGAAGTTGGGGATATATGTTGGTTATGAGACTCCGTCCATAATCAAATATTTAGAGCCTATGACTGGGGATCTTCATACGGCTCGGTACGCTGATTGTGTCTTCGATGAAGACCATTTCCCGGCATTAGGGGGAGATAGACATCCAATGGAATGCCGGGAAATTGAATGGAATGCAACTGGAATGCAATCCATCGATCCACGCACCACTGAAACCGAACTAGAAGTTCAGAGAATTATACATTTGCAAAATCTTGCGAATGAGCTACCCGATGCCTTCACTGATCATAAAAGGGTGACAAGGTCGCATATACCTACGGTAAATACGCCGGAGAGAGTCCAAGTACCCCAGAAGGGCACTAACCCTAATGTCTCCACCAATCCTAGGAAAAGGGGGAGACCTCCGGGTGCAAAGGACAAGGTTCCGCGGAGACCTCCGCATAAACAAGGTCCTGAGCCACCTACACCACCTAAGGAATCGATTGAAGAAGCTCTACCTGAAGTAGAGAATGCCCCTGAAGTGGCAAACCAACCCGAAGTTGGAGAAGTCCCTGAAGGACATCATCCTGAAGATGAAAATCCCAATGCACCGTGCGCACAACATCGCATTGGAAGGTTGGAACACCCCAACTCAATCGTTGAGGGAAATCACGATGAGTGGGAAGACGATCTTGAGGAGATCGCCCACGGGTATGTGGAATCGGGAGAATCATACAATAGAAAGACCACGGTTGTCGACATATATTTTCGCCTCCAAAATTGCCGACTCACTGGTTCCAGATCAACCCAAGTCCTTGATGGAGTGCCAGAAGCGCTCGGCGGGAACAATGGAAATCAACAATTGAGGCAGAATTGCGCTCGCTTTGCCATAGGAAGGTTTTTGGACCTGTAGTCCAAACACCCCCAAAGGTCATCCCTGTAGGATGTAAATGGGTCTTCACTCGAAAGAGGAATGAACATGGCCAGGTGGTAAGATATAAAGCGAGGCTAGTGGCACAAGGGTTCACGCAGAGACCCGGCATCGATTTCGATGAAACATACTCTCCTGTTATGAGTGGCATAACGTTCCGATATCTCATTTCTATGGCGGCTAATATGAATTTGAAAATACAAGTTAATGGATGTCGTGGGACCGCATACTTATATGGGTCACTTGATTCGAAATTTATATGAGAGTCCCCTGAAGGACTCAAGGTCCCCTGGACCGAATCAAAACGCAACATGTTTAGTGTTCGCCTGCAGCGATCATTATATGGCTTGAAACAATCGGAAGGATGTGGTTCAACCGTTTGAGTAACTACCTCTGAAGAAGGGTTACGCAAACAACGATGATTGTCCTTGTGTGTTCATAAAGAAATCCAAGGATGGATTTTTGCATCATCTCGATCTATGTTGACGATTTGAACATCATTGGAACCACAAAGGATATTGAGGAAGCATCGACTTACATCAAGACGGAGTTTGAGATGAAAGACTTGGGTAAAACCAAGTTTTGTTTGGGCTGCGGCTCGAACACCTCCCCTGAAGGAGTGTTTGTACACCGGACCACCTACACTAAGAGGGTACTTGAAAGGTTTAATATGGCCGGAAGCCATCCCCGAAAACCCCTATGGTCGTTCGATCATTGAAAATGGATAAAGATCCATTCCGACCCAAGGATGAGGATGAGGATATATTGGGACCTGAAGTTCCATATCTTAGTGCCATAGGAGCACTAATGTACCTCGCAAATTGCACAAGGCCCGATATTGCATTTGCAGTAAACCTGTTGGCAAAGGTGCAGGCGCCACTCCCACCGAGAAGACATTGGGTTGGCATAAAAACTATCCTCGGTATTTACAAGGTACCTAGGACCTTGGATTATGGTACCGAAAGGAGGGATTTCACTATGGTGGGTTACGTTGACGCTGGCTACATGTCCGACCCTCATAATGCCAAGTCACAAACTGGTTTTGTTTTCCTACGTGGTGGTGCAGCCATTTCCTGGCGGTACGTAAAAGCGGACTTTGGTTGCAACGTCTACCAACCACTCAGAAATAATCGCATTATATGAAGCCGCACGTGAATGTGTTTGGCTACGACGAATGATTGATCACATCCAGAAGTCATGTGGCATGGAAACTATCAACACCCCTACCATTATCTATGAAGATAATGCGGCTTGTGTTGCACAGATGCATATGGGCTATGTCAAGAGCAATCTCACGAAGCATATTGCTCCTAAATTCTTCTATCCCCATGAGCTCCAAGAGAGTGGGGAAGTGGATATCCTGCAAGCTAGGTCATGTGACAATCTGGCAGATTTGTTCACAAAATCTCTGCCTGCCTCTACCTTCCACAAGCATGTTCGTGGAATTGGCATGAGACGATTTAGAGAGTTGCAAGGTCCAGGGGGAGAATTTCCCTGGAAAACATAAGCTCATAAACTTGACCCCGAAGGTCATGGGTCGATCCTGAAGATCCGACCAAAGTATCAACTGTTGTACTCTTTTTCCCTTGATGAGTTTTATCCCACTAGGTTTTCTCATGCAAGGTTTTTAACGAGGCAACAGGTGCAATTCAAGTCGGTGCATGCGATGTACTCTTTTCTCCTACTCTTTTTCCCACTGGGTTTTGAGAGGAGTTTTTAACGAGGCATTGACGTAGCACTTAATTGGCCAAGGGGGAGTGTTATGAATGAGTCAAAGAACAATGATGTGGCCAATTAAATGCTTAACAGGGAGGAAAAGACAAGGAGGCACTGTAGTAATGATTAGCATCACTGTAGCAATTTGTTTGTATCCTTATTGTCCCCCTATAAAAGGGGTCACTCTTGGCTGATGTAAATACGGTGAAATAATAAGAATACAGAGCCCCTTCTCCTCCCATCCTATGTGTTCCAGTCACGTGTGTTCCTTGATCTTGTGTTCGTGACTACTCGTGAATCGAAGAGCTGATTTCTAACACACACAAGATTTGCTCACATGAACAATTACAGTCCGCTATATGCGTCCAGATACTGCAATTGTCACCGCTAATCAGGTGGCTGCAGAAAAGAAGAGGAACAACAAATCATCTTCTTCTACAACTTCAAACTAGTGACCAACTGTTAGTCTATAAACCGTATTATTGTTATATATTATGTTAAAATATTATTATTATATATTGCGTCAATTTCTTGTATTCAAAACAAGTGTACATATATCCATACGTGCTGCATTTTTTTTTTGGATTTTTTCACAAGTGTACGGCCACATACTACATGTACACCTATAGTGTCGGCGTTCGAGAACCGGGGTGCCTCGGGTCTTTGGCAATAAAGAATTTCTAGGCTGTGTGCCTCTTCCTCAATAGCGTAGCGCGAGATGGACACGACGGGTTTATCCTGGTTTAGGCCAACGGGGCCCTACGTCCAGCGGGTTGCATCTGTTCGTGTTACCTCGTGCTCAAAGCGAGCTTGCAATAGGGGTTACAAGCGGGCGTGAGGGAGAGATCTGATCTCAAGCCCCACGATCGTGGTGGAAGTGGTGGTTTCGTGGCTGGTTGGTTGGCCGATTGCCTATCCCCGCTAATGGGGCATTACTCCCTCCTTTTATAGCAGGAAGGGGAGCAGAGTTTACATATGTGAACGCTTAGGTGGCTAATGTCCGAGGCTACGTCCGTTGCATGGGTGTAGCCGAGGTGGGTCCTTTGGGCTGGATGCCGTTTGATGGAGACACGCGTCGGGCGGCCCCCGGAATTCTGGTTGCGCGTGTCATGTGCCCGAGGGTCAGGTCCAACGTGGCGTCTTGGCGGTGTATTTGGGAATGAACAGTGCCGTTCTGGTTTCCGTGCGGGCGGCGTAATACGTCACCGCCCCGCTGCGTCCCATCGGTCGGATTGGGGAGGCGATTCGGTGGTCGATTTGATCGGGCGTAATCGATGGCCCCGGGCGCCTCATCGCCGCGCATTTGCATTGAATGCGGCCGTTCCCTTCCTCCGTGACGGAACCTCCCACACCCGAGGGTTAGAGACCTCAGGCGAGGCGGTTGGGCTGCTGCGCCGAGGATGGAGAGCGGGTTTCCCTCGGGAGGCGGAGATCGCTCACCCGAGGATGGGAGCTGGGTCTCCCTCGGGCGAGGCGGAGATTGAAGATGAGTCCGAGCCTTGGGTCGGTCTGAGACGATACGTAGTATTCAGGTTCTTCTTCTTGTCTGGGTTCTTGACCTTGTCATTCTCGAGCGTGGTGAGCTCTTCGCCGACGGTTCTGTCATGGAGATTTGTAGATGAAGACGAGCTGGTCAAAGACCTGGGTGGAGATTGGGTTGAGCAACTGCTCAGAGTCCTTCGTCGATGTGACTTCCGGCCGCCTGTGGGCCGATTTCGGCTCTATGTACGCGTCGTGGCCTGTTGGCTTTGGTCCGTCGTCCGTTGGGCCGTCTGAGAGGTGGGATTGTGGCAGGCCGGGATTTACTGGGCCTTAATGGGCCGACGAATTCTTGCCGCACGGAGAATGTCTCGGGGCCTAATATTTAGGTCCCCGACATACAGCCAGCCTCAAACACTAAGGAGTGGTATAGAGGACAATGATGATTTTTATCGGCTACTATGAACTAAGGGGCAAGAAAGTCTTTTCTTCGATCTGTTTAACAGTGTTAGTGTGAAAAATGGACGGAGTGGTATAGGGGACAAGTTACACTTGAGCGATGATATACAAGTGCGTCCAAAGTTTTTAGTGATACACAGGTCAGAAGCTTTTTTCATAATGATACACAGGTAAAAGCCTCAGTAAGTAACCATCAGCTGCCCACCAGGAAAGCGACGACGATCCCATCCCACTCCCACCCCACGCGTGCGGGGCAGGAAGCCCGATCATTGCCTGCCGGCCCGGCCGGCGTCTCGACAGTCGTCACGCCCGACTGGCACGGCCGGGAAACCCATCATCCATCCATGCTTGCTCAGCCGGCGCGCGCCCGGTGGCCTGATCAAGTGATGAGGACGGGATTGGGGGTGGCCGAGGCAAAAACACGTTTCATCCGGTACGCGAGGGCCACCAGCTGACACCTAACAGCAGCCTGTGTGCTGTTTGTTGTTTATTTCTTTGTTTCAGTCGCAGCATGCTAGAGCTAGTGCTCAAGTCCACCAGCAGGTGAGCTGCTGAAGGCGACCTGAATTGAAGAGGAAAAGCAAACTGAAGAAAAGGCACAAGCCCCGGGCGGGCTCACTTGGAAATTCCTATCCTAGCTACGGGTCGCTTCGGTTTGCTTGACTGCTCCACTAAGTTTGAACTGACCAGCTGGTATGCTAGCCTGCTTGCTATTGTTAATTTCTACAAGTACTAAGGTCATTGGAGATCGATTTGGACCCACACTAGCTAAGCCACTAATTAACTAGTATGAGTTGGAATAGATCAAGTACACATGAGATGGGAAAAAGAGTTAACAGTAGCCGAAGACTAGCCATCCCAATCCCATTCCCATCCCATCCATCAGCATGGCAATTGCCAATTGGCACGGATTCCTTAGGCGCATGCATGCGTACTCTGTTTATTCTATTCTACTAGTGCCCATTTTCTGTCCGTCCACCACACCAGTGGTGCCTCTCTATGATGATGATATGGATGCGATCGAGAGGCACTCCATTTTTCTCAGCTAACCTGGCTACAACTACAACGGCGTCACCGTTCCGTTGCTCCCTCCGCGTGACCTGAAACCTGGCTCCGTTCGGTAGACTTGTAGAGACAAAACAAAACCCTGCTTGGCCCTGCACGAGACAAACACATCGAGGCAGGGCATCAAGCCCCACGCCTGCTTTGCTCTGAGAACGGCCGGAGGGTGGCAATCAAGATCAAGCAGGAAATATAGATAACAAGGCGTGGTGCCCCGATAAACAAAAAATTAAGCACAGACAAGCGGCCAAGACCAGGGGGACAGTGTCATATCGCTACCGGGGAACAGTCGAACGGATGGAGAACCGTGCAGCAGTGAACGGACACTGTCCAGCTTCCATGGGTCTACTGCTGAATACTGACTGGTCTCCAGATGCAGACCATACAAAATATATACTATACATGACTGCATGAGCGCTCCTCCTTATCGTTGCGGACGAAGAATACCTGAAATCTTGTTTCACGGTCTGTGGATTTTTAGGATTTGTAAAAACAAAACTTGTTGGCAGAAAAGGAGGCAGGCAATAGATACCGTCCAATACAGCAACACAAATGTTAAACTCCAAGTAGTGTCCACATTGCTGCAACCGCAAACATTTCTGGAATTTCTAATGATGATGTTGCTTGAACGCAAGAGGGAGTATACAAATACAGTATACCTTCCAACAACCGCCGAAATGCCAATACAACCAACCAACCAATCGCCCTGGTTCTTTCATCCATCAGACGAGAGCGAGCGAGCGAGCTAGCTCCATCTCCATCACCATCATCAGAGGTCAGTCCGAGATAGCTCACCTGCTGCGAGCAGATCGTTTGAGAACGGCGACACGGCTACTGTATTTTAGTGGCGACAGGGTAGAAAAGCCCAGCCAGGCCAGGAGCCTGTCAGCCTCGTGTTCCCCCTCTCCTTGTTCCTTCTGTTCTGCCTCCCTGCCATAGCACGGCGGCTCCACACCCCTGGCCTTGTGCTTCGTGCGTGCCTCCTTCCCTATAAGTACACCGTCTCGTCTCGGGGACACTTGCAGCAGAGGCGCCATCCATCACTAGTGACCACCTGCGCCGAGGATAGTGTCACGCGAGGCGCGCCAACCGCAGCAGCTGGTCAGGATTAGTAGGAATTAGCTAGGATGGCGATGGAGAAGATGAGCAGCTGGAAGGCCAGAGACGTTCCTGCTGGTGCTTTCAGCATGGACTGCTTGGAGGAGGAGGACGACGACGCGGTGCCGGCGATACCGCCACCGCAGACGCCGATGGAGCCCATGGAGTACCTCTCTCGGTCGTGGAGCGTGTCGGCGTCGGAGATCTCCAAGATCCTCGTCGGTGGTGGAGTAGGAGGAGGCAAGAAGAGCACCGTTGCTGTTGCCGCGGCAAGCCGGCTTCCGGCGGAGGTGACTATACCGGAGCAGTCTGTGTTCTCGCCGCCGCCACGTCCTCCTCCATCGTCCCTCTTCCGTATCAACATCAGCAGCATGTAATTAATGCCCTATTTCGTTCCATCGTCTTTGTGATTTTATTTGGTTATTATCTTGGTTTTTTCATCTGATGGCGCTAATACTGCAACATACATACATACAAACAGAGGGATGCAAGAAGATCTTCCATGAGCAGTGGTCACCACCACCACCACCACCAATCGATCGGCAAATGGTTCCAGGTTCACCACAGGGAGACATGCCGCGCGAAGCAGAGCGGGAAGGAGAAGCAGCGCGCCGACAAGGCCCATGTGCACGCCATGGTGTCCGTGGCCCGGGTCGCGGCCGCGGTGGCCGCCGTCGCCGCGGCGGCGGCGAGCTCCGACAGTACCCAGGTGTCGACCAAGATGGCCACGGCCATGGCGTCGGCCACCGAGCTGCTAGCCTCCCACTGCGTCGAGGCGGCTCAGCATGCGGGCGCGCACCATGATCAGGTGGCTGCCGCCGTGCAGGCCGCGGTTGTTGGAACCGATCTACTTGATCGTGTAGTTCCCACAAGCCCGATGACCCGGCGAGTTCAACCAACGGACTTGACGACGCCTTGAACGGTGACTGCGATCACCACGTGAAACGCGAACTCGAGGACAATGAAACAACGAGACTAGGTAGACGAGACAATGAGAACGATTTGTCCCTAACACACAGCACACTTTTTATTGAAGCTTTTGCTTCATTATATAGGCCTGGGGCCTTGACCTCCTCCCCCCGTTGCTATGAAGTCCCTATGGTAATCCTTCTAGGATTTACCATAAAACATGCAAACCTACATGCAACGGGGAAGGACTCCGACTTGGACACGGTTCAGGCAGGTCTGTGCACATCTCCAGAACCTTCTAGAACTCTATGTGTCCTAACTACACTAGAACTTCTAATAGGACTAGGACTCTAACAGGATTACAATAGGAATATGACTAGAACACTACTATGTCTAACATTTCACCCCCCTAATCCTGTTACACCCGAATGACGCCAAGCTTAAGTCTGAACTCCACGAATTTGATTCTCCCGAGAGGCTTCGTCAGAATATCAGCAACTTGCTCGTCTGTCCTGATATGATCAACTTTGACCATGTCCTTCTCAATGCAGTCCCTAATGTAGTGATAGCGTGTATCTATGTGTTTGCTTCTATGAAATCCTAGAGCTTTTAACTCTTGATCCAATTTGAAATTCCATGCCCTTGGTGCCTGTTTGAGACCATACAACGCCTTGTGCAATTTCAACACTTTGCCTGTATTCTACGGATCAGCAAAGCCGTGAGATTGATGAACATACACCTGCTCTTGGAGTTCTCCATTTAAGAAGGCCGACTTGACATCCATATGATGAACACGCCAATCTCCCCGAGCCGCAAGCGCTAGTAACACTCGATGGTTTCCAACCTTGCCACCGGTGCAAAAAACTTCATCATAATCTACTCCCTTGCTTCGTGCATATCCTTTGGCCACCAAGCGTGCTTTGTGCTTCACAATATTCCCAGCAGCATCCTTCTTTACCTTGAACACCCACTTCACACCGATTGCTTTATGTCCCTTTGGCAGGTCTGTCAGAGACCAAGTCTCATTTGCCTTGATGGACCGCAACTTCGGCTTCCATGGCTTCTTTCCAACACTCCTCATCTAGTGCTTCTTCAACACTCATCGGTTCATCAGCTGCAAGCATACAAACACCACTGTATTCATAATCTTCGATCTCATCAGTATGATCAAACAGATCCGTTAGTGTTCTCAGTATCGAAGAGGAACTCCTTCCGAATCTGGCCGACGCCCTTGAATTGGTGTAACCCAATCAATGCTTGATGCATCGGATGGAGCGGTGTTTGAGGGAAATGGATCCCAAAGATCCTCCTGAAGATTCTTTGCGAGGAACTAGGCTCGGGGACCCCAGCGGCCGGAGTTCTTTGGTTCTGAATCCGCCGCCGTGCTATTGTCGGATCTTTCTGATGGCGGGAGCTGAATTTCAAATTCTTCGGACTCGTCTTGAATCGTATTTGAACCGGCCCAATCCCAGCCTTGGTCTTCTTCAAAAATCACATCCCTCGCTGATATGTAGCGTCCTTGACACAGGATTTAGCATCCTATAGCCTTTTGTTCCATCTTTCGTAGCCAATCATCACCATCTTGACCGACCGTCGGATAACTTGGTGATGCCGGGACCAATCAGCTTCACATGCCCAATGCAAACCGAAAAACTCGAGGTGATCAACCCTTTGGTTTCTTACCATACCAAGCCTCATATGGTGTGACACCATTTAGACTTCTAGTTGGAGATCGGTTTAGGATATATACTGCTGTTGCTACTGCTTCGCCCCAATAGCACGATGGAACATTCTTGCTCTTCATCATGCACCTTGCCATCTCAACCACCATTTGATTTCGACGCTCCACTACTCCGTTTTGCTGAGGGGTATACGGTGTAGTAGTATAGTGCTTGATGCCTGTCTCGTTGCAAAAAATACTGAACTGAGTTGAATTGAATTCACCACCTCTGTCAGTCCTTATGCCTTTCAGTTTGCCTTCAAGTTCAGTTTCAGCCTTTGCCTTGATTATCTTCAAATATGACAGTGCTTCACTCTTGGATTTGAGCATCTCCACCCACATAAATCTACTATGATCATCCACCACGAGCAGAAAATAAGACTTCCCTCCTGGAGTTGGTGGACTGATTTGACCACAAAGATCAGCATGAAAAAGCTCGAGACCCTTTGAAGCACGGTATGAGCTGACACTTGGAAACGGGGTCCTGTGTTGTTTGCCAATGGTGTAGCCATCACAAACTTGTTCAACCCTATCAACGACAGGCATCCCTGACACCATGTTTTTCCTTCCTAGATCCCTGAGTGATCTGAAGTTTAGGTGACCAAAGCGTGCATGCCACTTCCAAGCATCATCATCCATCTTCGATAACAAGCAAACTGGAGAAATTGAATTTAGCTTGATGGTATAAAGACGATTAGCTGTTCTTGGAGCCGAGATCAGCAAGGTATCTTGATGATTGAACACCTTCAGCCTTCCTTGTTTCAAAGACACTTCCCAGCCTTTCTCCTCAAGTTGGCCTAGACTGATTATATTACTTTTGAACTTGGGAATAAAGTAAATATCAGTCAATACCTTGTGCTCCTCCTGTCGTCCTTGAATCACCATTGAACCACGGCCTTGTATGTCGACAGTTGATCCATCACCAAAACGGATTGTGCCTCGGACCTCCTTGTCAATATGAGAAAGAGCTGACAGGCAGCCGGTCATATGATTGCTGGCTCCTGTATCTAACACCCAAGTCCCATCGGACGGTCAATCGGCACAACCTTCTCGTTAAGTGCACCACCTGGTTTGTCGGACAAGCAACAGTGCCCTCGGTGGCCATCAACAGAGCTGGATTATCTCCTGCGCCAACCGCGATATGAGCTTCCTCACGCTTCTCTTCCTTTCTCTGCTTCTTCGGTCGCTTGCAGTCTTGTGCCCAGTGGCCGTAGATCCCACAATTCTTGCATCTGCCTTTACGCCGCGGTGTACCCTCCGAAGTCAGCTTCACGCCACCAGAGTTGCTTGAGCCACCACCATCAGATCGATGAGGTGTTTTGCCTTTGCCCTGATAGTTGTTGCCTCCTTCTCGGTCATGATTAGATTGGAAACGGTTCTTTTGTTTCTCAATCCAATCTTTTTCGCGAGTAACAGGCGCCCTGCCTTGTCGATGTCCGCTCCACCTTGGCATCAACTCTTTCTTCTGCAGCCCGAAGGTGTCCCACCAGTTCTTCCACTTTGAGTGTTTTGAGATCAGAGAACATCTCAATGGATACTGCAACCTGATTGAAACGTGATGGAACGACCCGTAGAAACTTCTTGACAACTCGAGTTTCCTCGATCGTCTCACCTAGTGACTTGAGGGTGGTGACAAGATTGGTGATCCTCATGCCGAAATCTTCTACCCCTTCTCCTTCTTTGAAACTGATGTTCTCAAATTCTTGTAGGAGTTTCTGGGCGCTGACTTCCTTCACGCGATCCGCTCCAATCCTCATTGTCTTGACTGCCTCCCACGCCTCTTTCACCGATTTCTTGCCGCCTAGAGTAGACCTCATCTCGCTGGGCACCGACCGCATCAGTGCTCCCATGGCCTGACGATCCTCAGATCGCTTGACATCGGTACCGGGATCAATTGCCTCCCAGATTTCCAATGCCTCAAAGTTGATTTGCATCAACATCGCCCACTCGACGTAATTCGTCCGAGTAAGCATTGGCCACATGAGATTGCTCTCCTTGACGCGCTTGTTGTTGCTGGTGCTTGCTCCATCACCGCCCGCCATGTTTGATCTCCTCTCTTCACCTTCTAGCTGTCGTCGCCGCCTTGATCTTCACCGAACGGCTCTGATACCACGTGTTGGAACCGATCTACTTGATCGTGTAGTTCCCACAAGCCCGATGACCCCGCGAGTTCAACCAACGGACTTGACGACGCCTTGAACGGTGACTGCGATCACCACGTGAAACGCGAACTCGAGGACAATGAAACAACGAGACTAGGTAGACGAGACAATGAGAACGATTTGTCCCTAACACACAAAGACACTTTTATTGAAGCTTTTGCTTCATTATATAGGCTGGGGGCCTTGACCTCCTCCCCCGTTGCTATGAAGTCCCTATGGTAATCCTTCTAGGATTTACCATAAAACATGCAAACCTACATGCAACGGGAAGGACTCCGACTTGGACACGGTTCAAAGGCAGGTGCGTGCACATCTCCGTAACCTTCTAGAACTCTATGTGTCCTAACTACACTAGAACTTCTAATAGGACTAGGACTCTAACAGGATTACAATAGGAATATGACTAGAACACTACTATGTCTAACAGCGGTTGGCGTCAGAAGCCCCGGTGATCTGATGACGCTCACGGCGGCCGCAGCGACCGGTACGTAGTCCGATCCGACCATGTTGTGTCATCGCGTCCGTCGCAGGTTGAACTGCCGATTCTTGAATAAGATGCTAACTTTCTATGCACTTTGGCTGTGTCCATCACATCAGCTTTGCGAGGAGCAGCGACCCTGAAGCAGAGAGTGCATCGCGAGACAAGGAGCAATGCGAGTGTCCTCCCGTATGAAAAGGGGAATTCGTGGAGCCCGGACATCTGGTGCAAAGAGGGGGAGCTCCTGAAACGCACAAGAAAAGGTAAATTAGATTTTCAGAACATGCATCCAACTACAAAAATCAGGATCGAGAAGCATATAAAAGCTTCGAAGCATGGCCGAAAAAGCTAAGGCGCAGAGTTTCGTTCTTGATGCAGGGGGTTTGCACAAAATAAGAGTATCTATCTATATCAACAAGAGGTCACAGGTAAGAAGAAGATTTCCATCGTTCAGTTCCAAATTCTGGTCCGACTAGAGACAAGATGCACAGTTACTGACAACATATGTAACAACAGGTGACATTAAAGCTCAAAAGCAAACACATAGGAGGTGCCCTGTCAAAGAACAACAAGAGTAAGTTTTGCTTTCTTAGTTACTACCGAAAAACATGGGGTCCAAAAGATCAGTAGTTTATGAAACCCAATTCAATTTCAGCAAAACCCAATTCAATTTCAGCACTAACCCTTTTGGGTTTGTACCTGCTGCAGGCGTGGTTTACGGCGTATACAGCGAGCTTCCAACCTGGGCTGAGCCAGGGAAGGACTACACAGAGGAGACATGCTGCTTCGGCCTTAGCACCGCGCAAGGTCTAGTGGAGTTCGAGTGTGAGGGCAACGCGAGCAAGCAAAAGTGGGTGGACGATGTGCAGAACCTGCTTCGTCAGGCGGCTCTGCATGATCAAGTAGGGAATAAACTGGGATTAGTAAAACTCAGCTAGTGCAGTCGCGCGATATATATATATATATATATATATATATATATATATATATATATATATATATATATATATATATATATATATGGCTGCGCTAAGTAGTCCCCTGGGCAGTGATTAACTACCCGAGCCCCCATGCCCGCCCGCCGTCTCGCCCCCGCAGCAGAGAGCGCCCGCCCCTGACGTTTCCCCCTGTGTCAATCCGTTTTTCTCTCTGCATCATTCACGTGGACTCTTGTGGACCTTTTTTTTTCTTTGACCGATTTTTTCATTTACGTGGTCTACTCTTGTGGCCGATTTTTTTCCTTTTTTCTTTGGACGATTGTTTTCCCTTTTTTTTTGTTCGACATCCCTTTTTTATTCATCTCGTAGACATGTGAACGTCCAAGAAACATGGGTTGAACAGGTATTGTTTTCTTATTTTTGGAAGTTAGATTTTATTTTATATTAAAAAAAGGTTATGCAACAAAAGAAAGTCTCCAACTGGAACACAAAGATGTAAGTGGATGTGTTTTAACGGTAAATGGATAAAACAAATTGTATTTGAAACCATGAAACTTTTTTTCCGTAAGGAAATAATTTTACATAAATGAATCACCAAACAAGATTGCCGTACACATTGCAGTTTGAATGGACATTGTTTTCTGTCTCCATAACCTTCATTGGGAACATAAATACTGGGTTCCAACAACTTGCCAAATTATACTACTTTTTCATTAGAAAAAAAAACAAAACTAATACATCCGCTCTTTTCTCGCCCCTCTAATGGCTGCCAATTGATTCACCTATCAAAAGAATTTCATGAGTAATAACACAATAAGCCACACCTTATAGTATAGCCCGCACTGATATTGAAGGCTTGCAGTTAGCCGGCGCCATAGAGGAACTAATTTGGGTCCTCAAAGTGATCTCATAATGCACCTAGAAGCCACACAGTCCATGCTGATGTCGAGGTCTCTTGCAGTTAGCTAGCATTTGATGCTTGCATCTCAAAGAGCTATAGGCTATATTTGAATTATCTTCTATTGTGCTGAACACAATATAATTATTTTCTATCGTGAAAATTACAAAATAAATCTAATATCTATTTGAATTATCTAATATAGCAGAAACAATTTTTCTTACTTTATAATCCATTGCTCAATACATAGTACATAAAGGGGACGACATCCACTAACCATCCAAATATGACATGATTATAGGACCTCGAAGCCATGGTTCCATTATAGATACTCTAGAAAATGGCAACAGATGAACATAGTTACCAAATTTAACGTATTGTGTTATACTAATCTAAATGGATCAATCAGAAGTCTGAAACGAACATTAGTGACTAGAAAAAACTAGAAACAAAAAGGCCAAGTATTATGAGTCCTGTTTCAAAGATGTCACCTAGGCATCTAGACGCACACCCAGCTCTTTACAGGGTGGCATGAGCAAAAAGGAGATGCTAATCAACACTTGTAATGTACTAAATTAATCATAGTTGCCTCTTGTGTCTTAGCATCAGTAGTTAACTGAATAAGTGAATCCACACAATTACAATTTTATTAATGAATCATACTACGGAATGCGTTTCTAACAAATATTTTTATTGTCACATAAGGCTAGGATTTATACTGCCACCGGTTTGATTGGAACAATCCTACAAGCTATTTGTACAAATTAATATTTATGGTGATAGCTAATGTTTAACCATCAATTTCTTATCAAACAGTTTGAAGCTAATAAGCTTTACCGAACATATCTAATTGCTGAAACTTGAGAACCAAAATAGAAGAGATAGCCTGATAGTGTACAATAAAATGGTTTCTTTTAAAAATACTAAAATAGTCTACAATAAAATGGCTTCCTGGAGAAAACAGAAAATACTCAACTTTAGAGTCACGAAGGGAAGAAGGGTCAGAAGTTCAACACTCAGGTACTGCTCTCTTTCAGTTCGTTCCTGGCTGCATAAACAGGACAAGGATGAAATGAACTTTGTCAGAGAACTCTCAGACTACAATGTTGAATCAGAGAAATCAGTTTTAGCATAGGCCTACAATGAAAATACAAATGGGATGGACGCATAGGAGACAAACTTTAGTGTTTCTCCAACAAATTCTAACTGTAAGGTGAAACTAACATGCAGGAGCTTCAATGGCTTTGCATAGATATTGACTAAAGGTATTGAAAGTTGCATTGCAATCGATCACTTTACTCAGGATGGTTTTGCATTATTACATAGGTTTATGTGCCCAATTTCATGCAATGGCATGTCAAATGAAAATTCAGAATAATGGGAGAGATACACGACTAACAGATAACTATACAAGATGGAATCACATACTGAAAGTGGATATGCTATGACTGTACAAGAACAAAAATTATAGAGAATCTCTCATGCAGATACCACAACAAAACTTGGGCACAATAATCTCCCAGATATCAGAGAAAAATAGACAAGGATATTGCAAGCCTCAACGCCATATGTGTATCAAAACTCATCAAAAGAACCTCAAATGCTTGTTAATATCTAAAACCCTTAATATAGAAGCACAATTAGCTCACAAAAAGTGTACAAGAGTGCCAACATAACTGATTCACAACTTGATCATGGCAGATGTGGCAAGCAGTGCTTGATTTCTTTGCATATCTAACTTGAGAAGAATAGAGTAACATACCTTACCAAAATACCAAAAATTGTTGGTTGAATAAAGAAAGCCATGGCTCACCTTACATTTCTTCCAACACCACCTGCACAATTGATGGATTCTCCAGGTTCTAGTCGAAGCTGCACCCTGAGCATCCAAACGACTGCACATTGATGTTCCAAATCTGAAAAAAAGGAAGAAAACAGGAATCGAATTGGAAAATGCAACGCAGATGAATTGTAGGAGCATAAAAACTTAATCTCACAATATATACAAATTTCTGAAGCAGATGAGGTTTTGTGGCCACAAACTTGATAATCTAGCTTCAGGTGGCACAACAGCTAGCTCCAAGCAGACCATCAGGGGCAGAGCCACAGGGGGCAACCTAGGCAGTGCCCAGCGCCAATAGGCAGCAGAGGCAGTTGACTGAGTCTGCAACAAATTAGGGGACTTAAATGTACAGCTTCGTGTACTGTACGTATAAAAACAGGTTACTCTGAAAAGGTTGGCACAGATGGTAACGATTATTTTGAGCTAAAAAACTAGGATTCTTCATATTGCTATGTCATACAAATAAATAGAGTAGGAAACTAAAAATCGATTGACATTTTGTAGCAACACTGAACTAGTAAGAAAAATATCAGGCAAAAAATCCCTTGCAGTAATCTGTAAAGGATAGACACAAATAAGCTATATCTAGTGAGCTAAACAACCTCCAGGCTCACTTTGTGCAACAAGGAAAAAAAAATAGAGAATTACCCAGGGGAGCAGATCATAGATCGATTTTAATGGCAGCTGAGATCATGCCATTAAAAGTGCAATCAACACTCTTTCAACGAGAAGTAGATCACACATTAGGCTCTCATAATTACCAGCACACTCAAAGCAAAGTTGTTAATATCACTATCATTTAATATCTGTTAAAAGGTGAAAACAATAGTGGGAAACTACATAATAAAACATTCTGACAAAACACATGAAGGACACTCATATTGAAAAATAAATGTTTCGACACCTGTACTTTGTGTGAACATTTTTACAAACAAATTTCCTTTAAGGGTTTGCTTTGTCTAATATTGGTTGGACCAGAGTTTGTAATAACAATGTTTAAGACTGAACATTGATCGAGAAAAAGATAGCTTGAACAGAAAAGAACAAACAATTAAACAGAGGAATTTCCGCAACAGGAAGAAGCACCCAACCTCCACAATGACAGGCTCATCAGTGAGTCAAATGAACCACAAGATACACTGATAGATAGTGCATAACTACTCCCACTGTGCCACATGTAATTGACAATATTCCCCAAACATCTTTTAAGCCCGATTATTAGTTGCATATATTAGCATGTATATGTTACAATGATGAAAACCACTCCAGTTGACATGAATGTAGTATTTGCAACAACAATGTTAGCCGGGCCCGAACTGGACGACCATAAAAACTAAAAAATGCAGCAAAACTGTACCTACAGGGTACATGTAATGCATGATATGTAGCTACAATTACCGTCATGACCATCCAGGCGACACCTTGGCCCTTTGGGCGCCACGCTAGAACCTGATCCAAACTGAGCTCCAGCTGCCAGCTCCTTGTGCCTTTAGAATACGGGCAGAATTAAGATAAACTCAGAAGAGAGAAATAAAGTAATAACTAATGAGTGAAAGCAATAAAACCAGCATATTGAAACATTGCATGGGGTGGTTTTGCACGTAAAAGGAAGATATAATTAAATCCAAGAATAATAAAACTGATTGTACATGAAACCCAACATATCCGGGCACATCATATTTTGCTCATTAAAATATATGATTGGTTTATGTGATGATGACGAGCCTGATTGCACTTCCCATTGCCGCAATCATAAAAAAACATTTTGTAGAGTTCATCAAACCTAGCAGCAAATACCCTCGCCAGAAAAGAATATTTCTGAATATTTCTGCAGCAGGTTCAATAAATAAATGAAGGCCATGGTTGCATTTATATGCAAAAATCCTAATTAAAATGCATATATATTCTACAAGGAACAAGCATGTAAAGCCAAATGAGTGTTGCATTAAACTTTGGTTTGAATCTAGAAACATATAATATTTTGATCAACGCAACTGGATGGGAATTAAATCACCAAATCCTTCTCCACGAGTAACTAAAAGCAACATGGAACCAGCATTGGCAGCCCACAAAGTCGCCTTGCTGCAATTGAACCACAATTGGTTATGCAGATTAATCAAAGTTTGTTTCCTGAGCAATCAGTGCACACCAAAGCCGTGATAACAAAATCTCCTGCAGCTCAAAAATCAGAAAAATAATAGTTTTTAATACAAACTAATTCGTTCAAGAGGCGAACACAGAACAAAATCGTGAAAAAAAATGCTAGCCAGATACGTACTCTGTTCCATCAGATGCTGAACAAATCGATCATGGTGGAGCGATCTCGTGGTGGATCCAGCACCGGGTCGCCTAGGCGTGGCATGTGGAACTGCTAGGGGCCACGCTGCATCCAGGACGCGGTGGTGGCCAGCTTTCTCGGACGCTAGTTACGCCACGACGTGCGGCATCCACGACGGAAGGGGGCCGCGACGTCGTCGTGGGGTGGGAGGCCAGCAACCGGGGTGGAGGGGAGGACGCCGCCGCCGGACGGATGAGGCACTGCCGCTCGGTGACGAGGCCGTAGATGCAGCGGTCGAAGGGTGCGGAGGCGTCGGGTGGCCGCGGAACCCGCCTCGGATGCTACGAGCCCGCGCCGAAGCAGTGAGCAGGGGCGCGGCGGTGGAGCTGAGGTCCTGCGGCGAGGGCGGCAGCCGAGCTGAACTCGTGAGCCTAGGGCGTCGGCAGGAGCGGCGGTGAGCCGGGTCCGTGCGGTGATGGGGATGGAAAGCAACCGACGCCTCCAGGCAGGCTCCCACGATCCATGAATATATCGAAACAAAAAATTGTAATGAAAAAAGAAAATATAATAATAAATAAAAGGAGGTGTGTGCGGTGGGAAACGGAAGACGGGCCAGCGCCAGCGTTGACTCGCGCATCCGCCATAGGTTCGCTCGCGCCCGCGCATGGCTGCGTCGTCTGGTTTGCTCGGGTAGTGATTATTAATCACTACCCAGGGTAATATATAGAATACCTATATATATATATATATATATATATATATATATATATATATATATATAGGTCGACTCTTTCCCAACAAATAAACTATCAACCTCAAAAAAAGTGGAATTAATTTAATGAATTAATATATTTTTCTGTAACAAAAACAATTAACTATTAAACAAATAAGCTATGCCAATGAAAAGATTGGTCGTTTTTGGGTAGTTATAAAATTCTCATACTTCTTCGACTCGAATAACAAAAGAAAGAATGCTATAAGTAAAATTAAGGTCTTTGCTTTTACTTATAGCATTCTTTCTTTTACCTAAAAGAACTCCAAATAAAAAATAAGAAAAGTACGATTTTTTTTTGAATCCATTCTATCCAATGAACAGTTCATATATATATATATATATATATATATAGCAGATTGTGATGTTGTGTCCTGCATCAGCGATGTGAGGGACTGAGGGTACATAACACATTGGTCCTACTATTCTCACTGACTTATTACATGCTATACCACATGCGAAGTTATGACATACGGAATATATTAGGTATTGTTTTGTAAACAAATGGAGCAGTGACCACGGACTGAATTGAGTGACTGAATGAGTCTGTGACGATCAAAATCGTCAGAAGGACAGCTAGGCCGAGTTTTAAGGTCGGTTGGGCCGAGTGTACTGCCTATTTGGGATCGTGCATGAAAGAAGCAGATTCAGTTATCTCCACGAATCGGCTCAGTTATCATGTGAATCTAAGAAGCAGCACAGATAGCCAATGAAGGGCTCGTTTGGTTGCTCCGGCTTGATTCCTGCCCATGAACCGATCCAAGCCAGGTTGCAGTGAATCCAACAGGATCCACTCATTCCTTGTTCTCTTGCAATCCTGGACAGGATCCATTCCAACACCTAAAACCTTGTGTTCGGTTGCCGGTTGCTCAGGCTTGATTCCTGCCCCTAAATGATTTGCTAGCTGGCTGCATCACATGTTGCTCTGACAGGCTAATCTTGGGCCGTCCAGCGTGCCCAGCGCGGGGGAAGCATGAGAGGCACGATCCGGTTCCAGAGCGGAAGGCGCTGTTGGTGCTGCTCAGCAAGCTTGAGGGACGCCCAGTCGACACGGCGTCATGCACTCCAGTCCCCGAGCTAAAGAGCAAGTTCCGGAACCACTTCGGCGAGTGCGGTTCATCCGGCAAGCGAGAGCGGCTGCGTGAGATCTTCCCCATGCTACGGATCGGGTGTGTTGGCGGCACCGGTGGGGAGATCCCGACTGAGCGGAGCCGTAGACGCGGGCCGCGGCCTTCACCCACCTTCGTCGCACAATAGTTTTATTTTTTAGTACATCCATTTCGCGCCACCGTTACTGACCGGTGATTCTTGTCGGTGTGCTTTAAAGACGCTTCGGCCAATTCTTTTTGGCTAAGGTGTGCGGCGTGTAAGACTCTAATTTCCCTTAATGCAATACGTGCCAATGGTACGCTTTCAAGAAAAAAAAAAAACAGGCTAATCTCAACTAGTTGTGCACAGCTCAACAAGAATGACCGACTCTCTTTTTGATATATGCAAAAAAGCTAGACGATCACAAGATATATATCTAAAACATTGTTTTAAATGCCTGTACGAGTATATATCTATACTGTCCAGAATCCAAGCACAAGATACCCATACAAGTATATATATAATATCCAGATTCAATTATCACACACATAAACTGCCGTTGCATATTCAGACATGTTAGAATTTGGACAGTACAAGGCTTCAATGTAATAAGAGAACCTGAACTTGGTTTTGAGAACTTTTTGACGGTACAAGAAAAAAAAAAAACCCACAGAAAAGGACTTCAACACATTAGAATGACACTTGGATAGTGCAAACAGCCAACCAGGACACTGAGTTGCAGAATCAACCTTGAACTTAACCTTGAAACCCTGCAATTACACAAGATCAATGATATAAGATATAAGGCTATAGATTGGACATTTCAGGCTATAATTAAACAACAATATTCATATAAAACAATTAAACAACAATACTCATATAAAGGAAACCGACAAACTGAAGGTTATTCAGTCTTTTTAATAAAGAGATTACAGAGTTGAGAGGAATGATGGTTGTGTCATCAGAGATTACAGGGTTCAAGGCTGCAAGGAAAGGGCAGCTTGTTACATGTGAGTGATTATAGCAGCTGTACTTTTGTATGTCAAAATGTTCAGGGCCTTATATCTTATGAAAAATAGAATATTCAGATGTTTAGAGATAGAGCGCTCGAGAGTACTTCGGTCAGTTCATATAACTAGCACTAGTGGTCACACAACAGCATATAACTCCTATTATATTCATGCAACCGGCTTTGCAAGAAATATGATAGGTGATGATGAAATGATGAGATGATCATTTCGTGAAGGCACTTGCTTGCTAATCACCAATCATATAGTTGCTAGTACTATTGTTCGGTTCAGAAAAGTGAATTGCTCTCAATATCTGCAGCATATGTTATTATCTGCATACTGAATTGCTCCGTTCGGTTCAGAAAACTGAATTGCTCTGAATATTTTGAGTGGAGATGGAAAATGTAAGTGTGACAGTATCATTCTGAACAAAGCGAAGTGTGACAGTAACATTCAGATATTCAGGCATATTCACACTAGCATTCTAAACCTAGCATTCAGGCTAACAGAGGAGCATCTTTCCATTCAGGCTAACACAGCAAGCTAGCACGTTGGCCTCGGCGAGATTGGGCGGCAGCAGAGGCCTCTGCGAATATATGATGTGGCAGTAGTATGTACGGCTCCGTGTTAACAAAAATCTACTTACTGACATTCCGAATTTGCGATTGGATGATTTGCAATTCAGTGCAGTTCCTCAACTGCCCGCTATCTGATTGGACGTTTGACACGAACCTTGAGGCTCAAATAGATCACTACCTCACGGTTCTGCATTTCTACTGGACAAAAGTGAATGTTTGCACAAAACTTGGAACACTAGTGCACTGCAGCAGAGTTTGTTTTTTCAGGGTCAGACAAATATGTAGCACAAAAGTCGAGTCTGTTTTTTCAGGGCCAGAGAAATATATAGCACAGAAGTTCAGTTGCAGTTTGACAAAATGATCTGAACAAACTCTTTTTTTCTCAAACAAAGCAATGTTGTTGGAGCCTACAGAGTATCACACTAATCATGTCTAGAGCAAATATTTTTCTATAATTGGCCAATCAGTGGGATGGCCGATATATATATCTCGGCATGCAGAGAACCTGCTCGGACGCAGATGATATCTGTAGAAAAGAAATCAGTCGGACTAGCAGAAGTTGACATAAAGCAAGTCAAAGATGACATGACTGATGTATTTTTCATGGAGATTGTCAGAGCTCAAGTTGTGAAACGAGTTGTCTGGGGTATGGAGAATTTTATTGTCAGATAAGAGGCCGATGAATCCAAATGATTTTTGATTCATTCATCTTGGCTATTCGTCGGGCTACGTCAGGTTATGCATAGGTGGGAGAATTTCTGGTACAAGAGTCCAAATACTATACGTTTTCTACAGATGCATATACCTGTATATACTATGACAAGTTTCAGAAACCCGAGAACGAAGAAAACACTAATCGCTATTCTCAGGCCATCACAGAAGTTAACATTGAGGGAATCCCAGAGATAAGCATGCTTGGCGTCTCTGCTTCCCGCATCAACTGCGCTCGGGGGCCTGAGCCCGTCGCGCAAAAACAGGATTTTCTTGGCATTGAAAATCAAAATCGAGTCGGCTCAGGAACAACTCATGCTATGGACAAGCAAATTCTGGCATTTGCATGGATGTCGGAAGCTAAAGACACAGAAAAATCCTGCTCGCCGTCATCAGGTCGTCACAGGAATTGTACAACGAAAGTGATCATCTATATGGATGCTATACAATTCCATGCATAAAATATAAATCCATCTTACTAAACTAAACATATAATCATAGCAGGCATAAACACATAATAATAATAAAAATATAATAATTATATAGATCAAAACCATAACAATAGTATATCAATAATAATACTTACAGATCGAATCCAAGAGCGAAGAACAATGCTCTTGCTATTGCTTGACTATCAGAAACTCAAGATGAACTTGATCTTGAACTAGAACTAACTAGATAGCTAGCTACTTCTAGTATATGATGAACTAGGGCTTAGGTCTAGACTTGGTTGGACTTGGTGAGAATGATTGATAATGAATATTGATTGTGAATTATGATAGCCCGGGGTCATTTGGTCTTCTTATATAGTACTTGGCGATGAACGTCAACCCTTAGATCAAACCGACCTTCAACAATGGTGTAGATACAACCTTAAAGTCGGTAGTAAACCGACCTAGAAAGGAGAGGTTGACAGGTGGGACCCACCTGGCGGCCGCCAATGGCCTGCCTCCTCTTGGCCTCTAGTTTCTTCTGGTGTTCTCTGGTACCTTCTAGAATGTTTTAGTCCACTTTTCGGGTTGAGTTACTTCACGGTCAAGTCTTTTCATCATATGTATTGTATATTCTGAACTTTCTCCATTATTCTCTGCATTTATCAATCGAGTCCCTGGAAAGTCACAGAATACCAAAACTCGTGGAATTACGTTAGTTAGACCCCTAGACTTTATGTTTGTCTTCATCTTGAGCCCTTGTTTCATGTTAAATAACATATAAAATTGAGCTATAACAGGTGTCAACATGCGCCCGACTTCAGTTCCATAGACCGCGACATTGTCCTCGGCTACGTCGACCACAGCGTGCTCCACCACGCCCGACTTGGCTTTGACGACCGCGGCGAGCTCCTCTGCATACACCTCGGCTTCGATGATCATGAAGAGCTCCTGCACTCGCCATGGCTCTGTGTCGTGCGTGCTCGTTGTAGCCGTGGACGGTGCCATGCTCCTCCGTGTCGTCGTCGGCGCCGCCCTGGCGTGCCCCTCCTGAAGATCTCTAGTTTGGTTTTGGATAATTAGTGACATCTAAGGACTAATCTCTCGATGCGAAGTGTTTGATTAGATTGGAGATTGGTCGTGTCAAGTTTGGAGCATGGTGATCATGGAGGATGGATCGAGGTGATCTAAAAGGTGATCAAGCGTCCAACTTGTCAAGGTTTGGAGATCAATTGAGCCCCAAGGCAAAGGTATAACCATAGGGCCTTTTAATTTTACACTCAAGACACCATAGAGGGTGTGAGTGATTATAGGATCGATAAGCCGTACTATAAAGAGGGGAAAACTATCGTACATATCGATCCTCATGTGCCTTTAGGTTCAAAATTCATATGCATGCATTCTAACCTAAAGAGCTAACTCCGCACTTGACTAAAATGGTTTTGAAAATGCTAACACTTGGTGTCGGGGTGTTCTTCGACGTCTTTGGTAACAAGAATCAAGTGGCGGAAGTCGGTTTGGAGCAAAGGCGAAGGAACGGCGACACAACGGCCGAATTTTGCATTTCGAGGCGGCCGGGGACGCGGTGACCGCACCCGCGGACCGGAAGCATGCAGATCCAACCGGACGCATGCAGATCCAACCGGACGCACCGGTGAGTGAGTCCGGTCGAAGTTCTGAGAGCATGTTTTTGTGGTCTCGGTGAGGATTGACCGGACGCATGCACAAGAACCTTGCATCGGATACAATATTCCCTCGACCGGACACATGCGCGAGGGGTTCTAAATTTGGCAAGTTGGGTTTGTCGGTTCGGCCCGGGACTCATCGGCCAGGACTCATGGACGAGTTCGGTCGGGCGCGTCGGTTGGCCATGAGACTTGCATGTTCCTCCCCAACGGCTCCATTTTGTGGTGGAGCCTATTTATACCCATTTGGCCGGCCATTGCTCTCTCTCTTGGACATTTGAATCATTGCTAACACACTAGAGCTGAGCAACAACTCTCCCTCTCTCTTATTCTTGCTTGTGAGCTTCATTCTTGAGAGAAGAGGTGATCCAAGTGCGTTTGCATTGAGTTCTTGCATCTAGAGGCACTTGTGGATCGTTGCGAGATGGTTGGTTTCCTTTTTTCTCTTGGAGACACCGCTCCTAGCCGGCTTGGTGGATTGGTGGAGTTGTTGGTAAGAAAAGGTGATTGTTCTTGGCCACCTCAGGGCAAATTTGTGAGAGGATCACACACTCCTCGTCGGGAAGACAAAGTGTAAGGAATACATTGCTCGTGTCTTGGGTACCTCACTTGTGAGTGGTGTGTTGAGACTAGCAAGGGCACCGCCTAGCTCAAACACCATCCTTGTGTTGGGTCGGACAAAGGAGACTAACTTGTCGGTGTACAAGTGAACTCCGGTCAACACATCGGCGTGTCTCTTGTCCCGGTGATTGGTTCATCGTCTATTGTATTGATTGATCATCCTCTTCCGGTGATTGGTTCATTGCCTCTACAAGTCGGTATAACAAGCTTGATTTTTTTTTTTGAAAGCGTGCATATTGCACGTCTTTGCATTAAGGGAAAATAGAGTTTTGCAATACAACCACTAGTTCATTGGCGAGATCTTTGTGAGACTTAGTGGCAACACACTAACACGAATCGCCCGGCTTCAACGGCGCTGCTGGGTAGTTGTACTAAAGGGGAGAACTATGGTGCGACTAATCTTGGCGCAGGGTTCAGATGCCCTCGGCCGGCTCCACCCACGAGCCGGGCTTCATCGGGGAACGGCTCCGCGACGGTGTCCCGGTGCGGAGAGGGCACCTCATTGACGGCGGTCGTGGAACTTGGCCACAAGCGACGGTCCGCGAAGTTGCGCCGGATCGTCTGCACGCTTGCCCTCCCACTTGTTGAGCATCACGTGGTGGGCTTGACGCTTGGGCCTCGAATCGCGGTAGACCGACTTCGCCGCGAGTCTCGAGCTTCGTCGAATGGAGCGGGACCCATGGACGAGGTGCGACGCACGACGCCGGTCGGCATGGAGAGCGGGGGCTCCTTGATAGGGACCACCGGGGAGCCGAGGAAGTCTGCAACGAACGCTTCAGCAGGTGGTTCCCGGACCCTTGTCTTTGTAGCTTCCGGCCGGGCAGCGCATCCCCAAGCACTGCCCCGCCCAATGGCCGCCCTACCGGAAAGCGTCCGCGGTTGCCGTGGTGGCCGAGCGGCTGTTCTCGACCGACACAGTAGTCTCCACGGAAAGGATGGGCGCCTGCTGAGTGTCACCGCCGGCGAGGCGCGGTTCGGTGCACCGCCCCTTGGCCGCCATTGTACGGCAGCGCCCCGGCAGCACCACCGTCGGGCATCTCGTGAGTCGGCAAAGCAGCAGTAGGCGGCGCAGAGACGTGCGTAACCAGCTGAGAGTGCGACCCCAGCCCCGGCGAACCCACCGGCCGAGGGTCTAGCACCACCTCCGTAGTGGGCTGCGGGAGAAGCAGCGCCCGGAGCGGCGTCGTCATCCCGCATGCAGCCCCATTGCCGAGCAGGTCTCCTTGGTGGGAGTAGGTGAAGACAATCGGGCAGAGGCTCACGATCCACGTAGTCTCCAGCCGCAACCACCGCCCGGTCTCCCCATCAGGCTCGACGGTGGCCGCAGGCGGCAGTAGCTCGCTGAGCGCAAAGTCGACTCACCAATCACAGGGAGGAATGGACTGTAGTCGAAGGGGTGGCACCGAGGTGGACGGAGGCGTGACGAGGGTAGCCACGAGCTCGTCGATCATCGGGTCCACTCGAGCAGGGGGGACAACGTCCACAAGCAGGTCTTGCGCGAGCGAGTCATCGGGCGCGGCGTCGTTGTCCACCAGGTGCAATTGCCTGAGGCGAACACCCAGGTGTAGTGGGGCCGAAGACGAGATGATCGGGCAAAGGACCTAACCCACGAAGGTGCGTCGACGCCCAGTGTTGACGGTAATTAACTACATAAAAAACACCGTCAACACCTGCACAAAACATTCACTTTTGACTACCAAACTTAGTGATAGGGCTTGAAACTAATTCATTCCACGAGTTTTGGTATTTTCAAATGCAATGCAGGAATTCTTAAATTATCGTCAAAAGAAAGTATCTTCAATGGTAAAACGAAGTACACCATCTCGGAGAGCTCGTCACGCTGATCGAAATGGATATATTACTTGATATATTTGGACTCGGATGGAAAAGATATGGACAAAACAAGATGAACATGAAATGAAGGTGTCAGCCATGCACGACCAACCGGAACGCGACACGTGGCAGCTCAACAGCAGAAACAGCCCTGGCAGGCGGGCCCGGCTGCTCCCCAACGGGCGAGCGTGGCATGCCCAAGCGCACGCTGACAGGAGGGCCCCGCGTGAGCAGCACTGTCGGCCATGGGGAACCACCGACGCGGGCCGCGAACCAGAATACGACACGTGGCCTGGCTGCCCCCCCCACGCGGACGCGCGCGCGCGATTCAAACCGCCGGCGCGCGGCTTTCCCCCCTCAGCCGGCCACGTGGCGCGCTCGTACAGGCGGAGGAGAGGCCGTACGACTCCCGCGCGGGAGCGCGCGCACGCGAGGCGGTGGTCCGTCCGCTCGGCCGGCAGGCCACGTGGCGAGCTCTGGATGGATCCCGCAAGGCGGCAACGCGGTTCGCCCGCTCGGACGCGCCTGGGCCGCGGTTTGAGGCCCGGTTCGGCCGGTTCAGCTGCCCGCGCCCCCGGATTACCTTCCAGAAATGGCAGACAGTGCATATCCGTCCGGTTCGGCTCCGGTTCACCGCCTTAGAGGCCGGTTTTGCTCCGGTTTTCGACGTAGCTCGTTAGGAAAGTTTAATACCGTCATTGTGTAGGACGGTTGCATGCCCAGGAGGTGGTAGAAAATATTTCCTTGTATAGGGATTGCCTCTCTCCCCTCTCTCCTATATAAAGAGGCCATCCCCTCTCATGTAACACACCAATTTCAAAGGTAAAGAGCTCTCCCTCTCTTAGTAGAGCTCTTCTACCACTCATAATAAAGGAGTTACAAGCACAAGTGAGCAAGAGAGAGAGTCTTCTATCTCTACCACTATTCTAATTCTAGAGAGTGAGAGAGGAAAGGCTAGAAGGAAACTTGATTCCTTCTACCTGGAGTTGTCGGTCCGCCCCCGGTGTACCGCGGTTCCTAGGAGGACGGAGTGCCGGACTTGTCGGTACCCACCTCGCTTGTACCTCTACAATCTACTTACGCTTGGGTAAGAAGTTTGTGATTATCTTTCGCCTATTACTTTTCAAGCATATTATCTTAGCCATTTACAATCTTACGGGATTGATAGTCGTCTTTTGGCGGTGCTCTAGTGGAAGGACCCGGGGGACGGGTAAGCCTTGAATTCACCCTAGAGTAGCAATCATCAGTGCAAACGTGGTGTTTGGACTAGTGGTAGCCTATCTTTTGTGGCGCATCCCACGGTTGAGGGGGTAGGCGGCTGGGTTGTGACAGCCTTGTCCGTCCTTTGTAATCCCCTCACGTTCGGGTGTGGCGCAGTGCAATTGCCGGTCTCCATCCCATTTGGGCGATTGCTGGTGCCTGAAGTGAGAAAGTTAACAAGCTCAGAAAATCCCTGCCTGGAAACTTAAGCCCATAGAGATACCTCACCACTCTTAGAACATAACCTTGCCTTGGGTAGACGTTATTCAAAAAGCCCTCTGCGCAGCCGTCCCTGTGGAAAATACGATACCCTGAATACTTCCGGGTCAAAGCTATAACGACAATTCTGTACGCTTGCGGATTCTTCTGCGACGTTAAGAAACGTCAACACCCAGCCACCCCGCCGACGCCCCAGCCACCTCAGGCTCGACGGCGGCCTGGCGGTCATATGCACCGCGTGTAGGGTCCTGGACATGGCATCGAGGCTCCATCCCCCTGCGCACGGAGGAGTGCTATGGCGGGAGGCGGCGACGATGGCTGCAGGTCCTCGCCCTGTGCCGCGTGCTGAGGCAGATGAGGCAGCGTGGCGGAGCGGAGCAGCGAGCAACAACGTGATCCCGGCCCGGGCGGTTGAAGGATAGCCCGACTAGGGGATGGGGTACAGCCGCCCCCGCGACGAGTGGTGGGCGGGCACGCCGTGGCAGACGCCGACGCCGCTGGACGAGAGTGAAGCCATCGTTGTCGATGATGCGCGCTACGGGAGGAGAGCACTCGGCCGGTCCGCGCCCGCGGCCACGACGACCGCGAGGTCGGCGGCCGCCGGCCCAGCCCGCTGGTGGGTGGGGATGCGCTGGTCGGGGTCGGGAGCCCACGCGTGGCCAGCACCCGAGCCATAGGGGCGTCGCCGGGAGGCAGAGGAAGGCCGACGGCGGCGGCGACGCCGTTTGCGCCCGGATCGGTAGGATCCGTTGCCGGTGCATCGTCCGTAGACGGCGGGGGGGCTTCACGGACCCTCCAGCGTGGTCCACGACCGTTGGTATTTCTTACGCACGCAGATAAATCCGCAAGCGCACGGATACCGTTGTAGCTTTCACCCGGAAGTATTCAGTGGTATCGTATTTTCCACGAGGAACGGAAGTGTACTAGAGATGGAACGAGGTCGCCCAAGGTAAGAATAGAGATAATGTTTTTAGTAGGACGAGAGGGTTTTCTAAGCTTAGCCCAAGGTCACTAGATGACTAAAGTCTCGGCTTACTACACTTGCTTACTTCGAGCATTTGTTCCTTTCCGATTCGAAAAAAGACGGGAAACGGTAATCGGGAGAAGGCAGACCTAAAGCTCTACGAAAGCACCAACCCGAACGTGGTGGAATACAAAGGCCCGGTCGGAGCTGTCACCCCCGGGGCTACCACAACTATCCGTGGGATTGGCGCAATCTCGGTAACCGATAGTCTAGACACCACGTCTACACTAACGATTCTGAAACTAGTCACAATTTATAACTAGAACCTTCGATTCGAGCGAAGATCCCGCAAGCAAGTAAGTGAGCACTAAACTTTAGTCAAAGAGATTACTAGGGAATTGCAAAGAAGGCGGATATTACTCACGAAGGAGTCGGCTCAAGTAGAGGTACAAATTGGAGGAGAACCCGACAAGCCCGGCTATGCCTCCGCTCTTCCCTCCTCTCTCTTCCTCTTTTCTAAAATATACAACTAGGTGGAGAACACCTAGAGGGACACCACTACAAGGTATTGGATGTAGAAATGAGAAGCTCTTGTGTAGAATGTAGAATGTGTGTCTTACAATGAAGGAGAGGGCCTCTATATATAGGAGAGGGGGAGAGAGGCAAAGGGAATACAAGGAAACATTTCCTGCCGCCTCCTAGGCCATGCAACCGACCCTCCTATGACGGTATTAAACTTTCCTTCTGAACTGCGTTGAAAACCGGCGAAGAACCGGCCCAGAAGGTGCCGAACCGGAGCTAAACCGAAGGAACCGCGCGTAGTCAGCATTTCTGGAAGGTAAACTGGAGTCGGTGGGCCAAAACCGGCCGGTCCGGGTGGTCCAACCGCCCCTAGGCCGCGAGGGACCGGGCAACCGCCTTCCCCTCCATCCCGGGTGCCGCCACGTCGTTCGCCCCGGGCCGGCCGAGCCGCGTAGGCTTCACGCCGCCTTGCGCACGGGAAAGGCCGCACACCGCTCCGTCCGGCCTATCCTAGAGCGCCACGCGTGGCGGGGAGGGTCCGCCCGTTTGAAATCCCCGGCGCGCGCACGCGCGTCGCCCGCGCTGGGAGCCGGGCGCCACATGCCGCTGTGTAGTGGTGGCCCGGGGACGCCGGTTCCCACCGGGGACCGCCTGGTCGTGGGGCCCCACCCGTCGCACGCGTGGGGGGCAGCCGGGCCCGTCTGTTCGCGGTGGTTGGCGTTGACTCGGGGGTGCTGGCGTCGCCGATGATGTCAGCACTCCTTTTTAATTTGAAAATTTCATAACTTATTATTGGGAGCTCCAAAAATAGCAAATAATATGTCCGTTTCGATCAAGACGACGAGCTCTTCGCAATGGTATACTCCGTTTTGTATTTTGAGATAGTTTTTACCTGCAAAAAATATAAATCCCTGCAACACCGTTGAAACATCGAAACTCGTGGAACTCGTCGGATAAATAATATTTTATTATGATATAACAATCGATATTTTAATGCACTTTGACGGTTAAAATATATACCATAACGACCGTCAACAAGCTCCCCCACTTGGATCTTTGCTCATCTCGAGCAAAGGCTAAAGATAAAGTGAGTATAGTGGTTCAATCTCCAAGATGTAGACCCGCATACAAGTTATTCGGGCCTCACCCGCTTTGTGAGCATTCAAAGTAGCTACCATGTTATCTTGGACGATTGAGCAATGAAACGGCATGAATTCGTGTCTCCTTGCTACTACTCATGTGCAAAGACTTGGTCGATTTTTGAATTTTTAAAGATAAAATAGCAATGCTTCCTTGGTTGATCCTCACATAGTCACTCATTTTGTGTTTCCTTACCAAAGCACTCATCTCTCTCACTCATCCTATCTTTTTGCAGGGTTTAGTGGATCTTTGAGTGGAGTGATGCATACGTACCTCTGTATGTTTTGTCGGGTCAAGCTTTGGATCGTTGGAAAGAGGTGCCATACACCTAGATCCAAAGATACAAAAGTGTGTGGAAAATATTTGTGGTATTTTTATGGTTACTCCTTGACTCATGATCTCTTTTCTCTTTTTGTATGCTTTTAGAGAGATACAGGCTACTACTTTTTTTTTTCTTCTTTTTTTTTTGGAGATGTGGGCTCTACTCGCCCGCGGACACGTGTCCATTATTCATCTCTTTTTCTTTTCTTTTTCTGTAGCCTGTATCTTCTTTCTGCATGATATTTTTCTGATAACAGGAGATGATCATGGTGTAACTTGGATGGAGTATTTATTTTGTGGATGGTATGGATGCATGTTGTGCGCAATTCTCATTGTGAGAATCGGCGTGTATATGTGGGTGTACGTGTTTTTCGATCTTGGGAGTATGAGCCTCTCTCAACGCAGATCACGGAGCCTGACAAAACTCAATACAACAGGTAGTAGCTATAGTGGATATTCATGTCATTATTCAGGCTTTGGTAGGATTTGTCTAAGTCAAACCAGGAGCATTCTTTATTTGAATTTTTGAAATAAAACCAAGTCTCATTGCATAAGAGAGCAAGTGTCGAGTCATTCTACCATATCTCAAAACTCAATTGTTTAGATGAACATGGGGTCCCTAACAGGTAGTTGCTCAACAAAGTATGGTTTTTTTTTTTTTGGGGGAATAAAGTGTATGCATGCCATGAATCAATTGGAAGACTAGAGATGGAGCATTTCATAAAAAGTTCAGATTTATTTATGCATGTATGAAGAGGAGATAAATATCACAAATCAAAGTGTAATTTATGTCACATTTTTTTGCGTACCTTTGATTTATGAGAGTGGTGTGTGCGTCTCCCCACACTTGTTTTTGTACCTTTGCATACACGAGTACTTTTACCGGCAAAGCATGTGGATGGAGTTTTGAAGTTCTTTGCAGCGGTTGATTTGTCACACATGATCCAACTCAGGCAATCATCAAGGCTTTGAGCCACACACATGTATGTTGTGTATAGATCATAAGCTTTGATGATAGCAAAGGTCAAGAGGAGAATCCTCATCGCCTCTCTTGTTTTATTATATTTTTTATACATATCTTTTTTTTTTTTTCTCTCTCTTTTTTTTCTATTTTTTTCTTATTTTTTTTTCAATCCTCTTTTTTTTTAGCAAGGCCAGGCTCACATCACTTTTTTTTTTTTATCCCTTGGTGTGTGTGGAACTCGTACTTGCACCTTCCTCCCCACACTTGACCTTTTGTGCAAAATTCAAGTGTTCAAGGTCGTGGTCTCCTTTTGAGTGTGTTCCATCAATCAAGAGCATCAAAGTTTAGTGTTGATGTAGCCCCATGTTTTCGAGCATCACATGCTTCTTAGTCTCTACCTGGAATGGTTAGCGACAAGAATACCCGAAGGTGCATACTAGCTCGATAACTTATTCTTGCTTTTATTAATAAGAAAAGTTTTTTTTCTTTTGTAAAGAACAACTTTATTCAAAGAGCGGGTTATCTCCCGAAAGTGCTTTTATTTAAAGACGAAATCTCATCTTTGGGAAACCTTTTTGAATTTAAAACCAATGTTGGTGAAGTGGTTTCCCCTCCAACACCAACCTTTGAGGGTTGATCTATAAAGCTCATGCCAAAACACTATGAGATTTGCAAAATTTGTGATACACAAAAACATCTACAACAACCCTTTCAAAGCTTTTGTGGACAGAGAGAATGTAGGGGTTGTAGGTCATGCTAGTGCTGGTAGAGTTACAGATCATTTTGGGAAAAATTTCATATGAGCATGGAATGGATGGGACATTTAGAATGTAACTTCCATGTTCATCAATGAAATCTCCGGTTGGTGGGGAGCACTTTGTTTCACAAGATAGTTCAAATCCTCCACCAAACATTGATAAGATATTATTAATGCAGAGACTGTCTCAAGCTCTCCCACCGGATTAGCAACGAATTTTGATGAGACATCTTGTGTGCACATAGAGGGAGAGGGTACATGAATGTTTTCTATATGAATTCCGCCCTCTATGTGTTGTGAGTGTCTTTGATGTCTCATATCGGAATTCGAGGCATATGATGATGTTGAATTGGGAAGCTCTAAGGTCCTCCCAAAATCATCATCAACAAAGAGGTCGTCCTCGAATTCAAAGGGGCATGCAAAAGGATGGGATTCTTCATCCCCAAGTGTTTGATAGCATGTTCCCTTAACAGGAGGTTCCTCGACAACCGAATTATGAGAAGAATTTGAAGGAACTTCAAATTCGGTTGTAGGTGCCTCCTCTTGTTGGTCGGGGCTTGACTCTGCTAGACCTTCTTGAAACTCGTCATATATATTAGTGTATGGGGTTTTCTCTAGGATTTTCTCTAAAATGGCTTTCCCCTCACTAATGGATTTATGTTCGAACGAGCCTCCAGAAGAAAGGTCAAGTTGGAGAGCATCTTCTTTGCTAAGACCAAGATAGAAGTGGTCAAGAAGAACATGGTCGGGCAAAGAAAGGTTTGGGCCTGTATTTATAAGACTTAAGAACCTGGCCCAAGATGCTCCTAGAGTCTCCTTCTCTTTTTGTTGAAATCTGAGAATTTCTATTCGAAGGGCAGGGACTCGGGAATTAGGGAAGAAAGCAAGACAAAATTTGTCTCGAAGTTCAACCCAGTTTCCGTGAACACCTCCTACGGTATGAGCATACCATTGGTTCGCTCTACCCAAAAAGGGAGAACAGCTTGATTTCCACTTAATGATCTCTTGTGTCATGCCAGGTAAAACTAGGCAAGAACACAAGTGCTCAAATTCCCGAAGGTGGCTATATGGATTTTCGTCGTCTCGCCCAGAGAAGGGTAGCTCCCGAACCATGGCTATGAAAGCGGGGCGAATTTCATAGCTATTTGTAAGGATGGGTTGTGATGATGGTGGAGGCTCCAACGAATCGCCCTTTGGAGTAGAAAATTTATTGATAAGCGTGAAGTCCATGTGGAAAGGATGGTAGTGGTGGTGGTGAGGTTTATAAAATGGTAAAAATAAAACGGATACACGGACGACTTGGTTCGATCTCAGAATAGCTACCGTTCCCCGGCAACGGCGCCAGAAAGCTTGTTGGTATTTCTTACGCACACAGATAAATCCGCAAGCGCACGGATACCGTTGTAGCTTTCACCCGGAAGTATTCAGGGTATCGTATTTTCCACAGGGAACGGAAGTGTACTAGAGATGGAACGAGGTCGCCCAAGGTAAGAATAGAGATAATATTTTTGGTAGGACGAGAGGGTTTTCTAAGCTTAGCCCAAGGTCACTAGATGACTAAAGTCTTGGCTTACTACACTTGCTTACTTCGGAGCAGCTGTTCCTTTCCGATTCTCGAAAAGACTGGGAAACGGTAATCGGGAGAAGGCAGCCTAAAGCTCTACGAAAGCACCAACCCGAACGTGGTGGAATACAAAGGCCTGGTCGGAGCTGTCACCCCCGGGGCTACCACAACTATCCGTGGGATTGGGCGCAATCTCAGGTAACCGATAGTCTAGACACCACGTCTACACTAACGATTACGAAACTAGTCACAATTTATAACTAGAACCTTCGGTCGAACGGAGATCCCGCAAGCAAGTAAGTGAGCACTAAACTTTAGTCAAAGAGATTACTAGGGAATTGTAAAGAAGGCGGATATTAATCACGAAGGAGTCGGCTCCGTAGAGGTACAAATTGGAGGAGAACCCGACAAGCCGGCTATGCCTCCGCTCTTCCCTCCTCTCTCTTCCTCTTTTCTAAAATATACAACTAGGTGGAGAACACCTAGAGGGACACCACTACAAGGTATTGGATGTAGAAATGAGAAGCTCTTGTGTAGAATGTAGAATGTGTGTCTTACAATGAAGGAGAGGGCCTCTATATATAGGAGAGGGGGGAGAGAGGCAAAGGGAATACAAGGAAACATTTCTGCCGCCTCCTAGGCCATGCAACCGACCCTCCTATGACGGTATTAAACTTTCCTTCCGAGCTGCGTTGAAAAACCGGCGAAGAACCGCCCAGAAGGTTCGAACCGGAGCTAAACCGGGAAGGAACCGCTTGATCGGCATTTCCGGAAGGTAAACCGGAGTCGGTGGGCCAAAACCGCCGGTCAGGGTGGTCCAACCGCCCCTAGGCTGCGGGGACCGGGCAACCGCCTTCCCCCTCCATCCCGGTGTGCCGCCACGCACCGCGGGCCGGCCGAAAGCAGCGTATCGCGCTCACGCGCCCGCACGGGAAAGCCGCACACCGCCTCCGTCCGCCTATCCTAGAGCGCCACGTGGCGGGGAGACCGCCCGTTTGAAATCCAGAGGCGGCAAGACGCTTCGTCCCGCCCCCGCGTGGGAGCCGCCGGCGCGCCACTGCCCGCCGCGGTAGTGGCCGGCGGGGACGTCGGTTCCCCAGTGGGGACACCGCGCTGGTCGTGGGGCCCGCCCATCGCACGCAGCGTTGAGGGCAGCCCCGCCCGTCCGTCACCGGTGGTTGGCGTTGACTTCGGGGTCTTTGGCGTCAGCGATGACGTCGGCACTCCTTTTAATTTGAAAATTTCATAACTTATTATTGGGAGCTCCAAAAATAGCAAATAATATGTCCGTTTCGACAAGACGACGAGCTCTTCGCAATGGTGTACTCCGTTTTGTATTTTGAGATAGTTTTTACCTGCGAAAAAATATAAATCCCTGCAACATCGTTGAAACATCGAAACTTCGTGGAACTCGTCGGATAAATAATATTTTATTATGATATAACATGGAAAATTCGATATTTTAATTGACTTTGACGGTTAAAATATATACCATAACGACCGTCAATAACGACGGAGTCCAGGAACGCTCCCGGTGAGTGGGGGATACGCAGGCGTGCCGCACGGCGGTGGGGGGCCTTCGTCTCGACGATCTCGTCCTCGTTGTCGGAGCAGTCGGAGAAGGGACCGTCAATCCACCGCATACCCTTGGGTCTTCCAGCAGAAGGGACAGAGGTGTAGGTAGACGCCGACGCGGTCGAGCGGCGTCGGGACCCAGATTATCGGTAGTCGCGGGTGAAGCAAGAGGTGACGTGGTCGGAGCAGAAGAACCCACGAGCACCACATCTACATCCACCAACGGCGAAACCTCGCAATGATCCGGGCGAGCAGCACCACATGCTGCTCCAGGCGCTCGGTGAGGCGATGACCGCAGCGCTAGGTCGATGACATGTCGCACGGACACATCCGCATCTACCGACGGAGAAACCTCGCACCGAGCCGGACGAGCAGCGCCACACGCTGCTCCAGGCGAACTCGGCGAGGGAGGTGACGGTCGGCGGTTAGCGGCGATGGCGCGACGAGGTCACCCGGGCGAGTGGCGGCTGGCCGCCGCCGGGAGGACTCCTCCCCCGCATAGCAGACGACGAGGTCTCCCCGACCGGCAGGCTAGGGGGAAGTGGCCGCATCCAGCCACGCTGTTCGCTGGCGCCGCGACAACTCCACCCCCGGCGGCGTGAACGGGCCGAATGGCCATGCGTTGCGGAGGGGCAGGCCGGTCCCAACCGAAGAGGGCGACCGGCGGCGCAAAGCGCCCTTCGCGGGCGTTGGCGGCAGAGGCCGAGTCCCGCTGGCCCGGCGAAGACGGCACGAGGTGGACGACCGCAGCGCCACCGCGGACGGCGCGAGCCTCCGGTCCGCGGATCCGCACGCCGGCACCGGATTGGCGCCGATGGTCCCCAGCGGTGTTGGGCGCCGCCACGACGCAGCAAAGATCGGGGATGGGGGCAGCGAGCTGGGGCGCCGCGAAGGCCACATCCTGGGGCAGCGAGATGGGGAGGCCGAGCTCAAGCCGCAGGGGCCGCAGGGGCGAGCCGGGCGCCGCCAAGGCCACATCCCGCGACGCGTCAGCGTGACGCCGCGTGGCGCGAGGCCGCCGACGCGCCCAGCGGATCGCGCCGCCGAGACGAGGGAGGGCGTGACCGCCAAGCGTCGTACGCAGGGACCCGATCGCGACCGTCCGCGCACCTCCGGTGACGGCCATCGCGGGCGGCGGCAGATCGCAGCTCCTCCACCCGACGATCGTAGTGTCGGCGACGGTCCCGCGCTGGAGACAGGAATAGGAGAGAGAGGGAGTGGAGTAGGCCGGGAGGGGAGGTGGGCGGGGCCGCCGGCGCCGGGATGGCGGCCGGCGGCGGCGGCGGGATGGGGCGGCCGCCGGGAGCGCCCTAGGGCTGCATCGGGGTCCCTTTTTTCCCGCCTACATGTATGATAACAAGCCTCGATCACTTGCTCTTACAATCCTAGCTTATATTGTGTTGTGAGCTAGCCTTGCTTATGTAGTTGTTCATGCTAGCATAAGGATCATATTTAGGATTGTTCACTAGTTAGAGTAGTGACATAGCTTTGAGTGACATAGAGATCATAGAGTATATTTAGAATTGTCACTAGAGACTACAAGACAATAGAGCTAGTGCAAACCGCGATTACACTTGTTATTATACTAATCGCTTTGTTTAGTTGAGTTTGTAGAAATTTTTATAGGCTATTCACCCCCTTTACCCATCAACCTTACACCTCCTCACCTGCTGACTTTTGCCGACGTACTTCTTCCTTAGGAGTCGGACCCGCACACCACCAAGGAGCACTTTGCCAAGGCCTATGAGCTCGTCCTCACTAGCTGCCTGCTCCATCCCGATGACTTCGTTAAGGATCTTTATTTGCATGTACACGCCCACCACTTGTTTGACTCAAGTCCTCAATGGCAACAACTACAGGGCCAGCCACATCCTTCCACCACACCATTGATGTCCCCATCCAGGACGCTACTAGGGGCGTGTTTGCTACACTGGCCCTACCCAGCATGGCCCTCCGGCCTGGCCGTGGCCAGCCGGAGCACGGCTACAACGGTGCAATGTTACGTGTTTGTTTTGCAGCCTAGTTTAGCCTGGCTCAACTGAGATTATGTTTGGTTTCCGGCCCAAAGCGACACGGCTACTCCGCAATGGACATTGGGTACACTTACCACCACAATCTCAGGTTTCTATACTTATGGGCATTTCATCGAACACCCCTGTGGCGTGCTCCACTGCGGCCATGGCCGGCGATTAGCTCATTGAATCCAGAGGTCCATTGCAGAGTAGGTCGCCAACGATGTAGGACTCAAGCACGACGGTGCGGATCCGGGACCCGCGAGCTCGGAGACGCCGGAGATGGTGAAGCCGAAGGCCCCTGGCGGCGGCGGCGAGGAGGTCGAGGGCGCCGGTGCTGGTGCCGGGCGGGAGACCCGACGCTGACCTCATGGAGGCGGCCGGGGCGGAGGGCGTCGCCGGCTTCGAGGTCCGGGCGGAGCACGCAGATGCGGATGAAGCGCTTTGTACACCGCGGGCGGTCGGGCGGACGATGGCCCAGACGGCGGCCGCCGGCGCGTGGATGCGCCGCGCCGGGAGCGAGGAGCATTGGCCCTCCCCTACAGCGTAGCAGATGGTGCGCGTCCACCGTCGACCGCAGGCGCCGACCGCCGTCGTCGTCGGCCCCAGCCCTGCCGGTACCTCCCCACATCTCCGCCCGCACCTCGCTTCTCCATCGGCTCGATTGGATTCTCTGCAACCATGGTCGCCGACGGTGGCCTATGTGGGTGAGAGGCCGGGAGGTGATAGGTGGAGGTGACCAGCGCACCATTGGGCCACCGCTGCTGCTCCCTTCGTCCAGCCGTGAAAAACGGTGGGGGAAGCTTCACCGGGGAGCCCGGCTTGAGGTGCTTTAGATCCCGCGGCGCACGAACTCTAAAGCTGGGCCACAAATATCAAACAGTAGCTACCGCAGCCCGGAGCGCGAGCCACCCTCCTCGTTCGCCGGCAAACACGCCCTAGATTCATGGTCGTCGAGTTCCAATCTAGTCGGTAGCACCTGGGCCTCATCTTATTGCTTGCGTCACCCTACACCAGCGTCTGGTATGCATCGCAGGATGCTTCTGAGATGATCAATACAGGATCCAGTGCTTAGATTGTTGTGGCAACGACATCGTCTCTGGCTACAGTATGTGCGCAATTGGTGCCTAACAGAATGCCAAGCTGCCAAGCCGGTCGCCATGGTGACTATTGCAAGCAAGTCTTCCTCTACCTCTATCGATGCTCAAGTGGAGTTCGATGAAATACATCAAAGTTATATCAGCACCCTTAACTCTGCATCTTGGATGGCTGTTATTGTAGAAGTATTGCTATTGCGGAAGGTGCATTACTGTTTCGCACTGACCAACAATCTAGAACTAGAATCGTTTCAGTCATTTCAATGGGATTCCACTTCTCTATTGTTCCTATTACATAGCAGTGGTGATATTTGTCCATTATCTGTGGCCTTCTTTCAGCACAGACGTTCCTGATCTTGCTATTTGGAAGTGTTAACTTGTCTTGGAAATCTCCATGGCCACCCCAATCTCATCAATATTTGTGGAAAGTTGGAAACACCTGACAGTGATAACAGAGTGAAGTGATAACAGAGTGGAGTCTCCATGTGTTCCGGAGAATGTGGGATTGTTTTAGTCATCTCAGGGCACCGACTTGTTTCTATCTGAAGCCTCAAAGTTGAAATTGATGTGTTTAATGTTCAAAGCCCCTTGGTTTCCATCTCTGCTCTTTGTGATCGATGGCAGTGAAGCCAAACTCAAGCCATTTTGCACTAGTTATACAACTCTTGTGTTCTGGACTACTCCAAGTTGGATGTCTAATGGCTGGTTGCAGATCATGATTTTTACAATTTGTAGTGTACTATTGCCAGGATTTCTCTGGTTCCAGGTCATGTGGCTACTCCCTACATTTGTGCTCAACTGAAGCGTGGTGAGCTCACTCAGTATGATTCTCTCCTGTCGAGCAGTATATGGCCAGAAAAGAAGCACCAACTGCTTGGTTCGAGTGATGCTGACAAGAAGTCCAAGTTGTTGCTATTTTGGGTTTCGAATCATGGTCTCAAGTTCAACTCTATTCGAAGCTATTGGAAGCGGCTTGGGGGCAAGTTACCTTTCAAGGGGAGGGGAATGTCAGGTACATATATCAGATGGGCTGTCTCTCGTATGAGTTTGTTTTGTTTACTTGTTAGTTTATTTTTTAAAAAAAAATTATATGCTGGATTTTCTGTGCCCAGTAGTTGGGTTCCTCTTTGATCAAAAAAATATTTTGATGCCACAATGTGTGATCCGAGCATGTCCAAGCAATAGGACAATTAGGCGGTGTATATACTATGGGTTTTATATATATATATAGTTGTTGCAAGATTTAAAGATAATATTGATAGTTTGCCTATTTCAATATATAAAGACAAAGCATTTTATTTCTTGTTTACTTTATTTCTATGTGTTCTCTTTTTTAGGTAGCTTGAATTTAGATGAAGGACGTTGGCATTGGAAGTTCTATATAACTGGTATAAAATATATGTTCTTTCATATTTCAATTCTTGATTTTTGCATTTATGAAAGAAGTTGACTCCATATAGCATTTTGAAACAAGAGTTAGAGCATCTCCATGCTAAATGAGGTTGCTATCTTTAAAAATTTGAAAAAACAAGAAAATTTACTCTCCAACAGTTTGCTAAACGAGCTTGGTACTTTTAACAACTTGCTATTCCAGGCCTCCGCGCGCGCATCCGACTGTGCATCGCTAGACCGCACGACGCCGCTGCCTTCCCGCGCGCATGGAAAATTCCCAGCGCACAGCTGTTTATACAGTATTTGCCGTGTCCAGCAAATCAACTTCCGGACTGAGCCGCGACAGCAGCTCTTGGCCATTGTTTTTGTCGTGGCCAGCAAATCAACTTGACGGGACAGAGCCACGACAGCACCCGCTTGTCGCCGGCAAACCTTGTTCTCAGACAACGTTAATGCAAGCAAGTGAACTTCATGTTTATCGAATACAAATAAAATAACGATCGACGGAGAGCGCGAGGTATGTACGCGCAGCGGCGCCCTTCACGGACGAAGGGATCAGCTTCACGGGCAGGAGAGGGAAGGAGCGTAGCAGAAACAGTTGGGCCGGTTGGATGTGGGCCTCTTTTTTACAATTTTACCAAGTGAAAATGGTAGACTGTTGGAAAAGGTCTATTTTTTCACTTGCCATTTATTTTGAGAAGTTGTCAAATAATAAGATTTGTCAAGTAAATTTTGACAAACTGTTGGAGATGCTCTTAGGTTGCATATGTGCGATGTGCTTTCTTGCTATTATTTGTTCTGCTCTTCCCCTCTTCATATAGAGTACTAGATTGTTGGTATGCTAAACAAATGAATTGTTGCTGGATAACTTGCATGTTGAGACAAATACTTTAGTGGGGTTTCTCTTTATAGAGTAGTAGATGCTTATATAGGAACAAGAATTACTCTTACTTGTCGCTTCACGTCTTCCTCCTATTTTTTTTAAATATCTTCCTCCTGATTGTTCTTTCTGTAAGCACATGTCGGTGTCCTCGTAGCAGGCTGCTTTATTTGTGTCAATGAATCCGGCCCGAAGGGTGTGTTTGGTTGTAGAGCCAAATGTAGCCTGACTAGCCCATCCTAGCATGGCCATGAAAACCAGGCCAAATCTAGCCACTTGGGCTTGTTTGGTTGTTTTTGTCAGGTAGGCCAATTGTAGCCAGGTTTTCAGATTTGGGTGTTTGGTTTGGGCTAAATTCCTGGAGCCAGCCCATTGTGGCCAACATTGTGGGTGTTTGGCTAAATTACTTAAGCGCGTGGGATGGGCATTCACTCGCTCACGGTCACACACCTCCTCGACATCTCGTCTTCACGCCCGCCCGTCCGCCTCCCTCCCTTCAACTCAATCGGCGGCGGCGAGGTCGGTACGCGGCGATGAGCGGCGATCCGTTGGTCAGGCCTCATCGGCCATCCGCACGCGTTGGAGCATTGCGGGTGGTGGCCCAGTGCGGCGTGCCCAGCCGCACTTCGTGCGCCATGCGGTCGCCGTCACCATCCTCGTCGTCGAGGTCCGCACCGGCGGCAGGTAAAGGCTGCGCAATCCAAAGAAGCGGCGAGCCCTCCCCGGCACTCATCTTCTTCGGAAACTCCGAACCCTAACTCGAAACCCTAAGCCTCGGATGGTCCACAAGAATGCAACTACCTTTCTTTCTTGCCTTCGTTTGTTTGTCGTAGCAAGCTGTGAAATTGATTTGCGATTGAATCTGATTGTGGATATGTGATTGAATCCGCTAGATGTGAAATTGATAGTTGATTGGATCCTATTTTTTTATTCTTGTCGATTTCACCCAAATTGATTAGGGTTTTACCGATTAGTTATTTCACAAGGACCGGTTGCATCACCAAATGGTGTGCCTCCCGGATCCGCATCCATCATCGACCAAGTACCCTCAGGCTCAGCAAGAAGATCCATTCAAATCGGATGAATGGTCAGTCCAGGCCTGGCTAGGAACCACCATTTTACAACCAAACACAAAAAAAAAAAAAAAAAAAAAAAAAAAAAACTTGACTGAAGCTAACATCGTCCGGGCCGGGCCTAGCCAGGCCATCATGGCGCCCCAAGGAAAGGCGGCACCAGTCCAAACGCCGGCAGCTCCTGAATCTGGCCGATGTTGGGCCTCCGGCTGACAGCCGAGAGATAGACCCATTTACTTGCACAAATGCTGACGTTGCGTGTTGCGATGCAAGTCCTGTCATCATCTCAAAATTCTCAACTGTACCAGCACTACGACGATACGGCAATGGATTTTACTTGCACAATGAACAGGACAGGGGGCCACCCGACTCAACTACGATTGCCATATGGGTTGCGCGTCCTGCATCCCTTTCGGCCGCGTAACGACATCAGAAGTCGCACATTTTTCATACCCACCGGATGAAACGCATCGGGTCATCATGCAGTTGGATTTTCTGTCCACCGGAACTGCAACAGAAACTTGTCATCATTCTTTCTTCCTTTGTTTTTCTACTTCTTTATAAATTGCATATGGTGCGTGTAGGTACGTGCATGTAGGGAGCATCCATGCAATACTACATGTTTTGGTTGCACAACTAATTCATGATGGTGATGATGCTATGTTAGTGAAACATGTCTCTTGAATTGCGATTGAAGGTTGTCATTGCCACCATGTTTTCGTGGAGTTTGATAATTTTGCAGATCACAAATTCAACATCTTTGTATGTGACTTTGTGGGAACCGCGACTCTTTTAGTGATGCATAGGTATAGAGTGCAGCATGGATGCTAATGTAATGCAATATATATGCCACGACCCATCCCATTGCGCTATAGCCAATTTTAAAGGCTCTAGATCACCCCTTGTCATTATTTGGAGTCCTACAATTGTCCGTTACAACCACTACCATAAAATAGATTATCTTGAGGGGTTGTATGAAACCTCAAGGAATATATCGTTACCTTCAGGGGTTGTATGAAACCTAAAGGAAATGCATATTCTTGAGTGTTATTGCTACAAACTGCTAAGATAATTGCACAATATTTTCTTTGGAGCTATTTGAAACCGCCAAGATAAATATATATTTTGTTGAGTGCTTTTCAAAGCTGCCAAGATAATTCATATTTCCTTCAGTGTTGTTGGAAACCACCAAAGAGGTGTTAATTTCCTTGGGTGCAAAAATCTCAAGTAAATTTTTGTAGTCTCCAAAAAAAAAATTGCTCCTTTTCTAGTCATTCCTCTTAACAACCAATACAATGAATTCATTGCAGACATACTAGTTAGACATTGCATTTTTAGATACAAATGCTTCCTTGACATGTTTGTAGAATGAAATATGGTTTTTTCTTGGTGCATTAATTGAACAAAAGGTATTCTAAGTTATTACACTATACCACAACCTAAACTGGGTCCAACCAAGGGTCGGTAAAAGTATCGAAATAGCGTTGGGTGGTCAGTCGGTATAGCTTTGTGACTTACGGTCGGACGCTATATCTTGTTTTGTGGTCTGACGGTCGGTCGGTATTTTTATTTAAACTAGTATCTTACCCGTGCGTTGCTCTTTGGATAACTAAATTTTATATAAGAATACATTGATCGCATGATGATAGTATAAAAATACTATGAAATTAAATAATAATATTAAAGTGACATTTAATCTAAACAAATACGTAGCTTACTTCAACGTCTCTTCGCCCTGGATTGCTATGACATAATGCTAATTATACGAGAAAATGCTAATTATAATGCATCCGGGTTGCCCCGGGTTGCCGGGGAGTATGCAAAAGCCGCTAGGTACCCCGCTGCTGATGCTAGATGCTGATAAGCTGTAGATTCTACATTGCTGCTGTCCAAAGCCATAACTACCATTGCGATAAGGTCTAATAAACAGATTTTTTATGAATCAGTAAACATTGTAGATTGAAGATATATGATTTTATTCGTGCTTTAGCTCTTGGATGTGCAGCCAATCTTATTAGAATTGCATCGAAGTAATGCGATATTAGCCAACAAAAATAAAATATGACACAAAAATAAGACCTAAATTTTTACAGAATTTACTGCTCATCTTTATGAACTAAAATTAATAAAAAAAAAAACTCCTAGAATTTTGTTATTATACCGGCAAAAAAAGGACATTTTATACATGGATCATTGAAAGTGCATTTTTCTAAAAAAAAAGTCAGATGTAACTTATCGACTCTTTTTCCAGACGTCATCAACAATCTACGATAATGGTTACAAATCCTATAATGGTTACAGAGATTAGATATATATTTCGTTTGTCTCTTCCGATCCTAACAGAAGGGCAAGGAACATTCAGAGGAAAGCAGATCAAAGCACATGGAACCATAGGCGTGATCCATTAAAGGTCATTGAATTTGTAGGCATAAAACATAATACTTGCATACACTTTTAATTAGATCAGATCATGCTCGAATACCAAATGCTCGGTTTGGCAAAGGGTAGGCATACCTGTTTGTTTCTCATCACAGGTGAAGGGCCTGATGAAGATCTGGCAAAGTTACCAATGAAGACACAAGCTCCTAGCGTGCGACGACGACGGCGGAGACCTAAGTGCCTAGCACAATGGGGCAGGGGCGGTCCGGTGGCGTCAGTGTCACGGCGAGGAGACGCGGTGCGATGTTGACTGCTGGCGTTGGAGTGGGGAGATGGTGCATGGCGGGGCTTGTCATCGTCGGGGGTGACGGCGGTGGCACGAGAGACAGCGGCGTGGGTCGTCCTCCTCAATCGGGTGATGGCGGATGCGGCTGAGATCCTACTGCGGATGAGGCAGAGATCCTACCTTGAACGGTGGAGTTCTTTTGATGGAGAGCCTGCCTTGACGGAGTGAGAAATTTCCTTTTGCATGGTGAGATGATTGATCCTAAGGCCTGAGGGCGCTGATGGTGGGACTGATTGTTAACTTTGCATGCACGATTCTTGTATCCGTTTTTGTCGTGATTGTTTGCATGGAGCGAGTGCTCGTTGCCTCGTACGACGGCATGCACAATGGGATTTGTAGTTTGGTACTTTTTTTTTTTAGAAAGCCTTGATTTAGGAAGCGTTGATTGGACAAATGGCCATGCAAGGTAATGAGATTTTGTCGAAGGGCTCGGGATCGGGGACGTGTGATTGGCGTCGCGGTTTCCTTCTTCGCATGTCGCGGTTTCCTTTTGGTTGCACGGGGGATCGCAAGGGATGGGGTGGGCAGAGTCATCATAAAGTCGCACCAAATGACAGTCTTCCTTTTGTTCTTTTTATGTTGTATATGTAAGAGAAGAGATTTGCCATTGGACGGTCGGTCGCTGAATCTTTTTGAGTCCACTGGTCCGTCGCTATATTGGAGTGGGCCTGCCCTCACACATTTGGCCCAATTCGCTGGACGGCCGCTATATCAGAGAATGCATATTTAATTTGCTCTTAGCTAAGATGTCTAGTTAGTTGTAAAGTTAACATGCACATACAAATAGCAGATAAAGACAAAGTTTAACATGCACCTACAGGGAAATACAGCTTATCTATAACTCTGTAGTTGATGACATTTTCATTTGAACATTTAAAGTCTAAAATTATGTTTAACTTCATAGAGCTTTGAAATTATTTTTTTAATTTTCCAAATGAGTTTGGATGGAGATACAATTTAAGCCAAAGTTATAGTACGTACTCCACAAGATCTAAAACTTTTCAGTTCAAACTTTTTTATTTGGAAATCATTTACGATTTCAAATATGATATTAATTAGAAATTCAATAAAGTGGATACAAAAGAACATAATCATTCACTTAGTCACGTGTTACTTTGAGGTGCAGTGGTAACTACACTTTAGCTGAAGCCTGTGGTCATGAGAATTAATATTCTGTTTTCTGGGAGTGAGTTATCACGATGAACAAATGAACTTGCAACATTGACCACCATCTATTCTTTTTCTTTTTTTTCGACGGCGTACCATTGGCACGTATTTCATTAAGAGAAGTGGGAATGTTTACACGACCAAGCACGTTTCCGTGACGAGATGCCAGTCGCGCACTTGGTAGACACACATTAAATAGATCACCGGCTTGAACGGTGGAGCTTAGAGTGGTGTACTAAGAGTAGAACAAATGTGCGACGTTGAAGAAACGGCGTCGATCAACGGCCCCTATTGGAGGGTTGTCCTCGGCGCGGGCGCCTCGATGGGCATGAGCCGATCTAGCACGTCGCGCTTGTGTTTGCGGGACCGGCTAGACGAAGTGGCGAGGAACCTCTCCGCGATCGTGGAGTCTGGAGTCTGGGAGTTGGGGCCCTCCGGCCTGCCTTCCCACTTGTGGATTTATTGACACCTGTTATAGCATAATATTATTAGTCAACTAACATAAAATAAGGGCTTAAAATGAATATTAACATAAGTCTAGGGGTTTAACTAACATAATTCTACGAGCTTTGGTGATTTATATATTTTCAGGGACTTAACAGATAAATGCAGAGAAGAATGGAGAAAGTTCCGGAATATACAAGACATATGATGACAAGACTTGACCTTGAAGTAACTCAACCCGAAAAGTGGACTAAAACATTTTAGAAGGTACCAGAGGACACCAGAAGAAACGGAAGCCAAGGTGGCATGCCACCCTGGCGGCCGCCAGTGCCACCTAGGCCGACCGCTAGGTGGGTCCTGCCTGTCAGCCTCACATTTTTATGTCAGTTTACCACCGACCTTGAGGTTGTATCTACACCGTTATTGAAGATCGGTTTGATCCAATGATCATCGTTCATCGCCAAGGCCTATATAAGAAGACCCCCTAACCCCAGGGCTAAACCCTAATTCATTACTATCTCATTCTATCTCATTATCTCTTTGTTGTAGAGGGGTCCCATGTAAGGATCATCTCTCTCTAAGGGATTAGTGAAGTAGAATTAGATTAGACATGTAATTAGAACTAGATTAGATCTAATTAGATCTAATCAAGAGTAAGAGTCAAGTTGATAGATTAGATCCAAGTCCTTCATGAAAGTGACTACATCTAATCTTGAGAGCTAAAGAGTGAGTGGAGGAGAAGAAGGGGAAGCACCGGACATGTCGGTGACTTCTCTACGCTTGTACCTCTAGGATCAAGGGCCTATGGCACTTGATCGTGAGACTTCTACGGTGGATCAACTTCTTGTTTGAGTAAGTAATCGTCTTATCTTAAGTGTTAGTATTGTTCTTATTGTTCATAACTCTTTGAGTACTTCAATCTATGGGAATCTATATATTAGAGGGGTATGCTTAGGTGTAGGCGTGGTGCCTAGATCGAAGTTGCTTGTGAATGCACCCTACCTTTCGGAGCATGGTAGTTCGTGGTAGTGACAGTACCATTGATTCCTTTGAATTCCACATCCCGTCGGATAGGACACGTAGGACGATATTGCTGGGGGAATAGTAAGTTTCGACCTTACTTTCCTTTGAGTACGTCCCTTTAAGACAATATCAACATAGCTTGCAAGAATGAGAACTAGACAACCATAGGAATCTTCTTACCTCTTGATCCTCTCCCGTCCTTGATTGCTGCTCAGGGATTAGTTATATGCCTTAGTTATCCTCACACCATCCTCCCCTGTGGATTCGATATTAAAACCCTCTCACGGGTGAAATGCTCACTAGTATCCGTTAAACTGCGGATTATTATAAATATTTCTGTAGGCTTATCAAATACCAACAAGCATTTTGGCGCCGTTGCGGGGAGGAATGGTTCTTTGAGAAAACTGAGTATAACTAATCTTGTACCATACTTTAGTGTAGTCTTTCTTTTTATATTTTCTTTTCTTTTTTATATCTTTTGGGATCCTCAGATTCCACACCTATCCTTATCTTTGCACCCATAAGCACAAGCTTCAGGCCACTAGAATCTTTTAGAACCTATTCTATCACTTGGCCATGAGCTGTGCCTAAGGTTGGTCTAAATGATCATGAAACAACCCAAGATAGGAGAGAATTCTGAAGTTAACCTCGGGCCAAATCGTATCATTTACAATGGATAATGTATTTGGGACTCATCCTAGAAAAGTTGTTCGCATGACCATCATGCAGTTTTACGGAAGAACTTTTCTTTCCTTTTCTAAAAGCAAAGGTTTGTCCTTGACAAACTCAGTGGGAGTGATCTCTTTCCTAGAATTCTTTCATAAACACCCAAAGGAAGAGAAGGAATCATCCTCTAGACCAAAGAAGAAGTTTTTGATAGCCAGATCATAATCATTCCAATCCCTTGAGTAGCTACCAATCCTAAATCATCAATAGTCTAAACACCTCCAAGGGAAGAAGTAATTCTACCTTTGATTCTTTTATGGTGATGATTTTAGGACACAAACTTCTAGCTTCACAAGAGACCTTTGAGTGCCTATCCTCTTAAGGAAAGAGTCTCTTAGAAAGCATCCTTATTCTTACAAAGGACGTTGGGAACCCAAGGATGACATATCTAATAATGTCATAGAAGGAGAGCAAAACTATATAGAATCCATTCATATTTTCTCCCCTTCTATTTCAAACTAGATAATTTATCCAATCACATTTTCAACCTCATCCTCGACCCTAATAAATCCTCTAGTGTTCTTTTCTTGAGTTTACCTACGATCTTAGAAATCCCAAGTATAGACATCATGAAGGATCTAAGGAAGACCGAGAGAGAACATTAGCAATGACTGGAGAACATCCATGAGCATAGGAGTTATATCCTAAAATATTCTATCTAATCCTTGCCCATGTGAGCAAACTCTTGAATTAATTGCCATCTCTAATCTTGCCACCTACAAGATCTCAAACCCCCTTGAGATAATTGTTAATAAAGAGTTAGAAAGGGTGGTTGTTGATCTTATTGGCTTGAAAGTTGAGATTGGTGATTTAAGGAAAACCTCTTTATCATCTTGAATCATATTTGAAGGTTTCCTAAGGACGAGCTTTTTGTCCTAAAACAAGCACTCTAAGGGGAAAAGAACATAAGTATAGATCTTTTGCTATAACACCCCTTTGTGTAGTGAGCATAGAGATATAATAATGAGAATATTCCTTCGGGTATTTTTGCTACTAACCATTTCAGGTGTAGAACAAAGAGAATGAAGGATGACAATGTAAAGGTATGTCCAAACCAATCATTGAGCAACATTGAAGCACTCATATAATTCTTGCCATGTTGCTACCTTATCTTGGTTGTCTCTATCTTTAAGACATGCTCAAGTTACTACACTATTTCATCTCCATTTGAGTAAATCCCTATAATATCTTCATGCTACCTTTTGTTTATTATAGTATACTTTAGTTTGAAATTACTCTATGTGCACATAGGGTATTTTCAAAGGCTTTTAAATTAAGCATGGTGCTTAGGTTCAAATGCCTTCCTTAATTAAATTAGACATGGAGTCTAGTTTGGTTATTGAACTAAATATTACTTGTGTAGACATTGGTATATTTTGTTAGACTAACCCCGCAGAAAAGAAAAACTCTCAATCCAATTCGGGTAAGTCAAAGAGATGAACTCAGATCAGAGATGAAGCAAGACATATGATGAACTCCAGCCTTGTGCAAAAGACACGGTTCATTCATCATTAATGGAAGAACTGTAAGTCTCAAATCATTCACTCGTCTTTTGCCACAATTCAGCTTTGCCTTGATCCTTATGCTAGAATGAAGCAAAGTAAACAAAAAAAAGAGAGATAAGATATGATAATCTATGCTAAGAGTAATCAAAGAATCATCTTTTCATTAGCATAGGTAAGATATTTGGATAACGACCCCTGTTTCAACCATGTTATATACTCCCTCAGGTATGTGTCCACTAATATTTTGCAGAAAAAAGTGTTATGTCTATTCTATGAAGAAGAGTGCCATACACCACGATCATGAAGAGTAAACACTCAACAGAAGTGGATGGACAAAGCAATGGGGCACAAGAACATTAAAGAACAACATGTTCCTAGGACAAGTTCCCTTCGGATGTTTTTGGTCACTAACCTTGTAGGAACAAAAAGGACGAACAACATCTAAGGACATGGTGATTGCAACACACAAATAGGGATGGTTCAAGCATTCACACTTAAAAGTGACAAGTGACAGGAAGGCTCGAGCATGGGGGAGGAAGGTCCACTCCTCTAAAGATCTGACGTTTCTCTTCCTCTTCTCAAGCTAACATCACTCTGACATGCTAGTTTGCAATCCCCCTACTCACTATTACTTTGTCTCTCTAAGATTGATAATTATAAATGTCATACATCAAAATCAAACTTAAGATTTCCCATTAGAGAAAAAGTAATAGTAAGCACATACTAATTAAAAATATACATCCAAAACTTTTCTGTAGCATAGAAAGTGACATTTAGCCCTGTAACAATACTATCCTCGTTACTACTTGTATATTCCTTCGAGTTTGTGTTGTTCACTGATGACGAGGAATAAAACCATGAGAGGAGCAAAAAGGTCCTAGCACAATACAAAAGAACAAGAAAGAAAGGATGATGCAATAAAGGAGACAAGTTAGGAGCAAGATATACAAAAGGCCAAATGAGGAAAGCTCCAAGCAAAAGGTAATAACCACCACAAGTTGTTACAGTGCTGTCATATTCTAATAAAAGGTAACATCTTGAGGTAAGCTATCATCAACTAAGTTTTTTTTCTAATTATGGCATGTTAATGAAGAATCAAACATGTTGGAGTCGAAATCTAACCTTATCCATCCTGCCTAGCTTCACATGCTTAGTTCTTTGTTCCTAACAACCACTCTCCTCGATCCCATAGCCCCCATTCATGTGAATTAAAAAGTTGCTCATCCTGCTTTAGAAGATAGTTATAATAATCAAAATCGTTGATGTTCTATTTTGTGATCTTATCACCCTCATCATAAATGAATGAAACAAGTAAATATTGAATCTGCCTTGTTTAATATGCCTAAGGTAAGGGAAGAACGAATAAAGTTTTGGTTCTGTTGGTGTTTTCCCACCAATAGGGCCCATGGACTTGATCTCTACCTTGTCTTTTGCAAGCGGGACATACTTTAAGCACAATATGGAGGAGTGTGCCACTCTCCCAAAAAAATTCTATAAGGAAATGTCCTGCCCCACAAAGCACGCACACTAAACAAGATGTTGCTCGCTTCCATTGCCAAAGCTTCACTTCAAACCATGGGACAAGCAGGCAACATGGGTGATGCCATCCTCAGAGATCATTATCTCGGGAGATGCGACCACCAAGATCGAGATAATGCACTTGAGGAGTGAGTAAGGTAAGAAGTCTTGTTCAAAGGACTTAAAACATTGAACCCTCGCCGAAAGGTAACTCGGTAGTTATCCATATTTAATTATTAGCATTGCATCTCCAATTGCATATCATATTTATCTTTTTGCATCTTGCATCAGCATATTTATTTTCTTGCATTGCATAATCATTTCTCCTTTAGCATATTTACATTTATGCATTAGCACTGCATTGAAAAATTCTCAAGCCCCATGTTAATAATCTTGTGGCGTATAACAACTCATAAAGATATTCACCGTGGTGGCACAAAAATAATCATGCACTCATTTAGTTGCATTCGCATCATAGTTCTTTGCATGCATATAAATATATAAAACTACAAAAACATTTAGAGAATTCTTGCTAAAATTATATTTGGAATAATCATGATCAATCTTAAATGTCTCTAGACATATGAAGCCTATGTGGTAGACTACAAACGCTTAATCAAGTTCCACTAGCTTTGTTGTCTATTTGAGTTTCGAGATTCGAAGGAAGAGAAACATGATAGGCCGACTTCATCGTCACCATCTACCTCAACTTTCATAATAAACCCAACACTTCAATCCAAATTTTGGGGAGAACACCCCCGGTTATCACGATAAGTATCTTTACTACTATCTATATATATTATTAGTTGAATATTTGGTTTCCTATTAGAGTTTGTTAATAAGTTTATGTTGGGAGGGCGACCCTCGCCAGTCCCCGGCAGCCCCGCAGGCCTCACTACGGGGGGACAATAACTAATTTTTCCTAAGTCTTGGACTGTCTTGCGTGGTCGACGAAAGCGGGGGCCCCTCCGCGAACACACGATCGGGCGAGGTTACACCCTCCATCAGGGACAGCCTCCCAGGAGTAGGCGAATCGGAGTTGAGAGCAAGATAGCCCCTCATGCGAAGGGGGGAGCGGCGAAGGGGGCTCCCCCCAGCCGCGTGCCCAAGCTGCGAGGGAGGCCGGCGGGGGGTCCCTCCAGAGCTGCCCCCTCCTCGCGCACACACAAGACCGGCGGCTGGAGAGAGGAAACCCTACGCCTCCTCGGCAACAGTGTATTTCCCATATTGGCCTTGAATGAACAGTTACTAGCTTTGCCCTTGTGGGGGCTGCGCCTGAAGCGTGTGTTCTCCTACCTACAGGTGTACCAAATTGTAAATCAGCCCCTTTGCCCCCGGGTAATCCTATAAATACCCAGGTACGGGCTCAAGGAAAGGGATCAGTTGTTGGCCAGTTTAAGTGCCATTTACTCCTTTTATTACTCCTTCCGTCCTGTCTCCCTGTCTCGAATACAATTCACCTTGAGCCAAGGACGCCCTCCGACGCCAGACAGACCCGGAAATTCTAGCGAAGGTCGGGACGTCCAAGCGCCCGTGGCCCCTCGCATCTCGACTCACCCTGTGGGAAGCCCTCGCCCCCCTTTCCGCCTCCTCCCGGGAGCGAAGGCTAAGGGGCGGGAGAACACGGAGTTGGTGTCGTCCGTGGGGATCGACACAAAAGCCCGGCCATGCAGGTCACTCGTCGAACCGAATCCTAGGCGCCGCAACGCACAACTCCCCCCGGGGGGCACCGCGGGGTCGAACCCATCAGGCGGACAACACACGGTCGCCGCCCACCCAAACAACTCCACGCCGGGCTGCGGGAGCCGGGAGGATCCACCGTCTCGAGCCCCCAATCATCCCGGCGTCGGAGGTCACAGGAAGAAGGCCCACCCGCGCCGCAGGGCGGTGCCAGCAGGGCCGAAGGGCTGTGGTCCAGCCGGCCGGTGGCGCAGAGGTCTCCGACTCGAGCCAACCCCATTGACCCACTCGAAGGGCTCGAGAGTGCAATGTAAGAAGAAGAAGAGACCGAGCAGGGGGGAGCAAGCCCCGGGAGCTTTACAAGCCCAGATTGTAGAGAAGAGGAGGCTGCTACAAGCCCCGGACCGAAGGCGGCGCGATGAGGTCGCTCGGGAGCGGGCTGAGGCCGCCCGGGGATGGAACTAGCTGGATCAACCAGCCAGCCTTGAAGCAGTCCCAGAAGTCAATGGCGAAGGGCAGCCACAACTCCACAATCATTCACAGCACCCTGCCCGAGGCAAGCCCCCGCCTCCGCCAACCCCCGCCACCACCTCCGCAAATTCAACCATCATCGCAGAACCCGCAACCCCAACCCTTCGCATAAGCCGGCTATACCCCCCTGGCCACACCGTGGGCCCAAACGGGTGCCTTGCCCAGCGCAGCCCAAAGCACTAAATCATGACTATGATCCTAAATCCCCACTATCCTATGCGCCCAGATCACGGAGTGGCCCCCCGGCGTGCAACCACCAACATCTCCCCTGTGTACAACGGAGCCTCGACCCAAGGCAGTTCATCATGAGTTATGAAGCCGCAGTGGGAAGCAAAGAGGGGGATCACTCCACCATGGCAAAGTCATTCGTGATCATTGCAAGGGGAGTAGCACAGTCATGGTATTGCATGCTGCCACCAAATACAATTCGGAGTTGGTCGAACCTGCGGACCGCCCTCCGGACAAATTTCAAAGGCGTCGACTCTGAGCTCATCAACAGCACAGAACTCCTTGACATCGCAGAAGCCAAACGAACCTCTCCAAGAATGGTGGCGAAGGTTCCTCCGCACAAGGCCGTAATCGCAGGGGGTCTCCGATCAGAGTGTTATCATGGCAGCGGTTGCCGGTATCCGCCCTGGCCCTTGCCATTCGAAGATCGAGCGGAAATGCCGAAAACCTTAGCGGAGCTGCACGAGATAATTGACAAATCTTGTAGAGCCGACAACAGCCACAAAGCGAAGCTAGAATCCTTTCGACCTCCGCAAAACCAATACCAGCCACAGCGCCCACCACGCACAGACAACTACCCAAAACCGGAGGCCGTGAGAGTCGGAGCCATCGACAACAACCCCCACCCGAGCAAAAACCAACCAACCACCTCCGAGACCAAACTACCCACCAAGAACCCCTAGACCAAACATCGACACAAGTGCTAGGCCTCCGCAAAAGCAACCATACTGCCACAATTGCGGGGAGGGCAAGGGACACTACACCAAGCAATGCCCATACTTCGCCAAGGGAAAAGAGGCGATGGAGAGAGAGCAGGCTTCGTAGAATTCCCACAGGCAGATCACCACACAAGGAAACCAACCAACACCCACTCCAACCACTACGGCTACACCCCTTCGACTACACGGAGCCTCGGCACAACCAGGCTTCCACTACCCAACTTTCCACGCAAACACCTTCAGCCCACACCAACCACGCTATTACCAAAGAACAACGGTACACCAGTTTCACATCCACCGAGCCTCCGCAGCCAAACTACCACAATCAAGCCCTACCACCCCCACCTCCGCTACCAACACCGCCTCTAACCCCACACCAACCGGTCAAGCAAGAGGTCCGGACAATCATCAATAACCCAAACTCTTCCCTACGGGTCATCCTTGCGATCACCGTGGGCTCCAACGAAGACCATGGCAACAAACGACAACGAAAGGAACACTATCGGAGGGTTCATCATATAGGCACGGAGGGGCCACATAGAAATAGTCGGTGGTTGCACATCCCAATCACCTTCAACGCCAGCGACATGAAGCTCAGAGACTACCCCCACACCGACGCGATGGTCATCGACGCCAACATCGGAGGGTGGACGGTTACCAGGATTCTAGTAGACACCGGCAGCTCCACAGACATCCTGTTTCGCCTCAACCTTCGATAAAATGGGCCTCGGCGTAAGCTTGCTGCAACCGGCCGGAAACCCCTCTCTTCGCTTCGGAGGGCAACAAGTAGGCACCATCGAAAAATCACCCCGCCAGTTTCCTTCGGAAAGGAACCCTTCCACAGATCGAAAACATCACATTTGATGTAGTGGATATGTACTACAACTACAACGCCATCTTCGGTCGCGGAGTCACCAACGCGTTCGACGCAGATCCTCCACCCCAACTATCTTTGCATGAAAATGCCCTCCTTAAGCGGCATAATCGCCGTCTTCGGAGACCAGAACACGGCAAGAAACACGGAGGGTGCTGTGGCACCGTGCCAACGCAACATCCACAACCTCGGCGGGAACCGAGAAAGACATCAAACCCAGCCCGAGGACAACAAAGAGCCCCCTCCACGTGCCTGCCGGCGGAGGAAACGAAGAAGGTCAAGCTGTTCGGTTATCACCCGAACAGAGAGGTGACAATATCGGCACTCTTTGGACCAGGCCTCCGAAGCGAAGGTCCCGCAGTGCCTCCATGAAAACGCCGACGTATTCGCATGGTCCGCAGCGGACTGCAGGGTGTCGCCCGCGATCTCATCGAACACCACCTAAACGTGAGGCCGAGGCGACCCCCATAAAGCGAAGCTCCGCAAGATGTCGAGGAGAGAAGAATCGCAGCTCAAGCGGAGGTGAATCGCCCACGGACGCCGAGGTCATCCGCCCAGTCAAGTACCCCCACGTGGGTTGTCAAATGTTGTCATGGTGAAAAAGGCCATTCTTAGCAAGGACGCCGCTGGAGCCAGTCGGATGGAGAATGTGTGTGGATTTCACCAACCTCAACAAAGCATGCCCCAAGGACGACTTCCCACTCCCTTGCATCGGCTCCTCGTCGACGCAGCCGCAGGATGCGAGAGACTCTCACTCTGGACTGCTTCTCAGGGTACCACCAAATCTGGATGAACCAAGCAGACGAAGAAAAGGCCAGCTTCATAACCCCCTTTGGAACATACTGCTTCAGAAGAATGGCCAAAGGCCTCTACAACGCCGGCTCCTCCTTCGCACGCATGACAGCGGAGGTGTTCAGAGACGATAAGGCCATATCTGCCTATGTTGATGACCTGGTAGTCTAGAGCAAGCTAAAGGAAGACCACATAACAGACCTCCAGAGGACCTTCGTCAAGCTACGCAAAGCCAGACTGAAACTCAACCCCGCAAAATGTGTGTTTGGAGTGAGCAAGGGCAAGTTACTCGGATGCCTTGTATCGCTCAAAGAAATCGAGGCCAACCCTTCAAAGATCATAGCAATCACCGCGATGGAACCCCCGCAGAACAGAAAGTCGCCCAAAGGCTCGCGGGACGCCTTTGCCGCCCTCGAAAGGTGTTCATCTCTAGATCAGCCGAGCGAGGGCTCCCGTTCTTCCGACGCTGAAGGGCACGGTTTGTTCAACCTGGGGCCCCTCGCCGCAAGAAGCCTTCGAAGATCTCAAGCGATACCTCGCGAACCTCACTACCCTCGCCACCCTAGAACCCGGCGAAGAGCTCCTCCTCTATGTTGCCGCGTCACCTCATGCCGTCAGCGCAGTGCTCGTCAAGGAAGTGAACGACGGACACTAGTCCAAGCAACTCCCCATCTACTATGTCTCCGAAACCCTCGAAGGGACCAAGATAAATTACACAGAGCTGGAAAAGGTAGCCTACGCAGTAGTCATGGCAGCAAGAAAACTCAAGCACTACTTCCAAGCACATGAGATCACCATACCTTCGAGTTTCCCCCTCGACAACATATTTAGAAACCCCGAGTCCGTGGGCATTATAGCGAAGTGGGTGACCGAGATCGGAGACCACACAATCAAATTCGTCGGAAGAACAGCGATCAAGTCCTGTGTCCTCGCAGATTTCCTCGCAGACTGGACCCCAAACACATTCAATCAAGCAGCAAACCTAGACCCAATATGGACAGTGCACACCGATGGAGTTCGGGGAGCCCGCGGAGGAGCATCGCGGCCGCCATCACCTCACCCTCCGTAGTAAAACTAAGATACGCCGCTAGGGCTGGAATTCCAATGCACGAACAACACGGTATCATACAAAGCAAAGGTGCTCTTAGCGTTGAGCAAGCTCAGAGCAATGTCAGCGCGAAGGGCCATTATCAAAACCGACTCCGAGGTGGTCTCATAGCAAGTAGAAAAGATAACAGAGCCAGGACCCCGAGCTCCAAAAAATATTGCCGCGGCTAAGAAAGACGGAGGCCTTCTTCCTGGGCGTCACAACCAAGACCATATCGGGCAGGGACAACGGCGAAGCCAACGAGCTCGTGAAGGCCGCAGCCAGAGCGGAGCCGCTCCCACAAGACGTCCTCTTTGAAGTGCTCCACAGCCCGGCGATCCAAGAAAATGAGCCTCCTCCGAAATCGATCAAGGCCATCCACAACAAAGATTGGAGGGCCCTGATCATAGCATTCATCAAAGGCCACTTCGAACCATAGTCCAAGGAGGAACAGAAGAGAGTCGAGCAGAAGGTCCGAGGGTATCGCCTGGTTGATAACAGGTTGTACAAAGCCTCCGTAACCGCCCCATGGCTTAAGTGCATCTCCACAGGCGAAGGCCGAGCCATCCTTGTGGAGGTGCACAAAGGAATTGCGGCTCGCACAACGGCCCTAGAGCACTAGTGGGAAAGGTGTTCAGGCAAGGGTTCTACTGGCCCACCGCACTAAACGACGCAACAGGCTTTGGTCGGCACCGCGAAGGGTGCCGGTGATAGCGCACCACTCCAACAGGCCGGGGCTCAGGCAACCCTCATTTGTCCCACCCGGCCTCTTCAGCGTTGGGTGATCGACCTCATCGGTCCGATGCCACCGGCTCCGGGAACCTCCGCTACGCCGTAGTAGCAGTTGAATACTTGACAAAATGGATCGAAGCCCGCCCTCTTGCAAGCATAACATCTCACTCGGTGTAGAAATTCTTCTGGTAGCAGATTGTTTGCCGCTTCGGAACTCCGCGGAGCATAACAAAGTGGACAATGGTACCCAGTTCGACAGCGAAGGCTTCAAGCAGTTCTGCCATCAAATAGGCACCAAAATACACTTCGCCTCCGTAAGGCACCCCCAATCTAACGGGCTTGTTGAAAGAGCCAACGGTATAATCTTGCAGGTATCGCCATGAAGGTCCACGCTGGCCATGAGGAAAATGGGCCGAGGAGCTCACCCCGATGGTGTGGTCACATAACACCTCCGAGAGCCGAGCGACCAAATTCACGCCCTTCAAGCTCCTGTTCGGAGAGGAGGCCGTCCTCCCAGAAGAACTAAAGCACGCCTCACCAAGAGTCACCAAATAAGCACCCCAAGAGAGGAAGCACTTGCGAAGGACCTACTCGAAGAAACAAGAAACATGGTCGTCCTCAACCTTCGCGCGTACCAGTGAAGAGACCACAAGATGGAGGAACAAGAAGCTCAGCCTCCGCACAATCTCCGTCGGAGACTTCGTCCTCATCAAGAAGCAAAACGCGAAGATGGCGGGCAAGTTCCGTTTGCCAAGTGGGCGGGCCCGTACCTGCGTCCACGAAAGAGTACAAGACCCGGCTCATTCCACCTGCAAGGCTGTTGACGTTTTCTTAACGCACACGGATAAATCCCAAGCGCGCGGAATTGTCGTTGTAGCTTTCACCCGGAAATATTGAGGGTATCGTATTTTCCACGAGGAACGGTTGCGCTCTAATCTTTGAGCGGGGCCACCCTTGGATAACTATGGATAGTGAGGTATCTTTTTATGGGCTTAGGTTTTAGGCGGGGGATTTCTAAAGTCATTTGTCTACTCGCCCGGGCACCGGCCGCTCCCAAATGGGTAGAGTCAGGCAATTAGCTCTACATTTTTTTGAATTAACGAGCGTGGGGGGATTTCAAAGGGCGGACAAGGCTTGTCACGATCAAAGCCGCCTACCCCTGGTCAACCGTGGATGCACCCAAAAGGTAGGTGAACGCTAGCCCAAACACCACGTTTTCACTACCATCCACAACTCTTGGGTCGTACAAGGTTCCCCGGTCAAAGAGTTCCTTCTCCAAGAGTTCTGACCGGAAGGTACGACTACCAATCCCGCAAGTCTACAAGATAATATGCTTGAAGAACAATAAGTCGAAAGATAATCACAAGCTTTCTTACCAAAGTGTAAGTAGCTTGTAGAGGTACAAGCCGTTTAAGCTGGTACCGACAACTTCACTCAGGACTTCCTAGGAACCGCGGCACACTAGGGCGGACCGACAACTCGTGTAGAAGGAACCAAACTTCCTTCTAGCCTTTCCTCTCTCACTCTCCATTAGAACTAAGAGGGGGAAGAAGAACAAGAATGGAACTCTCTCCTCTCTATTACATTGTGGCTCCTCCTTGTGTTGTATGGAATTGGTGTGTGTTGAATGAGGGGAGAGAGCCTCCTTTTATAGGTAGAGAGGAGGGGGCTCTTTGGAATATGGCCATCCCCACATGGAAGGAGCAAAACCGACCTTGGAATACCTTCCTAATCAGCCCAAACCGACCAACCAACGCCAGAACACACTTTTTGGAAAGTAATGAACCGCCCGAGAAATTTGGGCCCGGTTGGCGTACCCGTGGTGCTTGGCGCTAAGACCACTTGGTGCGCCCGCACCAAGATATGGGCCGTTTGGCCTGAAATTTTGTAGGAGTGCGTGAGCCTCGGAGTAAGCTTCGTTTTGATTTGTTGGATCACTAAAATCCAATTTCGTATGAGAAAGTTATGCCCAAAATACTAAACCCATGTCCCCGTGGGCCCGGTATGATTTCATGTTGGATTTGGGCCTCGACTTCTTGGGCTTATGTATAGATGTTGATATTCATATTTATGGGCATTTCTCCTCTCTTCTCCTTGCTTTGCTCTTGTCCATTTAGGGCCTTGTTATTCTTTATACGTTTCCCTTTGCTTTTGGCCCAAAATATGTATGTTTCCAACATTGTCCCAAGCAAAACAAGTGAAGTACCAAAACTTGTGGAAATGGTTAGCTCAAAGCTCTGTCACTATTGTGTTTTGGTAGTTTTATACTAATGTTGACGGTATAAAATATGTAGTTAATGACCGTCAACAAACTCCCCACACTTAGTCCTTTGCTCGTCCTCAGTGAAGGCATAGGGACTAAAGTGGTTCAATCTTCCAAGATGTAGACTTGCATACAAGTTATTCCGGCCTCACCGCTTTGTGAGCATTCAAGAGTGGCTACCATGTTTTCTTGGGACGATTGAGCAATGGAACGGTCATGAAATCGTATCTCCTTGCTACTACTCATGTGCAAAGACTTGGTTGTTTTTTTTTTTTTAAAGATAAAATAGCAATGCTCCATGGTTGATTCTCACATAGTCACTCATTTGTGTTTCCTTGCCAAAGCACTCTTCGCTCTCACTCATCCTATCTTTTTGCGGGGTTTTGTGGATCTTTGGAGTGGAGTGTTGCATACGCACACGTGTATGTTTTGTCGGGTCAAGCTCGGATCGTTGGAAAGAAGTGCCATACCCTTAGATCAAAATGTGCAAAAGTGTGTGGAGAATATTGATGATATATTTTCTTTGTGATTACTCCTTGACTCATGATCCTCTTCCCTTCTTTTTGTATGCTTCTAGAGAGATACAGGCTACTTTTCTTTCTGTATTTCTTCTTTCTTTTCTTTTTTTTTTCTTTTTTTTCGGAGATGTGGGCTCTACTCGCCCTCGGACACGTGTCCATTTTTCATCTCTTATTATTTTTTTCTACAGCCTGTATCTTTCTCTTTGCATTTTTCTTGATAACAGGAGATGATCATGATATAGTGAATGGAGTACTTATTTTGTGGATGGTAAAGATGCATGTTATGCGCAATTCTCATTGTGAGAACCGGGCGTGTATATGTGGGTGTAACGTGTTTTTCGATCTTGAGAGTATGAGCCTCTCTCAACGCGGATCAACGGAGCCCCGACAAAACTCAATACAAAGTAGGAGGTAGCTAAGTGGATATTCTTGTCATTATTCAAGCTTTGGTAGGATTTGGCTAAGTCAAACCATGAGCATGCTTTATTTTAAATTTTGAAGATAAAACCAAGTCTCTTTGCATAAGAGAGCAAGTGTCAAGTCATTCTACCATATCACAAAGCTCAATTGTTTAGATGAACATGGGGTCCCTAACGGGTAGTTGCTCATCAAAGAATGGTTTTGGCGAGGAATAAAGAGTATGCATGCCATGAATCAATTGGTAGACCAGAGATGGAGTTTTTTTTCAAGAAGTTTTGTCTTTTTGATTTGTTCAATTTCAGACCTCAAAACTTTATGGAGGATGTGAGAGAGGGAGTAGCACAAACCACCGTTTGAAGAGGAAGGAGTTAATGGTAGTTGTTCGCCTTTGTCCTTCTTCTTCATCGGAATTGCTTTCGGTGTTCGATGCATTTGTGCCGGGAGATCTCGAATGGGTGTAATTGAATGCTTGAGAGACCTCCCCCACACTTATTTCTTGTACTGTTTTATTCAAACAAAACAAAACAAAAAAGAGAACACACACATGGCTCTACCGGCTTAAACACCGTGGAGCCTTTATTATGAGAAAACTTTATTTTATTTTATTTTATTTTTTTATATATATATATATATATATATATATATATATATATATATATATATATATATATATATATATATATATATTATTCACCTCAACATCACTCAAGCAAGGCTAACATAAAGAAGCAAAGTGTAAAGCAAAGCCTTGATTCATCTTCAACATCGGATACTTCCATTGATCATGACAACAACACTCTAAGTTCATTAACCAAGATCCAACGCCATGTCGAATTTTGATTAAAGGAGATCTTTTTAACCTAAGCACCATGCTCAATTTAAAAAGATTTGTGGATGCATTACATGTGCACATGTAGACACACCCAAACTCAAGCATATGTCATAACTAAGGAAGCATGACTTTAAAGGACCTTATGGAGATGAATTATGAGTATGAGAGTTGGATGAAGTGTTGAAGTTGTTCTTTGCGGTTTGTTTTGATGGCTCGGCCCAGGTGCATCTCAAGGTTAGGCCACAAACACACTTAGTGTGTACAGACCATGGGCCTTGATGGTAGCCGCAAAGGATAGGAGACAAGCCCTTCTTGCTTGTTGAAGCAATGAAGGGTGGAGTCAGCGACACATAATCTTGACCGTGTGAGGCCGACTGCTCCTCTCCTCTAATTTCTCTTTTTTCAGTCTATAATTACTTTTTTAATTATATATATATATATTTTACAACTTTTCTTTTCTATCTTTTTTTTTTTATTCTTCTCTTTTTTTTTTTTTTTTTTTTTTTTACTTTCTCTCCCCTTTTTTTTGTAATTCTTTTCTCTCCATCTCTTTTTTCAATCCCTTTTTTTTTCAGCAAGGCAGTATGACATCATCTTTTATTTACCCTCATTTTTTTATGATCTCTTGGTGGATAGAACCAGGATTGTCACCATCTTCCCCCCACACTTAGACTTTTGTGAAAAAAGTCAAGTGTGCAAGGTCTAGGTCTCCTCTTGAGCATGTTCCATTACCCATGGACATCATAGTTTTTTTTGTGATGTAGCCCTCATGTTTCCGAGCACCGCATGCCTCTTTGTTCTTCTCAGTCGATCTCCATTTAAAATGGTTAGCGACAAGAATACCCGAAGGTGCATACTAACTTGATAACATGTTCTTGCTTTTATTAATAAGAAGAGAGAAAGACTTTTTATGCTTCTTTTTTTTTTTGATAGTCCGGGGTATCTCCCGGCAAAGGCTTTCTTTATGGTTGTAAGCTTGACCATGGGAAAATATCCCGCAGCCTAATGGTGGTGAAGTTCTCGGTTCACCACTAAGAATTTAGCATTACAAGCTGCAAGGTTAGCGCCATCATGCTACTACGAAGTTTGCAACCATTCTCTTGAAAAGGTTTTCAAAGAGAACCAAGAGATGGTTGTGATTTTCGCCGAAGCACTCGGCTAGAAGCAAGACAAACTCAAGAAAACCCAAAGGTGAGCATTTAGGAAGTCTCAATTGACAACTTGTTATGCCCAACAACATATTTCTCGCTTGGTCTCAAGAGTTGTCGCTTTGTGCATGTCCATGGCACACGAGGGTTTATCCTCAAAAAAGATGTGACATGAAGGACTAACATTGAATCTTGACCATTGTTAAGAACAATGTTTTATCGGCTGAGAGGGACATGACTTGTGTTCGTGTGAGGGCTTACAAGTGTTTCATTTCACTAAGATGCGAAGCAACTTGGGTGAAACGAACGAAAGTTATGAATTTCGCCTCCTCGAACAGGTTTGGTTGGGAAGATGCTTCGCCTTTGGGATGTCTAGGTGTAAGAGGCGGAAACATTCTTTCCCAACTTCTCATGGCTGCCCTCTATAGGTCTTTTCAAATTTTTTTTCTAGAGGGTAACCTATGAGAAGATTGAAGTCAAGGATGAGAGAGATATGGAAGTCTAAGTGCACCTCGGTTTACGAGGCTCGCCATCATCCTTGAATTCAATCGCGAACTCCGAAGGACTAAGCATTCCTTCCTTTCGTGTTCGTGGTTCGGGAGAGGGCTCAACAATCGGCCCAATAGCTGCACTTGGGAATGGCTCGATCGATGAGGGCTCCTCAATACTTGACATGCCAGTAATGTGGAGGGGAAAAATGTTCTACAATGGGAGAAGCAAGCTTCTCTAGGATGTGTTCAAGGGTTTTCCTATGTTGTTGTAGGTTTATGTGCAAACAACCCTCCAACGGTCATGTCAAGGCATAGGGCAGCATCTATGTCAAGACCCAAAAAAAAAAAACATATGCAAAGGCACACTATCGGTAATGACAAGTCTAGGCCAACATGTATAAACATTATAAATCTGCCTAGGCTGCACCTATGGACTCCTTCTCATCCTACTTGAGATCGAGGATTGTCCTTGGTAGGCATTGATGGGGAAGAATGCTATAAATCTTGGCATTATGATAAGCTTTTCTCTCCATTCCTCTAATTCTCGATAATTGCATCTTCCTTTGAATTCCTAAAGCATCGAGATTCATATTCCATCTCTTGATTGCCCAAAGAGTGAGCTTTGAACTCAAGTTCTATAGGCAAATAATGTGTCTTTCCATAAACAAGTTGATAAGGTGTCATTCCAATTGGTGTCTTGTATGTTGTCCCGTATGCCTATAGTGCTTCCGGAAGTCTCTCCTTCTATTTAGTTCCCATTTCTTCAACTGCCTTCTCGTAAGATATTCTTGACTCATTTATTTGAAGTCTCGCTTGACCACTTATTTGAGGGTGGTAAGTCAGAGCAATATTGTGACGAACTTCATGCTTTAATAAATAATGTCAAAATTTTCTATCAATGAAGTGGCTTCCTCCGTCACTAATTACCATTCGAGGTACTCCAAATCTTGGGAATATAGTTTCTTCAAACATCTTGATTGAACTTTTACCATCCGCATTCTTGCATGGTATAGCTTCTACCCATTTCAAACATAATCCATTGCTACTAAGATATATTCATAGTATCCAGATTTTGGAAATGGTCCCATGTAATCAATTCCCTGGACATCAAAGAGCTCGACCAAGATTGGTTGTTAGAGGCATAGCATCTCTTGCATTTATATTTCCATGCCTCCTCGACAAGCTCCACATCTTCGGATAAAATCTTTTGTGTCTTGATACATGGTTGGCCGTAAAAATCCCCGCTTGCCAAATCTTTTGCATGTGTTCTCAATGCCCCATAATGACCTCCATATAGTGATGAGTGACATCTTTCAATAATGCAAATCCTTCTTCGTTGGCACACATCTTTCGAAAGTAGTCCATCAAAGACATACTCAAGATTATGGATCATCCCATAAGTGGTGACGACTTTCATAAATAAGCTTTTTTCTTATCCGCCCTTGGTGCTACATATCCTCGCAACCATAAAATTAACAAGATCCGCATACCGAGGATCGGTATGGGTTATGCGATAAAACATATCGCCCCCGAAAGTGAGTCATTAATAGGCAATTCATTTGGTTTCTCAAAATTCATCCTAGATAAATGATCGCCAAATGAATTTTCTACTCCTTTCTTATCTTTAATTTCTAAATCAAACTCTTGGAGTAACAAAATCCATCTTATCAAACGTGGTTTAGCATCTTTCTTGGTAAGCAAATATTTCAAAGCAAAGATGATCGAGTGTAAACAATCACTTTAGCTCCTACCAAGTAAGATCTAAATTTATCTATAGCATAAACAACCGCTAGCAACTCTTTTTCAGTAGTAGCATAATTAAGTTGTGGTCCAAATCAAAGTTTTACTAGCATAAGCAATAGCATGATGTTTCTTGTCTTTAGTTTGTCCTAACACCGCCCCCCACAAAGATAATCACTTGTATCATACATAATTTCAAAAGGCAAAGACCAATCGGGGGTTGAATAATTGGTAAACAAGAGCCTTTTTCAAACTTTCAAAAGCTTTAAGACAAGCATCATCAAAAACAAAGGGAGCATCTTTGGTTAACAAGCCGGGTAAGTGGTCTAGCAATATGCGAAAAATCTTTTATAAATCTAACGATAAAAACCAAGATGACCTAGAAAACTTCGTGATCCCTTTAACATTTACGGGGGAGGTAACTGTTCTATAACTTCTATTTTTGCCTTATCAACCTCTATTCCCTTTTCGAAATAAGATGACCAAGCACTATTCCTTCTCTAACCATAAAATGACATTTTTCCCAATTAAGGACTAAGTGCTTTTCCTCACATCTTTGCAAAACTCTATCTAAGTTTTCTAGACAATCATCAAAAGTTTTTTTCATAAACAGAAAAATTATCCATGAAAACTTCCATAATTTCTTCAATCATTTCAGTAAAAATATGGACATCATACATCTTTTGAAAAAGAAGCGGGTGCATTACATAACCCAAAAGACATTCTTCTATAAGCATAAGTTCCATATGGGCATGTAAAAGTAGTTTTGTTTTGATCATTAGGATGGATTGGGATTTGGTGATACCGAGAATATCCATCAAGGAAACAAAAAGTAAGAATGCTTTTGCCAATCGTTCTAACATTTCATCAATGAAAGGCAAAGGAAAATGATCTTTCCTTGTGGCTTTATTTAATTTTCTATAATCTATGCACATTCTCCATCCCATGCCCAGTTCTTTGAGGAATCAACTCATTCTTATCATTCTTAACAACCTGTCATGCCTCCCTTCTTAGGCACAACTTGAGCAGGCTTACCCACTCGCTATGTGGCAATGTGATATATAATCCCCGTGTAATAACTTAAGAACTTCCTTCTTAACTACATCTCTCATCGCATTATTGAGTCTTCTTTGGGGTTCTATAGATGGGGGTATATCCGGATCTATAGGAATACAATGAGTGCGGAGAGCAGGACTAATTCCTTTCAAATCATCGAGTCGTAGCCTAAGGTCGACGGCGATATTTTTTCTAAGACAGCTTATCGGCTGAGAGTCCGATCCGGTGTAAGTTTATCATTTATAATCACCGGAGACTCAATCTTGGTTTAGGAAAGCATAAGTGAGGCCCGTGGTAAAGGTTTAAGTTCAATAGGAGGTCTCGGTGGATTCTCAAATTCATCTAAAGGTTCTCAAGTAGTAGGATTTTCATCCTCTTCTTCAATAAAAAATTTCGAATCATCCTCTTGATTGGATTCCACAAAATATTCTATAGTGGCCTCTTTTTACTTCCTCCATTGGATGCAGTTCGGACAAGACTTCGGATTTAGCATGAATAGCTTGGACTATAGGTAATGAAAATTGAAGATCTTTGTCTAATTGAAAATCTAAGTCACCGGGTTGTCCTTTAAAAGTAAGCTTTTCTATTGGTTGTCCTATCAGCTGGTCAAACTCTATGATATCAAAGATATAGAAACTGAGATGTACCATGATGTTATTAACCTTGATTGGTAAGACATAAAAAATTCCTGAACTCTGAATAACTTGTCCTGAAGGTGTCAAAAGCAATTTTGTAGTGGGACTCAATGGCATATTTTTGAGAAGATTATTAGCAAAGGATAATGCCATGATGTTTATCCCCACTATAGGATTGTAAAGAGCATCAAAGGGATCTTTATCAATTTGGCAGCAAATAGGTACGAAGGTGAATCCAGACGGATCACATCGGAGGAAAGCTCGATTCTTCCGTCCACTCACTACTAATGATTGAGACAAGTTCTTACAGTAGTTCCTTTTAAATGTATCAAATCGAGAAGAATCTAAAGGATAAGATTGTGATGATCTATTCTTACGAGATGTAAATCGATATTTCGAGGTATTTCCATAATCAGAAGAGATCATCCTCGATATCAATTAAGAAGTCGAGATTGAAGTAACCTCTGGTTCTTCTAAAGGTTCTCGATTAATTTGGGATTGGTAAAGAATGCGGAATAGAAATGGATTCAGCTAATCTATCATCTTCTATAATTTCTTCTATTTTTAAAGATTTTTCTCGCTAGGTTGGATCATCCTCCTTATTCTCCACTATTTTGTTTAGGATAGCAATGCATTCGGGGGTGAAAGGTGAATGAAAGATCCATTCGCGAAGTATTCGTGATATTTTCTAGATTTTCTATTCGGACCAATATAGAAGTGTTGAATTAGAACATGGTCCAGTATGGCGAGATTAGGTCGGATTTGGAAAGAAGATCATATCGTTCCCAATAGGCACTCAGGGGATTCATTATGATTCTGTTTTGATGATAGGATTGAGAGCCTAAAGTTAACTAGTTTTGACATGGGAAAGAAATCAAGACAAAATTCATTAAACATGTTTCCCAATTGCCGGCCATTCTTTCTCTATTTCTATTGTACCATTGGCGAGCTTTTTCCTTTCAAAGAGAATGGAAAGAGCGCCCAAAGGATTGTTTCGAGGGGACATGCCTTCAATATGGAGGCATTTACATGTCTCCTCAAAAGTTTGGAGATGAATAAAAAGGATTTTCTTCTAGTTCTCCGGAAAAGTATGGTTTTTGGACCATCTCTATCAACCCGGGCTTAAAACTCATAGGATCTAGCTTGAATAGGTTGAGATGATAGCACAGGTCTACAAGCTTGCCCGTTGGGTGCTAAATTTTTGTAAAGAGGGGGTAGTATCCATTTGGATAGATAAGATAAGATAAGATAAAATAAAAAGAAAAAATCTAAACTAATGATATGATACAAGATTTAGTTTAGCTCGGATAATCGACAAACCGTTCTCCCGACAGCGAACGAACTTAAAATGCTTGTTGGTAAAAGTTATCCTACTGAGAATTATTTATAAATTTATATAGTGCGCAGTTTAACGAAACGATGAGCATTTCACCCGGTGGGTTTTAAATATCGAATCCACGGGGAGAATGGTGTGAGAATACCGAGGCAAAAACTAATCCCCGAGATAATAGGAAGGAACGGGAGTTCGGATAAAAGGTGAGAAGAATTCTATGGTTGTCTAGTTTATACTCTTATAAGGCTTATAGATATTCCTTAATGGGGATCGTACTCAAGAGAAGGGAAGGGCAAAACTTACTATCTCCCAAAGACTTTGATCCTACGAGTCCTATCTACGGAAGTGGAATCCAAAGGACTCAATGGAATACTTGTCACTACCACGATCTACCACTCTCCAGGCGGGTAGGGGCAATTATGAGTTATCTAGTCTAAACACCACGTTTACACTAGGGGTAACAACTTCAATTCAAGAGCGACAAGAATCAAAGTACTCTAATGAGTCATAAACCGAAAGAAATATAAATAAGTGAACTTACTCAAATATAAGGTTGCTCCACTAAAGAAGTCTCAAGATCAAGTGCAATGAAGCCTTTGATCCCAGAGGTACAAGCACAGAGAGTCACCGACAGATCAGGCACTTCTCCTTACTTCTCCTCAACTCTACTAATTATCTCTCAAGAACGGATCTAGAACTCTAATCAAGTTCTTTGATCTATCTCTCAACTTTCTACTAATCTCTCTCAACTTGATCTAGCTCTTCTAATTAGAGAGGTATGGCTCTAGCTATGATCGAAGTGAAGGTATGATGAATAATGATTTTTCATGCCTAAGGCCGAGGTAGGACCCTCCTTATATAGTCTGGCGGATGAATGCCGCCCTTGGATCAAACCGACTTCAACAACGGCGTAGATACAACCTCAAAGGCGGTTAGAAACCGACCTAAGAAGCTAAGACCGACAGGTGGGACCCACCGGGCGGCCATCAATGTGGGCCTCGGCGGGCGCCAAGGGGGTTGGCCCCACTCGCCGTCTTTTCTGTATCTTCGGTGTCTTCCGGAATGTTTTAGTTCACTTTTCGGTCGAAATTCTTCTTTGGTAAATCTTCTTATTGTATGGGGGTTTTCTCTCAATTTCCGGCATTTTCCTATTAAGTCCCCGAAAAAGATAATAATCACCAAAACTTCGTGGAACTTTATTAGTTGTTGACGGTAACCAACGACAAATTAAATACAGCCAACATAACACCAAAACAACCTAGAAGTAGGGATTTCAACTAACATATTCCAAAGTTTTGGTGTTTATTTGGACTTGCAGGTACAAATTCAAGGATGATCACTTTGGGCCAAAAAAAAGACAAAGAAAAAGAAATAAAATCAACAAATGGAAAAAAGGCCCAAAGGAGCAAAGAGCAAGCCCAAACAAGAATCGAAGCAAAAGCGTCAAAACCAGTAGGGGCCAAGTCCACCTTACAACTTTTTTTGAGCAAGGAAGCCCGGTCTGCCGAAGCGGGCCGAGGCCGACCACGGCAGGGTGCTTCACGCGCACCACAGGTGCGGCCGCCGAGGAGCGCGATTCGAGCCCAACTGGGAGGCGGTTTGCTACCTTCCAAAAAACTGGTGAAACCGACGTTGGATGGTCGGGTTTGACGCACATGGAAGGTTTTCCTAGGACGGTTTTGGGTGTTTTTAGCACTTAGGCCCCTCCCCTTGTGTATAAATAGGCCCCCTCTCCCTCTCCAAAAGCACTACAATTTCAAAGGAGAAACTAGTCCACTTGTGCAAGAGAGTAGAATTAGATCTTCTTCTTCTTCTACTTCTTCTATTCTATCTTCTAATTCTAGAGAGTGAGAGAGGGAAGAGCTAGAAAGAAGCTTTGTTCTTTCTACCGGAGTTGCCGGTTAAGCCCCTCGGTGTTTTTGCGGTTCCTAGGAGGATGGAGTGCTTTCGGACTTGTCGGTACCCGCCCCGGCTTTGTACCTCTGCAAGCTACTTACACTTTGGTAAGAAGTCTTGTGATTATCTTGCCAGCTACTTAATTTCCTTCGCATATTTCTTAGGCCGTTGTAGACTTGCTTAGATTGGTAGATCGTTAAGAGCGTTAGTTCTTGGTGGAGGAACTCTTTGACCGGGAACCTTAGCCAACATCAAGAACTGTGACCAATAGTGCAAGCGTGGTGTTTGGACTAAGCGTTCACCTACCTTTTGCGGTGCATCCCACGGTTGAGGGGGTAGGCGGCTTGGTCGTGACAAGCATTGTCCGGTCCCTTTGAAATCCCCCGTTCGGCTGTGCGGTAGAGCTAATTGCGGACTCTACCCATTTGGGAGCGGGCCGGTGCCGAAGTGAGTAGACAAACGAGACTTTAGGAATCCTTTGCTTTTGGAAAACTTAGCCTATAGATACCTCGCTACTCTTAGAAAACAAACCCTTGCCTTAGGTTGACATAGACTGAAAAAGCCACCGCTGGCGACCGCCCCTCGTAAAATACGATACCCTTACCACCGGGTGAAGTGCTGCTACAACGGTATTTCCATGCGCTTTGCGGATTTTCTGCGGTGTGCGTAAGAAACACCAACAAGCATTTAAGGCGCCGTTGTCGGGATGGTTGTCGAAGTTATATATCGAGGCGAGTCAACCTCTCGCGGATTGGTAGTATCCTTTAAACAAAAATACCAAAAAGAGTCCTCAATTATCCATGGAGCAACCTACTATCCAAATCCCTGCGCTCCCCAAGGGCGAAGCTCGTAGAACCACGCCAACCCGTCTGAAGCCAATCACGGCCAGTATGAGCTCGCCTCGCTTTATAGCCATGGTTCGGGCCCGAGCCTTTTCGGGTTTGGAATATGAAAACCCCTATCATCACTTACGGGAGTTTGAGCAGCTCGTGGCTGCCCCGACAATTGCGTGCATGACCCACGACACGTTGAGGTGGAAGTTGTTTCCGTTCTCTCTCTCACCGAGAGGGCGACTCAATGGTGCGCCCATAACATAGGGTTGGTAAGCGGAGAATGGGAAGAAGCTGCGAAAGCAGATTACGCGGTAGCGTTCTACCTATATCTAGAATCGCGGCCCGCGATAAGAGATACTCAACTTCCGAGCAAATAGAGGGTGAAACCTTAGGTGCAGCCACGGGACCGGTTTACCACGCTTACGATCCGGCCCGGACTGCCCATACCAAACCACGTGCTTTTACAAAGCATTTACGGTTGGGATTGGACAGGCGACGCCCGCCGCTTGATTTAGGCTGCCGGAGGGTCGTTTTCCCATAAAACCACAGCCAAATGAAGGAGAAGCTCTCCTAAACCAAATTCTTGAGAATACTCCTCCGCTAGAACCCATCCGTGTAGAACCCAAGCGAAACAAGAGGAAGTCTCTTCTACCGACGCCAAAACCCGCTAAACCTATAGAGAGACCTCGCCTCGAACCGAACACAAGGAGACCACATGCACGGATCTCCCGTTCTTCGGGGGTTGACCTAATCGATCAATTCGGTGACACCTCAAAGCACGAACAATGGAAGAAACCACGGCCCCGGCTAGCCCTGACGGCCTGGATAAAACCTTCCTCCGAGGAGTCTATTAAGGAGCTAACGGCTATAATGAGCACGGAATGGTTGCGCAGAGGAAAGACCCTCTTTCAAAGAAATTCGGATTAGTGGCCCCTCTACACCAATCCATTGCAAATATCAAAGGAGGCGGGTGGAAGTCTGTATAACCCTTTGTGGGTATAAACATAATGTCGAAACCTTTGCACAAACATGTGTCGAGGAAGCCATTAGAACCCCCACAACACGGACCTTTGCGCATAGCACCTCGCGTACCACCATTGAAAGCCGTGAGGTTATACATGAACAAGTCTTCCAACATAAGGATGTCAAGTTGTCTACGGATTTTCATATTTTTGATATCCAAGACTTCGACATCCTAATCGGGCATCCTTGGAAAAGATTCTTGATCTATCTACATCCAGGGATTTAGATGTCAAACTCGGGAAGAAAAAGTTTTCTATCCCAGTTACTCGAGCTAAAAACTTCGATGGAAGAACCCTTCCTTGAGTATGACACGCCAGGAGGTCATGGGAGTTATGCTATATGAGAACCCGTAAAAGTGGACCTAGAAAAAGGCGCCCAATTCTTCATTGAAGAAGAGGGACGATTCGGGGAACTCATAGAACTTCCCAAAGAGGAAGAGCTAACTTCGACCTCGGTTAAGCTTAAACCCCTACCCCCGGGCCTACGTTATGTCTTCCTAAATGGCGATTCACAAGCACAGGTCATCATAAGCGATAAGCTTAGTGACCAAGAAACTACCTGACTAATAGCCGTCTTTAGAGAAACATAGATCGGTCTTTGGGTATTCCCTTCAAGATCCGAAAGGGGTAAGCCCAACACTATGCACACATCGCATTCCTATTGACCCCGATAGTACCCCATCATAAACCCCCCAGCGCAAGCTCAATAATGCGATGCGTGAAGTCGTGAAGAAGGAAGTTCTCAAGCTTCTTCACGCCGGGATTATCTATCCCGTACCACACAAATGATTAGGTTAGCCCAGTCCAAGTGGTCCCCAAAAAGGGAGGAATGACGGTCGTTGAGAACGCTAAAAACGAACTCATTCCACAAAGACAAGTCACTGGGGTGGAGAATGTGTATTGATTATAGAAAACTTAACAAGGCAACAAAAGAAAGATCACTTTCCGCTGCCCTTTATTGATGAAATGTTGGGCGGCTGCGAAACACTCTTTCTTCTTTCCTTTGACGGGTATTCTCCGCTACCACGGATCGATCCACCTCGATGACGAGCAAGACCACGTTCACATGCCCATATGGAACCTATGCATATCGTAGAATGTCATTTGGGCTGTGTAATGCACTTGCTTCCTTTCACGGTGCATGATGTCTATCTTCTCGGACATGATCGAAGAGATCATGGAAGTCTTCATGGACGATTTCTCCGCCTATGGTAAGACTTTTTGAAAAGCCGCCCGAAGAACTTAGACCGGGTCTTGCGGCGATGCCAAAGAAAAGGACCTGGTGCTTAAGCGGGAAAAAGTGCCACTTCATGGTCGAGAAGGCATCGTTCTCGGGCACCTCGTGTCCCGAGAGGGGATAGAGGTAGACAAAGCCAAAATAGAGGCGTTGTTGAAAAGCTACCACCCCCAAAGTGAACGTCAAAGGTATCCGTAATTTCCTAGGCCACGCAGAGGTTTTATAGAAGATTTATAAAAAGATTTTTCGCAAATCGCTAGACCCCTTACGGCCCTACTAGCCAAGGGCGTGCCCTTCGACTTCACGGATGAGTGCTTGCACGCCGAAACCCTTAAGAAAGCACTCATCTCGGCTCCGATCATCCAACCCCCGGATTGGTCGTTGCCATTTGAAATCATGTGCGATGCTAGCGACTATCTTTGTTGGTGCGATCTTAGGCCAAACCAAGGACAAAAGCAAAGCATGCCATCGCGATATGCTAGCAAAACTCGACAGAGCCGGCTTAATTACGCCACAATGTAAAAAAGAGCTCTGGCGGTAGTCTTTGCTATCGAGAAGTTTTGATCCTACTTAGTGGGCGCAAAAATAATCGTATACACAGACCATGCCCCTTAAGTACCTTCTTACCAAAAGGATGCGAAACCTCGCCCGATCCATTTGGATTCTTCTCGCTCCAAGAATTTGATATAGAAATAAAAGATAAAAAGGGAGTAGAAAATACGATTTGCGGATCACTTGTCGCGTATGCAGGTAACTAACATGCAGGAACCACCCATCAACGATTACAAGGCGACGACATGCTACTCAAGGTGTCGCACTTCAACCCATGGTACGCAAACATTGTGAATTACATGGTTGCGGGGTATGTACTACCCGGGAGAACAAGCGGGAAGCTCAAATGGAAAGCGACGCGGCACCTATGGGATGACCCATATCTGTACAGGGGGGTATGTGCGGACGGCTTGCCGAGAAGATGCGTACCCTGGGGAGGAAGGAATGCAGATCATCGAAAAATGTCATGCATCTCCCTCACGCCAGGACATCTCGGGAGTATTCCGCACACAAGCCAAAAATTTGGCAAAGGCGGATTCTTCCGCCGGACGATGTACGACGATTACGAAAGAGTTCATCGGAAGATGCTACAACCGCCGTAAGACTGAACATCACGGCTCAGAATGCAATGCCCCTACACTACAACCTTCAAATAGAAATATTTGATGTGTGGGGCATTGATTACATAGGGCCATTCCGAAGTCCCATGATTGCGAGTACATCCTGGTGGCAGTAGACTACATGTCGAAGTGGGTAGAGGCAATACCATGCAGAGCCGCCGATGGCAAGCACGCACGCAAGATGTTCCATGAAATCATCTTCCCCGTTTCGAACGCGGCGCATAGTGATCGGTGGCGGAGGATCGCATTTCAAGGACAAGTCATTCGGGGCATTCTTGAAAGAGCTCGGCACTCCCCGCACAATGTTGCCACCCCCTATCATCCGCAAACCAGCGGGCAAGCCGAAACCTCCAATAAACAAATCAAGAACATCCTCCAGAAGACGGTCAACGAGATGGGGAAAGGATGGAAGAATAAGCTACCTGATGCTCTCTGGGCATATCGGACGGCTTACAAAGCTCGGCATGTCACCTTACCAGCTGGTCTATGGCAAAACCTGCCATTTACCGGTTGAGCTGGAGCATCGAGCTCATTGGGCCATCAAGAAATGGAATATGGACGTCGGACTTCGGCTGGGAAAAACCGTCGAGACAAATCTCCGAACTAGAAGAATGGCGAGAGAAGGCGCACCATAGTGCAAAGCTCTACAAAAGCGCACAAAAAAGATGGCATGATCGGCGCGATCAAACTTAAAGAATTCACCATGGGAGACAAAGTACTCCTATTCAACTCCCGGGTGAAGCTATTTGGCGAAGGGAAGCCGAGAAGCAAATGGAAAGGACCGCATAACCGTCATCAACACATCGCCACATGGCGCGATCACAATCCAAGATGACGCAGGTGAGATACAAAAGGTAAATGGTCGGCGACTTAAGCTTTTTCTTCGAGCCGCACTGATCTTAACCAAGAGCTCGATAGAATAGATTTATGCTTTGAAAATTAATTTAGGATGATCAAAGATATATAAAAAATAATTTTATCTTTATAATTAAAATTGTTACAACTAAAAAAAAATAAGGTAATAATAAAACATAAAAGTTATCTATATATTTTTACTTTGCTTTAAATAGAGTATTTACTTTATTATTTTTTCTTTTTACTTTATTTAATTTATGCTGGTCATTTGTTACACAAAGGACATATACTTTCTAAATTAATCAAAGCATAAACTATTTTCAAAATTCAAATTTGAGGATCAATTAGAGATCAAGAAGAAAGGAAACGTTTCTGTGGCAAAACCCAGTTCAAAACTTTTCGGAAAAGGAAACGAATGTGGCGAAAACTTCGACCAGGGGGGGGGACACTGGTGGTGCGCGCACCACCACGGTGCGCCGCACCACCACGTGCGCCCGCATTCCCCGGCCGGCTCCGTTCGGGTGGGATTTCGCCCATCGCCTTCCTCTTTCTCATAACCCGCAGTGTAGGAGGTAGGCTCATGGGGATTTTAACTTGCCAAAACAGAGAGGAGTGTTTGTCCTATAAAATCCACCCCTCCTCCTCTCCATTCTTCACACCTCTCCTTCTTGCTCTTCTCTTCCTCTCAAATCCTCTTCTTCTAAGCCAAGAATAGCAACAAGGCTGTCTTCCTCCTATGGCCCTAGTACCATTTAATAGAGAGGAAGCCATGACTTTCGCCTCCAAATACCTAGAGAAAAGGGAAACCCCAAAAGAGACCTAGCTCTTCTACCTTCTCCGGCTAAAATTCCTACACCAAAAAGAAAAGGAAGGTAGATGGCAAGGAGAATGTCCCCATAGAGGAAACGATAGTTTACAATGAAGACCTGTTAGGGAATCTCTCCATTACTTCCAAAAAAGGCGATTCTTGTTTTCCTTACACCTTAGAACAATTGCCAAACGGAGAATGGAGGAAGAAGGTTCCCAAACCACGGGTTGCAGGACAACCAAAAGGATTCTTTGGGGATGATGACATTGAGCCCCCAATTGTGTCCCCTGGGTTGAAAATGTACGAGAAGAAAATCGCAGATCTCTCAAGCTTCATCCAAACCCTTAGAGGTTAGCGTAAAGGCATAGTGCCAATATCCGCTTTTTAGAAAGAAGCTAGCAGACACGCATGTTAACATGCACGAGGAGCTCGTGCTCACTTTGCTAAAGAGTTGGGGTAGAGCGCTCGGTGGATCTCATTGATCTTTTTGAGTAGAAGTGCTCTACCTCTTTATCAAAAATTAGCGCGCACAAATTTTAATTTTCAGTATTTCCCTTTCTATCATTTTGTAATTCCTTGAGTGTGCGCCCAGTTTGAATTATTTATAAATTCAATAAAGTATTAGTATTATTATTATTATTATTATATTGTCTATGTCTCCACTTGTTTTTGTCCTTGTGCAAAAGAAAATTAAAAAAAAAAAATATATAGGTACAAAAACAAGTGTGGGGGAGGCCCGCAAGTCAAAGGTACGTAATTAATAATTAAATTTTGACTTGTGATTTATCTAAGTGTTGAAACCTGGACCAATTTAGCAAAACTCCATCTTTATATCTACCAATTGAGAAAAAGGCATGCATACATTTTATTCCTTGCTAAAAACCAAGACCTTTTGCTGAGCAACTATCCATTAGGGACCCCATGCCTATCTAAATGATTGATCTTTGTGATATGGTAGAACAACTTGACGCTTGCTCTCTTTTGCAATAAGACTTGGTTTTATCTTCAAAAATTTAAATAAAAGCATGCTCATGGTTTGACTTAGCCAAATCCTACCAAAGCCCTGAAAATATCATGAATATCCACTATAGCTACTTCCCTCTTTGCATTGAGTTTTGTCGAGGCTCAGATTGATCCGCGTTGAGAGAGGCTCATACTCCCAAGATCGAAAAACACGTACACCCACATATACACGTAGGTTCTCACAATGAGAATTGCGCACAACATGCATCGTTACCATCCACCAAATAAATACTCCACTCATACCATGATCATCTCCATTTATCAAGAAAAAATGCAGAGAGAAAGATATCTGTTTTGAGAAAAAAAAAAAAAAAAAAATAAAGAGATGAATAATGGACACGTGTCCGAGGGCGAGTAGAGCCCACATCTCCAAAAAAAAAAAAAAAAGAGAGAGAAGAAGAAAAAGAAAGGTAGCCCTGTATCTCTCCAAAAGCATACAAAAAGAAAGGAAAAAGATCATGAGTCAAGGAGTAACCACAAAGAAAATATATCATCAATTTTATCCACACACTTTTGCACATTTCGATCTAAGGGTATGGCCCTTCCCTCCAATGATCGAGCTTGACCCGACAAAACATGCGAGAGGTGCGTATGCACCACTCCATTCAAAGATCCACAAAAACCCCGCAAAAAAATAGGATGAGTGAGAGTGAATCAAACAAAGAGAGCTTTGAAAGGAAAATTCAAACAAGAGTGATTTTTGTGAGAGTCAATACCATAAAGAGCAATCTTTGTTTCTTTCAAAAAATTCAAAAACTTACCAAGTCTCGGCGCATGAGTAGTAGCAAGAAGATAGAAGTTCATACTATTCCATTGCTCAATTGTTCTAAGATAGTTTGGTAGCCACCATGAATGCTCACTGAGCGCGGTAAGGCCTGGAATAACTTTGTATGCAGGTCTACATCTTGGAGATTGAACCACTTTAGTCCCGCGTGCCTTCACTCGAGGATGAGTAAAGGGCTAAGTGTGGGGAGTTTGTTGACGGTAACCAACGACAAATTAAATAACAGTCAACATAACACCAAAACAACCTAGAAGTAGGGATTTCAACTAACATATTCCAAAGTTTTGGTGTTTATTTGGACTTGGGTACAAATTCAAGGATGATCACTTTGGGCCAAAAAGACAAAGAAAAAGAAATAAAATCAACAAATGGAAAAAGGCCCAAAAGGAGCAAAGAGCAAGCCCAAACAAGAATCGAAGCAAAACGTCAAAACCCGGCCGGGCCAAGTCCACCTTACAACTTTTCGAGCAAGGAAGCCTACCGCCGCGGCAGGGCCGTGCCGATTCTGGCAGTGGGACAAGACACCCAAAGATGCGGACGCAGTCGGCCGAGGCGATTCGAGCCCAACCAGGGAGGCGGTTTGCTACCTTCCAACCGGGTGAAACCGACGTTGGATGGTCGGTTTGACGTACATGGAAGGTTTTCCTAGGACGGTTTTGGGTGTTTTTAGCACTTAGGCCCCTCCCCTTGTGTATAAATAGGCCCTCTCCCTCTCCAAAAGCACTACAATTTCAAAGGAGAAACCAAGTCCATTTGTGCAAGAGAGTAGAATTAGATCTTCTTCTTCTTCTACTTCTTCTATTCTATCTTCTAATTCTAGAGAGTGAGAGAGGGAAGAGCTAGAAAGAAGCTTTGTTCTTTCTACCCGGAGTTGCCGGTTCGCCTCGGTGTTTCGCGGTTCCTAGTAGGGACGGTGCTTGGGACTTGTCGGTACCCGCCGCTTGTACCTCTGCAAGCTACTTACACTTTGGTAAGAAGTCTTGTGATTATCTTGCAGACTACTTAATTTCAACCATATTTCTTTAGCTGTTGTAGACTTGCGGGATTGGTAGATCGTTAAGAGCGTTAGTTCTTGGTGGAGGAACTCTTTGACCGGGAACCTTGGCCAACATCAAGAATGCGGATAATAGTGCAAACGTGGTGTTTGGACTAGCGTTCACCTACCTTTGCGGTGCATCCCACGGTTGAGGGGGTAGGCGGCTTGGTCGTGACAAGCCTTGTCCGATCCTTTGAAATCCCCCACGCTCGGGCGTGTCGTAGAGCTAATTGCAGGACTCTATCCATTTGGGAGCGGGCCGGGTGCCGAAGTGAGTAGACAAATGACTTTAGGAATCCTTTGCTCGGAAAACTTAGCCTATAGATACCTCGCTACTCTTAGGAAACAAACCCTTGCCTTAGGTTGACATAGACTGAAAAGCCAAAGGACTGTCTCCATCCACTGTGTAAAAATACGATGCCAAAACACCACCGGTGAAGTGCTACAACGGTATTTCCATGCGCCATGGATTTCTCTCGTGTGTGTAAGAAACACCAACATTAGTATAACACCTATTCTATGCATTCTATTCTTTTTATATCCTTATTATATCTCAAATTGACACATAAAAACATGGCTTAAGAGGTGTCAACAAAGTGGTCTAATACCACCGCCACAAAGAATGTGCGGCTAGTGTGTGCAACGCGATGGCCTAGCTCAAGGGACACGAACTAAAGGTTTATCTTGGTTCGGGGCAAATCGGGCTCCCTACTCCAGTGTGTGTTCTCACTAAGTCCGAGCTCAAATGCTCATACGGGGGGCTCAATACAAGCGGGGGCGAGAGAGGGAGGAGAGCTCCCAAGTCTCTTGATTGAGGCAAATGCCAATATCGTGGGGATGGAGAGTGAGGAGTGGAATGCGAGTGTTTCTTCGTTGCCTCAACCCAGAGGCCTGCCTCCCCTTTTATAGTCGCAAGGGGGGCAAGGACATCAATTCCCTCTGGACTGGGGACTTCTGAGGAGTGGAGAAGAGCGTGTACGGTGGTATGGCGTATGCGGTGAGAGCTCGGTTGAGCTCTGACGTAGGGCGAGAGCCGTCTTCGAGCTCTCGGGCGCATTGGATGCTGAAATTGGTCGTCGGCCGCACGCTGGAATCGCGGTTTGGGCGGTGGTCGGGCGTCGCCTTTGTCCCTAATCGAGTTGGAAACCATCTCTTCGGTATGGGATGCGCCATGCCATGTATGGGGTGTGGTACCGGCACGCACCAGCCGGGTCCAGTAGAGGAGTTGTTGGAGTCGATGGAGTACGGCGGTATGGTCAAATGACCTCTCCCCGCCCCTGTAACCCCCCGCATGGCTACATAGTCGTCGGGGAGTGGTTGGGCTTGTCGAGAGTTGTTGGCCAACTTGCACTGGCAGACCGAAGTCCGGAAGCTCTCCCGATCGCGGGAGCTCGGGTCGCTTGGAGAGAGAGGTCTCGAGGAGAGCTCTCTGTTGTCAGATGATGAGAACTTTTTTTCGATGAGCTCGTTTTTGAGTAGTCCGAGGAGCCTTCAGAGGCGTTTTGGCGTTGGGGGAGCTCATGGGGTCCCTTCCGTGCGAGGGCTCGCTCTTTACGGTGGAGACCTCGAGTGTCCAGGGTTGATAGTCGTGCAATGGGTCCCGAGCGCTTTCGTCCGTGGACGGTGGCGAGAGCTCGGATGAGGGCATCCCAAATATCGAACCCCCACGGTAGCCCCGGCGGCCGGGGGGTAGAGTGAGCTCTCCCTCGGGGCGCTCTCTCGGGTAAACCGTTCTCGTGATCGGTGTGGAGGCTATGCGGCGTCGCCGCGGGCCGCCAGGTCGAGGTTAATGCGGATGCTTGCGTTCCCCTGCGATTGGTCGTAGTTATGGCAGATCTACGTGCGCCGTAGCCATTGGCGGCGGTTCCTCGTAGATCGAGCGTCGTGGGTGGAGATCGTGGGTGTGGATACGGGATCACCTAAGGACTCTCTGAGTTGTTCGCGGGATTCTATCTAGCTGCGACCCTTGACAACTCACGTAAGGCAATGGAAGCATAGCTACGGTGAGACTGTTGTAATCGAGATAGAATCCTAGTCGTGTTACCATGTAAGGAGTTTGGGTGTTCGAATCCTCTACGGACAACCCTCTACGTGTCCCGACTAGGTCCGTAGCAAGCACTTTGGCCCTTGGACTATATAAAGGCGGCCAAAGGGCACCTCGTAGGGGAGGGGCAACTTGAACACATCAAATCTTTGTCAAACTTTACAACCGATCCTCGGTTGACCCCATCAATCAAAAACAAAGCTCACGCCGACCGGACGTAAAGGTCTTTACTCGATCCAAGGATCGAGGGCCCGAACCGATATAAAAACCCCGCTCTCCATGTCAATCTGCAAGAACATACCGCGGGCTCCGGGTTCATCGAGGCTCGAACAAACCGCCTGGTTCACCCGTGGCGGGCTCGGTCGTAAAACATCGGCAATTTGGCGCGCGGGTAGGGGCTCGCCGACTTTCAAGACGAGAGTCCGGCGGACCACGAGATCATGGGCTCATCGGCGAGAAAGACGATCATCTTCGGATCATGGACTTGCGAGATCGACCACGACGGCAAGACTTCGGAAACTCGCCATCGAAAACCAAGACCGAAGAATCAAAACTCGCATAGAAGCTTGAGCGGATTGGCGCTCACCGACACCACCTCGAAACGGAGAACAAGCTCGACACCGACTCGGAGAACTATGTCACGGAGCACGAAGCGAAGCGACTTCGGTGAAGGAAGACATCAAAGGTTCCAAAGACGGACTCCGAAGACAACTCGAAGCCACACTCCTACTCCGACTTCGAGATAAGGGAACCGGAATCAATTCGGCGAAGAATTTTTTGAAGGCTACACCGACTCGGAGAAAGAAGGCTGAAACCGAAGAGGATCCGGGTATCAATCCCAGGTTACCTTATCAATTCCCGATGGGACTATGCAACGCGGCGTTCGCGCACACGAGGCGCATCAAGACAACTTTCAAAAGGAGGCTGGAGATTCCTTTGAAGGGTGCACAACGAGGGCTCATCCTAACAAGGACACGGAGGAGTGCATCATCCACCGGCCTAGAACCCTCAACAAGGCGTAACGTCAGAAGCGGCGATGGCGAAGGGGGATGGCAAACAACGGATCTTCCCGACGGGCGGAAGGAGTGGCGTCGAAGGCGACCGCCGCCAACGAAATACTAATGGTAGCAAGAGCCCGCATGCCGCTTAACCCTCCGGATGCCCCCGACATCGAGGTCCACGAAGCGAAGGCCTATCAAACATCTCGGCGGACGAAAGAACCCAAGAAGACGAAGGAGGAGACCGGCGTCATTCAAGGCTGAGAAGAAACAAGTGAAGGAGGGCCGAGATAGAGTAGGAAAGCGCAAACAAGCCTGGGGAAACAAGTACCAAGCCGACTCGCACGAATACGAGAAGATGAAGTCCGAAAGAGAAGCCGCGAGACGATCATCGAATAACACACGAGAAGTTGCAAGACTTGGTCAATCGTCTAAAGCCGCTTCAAACCCGAATGACGAGGAGAGGCTCATCAAGGAAGCGCCAGAAAGCCATCCAAGAAAGAGATCCCGCAAGGTCTGATCAAGGGCAAACAACTCGCATGCACCAAAAAGCCGATCTAATGTCTTCAAGAGGTTGGGCACGCCGGAGAATTCCGAAATTCAAAGGGCGACCCGGAGGATGGCGGAAGCCGAGACCCCGAGGGCTAATCCAACCCCAAGGCAAAGCCGACGAGAAGAAGTCGCGGAGTCCTCATATAGACTCCGCAAGAACCCCGACGGCGAAGGGCGCAAGATCGTCGGGACAACCCGAAGGGAGGACAACGGGGGCTACGACAGGTTCCCTTGCTTCTCGGGAGAGACTCCAAGAGGTCAACCGCGCCCGCCGGTTCAAACCTTCAAACCACTCAAAATATGATGGGAAAACAGAGCCCGGGCAATGGCTCGAGTCTACTCACAATCCATTGAGTCGGGCTGGAGGAGATGATGACGCAAAAGCCGTTTTCTTTCCCATGGCTCCGAAGCTCTACCGCCCAATGGTTCGACAAGATCGAAGAGGGCTCAATAAGATCTTGGGAAGATTTGCAGAAAATATTCTGCGACAACTTCACAGGAATCATCACCCATCCTATTACTCAGGCCGAGTTGAAGAGCCTCAAGCAAAAAGGGGAGAATCCTTAAGAGACTACTACCGAAGATTTGGCGAGATGAGATCCCAAGTGCATGACATCACGAAAAGAGAAGTGGTGGACGCCGGTAATGGGATTTCTCGAAGATGGCAGTTCTCGGACTTCTACAAGGACAACCCGAGAACCAATGAACAATTCAAGATCACTGTTGAGAAGATGATCGGAGCCGAAGAAAGAACCCGTGATCGCTTCCCAGAGAGAAAGAACACGGAAGGCCCGAAGAAAGATCAGAACAACTCTCAACAGTACAAGAAGCGAGGGCCAGACAACACAGTTGCATTGGCAGAGAAGCCAAAGAAGCCCTACAAGCAGAAGTACAACAACAACAAGAGCAACGGCAATGGCAAAGACAACATCAAGCTAGAGGATCTACCTTGGCGTCTACCATCCCGGAGCTCACCACTCCTTTCGAACCGCACAACTTTCCAAGAGAGATATAAAGGAAGAGATTCAGCTCAGAAAAGGGACGATCAAGAAAGCAAAGGAGAAAACAATGACGGACAAAAAACAGGAGACTTCCAGAAGGCAACAAGGTCTCTAAACGTCATATTCTCTGGAGTTCCCGGATCAAAGAGCAAGAGACAAGACAAGCTAGCACTACGATCGATCATGGCAGCAGAGCCCGCAACACCACGCTACCTTAATTGGTCCCAATACCCAATTCAGTTCACAAGGGAGGATCAATGGACAAGTGTAGGCAACGCCGGGCAGATCCCCGGGTGATAGAACCCACCATAGCTGGAGTGACAGTAACCAAGGTACTGATCGACGGAGGAGCAGGGCTGAACATCATATTCTCATAAACACTGGACAAGATGGGACTAGACCTCTCTGGATTGATTGCTCCATCAAACACCCCATTCTACGGGATAGTTCCTGGACGAGCAGCAATACCAATTGGGCAGGTCACCTTGCCAGTCACTTTTGGAACGCCATCAAATTACCGGACAGAATACATCAAGTTCGAAGTGGCAAATCTCGAGTCACCATATCATGCCATCATGGGAAGACCAGCAATTGCAAAATTCATGGCTATTCCACACTACCCGTATCTATTGCTAAAGATGCCGACGCCATTTGGGATTCTTTCGATCAAAGGAGATCTCAAGAAGGCTTTCGAGTGTGATGTCCAAGCCATCGAGATAGCAAATAAGACTGGAACACTCTTGGAGAAAAGAGAAGTCCATCAAATGGCACATGAGACAAATCCAGAGGAACTCGAGATACCGGCCAAGAAACAAGCAATCTTGGTACCCCCAGAAGAAGCTGACGTCAAGCACATCGACTTAGAGACTGGCGATCCATCAAAGACAGCGATCATCAGTGCTCACCTATCTCCTAAATAGGAACTCGTGCTCACTAGCTTCCTAAGGCAACACAAAGACATATTCACCTGGAAACCAGCAGACATGCCCGGCGTACCAAGGGAGCTGGCTGAGCACAGAATTGATATCAATATGGGATCCAAACCCATCAAGCAAAGACTGAGGAGATTCTCACCAGAAAAGAAAGAAGCCATCAAGAAGGAGATCGCGAAACTACTCGCAGCAGGATTCATCAGAGAAATCTTGCATCCAGATTGGCTAGCTAACCCAGTTCTGGTTCAGAAGAAGAACACCTCGGAATGGCGCATGTGCGTGGACTACACAACATATATGTAGCTAAGGGTAAAAAAATCCTACCGTGGTAACCAGAGAGCGATACCAGATGATAAGGGGGCGTTGTCCCGATCTTCACGACGTAGGATCCGATCTTGATAACTAGCCAATGAATGGCCGATAACTTGCTGCAAGCAGCGTGATAACTAGTGCAACCCGACGACACGCACAAGGAGCCAACCACCGTCTCTTCTACGGCAGCCTGAACCAAGGATTCGCCCAATCACACTCTCGAAGAACCAACCTACGCAACCTGGACACGAAAAGACCAGGAGCACGGATTGGGTGCCGATGACGCGGCCGCTCGTAATCTCCGCGAAGGAAAACACAAGAGCAAGGGGTAGAGATCTCTCTCAAGTTTTGTTAGCACACAGCTGAACAAAAGGGTTCTGGTTTTGTATTATTAAAAGTCTGAGATTATCATAATGCTATGGAGTATTTATACTAGCAACAGCCCTGCTAGATAGGTGTGAATTCGTGATAGAAATGAAGAGTCTAAGTAGAAGTAGATGAAAGGTCCTCCACGAACTGACTTCTGAAGTGCTCTCGGGCGGCTGTTGATCTTCTGGAGCAGTCTTCAGTAATTCGTCCATAACTTTTTATTGGGAAGTGGAAAATACGAACGGTTGGATGCGTTGGAAAGCTAACTTAAAGACCTTTCTAACCATGTATGCCATGCACCACGACACCTTGTAGAATGGTACAGTTTTGCACTAGAACTTGGACTTGATGCTGACTGTTGAGCTCCTGAGCAGCATGCACTTAAACTGGTCGTGTGCAAACACTAGGAATGCAAACAGATCGGGGCTAGAGGCAATGGAAACTAGACTTGAAGAGATTTCCAACAAGTGCTCATTCACATTCATAGCTTTTGGAAATCAAAAGTTATGAATATTTCTTGAACTGGTCCGTTTTGACTCCAAACTGGTCCGTTTTTGTTGAGATAGTCCGTTCTTGCTGAAGCGGTTCATTCTTGCTGAAGTAGTCCGTTTCATCTTCTTGTTCACTTGTATACCTAAGTACAACCAAAGTAGAACACTTAGGTAGTATAACATTCTGAGAATTATTGAAGTTAAAATCAGTTAGGAATGAATTCACCTGCTCTTGTAGTTTCTTAGCACGACTTCTTGTTAATGGTCCACGGTTTGCATCTTCGATGTTGGATGGTGAAGGATTGACACTTGAGGAAGCATGTATGGTTGGGATGTCCTCATCATCCTCCCCCTCTTGAGAAGGAGTCGACCTCGACTCTGATCCTTCCAGCCCAAAGAACGGTGTTAAGTCAGCAACATTGAAGGATGTGCTAACACCATATTCTTCAGGGAGCTCAATCTTGTAAGCATTATCATTGATCTTGGATAACACTCTGAATGGACCATCTCCTCTTGGCATTAACTTGGATTTGCGCTTCTCTGGAAAGTGATCTTTGCGAAGGTGTACCCATACTAAATCTCGTGTTCAAATGTCACCTTCTTGCGATGCTTGTTGGCCCATGCAGCATAATACTTGGACCTCTTCTCAATTGCTTTTTTTGGTCTTCTCATGAATCTTCTTGACATAAGACGCGGCGCTTGGAGGCTTCCATGTTTGTTCTTTCCTGCAATGGTAGAGGCAGCAAATCTATCGGAGCAAGTGGTTTGAAACCATAAACAACTTCGAAAGGACACTGCATTATTAGTTGTAGAGTGTACTGCCCTATTATAAGCGAATTCCACATGTGGCAAGCACTCTTCCCATTCCTTCAAGTTCTTCTTGATCAAGGATCGCAGCAGCATAGAAAGTGTTCTATTCACAACTTCAGTTTGCCCATCCGTTTGGGGGGTGGCATGTGGTGGAAAAATAGCAGCCTTGTACCAAGCTTTGCCCACAACGTCTTCCAAAAGTAGCTCAAAAACTTGGTGTCACGGTCTGAAACAATCGTCTTGGGCATGCCATGCAATCTCACAATATCCCTGAAAAATAGAGAGGCTATGTGGGAAGCATCATCGCTTTTATGACATGGTATAAAATGTGCCATTTTAGAGAACCGATCAACAACAACAAAAATTGAATCCCTCCCCTCTTTGTCCTAGGTAATCCCAAAACAAAATCCATGCTAATATCTTCCCAAGGAGCATTAGGAACAGGCAAGGGAGTATATAATCCATGGGGGTTCAGTTTTGACTTAGCTTTGTGACAGGTGACGCATCTTTGTACAAGCCGTTGAACATCTCTTCTCATCTTTGGCCAATAGAAATGATCAGCGAGCATGTCATATGTCTTTCTCCATCCAAAGTGACCCATCGGACCTCCCCGCATGTGTTTCCTGTAACAATAAAAAGTCTAACAAAGCAACTTGGAACACACAATTTGTTAGCTCAAAACAAGAATCCATCATGAATATGATATTTTTCCCATCCTTTTCCATTTGTACATTTTGCATATGGTTCTGAAAATTCATGATCAGTGGAGTACAATTCTTTTATGTTTTCAAGTCCCGGCACCTTTACATCAAGTTGATTTAGTAAAACATTTTTACGGGACAAAGCATCTGCAACAATGTTTTCCTTACCTTTCTTATATTTCACAACATATGGAAAAGTTTCTATGAATTCAACCCATTTGGCATGTCTACGGTTCAGTTTTTGCTTGGCACTTTAAATATTTTAAAGCCTCATGATCTGAATGAATAACAAATTCTTTTGGCCATAAGTAATGTTGCCAAGTCTCAAGTGTTCTTACCAAAGCATACAATTCCTTGTCATACACCGAATAGTTCAGTTGTGCTCCTCCCAACTTCTCACTTGAAGTAGGCAACGGGCTGTCCATTTTGCATGAGAACACCTCCAATCCCAATCCCACTTGCATCACATTCAACCTCAAAGGTTTTAGTGAAATCCGGCAACACAAGCAAGGGGGCTTCGGATAACCTTTTCTTCAATTCTTGGAAAGCTTTCTCTTGTGGTTCACCCCATTGGAAGGCAACACCTTTCTTTGTCAACTCATTTAGTGGAGCAGCAATGGTGCTAAAATCTCTCACAAATCTCCTGTAAAAACCAGCAAGTCCATGGAAACTTCTCACTTGACTTACATTTGTAGGAGTTGGCCAATCTTTGATTGCTTTCACCTTTGATTCATCAACCTGAATTCTGAACCCGAGACAACAAAACCAAGAAACACAACTTGATCTGTACAAAATGTGCACTTCTCAAGGTTAGCAAATAATTTTTCCTTCCTAAGCACATCTAAAACTTGTTGAATATGAGCAACATGTTCCTCCAATGTCTTGCTGTAAATTAGGATATCATCAAAGTAAACAACAACAAATTTTCCAATGAATGCTCTCAAGACATGGTTCATCAATCTCATGAAGGTACTAGGTGCATTAGTCAATCCGAAAGGCATAACTAACCATTCATACAGCCCAAACTTTGTTTTGAAAGCAGTTTTCCATTCATCTCCAATTTTCATTCTAATTTGATGGTAACCACTTCTTAAATCAATTTTAGAAAATATCATAGATCCACTCAATTCATCTAACATATCATCTAGTCTAGGAATTGGATGACGATAACGAACTGATGATGTTATTTATGGCTCTACAATCTACACACATTCTCCATAAACCATCTTTCTTTGGCACCAAAATCACAGGTACAGCACAAGGACTTAAACTTTCACGCACATATCCTTTATCTAAAAGTGCTTGTACTTGCCTTTGAATTTCCTTGGTTTCTTCAGGGTTGGTGCGATATCTTTGGACGGTTCGGAAGTATAGCTCCGGGGATGAGATCAATTTGATGTTCAATGCCACGCAATGGAGGAAGTCCAGCAGGTGTTTCCTCTGGAAAAACATCTTCATATTCTGTAAAACACGTGCAGCAACACTAGGAATAGATGTTAAGTCGTTAGCTGAAAGCAATGTGTCCTTACACACAAGTATGATCAATACTTGGTGCGGGTTTTCCTCACATCTCTCATTTCAGATTTGGTGGCTATCATCACTAAGTTCTCTCCCTCTCTTTTCTTATTTTCTCTCATGTTTGGCCTGTGGCTCTCACTCACCGATTTGTGGATGGCACTCAAATTCTTTTTCTCTCCTTTTGCACTCTCATTCTTTTTCTCTCCTTCTCTCTCATTCTTCTCATTAGAGCTCTTTTGCAAGTGCTCAGCTAGAAGTTGTTGCGGTGTCATGGGTTTAAGAATCAACTCCTTGCCCTTCCACTTGATGGTGTATTGATTAGTCCGACCACAATGGAGATGATTGATCATATTGCCATGGTCTTCCTAGTAACATGTGACACACTGTCATGGGTGCCACATCACACTCCACGGTGTCAACATATTCACCAATCTTGAAAGGAATCTTCACTCTTTGTGCAATTTTAATGGAACCGGAATTATTTAACCATTGCACATGATAGGGTTGAGGATGTTTCAGCAGCTTTAAACCAAGCTTTTCAACCATCTCCTTGCTAGCAAGATTGTGGCAGCTTCCACCATCAATGATTACCTTGCACACCTTGTCTTCAACTTTTGCTCTAGTTTGAAAGAGATTGTGCCGCTGTCCATTTTCAGCTTCACTCATTTGCACACTCAAAATTCGAGTTACAACAAGAGCAGCACCTTGTTCAAATTCACAGAAGTCCTTCTCAACATTATCTTCTTCTTCAATATCTTCATGTTCTTCATCACTAGTAGACTCATATTCTCCTTGCTCATTCACAATGATGGTTCGATTATTTGGACACTCTCTTGCAATGTGACCACGACCACCACACTTGAAGCATTGGATTCCACTAGTTTTGGTGGAAGAACCCGCTGAAGTAGATGATGAGTTTGCTGATTTGTTCCTCTCACTTGCAGCAGCCAGCTCTTTGCCACTAGAAGTACCAAAATTGCTAGAGCGTACACCACCACTTGAGTTGGAAGTTGTACCTCTACTTGCACTACCTCTTGGGGTGAATTTGCTTCCACTTTGAGTACTTCTTGTGCTGAAAGAGACTCCTCTATTGGACTTCATGTCATGCTGCAATTGGCGTTCAGCTTTGGTTGCTTGATGTACCAAATCAATAAGATGACGGTACGACTGAAACTCAACAATGCGCTGAATATTGCGATTCAACCCAGCCATGAAATGCGCAATTGTTTGCTCTTCATCTTCATAAACATTGGCTCTAATCATCGCCTTCTCCATCTCTTTATAATACTCTTCAACTGAGAGACTACCTTGCTTCAAATTCTGCAATTTATCAAAGAGATCACGCCGATAATGCTTCGGCACAAAGCGACTTCTCATCTCACGTTTCATTTCAGCCCAAGTAGCAATAGGGTCTTCGCCATCTTCTTCACGATCATTGAGTAATTGTTCCCACCAGATCAAAGCATACCCATCAAACTCAAGGGATGCCATTGCCAACTTCTTCTCCTCCGTATAATTATGCATACAAAAGATCTTGTCTACCTTCAACTCCCAAGTGAAATATGCTTCAGGATCAGATCCTCCATCAAATTTTGGCATGGTAAATTTCAGTTTACCAAGCCTCTCCTCACGATTGCCTCCTCTACGACGTCGGCGATCAAAACGAAACTGAGAATGATTATCATCATCTTCATCTTCAGATTCTTCAGTGTCATCATTCCTTCGATTCCGGCCCCTTCTTCTTCCATGTGAACCACCTCGGTTCCTCCTTCCTCTTCTTCTTCCTTCACTATCTCCTGCATCTTCGCTGCGGTTGCTTGCACCATCATTAGAGGGACGGCGATCTCTGATTTCAGTTAGAATGGTTTGCAAATCTTGTGCCAACTGATCTTGTTTCTCTTCAAGGCTTTGCTTGAGTTCATTGAATTGTGCCATGGAGACACACTCTCCTTCCTCATTTCCATCTCGATATGACCACGCCAGCCATGGCGACCTCATTAGCAGCATCTCCGATCTATATGTCAACCAACGTCTTTGATGGATTAATTACAAAGCTACAACAAGAGGTGCACGCGCTACTTTATGAATTTCAATTAAATACTAATGAGAATTTCATGCTACCTAAGTCGTACATGTTTACATTGCTTAGGTTCACCAAAGAAGAGGATCCGAGCACATCAAGGATGCAACAGGAAGGAGGAACTCGCTCGAGCCAGGCCAGCGTGACAGAACCGTTAGAAAGAAACAGTCATAACTTTTGGCTCACAAACGCTATGGAGGCAAATGAGCACTTGTTGGAAAGCTCTTCAAGTCTAGTTTCCAATGGAACAAGTCCCGACCTGTTTGAATACACCAGTCAAGCAGACGACCTGTTTTAGTGTTGACTGGTCAGAAGCTCAACAGTCAACATGAAGTCCCAGTTCCTGTGCAAAACTGTATCAATCTACAACACTTCATGAAGCAAGAGGTCCATGGTGTGAAAGCTTATCAAGTTAGCTTTCAAACGCATCTAGTCGCACGTCGTTTGAAGATTCCTAGGTGGAGTTATTATCAAAACACTGAAGGCTGCGCAGAAGTCAAACAGCCACGCGAGATCGGCTCGAGTCCATTCCGAGGGTTCCCTTTCACATGGTCGACGAGTCTAGTTTGTTTTCGTGTTTCCACCCACCTAGGAGGGTTGTTCCTAGTACAAATACCCCCATATGTAAGCTATCAACAACTTTTGATGAATGGTGATTATCCCGGTGATATTGCAGCCGAGCTGCCGAGTCGCTACTCAACCCTTGTTCTTCCTTGTTCTTCCTGGACTTGTGAAGAGATCCCTCTGGGATCCACTACTTCGTGCTCTCACGGCTTCCGTTCGGCTGCGCCGTATTGTGTGGATTAGCTCGGATTGTGGTTCTGCGGTCGTTTGGAGATCGAGTCGAAGTCTTCGCGGTTTCGGTGCCTCTCTCCCCGTCGCTTGGTCGCATCCAACCTTGGCCAGGTATAAAGCTAGTTATCGCTGTTCTACAGCAAGTTATCTTCGTTGCCGTCTTTACCAAAGTTATCTCCGCTACCCCGTATCAAGTTATCTTGTTCCTAAACCTACTGTCGTGAAGATCGGGCCACCCTCGTGCCGAGATCGGTTCGGTATCTATCAGCTGGTATCAAAGCTTTCGTTGACACGGTAGGTCTTTCACCACCCACATATTTATCCTTATTTGATTTGCTACATATATTTGTTCACATCCTGTAGTCCAAAGCCAAAAAATACCTATAGCCCTTTTGTTGGTACTGTTACCTTATGTTCTTGTGTTCTTCAAGTTGCTAATCACCACCGTTATCTATCTATCATTTGTTATCCGCTGTTCGTGTTATAAAAAAAAAGAAAAAAAAAAAGAGAGAGAAAGAAAAGATTCAAAAAAAAAAGAGAGAAGAGGAAAAGAAAGATTGAAAAAAAAAAAATTAGAAGGAATTGTATTGCGGTTGGATGCTGAAATTTTCAGTTTACATATTCAAGTGGTGATAAGTTTTTTGTAGTGCAACTTTATATCATTTAAGCACATCAAACCACTTGGTTTTCAGTACCATAGCCCTCCTTGTTAGCCAGCTATAGCTCCACCTTGAAACCGGAACCGGGACAATCGATTCGTAATCCTTATGACCTCTCTACCACCTCCGTTGAAGCTGCCTGCACCAGCACAATCATAGTCCTTGAGGCAAGAACTTGGGTAAGTAAGTGGTGAGTTTGAGTGTTTCGACAAATACTTCATATTCCACATATTTCTTGCTGCCCCTAACATGCCAGGATCAAATTTGAGAGTTCATCGTGATCGTCATCTAGAAGAAGCTCCTGCTACATGGGCTGAGTTGCGTCAATTTGAAAACTCACTAGTGAAGGCCATGGAGAGGATGTTTGATGAACGTCTTCCTACACCGTGAGATTATGGAGCTTCCACCAAAAGAGAAATTCAGCGAGAGAGTGAGAAACACTTTCGAAAGTGACCCACAAATATAGTGAGAGAGAGAGTTTCCAAAGCCACATAAAACCCCACAGCCTCAAAGACCCCAAAACCTGGAAAAAGAGGGATTAGTTATGAGGGATAGGAAAAGGGATTCAAAAGAATTGAGTGAACCCAATCCTATGTTCTCCCGTGAGGATATTTGTGCTAAAGATTATTGTGCTCCCACCAAAAGAAAAATTCAGCAAGAGAGAAGGTCCTATGGACAGCCACACTCATATGAGAAAGAGTGGCACCAATCAAGATTGAGTGTGAGAGTACAAAATCAAAAGAAGAGAGACTCCACTATATGTGAGGAAGAGTTCCACCAACTAAATATGAGTGTGAGAGTTCAACAAGAAAATCTGAGAGATTCCACCATATGTGAGGAGGGCCACAAAATTCAGTGTGAGAGAGATACACAAAAATTGAGTGAAAAGGAAGATGAATCTTGTGAGGAATTATTTACATCTAACATCATAATCTCTCCTTCTAGTTGTTTTTCTTGTGTGATGCAGGTTGATGATAAAAATGATGTGGTTAATTATGACCAACCCCCTATATTCGATGAGGAAGATCAATTGATGGCCATGGACATGGATGCTGAAATTTTAGTGTGTGATGTGCAACCTCAAATTGAAGGCAACACCATTGCAAACTCTTTTCCCTCAGGTGATGTAAGTTCAACAACCTTTGAGGAGGCTTCAGCTCATGGTTCTTTTGCATCAATTGCTGCTCCTATGCCATTACAGAACATGAAATATGACACATATGTATATGTTGCTTCAAAAGATGCTGAAGTGATTGTGCATCAAAACCCATACGAGAATGAGAGCCACATACCCAAGCTGAAAGAGAGTGAAAATAAAAAGTGAGTTGTGTGATTCCACCCACTATGACAATGAGAATGTCAATAATGAGAGGATGAGAGATACACAACTGAAAAACAGAGAGTTGGAATGCAAGCCATGTGAGGATATGTTTGAAACTAACACTCTCATCTCTACCTCTAGTGTTTTCTTCTCAAATGTGCAGGTTTGCAATGAGAATGAGGAAGAGATGGATGTTCATGATGCTACCATACATGTTGATAGAAGTAAGAAGGTTGCCGTCCCTCCGAACCAATTGTGTGTTTCACAGAACATGAATCATGATGAGAAAAATGGTAAGATTTCAGAGGTGCCATCCATGGTACATGCTTTGCCACAAACTTTGAATGGTGATGAAGGTAACTCGGATCTGAATTTGCAAGATAAAGTGATGAGTAATTGTGATAAAGAACATGTTTCAAATAGAATTGACTATAATACTTGTGCTGATTTGGTAGTGTCACATGTTCATACCTTTGCTGAAATTGCACAAGTTGACAACCAATGTTCAGTTATACATGATCTTTTTTATGCTTTGATATGGTTCATATACATGATGTTTTGCACTTATATATCTAATACTTTGCATGTAAATAAATCTGATAATGTAAGAATATATACTCATGATGAATTCTTTGGCAAAATGTCACTTACTAAATGTGTTTTCTATGTCATGTTTGATAAATGTGTTGAGATAAATAATATACTTGAGAAACTTTTTAAGATAACATCTATAAAATCTTTGAATACTCCCTACGGTTGCCAGTTCAAATTCAATTTGATCAAACATCATGATGCAAGTAAAGTTTGTGCTATTTTTATAACTTGTGACAAGCTTGCTGATTTTGAGATAAGTTATTGTGATCAATATTTGTTTGAACTTGAGATGGAAAGATTGCTTTTGACTGCTGTACAGAACTGGAAATGTTCTTCCCTTCTTCCTATCATGATTCAAAAGAAAGAAATCTTGTGCATACATGCTTCATTAGTAAATCTAAAATTTTTTCAAAATCATTTGGAACCCATGATTGTGCCAAGTACATCTCTGAATCGTGCAATAAGAATGTCAAGAATGTTCCTTTTTTTATCTCTTGATATATGTGATCTTGCAAAAATGAAGTATGATAACATGAATCAAATGATTGGTTTGAAAGAAATTCTTGTGCTCCCATCTTCGAAGCTATTTGTAGGTTCACCAAAGTTGACAGATCACTTCTTACATGGAAAAAGAAATAATGTGGATATGAATCATAAAAGAACAAAACAACAAAACAACATAAAAGATAATTATAAATGTCATGTACATCCACCCTCTGTTTTGTCTAAACTCGATGTGAGGTAAACAAAAAGTCGGGAACCACTTTTCTTCAAGGGAGGGAGGATGATGTGACCATGCCAAGGCAATCAAGGTTTATGATTCGTTCAAAGCATCGATGCAAGGTGAAAGATAAACTTGATTTCAAATTGTTTTCGATTTCCACAAACAAGACTACTACTTGGTTTGTATGATTATAGATTCAAACACATTCTTTGTGATGATGGAAGATGAAGCTCGAGATGTTGTCACAACACTACATGTCATTCTCTTCGGACAATTATTTGGAAAACAAAAGTTAGAGTCGAGGGGCGACTCCTTTTCAAGGGAGGGAGGATGATATGACCACGCCAGCCATGGCGACCTCATTAGCAAAGACATCTCCGATCTATATGTCAACCAACGTCTTTGATGGATTAATTACAAAAGCTACAACAAGAGGTGCACACGCTACTTTGTGAATTTCAATTAAATACTAATGAGAATTTCATGCTACCTAAGTCGTGGTACATGTTTACATTGCTTAGGTTCACCAAAGAAGAGGATCCGAGCACACCAAGGATGCTACAGAAGGAAGGAGGAACTCGCTTTCGAGCCAGGCCAGCGTGACAGAACCGTCAGAAAGAAACAGTCATAACTTTTTGGCTCACAAAAGCTATGGAGGCAAATGAGCACTTGTTGGAAAGCTCTTCAAGTCTAGTTTCCAATGGAACAAGTCCCGACCTGTTTGAATACACCAGTCAAGCAGACGACCTGTTTTAGTGTCGACTGGTCAGAAGCTCAACAGTCAACACGAAGTCCCAGTTCCTGTACAAAACTGTATCAATCTACAACACTTCATGAAGCAAGAGGTCCATGGTGTGAAAGCTTATCAAGTTAGCTTTCAAACGCATCTAGTCGCACGTCGTTTGAAGATTCCTAGGTGGAGTTATTATCAAAACACTGAAGGCTGCGCAGAAGTCAAACAGCCACGCGAGATCGGCTCTGGAGTCCATTCCGAGGGTTCCCTTTCACATGGTCGACGAGTCCAGTTTGTTTTCGTGTTTCCACCCACCTAGGAGGGTTGTTCCTAGTACAAATACCCCCCCATATGTAAGCTATCAACAACTTTTGATGAATGGTGATTATCCCCAGTGATATTGCAGCCGAGCTGCCGAGTTGCTTACTCAACCCTTGTTCTTCCTTGTTCTTCCTGGACTTGTGAAGAGATCCCTCTAGGATCCACTACTGCGCGTGCTCTACGGCTTCCGTTCGGGCTGCGCCGTATTGTGTGGATTAGCCCGGATTGTGGTTCTGCGGTCGTTTGGAGATCGAGTCGAAGTCTTCGCGGTTTCGTGCCTCTCTCCCCGTCGCTGGTCGCATCCAACCTTGGCCAGGTATAAAGCTAGTTACCGCTGTTCTACAGCAAGTTATCTTCGCTGCCGTCTTTACCAAAGTTATCTCCACTACCCCGTATCAAGTTATCTTGTTCCTAAACCTACTGTCGTGAAGATCGGGCCACCCTCGTGCCGAGATCGGTTCGGTATCTATCACCATCTCCCATATTCCCTGTCGATTAGTGATGACAAGGCAAAAAAATATGTGGAATAGGAAATTATATGTGGAATCTCACAACCTCACCTCTCTTACCAACCGAAGCTCTTTGAATTCCCTACGGTATTACAGAAGGGCCAATGCGCGCGGTGGTAACACGAAAGTGATGATTAAGAGAATACAAGGTCAGCGTTCCTATGACGGTGGGTTTTAAGTGGAGCTTGGTGGGGAATGACTCACAAGGAATGCAATCTGAATTCTATATGTTGTAACGCTTAAATCACAGTCCAAGCTAGAAGATCAATGCAAGTGCTGACCACAAGTTATGAATGATGTATAATGATCAAACACACGCCAAGAAAGATAATTTCAGATTTGATGCAAACAAGGAATATGCTTAGGATGCAAGTGTTGCAATCAAACCCAAGCAAAATTTTGCACCAAAAGTTGGATAATAATCTGGTTGTGTAACTTCAATAAAAATTCAGAACTTGTGCACATAAACAAATGGATCTTTCAACTCTTCTTCCACAGCTTTTGCTGAACCCTCTTTTTTTTTTTTTTTCTTTCTTTTTCTTTTTTTTTTTGATTCAACTTTTTTTTTAATAACCAACAACAAGATCAGATATAATACTTGCACACTTTTTTTGTGAAACAAGACACAACCGTCAACAATAACTTGATAGGATCAAAGTTAACGCGAAGGATGATACCGGTTTCAGATTTTTGTGGGGTTTTCTTAGAGATATAAAGAGGCACAAAGGACACACAAAGGATGATATGATCAGCAACAAAACAAAGATTCTAATGGACTGAAACTTAAACAAAACTCACTAGAATAACAGATTGAAGCAAAGGGCTATATAGCGAAATATTTTTGTGGCTTTTTTGGTGGATAGGGCCGAACACAACATATATGTAGCTAAGGGTAAAAATCCTACCGTGGTAACCGTAGAGCTGATACCAGATGATAAGGGGGCGTTGTCCCGATCTTCACGACGTAGGATCCGATCTTGATAACTAGCCAATGAATGGCCGATAACTTGCTACAAGCAGCGATAATTAGTGCAACGACGACACGCACAAGGAGCCAACCACCGTCTCTTCTACGGCAGCCTGAACCAAGGATTCGCCCAATCACACTCTCGAAGAACCAACCTACGCAACCTGGACACGAAAGACCAGGAGCACGGATTGGGTGCCGATGACGCGGCCGCTTCTGTAATCTTCGCGAAGGAAAACACAAGAGCAAGGGGTAGAGATCTCTCTCAAGTTTTGTCAGCACACAGCTGAACAAAAGGGTTCTGGTTTTGTATTATTAAAAGTCTGAGATTATCATAATGCTATGGAGTATTTATACTAGCAACAGCCCTGCTAGATAGGTGTGAATTCGTGATAGAAATGAAGAGTCTAAGTAGAAGTAGATGAAAGGTCCTCCACGAACTGACTTCTGAAGTGCTCTCGGCGGCTGTTGATCTTCTGGAGCAGTCTTCAGTAATTCGGCCATAACTTTTATTGGGAAGTGGAAAATACGAACGGTTGGATGCGTTGGAAAGCTAACTTAAAGACCTTTCTAACCATGTATGCCATGCACCACGACACCTTGTAGAATGGTACAGTTTTGCACTAGAACTTGGACTTGATGCTGACTGTTGAGCTCCTGAGCAGCATGCACTTAAACTGGTCGTGTGCAAACACTAGAATGCAAACAGATCGGGGCTAGAGGCAATGGAAACTAGACTTGAAGAGATTTCCAACAAGTGCTCATTCACATTCATAGCTTTTGGAAATCAAAAGTTATGAATATTTCTTGAACTGGTCCGTTTTGACTCCAAACTGGTCCGTTTTTGTTGAGATAGTCCGTTCTTCTTTGAAGCGGTTCATTCTTGCTGAAGTAGTCCGTTTCATCTTCTTGTTCACTTGTATACCTAAGTACAACCAAAGTAGAACACTTAGGTAGTATAACATTCTGAGAATTATTGAAGTTAAAATCAGTTAGGAATGAATTCACCTGCTCTTGTAGTTTCTTAGCACGACTTCTTGTTAATGGTCCACGGTTTGCATCTTCGATGTTGGATGGTGAAGGATTGACACTTGAGGAAGCATGTATGGTTGGGATGTCCTCATCATAGTGGACTCCACAGCAGGATCAGCCCTACTATCGTTCCTGGATTGCTACTCAGGCTACCACCAGATAGCGCTCAAAAAAGAAGATCAGAGCAAGACCTCTTTTATCACCCCTTTCGGTGCCTACTGCTACAAAACAATGTCTTTCGGATTAAAGAACACCGGAGCAACGTATCAAATAGCGATACAGACTTGTTTGGAAGGGCAGATTGGCAAAAACGCCGAAGCATACGTAGACGACGTAGTGGTGAAAACAAGGGAGCCAGATACTCTGATTCAAGACCTGGAGGAGACTTTCGACAACCTCAAGAAGTGGAAGTGGAAGCTCAATCCAACAAAGTGTGTTTTTGGAGTACCGTCAGGACAACTACTCGGGTTCTTGGTCAGCAGCAGAGGCATAGAAGCCAGCTTCAAACAGATCAAGGCCATCACAGAGATGAGACAACCCAGAAATGTCAAGGACGTCCAGAAACTCACAGGGTGTATGGCAGCACTCAACAGATTCATATCAAAGCTTGGAGAGAAAGGACTACCCTTCTTCAAATTAATCAAGACCAAGGGAAAGTTCGAGTGGACTGAAGAGGCAGACAAGGCATTTGAAGAACTCAAACATTACCTAACGTCAGCACCAGTCCTCACTCCACCAAAAGATCAAGAAGATCTCATGCTCTACATAGCAGCAACCAATACAGTAGTCAGCTCAGCGATCATTGTGGAAAGAGAAGAGCCCGGGAACAGCATCAAGACCCAGAGGCCAGTTTATTACGTGAGCGAGGTCCTTTCAGAGTCCAAAGCTCGATACCCTCACGTCCAGAAACTACTCTATTCCATACTGATCACATCAAGGAAGCTACGACACTACTTCGACAGCCACAAGATAACAGTGGTTACCGACTCTCCACTGGGAGACATCCTGCGGAACAAGGATTCAACAGGACGCATATCAAAATGGGCAAAGAGAACTCGGAGCGCTAAATCTAGAGTTCACCCCACGAAGAGCAATCAAATCCCAAGCACTTCCAGACTTCATTGCAAAATGGACAGAGCTCCAACAGCCCATACCGAAGACATCAAGAAGTATTGGAGCATGTACTTCGATGGTTCATTGAAGCTTCGGGAGCGAGGCCGGGATTCTCTTCATATCTCGGATGGAAGACAACTCAAATATGTGCTACAAATATTATGGCAGGCTACCAACAACCAGGCGAGTATGAAGCACTCATCCACGGCCTCAAAGTAGCGAAAAACGGGAATCAAAAGACTTCAAGTATACGGCGACTCTTTGGTTGTCATCAACCAAGTCAACAAAGACTGGGACTGCAAAAAGGATAACATGGGCCTCCACCGCGCAGAAGCACGCAAATTGGAAAAGAACTTCCAAGGCTTGGAAATCCTACACGTGCTCCGAGACGCAAAGCGTGGCGGCGGATGTGCTAGCCAAACTCGATTTGTGAGCTCAAGTCCCACAGGGAGTATTCGCCGAAGAACTATCGAAGCCCTCAATCAAAGAGAACCCGAGCAAGAACACATGGAGCAATCAGCCTTACTGGGGAGTGATGATAATATCTCGTGTCGCAGAACCACTCCCCGGATCGAGGACATCATCAACTTCATCAAAAACAAGGCACTACCCCAAGACAAGGGCGAAGCAACAAGAATCTTGAGAAGAAGCAAGAACTACGTGCTCATTGGGGACAAACTATACAAAAGAGCAGCATCATCATCGAGTATTACTCAAATGCATCATTTCGGAGGAAGGAAAAGAAATCCTCAAAGAAATCCACTGCGGATCTTTGTGGAAACCACGCAGCCGTCGAGAACCCTCGTGGGAAAAGCATTCGAACAGGATACTCTTGGCCAACGGCTCTCAAAGACGAAGAACTCGTCGAGGAAGATGCAAAGGATGCCGATGTTTGCAAGACAAAGACGCATACCCGCACACAATCTGATCTCGCATACCACCATCATGGCCTTTTTTTTTGTGCTTTGGGGACTAGATCAAGTCGGACCACTTAAAAGAGCCAAGGGAGGATACGAATACATCTTCGTAGCAATCGACAAATTCACCAAATGGATAGAATACAAGCCATTGGTCAACTACGGCTCAACAAAGCGGTCGAGTTCATCCAAGAGATCATGCACAGATTCGATGCCCAACAGATCATCACGGACCTCGGATCACCCTTCACGGTGGCGAATTCGAAGATTGGAGCACGAGATTGCGGCATACAAATCGATTATGCCTCTGTAGCACATCCTTAGGCGAACGGACAAGTCGAAAAGAGCCAAGCGACTCATCCTTGCCGGATTAAAGCCAAGACTATACGAAGAACTCAAAGACTACACGGAGCAAAATGGATCGAAGAGATACCAAAAGTCGTGCAGGGCCTAAGAACTCAAATCAGCAGAGAGCAACAAGGCTACTCCCCTTTCTTCCTAACATACGGATCGGAAGCGGTATTACAGCAGATTCGATATGGAGCTCTCCACGGATTGAGCAATTTGAAGAAGGAGAAGGAGAAACAGACAAAAGAAGACTTGAGATCGACCGCGCGAAGAAGTCGAGAAGATGCCATCCTTCAGAACGCAAGATACCTGCAAGGACTAAGAAGGCACTGTGACAAGAGCACACGTCCAAGAAACCTAAGCCCGGAGATCAAGTACTCAAGAGAAATCAAAAGACGTAAGGCAAGCACAAAAGCCGCCGCGGTCCATGGGAAGGACCCTTCATCGCCAAGAGAGTAATGGGACCAGAACCTACAAGTCGATGACCACCGAAGGAGAAGAAATCAGAAACTCTTGGCACATCACCCAACTCGGGGAAGGTTCTATCCATAAAAACCCGAAGGCCGTAAAAGTCGCACGAATCTTGAGAACAACTCTCCAAGTAGAAGGAGAAAGTGGCCTCGTGGAAGAACTCTAGACCCAAGAGGGGGTACTAGAATGCGCGGCACTCTAACAAGTTCAAATCAAAGGAACTCAAAAGAGCGCGGCCGCATGCCTCCCAAGAGGAGAAGAACAAAAACAGCCCTAATCGGCACTTCAAGAGAAAGAAGTCGACCGACAGAAGGCAACCCCGACCACCAGAACGGAGGTCACCAATCAAGGGTGGAACCACGTGAAGTCCATTGGAATAGCGTCCATACCTTAAATCCTAGCGGCAGATCGTGAACCACGACTCAAGAAAAGAGGACGTGGGAATCGGCCCGTTTAGGTCGCATAGGCCATCGAGGGTCCAGAAAGAACCATTATGTCCTACGGCAGAGGACGGCCTTTCGAATCGGGCGTGAACGGTGTAGTGTTATGAAATAGGAACCCATCGTCTCACATCAAGTCTCTCAGAAAGTAGAGCAGCCCAAACCAGGCAAGGTGGATTGTAGTGTTGTGAAATAGAAACCCAACCACCTTGACCTTCAGTCCGCAGTGCACTTAAATGGGCCCGGACTGAGAACCCTATATAGGGACGTCATGCTAGAGTCCACCTAGGACAGCATGGGAGAGCCCTTGCCCGTAAGCGACAAATCTGAAGTTATAGCAACTCTACGCCGGAGCACGACTCCAAAGAACAATCACTAGCAAGTCTACGAAAAAGACAACGCTAGAGGCCTAAACGGCCAGAGCAAGACACCACTTATCGCGGATGCGTCTCGAAAAAGAGGCAAGAAATCACGAGCCGCAGGAAAACAACCCCGGGCAGCGGGGGCACGACCCCGGCCCACTTACGTGCCAAGTCTAAAACAAAGACAACGCTGAAAGCCCGCAGTAAAAAACTCGGGCACTTTGGAGCATGACTCCACATCTACGGCAAGTCTCAAAGGCAAGTCGCAAGGCCAAAGGGAGAAACCCGAAGACGTGTGGGCAAGACCCCACTACTCTATGGCAAGCCGAAAAAGAAGGCGAGCCACACCAGCAGGGAAGAAAATACCCTAGCACCATGGGGCACGACTCCACAGCTACGACAGGTCTCAAGAAAAAGAAGACAAGTCGTGCGTCGAAGGAAAGACTCCGCAGACGCAGAGCAAGACTCCAAATACTCCAAGCAAGCCAAGAACAAGGCGCGCTTATAGCCACAGGAAGAAGCAACCCTAGCAACTCGTCGAGCAAGACTCCATCCTCGACAAGTCTCAAGAAGGAGCAGACAAGTCGTGTGTCAAGGAAAGAAATCCGAAGACGCAGGGGCAAGACCCCACTACTCCATGGCAAGCCTAAAAAGATGGCGAGCTACAACAACAGGAAGAATTAACCCCCGGCACCCCCGGAGCACGACTCCACATCTCGACAAGTCTCAAGAAAAAGCGCATGACAAAGTCGCAAGGGTCGAAGGAAAGAAGCCGCAGACGCAGGAGCAAGACTCCAAACAACTTCAAGCCAGCCTAAGAAGAGGGCAAGCTACAAGCAACAGGGAAGAAAGCAACCCTGGCACTTAGGAGCACGACTCCACATCTCCAGCAAGTCTACAAACAAGGACGGCGCCGACGCCAGGAAGGAACAACCCTGGTACTCAGGAGCATGACTCCATATCTTTGACAAGTCTCAAGAAAAAGAAGACAAGTCAAGCGTCGACGGAAAGACTCCAACGACGCAGGGGCTAGACCCCATCTACATCAAGCAAGCCAAGAACAAAGGCGCGCTATCAAACCAGGGAGGAAACAACCCTAGCACTTCAAAGCAAAGCTCCACACCCACGACAAGTCTCAAGAAAGAGGACAAGTCAAGCGTCAAGGGAATGAACCCGAAGACACGGGGAGCATGACTTCATCAACCTACGCCTAACTCAAGAGAAGTTAAAGCGATGCGTAAGGAGGAAGAAGAACTCTAACACACAGGAGCAAGACTCCTTTCTACCTTTTTTCCAGCAGGTCTACAAAAGAGGCAAGCTAAAACATCAGAAGAACAACCCTGATGACCGCGGAGCTAGACTCTACACAACTACTCGGCTCAAGCCTACAAGGAAGGGACGAAGCCAGAAGCCTAGATCTAAAGGCACAATCACATCAAGTTGTCCAAAGAAGAAGAATTCAGAGGACAGAAGCGGTAGACAATCGCAAACAAGTTCGCGAAGAAGACAAGATCGATTCATACAAATACGTAATGGATAAAGGAACGTATATCTTTTATTCATCATCTTGGAATTACAAGTTACATGGGAACAAGTCCCTACAAGGTACAAAGAAGACTGAGATGCACGGGGAGCCCAACAACTCTGAAGAGTACTTCAAAGAAAGCAAGGGGAGTCCATGTCCAGAAGCGACGAAAACAGAACACCAAGATCTGTTTCCAAACTCCACCAAGCTAACCCCAACAATAGAAGATAAGATCCCTCCGAAGCTTGGCAAAGAAGCCAAGAAACTGGCGCAGGAACTCAAAGCACCAAAGAGCGCTAAGAAGACCACGGAGGAATCAGCATCAGCACAGAAGTACCAGAAGTCCACAGAACCCTAAACAAATAGGGAACCAAAGAACCACAGAGTTCCAAAGCTGCTGACCTAGGGAAAAAGAACCCTCGCTGGCACAACACCCTAGAAAGGAGCAAAGTACCACAAGAGTACAGATACGGCAGTCCCTCAAGACTCAAAGGCATGAATCTGGGAAAAGATAACCCCCTTGAACTAGACAGCAGGTGTTATCCACTCCAAAAAACTCAAGCCGATGAACATCATGAGGACCAGTCCAGCAGACCAAGAAAACACCTTAGCCACACACAAGCTAAGGAGCAATCGGGAGCGCAGACCGCCCCACTCATCTTCAAAGGACGGCGAAGTGGGATAAAAGACTTTGAGCGAAGGAGAACTCGATCGCAAGGCATCCCTTTCCGACCACTAGCCACGCCCAAGAGTGGAACCACCGAGGAGTAGTCCCCTTCTACTCCACATCACAAGACATCCCTCACCGCGTAAGAACCCCCGTAAAGGCAGAGAAGACGCCTGTGGGCTGATCCAACTCACTCAAAGGCGCCGCCATGGATCTAAAAGCTCAGAGAAAGGCTTTTTCTACAAGAAGAGAAAACCGCCGAGAGGAGGAAGAAACAGAAGAAGAAAGGGAAACTCGATCCCCCAACGGCGAGAAGGGGGCATATTTATAGGCAAGTACCACATCGCCTATGGACCGAGTCCACGAAGACGCTAAGCAATTCCAAAAAGGAACTGGGTCACCTAAATTCACGCTAAGCAGTAAATTCATGGCAATAATCGCCATGCACCGACCTTTCGAAAAACGGCGCTAAATAAAAGCGCCTTGACCGCACGACCCGTGATCGCACGAAAAAAGAGAAACGGTAAAAAATCCCGGAGGACAGAAGAACCTCTAAGATTCCTTTCCAAAGAAAGAACTCCAAGACGCTCGGGGGCTGGGGATACCCCGGATAAGATTTTTTTCGGGTCGAGAAGAACTCAAGATGGAGGTCTCAAGATCGCTACGAAGCTTCAATCCGAGAAGAGCAAGAAGAAGCTCTCATGACTCATAATTGAGATGCTCGGGGGCTCGTGACAAGAAGATCCATCTAGGAGAAGAACTCCGCAAATGAGAAGAACTCGAAGACAAAGGAAGAGATCTCAAGACCGCGTTTCAAGCTTCATCCGAGGAGGGCAAGAGGAACAACCCTCATGGCTCATACCCGAGACTCTCGGGGGCTCGCGGAAGAAGAGCAGTCGGGGAGAGGAAAGAACTCCAAAGCGAGAAGAACTCGAAGACGGAGGCGAAGAACTCAAAGACCTTCCAGCTCTTTGTGCCAAAAAGCAAGAAGCTCGGGGGCTACACCCTACGGGTGCACTTTTTCAAGTGCACACCGAAAGATGATCTCAAGACCATATCAAGGCTTCATCCGAGAAGGGCGAGGCAACTCTCGTAACTCAGCCTAGAGATGCTCGGGGGCTTATGGATACGGGATCACCTAAGGACTCTCTGAGAGTTGTTCGCAGGATTCTATCCTAGCCTGCGGCCACTGACAACTCACAGAAGGCAATGGAAGCATAGCTACGGTAGACTTCTGTTGTAATCAGGATAGAATCCTAGTCAGATTACCATGTAAGGAGTTTGGGTGTTCGAATCCTCTACGGACAACCCTCTCTGTGTCCGACTAGGTCCGTAGCAAGCACTTTGGCCCCTTGGACTACAAAAGGCGGCCAAAGGGCACCTCGTAGGAGGAGGGGCAACTTGAACACATCAAGTCTTTGTAAACTTTACAACCGATCCTCGGTTGACCCCATCAATCAAAAACGGGCTCACGCCATTGGACGTAAAGGTCTTTACTTGATCAAGGATCGAGGGCCGGACCAAAAATATAAAACCCCGCTCTCCATGTCAAGCTGCGCCAACATACCGCCCGGGCTCCGGGTTCATCGAGGCCGAACAAACCGCCCGGTTCACCCCGTGGGCGGGCTCTCGGATTAAATAAAACATCGGCAGTGGGGGAATCCGCCGGGGTCGCCCCCGTGTGTGTATGTGGGAGGTGAATCGTCGCCTCTCGGCTATAAATCCGAGGGCTCGAGCCGTGAAGGGGGCGTCCGTCTTCTTCTTCCAGCTTCCTTTTCTTCCTTCGCGCCCACTTCATTTTGGAGATGGAGGCGAAGGATCTTCGGAATCTCGGGCCCGGGAGGACGCCACACGCAGAGGAGGCGGGCCGGCCCTCCCGCCGCAACCCGCGCCGCCGGCCGATCCCGATGCTGCCCCGGGCCATGCCTCCTCCTCCGCCTCTCCGCACCGCCTCCTCCTCCGCCCGGAGAGGCAATGATTGCCGAGCCGCCGCCTCGGGCTACACCGAGGCCAAGGATGCGAGGGCGGCGCTTTGTCGACACCGAGCAAGCCTCGCGGGCGATCCATCCAGGCGAGAACGCCGACGGCTTCGCGGCAGTGTGAGTGTTCTTTTCGACCCATCCTTGGGCCTGTTCGCCCGCTGACCTCCTCGGTGCTTTCTTCATAGCTTCGCCTCGGGAGGAGGCGATCACACCGCGGGCGGTGACGGCCCTCGGGCGATGGCGCCGCCGGCGACCGGCCGGCCGACCGACGGGGAGTTCGGGGTTCTCGATGGACTCCCCGCGACCTTTGCCGAAGACGCCGAGGACTTCGAGGCCGCATGCGGAGGAGGTGATGGCGGCGTCAACGCCGGTGCCCTCCTTGTGGAGGAGTAGTTCGTCGGTCCTCGCGGGCCAGGCTGCAGTGGCTTCGGGTCGCCCCCGGCGGGATCATCGCCACCTGGCGCCGGCCGGGCAAGGACCGCAAAGGCGCTCCTCGACCGCAAGGCTCGTGGAGCGTGATGTGGTGAAGTCTGAGCTTGACGCGGCCTCGTGGCGTCGTTGTCGAGGAAGTCGTCGTAGCTAGGACCCTCCCTTATGTTCTTTTTGCTCGTAGCCTCCTACTCGGGTTATGTATATATACCTGTATATATATATATATGTAAGCAATGAACGCGTTCGTAAGGGTTTATTTCACCTTTGGGATGTCCCTCATTATTTCGAATGCTCGACGCCAGTTTCATCTTGCATTGATTTCGTGAGCCAAGATGAGGTCTTGATCGTAGTTAGTCGTAGGGCCGCAAGCTCGCCGGGCGGAGAGCTCGTGCTTGACATCGTGATGAGGAGTGTGGGGCAATTTTGCCGACGGGGTCCCCGAGTTCGTGACACTTCACCGTGGGCGACCCTATCTTGGCCTGTCATTTTTCGTCGGTTGACTTGCGCAGTTGTAGCCCCCGTGCCTCTTCCTCCGCCTAGGGCTCGCCCTCGAGGTGCCCGATCATCTCCGTGGGTGCGCGACGGCGCACCGCTGGTGTAGCCCCGAGGCTCCACGGGAATGAGAAGTTCACGTGGAGGCTTTTTGGAGTTATCGCGTGTTCGTTTTCCCGCTACTACGAGGTCGTAAGGGAGGTGAGCTCAGGCTCGATTTTTACCTCGTTAATAAATCGAGTGCTCGGTGAGCCGATAGCGGGTAGTTCGGGAGGTCGAGCGAGCTTCCTCGGTGTGGTCGGCTAGTGGACCGACCTCGTGGTTCCAAAGGCACAACCTTTACGGTTCCCAAGCTCGTTCGGGGAGCTCGAGGACTAGAGTCTCCTCGTCGTAGAGGTCAACCTAAGGTCGTTTTACGCCTCCTTTGGCGACCCAAACGCGCTTTTAGCGTAGCCCCGAGCTCGCACGTGAGCTCGGGCGAGAGCCGATGCCGCTCGCCTTAGCGCCCTCATTCGTGGTGTTCGGGCGGCCGTCGAACCCCGTGGAGGGCCGGCCTTCAAACCCTAGGACAGGTCGTGCTTGACAAGAGCTTGAGCTCCGTAGTCGTTAGGGACGAACCCGCACGTATTTATCGGAGATGATGAGCTCTTGTCGTGTGCTCGGGTTTATGGAGCTCGACGGCGTGACCGTTGCGTAGAGCTCTCGATTTTCACCCGTCGGATAAAATATAGCCGTTGAGATCTTACCGTTGGGGTTCTTACCGTTGGCCGGGGGTTATCCCATTAATGTCGCGGGCCGTTTGGCTTCCGCCAGGTGTCGCGGTGATCTCGCGGAGTTGGTTCTCGGGGATCGTGTTGCGTGGCGGACCCCCGCCAGTTTCACCTCGTTACCTCCGTCGTGGTAGAGCTCTATAAATAGAGGGGATTGGGAGTGGATCTACCTTCCCGCTTCTCGCCTTCCTCGCGCAGACGTAATCGGAGAAGTAGAAAGAAAAGAGAGAGAGAGAGAGAGAGAGAGAGAAAGAAAACCCGATCGCCGCCCGCCCGGCCGTTGATCCGATCCCCGCTTCCCCGCTTCGCCGCTGCTTCCTCAGAAGATGGGGTCGTGGAAACCTTCTGGTGGCATCGCTAGGGCTGATCGAGCGGCAGTAGTCTTGTCGGCGATCGATGTTCCCTGGACGGAGGCGGAGGAGTGGATTCTTCCATCGAAGACGCACGCTGCGCCGGATCCGGCGGGAGGGCTACGCCGCCTCGCTCGCCGAGGTTCCACGAGCGGTGGCTCGACGCCCGCCGACGACTTCTTCCGGTGGATCGCCTCGCATCGGGCATCGAGCTCCAGACTTGACGCCCAACGGCGCGGCCGCTTCTCTCGCTTTGTGATGCTCGAAGGTTGGTTGGGATTCCCCCAACCGGGAGCTCTTCAAGCACTACGCTCACGCCAAGATCCAACCGCTCGAAGAAAGGCGGGCCGGGCGCCGATTGCCGCGTGCGGTTGCCAGAAGGCGCCGAGGGAAAGCCCGCGAGACCTTCCCCGTCGACGACTTCCCGACGGTAACACCGGATGGCGGGATGAGTGGTTCTATTTGAAGAACGGCGACTCCTACCCACGCCATGGTGATACCGGGCGCACCTTCCAACAGGGGGCAGAGAGGTGCAGCGGTCCGCACACGGCACGAAAGCGGATGTGGCGGTCGCCGGAGAAGATCAAGGCGCCCGACGCCGGGCCGACGGTGAACCATCATCGGACCTCGCTTCGTTTGCCGGTGGTCCCCCTACGCCACGGTCCTGCGATGTGGGAGATGACGGAGGAGAAGTTTCCGCTCGGCTGGATCGCGAACGAGCCCAAGCTTGACGACAACCGTGTCGAGTTCTACTTGGGCCTAGTGACCTGAGACGGCGGAGAGGGCTCCGTGAGCTCCCCGAGGCCCTTCGAATGCGGAGACATCCCTTGGGTGAGTGCCCCGCCGCCGAGCCCGAGCTCTTTTTCCTCTTTTCACTTGTTCCGGTCGCTTTTGAGCTCCCTTACTCGTGCTCGAGCCCCCGCAGTTGGGCGTGGATACGCCCCTTTGGGTCTCAGCCCCTTTTTTTACCGGCCAAGACCGGCGCGCTGCCACAAGAGCGCCTCGCACAGCGGGAGATCGGCTCATCCGGGGGGTGGCGAAGCGGTCCGCCGAGGAGTCCGGGCGCCAAGCTCTCGGGGAGGCCTTGACGCCGTCCGCCCACTCGGCCGCGGAGGCCGGGTTTCGTCGAGCCCCACGGGGCTCTCGATGGTGGTCGCCGCTCGAGCGTGACGGCTCTCGATCCCGCAGCCCGAGGCCGCCCCGGCGCCCGAGCCCTGGCCGAGGGACGAGAGCGCTCGGGCTGGGGGGCCAAGGCCACCACCAAGGCGGAGGCTCGAAAGAAGAAGACGAAGAGGGTGGCCCTCGTGAGTTCCTTGTTTCGCCGCGTTGATTGACGGTCATGTCCGGTCGAGATTGCCGAAGTCTTTTTCCGTGGTTCGTGGCAGCCGAGGAGTACCCCGTGGAAGCACCCGAGGATAGAGGTGCGGTGCCCGACCGAAGCATGAGTCGCGCGAGGCGGCGACGTTCTGGTGTCGCCGACGATGAGCTCGACGCTAGTGACTTCGAAGCTCACCGCCGCCGTGTTTCGAGATGGTGAGCATGATGGCGCCGCCGATGACGAGCTCGGCGGGGAACGGTGCCGCTGGGACGAAGCTCGACGGGCGGCAATGCAAGCGACAAATGATCGCGGGGATGACGGGTCACGATGATGTTGTCGTTCCTTCGAGGGGGGAACTTGTCCGCCGGCCGCTTTGTTGCCGGCGTCCGGGACTCCCGGGCTCGGCTCTCATCGGCACCGATCGCCGCCGCGGCCAGATACTGCCGCCGCGCGAGCTCTTCGAACGATGAGAGCCGCCGCGGGAGCTTGGGGGAAGAAGGCTCGCGCGGAGCCGGGCCGGCCCCAGGAGGAGGAGGCCGTCGCCGCTCCCCCCACCGGGTGACGTGGGCGAAGACGGGACGTGGTCACGAGGGTGGCCCGCCTCGGGAGGAGGAGGAGGTCCCCGCGGATGAGGAAGCGGAGGGACGCCATCGGCCTCAATGTCACCGAGGCCTGCGGGGTGCCGTTCCGCCGCCGCGACGATGATGGACATCGACGGAGCGAGGGTGCCCGTGCGATGCCGCGGCGGCGAGCGTTCCCCAGCGCGGATGTCGGTCTCCCGACGACCTGCGTTCCGATGACGCCGCAACCGATGACTGCATCCGAAGGGCCGACGTGCGTGCTTCTTCTTGCCCAGGTTCTTATCGGGTGCGGTACTCGGATATTTCTCTTTGTGTCTTGCCCAGGCGTTCATGTTTTTGACCTCTTCAGGGCGTGCAAGACTCCCTTTGGGGGTATAACTAGCTGACCCGACTCTCGCTGAGGGCTAGCGGCCGGTCGGGCAAAGCCGACGTCGACCGCGCTGGATATGCGCGTGAGGAGATCGATGCGACGCAGTTCCTAACCGGCTCCTCGAGCGCCGCGAGGAGGTCCCGGAGTACGCCGCGAGGGTGGAAGACCGGCCTCCCGTGAGGCCCAAGAAAGGGATCTCGATGGTACCGCGTGAAGCGGCGCTGAAGGAGGAGGAGCGGGAGCTCGCCCACAAGCTGCCGCCGAGAAGATGCAAGGAGAGTTGGAGTCCCTCCGGGATGCTCGAGGAAAAAGAGCTCGAGCGCCGGCGCCGGAGCTCGCGGCGGAGTCCTCATGGAAGGATAAGGACGAGCTCAAGGAGCATTTGGCCACCGCGAGTCCGGAAGCTTGGGTAAGCACTTTCGTCCCCTTCCTACGCCTTTCTTTTTCTTATTCGCCGGGGGGCTTCAGAGCTGATTGTGGGGGACTCACGACCGCCGCAAGTCGGCTTCTCGTGCGAGCCCGCCGCCGAGGCTGAGAGGGTCCGGGGGCCGATTCCCGAGAACTATGAGTTCCGGGTACAACGAGCAAGAGCTCTATGACGAGCTATGGAGTAAGCGGGAGGTCCGTTGCCCTTTTTGTGTTGGCGACCTCGCGACCCGTGTTCGACCCGCTTCCCCTAAGCAGCTTGAGAAGGGGAGGACCCCAAGGCGGAGCGGGAGGCCGAGGACAAGAGATGGGAGCTCGCCGCTTCGAGGCTTCTCTTCAAAGACACGCAGCTCGAGAGCCGCAGGCAAGGAGGAGGACATGAGGAAATGGACCATCGAGCTCGTCGACGCGTGGAAAGAGCTCGAGGACCTTCGGGAGCATGCTGCCAAGACCACGGAGGAGCCTAAGAGCTTCATGGGCGTGCCGCGAGGGACTTGTAACCGCCGTCGGGGATGTCCGCGACGCCCTCGGGGTGGAGGACACGGCAGATCCGGTGGAGCGGGTGCCGGGCGCCCCGCCGCAAGGTGAAGGAGGACGCGCTCGCGTGGTGCACAAGGCGGTCGGGCGTCGTCTTCTCCCACTACCCCTAGGTTCGAGGTCAACTTGGTGAAGACGGGGTGGGCCCCGGCGTCGATGATGCCGACACCGAAGCGTAGTCCGCTGCCGCCAAGGCTACAACGGGCGGAGCTCTCCGCCGAGCTCTTCAAGCCGGGCCGGCCGAGGAGCCTCGAGCTATACGAGAGCCCGGGCCGGGCGAAGATGGAGGAGCCGAGGAGGAGGAGGCCGCGCGACGACGCCCCCACCCCGACGCCCGATGAGCCGGGATCCCCCTCAGAGGAGTAGAAACTCGAGGCTTGGCCTCTTTGTTAAACCGATCAAGTCCTCATAGTCGAGGTAAATTGTAAAGACTTCGTGGTGCCGGGTTTCGGCTGAAACTTGTGTTTTCGCGTTCTCTTTTCCCTTTGTCCTCGCTTTGTTCTTACTTTCGTCTTTTCACATGAGCTCGCGCTTCGGGAGTTGGATGACGGGCCGTTCCTCACTGGCCGCAGGGGCACGGGAGGTCGCTTAGCAAATCGTGCCATGCTTCCTAGTGGCGAGCTCGTGGATTAGTCATTTCTCGAATGCCGCTCGGTTTAGGAGAAAGAGTGCGTGTTCGTGGGTTTGAGCTTGTCGATGAGCTCTGAGCTCATGGATTTTGCGAGAAAATGGTTTGTGAAAAACGTGGGGTGTGCACCCCCGTTCCTATAGCCCCCCGAGCAAAGGCTGGCCTCGTGCCGTATAACGAAGGTCGGTCGTTGCTCAATAAACTATTTAACGAAAAAAAATGAGCTCGAGTGCTTGCACAGGTTGATGCAATCGAAGGACATTTTTCTTGACGCAGCTTAGAGGGGTACAAAGCATCAAGATGAATTGAAGAGGGAGAGGCCTATGGGCGTGAAGCGCTAAGAACAAAGCAACTGCTTTAGAGATCCTAGGAGGGATTGACGTAGCTGTTCTTGCCGCGTCGATCTCGTTGCTTGCTTGTCCGCCCTTTGGGTTGGAGCCCCCCGAGCGAGGTCGAGGTCGGGTCGAAATGATCGAGCTCGTGGGCGGCTACGCCGCCCTCTCCGCCTTCGCCGGGCGCTCACCGATGCCGAGGCGATCGAGCCGCCAAACGCCTCGTGCTTCCTCCTCCTTCGAGGAGGAGCCGAAGCCGGGTGAGGCTTGGAGGTGACACGCCGGTGACTTCGGGCTTCTCCGCCGGGGAGTAGAGACCCTCCCGGGTGGTCACTTTCCCCGCCGGCGACTAGAAGGCGGCTCGGGGGTGAGCCGGCTGGCTCGCCCCGACGAGGGGGCGTGGAACCGCGCCGCGGTCCCGGCATGTACACCAAGATGGTGGGACGGGCCCGTGGCGTCGGCCGGCCGCGGACGCCGCAAGGCACATCGACGCGGCGGACGGACGCTTCCAAAGTGGGCGCCGATGGCTCGTGTCGAAGGTCGTCGACACGCCCCGCAGCCGCCCATGGGCGCATGCGGTCGTGGCAAGGCGCACCAGCCCAGGGCGGGACCGAGGGAGGTTCTACGCGGCACGCCAGCTTCCGACTGGCTCGAGAGGTGATGGGGCACGACGCCAAAGACCGACCGGTGGTGGCGCGGATCGCCGTGCGGGCGGGCCGGTGACGAAGCGGTCGCGGCCGCCGCCTCTTCGATTCCGCCGCGCGCGGGCGCGCCGCGGAGTTGGCGCGGTGTGTCGAGGTCGCGAGGGCCGCTGCTACACGGGAGGACCCCCGACGCCGCTCCAAACGCCACGGGGCGCCCGAGGGGGCGACGCGACCTCGCAGTGATGGAGAGGTGGCCTTCCCCGGCGCTCCCAAACCGCGGATTCGGCGCCAGGGAGCCGACGCCAAGAATGGTGTCAAACAGTCCCGCTCGGCCGGCCGGCAAGTCGTCGGGCCGACGGGACACCGACGGAACCCCGAGGAGCGCGCCGGGGGGGGATGCCGCCGAGTGAGGCAGGTGTCGCCCGCCGTTGGGAGGCAGAGGTACGGCCCCGGAGTCCCAATGGCGGGGGTAGAGCGCCGAAGGCGCCGCCGTCTGGGGTGGGACGAAGGGAGGAGGACCATCTTTGCAGCCCTCGCCCTGGCCGCAACCTCGGGAGCCGAACCGAGGATCATGGCCGCGGGGAGCGGCGCGAAGGGAAAAGCCATCGGAGTGGTGGAGTCACACTAGCGCTGCCCCTACCGGGCGCGCCAACCGCCGTGGGTCTAATAGCACCGTCACGCGAATGTATGGGGCTAGTGTGCAACGATGGCCTAGCTCAAGGGACACGAACGCAAGGTTTATACTGGTTCGGGGCAAATCGGGCTCCCTACTCCAGTGTGTTCTCACTAAGTCCGAGCTCAAATGCTCATACCGGGGCTCAATACAAGCAGAGCGAGAGAGGGAGGAGAGCTCCCAAGTCTCTTGATTGAGGCGAATGCCAATATCGTGGGGATGGAGAGTGAGGAGTGGAATGCGAGTGTTTCTTCGTTGCCTCAACCCAGAGGCCTGCCTCCCCTTTTATAGTCGCAAGGGGGGCAAGGACATCAATTCCCTCCGGGTAGGGACTTCGAGGAGTGGAGAACGCGTGTACGAGGGGTATGATGTGCGCGAGAGCTCGGTTGAGCTCTCGACGAGGGCGAGAGCCGTCTTCGAGCTCCGGGCGTATTGGATGCTGAAATTGGTCATCGTCGTACGCGGGAATCGCGGTTTGGGCGGTGGTCAGGCGTCGCCTTGTCCCTAATCGGAGTTGGAAACCGTCTCTTCGGTATGGGATGCGCCCATGCCATGTATGGGGTGTGGTACCTAGCACGCACCCGCCGGTCACCGTAGAGGAGCCGTTGGAGTCGATGGAGTACGGCGGTATGGTCAAATGACCTCTCCCCCGTCCCTCGCCAGAACCCCGCATGGCTACAAAGAGTCATCGTGGAGTGGTTGGGCTAGTTAGAGAGTTGTTGGCCAACTTCGCACCGCAGATCGGAAGTCCGAGCTCTCCCAGCGCGGGAGCTCGGGTCGGTTGGAGAGAGGTCTCGGAGGAGAGAGCTCGTTGTCGTAAGATGATGAGAACTTTTCGATGAGAGCTCGTTTTGAGTAGTCCGAGGAGCCTTCGAGGCAAAGCTTTGCGTTGGGGGAGCTCATGGGGTCCCTTCCGCACGCAGGGGAGCTCGTCACGGCGGAGACCTCGAAAGTGTCCGGGGTTGATAGTCATGCAATGGGTCGGGGAGCGCTTTCCGTGGGACGGGTGGCCCGAGAGCTCGGATGAGGGCATCCCAAATATCGAACCCCCACATTACTAAACCGCAGGTTTGTCTATACTATTCTATTCCTGAACTACATTTAATTTATTTTGTGTTCTCGTGACTCGCGGGTTCTTGTAGTCCTAATAGACCGCCTATTGCAGAATTGAAGCAGTATAATATTAGCCTCACATGGATACTTCAATGATTTCCATCCAACGGCCCAGCATCAACGCCATCCGTGTCGCCTCGAATTTTTCGGGCCGCCATGAAGTGAGGAAAGGTGATAATTATGTCGCTTATTTTCTTCATAGATGAATACACAAGATTGAGAACACTAACCGCCTGGCCGAAAGTACTACTACTATCTTGTCTTACAAAATTTCCAGCTAAACGAATCGTTGCTAAACTACGCTTTGTTTATATTCTTTATTCCGAACTACTTCCTTCTTCTTCGGTTTGTAAGTCGCTTTGACTTTTTTTGGTACATCAGTCTAGCTATGTATCGAGATACAATAATATACCCGATACATAGTAAAATGGACGAACCAAAAAAGTCAATGCGACTTACAATTTGGAAACGGAGGGAGTGCATTTTTTTTTGTGATCTCGTGCCTCGTCCATTAGAGTGGCTATTTTTACGCCGGTTCGCCAAACTTAACGCAACCCTCCTCCTTTACCCGGTTTGGGACCTCTCGTTCGTGACGGTTACTTCAGTGATTTCCATCCAACAACAGCATCAACGCATCATCCAGGTGTCGCGTGAATTTTTTTCGCCGCCAGAAGTAAGGAAAGGTGATAATTTCGCCGCTTATTTTCTTCATAGATGAATACAAAAGCTTGAGAACACTAACTGCTCTGTCAAGTACTACTACTATCTTGTCTTACAAAAATTTTCCCACTAAACGAACTGTTGCTAAACTACAGGTTGTTTATATTTTATGTCTTGTTCATCACGCCGCAATCGGGCTCGCATCGCCGACCAATAGGCTCATCGAAAAATTACCTTCGACAACGAAAACTTTCATTTTGTTAAAGATAATATCATTTCTCGACGCCAAATGGCCCAAAGATATAGCCGTGGACGCCAACCCAAATCAAGTTTCTAATCCTTTTATTCGATTAGTAAGCCATGTACCAAACATATGGCTTATGTAGATCTAGCCTGGTTTAGGCCAAGAGCATAAAAGATGATCCTCCATACTGTTTTCGAATACGGACAATCTAGGAAAAGGTGTTGGATGGTCTCATTCATATTACAACCAACACATTTCCGGCTTCCTTTCCAGTTTTCCTAGTGAGGAAAGGCGATAATTTCTGCCGCTTATTTTCTTCATAGATGAATACACATGCGCAAAGAACACCGACCGCTCTATCGAGTACTACTACTATGTTGTCTTACAAAAATTTTCCTACTAAACGAACTATTGCTAAATTACGGTTTTGTTTATATTCTTCTATTCTGTACTACTTCCTCCGCTTGGTTTGTAAGTCGCTTTGATTTTTTGGTACATCCATTTAGCTATGTATCTAGATACAATAATATGCCCTGGATACATAGCAAAATGGACTAACCAAAAAGTCAAAGCGAATTTTTACAATTTGGAAACGGAGGGAGTGCAATTTTTGTGATCATTGCCTCTCGTGGATTGTGTAGTCCTCATAGGCGCCTATTACTGATTTGAACTGTATAATATTAGGGCCTTGCTAATTTCGGTGTGACTGAAATTTTCAAATCTGTCCAGCGGGCGTAGCTACTTTGATGATTTCGTGCATCAACGCGTCATCCGGTGTCGCCTGAATTTTTCATTCATCGTAGTGAGGAAAGGTGATAATTTCGGCCGCTTATTTTCTTCATAGATGAATACACAAGCTTGACAACACCGACCGCGCGGTCGTAGTACTACTACTATCTTGTGTTACAAAAATTTTCCCACTAAACGAACCTGTTGCTAAACGCCTAAACTACTGATTGTTTATATTCCTCTATTCTCGAACTACTTCTTCCGTTTCGGTTTGTAAGTCGCTTTGACTTTTTGGTACATCCATTTAGCTACGTATCTAGATACAATAAATGCCCGGATACATAGCAAAATGGATGAACCAAAAAAGTCAAAACGACTTACAATTTGGAACGGAGGAAGTGCAATTTTTTGTGAGCGTGCCTCGTGGATTGTGTAGTCCTCACAGTCGCCTATTACGTAATTGAATCAGTATAATATTAGGGCCTTGCTAATTTCCGTGTGACTGAAATTTTCAAATCTGCTCAGCGACGAAGTTTTTTTTTTAGATAATGGATGAGAAAAACATCCGCCTCTACATCCGAGGATGTACATGACCCGATTATTACAAGTTTGGATAAAAAGGTAGAGCAAAACAAGTATCTAAAAACAGATAAAGAGAACTAAAGCAAATGATAAATGTGCTTCCACCCTCTATAGGGAAACTCCAAAGTAAACACTTCTAGTTTTCTCACGATTAGCGAGAGTGTGTTCTTGTCTTGTTCATCACTTTGCAACCGGGCTCGCACATCAAGACCAATAGGCTCATCCGAAAATAACCTTCGACAACGAGAAAACTTTGATTTTGCTAAAGATAATATCGTTTTCGACGATTGCCAAATGGCCCAAAGATATAGCCGTGGACGCCAACCCAAATCAAGTTTTTAATCCTTTTTATTTCGATTAGTAAGCCATGTACCAAACATATGGCTTATGTAGATCTCGGCCTGGTTTAGGCAAAGAGCATAAAAGATGATCCTCCATACCGTTTTCGAATACGGATAATCTAGGAAAAGGTGTTGGATGGTCTCATTCATATTACAACCTACACATTTCGGCTTCCTTTCCGGTTTTCCTAGTGAGGAAAGGCGATAATTCTATCGCTTATTTTCTTCATAGATGAATACACAAGCTCAAGAACACCGACTGCTCCGTCGAGTACTACACTACTACTACTATCTTGTCTTACAAAAATTTCCTACTAATCCCATTTGCTAAACTACAATTTGTTTATATTCATCTATTCCCGAACTACTTCTTCCATTTCGGTTTTGTAAGTCGCTTTTGACTTTTTTGGTACATCCATTTAGCTATGTATCTAGATACAATAATATGCCCGGATAGATAGAAAAATGGACGAACCAAAAAAGTCAAAGCGACTTTACAATTTGGAAACGGAGGGAGTGCAATTTTTATGAGTCGTGCCTCTCGTGGATTGTGTTGTCCTCACGATCGCCTATAGATAGAAAAATGGATGAACTAAAATGTCAAAGCGACTTACAATTTGGAACGGAGGGAGTGCAATTTTTTGTGAGCTGTGCCTCTGTGGATTGTGTAGTCCTCACAGATCGCCTATTCTGTAATTGAAATGTATAATATTAGGGCCTTGCTAATTTCGTGTGACTAAAATTTTCAAACTGTTCGGGCGATGAAATTTTTTTTTTTTTTAGATAATGGATGAGAAAAACATCCGCCTCTACATCCGAGGATGTACGGCCGATTATTACAAGTCTTGGATAAAAAGGTAGAGCAAAACAAGTCTCTAAAGCAGATAAAGAGAACTAAAGCAAATGATAAATGTGCTTCCACCCTCTATAGGGAAACTCCAAAGTAACACTTCTAGTTTTTACGCTAATTAGCGAGAGTGTGTTCTTGTCTTGTTCATCACGCCGCAATGGGGGCTCGCATCGCAGACCAATAGGCTCATCCGAAAATTACCTTCCGACAACGAGAAAACTTTCATTTCGTTAAAGATAATGTCGTTTCGACGGCGCCAAATGGCCCAAGCATATAGCCGTGGACGCCAACCCAAATCAAGTTTTTAATCCTTTTATTCTGATTAGTAGGCCACGCACCAAAAATATGGCTTATGTAGATCTAGGGTGGGTTTAGGCCAAGTAGCATAAAAGATGATCCTCCATACCGTTTTCGAATACGGACAATCTAGGAATAGGTGTTGGATGGTCTCATTCATATTACAACCAACACATTTCTCGGCTTCCTTTCCGCTTTTGCCTAGTGAGGAAAGGCGATAATTCTCGTTGTTTATTTTCTTCATAGATGAATACACATGCGCAAGAACACCGACCGCTTCCTCGTCGAAAGTACTACTACTATCTTGTCTTACAAAAATTTTCCTACTAAACGAATTGTTGCTAAATTATAGTTTGTTTATATTCTTCTATTCCTGAACTACTTCCTCCGGTTTGTAAGTCGCTTTGACTTTTTTTGGTACATCCATTTAGCTATGTATCTAGATACAATAATATGCCCGGATACATAGCAAAATGGGACGAACCAAAAAGTCAAAGCGACTTTACAATTTGGAAACGGAGGGAGTGCAATTTTTGTGATACGTGCCTCTCGTGGATTGTGTAGTCCTCATAGGCGCCTATTCTGATTTGAAGCGTATAATATTAGGGCCTTGCTAATTTCCGTGTGACTGAAATTTTCAAATCTGTCAAGGCGGCGTAGCTACTTCAAAGTGATTTCCGTGCATCAACGCTGCGTCATCGGTGTCGCCTGAATTTTTTCATTCGCCGTAGTGAGGAAAGGTGATAATTCTGCCGCTTATTTTCTTCATAGATGAATACACAAGCTTGAGAACACCGACTAGCGCGGTCGAAAAGTACTACTACTATCTTGTGTTACAAAAATTTTCTAACTAAACGAATCATTTGCTAAACGCCTAAACTACTGATTGTTTATATTCCTCTATTCCTGATTACTTCTTCCGTTTTTAGTTTTGTAAGTCGCTTTGACTTTTTGGTACATCCATTTAGCTATGAATCTAGATACAATAATATGCCCGGATACATAGCAAAATGGACTAACCAAAAAGTCAAAACGACTTACAATTTGGAACGGAGGGAGTGTAGTTTTTTGTGAGTCTGTGCCTCTCGTGGATTGTGTAGTCCTCACAGTCGCCTATTACAGAATTGAATCAGTATAATATTAGGGCCTTGCTAATTTCGTGTGACTGAAATTTTCAAATCTGTTCAGCGACAAGCTTTTTTTTAGATAATGGATGAGAAAACATCCGGCCTCTACATCCGAGGATGTACACGGCCCGCTATTACAAGTACCGGATAAAAAGGTAGAGCAAAACAAGTCTCTAAAAACGGATAAAGAGAACTAAAGCAAATGATAAATGTGCTTCCACCCTCTATAGGGAAACTCTAAAGTAAACACTTCTAGTTTTACGCTAATTAGCGAGAGTGTGTTCTTGTCTTGTTCATCACGCAATCGGGCTCAATACCGCAGACCAATAGGCTCATCCGAAAATTACCTTTGACAACGAGAAAACTTTCATTTTGTTAAAGATAATATTGTTTCGACAAATGCCAAATGGCCCAAAGATATAGGCGTGACGCTAACCCAAATCAAGTTTCTAATCCTTTTATTCTTATTAGTAAGCCATGTACCAAACATATGGCTTATGTAGATCTAGCCTGGTTTAGGCCAAGAACATAAAAGATGATCCTCCATACGTTTTGAATACGGACAATCTAGGAAAAGGTGTTGGATGGTCTCATTCATATTACAACCAACACATTTTCGGCTTCCTTTCCGGTTTTCCTAGTGAGGAAAGGCGATAATTTTGCCGCTTATTTTCTTCATAGATGAATACACAAGCTCAAGAACACCGACCGCTCACGAGTACTACACTACTACTACTATCTTGTCTTACAAAAATTTCCTACTAATCGAATCAATTTGCTAAACTACGGTTTTGTTTATATTCATCTATTCTGAACTACTTCTTCCATTTTCAGTTTGTAAGTCGCTTTGACTTTTTTGATACATCCATTTAGCTATGTATCTAGATACAATAATATGCTCGGATAGATAGAAAAATGGATCTAACGAAAAAGTCAAAGCGACTTTACAATTTGGAACGGAGGGAGTGCAATTTTGTTTTGTGCCTCTAGTGGATTGTGTAGTCCTCCACAGACGCCTATAGATAGAAAATTGGACGAACCAAAAAAAGTCAAAGCGACTTACAATTTGGAACGGAGGGAGTGCAATTTTTTTGAGTCAGTGCCTCGTGGATTGTGTAGTCCTCACAGCCGCCTATTACTGTAATTGAACTCGTATAATATTAGGGCCTTGCTAATTTCGTGTGACTGAAATTTTCAAATCTGTTCAGCGACGAAGCTTTTTTTTTTTAGATAATGGATGAGAAAACATCCGGCCTCTACATCCGAGAATGTACCACGACCCGGTTATTACAAGTCTTTGGATAAAAAGGTAGAGCAAAATAAGTCTTTAAAACAGATAAAGAGAACTAAAGCAAATGATAAATGTGCTTCCACCCTCTATAGGGAAACTCCAAAGTAAACACTTCTAATTTTACGCTAATTAGCGAGAGTGTGTTCTTGTCTTGTTCATCACGCCGCAACTAGGCTCGCATCGCAGCCAATAGGCTCATCCGAAAATTACCTTCGACAACGAGAAACTTTCATTTTGTTAAAGATGATATCGTTTCGACAATACCAAATGGCCCAAAGATATAGCTGTGACGCCAACCCAAATCAAGTTTCTAATCCTTTTATTTCGATTAGTAAGCCATGTACCAAACATATGGCTTATGTAGATCTAGCCTGGTTTAGACCAAGTAGTATAAAAGATGATCCTCCATACCATTTTCGAATACGGACAATCTAGGAAAAGGTGTTGGATGGTCTCATTCATATTACAACCCACACATTTCCGGCTTCTTTCCGGTTTTCCTAGTGAGGAAAGGCGATAATTCTGCCGCTTATTTTTCTTCATAGATGAATACACAAGCTCAAGAACACCGACTGCTCTGTCGAGTACTACACTACTACTACTATCTTGTCTTACAAAAATTTCCTACTAATCGAATCGTTGCTAAACTACGTTTGTTTATATTCATCTATTGTCTGAACTACTTCTTCCATTTCAGTTTGTAAGTCGCTTTGACTTTTTTGGTACATCCATTTAGCTATGTATCTAGATACAATAATATGCCACGGATAGATAGAAAATGGGCGAACCAAAAAAGTCAAAGCGTTTACATACAATTTGGAATGGAGGGAGTGCAATTTTTTGTGAGCTGTGTCTCGTGGATTGTGTAGTCCTCACGCATACCCTATAGATAGAAAAATGGACGAACCAAAAAGTCAAAGCAACTTACAATTTGGAACGGAGGGAGTGCAATTTTTGTGAGCTGTGCCTCTATGGATTGTGTACTCCTCACCTGACGCCTATTACAGAATTAAAGCGTATAATATTAGGGCCTTGCTAATTTCCGGTGACTAAAATTTTCAAATCTGTTCAGCGACGAAGCTTTTTTTTTTAGATAATGGATGAGAAAAACATCCGGCCTCTACATCCGAGGATGTACCACGACCCGATTATTACAAGTAATTGGATAAAAGGTAGAGCAAAACAAGTCTCTAAAAATGGATAAAGAGAACTAAAGCAAATGATAAATATGCTTCCACCCTCTATAGGGAAACTCCAAAGTAAACACTTTTAGTTTTACGCTAATTAGCGAGAGTGTGTTCTTGTCTTGTTTCACGCCGCAAATCGGGCTCGATCGCAGCCCAATAGGCTCATCTGAAAATTACCTTCGACAACGAGAAAACTTTCATTTCGTTAAAGATAATATCGTTTCGACGGGCGCCAAATGGCCCAAAGATGTAGGCGTGACGCCAACCCAAATCAAGTTTCTAATCCTTTTATTCCGATTAGTAGGCCATGTACCAAAAATATGGCTTATGTAGATCTAGGCTGGTTTAGGCCAAGAGCATAAAAGATGATCCTCCATACCGTTTTCGAATACGGACAATCTAGGAATAGGTGTTGGATGGTCTCATTCATATTACAACCAACATATTTCTGGCTTCCTTTCCAGTTTTTCTGACATTTTATTTGTTCTCTGCCTCAGTGGTTTGTTTAGTCCTCATAAGAAAGCCTATTACAGAATTGAACTGTATAATTTTATCCTCACATGGATATTTTCGGTTGTAGATCTTGAACTTGACACGAAAGTGTTGCTATAATGTTGTTATACGTGGTGGTTTTGTCATAGGAAACTACTACTGCTGCTTATTTTAGTTATAGAGATGAATATACGTGCTCAAGATAGAACAATGATTGTACCTTTTCCTCGCCCCTAGAACTGCCGGTGAAGCTTTGTCGTGTGTGCTGGCTGTTGACGACGCTCGAAAATGGTAAGCTGCAACTATGTGATATACAAACCCTACTTATTGTTAGCTTTTTGCTTAGTGCTAGATGTTGACTTCTCTGTGTAACCTAAATGTGTCTGATGTAGGTGTCTGTTGGCACATTTACAACATCATCTGGCAACGAAACAACTTATTCTCTAGAGGATGGGAGAGCTACATATGAAGAGACGAGCAAAGAGATAGCCGATGGTACCACAGGGGGGCAAGAGAGAGATGATGGTACCACAGGGGGGCGTTCGGGATTTTTTACTAGAGAGGGGCAGCCATCTGGCTTTCCGGTGCGAAAGCGGAGGGTCAAGACACACACAAGGTGGCCAGAAGGCAAGATAGTTGTCACGACGGTCAAGCCGAACGGGTTTTCCACTGAGAAGGTGGCCATGCTAAGAATGAAGAGACTTGCAGGTCTGATTGCTAGACAAAAGGTCCCCTTGCTCACATATTCAGTCTCTTCCTTAAGCGCTGCATGCAACAAAGGAATTGTTATTTGATGACTGTGTCCAGAATTCATTGGAGTTTGTAGGCAACTTAAGGCCCATAGCATGTAAGAAGCTGTGGCAGTCAGTAAGCAAAAGTTTTAGGACCTTCAAAAGCAATCTAGTGCGGAATTACGTCATGAAGGGGTTGGATGCCACGGTGAAGCACCCATACATCACCAAGGACGATTGGGCAGCTTTTGTTGAAGCGAAGAGCAAGCAAAGAGGCAACGGCAACAAGTGAGAGATACAAGCGGCTTAGGGAGAAGAACAAGCATGACCACCGCCACGGGGACGGGGGAGGTTACTGAGGCAAAGTTCGAAGTGTGGAAGGAGGAGGACACTTACTTACTCCACAATAGCATCAAGAATCCTTGGCATGAATTTTCAGGTGAACCGCGCTCGTCATTTTTGCGTGCACGGTGCATTCGGGCCGTGTCGTAATAAGGCTATAATTGTTTGGTCGGGTGAAGAGTCTCGGTCTTTATCCGAGAAGGTTTTAGAGAAGACCACCCATGCTTCTTCCGAGGGCATGGTGTAAGAGAAAGAGATATGCTCACAGAGGTCCCTGGGCACCCCGTGAAAGGCAGGGGTGTGTGCGTGGTATGTCTAGTATGGTTGGTTGGAAGTTTTGGCCGGCTTGCGCCGACATGTACAGAAAGAGGAAGTCCCCAGGTGCGTTGGCCGAAGCATATAGAGAAGAGTTTGGACCTCAACTAGATGAGCTCACGGCTATGGTGGCGTTGGAATCGGGGAGGACATGGTTCATCGCACCGCCAACACCCCTAGCCGTGTAGGTGGTGTGAAGAGAACCGCGTGCGAAGCCGATTCGGCAGATCTTTGAAGTTGAGATACTTTCCACATCAGCACCATGTACCCTTGCGGTGAAGACTCGAGGTTATCCGGTTGAGGTAGCAAGGGGAATGGTATACCGAATCAACTACATCTTAAAGGTCAACCAATACTTTGGAAGGATATTCTATTATTTTTATTGATCATGTAACTCCCGGTTTTGAGGCTACACTCTTTGGATCCGCCGGACAAGTGCGAGATTAAGGCTCTTGGACAGGCTATGTGTAAGAGGATCCAAAGTGGAGCGAGCCCGCCTATCTTGTAGCATTCCTAAAGCTCTCTTCTTTTACCGCCCCAAAACCTCGTGCCTACTTACGCCGCCTCAATGAAAGTCAATCTAAAAGGACCGTATGACACGCAGGCTTAAATGGGAATGACAAAGCAATGATCGAGTCCCTCTCAAAGGGCTGCAATGGATGGGAATGCGGCGACTTCCGCCGCATGCCAATGACGGTCGAGTGCCTTGCGAGTGCATCGGCTAACAATGTGGAAACCGGCTCGCAAGGCAAGGATGACCGAGTGCCTCGCGCAGGGGGGCTGGAGAATGCGGGGAGTGGCTCGCATGACAAGAATGTCCGAGTGCCTCTCGAGTGCAGCTGCTGAGAATCTAAAGCGTGGCTCAACCAACGGCGGGGCGGCAAGGTCCAAACAAGCATGTTTCGGGGCAAGAAGCATGGAGGTCCAAACAAGAATGTACATGAAGTAGTGCTTCACTTGGAGTTTTGCACTCGTGCGTGTTTCCATTCGATGAATAATCATTGTGTTTCATATGTTTGCAAAGTGCGATCGCAAACCCGATGAAAAGACATGTGGGTTCTCGTTCTACACGGCCCACCACTTCACGGGCGCGATGAAACAAGTTCATCTAGACCGTCACGAGGTAACTTCGAAGTGCAGCTCCATCATGTGCCTACCTTTGTTTGCCAATAAAGACCATGTGTACAACGAACACTTATGCCTACCTTTCTTTGTATTAGGATTTCGATTTGTCCGAAAATTCGATTAATTTGGAGGATATTAGAGAGGAGATCGCCAAGTTTGTTATGGAAGAGATCATCAGCCAAGGCGAGTATTCGTTTTCGTAAACCGTGAGTTCATTCTCGTTTCTCTTGCTTTGCATGACGATCGGTGGATACATGCATTTGAACTGTGTTATTTTGTGTTGTGAACAATCTATGTGGCGTGCCCCGAACAACTGGGTATATGCGTGTGAAGAACATTCTCGAGATACACATGAATTTTCGAGATACACATGAATTTTAAGAAATACACATGAATTTTCCATCTTTGCGGGCGTTGCCATTTGTTTGTGGGACTTTTTGTGTATATGTATTATATACTATTAATAGTACCAATACCTATGTATATGTATTATACAGGCGTCTCGGTTTTCTAGAGGCGTCTCTAGTCTCGACGCATGCTGGACCCATCTTAACCATGCGTAATAACTAAATAAGTGAGACCCACCGCGGCTAACGAGTGTGCGTGGATTTGAGGAATAGTTTCGGACAGCGTGAATCCGTGCCGTAATATCTAAATAATTAACGACGGGTGTTTCCGATGCGTCTGCGTGAACCACCGCGTCTGTAGTCTCGGCGTCGGTTTACGCCGAGCACCGGGTAAACAGCGTGCGAAATAGAAACCTCGACGCGGACACGTGAAAGGGAGACGCACGACGTAATTTCCCGGTAGCTACGGTCGAGCATACGCTACAAGCGTCACGAAAAATGCGTAGCGATTTACGGTCGAAAGGGAAAACCGCGCTTGTAAGCTGGCGAAAGCTACGCGATGGCATGACAAAACGAACGTCCGTAAAGGGTTGATGAACTACGGACATGTAATCTACACACGCCGATACGTAAATGGCGTAAAACCACAGACCCGGTTTGGTGTGTGTCTGTGAATCTCGATATCAGATCGGTTATCGCCCGCGACGGGTCTCAGATATTACTAATGCTTTACCGTGACGTTTCACCGGCGGGCGCCCGCGCCAATTTTACCGATTCTGGCGCGCGGCACGCGGCGACGCGGGCTCGACATCGCGGCGTCATTGTTACGCTGATCGCGATTTTTCTAAAATGGGTCTCTGCGAAAAAAGCTTCTGATGCCATTATCTTTGCTACCGGCGTCACTACTTTGGACGCGATACGGTCGAGATGCCGTGGTCCGGTGGAGGTTTCGAGGTACGTCGCATCTTAGACGTATGGTTCAGATACTTGTACACCACAAATGAGCAAAAACCCCGGGACACGCACGTTCCACGGCGCGTGTGTGACAAGGGCTCACTACGGGGCGGGAAGTTTGAGACACGAAATCCCGTCAGATTAAAGCATGTTGCGCAGGCGGCTCGCTACGGACAGTGCAGTAAAGTCGGACATTTAGAGACCCTAATGGGTAGTCTTGCGTGCGTATCGAAAGCCCTCAACGCATTTGTAGAGGCCTTTTTACATAGTGATATCTTATCAAGATATTGTATTCTTCTTGCTATTACTTTTGTCATGTTTTATTGAGAACATTTGAAATTTGAATTTCAAAATTATATCTGGCGCCTACGGCGTGCTCTTAAAAAATTCAAAAATACAACTTCGCAGACAACATTTTTGGTTCATCCAATGATTTCAGCGAGAAGAAGTCAAGCACGTAAAAAGTTGTATAACTTCTAAAGATGTACTACACCTTTTATATTGGCCATTTCTTCATCCGACGATGTCGCGGTAACATTGTTCACAAGATTTACACATATCTCATATATAGTTGATAAAACTATGAGAGAGATTTCTAAGATTTGTGAACAATGTCACTAGCACTACTATGTCGGATGGGCAAACAACCAAAAAAAGATGTAGATCTTGCTAAGTTCTGAAACTCTCTTGTTGAAAACTTTTTGGTTTGACATTACCTTGTAAAGGAAATCTAGGTCTCAATTTCAAAAAAATGGAAATTGAAATTTAAATGTTTTAAGTGACCTCGGATAGACAAACCACCAACATGACGATTTTAACTCTCAATTATCCATGAAACTTCATAGTTTACAACGTTTTGATTTGGCATCATCTTGTCATGGAAAAACATGTAAAGAATGAAAACATTTAGCTTAGAGACGCCGCATTGGGATATATAGTTTCGATGCGAAGAAAAGGCATCTCGCCCATTTCCTTGGGCGTGTTCAGCGCTCCGCTGGTCATGTCCGAATCACTCAACCGTTACGCCCGAAGCGCCAACTTTTGTTCACCTCCCCGAGCTTCCAACAAGAACCCTAATTTTTCTTTTTAATCTATGGTCAAAACTTGTATAACTTCTTAAGATGTACATCTTTTATGTAGGTCATTTATTCATATGATGATGTCGCGGTAACACTATCCACCTAGATTTACACATGTGTCATAGAGTTTATGAAAGTAGAAGATAAATTTCTAAGATTCGTGAACAATGTCACTAGCACTATGTCGGATGGGGAAAGAACCAAAATAAGAATTTAAGGTCTTGCTAAGTTGTGAAACTCTACGGTTGAAAACTTTTTGGTTTCACATTATCTTGTAAAGATAAACTATATAGGTCTCAATTTCAAAAAATTGGAAATTGAAATTTAAATTTTTCAAAAAATCGGATAGACAAACCACCAACATAATGATTGTAGTTCTTAAATATCCATGAAACTTTATAGCTTACAACATTTTGATTTGAGATCAAATTGTCATGGGAAAACATGTAACGGTTTGAAAACATTTATCTTCTGAGACGCGCCTTTGGGATAGTTCAAATGCCCATTTGGCTCGACACCTCCGCCGAGTGCACCGCCGCGGGCGACCCGCCGATAACCCACGCCCCTGCACCAGTCTTCGCCCGCACCCGCACAAAACGTAGCTAGAGCGCGCGCCCCACAAAAAGCTCCGGCCGCGCCGCCATGGAAAACCTTCCGCGTGACATGCTTGTAGAGATTGCGACAGTGTCGCCAAGGTCTCGAAGAATCCCATGGAGGACCTCCACAATCTGCGGGTCACCTGTTCACGATGAAAGCGGGCACGGTGACCCCTGGTGGGACGGAGCATCAGCTGGGATCGGTGGTGCTCACCGGCGGGTGGGGGCTGGTGGCCGTACTACCGCTCAAGTATCGCGAGAATCTCATCACCAAGCTTCGCCGCCCGTCGGCAACCCGGGCGTGCTTCAAAGCCGGCATGTATGCCGTCTTCGTCGAGGTCGCTACACCATCACGCCATCGCCGAGAAATTTGCGCGCCGCGCCGCGAGACGCCAGTGGCATGAAACCGCCAAGTATGTTCTTGCTCTTTGTGCTCTCTGGGGCCAACACCGGTGCCGCGAATGACGACTGACTATGTGGGTGGGTGCGCGTGAGATCGGCGACCACCCGGCGATGGCTGGCGAGCGTCTGTGAACTGCGCCCCGGAACTCTTTGAATGGCCCTGGCGACATGCATGGGATTTCTTGAGGAGCGACTTGATGACGGCACATATACCGCCAAATTGGAGTAGAGAATACCGTCCTCGGCACCACCGGTGCCTCGCCATGACGGGCATCGGTGCGATGGGCGGCGGTGCGCCGCCATTCACGGATGGGCAGATTCATTTCAGACATGGAGGATGTTCTCGCGGCGAGGAGTGTAGGATCCGCAAGGAGTGTGGAAGTTTCTTACGTGGTGTTGTGTGGGCACTATAAGCAAGTTTTAAATTGGGATTGATCGATCTATCGATCACATGCGTGATGAAAAGTTGGATGTTTTGTTAGTAGTAACCATGCATATTTTCCAAAAGTGACGAAAGGCGGATTCCTAACAAATTTTCGTTTTGGGGCCAGATTCCCAAATTCAAAAAAAAAAATGGTTCCAGATTCCTAAGACAAACTTATTTGGGGCCAAATTCCTAATTCTCCCATAGTCCTTCCTATTACTCCAAACAATGTTTGAAATTTCGAAATAGCACACAAGTTCTGATTCGCCCTTTTACATTAACCCGTGGGACCATGGTGTGCATCGAACACTCTAGACTCTCTGATTTGCCACCTCAGATTCCTTATAGTGCTACTATGGGTAGTTTTCTCTCGCAGTCTCTCATCTCTTTCAGTCTTCCTTCTCCCATACTACACCTACTATACTAGTTGACTCTTCTCACCTCTTCTCCCTCCGTCCTGACTTTCCAAACTCATCTCAACCAAACCTGAGTACAGAGCGGTCCGACACAGCCCACAGGGGGTCTGCCTCGCCTTCGCCTTCGTCTCCATCCCGGGCAGGTGTGGTGCTCTTTATGACATCCTAGATATGGTTTTCCATGTGGTTTTGAAACAGCAAATACGAAGTTTTTTTTTTTTTTTGGTGGTTGCAGTCTCGACTTCATGTGGTCTCTGAAGTCCCGGCCGCTCTGATCTCTAGTGTTGGGTTGGGAAGGAGGCCGAAGAAAATGTCGCAAAAGAAGCACATCTTCTTGGGTAAACACTGCTGAGATCTCTGAAACACACTTCTCTTTTGAAGTTTTTTTAGTGGCTCTAAAAGGTTTTGTTTTTGTCTTGTATATTTGTGTGATTCATGCTATAGCTTGTACAACCACAAAGACCTACTACGGGGAGATTATAAAAGTATGGGTGCTGGAGGTCGCCGGCGGGGGCCACTCCCCTCTCCTCGCGAAGTCGAGCATTTTTTCAGTCGTGCTTCGACTCGGCTGAACAAGTTTGGCAAAAGAAGCTTTGGCTCTGGCTCCTCTGCACCCCCATCGTAGCTAGGAGCCACTTTTCTCTCCCTCCCTCTCCCTCTCAGCGACATTGGGCCATGTCGCTAGGAGGGCGGAGTTTTGGGGCTCCCAGGCTCGGCTCTTGCGGCGCCTTCTGATGCCTTCGTAGCTTAGGTTTGCTTCCTCTTTTCGACAATGTTCGCTTGCTCTTGCTTTATCTTGTTTCAAACTTGTTGTGTCTCACGGAATACTATTAAATCGGCCAAAATCAGGCGTTAGCAAAACAACCTTTGTTCTCTGTAATGTTGTTATATTATCAAAAAATTGTTAAAATTTGGAATGCTCGGCTCTCCAAGAATGCGCATCGAACTTTGTATTGCTAGTTTGTGCATTGTGGCTCAACAAACCAATTCAGCTTGATTTGTTCCGTAAAGAGGCAAATTTTGGCCTTGTGTTGAAACAAATTTGGCATCGAACACTCATCTCATTCTCTCTCTCTCTCTCGATCGAACAGGCATGTGAAATGACTCCATACGTGACCCACGATGTACGGTACACCTCATCGTACATAGTGTTCGAGTGCATGTCATCATCATGATTACTCCTACGATTCTCTGGACCCGCATCGGGTGCGGATGACACCTGCGAGGATGGGCGGAACGATGAGTTTTTATATTCCCAAAAAAAGTTTTGACCAAAACCTTTTCCAACAAGCTTTATGCGGGGACTCGCGGCCGGCGGAGGCGAGCCGGCCGGCCGTGCGGCCCGGCGTGAACGCTTCTAGTTCCTTGTCGCGAAGCGTCGGATTAATGGCCACCGGCGGGCCCCACAATTTAAACAACAACAACGGTCGTGGTTCGGGCACGTTGAGGGCCCACAATTTAAAATACCTTAAAAATGTTTTAACCGACAAACCAAAAATCTAAATTAAATTCGGTTACACCGTAAATTTGTTTCAATTAATTCTTCAAAACAAGACTTCACATGGATATAGTATTTAGATAAAATTAACAATTGGGCCCACACGATGGCGGGTTGGGATAGAGTAGGACAAACTTTTTTTAGGGCCAATTCATAATTCTCCTATTCCTATTACTCCAAATAATGTTTGAAATTTCAAAATAGCACACAAGTTACGATCGCCCTTTTACATTAAGGTGGGACCATGGTATGCGCATCGTACACTCTGATTTGCCACCTCGAGATTCCTTTATAGTTGCATCGAACACTCTCTGATTTTGCCACCTCGGATTCCTTTATTAGTGCTACTATGGGCAGTTTTCTCTCGCGATCTCTCGTCTCTTCCTTCTCCCATACTACACCTACTAGTACTCTTCTCACCTCTTCTCCGTCCCGACTTTTCCAAATTCATCTCAACCAAACCTGAGTAGTACTGGTAGCTGTCCGACCACGGGGGGACTGCCTCGCCGCCTTCGTCTCCATCCCGGGCAGGTGGTGCTCTTTATCACATCCATGCAGCTAGATGTGGTTTTTCATGTGGTTTTTGAAGCGGCTAATACAAAAGTTTTTCCTTTTTTTGGTGGTTGTAGATGCGGGGTCCGTCGTGGGAAGCACATCTTCTTTTCTTTTTTCGGTGGTTGTAGATCCGGGGTCCGTCGCAAAAGCACATCTTCTTGGGTAAGCACCGAAATCTAGTAAAGTGCATTATCCTTCCTTTTTTGAAGGGTTTTTTGAATGGCTATAAAAAGGTTTTGTTTTGTCTTGCATATCCGTGTGACTCATGCTATCTACTAGCTTGTACAAAATTGCTCAATTATTTTCTTTGTCTTATACCTTTTCGATTCTTCCTAGGTACAAACACAAAGACCTACGCGGGGAGATTATAAAAGGATGGGGAAGAGTCGAAGAAAATGTCGCAAGAAAAGCACATCTTCTTTGCTTGGAGATCCTTTTCCACCTCTCGGCCTTCTTCTTGGATGTTATCGGCTGGCCTCGCCTTGCTTCACGTGGATTACGCTTCACGTATCATGCGCATGGCTAGAGCTTAAGGGGGTGTCGGGATCACGCCCCAACTTCGCCGGCGTAAGATTAGGCATGCCACAGACCCAAGGCGAGTGTTCGGTTCAGCTTTTCTACGGTGGCCGCCACACCCTACATGCTTCGTTGTTTTTCTATTTTTGCTCAGATCGAACCTATATTGCTAGTTTGTGCATTGTGGCTCAAAACAATTCAGCTTGATTTGTTCCGTAAAGAGGCAAATTTTGGCCTTGTGTTGAAACAAATTTGGCATCAAACACTCACCTCCTTCTCTCTCTCTCGATCGATCGAACAAGCATGTGAAATGACTCCATACGTGACCCCTGATGTACAGTACACCCATCGTACACGGTGTTCGAGCATGTCATCATCATGATTACGATTCTCTGCACCCGTCTTTGGTGCAGATTTCATCTGCGAGGATGGACGAAACGACGAGAGTTTTATATTCCCAAAAACGTTTTGACCCAAACCCTTTTCCAACAATACTACGTGGACTCGCGGCAAGGCGGCGAGGCCGAGCGAGCCGCGGTCGATGCCAACGTGAACGCTTACGGTTCCTTGTCGCGAAGCGTCGGATTAATTATAGATGAGAGAGAGCATGGCCACCGGTGGGCCCCACAATTTAAAATACCTAAAAATGTTTTAACCGACAAACCAAAAATCTAAATTAAATTCCGATTACACCATTAAATTTATTTCAATTAATTCTTCAAAACAATACTATGTCACATGGATACGTATTTAGAAAATTACAAGTGGGCCCACACGATGAATGCAGAGAAATGGGAATCTTGATGACTAGGATAGAATATTCCTTCTAAAGGAAGCAAATAGAGGAAGGTGAGTCAATTTTTTTTTGTTTTTGCAAAAAAAAAAATTCGAAACAAATTTGGCGACCCTATATATCAAATGGAGATCAGAGGAGCTTGGCCAAACTCTCTCTCTCTTTGTCTCTATGCGCCTCTCGTCTCTTCCTTCTCCAGCATTGCATGCATCGAGCGGGGATATCCATCGAACGTGGCTGTCAAATGACTCCATATGTGACCCTACTGGGCGGTCATGGAAAAAAGGAGTTAGTGCAGGTGCGAGATCACACACGACCACGCACCAAGGAACAACAAGGGCGGAACGACGATAGGCAGCGTGGGCCCTATTGTACTCGGAGGATTCGCATACACGGTATCTGAGTACTACTCCCGGGGGCCCCAGGCCCCTGTCCCTCCTCGCTCGACTCTTCACAAAAGAAAAAAAAAAAAAAAATGATTTCTATTTTTAATGCGGGAGTGCAAACTCTTGTAGATGCTATGTCATTTTATTGTTAAATGTATACATGAAGCCGCTAGGAAGCAACAGTTTAGCTCCCTGCAAGTACTCATATATCTTGTTGGCTATTCTATTCTTTAGGGTGAAAAACTCAATGAAAGTGAAGAAAAGTGCATTACCCTTTTTTTTGAAGTTTTTTTTTGAATGGCTCTAAAAAGGTTTTGTTTTGTCTTGCATATCGTGTGATTCATTTTATCTCTGTCTTAAATACCTTTTTCCTATTGATTCAGGTATAAACCCGATTGATTCAGGTATAAACACATTTCTTTGCTAAGAGCGACTGTAACTTGTGTAGTACAAAGTACACGTGCTACTAGTATTTCTAGCCTTCGTTTACCTCTTCTCAAATGCATTCTGTTTTCATGTACGATAGATGGGCCGTCCACTAGGCACTAAACTACCTCTTCCAGGTTGGAGCCAAGTTTTTTTTTTTTTTTTGCAAAAATCCAAGGATGGCAAACTAGTTTAGCAAACTCTAGGAGATGACTCCACCCGCAAAATTAGAGGCGCAACCAAACACACGGCAGGAGATCTTTGTCATTTTATTGTTAATTGTAGTACATGAAGCTGCTACTGAAGCAATGGTTATATCAACCCGGATGGATGTGTTATTGAATTGGCTTGAACAACGAGCCAAAGATATGCAGGAAAGACAAGATTTACAAGACTATATTGATTCTGCATCAAATTCAAGCATGGCTGTCAACAACTCTACATCAACTCAATCACAAGAACGAAGTTTACAACAGCTCATCAACAACCAAGGTAAGTATAAAGGTAATATTCCTAGAAACCCATTTTTAAGAGAGTTAATTGAAGAGCAAGCTAAGTTAAATAATACCCTTTCTAAGAAGCTTGTTGCTAACGATAAAATTTTAGAAGATATAACTCTTAAGATGGATAATTTCTCTGTTGCTTTTAAAAATCAACATCTTTTTAATAAAAAGGTAGAAAGTCAAATAGCAAAGTTGTTTCTTTGCAAAAATCTGTTGCCACTAACCATGAGCAAGTAAATAATGTTACTACAAGAAGAGGTAAATCTACATGTGATCCTGTTGACCCAAGAAGAATAATAGAAACGGCTAGTCGGGACACCAATCGCAAACACCAAAGAACAACAACAAGACACGTGGTACAACCAATCAGAGAAGAAGGGAATAATGACATAGAAGATTTGACTCAAGAACCTCAAATGACGCAAGACTTTCATGAAACAAATCTCTTACCATATTCAAGAAGAAACCGTGGACCCCAAGTGGATGATCGGTTTACAAAGTTTGTGGAGGTGATCCGAAATTATACATCAATATACCCCTATTAGATGCCATTCAAGTTCCAACTTATGCCAAGTATCTCAGAGATATTCTGAATAAGAAAAGACCATTACCCACTATGGAGGTGATCAAGTTAACAAAAGAATGCGGTGCAGCTATCCTTAATATTTTGCCACATAAGATGTCGGATCATGGATATCCAAAGTAATTAATTGTTCAATTGAAGATCATCAATTCTCAAAGCCTTTGTGTGATCTTGGAGCAAGTGTTAGTGTAATGCCCAAGACTGTCTTTGACAAACTTAAGTACACAACACTGGAGCCTACTTCAATATCATTACAATTGGCGGATCAATCAATGAGATACCCCTCGGGAATTTTAGAAAATGTACCGGTTAATATCGAGGATTCTTTATACCGTGGATTTCGTAGTTTTGAATATGCCACCAGACTCGAGTGTCAATCATTCTTGGACGACCTTTCCCGAGTACAGCAAATGCACATATCAATGTCATAGCTAGAGAAATTACATTCAACTTAAATGGAAAGGAAGAGAAGTTCGTATTTAAACCCGGATCGAGCTCGGCTTGATAGCAAATAAGATTGAATCGAAATTGAAGAAGAGCCATCATCGGTACCATCTCGGAACCGGAGGAAGCATCGATAATTAATCATATTGGGAAGTCCCGGATCGAGGACTTTAACTACGGACATTTATCCAAGGTAAGTTATTAATTATTTCTTTACTTATTCTATTTACTTTCAGAAAAATTCTATGCCCCATATAAATAATTTTACAGTATTTCACAACCTGTGAAAATATTTATTGTGGAGGCTCATAAATATTTATTCTTACATTATCATTTTTTTCCTGCATTTATATATATTAAAAATACAAAAATAGAGTCACTATGTGATGGGTCCCACTTGTCATACACTAACTTCCATATTTCACCTAACTTGGACAAGACAAATACCACTCAAAACTCACCTACCACCATGCACCACTCGCTGCCAATTTTTTCCACCTAAAAACCCACTCAAAATAAGGGCATTGGGGTGAGCAATTTTCTTGCATGAAGGTGAGTGGGAGAAAACCCACCACCATGGCGGCGGGCGCCATCATTACTGGCGGCCACCAGGGCTCCCATCTCCTCTATAAAAGGCCCCTCATCCTCGCTTCTTCATCACATCAACATTGCTTTGCTCAACATTTCAGCTTGCAACTCGAAGTTCTAGTATCCAGAGAGCTTTGAGCTTTGTAGTAGAGAGAAGGAGAAGTGAGAAGGAGGAACGAAGTGCTTAGTAGCAATAGAAATATTTCTTGAGAGAGGAGAAGATCTTGAGAGCATTAGAATAAATATGAGAAATTAATGGACGTGCTGTCCTAATGGAGTAATCAAGATAAAATTTGACTAGGGGAAGTTCTATCAAAATAAAAACAACTTGCAATCTTTTCTTTCGGACGACCGACTTTTGGACAGCTAACTTCTAATTTTTTATTCTAACCCCTCCATTAGTCTCTTGTTTGCTTTGTTTGTGTACTAACCTTTTGCATGATGAGTTTCTCGGAAATCATTCGGTGGAAGAAGATCAAAACGTCTTCGAAGCAAGGGGAGTCATCTTCCAGGGCTCCATCGAGACAAGCTATGAGCCGTAACAAGATATGCCACCACATCCAGCCCCTGCTGCGGGTGAGAAGGTTAACTTCCGACTCACATCTCAAGTTTCATGGACAATATGAGAGAGAAAGGTACAATCAATTGAAGAGACGTAAGTTCACTCACACTCCTGTGATCGACCCTAATCTTCTAGCTCAAACAGGTATGGATTGAATTTGCTCATATTTTTCGTTCATTGGGCCGGGAAACTTTTGCGAAAATCACGGAAGAAGGATCGAGTTTTTTAACCATGGAATTTCTTTGCACTCTTCGTTGTAATCGACGAAGGAGTCACATTTAGATTCTTCCAACAACAATATTCTCTCACTTGGAGAAATTTAAGTGATGCACTAGGTTTTCTACACTGCGAACACATGGTTGATTTAGGTCGCATGTGTTTAGTTTTGTGATGTAGTGATTGTCAACAGTCAACATTCTCCTTCTATTTTCTTTTATCTTTTTTCGCTTCGGCTATGTTTCACCGGCACACGTGGAGTGTGTCGAAGACGTATCTCTTGGTTCGTGTTGTGCGGGGTGTAGAGCTCGGAGATGGTAGGCGACGGCGAGGTGAAGGGGCCAAGGAGGACGTCTGGGGGCCGACGAACCGCGGAGGTGAAGGGACGGACGTGAGGCTTGGACCGAGGGACCGGATCGCCGACCGGCTAGCCATAGAGGCTGACATCCGGGACATCGACGGATGCGAGAGGACGTGGCAGGACCGTGTCGATCGGGTCAAGACGGCGAGCGCGCGAGCAGAGGGGAGCTCGGATGACTTGGCGACTCGGGCGGTCAAGGCGGCGATGACACGTGTCGAGGAGGTTTGGTGGTTTGCCCTCAAAACCATCGGCGTGGGTTTGGTGGTTTGGGCCTCAAAACCACAGGCGCGGGTTTCGCGGGTTTGGGCCTCAAAACCCGAAGTGTTCCGGCGGACGGAAGGGCGGCAGACGTGGTGGCATCGGGGAGGTTGCGTGGAGGCAAGGCTACCGATGAGGAGGCGCGGTGGCCGTCGGATCGAAGATTACCTAGAGTCGACCGAAATAGCCTTAGGGTTACAAAATCGACTCATGTATCTTAGGGGTAGTTTAGGCAGGGAATTAGGGCTATTTAGCGAGGCATACCCCTTCATCCTCCCTTGCCTCTCATTTTCACATTTTCTAGTTAGGGTTCGGACTTTGGTGTGAGAGGTCCACCGATCTTGTATCGAATTTCTTTGAGCAAGGGCTAGCTCGAGTAGCTTTGTCACATGGTGGCGTTTGGGATGATTTGATCGGTGTTCTTTGTTGATCTTGTCTTTGATTTTTGTTCATCACTTGTTCTTCCCGAGTTCATCCTCTCCCCCCTCTATTCTCTTCGCGATTTCTTCAATTTTGCACCGTTTGATCTCGTTTTTCTTGCCTTGATTCGTGCTAGGACGTGAGAGGATCATTTCCACCGAAGGGTTTGAGCTAATTCCTCACGAGCACGTAGATCGGGCGAGTTTTTAGATCAAGGTGACATTTTTGGTGTGTTCTTGGTGTGATCCGCGATTTCTCTCGATTCACTCCGTCAAACTCGAAATTTCAAGGGGGAAATGGTCACCCACATGCCTAGATGCTATGGCTTGATTCTTGTGACTTGAGACCTTGATTTGATCGAGTTTGAGTTGGTTCTTAGGTGAATCGCCGGCGGCCCGGCCGCATTTCTTATTGTTTTCCGAATAGCGCGCGGCCGATCAGGACCACCACGGGGTGGACAATCCGGACCTCGTGTCTCGGCCGGGACCGAGGCGAGTTTACATTCCACTTTGCCATGTGAAACGCAGCGGGAGTCCGGCTTCTGGGCGGACGATGCGGGTGCTCTATTAGCAGGACCCGAAAGCTTATGCGTTTTCTGTTTTTCTTTGGCCGGACAATCCGGTATTCTGTGAACTGATTGAACGGTCCGGCGGCCGACTTCGGGCGAGTCGATTCTGTCGAAGCACTGTGTGTTTTGAGATTTTACTGCTGGACGGTCCGACCGTCTAGTGCGGACGTCCGCCCTCAGTATATCGAGGGAGCGGCGGTTCAGTTGATTTTTAGGTTCTCGGCTGTCGGACGGTCGAGCTTTGCCAAGCGGGACGGTCCGCTTTGTGCATCTTGGTGATGCGGGTTCCCAGGTCGAGGCCGTCTGAGCTCGAGGTTTTTAGTGCTGTTTTCATCTCTCGCTTGTGTGGTCGATTCGAGTTGGTTCGGTTGATCTCTTTGTGACTCTAGAGCAATCTCTAGGTCATCCACCCTGCATCAAGGTCGTGATCATCCGAAGTGTCGTTCGATTTGCTCAGGGGTTGTGAGAGCTACACGTTCACTAATTCGAAAGAATTTAGTTGAGGTTCCCATTCACCCCCTCCGGTCGCCTATTCGGGTCGTTCAATTGGTATCGGAGCAGGTTAAGGATCATATCCACCTTAATCGGTTCTTGATCCACGTAAGGCGACATGGAGAGGTTTGGTCACTTTGGTGGCAAGCCTCCGGAGTTTGATGGCACCAACTATCCCTATTGGAAGATCAAGATGCAAGCGCATCTCATGGGGATAGATTGGAGAGTATGGGAGATCATCGAGGGGCGAGAACTACCAAGTGCTAGCCGCCGAGTGGGTGAGGATCAAATAGCCCAACACAATGCCAACAACCGGCGAGGAGCGTCTTGTTCTCTAGCCTCAAGGATAGTGAGTTTGAGCGAGTTGCCACTTGTGAGCCCGCTCGTGAGGTGTGGAAGACACTAGAGAGCTACCACGGGGAACCCCACAAGTCAAGGCCCGCCTTTCACGAGACCTACAAGAGAGAGTACAACAACCTCATCAGCTTGATGGCGAGTCCATCAATTCTCTCTTTGCTAGGTTTGGGCGATGCGCAACAAGCTTCGGGTGAACAAGCCGTCGGAGAGGCTTGACGAGCACGAAGAAGGCGATGCGGCTTCAGACGCCTTGGATCGGAAGGTGTGGGATGTGAAGGTGTCCGCGATCATGGAGTGCGCCAACTACGACACCCTCACACCCGACGAGCTCTACAAGCAAGCTCAAGTCTTCCGAGATCGAGGCTCGAGATCCAGCGGCCGAAGAACCCATCTGCGCCCGAGCGTTGCACTCGTCTACGGTAAGGCGTTTCGGTTCCTCTGCTAACCTATCACGATTTCTTTCGCCTTGTCTTCCTTGGTGTGCGTGACGGGAGAGGAGCGGATGGAGAGTCTTGGGATGATGAGCTTGCACTAGTCATCGGCCGATTCTCGTGTTCCACAACAACCGCTTGAACGTTTGGCGTGGCGGCCCATCCAAGGGCGGATGCTTTGAGTGCGGAGATCCGGACCCGCCGTTGCCGCATGCCCCAAGAAGAACAAGGACAAGTACTCGGCGAGAAGTACTACTCCAAGTACGACTCCGACAAAGCGCAAGGACAAAGCGCGAGTACACCTCCGAGCAAGCACAAGTCCAAGAAGGGCTTCGACAAGGAGGCGATCAAGAAGAAGTACCTCAAGCGTGCCAAGGAGCACAAGCACGCCTTCCTTGCCTCCCTCGGCGACCTCGACAACGACTCTTGGACGGATCTTCCTCAGCGACGAGGAGTCCGGCGCAAGGTCGAGGACAAGCTCAATGGACTTTGCTTCTTCTCCGACTCCAAGCCCGGGGGCTTCGCACCATGGCCCTCGATGGGCGGTGACCCAGAAGCGGTGCCAAGCCACACGGCAGCGACTCATCTTCCTCTCCCTCCAGAGGTACCTCCTACTATCGAGTCTCTCTCGATGAGGTTGAATCTTTGGGCGTGCGCTTGTGTGTCAAGAGAAATTGCTTAAAGCGTGCCGCTAGGGAGAGAAAGGAGTACAAGGAGAAGTGGGAGATGGTTGTGACTGAGATAGAGTTGCTTAGGAAGTTTGTCGATGTCTACGATGAGACGCGAGTGTGATGCTTGCGCTGCGTGCATATGTCTAGCATCATGTCTTTTGCGATCAAGTATACGGCCTTGCTAGATGAGCATGCTGATTTGAAGACTAGGTCGATCTTTGTTGAGTGCGTGCAAGTCGTGTCCCGACTTGCGATCCGAAGTTGGTAGAGAAGGCTGCCAAGCTTGCCGTGCTTGAGAAGGCCAACTCATGACAAAGACCGTCTTTGGGATGTGCTAAGTGTGAAGCTTTGGAGTTGGAGCTCATGTCTTGTAGGCATGACAAGGGGAGAGTCAAGAGGAGATCAAGTATCTTCGCCTGGCCCCGAAGTTGGGTGTCTTGTGGAGAGCATGCAGCTTGGCATGATGATGAGTCGGTTCAAGAGGGGACCGACACATCGGGTTTAGGCTTTGCTATAGGTGGGAAGGGAGAAGTCATTTATGGCAAGGTTGGTCAAGGTAGTGGTCCGAGCTCGAGTGAGAAACCAACAAACACTCCCAAATTGACCAAGATCACTCCACCTAAGCCTACAGAACCCATTGTGCAAGATGGCATCCTCCAAGAGCCCACAAAGACTCCACCTCCCAAACAAGTGTGGCTTCCCAAACCGAATCACCTCAAGAACCCACTTGACACTTTGCCCGGGATCCCACGAGGAAACCCTTCCTAAGGCCAAGACCACAACAAGAGTGAACCATCCACCCAAGAGAGTGAACCAACCACCACCCCAAGAGAGGTGAGGTATCACCGTGAGTATTGCCGGAGAGATGGTCACTTGGTTGAGTTTTTGCTTTAGGAGGAAAAAGGGATGCTAGGCGTCGAGTGGAGTTTGAGAACCGCGGACATGTATCACCCACCACTTGGCATGTATGAGAGGAGTGTGCGGTCGGTTCGAGAGGCGGGTTGCTAGGCCCGAAGGTAGGAGGCTTCGGAGGTTTGGGCCACGCTTTGTGAGACCCTCTAGTGGTCGTGCTCCGCGAGTGGACGTAGATCCTCGCTTTGGGAGTTTTGAGGTTGATAAGAGGAGTGCACCGCGCTTTGTTGTGCGTGGTGAGATTGGGCGTGGGATGTATGTTTTGCCTAATGCATATTTGGGGCAAGATGGTCAACACCGGTATTCTTCCAAGTTTACTAACCCCGGTGTTGTGCCATATGCTCATCCCATGTTCTATCATTGATACTGCCGGAAAATTTGGAGGACATGTGGCTCATTGACTCGTTCTGTTCTCGACACATGACCGGTAGTTCCAAGTGGTTCTCCGGCCTCACCCGATGAAGACGAAAAGAGTACATCACTTTCGGGGGCGAACAGAGGGAAGATTCTATCTCGAGGGTCAATCGGGATCAATGACCACTTTGTACTCAAGGATGTGGCGCTCGTCTCCAACCCGCACTTCAATCTCTGTCGTCTCTCGGCTCATGGCGGACGGGTATGAGGTACGCTTTTAAGGTTGGGTGTTCTCGAGTTTTGGACTCTCGCGATGATCTCATTTCTTTGGATTGTGCCATTTAGGCAAGTCTTTCGTGCTGATTTTTCTCGAGGCTTTGGCACATCTTGTTGCTTGTTGGCCGGGTCCTCCTCTCGATTTGTGGAAGTGGCATAGGAGACTAGGTCACTTGAGCTTTGATCTCCTCGCGAGGTTGAGTTCAATGGATCGATCCGAGGATTGCCTAAACTCAAATTTGAGAAGGATTTGGTTTGGCACCCCCGTCGTCACGGGAAGATGGTATCCCGCTTCCCACCACCCGGTTCTCGTGATTATGACCTCGAGACCGGAGAGATCCTTCACATGGACACCGTTGGTCCATCTCGGGTGAGGTCGGTGGGTGGGAAGTGGTATTGTCTAGTGATCGTTGACGATTTTTCGAGATACTCTTGGGTCTTTTTCGTGGAGGGCAAGGATGAAGCTTTCGGTTTTGCTCGTGATTTGATTTTGAGGCCGGGCGAGTTGACAGAGATAGCCATTCGAGCGATTCACGGTGACAATGGCACGTAATTCAAGAACTCTCGATTCGAGTCTCTTTGTCTTGACTTGGGTGTCGAGCACCGGTTTTCTAAGCCCTTATGTCCCGCAGCCAGTAACAGGATTGTTGAGCGAAGAACCGGACTCTTGTGGAGATGGCGAGGACCATGCTTGATGAACACAAGACTCGAGGAAATATTGGGCTGAGGCAATCAACACGGCGTGCCATGTCTCCAACCGCATTTTCCTCAGGTGCTTTCACCAAGAAGACATCATATGAGCTGCGGTTTGGGAGATTGCCCAAGGTGAGTCACTTCCGTGTGTTTGGATGCAGGTGCTTCATTCTCAAGCAAGGTAATCTTGACAAGTTTGAGTCTCGATCGGTGATGGCATTTTCCTTGGATATGCTTTGCACTCACATGCTTACTGAGTTCTTAGCCTTGAGACTAACCGCGTTGTAGAGACATGTGAGGTTACCTTCGATGAGGCTCGCGCCTTGTTCCTCTTACGTGTTTGAGTGTGCGGGAAAGGAGGAGATGGAGCGAGCATCTTTGTGGAGGAGGAGCAGGAAGACGTTGGGGGGGTGATCCCGGCGACTCCACCGCTTTGCCCCGGTGACCTCGCAGGACGAATTTATTTGCTCGCCACGCCGGACCTACTACCACTACTTCACGGGGTCCCGTGGAGCAGCTCCCTCGGGGCGAGACGGCTGTACCTAAGGAGGGTTCTGTCGAGGGGAGGCGACATCTTGCGCCAAGGCGCCTCGGCTCATTCAGCATCACCATCCCCCAGAGACCATGATTGGAGGACTTGATCAGAGGGTAACTCGTTCCAAATCTTATGCCATGTGTCATTTTGCTCATTCTGCATTTGTTTCCACTATTGAGCCCAAAGATGTTACCACTGCATTATCTGATTCGGATTGGGTCAATGCCATGCATGAGGAGTTGCAGAACTTTGAAAGGAACCAAGTTTGGGTGTTAGTTCCACCACCAGCTGAGTGTCATCCCATAGGTACTAAGTGGGTGTTCAAAAACAAATAGAGTGAGGATGGTGTGGTGGTGAGAAACAAAGCCAGATTAGTTGCCCAGGGGTTTTGTCAGAAAGAGGGAATAGACTATGAGGAAACCTTCGCTCATGTAGCCCGCATATAAGCTATTAGGATTTTGCTTGCCTTTGCAGCCTCGAAGGGCTTTAAGCTCTTTCAGATGGATGTCAAGAGTGCTTTCCTAAATGGGTTCATAGAGGAGGAGGTGTATGTGAGGCAACCCCCGGGGTTTGAGCATCCTAAACACCCAGACTATGTGTACAAGTTGTACAAGGCCTTGTACGGCCTGAAACAAGCCCCGCGGGCGTGGTGCGAGAGGTTGAAAGCCTTCCTATTAGCTAAGGGTTTTGTGATGGGAGCCGTAGACAAGACCTTGTTCTTGCTTAGGAAGGAAATGACATCCTCTGGTTCGGATATATGTGGATGATATCATCTTTGGTGGCTCTTCACATGCTATGGTATCGAGTTTTGCGAGAGATTATGAGCGAGGGGAGTTTGAGATGAGCATGATGGGCGAGTTGACCTACTTCCTTGGACTTCAAATCAAGCAAACCAAGGACGGGATCTTCGCGTACACCGGGGCAAGTACACGAAGGACATCATCAAGTTTCGCATGGGTGAGGCCAAGCCTCTTTTCGGCGCCCATGTCGGCGGCGGCGGCCCCTAGGCGAGGACAAGGATGGAGAAGGCTGTAGACCAAAGGGAGTGCCGAAGCATGATCGGTTATTTCTTTGTACACGACGGCGACGCGCCCGACATCGGTTTGCGGTGTGCCTCTACGCTTGCGCTTTCGATCGTCGCCGCGCACCTCTCACTTTCGGTTTGTGAAGAGGATCTTCGGGTACTACGATTTACCCCGACTTTGGCCTATGGTATTTTCGGCCTCTTCCACCCTCTCTCTGACCTGGTTATTCAGACTCGATTATCTTTGGTGATCGTATGCATAGAAAGTCCACTTCGGGTACTTGTCGGTTTCTTGGTACTTCTCTTGTGTCTTGGTCGCCTCGCATAAGCGATGCGGTGTCGCTCGGTCGACCGCCGAGGCAGAGTATGTTCTTTGCCGCCGCTTGTTGTTCCCGGCCACTGTGGATGGTTGCCACTTTGAGAGATTTTGGCTTTGAGCTTTTCTCGTGTACCCTTGTTGTGTGATAGCATGGGAAGCGTGGAGTGTTGCCAAAAACCCAGTCCTACACTCCCGGACCAAACACATAGAGGTGAGGTACCATTTTCGAGAGATCACCGGGAGAAAGGGGACATAGATGTACAACATGTGTACACGGAGCAACAGCAGTGCGGACATTTTCTAAAACCACTAGACCAAGTCCGCTTTGCCCGGCTTCGTGGAGAGTTGGGCGTGTGCTATCCCTTTTGAGGGGGGTAGCTTTGTAGTTGATCTACGATGTAGTTTTAGGTTTGTTTTGCTTTTGTGTATCATACTTGCATATCATGAGCTTCACTTTTTATATTAATCTGAATGAGGTTGTGCTCTTAGTAGTATGAGTATGATAGTGCTTCTAGCTTGAGCTCTTTTTAATCATGTGATGTATGTTATGAGTGAGCAACTTTTCCAAAATGTGAACTTGATTAATGGATAATGAAATTAAATCTTGGTTCACCTTTGAGCTAACTTCTATCATGAGTAGGATGTTGAGATCCTTTGAGCTTTTTATGTGTATGCTTGGTAGCTATGTCTCATGCTTTGATTCATTCACTTGCTTAGATTTTCATGATAATACCATGCTAAAACATGAGGTCTAAAGCTAAAGTGATGAAAAGATCGAGAGTGGGTCCATTTTGCCACACTTTGAAGTTCGAGATTGCTTTCACTTGCACTCTTGAATGAACTTGAACTTCATTGTGTTTGACCCGGACCATTGTCTTAAGCTAATCATTGCTCACGCATAGGCTTGACATGGTTGATTAGTAAGGCAAGGCAAATGTGGATAACCACTCGCATGCTCTCTTGTAACTTGTGAACCGCTACAACTCTGAACTAAAATGAACACAAGTTTGTGCAACAATGTCTAGCATGATGTTTGAACGCCGCTTGGGGTAGTTCACCCGGTTTACATGTTTGAGCACTTAGTTGATCTCCTATCTACTTGTGCTAGGTGCTATGTTTGATGGTGAACCTCTTTTTTGCAAGCTACTAAAATTTGCTCAAAATGCTTTGTGCCATATTTCATATCATCTGATTATCTTAAGCTCTGGCTAGCACTTGTAGTTTGTTGCTATTGTACCACTTTTGAGCACTCTCTCACTTTCGGTTGAATATAATCTTGAAGTTTTGCATTGTCACATATTGCATTTCATAGCTTGATTAGTGCATGTGCCAACAAGGGGGAGAAAGATACAAAGACAAAGTGATTGCTTTTGTGTCCGGGGAGTAGCACTTTGAGCTAGATGTGTAGAGCCTTTGCCTCTGTCTTGAGGGTCTAGGCGCTTGCGTGTGAAAGTTTTTGGTTTGGGGCTTTGCTAGTGGTGTTGAGCCTGTTCTACCTCTTCTTGAAGACTAGCTGTCTTAGCTTGGTTGTGTCGAGCCTTTTGCCCATGTCTTTGGGAACCAAGTCTTTTTGCTCCATGTTTGCTATCGGTGTGATTGTCTTAGCTTCTGCATAGATCTTGTTCACTTGGATGTGCTGTCTTCTACCTTCATCTGTCTTTGTGTTGAATGTTGACAATGCACTCATCAAGGGGAGATTGCGAACACATGGTTGATTTAGGTCGCATGTGTTTAGTTTTGTGATGTAGTGATTGTCAGCGATCAACATTCTCCTTCTATTTTCTTTTATCTTTTTCGCTTGGCTATGTTTCACAAGACACGTGGAGTGTGTCGAAGACGTATCTCTTGGTTTGTCTTTGTGCAGGTGTGGAGCTTCGAGGAGATGGCCGACGGCGCAGGTGAAGGGGCCAAGGAGGACGTGCCGGGGTGACGGACCGCGGAGGTGAAGGGACGGACGTGAGGCTTGGACCGAGGGACGGATCGCCCGGGTGGCTAGCCATAGAGGCCGACATCCGGGACATCGACGGATGCGAGAGGGCGTGGCGGGGACCGTGTCGTCGGGTCAAGACGGCGAAGCGTGCAGGCAGAGCGGGGAGCTCGGATGACTTGGCGACTTCGGGCGGTCAAGACGGCGATGACACGTGTCGAGGAGGTTTGGTGGTTTGCCCTCAAAACCATCGGCGGGTTTGGTGGTTTGGGCCTCAAAACCACAGGCGCGGGTTTCGCGGGTTTGGGCCTCAAACCCGAAGTGTTCGGCGGACGGAAGGGCGGCGCGTGGCGGCATCGAGGGGAGGTTGCGTGGAGGCAAGGCTACCGATGAGGAGGCGCGGTGGCCGCCGGATCGAAGATTAGCCGAGTCGACCGAAATAGCCTTAGGGTTACAAAATCGACTCATGTATCTTAGGGGTAGTTTAGGCGCAGGGAATTGTTGCTATTTTAGGCATACCCCTTCATCCTCCCTTGCCTCTCATTTTCACATTTTTCTAGTTAGGGTTCCAGACTTTGGTGTGAGAGGTCCACCGATCTTGTATCGAATTTGCTGAGCAAGGGCTAGCTCTAAGTAGCCTGTCACATGGTGGCGTTTGGGATGATTTGATCGGTGTTCTTTGTTGATCTTGTGCTGTGATTTTTGTTCATCACTTGTTCTTCCCGAGTTCATCCTCTCCCCCTCTATTCTCTTCGCGATTTCTTCGATTTGGCACCGTTTGATCTCGTTTTTCTTGCCTTGATTCGTGCTAGGATGTGAGAGGATCATTTCCTTTGAAGGGTTTGAGCTAATTCCTCACGAGCACGTAGATCGGGCGAGTTTTAGATCAAGGTGACATTTTTGGTGTGTTCTTGGTGTGATCCACGATTTCTCTCGATTCACTCCATCAAACTCGAAATTTCCAAGGGGGAAATGGTCACCCACATGCCTAGATGCTATGGCTTGATTCTTGTGACTTGAGACCTTGATTTGATCGAGTTTGAGTTGGTTCTTGGGTGAATCGCCGCCGGCAGCGGCGCTGTTCGCGCTGTTTCTGAACAGGCGCGGACGATCGGTTTCCTGAGGGCGGATAGTCGGACCTCATGTCTCAGCCAGGCCAGAGGCCAAGTTTTGTTCCACTTTTTGCCACGTGAGCCTGCGGACAGTCCGGCTTCTGGCGCGGACGATCCGGGGCTCTGACCAGCGGAGTTGACATGCGTTTCTCTGTTTTTCTTTGGCGGACGATCCGGTGACGCGCGGACAGTCCGGCGGCCGACTCAGGCGAGTCAGTTCCTGTCGAAGCATTTGTGTTTTTGAATTTTACTGCGGGCGTCCGGCCCGAATCTAAGCGCGGACGGTCCGCCTCGGGCATATCGGGAAAGCGGCGGTTCGATTGATTTTTTGGGTTCTCAGGCCGGACGATCGGAACTTTGCAGCCCGGACCGATCCGCAAGACTGCACGACGACAGTCAGGGTTCCCAGTCGAGACGAGTCCGAAAGCTCTTAGGTTTTGGTGCTGTTTTTCATCTCTCGCTTGTGTGGTCGATTCGAGTTGGTTCGGTTGATCATTTGTGACTCTAGAGAAATCTCTAGGTCATCCACCTTGCATCCAAGGTCGTGATCATACCGAAAGTGTCGTTCGATTTGCTCGAGGGGTTGTGAGAGCTACACGTTCACTAATTCGAAAAGAATTTAGTTGAGGCTCCCATTCACCCCCCTCTCTGGTCGCCTATTCGGTCCTTCATACACTCTTGTGTCATGGACTTAGACATAGCTTTGGTTGATTTCAATCAGGCAACTGTTTGGAAAGATTTGACCAATGTAGACGCATTCTTGGACGCAAAAGCCAGAGACTTAAACTTACCCACTTTCCTTTTTTCCATAAGTGGATTCTTTTCACTCTTTTGCCTAGGAAGGATGGACACAATATTAGAGTGGGAGAGTTGCAATTGATCTATGCAGCTATAAAGAGAAGGCAAATTTCATCGATATACATGTTAGTTCAACATTGGATAGCTGTGCCAACTCTCCTAGGAAATGTTAATCGCACATCACTGATCACTAGAATTGCCAACCATTTAGGACTCTTGGATGATAATGCTCATGTTGCTTTTCTAAGGGATAATAGGCCTGTCATAGGTTTTGATTTCTTTAGTAAGGGACATATTTTGAAGAAAGTAGGGTTTAGGTCATGATTCATCATACTATAGGGGAGATTCGGTTGCCTAACCCCGATCTCTCCATATATCGTGTGCAGTCTTATTTGTTAAATGTGCAGGCATAGCCAGTTAATGTACAGAGGCCCATGCCAACTCGACAGACACATACCCATGATCCAATATGGACCGGTGCAGACCCAATACCACAAGAACCAGCATTTGGAGGATACCAGCCATGGACCTATCCCCCACCATCACAATCAGATTATGGTCGCACTGATCAGTCCCCCAGATTTGAACAAGGAGGCCCAAGTGAGCAAGGAGGAGATGCACATATTCGTCGAGAACCTTATCATGGAAGTGGTTATTTCCATAGAACTCCAGGTACCTCACAACAAACTCCCGAACCAGCTCGCAGACTCTTTTTGTAGGGTATGAGGCATACACATTCTAAGGGATGTACAACACCATTCAAGACATAAGGTATGATCGGATCAATTACTACAACTATCAGAGAGATTGGAACACTCATACAGATCAGAACATCACCGAGCTTCGAGACTCCATCGAGCAGCAGAATGAAGAAATGAGTGTCATGCATGGACGCCGCCATCGTGGGCGTCGCTGAACCCCCCGAACCAACACCCGACTTGGGGAGTTATCCCCGTGTGGCGGGTAAGTCCCAATGACCGGGCAGGTTATTTATTTCTATTTCTATTTCTATTTCTATTTCTTATTTTATATATTATATAGTTTGTTTAAATTTGCTTTGCTTTGTTTGCTTCAAAAAATGCATAATCATGAAAAACCAAATAAAAAGAGTATGTATAATTAAGTTTGCTTGTTATAAATAAAATAGTAGCTATGTCTTGTGTTTGGAGATGATGAATAGTTGCTCTATTTTAATTTCTTATAAGTACCTATCATTGGTTTAGAATTCTCCCATGCTATAAAATTTGGTTAAATTTGAGAAAGATCTAAGCTAATCTAGGTAATTGATAGATATGATATGAGATAGTCCGAGTTGCTATTTATCTTACTCCTAGTTACACTAAATTACGGAGATTTGATTTGTGAAAATTTGAAAATTGCATGATGAGTTTCCAATATGGTGAGAGTTCGAAATTCCTACCACAGCCATATACATGTTTCTAGAATAGAAAAACTCTTCTACTACTTGTTTTGTATTGAGTTTAGTCAACCATTGAGACCCCGGGAACTTGTCATACAATTTCACACACAAAGCACTCACTTACCCTTCATCCATTTGCTAGCCATAAAATATTTCTCATCTCTATATAAATATTCTCTAAACCCCATTCATGCTCCATGTGTTTTATTTTATCTCTCAATCATTCATTTGACAAAAGGAAGAAACTTTTGGCTATGCTTGAAAAAAAAAAAAAAAAAAAGAGGGAGATGAAAAATGGACAAGTGTCCTACGGGCGAGTAGAGCCTACCTCCCCAAAAGAGATGAAAAATGAACACAAGTTCGAGGGCGAGTAGAGCCCACATCTCTAAAAAAAAATAAGAGAGAGAAAAATGGACACAAGTCCGAGGGTGAGTAGGACCCACCTCTCCAAAAGAAAAAGAAAAATAAAAAGAGAGTAAAAAAATGGACAAGTATCCAACTGAAAACAATGGGTACTTAGATGCCCGCCTCTCGAAAGAAAAAATAAAAAGAAAAAGAAAAGCTAGCCCAAGTCCTCTTTTTGTGTCCGTTAAAAAATTCAAAAAAGAGAGATCAATTATTCAAAGGAGCATAGTAGAATTAGAATCACTATATCCTATTATCATCACCACATATCCACCTCACAAATACATTCCATACACTCATATTATATGACTTGTTCCTTTGGATCCATTGTTTGACTTTACAATATATACTTTGCAAGTATGTCTTTGTCTCCCACCTATGAACTCGGATATAATCCTTAGTAGATAGGTTGAGAGAAGGTATGATACATTTGCCATTGTTCCACAAATACTATTTTGAGAGAAGGCATAACATCATTGCCTTGGTGAGGATCCAAAAATACCACATATGAGAGATTTGAAAGAGTCATACAATGGAAACTCGAGTTTTATTTTGAAAGATTATAAAACTCTAAACGCAGGAGGTGAAATGAAGAGTTTGAGACATAGTGCTTGACTTGATTGTTCTATCTTTCAATTGCCTAAGATAAAAATGTAGGTAAAAGTTTTATATTTCTCGATTAATAAAAGAAAGATGAAAGATTAGAATGATTCACCTTTTCTTTGGAGGAGAATTCTAAATTCATGACATGTGTATTTGTGAGAGAAAAATAATTCATTGTAGCAACTCGACCCACTACGGTGAAAAGTTTTGCTAAGAGACTAGCAATGGTTAAGCTTGGGGGGCTTGTTGTATTTTTGTTATCACCTATTTTTATGTCAACAAGAGATGAAATAAGGACATAAATTGAATAAACACTTAGAATAGAGGTTTATACTAATGATTTCCATGAGTTTTGGTGATTTATGTATTTTCGGGGACTTATGTAATTGTAGAGAATAATGGAGAAAGATCAGGAATGTACAAGACCTATGAAGACCAGACTTAAGCGTGAAGTACCTCAATCCGAAAAAGTGGACTAAAATAATCTAGAAGGTACTAGAGGACACCGGAACAAACGGGAAGCCAAGGTGGCACTCCAACTTTGGCGTACGCCGATGCCATGTAGGCCGGCCGCCGGGTGGGGTCGTCTGTCGACCTCAGACTTCTAGGTCGGTTTACCACCGACTTTGAGGTTGTATCTACTCCGTTGTTGAAGGTCGGTTTGATCCAAGGGTTGATATTCATCGCCAAGTACTATATAAGGAGACCCTCTACCCCGGGCCTAGCAATGAATTTCATTTTGTAATCATTATTAGACAAGTCAGGCAGAAGTAGAAGAGAGAGTTACCACCAGAGAATAGGATTAGCTACTAGTTCTAGTTCTAGTTCATCCAAGTTGATTAGCGTACAGATACAATTAGATTTGGGTGTGCCTACCCAGAGTTCTTGATCTTCAAATACTACGGTATGAATTATGTAAGCATGGTGCTTATATATGATTTACCTGCAAATGCACCTTATATTAGGGTCGTGTGGTAGTTTGCGGGAGTGACAGTCTGTTGAGTCCTTTGGAGTCCACCCTCCGAATATAAGACACGTGGACATTGATTATGGGGAATATCTTGTTTCGCTCTTGATCTTCCTTGATAGTCGTCCGGATACATGATCTAGAGTCTACTATGCTATAAATGATAACATATGCCTTAGAATAGATGTAATGACTTAGTAGATTAAATGCTATAGATGAATTACGTCTCTTAAAGTAATCCTATGTTAAGTCTAACTTAGTAGTTATTTCCATCTTAATGAGTAATGCCTCTGCCTACTTTTTATTTATCATTATTATATCTTTATTATCGACTTACCCCCTCGCTAAAGTTAGCACTAGTAACGTAACCTCTCATAAGTATGCCACTTATTAATTATGTTAGTGCCCACCTTTAGATTATTCCTCCTGTGGTAGAATATAAATGACAAAACCTGGATTACTCCCAGGTGAAATGCTACAAAGTGGTATTTTTATATCGTGCGGCGCTATGGATAGACCCTTTATATTTATTTTATTAGATTGCTTGAGACAACACATATCACAAGTATCACCTATGCATTTCCTAGCATTCTTTGCTAGGGATGACAACCTAGCACATAGTAGTGTTAAGAGATGAACCACATTGAGTTTCTCCGATGGCATATGGCCTAAGGTGAGATTAACTCCACCTTATGTTATAGTGACGTTAGATTTACCAACACAGACCAAACTATAGTACCGTTAATAAGGCCGGGACGTAGTGGCGATGTTTGTCGAGGAAGACGATCTCCATCTTTGGCATCAAGCCTGTTGCTCCTGGTTGGAGCGTGATGGTTCCAGTGATGTGAAGTAGGTTGTCGCCCATTTGTGTTGCCATTTGAAGAAGGATGGGAGCCTTCGAGGTAGTGACGAAGCCGTCGAGGTAGGAGGTTGATGTGGGTGGTATGTACCTCTTGTCGTCAATTTGAAGCTCACAAGTCAAGGCTTCTTTGAAGATGGAAGCGTCAAACTCCTTGACGAGTTGGTTCATAGTGCTCCCTATGTACGACGCCTCCTGGTGTAGTGCAGCCCACGGTATGTTGGCGTAGTCATACTGGGCATAAATGTCGTTGAGGAACATGGGAGCCAACTGATATGGCTCTGGAGTCGTCCCTGCTGCTAGAGTTGCATAGTCGACGTCGCGATGGTTCTTTGGTGTCATTTGTTGAAGGACGTCCCAAAACTGAGAGTGGGGCACCATGGTATGTTGTCTCCGTTCTGTCGTGGTGCCTTGGGGATGCAGAGGAGCCAAAGAAGGAGGAGTGTCGTTGTTGTCAATTTGGCAGCTGTGTACCTGATGTTACCGCTTGCGTGGTGCGATGATGTCGCCTTTGCTGGAGCTGTAGCTTGAGAGATGGTGTTCTCCGTCACTGTTGATGTCGGTTGAATGTCCAGCAGGTGTAGTAGATCGTTGGCGAAGGTCGGCGAGTGAACCACCGTCTCCTTGGCGGCGCCTAGGGGGCGTCGGTGTTCTCATCGGCCGTGGCGCCTATGTGTGGAACGTCGTGGTTGCCAATGTCAAGGTTGGCCGTTAGGATGTCGTCATGGTTGATGCCCTTGTAGATGTTGTTGATGGTAGGCATGGTGAAGGCGTAGTCGACATCGGGGAACGTCATTGGCATTGGCATCCTTGAGGGCGTTGTTGCCCTTCATGGCGCCCATGGTAGTGTCCTTGTCGTTGTCGGCGTCGTCGATGCATAAAGCATTGTGGCTAGCGGCGTTAATGGCGATGTCGGGGATGTCGTTGACGCTCAGGGGGGTGTCGTTGTTCTCGTCGATGATGCCGGGGTCGAAGACGTCTTGGATGACGACGTCGAGCGACATCGTTGGAGCATGGGTGAGAGAGGTAGAAGCTCCTTATTGAATGGGATTTACTTTCCCGGTATTTGTGGAGCCTGTGATGTCTGGTCGGCGAAGTTGTTGGCGTTGTTGTTCATGTCGCCGTTGTTGTCCGAGGATGTCATGGACGTCGGGGTTGAGATTGGCGGCGTCGTTGAGTCGTCCTTGTTGGCACTCGGATGTTCCCAATATCAAGGATGATGTTGGTAGTGACCGGGAACTTATACGTGACATTGTAGTAGCCGTGAGGCGTTGGCCTAGTTGGGTAGGCTTTTCGTCGAACGGTATTTGGTGGACGCGTCGGTGGTAGCCTCCGGTTCACGATCGATCCGAGAGCAGCGGGGGCGCCCCTGGGGTAGGCGTGCTCGTTGTTTGCAACGTTGATGATCATGGAGGGGGCGGCGTGGGGCGGCGCCCGAGTAGGAGCGTCGTCACCGTCGGCGACGCCCATGGCGGGACGTCGTCGCTGGTGGCTGATGTGACGTCGTGGCGCGCACGTCGAATAGCAAGGCCGCGTCTGCGGTGTTCTTCTTGTCTTGGCCACTGGGTCGCCGTGGATGAATGGGGGCGTGGCCAAAAGATCCAACTCGAGGCGTCGCCAAAAAGATCCAACTTCGAGAGTGTCGCCGTTATGCGTCGTCGGCAGGCTGATCATCGGCGTCTCCAAGAAGGCGGGCGAAAGGTGCCCCCCATCCGCGGCTCGGCGTACTGTGGTTGCCCATCGGATCTTGGTCTTTGTTGGTGGTTAGAAGCCGTCGGTGGTGGGAATCGTCCTGTTCTCCGGATACCATCTGTCCGCCGATTCGGCTAGATCGGGCCGGAATTGACACCGATTCTTGGTCGTCGGGCGGTGAGGATGGCGAGGGGGCGGTGGCGGCGGCCGAGGAAGACGACGGGCGGCGTGATGACGAAGATGACCTTGGCCGATGAAGAACGACGAGGTAGAAGACGATGAAGAAGACGTGTAGCAGCTCGGCGATGACGAGAGAGAGGTGGAGGAGGAGGCGGCGCGGGGCGGCGGCGGCGCCACGCACGCCCGGCGCGAGGGGTGCGGTGGCGGCGGCCTCGACGGCGCGCCGCAGCTAGGGTTAGAGAGAGAGAGAGAGAGCCCGAGAGACAAGAGCTGTTGGGAGTTACCCCTTTAATTATTTTCTTCTTAAGATTCAACGGCTACATGCCCCTTGTATTTATAGTCCAGGGAGACTTGCACGCTAAGCAATCTCTAAGAGGTTTCCTTATAGATTGGAATACTCTCTCACAAGCAACCTATTTATTCCCTATTTTATTCCTATCATTATTCCTTAAATATTCCTTACTTTATTGCGGCAACCGACGTAAGCGCTAGATTACGGCGAAGGCGGCGGCGGCCGGCCAGAGGAGGGTCTTGGCGCCAAGGCCTTGGGCCCTAGGCGGCGGTTCCCCCTTGTTGGGCCCTATTCCGGCGATCTATTTTTGGTTCATGACCGGCGGGAGCACGGGTTGGTGAACTAGTATTTTAACAAAAGAACTCACAAGCTAAAATGTCACATTGGTATTCCACCTCTTGCTTGCTTCGGGTCCAAAGACGAAATCCTTAGTAGTTGGTTGTATTCACCCAACTGTATCATTGTGTCTATGGCTTGTAATCCAATGGTAGGGGCGGTCCAGTGGGGACGCTACCCACCAGGGTTCAAATCTCGGTGCTCGCACCTTTTCCCTGGGATTTTTCCAAGGATTTACCGGCGTTATGCATTAAGTGGTAAGCGGCGTTCCGTCGACGACGGGCGCCTACGGTGACTTCGAGAATCTCAGATCTGCCGGCTGCCCAGTCCTTCGGAGGTGCTCATAGGGGTAGGGTTTTGCGTGCATGTGTTCATAGGGGGTGAGTGTGCGTCGTGTTGTTGTGAGCATCTGCGTTGTACTGTGTAATTCTCAAAAAAAAATGATAAATATTTTAGGGCAAGAATTTTTAGGCAATAATTCTGGACAAGAATCAAGTACAGTAACGAGAATAATTGATATTTTTCAGTAAAAAATAACCAAATTAAATATATGTCTCAACAAACAAACAAAAAACAAGCATCTGAAATTTAAGATGTGTTAAAAAATGATCATATGCATGTGTGTGCAATTTCGGTTGTCCTCGATCTGCGCGTAGCCCATTAGGCGATCGAACACCACCAACAGCTGCCAGCTGCTAGACGTACAGCACTACTGCAGGTCGGAACCTGCTACAGTTTTTGCTTCGTCTTGCTAGTAGCACACTTTGTGGGGGAGCTGGGCATTGCAGAACTCCGATCCTCAGTGGCTCAGTACGTAGCTACCGCAATCTCATGATCAGTAGATCAAACATCAAAGCATTGATGAAAAACTTAAAAATAAAAATGAGGATTGTCCATTATTCTGCCACGACCTACATTCAGGAGGAGAAGATATTTTTCCCCCATACCTGCATCTCATTAAGTAGATCAAACATCAAAGCATTATGCACGACGGGCGCCGGCGCTTCCTCCACGATCGATGGCGTATGGCTCACGTCCTCCCCGGCGGATCCCGGCCCTGGCGTCCGTATGGAGGGAGCTGGAGGCGGATCGATGGAGCGGTGGCCAGATCGAGCGTCAAGCGGCCGGATCGAGTGTCCAAGCCGGGCGCGGCGCAAGCATCAGCGGGCGGCGCGCGGCTGGCGTCGGTGCGACTGGCAGCGGCGCGAGCGTCGGAGCGACTACGGCGGCGGCGTGGCTGGCCTCGGCTGGAACGGGCGGTGGCGCGGGATCCACAAAGCAGCAGATGGGCTCGCGGCGGGCCTGGATGGGCTCGCGGCGGCAGGCTCGCTTTTTTTTTTATTTTTTATTTTTATTAACGGTGGCGGACAAATAAAACCGCCACGGAGGAGAAGATATTTTTCCCCATATCATCTCATTCAGTAGATCAAACGTCAAAGCATTGACGAAAAACTTAAAAATAAAAAATGAGGACCGTCCATTATGCTGTCAAGTGTCAACACGCAATTGCTGAATCACTGCGGCCGCGCGCGAGATCATATCGATCCGTCCATCCATGGATGGAGGAGCTAGCTCGAGAGAGATCAGGATCCATCCATCCCAATAGGCTGAGCTGAGAGTGACATGTTCACATGATCTCAAGCCCTATCATTCGTCGCTCGTTGGCCCCTTCCCGGCCTCTATATAGTCCCTCTCGCCCCCTCCTCCTCTCCCACCACCGGCCTCAGCACCGCGCTTCATCATCCACCTAAGAAAGCTAGCTGGGGCTGCTTTGCATCGCTCTTCCCAACCCGAACCTTGCCCCTCCCTTTCTCATGTACACTGATGCCTACTGATCCACAGCCAAAACACCTTTGCTAGCTGAAGATCTCACAATTGCAAAACCACACACACCAACAGTAAGCTAGATCCTATCTTTTGATCGTCACCAGTCCTGTCGTGTTAGAAGAACAAACAGCACACTCTTTATCCAGCAGCTCACCAATCAGCTGGAGTTCGACAGAGCTGCATCCACATATAATATTGAGCTAATCTAACCCTAAACCCCTCCTAAGAATAGTTGTGGATATAGTACTGTTACATACCACAAGATCCCGGGGAACCCCATGGAGTTCACGCCGCGCATGCCTGTGTCGTCGAGAGCTCGGAGCAGAGGCCTCGCGACGGCGTGGCGTGGGTGGAGAAGGAGCATATGTTCGAGAAGGTGGTCACCCCGAGCGACGTGGGGAAGCTCAACCGCCTCGTCATCCCAAAGCAGCACGCGGGAGCTTACTTCCCCGCCTTTCGACGCCTCGGCTGCTTTGCTGCCGCGCGCCGCTGCGGGCGGCGGGGAAGGGGCTGGTGCTCAGCTTCGAGTTCGAGGACCGGGACGGGGAAGTCGCCGTGAAGGAGAAGCGCCTCGGCGCGGGGACACGGTCTTGTTCGCGCGCGGCGCTTGGCGCCCAGCGCAGCCGCTTCTTCATCGATTTCCGTCCCGCCGCGGGACCTCGCGTTTCTGCAGCCGCCACTGGCGTCGGCGCAGCGCTTCCTGCCGCTCCGTCGGTGCCCTATCTGGCCGTGGCAGGACTACCGCGGCTCCACTCCGGCGCCCAGCCGGTACGTGTTATTCCTGCGCCCGCGGTGCCGGCCGCCGTTGTTCTTCGTCGGCGCCCGTGCATATTTGCTGCATCCGTGGTGGAGGCGACGAGGTCGGCAGCGTCCGCCTGACGGGGTGAACCCTCGACTCCCCGCCCGGACGCCGCCCGCCCGAAAACGGCGCCACAATCACCGTCTGGCGTCAACGCTTCTCAATTGCTCCGCCATCATCGTCAACATCCACTCGACGGCAGGGGAAGGATGCGTGCTCTTTGGATCTTGACTGTGAAGACAATCAACAGCTATCATCGTCAACATCCACTCGACGGCAAAGTGAAAAGTACGAGAGCGAATCTTTTAAGTCTAGTTAGTCCATGATTGAACACTAATTACCAAATACAAACGAAAAGTGCTACAGTAGCCCAACCCAAAACTTTTCACAAACTAAACACCCTAGCAAAGAAGGAGGAATTGGGCCGAGGAACCGACGAGGCACTGACACGTGAACTGATCAATGTTGGAACAGCTCTGGTATATATAGCTCCAGTACTGCATCTGCATGTGTAATTGTTGATGGATTGGTATTTCTTGATGATATCTTGCTCATATTAGTTCACTTGTGGCTTCCTTATTAACTATAATGTGTGTTTCTTCCCTTCTCTTGAGAATATGACATATCATGCTCATTGTAACTGTACATATTCTGAATCTCTGACCAAGTTCAGTAATTTAAGAACTGCACTGTCCACTCTGCATACGATATCAGTTAGTCCCCAATGTGTGCATATCTTACTGTTTGGGTCTTGTAGGTTTTAGTTAGATAATGTATTTTTTTAGTTTTTTTTCTTGAAGCACTCTCTGGCCCCCCTCCGGGCAACTTCATAAGGCTCTCCCCCCAAAGTAAGGTAGCACCGCCGTAGCAGAGGCAGTTATTGGATGGCTGGAATCAGGTCAGACCAGACGCTAGTCTTTCTCCTAAACATCAGATGCTTTTCATGGCTTGGCTTGGCTCTTGTGCAGTTCTTTCCCTGCTGCACGCAGAGGCTGCTGCACCTGATATTCTGGTCGGCTCTTATGCTTCCATTGTTCAGTACTGCATGCGCTGCAAGTCTGTCTGTAATTCTTACAAAAATCAAGAGATATTTTTTTTTTTCGAACCAGGGACCTTCCCCATTTCCATTGCAAGAACGGAAATACAGCAGTTTTAGATATGTTCAGTCAGGAAGAAAAAAGAAACGAACAGAGTTTAGCTCTCTAACAGCCACCAGACTGGGGGGGACATGTTAACCCCCAATCACCCAACACCCAGACTCACGCTCAAAAGCATAAAAGCTATCCTGTTACATCATTTGGAGCAGGTAAACTAGTCCTGGTTGGCATCATCCATGCTTGCTTCGGCTTCATTTGTCAGGCGCCTAGTCGGGTTGGAGTGGTCTTGGTGGAGCAGGTTGATAGAGAACTGAAGAGTGGCTTCGACTGCGCGAGTCCAGACTTCCTTGTCTTCATCCTTCAGAAAACCTGTCCAAAATTTCATTAGAGCACATGCATGGCTGATAATCTCAAGTGGAGTATGCAGCCGCTTTCCCTCAAAACAAACATCATTCCTTTTTTTTTCCAGATAGCCCAACATATTGCTGCAATACCAATTGCATGAAACTGTGTTCCATTAAAAATCAAGAGATATATACAGCTGGCTCTGTTCTTAAACCTTAAATTTCCTGCCGAGGCATGAAAACGTTCATGTTTCAGAAAAATAAATAATGCCTTAGATCATGATGTATATAACTAGATTAAATTAAAGAATCACACTATTTTAACAATTCCAAGCAGGGAACACAGCACATAGCTGGATAAAAATATATAAAAGTAATAACCAAAAAACTTTACGGTAAAATTAGGAACTTCTTTTGTTGTGCCCCCCTATAATAAGTGGTGAGGCTACAACACATAAAAAAGAGGTGTGTGATTGCCTTGTGTGCATGTGGTCGACAGTCAGAGGATGCATATATTACACAAATTTTGTATTTCGTGGGGGTGCATCTACAGCCACTGCTACAATTAAACGTAGCTTCTCCCCTGCCTACACTCCCACAGTATATATAATAAAGGTAAGTTCTGCTAGAGAAAATGGTATAATAAGATAAATGCTTGAGCTAAATGGTTGGTTTACAAAAGCACTGTTAGCTAAACACTTCAAATTTACTAGAATTAAGTTCGGACCTGATATAACCCGTAGCGTTAGCACGGGTAATATACTAGTAATAATAATCCATCAATGTGAATATGCTTCCTTGGTTTTCAGCTGGTAATCGATAGTAGCTGAAAAAGCTAAACATTATTTATGTAAACATTAGAAAGACTTTAATTAAACAAAAACATTAGGAAAACTACTACACTAGGCCTCTAGAGCTCTAAAGTATAAACCATGCATGTCCGCACCAAGAACGAAACACAACAAAAAAGTACACTAAAGATGTCGTTCTAGCTACTTTATATCATTCGATTTCCTGCACATATTTGATGTATATAGTCCATCCTCTCCACTACCGGATTCCTGCGCTATCCCATGAGCAATTAGTTTCCCATGAGCCAACAGCAACACATCACGGAAATAACTAACTATCCCGTGAGCCAAAAGAAAACAACACGGAAAGGAAAAGATCACGGAAAACATATTTCCCGTGAGGCTTAGCTCACGGGAAAGCCCAATCCTGTTTCCCGTGAGAAGGGTGACTCACGGGATAGCTAACCGCCGTGAGCACCCGCCCCCTCCGTCACCTTCGTGCCGATTTCCCGTGAGAACTCCGTCAAGCTCACGGGATATCTCTTTCCCATGAGCAGGCTTTCCCGTGGGCCAAACAAGTAGGCCTCCGTGGAAGGGCCCCATTTCCCGTGAGCCAGGAACCCCTGCTCACGGGAAAGACGCCACGGAAATTTGTTTTTTATTTTCACCTCCAAACTTTTTCTACACTTGTTGCACATCATATGGCACTCAATATTAAAGTTTGGTGAATTATTGACTTTATTTGATATATTTAGGTAATTATTCTCTTTTTATAGGAATTTTTGAAAGGAAAAAAGTCTATCACCCCTTCAACTATGGGTGGTAGACTACATCACCCCAACCTATCAAGCGGTCTATATCACCCCCGAACTTTTGAAAACCGGTCAAATTACCCACTAAAGCAGTTTTGAAAAATCATAGTAAATCACGAGAAAAATTGTAAAATGAAAAATCAAATTGTGTTAGACTTCGAATGAGTAGATCTACATAATGAACATATAATATGGTATGCTTTAGTTCATTTTTTTTTGCTGCAGCTTTAAATTTCTATTTTTCCTCATAGCTGTAAAAAAATGTACTAAAGCATACCATATTATATGTTCATTGTGTAGATCTACTCATTCGTAGTCTAACACAATTTGATTTTTCATTTTACGATTTTTCTGTGATTTACTATGATTTTTCAAATTTGCTTTAGGGGGTAATTTGACCCTTTTTGAAAGTTCGGGGTGATATAGACCGTTTAATAGGTTGGGGGTGATGTAGTCTACCACCCATAGTTGAGGGGGTGATGTAGACTTTTTCCATTTTTGAAATGAGGCCAATTTTTGAACTACAAGTGCTTCAAATTGTTGAAAAAAAATTAGTAGAAAATTTATATTCCTCGTACTCAACATAACATAAGACCTTGCACTTAAAAAAATAATAAAAAATGGAACATCTTAATACGAAATCATGAACGTTAATCCTTGTTTTGATGGCTTAAAAATTCTAGAAAATAAACCGATGTGCCAAAAATCATGAAATTTGATAATATGTCATGATATCTTATGCCGAGGCTATGATAAAAAATTGGGAACGGTTCAAGACAAGTTGGCACGCACGATGTTCACAAGGCTCCAACATCTACGTAGAAGGTTCATGTTTGTTAAGAATGATCTAGTGTCATTTCATGTGGATGCGGCGGTCAAGTTGTGGATTGGCTCTAAACTTTTTCTATATGCAAATGACCTTAGATATCGTGTCATGTCTATTTTCGAGAATTTTTTGGATTATATTGGTAATTATTATAATTTTTTTTTGCTGTAGTGAAGTAAATACAATTTTGAAAAAAAGGAGACAGAACCAATAAAATAATGGCAATTTTTTTCGTGAAGGATCAATTATGTATGGGTGAGTGTATGTGATAAGGTATTTTTGAAGTAATCTTGATCAAAGTTTGAAAAAAAATATATGTTAGGAAGGAAAGGGGAAATATAAATTTAATTATTGAAAAACAATGTCCCGTGAGCAGCTCACGGGGCGGGTGGAGATTTCCGTGAGCTAATCACGGGAAAGGGGTGGGTGGGACCCCCTTCACGGGCCCCGGCGGTGGATATTTAAAAAAGCGAGCTTTCCCGTGATGGATGCGGGCGCTCACGGGAAAGGTGTTTGTCTTTCCCGTGAGCTGCCCGGATCCATCACGGGATATTGTTTTAAAAAAAAATAAGTCAACCCCGACCAGCTCATCTCACTCACTCACTCCAACAGACAAACACACACACACACTCGAACACACACCCGCGCCCGCTTCGCCCGCCGCCCCCCCCGCGCCGCCCGGCCCGCCGCGCCGCTCCCGCCCGGCCCCGCTCCTGCTGTCGGCCGTCCCCGCCGCCCCGACCCGACGCCGTCCCCTCCCCTCCCGCCCGTCGCGCGCCTGGGCCGCCGCCCAGCGTCCGGCGCCCGCCGCCGGGCCGGCCTGCCCCGGCCGGGCCCCGTGAGGTGAGAAGGAGGGAGGGGAGAGAAGGGGCGGTGGAGTAGGGGGGAAGAGGAGAAGGGGGGGGAAGGAAGTAGAATAAGGGAGGAGGGGGAAGGAAGAAGAAGAAGAAGGAAGAAGAAGAAGGGAGGAGGAGGAGGAAGAAAGGAGGAGGAGGAAGGAAGGAGAAGGGAGGAGGGGAAGGAAGGAGAAGAGAGGTCCCGACGCTGCCGCCCGACGCCGCCGCGTGCGGCGGGCACACCTTGCATCGCCGTCGCCCGCCAACGCCCCGTGGTGAGGTCGTCCGTCCGCCCGCCGTTGTCGTCTTCACCTTCACAGGTTGTTGGTCATCGGGCCCCGAATGTTATTGTCGGCCATCGTGCCTTGGATGTGCTTGTCGGCCATCGTGTCGTGTGCTTTCTTTGCAAGTATTGAAAACATCCCCGTGCAGCGGGGGAGGTTCTGTCGAAATTTTCAACTAATCACGTGTGTTTCTTTTTATGTAGAGAGGAGCCCTCCGGAGCAGAGTTGAGTGACTTGCCGAGAGCCAACTTAGGAGTCCTTTGGCGGCCCCGATCTTCTTCCTCGCCCGACTCCCATCGCGACCCTAGGTATATCCCCCCCTTCGTGTAATGGTCATAGCTAGATCGCGCGGCTTCGGTTAGGGCGTCTCCCGTTCGAACGAGATATGGTTGGAAGTATGCGCATCCCCGCATACCTATAAATCAGACTGTTTTGAATTGTCCACGTTTTTTGGACAGCCCGAGGATGCGTAGATGAGGTTGGTTCCATGCTCCACTCCCTCGATTCGAGTTTGGCGGCATCTCCTGTTGTTCTTGAATACACTCCCCCTCTCGAGGAGGACGTGTATTTGGAGAACGCCGGGAGGTCTTTGCCGAAATTCGTCTCGGATAGGAGTGGGGCATGGAACCCGACCTCATCTACGCATCCGGGTGGGATTAGGACCTATCTTCACCTACTAGATGGTAGGATCCTTGTGTAGATGCTTTGCATTCTTCTTATATTCTCGCCAAGCATATGATAGAGAATGGATGACCGTGCCTGGATATACAATGGCTGGAGGAGTTTTGGAGATTATGACCGTGAATGGGTTAGGAAGAGCAGTGCTTTCGTGGATAAAGCTTTTCAGAATGCTCGAGGTGCGAGTAAGGTTTGGTGTCCATGCAAAAGATGTGAGAATAAAAAAAGGCAAAGTAAGGAGGACATGTCTAAACATCTTCCCATGTATGGATGGACGGAAAACTATAAGCGGTGGATCTTCCATGGTGAAACCGGCGTATGAGAGACAAGGTCGTGAGGCAACGCATCGATGATCTTGCTTCGATGCCGGGATAGGAGACATGATAGATGACTTTCATGCAGGAAACTTTCAAAGAAGGACTTGGGGATGAGGGGAGGAGGAGCCGGAAAAGAAACCGCAAAGGCCTATTATACCATGTTGGAGGCGGCACGTAAAACCCCTTCACGACTATTGTGAGGTCTCCAAACTAGATGCCATTTCACGTCTTATGGACTTGAAGGCCCGATGCAATATGAGTCGAGACGGCTTCACCGACATGTTGACGATTTTTGGCGGCTTGCTTCCGCGAGGTCACGTGCTGCCAAAGAACATGTACGAAGTCGAGAAACTCCTCAAGGTACTCAAGATTCCATACGGCGGATACATGCTTGTGAGAACGGGTGCGTCTTATTTAGGAAAGAGTACAAAGATGATACGCGACTTGTCCAAAGTGTAAATCCTCAAGGTTCATAGAGGTAGACCCCGGTGAAGACGGTGAGAAGAGGCGCTTAAGGTCCCCATTAAAATCCTACGGTACCTTCCCTTCGGACCGAGGTTACAACGGATGTACATGACCGAGGAGTCTGCGCGAAACAGCATCACATGGCACAAAGATGGGCGTCGCTACAATCCGGATAAGATGGTACACCCATCCGATGCCGAAGCATGGACCCATTTCAACAATATTCATCCCGACAAAGCTATGGAGGCTCGTAATGTGCGTGTTGCGGGGGCAATGGATGGGTTCAATCCTTATGGAATGATGGCTGCCCCATACACTTGTTGGCCTGTATTCGTTATCCCGCTGAATCTCCCTCGGGGCGTCCGCTTTCAACGTAAGACCATTCTTTTGTCTTTGATAATTCCCCGGCCACCCGAGAAATAAAATGGGTGTGTTCTTAGAACCTGTGATTGATGAATTGATCAAAGCTTGGAATGAAGGGTTTTGGATGTACTACCGAGCTTTGAAGAGAATTTTCGGGATGTACGTGTGGTACCACTACTCCCCCGCATGATTTCTTGGCGTATGGGATATTACGCGGGTGGTGTGTGCACGGCAAGTTCCCATGCCTAGTATGCAAGGTGGGTGTGAGGTTCATCCTGGTTGAAGAAGGGTGGCAAGTATTCTCAAGCGTTCGACAAGCATCGACAGTCCTCCCTCCCCGACCATGCATTCGGGGTAGACAAGAAGAACTTTACTTAAAGGTCTCCAAGTTACGGACCCAAAACCGGAGATGATGACATCTGGCCGAGGTACGTGCTTAAGTGGAGACTCTTGTGGCTGATGAAAATGGTGTCTTTGTGGGTTATGGCAAGCGCCAATGGTGACTTCAAGAATCTCCGGATCCGCCGGCTGCCCGATCCTTCGGAGGTGCTCGTAGGGGTAGGGTTTGCGTGACGTGTGTTCATAGGGATGAGTGTGCGTGCGTGTGTGAGTGTCTGCGTTGTAATCGTGTAATTCTCAAAAAAAAAAGGATCATGCATGGACTCACAAGTCGAGGATTAGAGAGGCTCCCCTATTATGATGACCTTCTTCTTCCACATAACCTTGATTTAATGCATACTTAAAAAAAGAACATCGCTGAGTATTTTCTTGGAACATTCATGGAAACGGCCAAGTCAAAGGACAACGTTAAGGCTAGAATTGATCCGACAGAGTTGTGTGACGTAATCGGAAGCAAGAAATGAAGCCTCCTAGCAATGGCAAGAGATGGAAAAACCTAAGGCCGATTACATGTTGAGCAGGCCCCAAAGGAGGGAAGTACCGCAATGGTTTTGAAATTAATGTTCCACGATGGGTATGCGGCAAATCGAGGAGGGGAGTGAACTATCCACTATGCGAATCCTTGGGCTTAAGAGTCATGACTACCACATATGGATGGAGCGGCTTCTTTCGGTGATGCTTCGAGGCTATGTCCCCGATCATGTCGGCATGTGATGGCAGAGTTGAGCAATTTCTTTCGGCACTTTGTGCTAAAGAGTTATCTCGGACCACACTAGAAGAAATGGAAAAAATGGCACTGTGTTGGTCCTGTAAGTTGGAGAAGATATTTCCGCCGAGCTTCTTCGTTCCAATGGTGCATTTGATTTTGCACCTTCCATATGAGGCAAGGGTGGGTGGCCCCGCGGTTTTCGTTGGTGCTATGCTATTGAGAGAGTTCTCAAGCATGTTCGGTCCGATTTGTAAAAATAAGTGTAAGATTGAGGCTTCCATCGCGAAGCAAAGGTTCGGCAGAGGTGTCGACTTCACATCAAAATACTATGGTGACAACCTTCCTAGCTCGCATTATCCACCCCCTCGTTACAATGCCGATGAAAATGAATCAAGCCTCAGCCTTTTCCAAGGAGAACTAGGACGTGCAAGTGGTTGGTTCAAAAATAAAGACCTTGACAAATCCGAGAGTGGATCAATATAATGAATTATATACTTTTCAACCTAGACGAAGTGCTTCCTTACATCTGAAGAAGTCACAACTCTAAACCCAGCCCGGACTTGTCTTCTACTACTTAATATTCTACATCCAACCCTTTTGTCTCTCGTTGGTATAGAAAATTTCAAAGGCAATTCTCGGGCGTCAACAACGCCGCCTGAAGCACATGAATTGGACACCCCGCTTAGACAGGGTGCCGGCAATGGAAAACCCGGTTTCATTGGTTGGTTCAAACACCGTGTAATCTTGCCCAATTCATGTTCAATAACGCCTCGTTTGATATGCTAACGAATTGTCTCATTTCTTATATCCCGCTTTTGAGCTTGCGTGCACCGACCGATCCGGGTATGCATCCCGAAGCTCATACAAGGTTGCCAATGGCTTTGAGACCAGGTTTAGATCATTTACGGTTATGACGTGAATGGATATCGCTACCACACAACGAGCTATGAGCGAGAATCGACCAAACCGAAAAACCACAAATACCGGAGTTTTCACTAAAGGTGATGATGGAACTAGCACTAAAGGTTATTATGGAAGAATTGAAGAAATATACGAACTCCATTTCCCGGCTCTAAACGGCTTGCTCCTGTCGTGTTTAAGTGCCATTGGTTTGATCCTCGAAATAACAAATTAGGACCTCGAACAACTTGGGATTGTTTAGATTCGACAAGATTCCCATATGGCCGGAGATGATGTCTACATTGTGGCTCAACATGCCACACAAGTTTATTATCTCCCATGGAGTTGCCAGGGCGACGAGCGGCTTAAGGGTTGGGATGTTGTGCGGGACGGTATTGCCACACGACAGACTACCCGTCCCAAACAGGGGACGATTACCATTTTAATGCAAACACATATGAGGGGAGTTCTTCCAAGAAGAAGGGCTACAAGGTCAATTTGTGATAGATATAACCGGGCCCAACGAAATGGAAGTAGACAATGAAAGTGTTGCCGATGATGAGGAGGACGAGGAGGTTCGAGATGCAAAGGACTTACAGATTACTTGAGAAATTACTTAAGGACAAATGCGGTGTTGACGCCGTTCCTCCTCACATGGATCCCGCCAATCTTCATATGTTGGAAGACGTAGACATGGATGACGGTGATCATGAGGATTATGATCCGACAAAGGCGAAATCGTGACAGGGATGAGGATTATTACTAATACATGTAATACTATGCATCTCTTAATAATTATGTTACGATTATTGATTTTTCATCTCTTCATAACTATGTTCTATTTAATTTTGCATTTTTACTAATTATGTACATCTAATTGATTTTTCATCTATTCATAACTATGCGTGTCATTCAAAAAGATGCCTCGAGCGAATGTCTTGAAGAAAATCAGCAGAAAATTCAAAAGTGTTGCCTCGCTAGGGCAAGGGCAAGAGCAAGGGGAGGCGTCAGAGCCACAGGGTAGGGGCAGGGGGCAGGCGGCGTGCACCCCGACCACCGTCACCACCACTAGTGGTGTAGGAGGAGGAGGAGGAGGAGGCGGAGGCGGAGGCGGAGGACGTGGACCTCTCGGCGTCGCGAAGATGCGGACCGCTCGGCGCCGCAACACGCGGAGGGACTAGCCGGAGTACGGGAGGGGGTTCCTCTTCCCTCGCCAGAGGCGTGTCTACTTGCGAGGCCCCTCCGGACTCCCGGATCGACTACCTACTGAGGCCGAGAAACCGATCATAAGACCAGCACAGCCAAGGTAATTTACTTTACATTTTAGCACTACTTTCTTATTTTTCAGGTTTCAAAATCGTAATAGGAACTAATCATTATTCTTGATCATTTGGACAGGTCTTTTGTTGTCACCTCGAACTCGGTTAAAGGACGCCTTCCCAATGGTGTTCATGGTATTCTGGTCAGGAAGCACTACCCTGGCCTTGTTACTATCGACGGAGAAGAGCGTCCTGTCACATCGTTCCACCAGTACGTGGACTTTGAGGACAACTACGATGAGGATGGCATCAAATATAGTAACAAGGCAGTGCGTGTGATCAAAGAGTTTTGGGTAAGTCTATGTCGCACTGTAGTGTACAAATACATCGCTTCAAATTCTAATGTTAGAAATAATGACTTATTACATTGCTTCTATGTGTAGAAATACTTCAAGGTCGAGGAGGGATTCGAGGCTGAGGCGGAAGAAGTGGCTCTAAACGCCTGTTTCAAGCTTGTGTCGGACATGTGGTACGAGGCACGCGGCCAGGCCGTTAGGACGTGGTACGGGACATACGAGAAAAGGAGGCTCGCTAAGGAGGAATGGAAAACGCTGAATCTGACCAAAGAACAATACATGGAGGTAAATATTGAATGGTCATACTAAGTTTAATTATGTTAAATGTGATTTTTATAATATGTGTTATACTTGGTGCTTGTTGCATAGGCGTTGCTGGGAGCTTCAGGTGGACAAGTGGGTCGATACAAATTATTAGGAGGTCCACAACGACTACCGGGAACGGCGTGCCATGATGCCAGGTGTACCACACCATCAAGGCAACCTTAATCTCGCGGCCTACGCAGCTAGATATGTAAGTGTTATCCAATTCTTATTTTTTCGATGTGCAACTCAATACTTTCTAAGCATTCTAGCTACTTTTCTTTTTGTCACACGAAGGAGACACATGGCGTTCCAATCAGCACGCTCGAGGCCTTTGCTTGCTCGCACACAGGCCCCTATAAAGATGTCGCGGTTGCCTTCAACCCTGAGGCTGGGCCCGAAGCCTACACCAACCCGACCGCCTACGACAAGATCGAGTAAGTACAATGAAGTAGCGAGGGAGGTGTATGGAGAAAGCTTCGATCCCCCGCGGCCACGACATTGAGGGGGACCTCGCCATGATAGCCGGAGGAGGCAAGAAGCACGGGCGGTACTACTTGGGTGATAGCGTTATCACCCCGCACCACACAAAGAAGCTATCGAGCTCAGAAAGCACGCCGGGGCCCCGGTGATACGCGAGCGGCCAACCACTTACCGTGCTACAGTCTCCGGACTTGAGGTTTATTTATTCTTATTTAAGGTTCATTTATCTTTACAAACTATTTCTCTGTGTTCTAACTTTGTGTTGAAATAGGCCCAGATAGAGGAAGAGAGGAAGCGACGGGAGGAGGCCGAGGAGAGGGAGCGGGCAAGGGCTCGGGCGGAGCGAGAGAGAGGCGAAGCAGCAGGGTAAGAGCATGGAAGCTCTCCTATGGTACCTCTAGCGTGTTGGTGGCCAGGTTGGTGTGGAGCTGCCACCGGAGATTGCCTTCCCTCCACCACCTTTGTCTTCGCCCCACCGCCCGTCTACGGTCAACCGTCAATCTTCCCTCCACCGCATGGAGCCTCCCGTGAGTTTCTCTCCGTAACTTGAAATATGCATATATGAATGATCTGGAGTTTTGAATGCACCATGAGATGTGCATGTGGACATGTGGTTGTCGGCCATCGAGCCGTTGTTTTCTTGCAGGTTGGAAACCCCTCCGTGCGGGGAGGTTGCCGAAATTTCTAACTATTTATCTTATTTTTTTCAAGTGAATAGAATCTACCTTGAATTTTGTCTCACAAATTTCTAACTATTTATCTTTGCCTACGTGCGGGATCATTCTCATGCCTCGAACCCAACTCCGAGCGGATCTCAACCGGACCCTTGGGAACGCCGGACGGTTGGAGGCCGTGGCCATAAATTTGTAATGATTTAGGTTCAAAACTTGTGCACTTGAACTTGTGAACTTGTGGTTGCACTCGTAACATGTGGTTGAACTTGTGACTTTGTTGGATATTATGTAATATATTTGTGAATTTATATATCGAGCATTATATGTGGTATTATGGATATTATGCAATCTGTGTATTATGGATATTATATGTGGTATTATGGATATATATTTATATGTGTCAATAATGTCTTTGAAACAAAAAAAAAAAAAATCAATTTCCGTGAGTAGCTCACGGGAAAGCGGTCAAATCTTTCCCGTGAGAGGTGGTCGCTCACGGGAAAGAGAATAAATCTTTCCCGTGAACATTGCATGGGCTCACGGGAAAGGGCCCCGATATCTGCGGAGCTCGCCTGAATTACGCCACGGGATATCGGGAAAACGCCGCTTTCTTTCCACCGGACACGTAGGCGAAACGGGGTTTAAACTCTCCTTGCATGCATTCTTTTTAGCTTTGTAAAATAAATGATGGGATCGCAAAGTCACTACTTAATTAGACATGTACTGACCAATAGCGATCTTAAATTTACTATTTCCTTACTCCCTCCGTTCCTTTACGTCACGTCGCCCAGGGAAGCGTGTGTGCGTGAGGGAAACACGGTTTTCTAGAGACAAATATTTAAGGACAAAGGGAGTACACATGTGCAAATGGAACCAATCCCATCATTGGTCAAGTACATGTCTAATTTCCTCTGTGTTCACGGGAAAGGGAGATTTCCCGGTCGTTTCGATCCCGTCGAGCTATCCCGGTGTTAATCACGGGATACCCTTTCCCCGTCGTAAATGGGCCTATCCCGTGAGCGTTGGGCTCACGGAAATAGCATGAGTCCGGTAGTGCTCTGTTATTACCATCTTTATCAATTTGAACCAATGCATTGTATTAAAGGTTTATTAGTATGTATGTATGTTAACCGGTCTCCGAATATAGTTACCGCAGGCGCCTCGTTCGACTGTCTTGTTAGGGTTGCATACATATAGTAGCATCGATCGCACAAGTACTACATCCATATCACTATTAGAGGACGCTTTGGAAAAGGTTTGGGTCAAACACACTACAAGATTTTCGGTCTAATTCAACGCCTCGAATTGCAACTATGAAACTTTGGTTGCTAGAGATGGTTGTATTGAAACCATTCTAAAAAATCGTAGCGATACGTGCCTTTAATACAACGTTTTCAAGATGTTGCGAAGCTTTGTTGCATTTGGTTGACGATATTGCAATGGTGAAAAATGGTTGCGTAGAACTAGTTTTGGTTGCAATTGTGTGGTAGTACTGCAACTACATTTGCGTTAGTTGCATTTGGTTGTGAGTATTGCTACGTTTTTTTATGTTGCATAAAATTTAACAAGCGTTGCAAAAGCTAGATGCTTAATGCAACGAGAACTCATGGAGTCGAAGCAAAAGTGGGGTTCAATTGCAACCTTTTTTTGGCAGTTGCAATATGCTTTGATATTGTTGCAAGTGCTAAATTTTATTGCAACGAGATCTCTAGGGTCGAAGCGAAAATTGTGTTCAAGTGCAACGCTTATTTTTGTTGCAATATACTTTGAGAATTGCAACGAGAACTAGGAGGCGAGGCTGATTTGGATTGGGCCTTATCATGGACCAAGCACGTAGCGAGGGAGTCGCGATCTGATCAGTGGGTGCACATGAAAAAACTTGTGTGAACCTTGGGATGACGCGACCCTGGGTGTGCCCCCCACGCTGGATTACGGCCCACGTGCCCCTCCTACGTATCAGATGGACTCCAACGCAAACTCAACACCGCATCGCTCCTCTGTCATTTCATCGGCTCCCACGCGGCTCATTATTTTTTCCCTCGCGTGCGACTTGCATCCGCCTGCTGCACGCCAGGGCTGATATCGACGGTGAGCTGGCGGCGGAGAAGAGCAAGAAGGTGATGGAGGAGTTCGTGTTGGCGCTCAAGGATGTGAACGCGGAGTTGCACACGTCCAAGAAGCAGCTGGCACGCGCAGCACGAGGTGGAATCGGCCAAGTTGGAAATGTAATATCATAAATAATTTTAGGTCGTCAAGTTTGGAAATATGAAAATCATATCAATAGATTTGTCTCAAAATTACATTCATAAAATTATGCATATATAAGTTATCAATAAATATTTATAGAAAAGAAAAGTCAATGTTGTGCTTTGGAGACCATTGAATCGTCGTCCTAACTGTTTTTTTAATAATGATACGGAGGGAGAGTACGTATATATGGTGAGTAAATCCTAACTACCACGGAGACAAGCGATTATACTAAAGTTTTTGCTCGATACTGAAGTATTAATTGCTCGATCTCAACCCACCATCATGAGAAGGACAGTAGTGTGACATATATTTGCTAGCTAGGCTGTCTTTATCTCTTATTACTAATTATATTTGGGGAAGGACCATCCTATATATATAGATCTATAGAAAGCACCATACTATATGCTCCCTTTTGTTACAATTTATATGACATTAAATTTAGTTTTGTCCAAGTCATATTTGAGATTTTTTTTGTCCAAGTCAAGCTAGCTTCTCTAATTTTGTTTTTTAAATATAAGAATATCAAAATTTTCAAATAAAGTGCACTATGAAAACATTACATTCACTACAGGATCCGCTTCTTTGCCGAGTGCAAAAGATTTGCCGACAAGCAAAAAATCGGGCACTCGGTGTTTCGCCGAGAAAAAATTGCTAAGGCGGGATCTCTCTCGCGATTTACGGGTCGTAGTACCTAGTACTAAATAAGCGTTAGGCATGCCAGTATACATCCGTATACAAAATAAAGTAAATGTGCAATAAACACAAATAACACAAATTTAGGGAAACATCACTTTATTATTCATCGAGAATTACAAAGTACAATTTCCCCAGAGATATATATTTGCGCCGAAGCTCCATCGACAATCGGAGGATTGTGTAGTTTCGGTTCCCGGAGCCTCTAGAGGCCACCAGTTAATTACATCCGCGGTGTCGGACCGCGGAACACCTCGATTAAGCTATGCCGATGGTTGTCATTGTCGTCTCCAAAAATATATATAGAGTTGTCTCCAAAGTATATGCAAAAGCACAAGTAAAATGAAAATGGTGCTAGAGCCTCATCGGTCTCTAGCAAAGGGTATCCGCCTCGCCATGCGGATCCCATAATGAAGTCAAGATGTTCGCCTCGTCGGTCGCGAACAAGTATTTCCGCCTCGTCGGTCGCGGAAAAAGGAAACGTCCCAGTCTCGTCGGTCTGGGGAAGTAGAATGACTTCATATGGATCACCGGACTTGGCGGTGCGGAAAATGGTGGGTGAATGTGAGACTTGTGCTCATGTAATACTTAGGAGATTTCTCCGTGTGTAAGCTTCGAGACAGCGTAGACTTGACGTCAATGTAAATATTTAATAAAATCAGCGAGCAGGTAGACCATGCCCGCATGGGTCGTGCATTGCGCCACGACAATAATCCGTGCATTGCGCCACGGTTTATTTGTTCGACCGTGCATTGCGCCACGGCATTTATTCAGGTGAAGAGGCCGGATATCGATGATCAACAAGCAAGTAGTAACTTCAATTTTCAACAGACCGAAACTTGATATTCTTGCTTCAGCCTGGTTAATTTGGACTTATTATCTGGCTTTGCTTCAACTCCGATTAGCATTGGAAAGCTTTGCACATTGAATCATGGGCCGCCAAAATAATTGATGATGGGCCATATATATGCTAATCATGGATCATACGTAGAGTTGCACCAATGCTGGGACTGCCACCACGATTGCCTCCTGCATGTGCACGTTGCATGCTGAGAATGTACGTCGTGGTCGAGCCGCCGGAACGTTGCATGCTGATGAATGTACGTCGTCGAGCTGCCGGAACGTTGCATGCTGATGAATGTACGTCGTCGAGCTGCCGGCCGCCGATGGTGCACAATGATCGCGGTCGGACTGCTGTAAAATCTCGTTCACATCTTGCTTATCAATCATAGATGCCGATCTGCCTCCATGCCGGGCCGCTGCTGAACACGTACGCCGAACGTTCGGCCGGCTGCTAATCTCTTCGCGTTGACGCACTGATCTTGCTGCTTGCTTCTTGCTGCCGCGGTGCTCTCGCTTGGATGGGCACACGTTCATGTTGTTGATGCTGATGGCCTTGTGCTTGTCGATGCCATCGCCGCTGGCCGATCTTGCTGATCTCGCCGCTTGCTTCATCAACTGCTGGGTTCGCTCATCGGCCGATCTTGCTTGCTCAACTGCACGTCTTGTATCTTCCTGGCTACGCTGTACTGGTCGTCGCTTCAAGGCGTCGTCGGCGTAGATGGATTTAGGGGCCAATGTCATCGTGGCTAGAACGTCATCCTGAAGATGGCCGCCGGCTTGCTGGGCTGCCGTGCGTGCTGCCCGTAGGTACTGCTGCCTCCGGCGAGAGACGAGATGCATCTACGTGTATATCCCTGGCATGCATGTAACACAGATCAACTAATTAAATGAAATACAAGATCTCACCGTAGGCGTGGGCGGCCATGGATGTCGTTGGTGATGAAGTGTCGGCGACGGTGGCGAGGTGATGGCGAGGTCGACGGCGGCGGCGATCGGACGGCTGGTTCCTCCGGCGTCGAGGTTGGCGTGAAGAGCAGAGGTGCGTGGGTGCGTGCGAGGTGCAGGGCGATGCGGCGATGCGTGAGGGAATGCGGGTGCGAATGAATCAACCCCCTCTGGCCATCGAATGGCCGGCTGTTTATATAGGGGCAGGAGCCAGGTCGTCAACTCCTTGGCCAAGCAAACTCCTCGGCCAAGCAAACCCACGAATGGCATATTCTCGATGTATACCCGTATATCCTATAAAACCGGCCAGAGAAGCTAACGTATATCCCAGCCACAAGTGTTTTTAACACGTACGTGTCCTTTGTGAAGATAACAAACGTAACTCACGCGAATGGCTTGAATGGATACGTACAAATCTTTTCTCAGATTATATTGTACGTATATATCAAATATTTGCCAATCGTCAAATCAGAAGACTCTTTTTAGAATGCTTCAGGTCCCGGCAAGACATGTCGTTAGCCAGGCCAGGCATGCGAATTGGTCTAATTTTCATCAATGCGTGTGTTTTATTTAAATGGCAAGCATGATAACGTGCATGCGCCCAAAATATTCGTGGGCCAAAATGCACGTCCGGCTTAATTAGACAATCTATTTTGTCTAATTAATAATTGCGGGTATTATGTCAAAATTTCATCATACAAATGCCCCCACCAAGTGGAGTTCATATGAGAAATGAATATGGATTCTACTTGGTGCCCCCAGCTGAATAAAATTGAATTAGGCCAAATTAAAGTCTTAGCCCGAAACGCTTTGGAATCGTACTTTACTCCGAGCTGTAACGCGCTCGAACTGAGTTTAGTTCCGGTCTGCCTGAGTTGGCTTGGATTACGAGGCGAACTCCCACCTAACCATTGTCTGAACGAGATACTACGACCTGCATGCCCGGGGCCATAAATACATGACATGACACCTGAGCCCCGTTGATTGCACACGCACACAACGCCTGAGCACCTTGATTCCATACACGCACCGATCGCCTGCCTAGCAATCGTTTCTCGAGGAGTCAGCTTCACCTCGCCGCCTCTTTCGCCGTTCGTCATCGTGCAGGTATATCTCAATCTTATATTACACGCGTGTATCTGTTCATCATTGCTCGATCTGCTAGCTTTTCTAATCAAGCTATTGTTATATTAATGTAATCTGTAGATGGCGGGCTATCCGAACAATTCTATGGCGAAGCCCAGGCAAAACAGACCACCGCCGCCTCGTCGACCACGTCCATGGATCCAACGAGATGATCATGCTGAGCGTCATACTCCTTATGGTCGTGGACCTGACAGACGACCGGATAATTATTCTGATCAAGAATACAGTCCCAAGATGAGGACGGATGGTGGATTCCGGGGTAATTATCGCTTCCAGGGCCGTAACCATCCTCGTCGTGATGACCCATTGCCGCACTTTCAACCTCGCCGTGGTCGAGACGATTATTATCCTGGTCAAGAAACAGGCGATGCGGAGCGTGACGGTCGGAGCCCAGCCACCAATGAACAAGCTCCTCGTCTCAATAAACCGAACAAAGCTTCTGCTAATCCTCAGCACACTTCAGCTCGTGATGCAAAGCCTCACAATAACGTAGCACCTTCAAAGGTAAACACTACTGCCGTGTATATACGTATATATGCTTTCTTTTCAACTCGTATATTCTTCTTAACAATTTTACAATTCCAACAGGTGGGCAAGGGGCCGAGCAAAGCTGAAGATGCCCGCAAGCCAAGCCGAACTCCTATCGTTCGTCCAAAGCCTAAGATAGCAACACCGCCGCCGGAGCGAGCAGAATCAGCAACGGATTCGGCCAACTCTAATCTTTCTGGGCAAAGCACCTTTACAGAAGGAGTTAACAAGTGCATAAATTCTTCCATGGCTGCTAATAATCTTGTACGCGGGCAAAAGCTGGTGATCAGCCCGGGACCTTCTGAAAATTCAAGGCTTGCAACTCCTCCGTTACTACTGACCATGGTGAAGACTCGTCGGCCAGCGTATCGTGTTGGCTCTGAAATCAGGACACAAGAGATCAGACCCTTCGTCACCTTGGAGCCAACTCTTGCGGGGTATCCTGTCGATGATCAGAATGTTCCAGCTCCTCCGATCGACACTGCTGCCCAAGAGTTCTTGAAGCATCCTCAGAAGATGTGGTGGAATAATGAAAGGCCGCATCTCCAAATAGCGGCTCCATCGTGCCCAAAATATCTCATATGGGCACGAGCCATGCTCATGTCAAAGTTCAGAAGAGAAGCGCTTGAGCGGGCTGACGTTATTAAAGGAGTATTGGCTTCTACTTACTTGATCGAACCCAACTGGCCGCTGATACAGGCCTTCATCTCCTTCTGGAATACAGATGGGCACACCTTGGCAACTTCTCAAGGGGAGATGGGCTACCCTCTCTACTGGCCCTTCAGGATGCGATGGGTATTCCCATATCTGGAAGAGTTTATGACGAGTTCGTGCCTGAAAATGCAATGGCTGACCCAATAGCTCGTGAGTTGTTTGCGGCATATGCGGAGCTATGTGGTTACCGAAGTGGAAGCGCTAAAACTCCTCGAGGCCCGGTTTCTGTTGCTGACTGGGCAGACTATTTTCTTGAAGATGCAGAGCCCATAAACAACAAAGAGTGCGTTCCTCTACCCTCAATCTTTTATGCCTCTATTGAGGACCCATTGATGAAGGAGCTGGACTTCCGTGTTGATAATGGAACTGGTGAAAATTTGCCCTGCGTTTACTTTGCCAACAGGGTTATGCGGTTCAGAAGTGGCCTCACGCGAGTGCAACTGCTAGCAGCATTCATCTCGGCGTGGTTGTGCTCATATTGCATCCCGATTGAGCAGGGCGCCTTTATTCGACCGGAGGTGTTTATGGCTGCAACCTCAATCGCTCAAGGCACTCGACGGAGCATCGGAGTTGCAAGCATGGCTTACTTGTACAGCAGCCTCGATGATATATCAGATTTCATTAAAAGGAGTGACAAGTCGGCTAGTGAATGTGAACTGCCCCTGCCTATGCACTTCATCATAGGCTGGTATTCGTGTTATTGGACAGCATTGTCATCCGACCCAACCTCCAAATCTTTGATAACAGATTCACCGCCCTTCATTGTAGATGTGTGGCAAATTTTGAAAATCAAGATTGATTTGGTAGAAGCTCACCAACTTTTTCTGGAATCAAAAGAAGATGGTTCTTTGAGGGCCCTTGATTCCTTAGGCCGGCTGAATGATAACTTCCCGAGTGCACCCCAACTGATAGTTGACGAGCGAGGAACCCGACGCCTGCCTTTACAAGATGTGGACATCTTGATTAGCTGCACCGTGGGTGGTGTTTCATATCGACGGTGCCAATTTTATCAGAACCTTGTATACGCTCCTAACAGATTTGCGCGCATGCATAACTGTGATCAAGGTGTTCCAGACTTTATTATGGACAACACCCTGCCTATCCGGCTGCTAACAGAACTGAAACACTTGGTGTGCTCAGCCGTCGGCTCCTTGCATATTGGCTTCCTGAGGGGCATACGTTTGACAAGCAGCCCCAGAACAGGGCACTTGGCTGTTCTCGTGGTTATTTATGTTGGTGCAACGCTTCCCTTGGATTTCTTGCGCAAGCCACTTCATTTATTTCAGGGATTACAGCCCCTCGAGCGGCAGGGAAAAAGCAAATACAACTTGGTATGTTTTCTTTCCCTTCTATTCTTGTTTTGTTGCATATATAATATTTCAGTATCTGATATTTACTCACTTCCAGATTGCCAAGACATAGCCACTGCACCTTTGGAACGGACGCTACGAAGCTCTGTCGTTCTGGGCCGTTCAGCTCATGGTAGTAATAAACCACAGGAGCCTGCTGCAAGCTTGCCGGTTCAAGTGGATGCTGAGAACATCTCAACTCTTGCTGCTGATCAAGAGCCGGCCGCTCCCATCAGAGAGGAAATACAGGCGGTTACCGAGAACACACCTCCTGTTCAGGCCACAGAAGACTCATCAAGCAGGGATGCTGCGCGAACAGTTGTTGATATTAACACAATAAAAACCCGGAAAGGCGCCAAGAAAGTTTCTTTTGCTGATACAAATTCTGAAGGGCCCTCAACTCCTTCGGTCAAGCGCAAGGTTACTACTGATCAGGATGAGCCTCAACAGCCTAAAGCCAAGAAGAACCGGGTTTTCATCACCCTCTTTTTTTTTTAGGCTTTTCCTCTTAGGCAAGAAATTTCCTTTGTCCAAAGGTATAATACTGACATTCACCTTTTTTTTTCTTTAGTCCCATGGAGTATTCCGGCTAGTCTGCAGGAGGTTGAAGACATAAATACTCAGATTAGCAGGATCTCTGAAGAATTCCACGCAAGCACGGGTGATATCTCAGCACCACCCTGCTTCACCTCCGAGGCCGTTACCTTGCAAGAATCTGATATAAGCGATCCTTCAAAGCGGAGCATGTTCACGTATGTCAAGCAGGACGTGCAGAGACTGCAAGCTATGCTGAATGTGGAGAAGCTCGATGAGCCTGCCCTTATCAAAGACATCGGTCTCGTTCTGACTCATTGGACAGGGCTGTTTTCGGATGGTGAGTCGATCAAATTAACCGGAGGCTTGAAGCTATTCATGGAAGCGCTTGAGAAGCTAGTGGGTCTTTTGGGCATATGTGGAGCCCCTGTAACCACGGCAGCCAGAGATTATGCTAAGGAGTTGAGTCAGAAGACCGCTGTCATTGAAAAGGAGATGCCCCCAGCTCTGAAGAAGTTGGGTCGTCTTGATACTGCCGGGCAGAAACACCGAGATGCTTTGACTGATGCCATAAAGCAGTATGACGAGAGGATTCGGGAGCTTCGAGCCCTTATTACCGCAGAAGAGAAGTGACGAGCAGAGAAAGCGGTGGAGCTGACAGAAGCAAATGCATTCCTTGACTTAGTTTCCAAGGCGCAAGACAATATAACTGAATCGTCATCTCAAGTGAAGCAGAAGATTGCCTGTTATGCTCCAAGTTCGGGCAAGGGCGAGAAAGAGTCGCTGATAAAGTTTCTTCGGTCTTCTTCTTGAAGACGCCGTGTCGTTTTAGATATTCTGTTTAGGAAGGCACAATCGGTGCCTAGTGTCATTGAATAAAATCCTTGCCCCCCAGTCGGCCTGGACCACTAGGATCTGTCATAGTTGGGCTGATGCCCCCAGCGTCTAGTATTTTGAGTCATCAATGTGTAAGCGTCATCTGGTCAATTGAATAAAGTTGAGTCTTATATCACAATCCATGTGCTTCTTTTATACTGCCTTTACTCTGTTTTTTTTTTTTCTTTTCACGTAGATGAGCATGGCACCAAAGAACAATGAACAGCCGTATGTATTATGTACAAGTCATCCGATCGACTTAAACTTTCGTCGAGCTTTGAACATAAGTAATAATCCCAAATCTCCAATGTATATATGTCGCACCACATACAGGACCATAAAATTTTCATCACGTGACCAAATATTATAACATTTTGTTTCTTACTCACTTTACCACCCGGGCAATGTAATCATCTCTCCCGTGCAAGAAAACAAAAGAAAAAAAAAAAACGACGAGGCGAAAGACCATACCCTTGATAAACAAAGTTGCATATGGCGTAAGTCCATACCATTCACAACTCTGGCGAGGCTATTAACCACCTCCAATGCGCCTTAGAGGATTGCTTTGTTCGGCGAAAGACCATACCGTAGAAGAATTCTTGCAACCATTTTCGTGACGTAAGTCCGTATCACAGATAGAGATCACAAGGTAGATGCGATGATCATAGCGAAAGTCCGTGCTTATGATCGAGCACATCTTAGATGTGTTGCGGCCGTCATGCTGCACGACGCCAGCCAATACATCTTTTGTGTGGCGAAAGTACGTACCACTTCTCAAAGAGAAGTTAATTCTATTGCGATCGTTTTGACACAATGTCAGCCAATAGAACTTATGCGACGAATGTACATGTCACTTCTCCATAAGAGTTTTATCAATCTTATTGCGGCCGTTTAACAGCTACAGCGCCGACCAATAAAATTGAAGGGTTTCACAGATCCGTAGGAACCGCTATGGTATACTTCTCTGCTCCCATGAAGTAAGCAATCCTTTTCGGTATTCATGGCGAAATAAATTGTATAGTGATTGATCAGGTGTTGGGTAAAAGGGGATTTTTTTTTTATTAAAAAAAATGTCGGCTTCCCTTTTATCGATAAGCTATATGGTGGCGACCGCTAACAAGTCTGCGAGAGAGCTCAATCTCTGAGATGCCTTGTTCGTTGCTTGTGTTCGTGTAAGGATGACATGTAGTAGACGTTCCCGAAGCAATAGAGACTTCTTCAAATCGTCACATCAGTCAGACTAAGTCGTCAGCCCCGGACTCCTCAAGAGACATTAGGTGTGGCTGAGATGGAATTGTTTTATGGGTATAAGGCTCTGGATGTATGCCTCACTTTTTTGCGAGGGTGGTGGAAGGTAGTCACTCTCGGCGCAACTGGGGCGTTCCTTTGATTGACTTGAACTTGATTCATAGTGTTTCGCCGAAAAAATCACTAAGACGGGATCTCTCTGTGTTTTACGGATCGTACTAGCTAGTACTAAATAAGCGCAGAAGCTTGCCAAGATACGTTCATATACAAAACAACATAAATGTGCAATAAACACAAATAACACAAATTCAGAGTTTGTACAGCGAGATGGATTAGTGTTCGAACTTCTTGTAATAATTGGCAAGATTCTATCTTATGATAGATGAAGCCGGATTTTATATCCATTATCTAAAAAAAAAGGGAAACATCACTTTATTCATTCTTTGGAGAATTACAAAGTACAATTTCCCACATATATATATTTGTCTTGAAGCTCCATCGACAATCGGAGGATTGTGCGTTTAAGTTCCCGGGGCCTCTAAAGGCCTCCAGTTAATTACATCCGCGGTGTCGGACCGCGAGAACACCTCCGATTAAGCTATGCCGATGGTCGTCATTGTTGTCTCCAAATATATGCGAGTTGTCTCCAAAATATATGCATAAGCACAAGTAAAATGAAAATGGTGCGAGCCTCGTCGGTCTCTAGCAAAGGGTATCCGCCTCGCCATGCGGATCCCATAAATGAAGTCAAGGTGTTCGGCCTCGTCGGTCGCGAACAAGTATTTCCGGCCTCGTCGGTCGCGAAAAAGAAAACGTCCACCTCGTCGGTCGGGGGAAGAAGGATGACTTCATATGGATCACCGGCCTTGGCGGTGCGGAAGATGGTGTGTGAATGTGAGACTTGTGCTCCCTGTAATACTTGGGAGATTCCTCCATGTGAAGCTTCGGGACGCGTATGCTCGGCGTCAATATAAATATTTGATAAATTAGCGAGCAAGTAGATCATGCCCGCATAGGTCGCGGTATTCGCCACGACAACAATCCGTGTGTTGCATCATGGTTTATTCGCTCGGCCGTGCATTGTGCCACGGCGTTTGTTTATTTGAAGGGGCTGAGTATTAATGATCGACAAGCAAGCGGTGACAGTGATCTTCAACAGCCCGATTGATCTTGACTTGATATTCTTGCTTCTTTATTTTGCTTTGCCTTACTTCATGATGACGTTGGAGAGCTTTCCATATTAAAACATGGGCCATTAAAATAGTTGCCAACGGGTCAACACACAATTGCTAGTCATGGGTTGCTTGTGCTAATTTGCACCGAGGTTGCAGCCACTATGGCACCACGTACATGTGCATGTTGATGAGTGTATGTCGTCATCAAGCCGCCGGTCGCCGGGCCACCTCTGATGGTCTTCAAACCGCTGGACCACCACTGATGATGATCGATAATCGCCGTCGGGCTGCAGTTAATCGTCTTCACATCTTGCTCATCAATCATGGAAATTGATCTACCTCTTGCATTGCCGGGCTGCAGCTTGGCACATACGCCGAACGCTCGGGCTGAATCTCTTGCTGTCATCTTGCTTTATTGAGCTGATCTTGATGCTTGCTGATCACACGGGCCCTGCCGTGATGGGCACACGTTCTGATGGCCCTGTGCTTGCCGATGCCATCGCCAGGCTGCCGCTGAACAGGCCAAACGCTTCGGGCTGCATCTATCTTGCTGGCATCTTCTCGTGGTTGTGCTGATCTTCTGCTCTTCGCCAATCTTGCTGCTTGCTGACGCCTTGATCGGGCAGTGGATATGCTGGACCGCCGCCGGACTGTCATGCTTTGCTCAACTGCTGTGATCTCGCCGGGATGTCATTGCCATGCCGCGAACGTCTTTTTGTATCTTCTTTGGCTGCGCTGGGCTGGTCGTTACTTCAGGGCGTGTCGTCGTAGATGGATTTAGGGGCCAATGTCATCGTGGCTAGAACATCATCTTGAAGATGGCCGCCGGCTTGCTGGGTATACATGCTGCCCATAGGTCGTGAAGATATGATCGTCGGGCTGTTGCTGAACATGCCGAACGCTGGCCAGGCTGCTACTTGTTGATGAGGTGGACGATCGACACGCTTGTTGTGGGGCGCCATCGCTTGAATGCTTGATGCTCATCGGGTCTCGCTTGCGCCGAGCTGGAGTTGAAGATGCTCGCCGGGATACCACTGGCCGGGCTGCTGCTAAGCACGTGCTCCGAACGCTCGCCTGGCTATCATTGCCGCGGGCTGCCATGCTTGCTGCCGGAGTCATCATTGGGGCCGTCGTGAACAACCGCCGTAGATGGATTTATGGTCCAAGGTCATCATGACTAGAAGATCATCAACTTAAAGATGACCACCGGCTTGCTTGGCTGCCGTGCATGGAGCTTGCATCTCGTCGTTGCTTTGGCCGCCGGTGTACTGCCCATCTAGATGATGACCAAAACATCTCTGCATCTGTACCTACACACCATGCAGGAAACAAACGATGCATCTGTACCTACACACCATGCAGGAAACAAACGACATCTAGATCTAAATATATATAAATATAATAAATAATTTCACCATAGGTGTGGGGTGTGGCCATCTCGTAGACGGTGAAGATGATTGCTGATGGTGCCGGAATACACGACGGTGGCGAGCTTGGTTGCTGCCGGCGATGGCCTACTCACTACTGGAAACTACGAGTTTCCCTACAGTTTATTTAGTTCCCTAGAGTTATTTTGATTCGTTGGGAATTTTTTGTTTCCCTAGAGTTCCAGCACCAAGCCGTAGGGAACCTCATATTTCCCTAGGAACTCCATAATTTGGTCGGGAGGAGAGTGAAAAGTGGAGCACTGCCAGCACCTACGTGGAACCTTTCCCTACAACTAGAGCAAAATCCTAGGGAAACAAGTATGAGCTGTGTTATGAATGAGTCAAATGATGACTTGACTGTGGCCAATTAAATGCATAACAGAGGAGCAGCAAGAGACACTGTATAGTAATGATTCATATTCACTATAACAAGTTTGTATCTATCCTAAGTGTCCCCTTATATAAGGAGGTCACTTTCTCTTTGTAAAATACAGTGAAGTAATAAGAATACAAAGCTCCTCCTCTCATCCAGTGTGTTCCACTCTACGTGTGTTCCTTGATCTTGTGTTCGTGACTACCCTGTGAATCGACGAGCTGATTTCTAACACGTTATCAGCACGAGTTCTACCGGAGCTAGGGTAAGAAAGGTGAGAAATCAGTTCTTGAAACCATTGCTTGTTCCTACTCTATGTCAAGAACAAGCACACGAACCCATCCAGCCATCCTGAAGATGAGCATGGACAAGTTACCTGCATAAGGAACAAAAACATCGTCCGGATGACGACCACAACAGCTCTAATGGCCTGAGTTTCATGGCCGCGGAAGAGCAGGCCTCCACAGGCCGCCACCGCCACCGCCATGGCTGTCTTCGGGACAGGTGGATCTGGTCCCTACATCCAGAAACCGCAGAAGTGTGGGCTCAGTGGATCTGGTCCATGTATCCAGAAACCGCAGAGTGGCACCACCACCAATGACCATGAGCAACTGATGTCCTGCAGACATGCACCAGACACTTACCTTTGTCCTGGAGACGAGCAAATCGAGTCCCCTCCGCCCTGAAGGCGAGTGGATCGAGCCATGGACGCTCTCAGCACCGCTGCTGCTCCAAACCGCGACCGCCGCGGGCCCTGCAGGCTCGGCGACATCGCGTGCGGGCATGACGGACTCGGCCACCACCTCTGGCACCTTGCCTGACGTGCGGCTCCACAACGCGGGCCTGGCCGACGCTCAGCGCCCCGGAGCACGGCGCTCGGAGGCCCGACGCCCCTGCGCACGGCGCACGGCGCTCGGAGGCCCGACGCCCTTGCGCGCGACGCACGGCGCACGGCGCTCGGAGGACCGACGCCCCTGCGCACGGTGCACGGCGCGCGTCCCAGCGCCCGTCGTTCTGATGCCCGACGGCCCGGCGTCCCCGCGGCTCGGCTCCGGCGCGCGGCCCGCGCGCGAGCGCGCGCGAGAAGGTGCCCCCTGCTCCGCCGCCGACGGCGCCCTGACCGAGGGCGTGGGCCTCGCGCGAGCCAGGTCCGCCGCTGCTCATGGGCTCGCTCTCGGCTCGTTCTCTCCCTCTAGTTCTATCTTCCTGAAGAAGATAAGGAGAAAGAGACAAGGGAGAGAGAAAGATGTGAAAGAGACAAGGAGAAGACAGCACGGTGTGGGCTCTGGCTAGAATTAAATGCTGTCACAAGCTATCGTTGCATGTGTCTGGGTGTTCAGTTGGCACTACAGGAATCCAAAAAGTGCTACAGTTTCCCATCACATTAAATTTTTTAATGTATTTTTGGAGCATTAAATGTAGATAAATAAAAAAACTGATTGCACAGTTTGGTTGAAAAGTGCGAGACGAATGTTTTAAGCCTAGTTAGTCTATGATTGGACAACAATTACCAAATACAAACGAAAAGTGCTACAGTTCCCTAACCCAAAATATTTCACCAACTAAGAGCAGGTATTATAAGCCAGCCGACTGCCGGCTGAGTGCCTGTGCCATGTCACATATAGCCTGTACTCGTATAACAAGCTGGCGGAGAAGAGGTCGGCTGTATCAAGCTGCATTTAATGTCTAATCAAGAGAGAGAGGAAGTGGGTGTGGGAGCAAGCCTAGATGCTTGGCCTGCCATTGGATGGACCACAGTGGTGTCAGGCATACAGCCGGGCGGGAGAGTTTATCGCCGGCTCCTCCCCTCTCCATTTCTCTCTCTGCCATGTCATGTTTCTTTCCTAGGTGGCTTGTATTCAGTAATTTGAATCCATCTTATAATACTTGCTCTAAAACACCTGTATGCATGGGCGTCGCTAGGGGTATTCCGTGTATTCCATGGAATACCCAAGATTTTGGAATCAAACACAAATACATATTGTATTACAGGTATACGTATAAGGCTATAAGCTCCGTTTTCCGGCTTCGCTTGCATCTCGCACCAATAGAAATAAGAAAGCTGGCGGTGGCGGGTGTTTCGCCGGGCGACCCCAATAGAAATTAGAAAGCCCAATAGAAAGCAGCGCCAAAGGCAGCCCCACCAAAGAAAAACCGGTCGCAATGTCGCGATCGCATCGTTTCCTAACTTCCGCTCGCACGCACTCTCGCGTCTCCGAGGCCGACGCATCCAAAGGCCCGAGCGGCCGGGCGCGGCTCGTGCGGGCGAGCAAACCTCCCTCGGTCGTCCCCTAGCCCGGCAGCGTGCGGGCGAAGGGCGGCGGCGGGCCCAAGGCGCAAGACGCGGGCCAGACGGCTCCATCGCTCTAGGCCGAGCGGCGGCGGCGACCCTTACGCGCGGCGCAGCGGATGGGAGGAGATGAAGGGCGGCGCTTGGATCTCTTATCAGTAGCTCGCCTCGCCCGCCGCTTGCCTCGCCTCGTCGAGCAAAGCGGGGCAAGCTCCCATGGGGGCATTTGGTTCCCTTGCTCCGGTTCATCTCGCCTCGCGGCACATAGCTTGATTTGGCGATGGCGGCGTCGACTTGAGGACGGGGAGCTCGATTTTGAGGACGGGGAGCTCGATTCGGCGGCGACGAGCTCGATCTTGGGGCGGCGGAGCTTGATTTGGCGATTCGGAGCTCGATTTCGTGATGGTCGAGCTCGGTCCAACCCAAGCCATTGGGGAAAGAGACGTTGATTTGGGGGCGATGCGTCTTCATGTTAAAGGTAATCATGTTCAAACTTCTTTTGTACCTTTTGTTTGTTGAATTATACATTAGAACATAATTGTTATGTGACATTACAATATAGATATGATATATATACATAGTTAGACCCAGATATCGAGTGGAGTGGTGTCCAGATTTGAGTCATGCATAGGAAAACTGAATTCTAGATTGCATCTTGGTTTTTTTGCCCCTTATTCTTTATTGCGTATATGCATTGAAAATTTTTCATACGTGGAATACCCGGCCGTGAAATCCTGGCTCCGCCACTGCCTGTATGGCTCCTTCCCTTCACACCCGATGCCTGCTCTCCCTCTCTCTTTTCTCGTGTGAAACGAAAGGAAGGGAAGGACCTGTGGACTCACGAGCCAGCCTTTGCATGTGGCCTCACCACGCATGCCTAAGCTAAGCTAGTCATGTGCTGTCCTCCATCAATCGTGTGGGGCTAAAGTGGGCAGCCACGCATGCACGGGTTACAGGCTGCCCCGTTCATGCCTGCACTGCTGTTTTCTCTCGCCCCGAGATAAATTGGTCAGCAGTCTTTGCCGCGTGAAGGAGTGCCCACGTGAAATTGCAATTATTTTGAATTTGTTAACCATAATGGCCTGAAGCCATTTAATCACTGGGCTGACGCGAGCACACCAATGGCTACAAGTCCGTCGGATATTAGTGGCCTGAAGCCCACTATATTTATTTCCTATTTTTATTTCAGTTACTATTATCATTTTAATTCATGCGAATTTATTTACTGCAATTTATATTTCGTATTTAAATTCTGTAGATTTATTTATTACGATTTATATTTATAGCATTACACTTAGGAAAAATTTTGCATGTGTCCTGAAGACCATGCACGTGTAATCCACGAAGATTACATGTGGCCGACAAATCACTAAACCTACACATTGGATGTGCGGGCATGTCGGACACATTGCAAAGAGGGATTTTGAGAAGCTCGCCGTTGATGGCATCAACTACCTCACTTGGGCTATTGATGCCGAGAACGCACTCGAGGGCATGAAACTCGATCATACCATTACCCCGTTTGAGGAGGGTAAAGATGGACGCACAAAAATCGACAAAGCAAATGCGTTGTATGTCATACGACACCATCTTGACCGGCACTAAGTCCGAGTACTTGACCGAGAAGGATCCCGTTGGTGTTATGGCAATCCTCGGAAGGATCGCTTTAGCCAACAACAAGTCCATTATGCTCCCGAGAGCACAATAGGACTGGATCACTCTCCGCTTCCAGGACTTCAAGTCCGTGACGTCGTATAATTCTGCTTTGCACAAAATTGTGTCCAAATTAAAGATCTGTGGCCAGAAGATCACAGACACGGATATGATTGAGAAAACCTTGTCCACCTTCCACCCCGGGAACATAGTTACGCAACAACAATACCAGGAACTCAAAGTACGCCAAGTACTCCGATCTCATAGAGGTGTTGATGTTTGCGTAACAACGTAATGAAGTTCTTATGAACAACCATTCCGCTTTCGACCCCAGCTCGATAGCCGTGCCGAAGCACATGCGATAGCCGTGCTCGAAGCACATGCTAATATTGCCGAGAGTTCTCGCAATCAAAATAAGAGCCATGGGAAGAGGCAATGAAAAGGGAAGAAGGGGGTCATGTTCAAGGGCAAAGGCAAGGGAAAGCCTCGCCGAGGTATGCCCAAGAAAGAGCAAAGTCGAAATGGTGGAGAGAAGCAAACTGAATGCTTCAGGTGTGGAGCAAAGGGACATTGGTCTCGCAAGTGCCGCACCCCCAAACACCTTGTCGACCTTTACCAGCAAGGCAAGGGCAAGGGCAAAGGCCCCGAATCTCACTTCACCATTGAGCCCGGCTCAAGTGCGCGATAACATGATTATCGACGCTAGTGGAAATGGTGAAAATTACCTCCTTGATAGTGACATATTTGGGGACACTCAGTAAACCCCAAAGAGGTTAAGTCACCCAATGCAATGCCCACATGTATTAGTTTCAATATCGCAAGTTTGGCCATGCATGCTCCAGAGAGCATTTGTAATGTAGGAAATGGTCCAAACTCAAGTGAAATTTCCCAGGATTCGTGTAATGTTTTGTAATGAATGCTTTATGCTTTATGTTAAATTCCTACTTATTATGGTATTTAACAGCATTTGTGGAGACCCATGGCTGAAAAGGAGTTATGCCTTGTAGACAGCGGCACCACTAACACCATACTAAGGGAGACTAGATATTTCCAAACCTTGACTAAGAAAAATGGAAATATCATGACCATTGCCGGAAGCAATGCTCATATTGTAGGCACCGGAAGTGCTATGTTGGTCCTCCCTATGGGTACACAAATATTTGTGAAAGATGCATTGTTGTACCCACGACTCAAAGCGAACGCTTTTGAGTTTCAAAGATATCCGTGCGAATGGTTTCCATGTTGGGCGAGATTGAGAAAGGTACCGAGTACCTCTTCATCACTAAATTCGACGGTTATCGAAAACAAGTGGTAGAAAGGCTCCCTTCATCGCCATCGGGTTTGTACTACACGTACATAAAACCCACTGAAGGATATGTTACAATGCAAGCCATATTCAAAGACTCGAGTCATTTGAATGTGGCATGACCGCTTGGGTCATCCTGGGTTGACTATGATGAGAAGAATCATCAACAATTCTGTTGGCCATAGTGTTAAAGGCTTCCATAATCCTCAAGATTTTGTATGCACCGTGTGTGCAAAGGGAAAGCTAATCACTAGACCGTCCCTCCTAAAGATTAGGGATGAGTCACCCGCATTCCTGCAAAGGATTCAAGGTGACATTTGTGGACCTATTCACCGTCGGGCCCGTTTAGGTACTTCATGGTACTAATTGATGCATCCACTAGGTGGAGCCATGTGGACTGTTGTCCACTAGAAACCATGCTTTCTCCAAACTTATTGCACAAATAATCGATTGAGAGCAAGTTTCACGATAACCGCATCCAATCCATTTGAATGGACAATGCTTTGGTGAATTCGGGTCTAAAGCTTTCGATGGTTATTGCCTTGCAATGGGTATTAAAGTTGAGCATTCAGTACCACATGTCCACACACAAAATGGTCTAGTGAATCCTTGATCAAAAGGATTAAATGGATTGCAAGGCCATTATTGCGAATTGTAAGCTACCAACCGGTTGTTGGGGCCATGCGGTGTTACACGCCGCAAAATTAATTCAACTCGTGCCAACCGCATATCATGAGGCGTCCCCTCACAAATGGTGCGTGGGAAAGAACCAAGTATTTTCCATCTCGCAGTATATTTGGCAGTCTTTGTATATGTGCCAATACCACCACCTCGGGCCGTACATCAATAGGACCCCCAGGAAGTTGGGGATATATGTTGGTTATGAGACTCCGTCCATAATCAAATATTTAGAGCCTATGATGGGGATCTTCATACGGCTCGAGACGCTGATTGTGTCTTCGATGAAGACCATTTCCAAGCATTAGGGGAGATAGACATCCAATGGAATGCCAGAAATTGAATGGAATGCAACCGAATGCAATCCATTGATCCACGCACCACCGAAACCGAACTAGAAGTTCGGAGAATTATACATTTGCAAAATCTTACGAATGAGCTGCCCGATGCCTTCACCGATCATAAAGGGTGACAAGGTCGCATATACCGCGGTAAATGCGCGGAGAGAGTCCAAGTACCCCGGAAGGGCACTAACTCGATGTCTCCACCAATCCTAGGAAAAGGGGAGACCTCCGGTGCAAAGGACAAGGTTCCGCGGAGACGTCCGCATAAACAAGGTCCCGAGCCACTTGCACCACTTAAGGAATCATTTGAGGAAGCTCTACCTGAAGTAGAGAATGCCCCCTCGAAGTGGCAAACCAACCTGAAGTTGGAGAAGTCCCCTGAAGGACATCATCCTGAAGATAAAAATCCCAATACACCGTGCGCACAACCGCATTGGAAGGTTGGAACAACCCAACTCAATTGTTGAGGGAAATCACGATGAGTGGGAAGACGATCTTGAGGAGATCGCCACGAATTATGTGGAATCGGGAGAATCATACAATAGAAAAACCACGCTTGTCGACATATATTTCGCCTCCAAAATTGGCGACTCATTGGATCCGATCTAGAACCCAAGTCCTTGATAGAGTGCCGTAAGCGCTTTGACTGGGAACAATGGAAGTCAGCAATTGAGGCGTAATCGCGCTTCGCTTTGCCATAGGAAGGTTTTGGACCTGTAGTCCAAACACCTCCAAAAAGTCATCCCTCAGAGGATGCAAATGGGTCTTCACTCGAAAGAGGAATGAACATGGCCGGTGGTAAGATATAAAGCGAGGCTAGTGGCACAAGGGTTCACGCAGAGACCCGACATCGATTTTGATGAAACATACTCTCGTTATGAGTGGCATAACGTTCCGATATCTCATTTCTATGGCAGCTAATATGAATTTAAAAATGCAAGTTAATGGATGTCGTGACGCATACTTGTATGGGTCACTTGATTCGAAATTTATATGAGAGTTCTGAAGGACTCAAGGTCCCCGGACCGAATCAAAAATGCAACATGTTTAGTGTTCGTCTAAAGTGATCATTATATGGCTTGAAACAATGGGAAGGATGTGGTTTCAACCGCTTGAGTAACTACCTCCGAAGAAGGTTACGCAAAACAACGATGATTGTCCTTGTGTGTTCATAAAGAAATCCAAAGATGGATTTTGCATCATCTCGATCTATGTTGATGATTTGAACATCATTGGAACCACGAAGGACATTGAGGAAGCATCGACTTACCTCAAGACGGAGTTTGAGATGAAAGACTTGGGTAAAACCAAGTTACGTTTTGGGCTGCGGCTCGAACACCTCCCCGAAGGAGTGTTTGTACACCGCACCACCACCTACACTAAGAGGGTACTTGAAAGGTTTAATATGGCCGAAGTCATCCCCTCGAAAACCCCTATGGTCGTTCGATCATTGGAAATGGATAAAGATCCATTCCGACCCAAGGATGAGGATGAGGATATATTGGGACCTGAAGTTCCATATCTTAGTGCCATAGAGCACTAATGTACCTTGCAAATTGCATAAGGCCCGATATTGCATTTACAAGAAACCTATTGGCAAGGCTGTCGCCGCCCCCCACCAGAAGACATTGGGTTGGCGTAAAACCATCCTTAGGTATTTACAAGGTACCCGGGACCTTGGATTATGGTACCCGAAAGGAGGGATTTCACTATGGTGGGTTATGTTGACGCCGTGACTACATGTCGACCCTCATAATGCCAAGTCACAAACCGGCTTGTTTTTCTCTCGTGGTGGTGCGGCCATTTCCCCGGGCGGTCAGTAAAGCGGACTTTGGTTGCAACATCTACCAACCACTCGAAATAATCGCCTTATATGAAGCCGCACGTGAATGTGTTTGGCTACGGCGAATGATTGATCACATCGTAAGTCATGTGGCATGGAAACTATCAACACCCCTACCATCATCTATGAAGATAATGCGGCTTGTGTTGCACGGATGCATATGGGCTATGTCAAGAGCAATCTCACGAAGCATATTGCTCCTAAATTCTTCTATCCCCATGAACTCCAAGAGAGTGGGGAAGTGGATATCCTGCAAGCTAGGGTCGTGTGACAATCTCGTAGATTTGTTCACAAAATCTACCGCTGCCTCTACCTTCCACAAGCATGTTCGTGGAATTGGCATGAGACGACTTAGAGAGTTGCAAGGTTCGGGGGGAGTATTTCCAGGAAAGCATAAGCTCATAAACTTGACCCCGAAGGTCATAGGTCGATCCTCGAAGATCCGACCAAGGTATCAACTGTTGTACTCTTTTTTCCCTTGATGAGTTTTATCCCACCGGGTTTTCTCATGCAAGGTTTTTAATGAGGCAACGAGGTGCAATTCAAGCCGGTGCATGTGATGTACTCTTTTCTCCTACTCTTTTCCCCTTTGGGGTTTTGAGAGGAGTTTTTAACGAGGCATTAACGTAGCACTTAATTGGCCAAGGGGGAGTGTTATGAATGAGTCAAATGATGACTTGACTGTGGCCAATTAAATGCATGATGAGAGGATCGGCAAGAGACTTTGTATAGTAATGATTCATATTCTTTGTAACAAGTTTGTATCTATCCTAAGTGTCCCCTTATATAAGAAGGTCACTTTCTCTTTGTAAAATACAAAGTGAAGTAATAAGAATCTGAGCTCCTTCTCCTCTCATCCAAGTGTGTTCCACTCTACGTGTGTTCCTTGATCTTGTGTTCGTGACTACCCCGTGAATCGACGAGCTGATTTCTAACAAGATGGAGCAATTTTTAGCCCTAAATTTCTAGACGGCGCCAACTTTTCCCCACCCTTCCCATCCGCCAATCTCTCCCCCGTCCCCGCACTTTCCCTCGGCCGCCAATCTCTCCCCGTTCCGCACTTTCCCTCGCCGCCGCCAATCTCCCTCGCCCCCCGTTCAAGACGACTTCCCCACGCCGCTCCATCGAAGAAGAGCAGCTCCATCCAAGGAAATCCCCTGCCGAACCCCCGCCCCGGGCCCTCCCATTGCCGCTGCCGGCCAGGCCGCTCCCACCGCCGCCCGGCCGCTCTCGCTAAAGCGCCGCCGCCGCCGCCTTCGCTTCACCTTCTTTGGCGGCGTGTCGAAGATTTCCCGTCTGCCGCTCCCCCACCGCGCCGACCCCTCCCTCTCCCTCGCCACCGCACCGGCCCCTCCCGCTCCTCCCGCTGCACGCCCACGGGCGCCCGCCCGCCTTTGCCCGCCCGCCATGGCCATCCGCCCTCTCCAACAAGGCAGCCCTTAGGCGCCCTGCCTCACCTTCTCAATCCTCTACTGCCGCTCGTCCCCTCCCTCAATCTGCTACCTCCGACAGAGCACGGTGTAGGGGGCACCCCTCTGAGCAAGCAGGCGGGTGCCTTCTTCAATCCACGTTCCCTCCCTCCATGTCCTACTCTTTGGATCCAGGGAAGCAAATGATGGATTGATAGAGCTAAAGTACATAATGTTCTTGTTCTTGTGTGGACATTTGTAAGAGGATTGACAAATAATTAATAGGGATTTATTATTTTTAGGTCCTCCCATCCCATAACCGAGCCTATCTCAAGTAGGTTTGGTTGCTTGGAGCCAAGGAGGAGATAAAGGAGGAAAGGTGGCGTTGCCCACAGAGCTCTTTGTGGAAAAGGAAGACATCACATCTTCATAGGAGGGCAAGGGAGCCCGACAAGGGAGCACCACATCCGTAGAAAGGATTTCAGGTGAGAAGAAAAAATTCCCTTCTTGGTGATTTTTGTTCCATTAGTTAAGTTACATTAGAATTGCCATGCACTAAATCATGTGAGTTGCTTGCAAATCTTGTGTTTCAGTTTATTGTCAAAAGAATAGTCATGTCAAGTAGAAGACCGTGCTTGGATGTATGACGGCTGGAATGACAATGGTTGTCATTCTTTGGATTGGGTGCGAAATACAAATGCTTTCCTAGACCAGGGCTTTCAGTTCTGTTTCTAATTCTAAAAAAGTTGGAGTAGTTTGTCCGTGTTCAGATTGTCGAAATAGAGTTAGACGGAGAAGAGCCGTCATGAGCATGCATTTGTGTAAAAGAGGGTTTATGCCTGCCTATCTTGTATGGTATGGAACATGGTCAACAACCTATTACTCAACCTACAATGGAGTATGCACACAATACAATGGAGTATGCACACAATACTGCTGATGGTTTAGATCAAATGTTAGCTGATTTGGGTGATGCAATGCATACTGATAGAGTAGAGGACGAACCAACAGCAGATGCTAAGGCATTCTATGCTTTGTTAGAAGCTTCAAAAGAGCCGCTCCACAACCACACTAGTGTCGCATTGCTAACTGCTGTAACACGCTTGATGGCAATTAAATCACAACACAATCTCCCCATAGAATGCATTAATAAGTTATTGGATTTGTTTGGTGATGTACTGCCTCAGAACCATAAGATGCCAAAAAATTTGTATGAGTGCCAGTGCCTTCTTCGTGGTCTAAAAATGCCTTACATCAAGATAGATGCTTGTACAAACAATTGTATGATATACTACAAAGACAATGCGAACAAGGATAAATGTGATTTCTGTGGGGAAAGTAGATATGTAGTTACCGAGGCAGCACAACAAGGGCATAAAAGAAAACCAATACCACGTAAGGTTCTACGCTACCTCCCACTCATACCAAGGTTGCAACGGTTGTTCATGGAGCCAAACACCAGAAAGCACATGCGGTGGCACAAGGAGGGTAGGCGTGCCAACCCAAATGTCATGGTGCATCCTTTCGATCTGCCAAGCATGGACAAGTTTTAATACGGCTTGCCCAGATTTTGCAATGGACCCAAGGAATGTTCGTATTGCTTTGGCGACAGACGGCTTCAACCCATTTGGCTATGGAAAAGCTCAATACTCTTGCTGGCCTGTTTTTTCAATCCCTCTTAACTTACCTCCAGCTCTTTGTATGAAGGAGGAGAATATTTTTCTTAGTTTAGTGATTCTGGACCGGAGCATCCTGGCAAGAATATGAATGTCTTCATGCAGCCACTCGTTGATGAGATCAAGGAAGCTTTTACAGGAGTTCTCACCTATGATAGCTTCTCAAAGCAAAATTTTAACATGAAGGTTGCATATCATACTTCCATCCATGACTATCCTGGATTGGGTATGTTCTCCGGATGGTCAACACATGGTGGCTTGGCCTTTTGTTTTGATTGTATGGCGGATGTGGATAGCACTTGGCCGCCAAATGGGCACAAGTACAGTTGGTTTGACCGCCACGAAGGGTTCTGCCACCGCCATAGTTTCAGGGACGAGAAGAATGCATTTAGGAAGGGTGTAGCCGTGTATGACATGCCTCCAAGGCGGTTAACAGGGGGCAGAGGTGGCAGCATACATGAATGAAGTCAAAGAAAGATCTTTTGAAGGTTATGGTACTACCCACAATTGGACTCACATCCCTTTTCGTGGGAATTGTCATATTTCCCTCTACTTATGCGTCCGCATCACATTGATGTTATGCATACTTTGAAAAAAAAATGTAGGAGAAGCTTTTTTTTTTTTGCTATATGTCTTAACATTGCCGACAAGACCAAGGATAATAACAAGGCTAGACTTGACCAAGCCTTGATGTGCAATAGGAGACATCTCAATCTTGTTGAGAAGCCAAATGGTCTATGGGATAGGCCTAGAGCACCCTTTACCCTTAAAAGACCTGACAAGAAGGATGTTATGCAGTGGTTTAAGGAAATCAAATTCCACGATGGTTATGCATCAAACCTAAGGCGAGGGGGTCAATGAGACACTCTAAGGATAAATGGCCTCAAAAGTCATGACTTCCATATATTTATTGAGCGTTTGCTACACCGTGATGATGCGAGGTTATGTCAAGAATGAGATATGGGAGGTGCTTGCTGAAGTGAGTTACTTCTTTAGAGTGCTTTGTGCAAAGGAGGTTGATCGTGCTCAGATACGTACACCAATTTAATATGTTCAGTAAGTACACCAATTTAATTAACCAACTAATAACATTTATCATTACATTAATTCATGCTTTTGTGTCCCATAGAAAATTTGAACAAGAACAATGGAGCCGTGCAAGACCACCAAACCAGAGACAATTAGACAATTTAAGGATTAATGGGGCTGGTCGTGGCAAACCAAATTTGCTTGAATGGTTTAGAAACATGGTACTAGCTAACTGACCATTTTCTGTGTAGTTTTATACAGTTATGTAAAATCCGGACAATTCATGCTTTTAATCTTAACATTGTAGTGTGACAGGGATGCAAACATACCTAGTGAATTGCGTCGTTTATCACGTGGATGTGGCCTCAAAGTCAAATCATATGATATTTATGAAGTTAATGGTTACAGATTTAGATCTGAAAAGTATGAAAATTCAAGAGGGAACCTAACTACCACCAACACGGGGGTGCTTGCTGTTGGTAATGATGAAAGCAACAATGAGCTTGAGTATTATGGTATTATCAAGGACATTATCGAAGTTAAAGTTTGATGGTGGTAGTGATTTCACCCTTGTTTTATTTGACTGTCATTGGTTCCACCCAACTGATGGAGTGAGGCACTTGGATAGACCGGGACTAGTAGAAGTTGCCCATGAATCATGTAATCCAGCAAACGAGCCTTTTGTGCTTGCTAGCCAAGTGAAGCAGGTTTATTATCTTCCATATCCATGTAAATCTGATCCAAACCTCAATGGGTGGTGGGTTGCAAACAAGGTCAGCCCGGTTGCGAACCTATCCATTCCTTCAATGGATGAGTACAATGATGAAGACCCACCATGTATAGCTACCTTCCGGGAAGATGGTCTAGAGGGAGAATTTGTCATAGACATTGGAGTAGGTTTAGATAATATGACAATAAATGATGGCTTTGATGAGATTAATGATCCAAATGAAATTTCTATGTTGGCCAAACAACGAAATGTTGTGATGGGAGACAATGCGCCTCGAATTGAAGAGCAAGTAGAATGTAATCCAGAATATTTTGTTGATTTCACACAAGCTGAATACCCCGATCCCGGTGACTTTTAGGGGAGTATTGATTAGGTAGTGCTCTTTAGTTATTTTGTTGATTTCACATTATTCTTCATTATTTTATATATGTTTCATTACCATTTCTGTACCGCTCTTTGTAACATATGTTTCATATATGCGGTGATGACTCTCTCACATCGGCGGACACGTAGTCAGTCTACCGCCGCTTCTATTGCTAGAGAGAACACGACTTCATGTCATAATGAACCCGATGAACCTTCTCGCAGCAAGTGAGCAAAGTCTAAGACACTTGCGAGGTTGTGCAGATCTTCCACCAACTATCCCCAATGAGCAAGATCGCCCATTGATTCAGCCACAAGGAAAATCGTGAGTTTATCAAATTTACATTGTGATTTTGATGCAAATGTGCACTCATATGCCGCTTTTGTTAATTGAATTGTTCGCTAATGTATAAAGGCACTGGACTGGAGGGGAGGGAAGGACTCCAGCTAGTGTGTTGACATGTCTACTAAAGAACTACCATCCTGGTTTGGTTGAGTACAAGGGCAAGACTGTAGTTGCATCAACATGGAAACATTATGAAGCAACAACAGCTGCTCATGCTGTTTCTGAAGGTTTTTGGGTAAAATTCTGCAACCTAGCTCTAGTTCTGTACAATTGTCTCAGTGCTGTTCCTTACTAATAATATTTTTTGTTTGGGCTTATAATTGCTAATTTTGCAGCAAAGGTTTAGATTCAATCCAGCCAAAGAAGTAGAATCAAGAGAACATGTTGGAGCTAGCTGCTCAGTCCTCCTAGGGAGCATCATATATTATGCAAGAATCACTGCAACAATGGAACATTTTCGTGAAGTGGAAAAAGAAGTATTTGTGACAAGATTGCTGGACATTTCTATTTGAAGCGGGAGGAATATGCTGCACGATGCCCAACTTGGTGTAAACAATCTTGTTGGGATGTCTTGGCCACTGAGTGGAGCAGTCAAACATTCAAGGAAAGATCAGAGAAAAATCGTGCCAATCGCTACAGCCGTAAGTTTAAACCGCACAAAGGAGGGTCCAACTCTATTGCAACAATAAGGGAGAAATTGGTTAGTGTCCAGTTACTAAAATTTTGTTGTATATTTTTGTGCAGTAAAAATTAATTTCAGATTCTTGTTACTATTGCAGTCAAAGAAATTAGGAAGACAAGTGTGTGAGATAGAGGCATGGGTCCATACTCATAGAGGTCCAAATCCTGAAGATATTACTTCACTCAACACAGAAGAGGCAACTGCATGCTTGGTAAGCGTGGTATTGTGACAATGGAAAGATAGATGTACCAATCACAAGCTGGCTGTAGCTTTAAATTTACCAATCAAAAGCTGGCTGTAGCTTTAAATTTACCAATCACAAGCTAGCTGTAGCTTCAAATTTATCAATCACAAGCTAGTTGTACATATGATTTTAGCTGGCTGCTCATATTTACAAAGCTGACTGCATCATGGCTGTACACAGACTGGTTTCTACTGCTCATCGATCTGGATGTAGGACTGCCTACTAGTGTGCCATGCCGCTATTAGAGGATGCATTTTTCATCAAAATCCATGGCTTAGACAAATTCATGTGATTTGTATGTATAAAAATCCATGGCTGTACATAGACTGGTTTCTACTGCTTATCCATACAGGAATATATAAAAACACACAATTGTATGTCTACCTGTCAAGCCATGTGATTTGAATGTTGTCAGAACACACAATTTTATACTCCTGTTAACTTCTCTTTGTATGGCTGAATTCTCTTTTACTTCTATCAAATGCCCACACACTCTTTTATTTATGTGGCAGGAAAAATACAAAGCTAAGGCCATTGAACTAAATGGACCAGATTTTGATTGGTTGTACTCTCCGGTTGATGCTAGAGCTCTTTATGAATGCTCTTGTGGCCGCCCACATGGAAAATGGGCTATCTTTAATGGGATGGTCAATGACAAAGAAGTACTCCCTGACTTAAGGAGAAGCCGTGAGTCTGCAATGGCTGCTAGGTGTCAACGTCAGGAGGAAGATGAGCGATTAAGGAGGGAAGCTCATGATTGTCGTGTGGCCAAGGAATATGCCCAAAATATGATGGAGTGGAGTAGAAGTGTACATGCTTACACTGAGAACATGCAAAAATTTATGGAGGTGATTTCTCACATGCATCCTTTTCTATCCATCTTATTGCCACTTGAGTTACTTGTTAGTCACTATATATATATATATATACATTTGATTTTTTGAACTGTAGAGAATTGCTGTGATTAATGGTGAGCCTGCCACATCTCTTCCTGCTCCCGTGCTTCCACCACCAATGCCTCCTGTGTATGCTGATATACCGTCTTTAAATCTATCACCTAGTAATGTAAGTTCTCTTTGTTCTTTTTGACGTTGTTCATATGGTAAATCCACTATTGTAGAAAGCAACTATGGTAAATCCACCACTGACTAGGGCCACCTTTCTGTTAGAAATTGTAGTGTAGAAGCTTGATCTGATCTAAATGTACCTTTCTGTTGGTAAATCCAACCATGTTATTTTTTTATCTCTTGAACAAGCGTGATCTGATCTAAATGTCTAAGGAGGAAGGAGGTTGTTGCTTATTAATCTTAGTTTACTCTACAATAATGCACATGTTCATTGTGATGCTGGGCTCTATGGCTTCAGTTGTGATAAAAACTAGAGTCCAGTACAGTACTTTGGCCTAATGAAGGTTAAGTGCATGTGTAGTCGGGGAAAAAAATACTCTATTGTTATTTTTGTGCCTAGCTAATTCTGTTCAGACATGTACATTGTGGTTCACACATTGATTGGGAAACATTTATATTCCAGTGAAGTTCTTAAAATCTTGGAACAATGCATTTGGAGTCATTTCCACTTATTTAATTGAAATTTCATTTGTTCAATTGAATAGGCTTGTATGGGTGGGTCTTCTGTTCGAATGGGAACTCCTGAGGAAACTCCTGAGGAAACGTTGAGTAGGATTGCTTGTGGAAGATTCGTGGACATGAAAATGCAGCAACTACAAGTGGTGGTGGCAACTACTCTCCTCCAGTGGAAGAATTTCCATTTTTCTAACATCTTTTGTTGCCAAAACATACACTTATGTGTTGTGGCCTAAACATGGCACCCATGTTCTTTTGGCTATACAAACATGTACTCCCTCCATCCCAATATACATGACGTTCTAGCCTTCGTAAAAAGTTTCAAAATACTTGACGTTTTAGCTACTGCACCCTATGCCTGCTCTGCCAACCATCCATCGATCCCATCCTGCCTCCCACTAGGTGAATAGAAAAATTAAAGAAAGCACAGTGGGAACTCAGAAGGCTGCTCCTTCTCCATCACGAAGTAGCACAGCCATCCATTTGCATTGGCCTCTCCGTCTCCTTCCCTGGTTCATCTCCTCCGCCTCCGATCTCCCAATCTTCCATACCCATCAGCTACGGGTGCGTTTGGTTGGCTGTTTCTGTCCCAGCCAGGCCCACGGGGTGCAAGCCAGCAGCGTTTGGTTGCCCGCACCGTCCCCAGAGCCAGGCCCCCGAGATGCATTTACCCCCTCTTGCCTGCATCCCTTAAACGCCCGAATCATTGTTTTTGGGGATGCAAAGTTTCGGCCGGTGCAACTGTTTCTCCCAATAATGATGTATTAGTGTATAATTAATAAATATTAAGTGATATTAATGTATTTTATGGATAATTAAGACATGGTTAGATAAAAGAAGTCCCTTAAAATTGTATTTACATAAAATAAAAAAATTATAATCATAATTTTTTAATATTTTTATCTCATGCGACTTATCTCGTACACAGAAACTAAACGCCTGCTCTCCCTAGCCCGGCTCTCGATGTTCCGCAACCAAACAATGACACTCTGCATGCTCGAGCCCTAGTCGGAGAGAGCCTTCGCATAGGGAGATGCGTGCTAAGAAAACAGAGAAGGGAGCCAAACGCACCCTACAAAGATTCGCAATGGGACCGGAGTGGCCCGGATCTCGGCGTAGCCTAGCGTGGCCAGCGGGTGGAGGCCGCCGCCCGACCTGTGCACGGAGGTGTCGCGACACGTCGAGCCGGGCCGGGCGTGCACAGCTCACACGCCGCGTGGAGCAGCGAGGAGTACGGCTTCCCCGCCGCCCCCGCCCCCATCGCGCTCCCATACGACAAGGACATAAAGCCTTGACGTCCTCCACCGTATCCTCCTCGCCTCCGGTGCGGCCAGGGCTCACCGCTCTTCGGGCGGGCAAGACAACGGCGTAGCCGCTGCTGCTGGGCAGTCCGCGCGCCGGGCGGAGAGCTGTGGAGAAGGCGCGCGTGGAAGTGGCGACGCGGTTGGGCCGACCGCCGGCTGGTGTGGCCCGTGGCGCCCGGCGGGCGCGTTTGCCTGGCCTGCGGCACGGAGCTCGCACTCCTCAGCGGCGTTTGATGCCAGGTAGCGTCGTGTCTTACGATGAAGGAGGGCCGGAGTTGGAGAAGGATGGATTGGATCTCGACGACGAACAGAGAACCGGAAGGAGAGAGAATAACGCGTGGGGCGTTGTCGGGCCAGACAGAGGGGAGTACCGAGGAGTAGGGGCATACAGGTCTTTAGACACCATCCTTGGTAGCCGGGCCAGCTCCTAGAACGTCTTGTATTATGAGATGGAGGGAGTATGGGACAACACCTTTTGAGATAGTTAAACTATTAGTATTAGTGATCATCCGAATTGTAATGTGATAGTGCACGGTATGAATTTGAATGCACTAAATTATTGCTGCTGGAATGGTGTCGTGGTAGGAATTCAAATTTCAAATCTGAATTCGAAATTGAATGCACTAAATTAATGTTGCTGGATTTGAATTTGAATTTTGTATTTGAATTGAATCTGATGTCATGCCAAAAATATTTCCCTAGAGATGAACTTCCTAGGGGATACAACTTTTCATGTAGGATGAGTTCCCTAGGAATTTCAAAGTTGTAGGGATACTCACTTTACACGTTGGAATCTTTCATCCTGGCCAGCAGGTTCCCTAGGGGGCCATTTTCCTAGGGAAATTGGAATTCCCTACGGTTTCACTCGCAACTCGTAGGGCACTCCCTTGTTTCCCGTCGAACTGCTCCCTAGAAAACGTTCCCTACGAAACACCCTAGGGAATCATGTTCCCTACGGTTTTCAAGCTTTTCCCTAGGAATTCAAGCCCTAGGGAACCTCATAGTTTCCAGTAGTGACTGCACGGCAGGCGTTGGCGTGTGGGTTCCGGCGAGAGGGCAGCTGTATTGCAGGGCTTTGGCTTATGCATGCCCTTGCATGATCTGATCAATATGCCGCCATCGCGGAGCGTCATGTGCACCTTAGAATGCCCAGCTATATATAGGGAAGGGGTCAAGACCAGACGTCAACCCCTTGGCCAAGCAAAAGTAGTAGATAACGATCCCAACGAATGGTATATACTCCGGTGTATGTCCGTATTTGAGCCAGCAAGATATACTCCAGGATCTTTAGCCGAAAGCACTTGAACACGTTTAGTATCTCTGCGGCAAGCTATCGTAATGCACATGGACTACTTCAAATATAGCATTCCTGGAATATAGGCCCATATGGATACGTGTCTCTTTTGCATATATACGTATATATACATATATATTTGTTACTCATTAAATCTTGGCTTCTAGAATATACATGTCGGCAAGACATTCTCCAAGATTACAACCGAAAGCCTTCGTGATGCTCAGTGGCGGACCCAGCCGAAGAAATGAGCTAGGGCGGATGACTAAGTACAACTACAAAAGTTCACCGATATAACCGGTTTCTAGCATATAATTGAACAAACAAAAGTTACAAAAGAAGTTTGTAGGAAACATACCAACAGTGTGGTAAACTCATGCTATCTAATCACTTTTCCGATGCCGCTTTGCAGGTAATCTCATCTTTCGATCTTTCATGGATTGAAAAGTCCTCTTGACTTTCTCAGGATCAAGTGCTCTAAAAATATCCTTCTCAATGTAGCACAAAGCCAAGTCATTAAGCCACTCATCATTCATTCTGTTTCGCAAATCAGTCTTTATTATTTTCATGGCTGAGAAAGCTCTTTCAACTGATGCCGTTGCCACTGGAAGAAGCAATGCTAGCTCAATGATGCGATAGACCAACGGAAATAAAAGATTTGCCTTACTGTCAGCCAACTTTATGGCCAAACTTGCAAAATCATGGCAAGCTCTATAATCATCAACTCTTCGCACATGTAAAATGAATGTCTCAAGTTCATCCCTTATATTAGAACGATCAACAATTGAAAAATCTTGATCATAGATCTCCGTTAGACGAGCAATCTTCTCGACATTAAACATAGAGAATGAATCTCTTGGATCAAGACAAGAGAAGCAAATGAGTAACTCGATGATACCTCATTGAAGCGATGATCCATCTCGTGAGAATAGCATCAAGTGCGGCCAAGAAAGTGTCAACTTCGGTAATGATGTTCTTTAGTTATCAAGTCATCATCAAGCCTTGATCGACCCCATCTTGGTCTAAGCTCACTGAAATCTGGCAACTTTATCCTTTTTGCTAAACAAAAGGATTTCACTTCTTCAAACAATGGCTCCCAGCCTTCATTTCTCAAGTTTACCAAACGTGTTTTGACATCAACAAGCAAGGACATGGCCTCGAATTATATTTCGATCCTTCTTTTTTGTAGCAAGAGAGATAACTCATTAGTAATACGAAGCACTTTCAACATCAACTTCATATTTAGAACAAAGGTAAAACTCTCCATTTTTTCAACAAACCGGCTGCTCTACGATTGCGTTCATCCCCATGAACCATAGACAAGTACCTTCACAACAGAATCCCACATGTTCTCAATACGAAGTAATGTGGTGAAATGAGAACCCCATCTTGTATCACCGGGTCTAACCAAACTAGTTCGTTGATTCTTCCCTTTCCGTAAAAAAAATCTCTCCACTATCCAATTTCTCTAAAATTGTATTACGATGTTCAGCAATCAAGCTATCTTTCCTTCTACAAGATGAACTAGCACTAGTCACAATCAAACTCACATAGTTGAAGAAATCGAGAATGTTGAACAAAGCAAGTTGAAACAAAGAACAATTACTAGCTGCAGAATCGATGAGCAAAGCAATGGACATAGAAAGCATGTGGGTTTTCATCACGAATTTGTTTTTGCAAACCGTTGAATTCACCTCTCATATTAGATGCCCCATCATATCCTTGCCCTCGAAGTCTATTAATGGATAAACCATATTCATCAAGAACATCGATCAATGCCTTCTTCAATGAGAGAGATGTTGTGTCCTCCACATGTTTAAGCCCCAAAACCTTTCTACCACCATTCCTTTGTCATTGACAAACCTCGCGACCAATAGTAATTATTATCATTTAGAAACAGAACTATTTACAAAACATCAATTAAATAGTAACCAACCTCACAATCACGACCATTTGCTCCGCTATTGAGATGTCACGAGATTCATCAATTAGAACTGAAAAAAGTTTGTTGCCAATCTCTTTCTTTATGACTTTCTTTACCTCCCTCGCAAAACTCTTACACATGTCCTTCTGAATCTTGTGAGAAAGCATTTTGGCATTTAATGGACATAACTCCTCAAATGCAAGTCGTACCTCCTCATTCCTTTTTTTGTGCCACTCAATCATCTCTAAGAAATTGCCCCTATTTAAGGAAGATGGAGATTCATCGTGGCCTCTAAATGAATGTGCTTGTGCAATAAGAAAACTTGCAACATCTAAGGAAGTTGTCACACGTGTTTCATATTTCGTTTTACGCATCAGCACTATGAGCCTCGATCCGATGTGTGACACTTGCCCTCTCATTCTCGAAAATCTTCACAAGCTGTCCTTGCTCTATTGTGACAACTTGTCGGGCCACCAACATCTTTGAGGAAATCCATTATATGCATTTTTCGGTTTACGTACCCTTCTTTCTTGAATGCATCATGACCAAAATGTGTTTCTAATGGTGTTGCTTAAAAAGAAAGCAATGGAAGCAAAATGCATCCTTGGCCACACTATATTCCAACCAATCAAATTGTTCTAACCAATTCTTTACAAACGCCCTCTTATCATTTGGCTTCTTAGGAAAATTATGGCCATAAGGTTTGGTTGGTCCCTTAACCAAATAAGCCCTCCTAACATCATCTCTAATGTCCGGATGGAATTGATCAATTGCTACACGAAGGGCCGGATCGAAACTATATGAACATCCGGGTTGAAAACCTTAATACCTTCCGCATCCCGCTCAAACACACCGAACTGTTTGCACATCGAATGTGGCTCTTCTTGTCTCTCGAGTTTCAGCAACAAAGAACACTCGAACATTGCCGCTTTCATGAGTACTTGGCCCCGAGTTGCTTGCCGCCATGGAATTTGTACTAGGAAAAAAGCTTTTCAAATCTGCAAAAATCAATTGATTTGCAATGAGAGATAAATTCCAACCTATTTAATTGACAAATAATTTGCAATAAATTATTGGCACTTGTGGCATTAGCATACCTAATTTCTTATACCGCTTTGGGGCTCGGGTTTGGGGGCTTTGCGGCAAAGCCGGCGTCCTCGCTGCAGCTTCATCTCCTCCCCATCCATCTGCAAATCTGCTGGCTCTTTGGCGCGCTCCTCGCCGGGCCGCTGCCGCCGGCCGCTAGAAGACCGACGACGGGAAGGAAGGGAAGGGAAGGGAAGGGAAGGGAAGGGGCCGCTAGAGGACCGACGACGCGGTGGAGGCGGGTGGAGGCGCGCCGCCTGCGGTGGAGTCGCGCCGTCGCGGGTGCCGGCCGGACGATTCGCGTGGCTCGCGCCCCTCGCCCTTCACGCTTCACGGACGCCTAGCCCTAGAGGCCGTAATGGGCCAAAAAATGGGCGCCTTGTTGTATGAGAAAAGGCCCATAAGCGAGGTGGGCCGGATTTGCGTGAGCGCCGGCCGCCGCCACCGGGATTGCTTCGCCGCCGCCGCCGCCCGCCCGGAGACAACAGTCTTGGGGTTCTCGCCGGAGACCACCTAGGGCGGCCGCCCCGGCTCGCCCCTACCGGGTCGGTCCGCCGGTGGTGATGCTCATGGATTACTTCAGGTAGCATTCCTGAAATCTAGGCTCGATCATATCTTTTTTTTTTTTTTTTGAAAAGAGTTTTTATAAACTTCGGCTTTTAAGAAAGCCAACGCGTTTACAAAGTCACGACCACCGGGGTTTCCGGTTTACAAGCTAAATGAAAGGACAAACAGAAATAAAGGCCTCTCTCAAAAGCAACTAAACATCACACTCTACTATATACGTCGAAACTAATTGGATAGATTTGAACATCTTCAACCATTGGGTAGCTTCTCCACCACTTGCTCTATTCGCTCCATATCCTTGATCTTAAGCAAGATTTTCCAACGCTGCATGAAAGAAATTGCAGAGTAAAGTATGTCAGCGGTACTGTGGAAATTTTCTTTCAATAGCCATTTTATTTCTGTTAGTCCATAAGGCCCATGCCAAACAAGCAAATATATAAACCAACAGTCGAGTTGGTAGCGGCCCCCTGCCATATAACCAAATCGAAGTAACGTCTGCAACAGAATTCAGATTTGGATAATGCCAGATTTCTTCTATTACCCCCAAACAAATCGAGCTATATGACATTTAAAGAGAACGTGATCTACCGATTCATTTCCATCCCCAGCAAAGCATTTTTTCAGATCCTTTCCATCCCCTTTTAATAAGGGATTGTGCCACCCGCAATTTGTTGTTTACTACCCGCCAAAGGAAGAATTTAATTTTCAAGGGCAGCTTACTCTTCCAAATGCGACCGACCACCTTACTTGGCATTCCCCTATCGGTTAGGAATCTATAGAGCGATTTGGTAGTAAAAGATTTTGATTTATCTAACTCCCAGATTACATCATCTCTCGAGTGAGTCAAATGAATATAGTTCAACTCCTCTTTCAGTTCTTCCCAGATGGAGTATTCACTAACAGATAAAGATCTTTTTAAAGTCCATTGACCACTCCCCTTCTTCGCAGCAATCACTCACCAGACATTCTGGATCCCTTGCAAGGGCATATAGACTTTCATAAGCAATGGCCAAAGGGACTTTTCTAATCCAGCAGTCTTTCCAGAACCTACAGAGATTTCCACTTCCCACCTTGAAAGAGGTTCCCCATTTAAACAAGTGCTTAACTCTATGGAGGCCCTTCCAAAATTGAGATCCTCCAGTAGGTTTAGAATCAAAGAAATTCTTATCTTTCATGTATTTGGCTTTTAAGATTTTAAACCACAATGCATCGGGTTCTAAATGAATTTTCCAAATCCATTTAACCAGTAGACAATCATTCATAATCCTGGTATTTATTATGCCCATACCCCCTTGGTCCTTAGGTCTACTTACCATCTCAAATTTAGCCATATGATATTTGAATTTCCCATCAGCCCCTTGCCACAGGAAGTTGGATCTTACTCCATCCATCTTGGAGTGAACTCCTCCTTGGAGATCATAAAATCCCATGCAATATAATGGTATACTACTTAAGCATGAGTTAGATAAGATTTGCCTCCCCCCTGAAGCAATGTATTTGCCCTTCCATGGATCTAACCTTTTCAACATTTATCTGCCAGGAAGAAGAATTTTTCCATATTGAGGTGTTTATCACTAACTGGAATACCCAAATACTTTAAAGGTAATTCTCCTAGAATACAATTTAGCTTATTGGCCATTTCCAATTTTTCATTCTGAGGAACCCCAAACACAAAAACTTCACCTTTGTGGAAGTTGATTTTCAAGCCAGTCATCCACTCAAAGCAGTAGAGAATCAATTTTAGATTCCTAATGGAATTATCTGACCCATCAATCATAATAACCGTATCATTTGCGTATTGTATATGAGAAATCCCCCCTGGGATTAAATGATTTAGAACCCCTTTAATGTGCCCCTTCTCCACTGCCCTATCTATCATAACTGCCAAAACATCTGCTAAAATGTCAAACAAGAGGGGAGACAGAGGATCTCCCTGCCTTAGTCCCCTGAAGGTCTTAAAGTATGGGCTCCTCTCTCCATTAACATTTACACATACCAGTCCCCCTTGGACAGTCTTCATAACCCAATTTATCCATCTTTCTGGAAAAGCCCTGCCCTCTAGCACTTGTTCTAAGAAGGACCAATTAACACGGTCATAAGCCTTCTCAAAGTCAATTTTGAGAATTACTCCTTTTTCTTTTGATCGACTCAATTCATGCAAAGTATCATGCAGAACTATAACTCCTTCTAGGATATTCCTACCTTTAATGAAGCCAGTTTGGTTGTTTCCCACAATTCGCTAGCTATTGGTGTCAATCTGTCGGTTAGAGATTTGGTAAACCATTTGAAATCAACATTAAGCGAGACAAATGGGTCTAAATTGTTTGATACTATTGGCCTCTTTCACTTTTGGGACTAGAGTAATGACCCCATAGTTGAGTCTCCCGATATTCAGATTTCCTTCCCAAAAATCATCAAACATGGGAATAATCTCTCCTTTGATGGATTCCCAGAATTTTTGAAAAAACAGGACGCTAAACCCATTAGGCCCCGGGGCAGAGTTTGTTTTCATCCCCATTATGACTCCTTTTATCTCTTCTTCCATGAAAGGTCTAATAAGCTCTACTTGCTCCTCCCAGGAGACTTTAAAGCCCTCAGGCCAGAACCTATTTCCTAGTTTAAAAGTCGAATGCATACTATGTCCAAATAAGGATTTGTAGAATTGAACAATGTGTTGTGTTACTCTTTGTTGCCCAGAGAAAATTTCTCCCTCAGCTTCCAGGAACATAATGGTACTTTTTCTCCTCCTTCCATTAGCAAATTGGTGGAAGAAGTGGGTATTTGCATCCCCTTGCAAAATCCAATTCTTACCAGCTCTCTGTTTCCACTGAATCTCTTCTAATTTGTAAATGTTATCTAGCTCCTTTTCTAACAAAATTCTCTCTTCCCATTCTCCTACTTGTAAGAGACGCTTCTCAGCCACACAATCAATTACTTCCATTCTAGTGATCAATTTTTGTTTAATCTTATTCTGATCACCTATAATTCTCAGATGCCATCCCCTAAGATATTGTCTAAGGCTTTGTAGGCACCCTTGCCATCTATCTAGAGCACCTATCTCAAATCCACCCCTAAATCTTTCAAAGTCCCACTTCTCGAGACCATCTCAAAGGAGTTTGCATGGTGAAACCACTTGTTCTTGAAAGAAAAAATTTTTGGACCTGGAGGCTCCTTGCTCCCCTAAATCCAAAATAATAGGGCAATGATCTGATCCTACTCTAGCTTTGGTCCAAGCAAAGCACTTAGGATAATGGTTCTCCCAACTAGTAGAAGCTAAAATTCTATCTAGTTTGATTAAAGTAGGATCCTGCTGTTTATTGGACCATGTAAATTTTAGTCCACTAACAAAAATGTCTCTTAACATAAAAGTTCCAATGAAGTTGTTAAACAGATCCATGAGTTTTTGGTCTCCATGACCTTTGTTCCTATCATTGTTGCTTCTTATTAAATTGAAATCCCCCCCAAGGAGAACAGGTAAAGGTTCTGTAGAACAGAACTCATCCAACTCTTTAATAAACTCCCCGAGTGCTCATGATTGGCGGGACCATAGATGTTACATATCCAAAACCTATAATTGGAGCTTCTCACTCTAACTAGGATATTTAGAAAGTAGTTGGACGTTCTAATTTCTTCTATTTCTAAAATATACGTATTAACTCTTGTCATAATACCACCAGAATGTCCTCTAGAAGGGACCCACTCCCATTGGAACTCCTTAGTTCCTTCTAACTCTTTTAGTTCTCTGCTGTCAAAGGACTGTTTAATAGTCTCCTGTAAAGCTACCACATCTAGGTTATCCTGTATGATATGATTTCTGACCATATTCCTCCTATGGCTAGTACCCAGACCCCTAACATTCCAGAAAAGGATCTTCATTGATTAACTATATTAAGTGGTAAAATATTAGAGAACCCAGGTTCTATCTCTTCACCACCCCCTTGTGGATTGGGAGATAAGTCCCTATCTATATTAGAAATGACCTCCATGGCCAATTCTTCTCTCATTTCATCTGAATCAACAAAATCTTTGGCGACTTGTTTCTCCATGAAACATTTGTAGTTAGCCTCAGCAATTGCTGCCCTAGCTAGCTCTTCAGCCTTAAAGGCATCAAGATGTTCATTAATATTCTCAGATTCAATACCAAGATCTACTAAAACCTTATGCAGTGTGTCATTTGGTGTGTCATTCAGTATAGTAAAAGGATTATCATTTTTAGATGTACCTGGTCCTTCATCCTTGGCAGCTGCCCTGTTCATGGCTTTAAGTGTCATAGGAATGCCATCCCTTGGCACCCTATTGCTTGTCCTGGTGGCCACCACCACCTTTGATTTCTTCTTAGTTCTTGTCTTCTTGCTTTTGGATACCTTCCACCCCTTTTCCTCTTCAGTTGCTTCTATTTCAAAGTCCTGCATGGATAAATTATCCATTAGATCCTCACCTTCTAAGGGAAAGTCCCCAATACCAACTGGCTCCATGCCAAGTGGGTTGTCCCTATCATTAATCACCTTTCTGTTCACAGTTGGTGTCTTCATCTTTTCTGTATTCATACTCCCCATAATAGATTCCTCCTGTGTCAGTCCCTCCATGGGCTCCTGGCTGTTCCTTTCTTGATCTTCTGCTAGAACAAGCTTAGGCCATTTATCTTTCTGTATTAAGTAGGAGCCATCTCTGCCAGATACCAAGAACTGATTTTCATTTGGAACCAGATTTTCCTTCAGACCTGTTTCCTCCATATGCTCTTGATCCTTAGGGTAATCTTTGGATATTTCCACTTCTGGTATCTCTCCTTTTCGGGCCCGATGACATCCAATCATCCAGGTTAAGGACACCAGAGAGTGGGGTGTATAGTCGCAATAGGTGAGTTGAATCCTGCTTGTGCTTCCTTAGGAAAGTCAAGACCTTCCTCCATATGGTCTTCATCACCATTGTTTTCCCTTTCCATCCTACCCATTCTCTCAAATTTTCCCCCACTCTTTTTGCTATTTTCACCCTTGTGAAAATCTTCTTTCCTCCCCCTTTGGATTTGTCGAATCATCGATTTGTGTGGTCCTTTCCACGGAGGTGGAGGAGCTCCCCGACCTCCCCTTGGAGATTTCTCAACTTCGAATTTGAACATCCTTCCCTCCCTATTTAGGAAGAACTCAATCTCTCCATTAATTGCTTCGGGTTTCTACACCCGACTTGTACTGACGATTGCTTACGCTCGACCAGGCTTAGCTCATCAACCACTAGAGGCTCGCCACTAAGGCTGCAATCTCCTTGATCAGCTCAACCTCTCTAACCACTCCGGGAATATTATCAATTTTCATCGATTGTTTTGGAGCAGATCGAAGAAGCTTTCGGATTGATCTCGGTCTTCATCGTGGTTCGGTCGGGTTATAAAGTGACATCTTGAATTCAGATAATTTTGTGAAGGTATCAAAAGAACTCTTGTCGGGGGAATACCACAATGAATTCTTGAAGATCCATCCTTTCGACTTGAAAGTCCCAGCTCTCCCTTACAAAATGTTGAAGTTCCTTGTTGACTTTATCTTGGTGGCTTCCCCATCCAAGATAATCAAGATTCCTGTATTCTCGAACCTTCTTAATTGTGAACCTTCTTAATTGTGTCCTCTCGGGGATAACTACTTCAAAGAAAAGTATATCATCCAAAAGATGGAGGAAGAAGAAGACATCTCCCAAAACATCATCGAAGAGAGACAATAGAATCATCAAGTACCACCAATTGTGACCACCTTGATGTACCATGGGAGTAAAGAGCATAACTTGGAGTCTTGTTCGGAGGACTCTAAACACCAAATCCTCACCGAAAGGTAAGTCGGTAAGTTATCCATATTTAAAATTCTTGCATTGCATATTTTCTTTCCATATTATGTTTATCTTTTTAATATCATATATACGCATTTAAAAACAACAAGAATATTTTGTCTTTTATCTTTTATCTTTTTGTGAAAATCTTTAAGCCCCATGCTAATTTTCCTAAGGCTAACACCTTTAGGCTATCTGCTGTGGTGGCATAAAAATAAAATAAAGATGCATAAGTACTTACACAAAGTTATACTTTATTTTTAGCATATAAAAATAAAATAATTTTTTTTTGCAAAATAAAAATTATAAAAATAATCCCAGGCAACCTAAGTAAGGTGGTTTATTTCTAATGCTTAATCAAGTTCCACTAGCTTTGTTGTCTATTTTGAGATTAACAGATTTCAAGAGGAGAAGAGATATGTCAAGCATAACACTTGATACCTCAACTTCTACATCATTGAAGATTACACTCCAATCTAGCTTGGGGGAGTGCAACCCTCGATTATCCAGATAAGTATCCTACTATCTATCTATTATTATTAGCTAAATATTTTGTTTGTTAAAAGTTTATGTTTGTCAAGAATCTAGTTATATATAGTTTATACGAGTCTTTTGTTTGAGTGAGAATAAAGGATCAAGAGAGAGTGCACACTAAAGTTTACTTTGCTCAACTAAAAGGAACCTAAAATTTGTCAACAAGGAGATGATGAATAGTTGCTCCGTTGTTTATGCTTTTCTAGTACCTAGCTTTCAAGCTTGATTTCTCTCAAAGCTCCATTTGCAAAATTAATATTTACCTTTGAAACTTGAAACATATGAGTTGCAAATGCTTGCTCTAAAGTCTAGGTAATTGATTGATATGATATATGATAGTTCGATTTGCTATTTGATCTTACTCCTAGTGACACTAGATTTACGGAGATTTATATTTCGAAAATTGAAAATGCACATGATAAGTTCCTGTATGACAAGAGTGTGAACCTCCTACCACAGCCATATATACATGGTACTTAGAATAGGAAAAACCTTTTGAAAAAAATATATATATATATATAGGTCGCTTGCTTTGTATTGAGTTAGTTCAATCTTTGTCGATCTTTAGAAACTTGTCATGCTGATCATGTACACTTCACTCACTCCACTCACTTCATTTCACTATCATCCACTCACTCTAGCCAACAAAAATGTTCTACTCCTATTAGGAGAGAGCAACCAAAAAGATTTACTATACCCATCCACCCATTCATTGCTAGCCAATATCTTACAAAAAGCTCCATATCATTTATACCTCTCAAAAGTTATTGCAAAAAGAGATCTGGGTTGTATATCTTTAGAAGAAAGGGAGATGAAAAATGGACAAAAGTCCTACGGGCGAGTAGAGCCTACCTCCCTAAAGAAAAGAGATGAATAATAAACAAGTGTTCGAGGGCGAGTAGAGCCCACATCTCTAAATAAAGATGAATAATGAGCAAGTGCTCGAGGGTCAAGAGAACCCACATCTTTATAAGAGAGGAAATAATGGACACAAGTCCGAGGGCCAGCAGAGTCCACCTCTCTTGTATAAAAAAAAGAGAAAGAAAGAAAAGAAAAGAAAGAGATACAACCCGGGTTCTCTACAAAAGGTTTAAAGAGAGAAGAATTCCTAAAAAGGAGCAAAAGTAAGATTTCCCATCATCTATTCTATTCTATACTTATTTCATATTTATATTCTATCCACCATACACATGCACTACTTGATCGGTGTGACTTGTATCTTTGGATCCATTGCTTGAATTTTCGATATATGCTTAGTAAAAAAATTATTTTATTTTTCTCCTACCTATGAGCTCCACATATATAAGCCTTAGATATTAGGTGAGAGAGAGAAAGGCATAGTATACTAATGCCTTAGTTAAAAAATGTTATATATGAGAGTAAGGCAAATATTATATTATTGCCTAAAGAAAGGATCCACAAATACCACAAATGAGAGAGAGTCATACTGAGGAACTTTGAGTTTTATTTGAAAATCAGCAAAAACTCCAGAAGGATAGTTGATCAAAAGAGTTTGAGATTTAGTGCTTGACTTGACTATTCTATCTTTCAATTACCCAAGATTGCAGAAAGAAAGATATAAAGCTCCAAAAGGTAAGAGGTAATTGAATAATTAAAATTTAAAAAAGTTTATCTATATCCGGAGAGAAATTTTGTTTGAAAGCATGTGTACTTTAAAGGTGTGATAGCGTTGCGGCAACTCCCGATCCAAGCAAGTAGTTTATATTTTGTGTCTTGCTAAGAGACTAGCAAGAGGTAAGCTTGGGGGAGCTTGTTGACACCTCTTAAAGCATAAAAATACAAGTTTAAAAACATGAATTAAGGGCTAAAGTCAAAGACCAAACATAAGTCTAGGGGTCTAACTAATATAATTCCACGAGTTTTGGTATTCTGTGACTTTATAGGGACCTAATAGGTAAATGCAGAGAATAATGGAGAAAGTTCCAGAATATGCAAGGCCTATGAAGACCAGACTTATCCGTGAATCAAATCAACCCGAAAAGTGGACTAAAACATTCTAGAAGACACCAGGAGGACAGGAGAAGAAACGGGAAGCCGAGGGTGGCACGCCCGACTGGCGCCCGCCGCCTCCACCCGGGGCGGCCGCCGGTAGGGCCCTCCTCTCGGCCTCACATTTTTATGTCGGTTCACTACCGACATTGAGGTTGTATCTATACCGTTGCCAAGGTCGGTTTGATCCAAGGGTTGACGTTCATCGCCAAGTACTATATAAGAAGACCAGCTGACCCTGAGGCTCATAACAATTTCATTATCATACTCATACCATCAAGTCCGGCCAAGTCTAGACCTAAGCCCTAGTTCATACTAGAAGTAATTAGCTACCTAACTAGTTCTAGTTGAAGATCAAGTTCATCTTGAGTTCCCGATTAGTCAAGAAGTAGCAAGGATCGTTCTTGAGACTTCTCTCTTGTATTCAATCTGTAAGTACTCTTATATTTAGAATACAATTGTTATGGCTTTGATCTTTATAATTGTTATATTCTTATTGATATGTGTTTATGCTTGCTATGATTATATATTTAGTTTAGTGAGATTGCTTTATATTTTATGCATGGAATTTTATAGCATCCATATAGATGATCACTATGTGGGTGATAAGCAATGTGTAAACGTGGTGTTTATACAACGTTTATCCGCAATTGCACCCTACATTCCGGCCGTGTGGTAGATCGGGGGTGACAGACCTGTTGAGTCCTTTTGTAGTCCACCCTCCGAATGTAGTGGCACGTCGAGTTATAATTACGGTGATGGATAAGTTTTGTCCTTATTTGTCATTGGTAATGCTTGCCATGTGTAGAAGTAATCCAACCTTGCCATGATAGCTAGATGTATTGCACTAATTGTAGTATTAATTCATTGCCATGTATGATTAGGGATATCTTAGGAATATTCATTCTAGTCTAATTTATAACATGCTAATTGCTTGTATGTTTCTAGTAAGCTTAATGATCTTAGACTTGGGTATTTATCAATTATATTATATTTATCTTTATCCCGTGACTTATCTGTTGAGTAATGTTAGATGCATATGGTTACTCTCGCATTATAATCTTTGTAAAGAGGATGATCTCATAGCTAAACCACTATATATAAACCTTTAGACATCCTTTTCTCTCTACCTTTCCATAGACTCCCTTCCCTGTGGAAAATATAAATACGATACCTGGATTACTCCCGGTGAAGTGCTACAATTGGTGTTTCTATCTGTGCGCTTGCAGATATCATGTTCATTCTTTTATCAAGGCCAATCAAGAATACCATGCCCCGCATTTCTTAGCGTTATTGCTAGGGTGACAGACTAGTGAATAGGTAATGCCTAGAAATGAGTGGTATACCTTGAGTACATATCCTAGTGAGATTAACTCCACTATGGATAGTGTTACTATGATACAACCACTACTAACACCGCCTAACTCCGTTTTGTTGGATCATGAGGTTAATCCCATATCCAAGCTAACATGATTAGATAGATATCCCATATATATTTCTTTTCGCCTTCCTAATTGGGATCGTGTAAGAAATATCAACAAGCATTTCTTGTGCCGTTCTTCGGGGAAGGCGTAGTCTATTTAGAGAAAATAAATTTTATCTTGGCTTTGTTTTTCAAAACTTTCCTAGTTTGGGAGATCATAGTCAATCCTTCTATTTTGAAAACATATTTTCAAAACTTCAAAAGTTTTTCTAGAACTTCTTTCCGCTATCTCTAGTTTGGGAGGGTTTTAGCCAAAACTTAGACGGTGTTATTCCTATTAAGTTGGTATTGTTTCCGACTTACTAGTTAGAAAGGGTGCTAGCCAAAAATCCTATAAACACATCATATAAGGAAATAAGAGAGATCCCTTTACACCACCTAATGCATTGAGAACCCATTATCACATACTCAAACAGGTTTACCCCTGTTCTCTATTTTGTTTTATCTTATGCAGGGAGAAATATATGTATGAGAAATAATCTTCCGGATAATTTTGTTGACGATCCCGAGAAATTAATCAAGCGGGGCCAAGGCAAAACTCGGACAAACCCCAAAGACATACATTATCATCATCATCATCATCATCCTCTCGAGACACCAAGACCTACTGAATCGGAAGTTAATCAAGTTACTAAAGACTTGACATCTCAATTTGAAGCTATGGCAACCAAGACATTTCGTGAATTTTCAGGCTCCTACCACGGAAAACATTCTTGACATTTCGTGAATTTTCAGCTCCTACCACGGAAAACATTCTTGTTGGTCCGAAGGTAGAAGTTGGAGACAAAGGCTTTGAGCTTAAGCCAGGGCTCATCAATATGGTGCAAGCAAGTCAATTTTGTGGAAAGGCACATGAAGATGCAAGTGCTCATCTTCAACACTTTACGGAGATATGCGGTACATTTTCTATGAAGGAAGTATCCTCAGATGCAATATTGCTCCGCCTCTTTCCATTCTCACTTTTGGGAAGGGCCAAGCAATGGTTTTATGCTACAAAAGATAAGAATAAAACATGGGATATATGTTCCACAGCCTTTCTTGCAAAGTTCTTTCCTGTGGGGAAGACAAATGCCTTAAGGGGGAAGATATCAAATTTTCAACAACAGCATGATGAATCAGTCCCTGAAGCATGGGAGCGTTTTCAAGAATATATTTCAGAATGTCCACACCATGGGATGGAAAAATGGCACATTAATGCAGACTTTCTATCATGGGCTCATTCAGTGCTCGTGAAACTATGGATCTTTGCACCTGGTGGTGCTTTCTTATCACTTACACTAACTAATGCCACAGAACTTGTGGAAGATGGCTTCCAACTAAGGTTGGAGTGAAGAACGTCAAACTCGCAAGAGGGAAATGCATCGCCTAAAAGAAGTAGATATGCTATCTCGCTAAAATGGACCTTATCATGAAGAATTTTGGAGGATAGAGATCCTCAACCCGCAGCAGATCATGCAAATTCAAGACTCACATATGACATGTGAAGAATGTGGAAACTTAGGCCACACCGAAGGAATTGCTTGAGAGATCCCGGAGGACATCAACTTCATCAATAATAATAATAATAATTTTCATCCTCAACGAGAATCAAGGTTGGAACCCACAAAGGCCCAACTATCAAGGTAACTATCAAGGAAATTACCAAGGTAACAATCCAGGTAACAATTTTAATACTTATCAACCTTCTTTAAGAGATCTTGTTGTTAACCAAGGTAAGACCATGGAGAATCTGTCAAGAAAGATAGCAACTAATGATAAAGCTCTTGAGCTTATCAATACTCGTTTAAAAAGCTTTTCTTCGACTATAAAGAATCGCACTACTAACACCGCCCAACTCCGTTTTGTTGGATCATGAGGTTAATCCCATATCCAAGCTAACATGATTAGATAGATATCCCATATATATTTCTTTCGCCTTCCTAATTAGGATCGTGTAAGAAATATCAACAAGCATTTCTTGCGCCGTTACCGGGGAAGGCGTAGTCTATTTAGAGAAAATAAATTTTATCTTGGCTTTGTTTTTCAAAACTTTCCTAGTTTGGGAGATCATAGTCAATCCTTCTATTTTGAAAACATATTTTCAAAACTTCAAAAGTTTTTCTAGAACTTCTTTCCAGCTATCTCTAGTTTGGGAGGGTTTTAGCTAAAAGAGGGGAATGCATCAGCTAAAAGAAGTAGATATGCTATCTGCTAAAATGGACCTTATCATGAAGAAGCTGGAGGATAGGGATCCTCAACCTAGAGTAGTCATGCAAATTCAAGACTCACATATGACATGTGAAGAATGTGGAAACTTAGGCCACACCGGAAGGAATTGCCTGAGAGATCCCGGAGGACATCAACTTCATCAATAATAATAATAATAATTTTCATCCTCAGAATCAAGGTTGGAACCCACAAAGGCCCAACTATCAAGGTAACTATCAAGGAAATTACCAAGGTAACAATCCGGGTAACAATTTTAATACTTATCAACCTTCTTTAAGAGATCTTGTTGTTAACCAAGGTAAGACCATGGAGAATCTGTCAAGAAAGATAGCAACTAATGATAAAGCTCTTGAGCTTATCAATACTCGTTTAGAAAGCACTATGTAAAAAGGCTAATAACCGCCGGTGAGCCAGAGACGCCACTAATAACGTGCGTCAGTCTTCGTCATATTGCTTCGCGTGGTTTGGGCGGCGCATTAGGTGTCGAGGCGGTCCCACCCGACCAAACAGCGTCTGAAATAAGGGTAATTATAGACGCCGCATATAACCGAAGGCGTCTGCATTTTCCCGTTCGGGCGGCGTTTCCGTTCTTCGGATACGCCACGGGTGACGGATGACGCCTTTTTCAAACCAAGTGTGCGCAAGATTCACCATATCTTAGACGCGTGTTTAGGCAATGACGCATTCTTGGAGCCGGTCGTGCGTGGATACGAACACTAATCCGAGCGCGGCGTGTTCGTGTGCGGACACTCTTTGGTACCACCCGTGCATGCGATTGCGAGTGTTACGAACACGCGTCTCTTCGCGAGCGCTTGGAATATACGGAAAGTGCGTAGCGGTCACTAGTATTCTGATCGTGCGTTTAGATTCGCACGCGTTTTACCGAAAGGCGTCCCTGCGTATCCCGTCACCGTTACGGCGGCGCGAATTTCAGACGCGTCGTACGAAGGCGTCCCTGCGTATCCGTACCGTTCTCGACGCAGCGCGGCGAATTTCAGACGCGTTTAGTCAAGCGGTAGCGTCTATGCGCTTCAAACTATTGCGGACATTGGCCGTAAAAGGCGGGTGGCGGGTGCATCGTGTCCGTAACTTCGCCGCGGCGTCTGATCGTAGCGTTTTGTTAGAGACGATTTGTATCGCAGGTGTGCGTGATACACGATGCATTTTCACGGACGCGTGGTAGTGTAAGAGCGTGCGAGTCGGCAGGTGTACGAGCGTTCGGAAATATTGTAGACGGCGTGTCAATATCGCGGGAGGCGGCAGCGGTACAGGGCTCAGAATCTATCCGTCCATTACGATCGCACGTTTGACGAGACGGTTTATAGCAACAGGTGTCCGTACATATACGGATTGTTCTGACGATTGGACGTATGCCCGTCGATCCCGGACGTTTGTAAAGGAGTCTGGCGATTGGTAGTGGTATGTGTCGGTAACTAGAGTATCTCACCTACAGACATTGGATAAAGACAAAAAGTTCTATATATAATACATTACCCAAAGCCGAATGTTCTTTTTACAAAGACACATTACTTACGATTTATGGTACATTAGCATTCGTAAGGAAGTCATAACCATGCTTGATCCGAACCCGATTAGCAATCTCAAAGGAGGGAAGGCATCTATCTTTGGCGAAGTTAATCTGATTCGGCCGACAACCGAAAGTCCCCCCCCATCGGTGGTGATCGATGGAGTCGCCGTCCCTTCTTTGGCTGCTTCTTACGCTTCTTCTTCTTCGACGAGGAATGCATTGGTAGAACCACCGACGGTAGAGTATCCCGCCCGAGGGGAGACACTCTGGGTTCGCCAGATTCTTGTACTCGTTAACATCAAGAGAAGGCACAATAAGTTGTAAGTCTCGTGGATTGAGAGGCGGACCCCGCAGTCAACTTCAAGGCGTTCGCGTCCTTGCCTATGGCCGCCCAAAGTGAACACATGGCCCTCATCTTGAAGAAAGTGGTTCAAAACCAGGGTAACCGGCCCCACTGGTGCACTTGATATACAAAGGCATCGATACCAAAAACACACCAGAATAGCGAGATCCCGAATGCGTTTTGCCAAACTCGTTGGGAGGAAGAATCAACCACTCCGAAGTCGAGGCCAACGAGCATACGGCGCCGACGCGTGGTGATTGACACGCCGCGTACCCTGCATGAATTTGGCCGGGGGGCGCATCCGGTTTTGAACGGGCCTCCGCTTCACTCCGGCAGGCCGGCCTTCCTTTGGGCCTGAATTTGGACTGGATGTTAGGCCCGTTCTCTTGTGGTACAACGAAGCCGGGCCGTTTCCCGCGAACGATGGATGTCGGCATGCGTGTGTAAGTGGCGCCTTCGTCTCGCACGCCGCCACGTTCGTTGGATTCTGGCGCGTATGTGGTACCATGTGTCATAACTATAGTATGCGTTTGTAAGCGTGCAGGTTAGGGTTACGTTAGCGGCGATTCTTTAGTACGTGCGTCGTACCTTGTAACGTGCGTTCGGGTTAGCCGCTTTCGGGTTCTTTGCGGATATATATAAATAAGGCGTTCTTCGCCACACACTTGAGCACCGTCTCTCGGCGGTGGCGGCACACCGCGAGGGGGCAGCGGAGGAGCGCGGCGCGGGGGACGGACGGCTGCGTTGGTGTGTGCTCCGCCATATCGAGTCAGAAGTACTCGCGGCGTGCTTAGAGCTCTCCTCCCTTTGTCACCGCGTTCCTCTCAGGCGTATTATATTGGTGCTCGTGCGTTTGAGGCGGCAGCGCAAGAAGAAGGTCGTACGCGTGCTCGGCCGCCATCTTCGTGTCGAGGCGTGCTAGCTCCGCCCGCCCTGCAGGGATTTCGCCGGTGGCGGGCCGTGCTCGCCCGCCTCTGCGAGGGGTCACCGTACGGTGGTCGGCCGATCTCGAACTGTTGGTGAGCAAACCTAGCTACGAGATGCTTCTAATTAAAATACAATAGTGCTTCGCATCGATTAATGCATAATGGCTGAGATAGAATTAAAGCATCTAGTTGTTGGCAACAATATCTTGACTTAAATTGGTGAGGATTTCTTTCATTATATTTCCACCATGCTTAATTTTATAGGCGATGGGGGATCGAAGCCCCTTTGGATGTACGGGGGTGAGACGCGATAGTCGTGAGTACATAGATTGGTTGCAATCTTTCCTAGCTGGCGCGCGGAGGGCGATATGCTTGAGACCCGGATGCCGGGTTTGTGGTGCCCATGTGTGGACTGCATGAACCGGATGCAATACTCGAGTTCGTTTCTGAGTCCATGCCCACTTAATCCTTTGAGGTTTCATGGCTGGGTACACAAGTTGGAACAAGCATGGAGAAGGTGTCAACGACGGAGAACAAGCGCAGGTTCCTAAAAGTGGTGCCGGTGGCGAGGAAGAAGCGACATTTGAGGATGAGGACATAATTACTGATGATGAAGTAGCGAGAGCTTCTTTGCGAGCCCCTGTCTCTCTCTTGTTGAGGACATGGACAAGTTGCTACGTGATGGCATGGGCTACGATGAATACACTGCTGAAGAGTTGAAGAAATTTGGAACGACTCTCGAAAGATATGAGGACACCACTCTCTTCGCCTAGCGTAAAGAGTTTTTTCCAAGCTATCGGTACACTAAAGCTTCTCCAACTCAAGGCGTAGAACCATTGGACCGACAAGAGCTTTAGACAATTGCTATGGGTGATTGGGGATATGCTTCCCCCGAGAATGTGTTGCCAAAGGCGACATATGAGGCCAAAAAGATCGTTTGTCCACTTTGGGATTGAAGTTCGAGAAAATTCATGCTTGCATGTATGACTGCATCTGTTAGGGGTGACTATGCGAGATCTTGCTTTGCATGCCCCAAGTGTAAAACCTCTCGTTACAAACGAACAACCGATGATGGTGAAGAAGGCGGGGAGGTGCGCCGTAAAGTTCCTCGGAAGGTTGCATGGTACTTTCCAATAATTCCTCGCGCTAAAACGCGTCTTTTGCAACCCTCGAGGACGCACGATCGATGACATGGCACTCGGATGGCCGGAAGCGTGATGATTATATACGAGAATTGAAGCGTATAATATTAGGGCCTTGCTGATTTCCGTGTGACTGAAATTTTCAAATCTGTTCGACGCGACGAAGCTTTTTTTTTAGATAATGGATGAAAAACAACCGGGCGTCTACATCCGAGGATGTACACGGCCGATTATTACAAGTCTTGGATAAAAGGTAGAGCAAAACAAGTATCTAAACCGAGATAAAGAGAACTAAAGCAAATGATAAATGTGTTTCCACCCTCTATAGGGCAACTCCAAAGTAAACACTTCTAGTTTTACGCTAATTAGCGAGAGTGTGTTTTTGTCTTGTTCATCACGCCGCAAATGGGCTCGATCTGTGACCAATAGGCTCATCGAAAATTACCCGACAACAAGAAAACTTTCATTTTGTTAAAGATAATATCGTTTCGACGGCGCCAAATGGCCCAAATATAGGCTGTGACGCCAACCCAAATCAAGTTTCTAATCCTTTTATTCGATTAGTAGGCCATGTACCAAACATATGGCTTATGTAGATCTAGGCCGGTTTAGGCCAAGTAGCATAAAAGATGATCCTCCATACCGTTTTCGAATACGGACAATCTAGGAATAGGTGTTGGATGGTCTCATTCATATTACAACCAACACATTTACGGCTTCCTTTCGTTTTGCCTAGTGAGGAAAGGCGATAATTCTGCTGCTTATTTTCTTCATAGATGAATACACATGCGCAAGAACAACGGACCGCTACGTCGAGTACTACTACTATCTTGTCTTACAAAAATTTTCCTATTAAACGAAATTTGCTAAATTACGGTTTGTTTATATTCTTCTATTCTGAACTACTTCCCTCTTCGGTTTGTAAGTCGCTTTGACTTTTTGGTACATCCATTTAGCTATGTATCTAGATGCAATAATATGCACGGATACATAGCAAAATGGGCGAACCAAAAACGTCAAAGCGACAATTTGGAAACGGAGGGAGTGCAATTTTTGTGATCATCGTGCCTCGTGGATTGCGTAGTCCTCATAGGCGCCTATTATAGATTTGAAGCGTATAATATTAGGGCCTTGCTAATTTCTGGTGACTGAAATTTTCAAATCTGTCAGCGGCGTAGCTACTTCAAGTGATTTCGGGCATCAACGCGTCATCCGGTGTCGCTGAATTTTTCATTCGCCGGGTAGTGAGGAAAGGTGATAATTCGGCCGCTTATTTTCTTCATAGATGAATACACAAGCTTGAGAACAACGGCTGGCGTGTCGAGTACTACTACTATCTTGTCTTATAAAAATTTTCCTACTAAGCGAATTTGCTAAATTACGGTTTGTTTATATTCTTCTATTCCTTTACTACTTCCTCGCTTCGGTTTGTAAAGTCGCTTTGACTTTTTTGGTACATCCATTTAGCTATGTATCTAGATACAATAATATGCACGGATACATAGCGAAATGGGACGAACCAAAAACGTCAAAGCGACTTACAATTTGGAAACGGAGGGAGTACAATTTTTGTTTGTGCCTCGTGGATTGTGTAGTCCTCCACAGATTTTGCCTATTACAGAATTGAAGCGTATAATATTAGGGCCTTGCTGATTTCGGTGGTTGAAATTTTCAAATCTGTTCGGGCGCGAAGCTTTTTTTAGATAATGGATGAGAAAAACAACCGGCCTCTACATCCGAGGATGTACCACGACCCGATTATTACAAGTCTTGGATAAAAGGTAGAGCAAAACAAGTATCTAAAACAGATAAAGAGAACTAAAGCAAATGATAAATGTGCTTCCACCCTCTATAGGGTAACTCCAAAGTAAACACTTCTAGTTTTTACGCTAATTAGCGAGAGTGTGTTCTTGTCTTGTTCATCACGCTACAAATGGGCTCGATACATCGAGCCAATAGGCTCATCGAAAATTACCAACCGACAACGAGAAAACTTTAATTTTGTTAAAGATAATATCGTTTCGACGGCGCTAAATATTGACATATAGGCGTGACGCCAACCCAAATCAAGTTTCTAATCCTTTTATATTCGATTAGTAGGCCATGTACCAAACATATGGCTTATGTAGATCTAGGCTGGTTTAGGCCGATAGCATAAAAGATGATCCTCCATCTTTTTTTTTGAATACGGACAATCTAGGAATAGGTGTTGGATGGTCTCCTTTATATTACAACCAACACATTTCGGCTTCCTTTCTAGTTTTTACGTCATTTTATTTGTTCTCGCCTCGGTGGTTTGTTTAGTCCTCATTAGAAAGCCTATTACAGAATTGAACTGTATAATTTTATCCTCACATGGATATTTTCGGTTGTAGATACTTGAACTTGACACCGAGTGTTACTATAATGTTGTTATCTGTGTGGTTTTGTCATAGGAAACTGCAACTACTGCTGGTTATTTTATTTATAGGGATGAATATACGTGCTCAAGATAGAACAATGACTGCACCTTTTCCTCACCCCTAGAACTGCCGGTGAAGCTTTGTCGTGTGTGCTGGATGTTGACGACGCTCGAAAATGGTAAGCTGCAGCTATGTGATATACAAACCCTACTTATTGTTAGCTTTTTCCTTAGTGCTAGCTGTTGACTTCTCTGTGTAACCTAAATCTGTTTGATGTAGGTGTCTGTTGGCACATTTACAACATCATCCGGCAAACGAAATAACTTATTCTCTAGAGGATGGTCGGAGAGCTACATATGAAGAGACAGAGCAAGAGATAGATGATGGTACCACGGGGAGAGAGATGATGGTACCACGGGGGACGTTCGGGATTTTTTCTTGGAGAGGGCAGCCATCGGCTTTTCGTGAGAAAGCGGAGGGTCGGGACACACACAAGGTGGCCGAAGGCAAGATAGTTGTCACGGCGCTCAAGCCGAACGGGTTTCCCCCGAGAAGGTGGCCATGCTAAGAATGAAGAGACTTGCGTGGTCGATTGCTAGACAAAAGGTCCCCTTGCTCACATATTCGAGTCTCTTCCTTAAGCGGCGCAACAAAGGAATTGTTATTTGAGGACGTGTCGAATTCATTGGAGTTTGTAGGCAACTTAAGGCCCATAGCATGTAAGAAAGCTGTGGCGGTTAGTAGGCAAAAGTTTTAGGACCTTCAAAAGCAATCTAGTGCAGAATTACGTCATGAAGGGGTTGGATGCTGTTGACACTTGTTAATGCATACTTTTAATTGTCAATTAAACATGGAAAAGGACTAAAATATAATTAGACAACCTTATTAGGGGTTTATACTAATGATTTCCATGAGTTTTGGTAAAGTTGTGATTTGCAGGGACTTAACAGAAAAACGGTAGAAATCGTAACGCAATCCAACTCGAAGCAAGACTAGAAGGCTCGGAATACACCCGGCGTGAACGAAACTTGACAGAAGAAAACATCATCTAGAAGACTCCGGAAGCCACGACGCATCGCGGGCCCAGTGGAGCCCACCACGGGCCGATCGCCCAATAATCGGGCCGATCGGCCTCGGCTTGGCCCCCAAGTCGTCCCTTTTTCGAACGTTCCTCCACCGCCTCTAAGACGCAATCTAATCCGGTCGTTTGATGTCGGTTTGATCCGAGGGCGTCGGTTAAGCACGAGATGCATGAAGGTTAATACCACATTGCTGCTTGAAGCCGAAGAGACATAAGAAGACCCATATATATAGACCCCCAGGCCCCTGGATTCAATCAATCTCAGTTCAATCTTCAATTCAATCAGATCATCAACGACGACAAGAGATAGAAGCTCTAGATTAGAATTAGATTGAGAGTTAGTTTTGCAAGTTGAGAGAATTAGAGTGCGGTTGAGGCGGAGTAGAAGGAAGGCCGGAGGCATCGGCGCCTCCATCTTCTTCTTCCTCTGGGTTGGCGCCTCCATCATCGTCTCCCCGAGGCTGATGCCATTGGAGCACGACTACGAGATCTTGTGGATTGTTTGAATTCCATTCGAGTAAGTGATATTGTCTCTATTGTTCTTAAGGTTCGTATTTCTTTGATAAGATTACTTTGATTCCTGTCGCTCTTGAATTAAAGTTGTTAGATTAATGTAGCGTGGTGCTTAGATTGACTAGCTTATTACGAATACCTTCTATAGGCAGGGGTGAAGACACTTGTTAAGGCTGATCGTAGTGGTGGCAAAGCACTATTGAGTCCTTTGTTACGCCTTTGCCCCGTTTATAGAAATCGTAGGAGACCTGCGTTGTTAGCGTAGAATCCCTTTATTAAGAGTTTCTTCATGACAACCCCTCTTAAGAACAATGTGCAAATGATTTCTTTGGAAGTGAGAACAAGACCTTCCTACTAGAACTCCTTATCTTTATTATCTATCTAGTTTTATTAAACCACTCGAGGGGGATCGAGTAGTAAATCTCAAGAAACCCTTCTCTACGTTCTCCCTGTGGATTCGATATTTAAAACCCATCACCCCGGGTGAAGTGCTCACCGGTATCCGTGCGCTTGCGGATTATCCATCATAATATTCCTGTAGGCTTAGCAAATACCAACAAGCATTTCTGGCGCCGTTGCCGGGGAGAACGGTTTAGAGATTTCTTGAGTATACTTTTATCTTTTCTTTTTAGTTTAAATTCTTATCCTTTTCTTTATCATGGATACTATGTCCATTAAAGATTTTTCGGCACCTACGGAGCTTAGCCTTAGGCCTATACCATCATCCAAACCAATTCTATCCGAGGCCTATGAGCTACGCCCTTGAGTTAATAGAGATGGTCCAAACCAACACTTTCTTAGGAATAGAAGACGAAGACCCTTATCATCATCTCCAACAATTTGAGCAAACATGTGACTGCCTTCATATAGAGGGTATGTCCGACGAGACTATCCGTTGGAAGCTCTTTCCATTCACTTTGAAAGGAAAAGCTCGCCAATGGTATGTGAACCAAGGAGAAAAAGAAAGGCGATTGGGAAATTCTCCGTGCAGATTTACGCACGGACTTTTACCCCGTTTCTAAAGTAGTCAACCTTAGAACCCGGATCATATCTTTCAAACGGGAAGATAGTGAGTCGTTGAGTTCATCACGGGAACGTTTTGAACTTCTTTGCAAGTCCGGACCAGATCTAGGCCTTCAAGACCACATTTTACTTCAACATTTCTATATTGGTCTTAATAAAGAATCTAGAGCCTATTTGAATACCTCCTCACATGGATCTTTCATCCATCTTACATCTAGTGAAGCTAGAACCATCTTAGACAATATTCTAGCCAGCACCAATGATGATCCAAAGAGAAGAGAAATCTTTAGAAGAAGAAATTCGAGAAATAGCTACACAGAACCTATGCGAGAATCATTTCAACCCCGTAGCTACTGAGAATCATCAAAGGAAAAACATTCTTTTTCGATTTTATGAATGATATCGAGGATGATTTATTTTTCGATTTTGGAAACACCTCGAATTATCATCAAGAGAAGAAATCCCGAAAACGCAAATTATCTTCACAAGAAGAAATTGATCACGTTGAGCAATACTTCTCAAGACAAAACACTAGGAGGCTTGCATCTATCATGAGTGCGAGAATGGTTAGAAGAATCGAACTTTCTTTCGATGTGATTCGTTTGGAATCACCTTCTATACCAATTCAATGCATAATTAATGCAATCACTTATGATACACTTTATAACTTGGTCGTAGGAATTAATATAATGGCTTTATCCTTTTTTGAGCAATTTAGCAAGAACATGCCATTATCTCCTACTACTAAGTTATTAAAGCACTCCTCTGGGCAAATTGTCCAAAGTTCGGGGAATTCTTTACACACTACCTATTCGGGTAAACGACATGTTAATCAACCCGAGCTTTTATATCTTTGACATTAAGGAGTTTGACTTTTTAATAGGCCATCCGTTAGAAAGACTCCTTAAAGAAGGACACACGGGAAAACTAGACATTTGTCTAGGCAAAGATAAATTTCCTTACACTTTCGCACATTCAATTCATGCGAGACCGAACCCGGTCGAACCGGACCCAATGGAAGAGGTGAAAGAAGCATCTATAGAACATTTCGTAGAATCCAATCAAGAAGATGTAACTGAATTCTTCATCGAGGAAGAGGAAGAAAATCCAAGCGAATCCGAACCTCTCGATGAATTCGAGGAAACCTCGAGACCTCCCATTGAACTTAAATCTTTACCACCTGGTCTTAGATATGCCTTTACTGCATAATGATCACGAGTCCCCTGTGATCATTAATGATAAACTCACTCGGGAAGAGACTTACGGGTTAATGACTATCTTAGAACAACATCGTTCGGCCTTCGGCTACTCACTCCCATGATCTAAAGGGCATCGGTCACGCCCTTTGCACACATCGTATACCTACGGATCCCGATGTTCCACCATCTAGAGAGCCTCAACGCGAGACTTAATAATGCGATGAAAGATGTAGTAAAGAAAGAAGTTCTAAAACTTACGCACCTTAGGGATTATATATCTGTGCCACATAGCGAGTGGGTAAGCCTGTGCAAGTTTGCCTAAAAAGGGAGGCATGTAGTTAAAAATGAGAAGAACGAATTAATTCCTCGAGAACTGTCATCCTTTGGTTGGCGTATGTGCATAGACTATAGAAAATTAAATAAAGCCACAAAAGAAAGATCACTTTCCCTTTGCCCTTCATTGATGAAATGTTAGAACGGTTGGCAAACCACTCTTTCTTTTGTTTTCTCGATGGATATTCGGGGTATCACCAAATCCCAATCCATCCCGGTGATCAAAGCAAAACCACTTTTACATGTCCATATGGAACTTATGCATATCGTAGAATGTCTTTTGGATTATGTAATGCTCAGCTTCTTTTCAAAGATGCATGATGTCTATATTTTTCGATATGATTGAAGAGGTTATGGAAGTCTTTATGGATGATTTTTACGTTTATGGAAAAACTTTTGATGATTGTCTAGAAAACTTAGATAAGGTTTTGCAAAGATGCGAAGAAAAGCACTTAGTCCTTAATTGGGAAAAATGTCATTTTATGGTTAGAGAAGGAATAGTGCTAGGCCATCTAGTTTTACGAAAGAGGAATAGAGGTAGGCCAGAGCTAAAATAGAAGTAATTGAGCGACTACCTCCACTTGTGAATATTAAAGGAATAAGAAGTTTTCTTGGCCATCTTTGGTTTTTATAGAAGGTTCATAAAGAATTTTTCTCATATTGCTAGACCTCTTACAAACTTGTTAGCTAAGGATGTTCCTTTTGATTTTGATGATGCTTGTCTTAAATCTTTTGAAACTTCGAAAAATGCTCTTATTTACGCACCCATTATTCAACCCCAGATTGGTCTTTACCTTTTTGAAATTATGTGTGATGCAAGTGATTATGCTCTGAAGGGCTGTTTTGGGACGGACAAAAGACAAGAAACATCATGCTATTGCTTATGCTAGTAAAACTTTAACTGGACCTCAACTTAATTATGCCACAAGCGAAAAAGAGTTATTAGCTGTTGTTTATGCTATCGACAAGTTTAGATCTTACTTGGTAGGAGCAAAAGTTATTGTTTACTTGATCATCTTTGCTCTTAAATATTTGCTCACTAAGAAAGATGCTAAACCAAGATTAATACGATGGATTTTGCTACTCCAAGAGTTTGATTTAGAAATTAGAGATAAGAAAGGAGTAGAAAATTCATTTGCCGATCATTTGTCTAGAATGCATTTTGAGAAACCACAGGAGTTACCCATTAATGACTCTATGAGGGGCGACATGCTCTATCGGATCTCCGATCCGATCCTCGGTATGCAGATATTGTTAATTTTATGGTTGCGAGGATATATGCGACCAGGGGCTGATAAGAAAAAGCTTATTTATGAGAGTCGCCATCACACGTGGGATGAGCCATACCTCTTCGAGTATGCACCGGCGACTTACTCGGGAGGTGTGTACGGCCGAAGAAGGACTACGGTGATTATCGAGAAGTGCCACTCGGCACCATATGGGGGTCATTATGGAGCATTCGCACACATGCAAAAGATGCGGCAAAGCGGATTTTTACGGCCAACCATGTATCAAGACACACGAGGTGCCGTGCGAAGGTGCAATGCTGTCGCCGGAGACATGGCAATATCAATTCTAGGGATGCCATGCGGTGACGACCAATCTTCAAATCGAGCTCTTTGATGTGCGGGGGAATTGACTACATGGGACCATTCCCAAAATCGGACCCTACGAGTACATCTAGTGGCGGTTGGCTTGCGTTTCTAAATGGGTTGAGGCCATGCCATGCAAGGCTAGCGATCACAAAAGCTCAATCAAGATGTTTGAAGAAATAATATTTCCAAGATTCGGTACACCAAGGCTGGTGATAAGTGACGGAGGGTCCCACTTCATCGACAAAAATTTCGAGAGGTACCTCTCAAATCATGGGATCCAACACAACGTCGCTACACCTTATCACCCTTGAGACAAGTGGTCAAGCGTAAAACGTCAAACAAGCAAATCAAGAACATCCTACAGAAAGCGGTTGACCAAATGGGAACTAAATGGAAAAGCAGGCTACCCGAAGCTCTTTGGGCTTATCGGACAGCTTATAAGACTCCTGTAACACCCCAAATTTTGCTTCTTTTGAAAATAGAATAAAATGATTTATTTATGTATTTTTTTTGTGCTCATTAAATATAGGTAAATAATATTTTTCATTAAATAAAAATTTAATATAGGGTTTAGAAACATGGTTGTGCATTTCATGCTGGTGCATTTGGATTTATTTTGTGATGATTGGTTTTATTTGGAATTTAAAAGCGATTTCAAATCCCTTGTGAAAATCTATTTGAAAAAAGAGCTCAAATAAAAGAAAAGGTGTTTTCTTTTCCTCTCTATTTCTTTTTCCAATTCAGCCCAAGTCAGCCCTGCTGATCTCGCAGTTATCAGCCCAAGCCAGCATCGTCGTTCATCAATCGAGAGTTGCTCGTAACCGAGGCGGAAGATGACACCGACCCGGCCACGATTACTACACGTACCGTGCCTCTCTCCTATACAATCAAGCCGCAGCACCTGCCCGATCGTATCCTTTTACATAACCCTAGCAAGCGCCGCCTGCACCTCGACCGAGTTCACAGCCGCCTGAAACTGTTGCCGTCGTGCGCAGGTTATCACCGCTGCCAAGATAGTCTCCACCGTCGAGCTCGCCTTCGAGATTCTGCCGACCTCAATCAATCGTTTTGTCGCCTTCATCAGCTCGCCTCGCAGCCGTCGTTGTGCCCAAGCTGCTGCATCCGAGAATTAATAGTAAAAGTTGTCGTCGCTCCTGTGCCGATGATGGTGAGCACATCTTTGAAACCCAATCTCGTTGTGTCTTATTAATTTATATGGCTCCATGCCTTTCGTAGTTCCGTACGTCGTCGCCATCTTTCACTGGTAGATGAACTGCATGTCAGCCTGCATGGCCTCCTTCTAGCTTGCTTAGCTTATGATGTCACCCTTGCTAACTCTGTGACGTCATGATGACATAAAAAGTACGTTTTCTTGCCGTTTTCCTTTACAAGAATAAATCTGGAAATACATGATAGTTGTACACATACGTACATCACACGCAACCAGACTAGCAAACCTAGCAGCCGGCCATGCATTTCCTGTTTAATCTTGTTAGCTTGCCGGTGCCATCATCACGTCATGCATGTTTTATAGCCGTTTTCTTTAGAAAAATAAATCCACAAATACAAGAGAAATACCATGCATGGTAATACACATGTACCTACGATCACCATGAAAGCCACCACGTAGCCACCCTCCTCCTGTTGGTTCCTGTTTTGGCTTCTGAAAGCACGCTCATGCTACTCACGTCATGCACATGCAAAGTTTCTATCCAGCAACCAAATCAGATTTATTTATTTTATTTCGAAATCAAGTATTTAATCTATTATTTTATTCATGCAAATCTTGTAAAATGCGTAGCCGCGTTGTAGCTCCGATTTCGGTGATCTTTACGTCTATGTGATCGTAGTGGCGTGTAGATTAATTTTATAATCTTTTCAAACTGTTTTTCCCACTGTTGGTGTACTGTTCTAATTATAGTCTTGTTTGCCATGCATGATTGGATCCATGTGTTTGTGTGTTGCTAATTGGAACCAAAGTAGGCGGTGAGTTTTCGTGGTGTTCGGAAGAAGTTGTTGATCAAGAAGAAATTTTTGGGAAAACTTTGGACTTGAAGAAAGGATCTATATTTAAGGCAAGTATAGTTTTGGGACATGCTATCTTTAAACCATGATCTTATGGCTTGCTTAATGTTTATGCACTGAACGTTAAATATGAATTGTTGATAACATGGTTCGACTTGTTCATTTGTGATCATCCGGGATATCTGAGAACAGCTATGGGGGTTACATGGCTCTGACTCTAGTTGTTCAGGGGTTCTACCTAACTTTGTTGGTGGTTTGCCAAAATAGCGAGAAACGGGGTGGGAAGCTCTGTTGGCCATTCAATATTTTTAGGAGGGCCTTTGAACGACTTTATATGGTTTTCATTTGTTTGGGGAGTCATGAACCTACTCTGGTGGAAACCATGACTCGTAGTGAAAGTGTACACCCTGCTTGCGAGTTAATTAAAGCCCGACATGTCGGCCGTGTTCGCGGTTATGAGCGGCTGGAAAACCGAGGGGAAGGATTTACTTTCTATTGATGATGTTGTTTATTATATTACTTGTTGGCTATACATGCTTATTAATTTGTTCATGATTATCGTTTCATGCTACTCATTATTTATGTTATAATGATCATGGGTTTTGTGGTAGATATTGCATAGCTATATTTCTTTGAGTTCGACATGGACTCACTCTTGCTATTCCCCCACACCTCGGGTGAAGTTTAGGCTTGTGATCAACCGGTCGGTCGGTCCTGTGGAGTCCACACTAGAAGATCGAGTGTCTTTCTGTATGCGCTGGGCTGAGGTTAAGTCTTTTATATTATGTTCGTTATATTTTAAGCATTGTGAATTGATACTACTAGTTATTTGTAGCTATATGTGAGATTTGACTTCGGGGCTCACATATGGTGCACACCAGTTTTGTTCTTAAAGCCAGGGTGTTACACTCCCATTGGAATGTCTCCCTACCAATTTGGTCTACGGAAGACATGTCACTTGCCTGTTGAGCTAGAGTTCAAAGCTCTTTGGGCAATCAAGAGGTGGAATATGGACCTTGATGGCTAGGAACAAAGCGAAGAATGCAACTATCGAGCTGGAAGAATGGAGAGAAAAAGCGTACCACAATGCCAAGATCTACAAAGAAAGAACCAAGAGATGGCACGACAAGAGAATCAAGAAGAAGGAATTCCACCCGAGGCGTCGGGTATTACTTTTTTAATTCGAGTGCGACTTTTCGGACATGGAAAAACTGAAGCAAGTGGGAAGGACCATACAAGGTGGTGAGTTCATCATCATCGGGGGCTGTCACTCTTCAAGATAACGAAGGTACGCTATTTAAGGTAAATGGTCATCGCCTCAAAATATTTTTAGAGCCCAATAAAGATTTAGAAGAATTAGATGTTATCGAGTTCTTGAATTACTAAAAATATTAATTTTCACGAATAAAGGGCCGACACCAGGTTTTTCGGGATAATAAAAGAGTTAGAGCACCCCCGACAGAACACGTCACGAGGAGACACATGGCGGGCCGATCGGCCCAAATAACGAGCCGTCGGCCCACGTGTCCCTCTCGCGTCTGTTTTGTCCCACACGGTCTCTTGCACGTTTTAGTTACTGGAAAAATCACTTTCCAAATTTGTTTTAGTACCGTAAACCCAATCTCTCGTCCCGAAAAATCGACCCATATATAATCAAGGATAGACCCTCCTCTTTTCTCATCTAAATCTCCAATTAGCGACCATGGCTGAAAGCAGCGGCTGTCCCCTTCAATGAAAAAGCTAAGCAAGTCGTTGCTTCCATCAAGCAACCAAAGCCGCTCGCTATCATACCCCCGTCGTACCCGCTTCCGTTTGTCCCACCTCGTCGTCCTCGCCACGCCGCCGCCACCACAAGGAAGCAAGCAAGTCATGTACGCGCTGGCCCGCACGATCGTCGCCGTGAAGCCACACTAAAAAGCCGATCCATGTTCCTAGCTACATGGAGGTTCAAGAACCAAAGAAGGGCGGCGTCTTACACGTGTTCGCATGGACACCAACGGCAACACGAGGGAGCACAAGTACACTACAGCACCTCCACGCCGCACTACCATTAACTTGAGTCCGTGCCAAGGAATCACGAGATCAAGAGGATTCCCGCTATCGAGGCCGGCCGGTATGCCACGAGAAGAAGAAAACTAAAAAGACCGTAGCTGAACTTCGCACTAGATGTAGCAGCCCTTGCGAAACATGCAAGGAGATTCACCGCGTCAATAGCGCCCTCACTAGTTCCGTCCTCCGTCTCTTAGAGAATGAAGGAAAGAAGAAGCGTAAAAAACCAGGAAGAGGATGCTAGTCGCAATTCAAAGAAGGGCAAGGGCCCTATGTAAGCACCACAATTAGAGAGCACATGAGTCTTAGCGTTTAAGTCTTAAAGTCTAGTTCGATTAAAAGTCATTTAGTTTGGTTTAGATAATATTAATTTGCTTTAAATTTTTAGGAAGTTCGAATTATGTAATAAAGTGCTCTCTCTTTTATCAATAAAGTAATCCACAAATTAAGTTAAATATTTTTCTATATTTTTACGGATATGTTTTTGTCTCCACCATGCTTTGTATGCAAGATAACGAGGAATTAAGTGTGGGGGGAGAGACATGAAACCAAATAGAAATTTTCGCGACGAAAATCAAGAAATTCGGAATCAAGGCGGAACCATCGACTTCGCCGAAGAGCCGCGACCCGACACGGACAGGCGGACCCGATCGGCCCAAATAACGGCCGATCGTACGGCTGGCCCCTCTCGGCCCGACTTCGTCCACCGCTCGGTTTGCTTCCTAAAACTTTCTAATTTTTCGCAATTTATTTTCGTTCGAATTAAATAAGCCTTTTTCTATTTATGGTACATTTTCCTTTATGAAAAATATGTCTTGAACAAAGTTTTGCATGATTAAATTCCTACATATATACGTCACTTATTGGGATGCTTTAATTGCTTAAAACATGAAAAGAATAAAGTTAGAATAAATGATCTTCTTTCTTTTATCTTGTCTTTGGAGAGTTATTTATTTCAAAATATTAAAATCTTTAGTTATGCTTCTCCTTTGTGATTAAATGAATTACCCTAATAGAGCCGTAGCAATCATTAAAGATATATCTAATTAATTGTTGCTTTCTTGTGTTGAGCTTTGTCAAAACCACGACCCATGTTGAAATTTGTCTAAAGTCTACGATCAAGATCACATACCTTTGCTTTCACTAAAGTATCCATGCTCTAAAAAGTTTTTAATCTCTATCTCCCATAATTTTAATTCTTAAAAAAAAAAAAAAAAAAGAGGTACAGACTATGAAAAAGTCAAATGTTAAAAATTCTAAGAGTGGAGAGAAAAGTGAGAGAGAGGAGAAAAAGGAGCAAGTGCTCTACGAGTTCGAGAAGAACCCCCTCTCTAAAAAAGAAAAAAAAAGGCAAAAAATAAAGAGAAGAATAATGGACATGTGTCAGGGGTGAGTAGGGCCCACTTCTCTAATAAATAAGAGAGTAAAAAATGGACAAGTGTCAGGGTGAGTAGAACCCACCTCTCCACTAAAATAGCTGGTTACCTCGCTTGGAAAATAAATAAATAAATAAATATAAATAGAAGATTTTCAACTAGAGAGAGCAAGTGGTAATAATCTTGATTCCCATGCACATCTTGATCTGTGACTTATGACATCTATCTCCATGGATCCACAAGTTGACTCGACAATAAATACAAGGTAAGTGTGATATATGTTCTTGAGCTCCACATATGATATAATAAATGAAGCTGTGAGGATATAATATACTTTGAGAGACTTGAGAGTGTCACAAAGGAGTAAGTACTGACTATGCTTTCTTTTCAAAACTTATGCAAAATCTCTCCAATAGATTTGATTAAAGAATAAAGGTTATCATTTTTCTAACCAATTCAAGCTCGAGAGATCCTAAAGTGCGGTATGACCATGGAAATATAATCATGATCCATGCTTAGACCATCCTTTTATCGAGGACCAGTAAAAGCCTAAGTGTGGGGAGTTTGTTGACACTTGTTAATGCATACTTTTAATTGTCAATTAAACATGGAAAAGGACTAAAATATAATTAGACAACCTTATTAGGGGTTTATACTAATGATTTCCATGAGTTTTGGTAAAGTTGTGATTTGCGGGGACTTAACGGAAAAAAGCGGTAGAAATCGTAACGCAATCAACTCGAAGCAAGACTAGAAGGCTCACGGAATACACCCGACGTGAAGCGAAACTTGACACCGAAGAAAACATCATCTAGAAGACTCCGAAGCCACGACGCATCGCGGGGCCCAGTGGAGCCCACCACGGGCGATCGGCTAATGTCGAGGCCCGATCGGCACGGCAGCCCCCCCAAGTCGTCCCTGTTTCGAGCGTTCCTCCACCGCCTCTAAGGCGCAATCTAATCCGGTCGTTTGATGTCGGTTTGATCCGAGGGCGTCGGTTAAGCCACGAGATGCATGAAGGTTAATACCACATTACTGCTGAAGGCGAAGAGACATAAAGACCCATATATATAGACCCCCGGGGCCCCTGGATTCAATCAATCTCGGTTCAATCTTCAATTCAATCGGATCATCAACGGCGACAAGAGATAGAAGCTCTAGATTAGAATTAGATTGAGAGTTAGTTTTTGCAAGTTGAGAGGAATTAGAGTGCGGTTGAGGCGGAGTAGAAGGAAGGCCGGGAGATTTGTCGGCGCCTCCATCTTCTTCTTCCTGCGGGTTGGCGCCTCCATCATCGTCTCCCAGCTGATGCCATTGGAGCACGACTACGAGATCTTGTGGATTGTTAAATTCCATTCGAGTAAAGTGATATTGTCTCTATTGTTCTTAAGGTTCGTATTTCTTTGATAAGATTACTTTGATTCTGTCGCTCTTGAATTAAAGTTGTTAGATTAATGTAGCGTGGTGCTTAGATTGACTAGCTTATTACGAATACCTTCTATAGGCCGGGGTGAAGACACTTGTTAAGGTGATCGTAGTGGTGACGACACTATTGAGTCCTTTGTTACGCCCTTGCCCCGTTTATAGAAATCGTAGGGAGACCCTGCGTTGTTAGCGTAGAATCCCTTTATTAAGAGTTTCTTCATGACACCCCTCTTAAGAACAATGTGCAAATGATTTCTTTGGAAGTGAGAACAAGACCTTCCTACTAGAACTCCTTATCTTTATTATCTATCTAGTTTTATTAAACCACTCTCGGGGATCGTAGTAAATCTCAAGAAACCCTTCTCTCACGTTCTCCGTGGATTCGATATTTAAAACCCATCACCGGGTGAAGTGCTCACCGTATCCGATCCGTGCTTTGCGGATTATCCATCATAATATTCACTGTAGGCTTAGCAAATACCAACAATGGCACGGTGAAGCACCCATATATCACCAAGGGCGATTGGCAGCTTTTATTGAAGCGAAGAGCAGCAAAGAGGCAGCGGCAACAAGTGAGAGATACAAGCGGCTTAGGGAGAAGAACAAGCATGACCCTTTGCCTAGGGGCGAGGAGGGAGGTTACGAGGCAAAGTTCGAAGTGTGGAAGGAGGAGGACACTTACTTACTCCACAATAGCATCAAGAATCCTTGGCATGAATTTCCAATGAACCGCGCTCGTCATTTTTTGCGTGCACGGTGCGATCTGGGCGTGTGTCGGTAATAAAGTCTGCAATTGTTTGGTCGGTGAAGAGTCTCGGTCTTTTTATCGAGAAGGTTTTAGAAGACCGCCCGTGCTTCTTCGAGGGGGCGGTGTAAGGGAAAGAGATATGCTCACAGAGGTCTGGGCACCCAGGACGAGCGGGGCGTGTGTGTGGTATGTCTAGTATGGCTGGTTGGAAGTTTTGGCCGGCTTGCGCCGACATGTACGAAAGAGGATGTCTCAGTGCGTTGGCCAAAGCATATAGAGAAGAGTTTGGACCTCAACTAGATGAGCTCACGGCTAAGGTGGCGGCGTTGGAATCGGGGAGGACATGGTTCAGCGCACGCCCAACACCCCCTAGCCGTGTAGGTGGTGTGAAAAGCATTGCGTCGCGAAGCGGTCGGCGGATCTTTGCGGTTGAGATACTTTCCACGTCGGCACCATGTACCCTTGCGGTGAAGACTTCGAGGTTATCGGTTGAGGTAGCAAGGGAATGGTATACCGAATCAACTACATCTTAAAGGTCAACCAATCTTTGGAAGGACATTCTATTGTTTTTATTGATCATGTAACTCACGGTTTTGAGGCTACACTACTGGATCTGCCGTCGAGGCGAGATTAAGGCTCTTGGACGAGCTATGTGTAAGAGGATCCGGTGGAGCGAGCCCGTCTTCTTGTAGCATTCCTAAAGCTCTCTTCTTTTACCGCCCCAAAACCTCCTTTGTGCCTATACGCCGCCTCAATGAAAGTCAATCTAAAGGATCGTATGACACGCGACTTAAATGAGAATGACGGCAATGATCGAGTCCCTCTCGGCCGCAATGGATGGGAATGCGGCAACTTCGCTCGCATGCCAATGACGGTCGAGTGCCTTGTAGAGTGCATCGGCTAACGATGTGGAAACCGGCTCGCAAGGCAAGGATGACGGAGTGCCTCGCTTGGCTGCGAGGGGCGAGAATCGAGGGGAGTGGCTCACATGACAAGAATGTCTACGAGTGCCTCTCGAGTGCAGGCTTTGAGAATCACGAGCGTGGCTCAACGATGGGACGGCAAGGTCCAAACAAGCATGTTTCGGGCAAGAAGCATGGAGGTCCAAACAAGAATGTACAATAAGTAGTGCTTCACTTGGAGTTACGCACTCAAACGCGTGTTTCCATTCGGTGAATAACCACGCGTGTTTCATATGTTTGCAAAGTGCCGGTCGCAACCGATGAAAAAGACATGTGGGTGCGACCCACCACTTCTGGCTGCGATGAAACAAGTTCATACGGACCGTCACGAGGTAACTTCGAAGTGCGGCTCCATCATGTGCCTACCTTTGTTTGGCAATAAAGACCATGTGTACAAACGAACACTTATGCCTACCTTTCTTTGTATTAGGATTTCGATTTGTGCGGAATTTCGATTAATTTAGAGGATATTAGAGAGGAGATCGCCAAGTTTGTTATGGAAGAGATCATCAGCCACGAAGAGGCGGTATTCGTTCGCTTTCGTGAACCGTGAGTTCTTCATTTCCCCTTGCCGCACGACGATCAGGGTGGATACATGCATTTGAGCTGTGTTATTTGTGTTGTGAACAATGCGTGTGGCGTGCCCCGAACAACTGGGTATGTGCGTGGTGAAGAACATTCGAGATACACATGAATTTTCGGGAGATACACATGAATTTTAAGAAATACACATGAATTTTCCATGCCGCAGCATCGCCATTTGTTTGTGATCGGACCTGTGTATATGTATTATATATGTATTAATAGTACCAATACCGTGTGTATATGTATTATACGAGACGTCTCGGTTTTCTAGAGGCGTCTCTAGTCTCGACGATGGACCCATCTTAACTGTTTGTAATAAGCTGAATAAGTACGGACCACCGCGGCTAACGGCGTCACGTGGATTTCGGAATAGTTTCGACGCGTGAATCCGTCCAGTAATATCTAAATAATTAACGGATGTGTTTTTCGAGCACGCGTCGTGAACCACAGTCGTAGTCTCGGCGTTAGTTTACGTCGATCACGGGTAAACACGTGCGAAATAGAAACCTCGGCGCATACACGCCGAAAAGGGACACGCATCCGTAATTTCCCGGGTAGCTACGGGCCGAGCATCCGCTACAAGCGCCCTAAAAAAATGTGGAACGATTACGATCGAAAAGGAAAAACCGCGTCACGTAAACTAAGCGAAAGCTATAGGCGTGGCGGACAAAACAAACGCGTCGTAAAAAAGGCGAGGAACTATAGACATGTAATCTACGCGACGCGTCTCGTAAATGAAGGAGAAACCACAGACCGGGTTTGGCGTGTGTATCAGAACTTTGCCCGTATTACGGTCGGTGATCGTCGCCGCGGTCTATATATTACTAATGCTTTACGGATGTTTTCGGCGGGCGTCGTGCGGTTACGATTAGCGCGCGGCACGGCGCCGCGAGCGTCTAGCATGTCGCGTCATTGTTCTGACGCGGCTTTGTAAAATGGGTGCGTGCGGTCAAGCTTCTGATCGTATCGCCGCTACCGGGCATCACTACTTTTGGGACGCGATACGGTGAATGTACCGATGGCGCGGTCGTGAGGTTTTCGAATACGGTCGCATCTTAGATAGGTATAATGCGTAGAGATACCGTACACCACGGTCGAGCAAAACCCGAGGTTCTGGGCGTTCCGGCGGCGTGTGTAACAAGGGCTCACTACGGGCGAGGGAAGTTTGCGGCGCCACGAAATCCCGTGCGTATTAAAGCCCATTGCGGATGCTCGCTCGAGCAGTGCGTAAGTCGGACATTTAGAGACCCTAATGGGCGTCGCGGCTGCTGGTAGATGCCCTCAAGCAGCATCAGTAGAAGCCTTTTTTACATAGTGAAGCTTTTCTTCAGCTATAAAGAATCAGCACGAGCTTTAATAAGATGATAGAATCTCAGATTTCTCGGTTATACGTTCCACTAACCACACCGGAAATATTCAGGGACAGCCGGAAGTATTAGAAACTGCAAACCTTGTCGATATTTATAATGCGGTCGTTACTATAGAGACCTCGGGGAATTTGTTGGTCGGATGACTCCATGCCACTTAAAAGGAAGATCGGGAAGACCGGTCATCACAATCAAGATTGGACAACACACATTCAACAATGCACTCGTGATTTTGGCTCAAGTGTCAACATACTACCAAAGGTAATTTATGAAAAGATTTATAATGAACCACTTTGAAAAGCGAATATGTGTGCTGCGGCTTGCGGATCAATCATTTTGTTATCCCAGGGGATACGTGAAGACGTGTGTGTGGGAATCGAGAGGCTCATACGTACCCGCCGAGACTTAGCTTGTAGACCTTTGGAAGAAATGAAAGAGCACCAATCATACTTGGTAGACCATTCTTATGCTCAGCTAAGGCTATCATCTCTGTGAGCAGTGCGAAGATTGTTTTCAATATCAAAGGAAAGAAGGAGAAATTCATACTCAAAGACAAGGTACAAAACTCTCTTACTTATTCGGTATACTAATCAATATATTTTAGAATCAAAGATGGAGAGCTACAATCGAGAATAGAAGAAGGAATCGAGAATCGGGAATCGGAACAAGAACAAGAAGGCACTGACCTACAAAGGTAATGGTAGTAAATAAAACAACATCTTATAATGACCATTTACTTGAATATCCAATGCTTCGTCGGCAAAGATGATCCGGTACTCCTACTATCGCATGTTCTATTCAATGCTTAACTTTCTATAATACATATTGCGATCTTGGATGCGGAGTTAATATAATGGCAAAGGCTACATATGAATTATTATTTGGAAAATTACCGTTGCAACCAACATATGTGCAGCTACGGATGGCGGAACCAATCTTATAGAGTTCTGAAGGAATTGCCAAGGATGTACCGGTCAAGATTAAGGACCACTATGTTCTCACCGACTTTGTAGTCATGGACATGGGAAGAGAAGTAGATCCTCCACTAGTGCTTGGGAGACCATTTCTCAACACTACTCGTGCAATCATCTACATCCATACAGGAGAGATTCATTTCCACTTTCCTAAAGAAAAGGTATGTGAATATTTTAATAGCTATAATGAATATCCAAATCCTAGGGGAAAACCGGGACAGACTCGTCGCCGTCATAATAGAAGATGGACGAAGAATTTAATAGAAGAAGCAAAAGGAGAGTGAAGAAGCTAAAAGCTCTTACACCTACTACATCTACGGAGAAAGAAGAAACAACTACTTCAAAAGAAAAGTATATCATCCAAAAGATGGAGGAAGAAGAAGACATCTCCCAAAACATCATCAGAAGAGACAATAGAATCATCGGTACCACCAATTGTGACCAACGATGTACCATGGGAGTAAAGAGCATAACTTGGAGTCTTGTTCGGAGGACTCTAAACACCAAATCCTCACCGAAAGGTAAGTCGGTAAGTTATCCATATTTAAAATTCTTGCATTGCATATTTTCTTTCCATATTATGTTTATCTTTTAATATCATATATACGCATTTAAAAACAACAAGAATATTTTGTCTTTTATCTTTTATCTTTTGTGAAAATCTTTAAGCCCCATGCTAATTTTTTCCTAAGGCTAACACCTTTAGGCTATCTTTGTGGTGGCATAAAAATAAAATAAAGATACATAAGTACTTACACAAAGTTATACTTTATTTTCGCATATAAAAATAAAATAATTTTTTTTTTTTGCAAAATAAAAATTATAAAAATAATCCCAGTGCAACCTAAGCAAGGTGGTTTATTTCTAATGCTTAATCAAGTTCCACTAGCTTTGTTGTCTATTTTGAGATGCTGATTTCAAGAGGAGAAGAGATATGTCAAGCATAACACTTGATACCTCAACTTCTACATCATTGAAGATTACACTCCAATCTAGCTTGGGGAGTGCAACCCCGATTATCGGATAAGTATCCTACTATCTATCTATTATTATTAGCTAAATATTTTGTTTGTTAAAAGTTTATGTTTGTCAAGAATCTAGTTATATATAGTTTATACAGTCTTTTGTTTGAGTGAGAATAAAGGATCAAAGAGAGAGTGCACACTAAAGTTTACTTTGCTCAACTAAAAGGAACCTAAAATTTGTCAACAAGGAGATGATGAATAGTTGCTCCGTTGTTTATGCTTTTCTAGTACCTAGCTTTCAAGCTTGATTTCTCTCAAAGCTCCATTTACAAAATTAATATTTACCTTTGAAACTTGAAACATATGAGTTGCAAATGCTTGCTCTAAAGTCTAGGTAATTGATTGATATGATATATGATAGTCTGAGCTGCTATTTGATCTTACTCCTAGTGACACTAGATTTACGGAGATTTATATTTCGAAAATTGAAAATGCACATGATAAGTTCCTGTATGACAAGAGTGTGAACCTCCTACCACAACCATATATACATGCTACTTAGAATAGAAAAACCTTTTGAAAAATATAGATATATATATAGGCTGCTTGCTTTGCATTGAGTTAGTTCAATCTTTATCGATCTTTAGAAACTTGTCATCTTTGATCATGTACACTCCACTCACTCCACTCACTTCATTTCACTATCATCCACTCACTCTAGCCAACAAAAATGTTCTACTCCTATTAGGAGAGAGCAACCAAAAAGATTTACTATACCCATCCACCCATTCATTGCTAGCCAATATCTTACAAAAAGCTCCATATCATTTATACCTCTCAAAAGTTATTGCAAAAAGAGATCTGGGTTGTATATCTTTAGAAGAAAGGGAGATGAAAAATGGACAAAAGTCCTACGGGCGAGTAGAGCCTACCTCCTTAAAGAAAAGAGATGAATAATGGACAAGTCCGAGGGCCAGCAGAGTCCACCTCTCTTGTATAAAAAAAAAAAAAGAAAGAAAAGAAAAAAAAGAAAAGAAAGAGATACAACCCGGGTTCTCTACAAAAGTTTAAAGAGAGAAGAATTCCTAAAAAGGAGCAAAAGTAAGATTTCCCATCATCTATTCTATTCTATACTTATTTCATATTTATATTCTATCCACCATACACATGCACTACTTGATCGGTGTGACTTGTATCTTTGGATCCATTGCTTGAATTTTCGATATATGCTTAGTAAGAAAAATTATTTTATTTTTCTCCTACCTATGAGCTCCACATATATAAGCCTTAGATATTAGGTGAGAGAGAGAAAGGCATAGTATACTAATGCCTTAGTTAAAAAATGTTATATATGAGAGTAAGGCAAATATTATATTATTGCCTAAAGAAAGGATCCACAAATACCACAAATGAGAGAGAGTCATCTTGAGGAACTTTGAGTTTTATTTGAAAATCAGCAAAAACTCGGAAGGATAGTTGATCAAAAAGAGTTTGAGATTTAGTGCTTGACTTGACTATTCTATCTTTCAATTACCCAAGATTGCGAGAAAGAAAGATATAAAGCTCCAAAAGGTAAGAGGTAATTGAATAATTAAAATTTAAAAAGTTTATCTTTATCCGGAGAGAAATTTTGTTTGAAAGCATGTGTACTTTAAAGGTGTGATAGCGTTGCGGCAACTCTCGATCCAAGTAAGTAGTTTATATTTTGTGTCTTGCTAAGAGACTAGCAAGAGGTAAGCTTGGGGAGCTTGTTGACACCTCTTAAAGCATAAAAATACAAGTTCAAAAACATGAATTAAGGGCTAAAGTCAAAGACCAAACATAAGTCTAGGGGTCTAACTAACATAATTCCACGAGTTTTGGTATTACGTGACTTTTTGAGGGGACCTAATGAGGTAAATGAGAGAATAATGAAGAAAGTTCCGAGAATATGCAAGGCCTATGAAGACCGGACTTATCCGTGAATCAAATCAACCCGAAAAGTGGACTAAAACATTCTAGAAGACACCGGAGGACGGGAGAAGAAACGGGAAGCCGAGGGTGGCACGCCCGGCTGGCGCCCGCCCGACTGGCGCCCCGCCGACCTCCACCACTGGCGGCCGCCCGGTGGGGCCCTCCTCTCAACCTCACATTTTTATGTCGGTTCACTACCGACATTGAGGTTGTATCTACACCGTTGCCAAGGTCGGTTTGATCCAAGGGTTGACATTCATCGCCAAGTACTATATAAGAAGACCGGTGACCACTCGAGGCTCATAACAATTTCATTATCATACTCATACCATCAAGTCCGGCCAAATCTAGACCTAAGCCCTAGTTCATACTAGAAGTAATTAGCTACCTAACTAGTTCTAGTTGAAGATCAAGTTCATCTTGAGTTCACGATTAGTCAAGAAGTAGCAAGGATCGTTCTTGAGACTTCTCTCTTGTATTCAATCACGTAAGTACTCTTATATTTAGAATACAATTGTTATGGCTTTGATCTTTATAATTGTTATATTCTTATTGATATGTGTTTATGCTTGCTATGATTATATATTTAGTTTAGTGAGATTGCTTTTTATATTTTATGCATGGAATTGTATAGCATCCATATAGATGATCACTATGTGGGTGATAAGCAATGTGTAAACGTGGTGTTTATACAACGTTTATCCGCAATTGCACCCTACATTCGGGCCGTGTGGTAGATCACGGGGGTGACAGCCTGTTGAGTCCTTTGTAGTCCACCCTCCGAATGTAGTGGCACGTCGAGTTATAATTACGGTGATGGATAAGTTTTGTCCTTATTTGTCATTGGTAATGCTTGCCATGTGTAGAAGTAATCCAATCTTGCCATGATAGCTAGATGTATTGCACTAATTGTAGTATTAATTCATTGACATGTATGATTAGGGATATCTTAGGAATATTCATTCTAGTCTAATTTATAACATGCTAATTGCTTGTATGTTTCTAGTAAGCTTAATGATCTTAGACTTGGGTATTTATCAATTATATTATATTTATCTTTATCCCGTGACTTATCTGTTGAGTAATGTTAGATGCATATGGTTACTCTGCATTATAATCTTGTAAAGAGGATGATCTCATAGCTAAACCACTATATATAAACCTTTAGACATCCTTTTCTCTCTACCTTTCCATAGACTCCCTTCCCGTGGAAAATATAAATACGATACGGATTACTCCCGGTGAAGTGCTACAATTGGTGTTTCTATCTCGTGGCGCTTGCGAGATATCATGTTCATTGTTTTATCAAGGCCAATCAAGAATACCATGCCCCGCATTTCTTAGCGTTATTGCTAGGGTGACGAGACTAGTGAATAGGTAATGCCTAGAAATGAGTGGTATACCTTGAGTACATATCCTAGTGAGATTAACTCCACTATGGATAGTGTTACTATGATACAACCACTACTAACACCGCCTAACTCCGCTTTGTTGGATCATGAGGTTAATCCCATATCCAAGCTAACATGATTAGATAGATATTCCATATATATTTCTTTTCGCCTTCCTAATTGGGATCATGTAAGAAATATCAACAACCGGTTCCTCCTCACAATCCACTGCGGATGTCCCCTCGACCTTTTTGAAGCATCTCGGTTTTTTCCACAGGCTTTGCAAGGTTAGATTCATGCTGCCCCTGTCTTCTTTCTCCCAGACCCCCACCTCCTAGATCCTTCCTCTCTGTTTTGCCAGGCACCTTTCCCTTTGTCCCAATTCTTTCCTCCTCCTTGATATCCTCCTCCTTGATAGTTTCCCCCTGGTATCCTCCTCTTTGATCGAATCCCTCCACTCTTCTTCCTTTGTACCCATTTCTTTCTCCCACTCCTTGCAAACGTGGCCCCCTTTGAATTTCTTTGTGCGAGATCTTGGTCTTGCTTGAACTCTTCACCTAGCAAATCATCCTCTTCGAACTCATCTTGTCTTCTCTTTCCCTGGCCTCTCTGCTGTGCCATGGATGTTTTTGCTGCAGCTACGAAAGAGGTTGACAAAGGCTTTGGAGGACGTACTGATGAGATCTTCCTACCCTGTAGCCCCAGCCGCCAGCACTGTTGAGGACTGGCTGGGTGGAATATGTCTAGGGTTAGTCTTCCTTTTGGGAACCAATACAGGCCCGGCCTAATGGGCTTCTTTCCCCCAGCCTGTTTCCACGAGTGGTTAAATCTCTCATCAATAATCCCTCCCATCTTCTTTTGTGTTGTCATCACCCTTGACTCCGTTACAGATAATGGTTGACTCTCACCTCCCATGGTGGTATCACAATCCTTATCAAATCGATCCAAGTTCGCCATCTTTGCAATTGCCAATTCTAGATTGTTGCATGATTCAGCCAACTCGACCAAATCAGCATTCACTGTATGATTACTAAACAGCTGCAGTTTGATTTCATCCGCAACTCTTTTGCATGCTGCTTCTCTTCCTCCTTTGATAGTGGGACAATATCGATGCATCTTTAAGGATGTCGATAATTTCCCGGCACCATAGTCGGTCTTCGATGAGCGCCCTTGCTCACATTGCGACTCTGTTCTATGGTTGGCCAAATCCCCTCAGAATGCGAATGGGAACCATTCCCCAATTCCATGTTAACCGGCATGTCAGATTTCTTAGCCATATCTGACCAACTCTCTAGAACCCCCCTGTGATTCAAGCTATCATGATGAACCGTAATATCATCTACACCCCCAATCACAGAGAAATGTGGCAAATCTTCTCTACTGGCCTCCCCATGTCGACCTACTGAAGGAACTCTGTTGTAAGCAGGGGTTGGGTCAACTGCTACCGCCAATTTCCCCCAACCGCCTCCCTGAGCAACCCGTACTCCCTCAGCAAGTGGTAATGGAGTTCTCTGATCCTCGGCCGTGTGGATGCCTCTATGCTGACTCCCAGCAGAGGATCCCCTCGGGTCCTGCGCTCCCTTACCTCCGCTCGCCACCATGGCAGCTACGAGGCCCCCGCACTCCCCGTGAGTCGAGAAACGAGGAAACTAACCGGTAGAATGGTTCGGCGTGGGTCCCCGACCACCCTCTCCTACTTCCCTGCGGGGAGGGGGAGCCCACCTCGCCGGAGATTGCCGAGGAAGATGACCGGAGTTGTTGTTCGACGCCTATCGCCCTAGGAGTCGCCTATCCCCATTGCAACCCTCCGGTCACAACAAGTTCCACGTCATCCGCTCGATCATATCTCGATACGTATTGTATCTCTTTTCAAATGTATTCAACATATACACACATGTATATGTATATATTTGCTATCCTCAAATCTCAAACCTTCTAGAATATACCCAGCAAGATCTCTCGCCCAGCCATACATGCACACTAGCTAGGTGGCCCAATTTATGAACGTGACGTGTTCTATTTAGCCAAAGAAAAATATGAGGCTATTTAGCCAAAGACCAAAATATGAGGCCTTGTTTGTAGGTGTATATGCCTCATAATAATCATGGGCCAAAAAAATATATAGCCACTTCGAAAATTAACCAATTTTGTATGGGCTTTAAAATATTAAGCCACATATAAAATACTTGTTTAGCCAGAATTATTTTATTCAAAGCTTAATTGGCATTAAAATAATGTCAAAATTTCATCTTACAAATGCCCCCACCAAGTGGAGTTCATGCGAGGAAAGAACATGGACTCGACTTGGTGCACAATGAGATATAAATGGAAATTTCATTAGGCCTATGAGCTTAAACCACAAGATATGTTGTGAGGTCCTTATTGTGAAACAAAGGGAAGGACCATGCTGAGAAATTTGTAGAATCGTGGATAGTCAATGAATTCATTGACTTAATTCCCACAGCGTATGAAGATATCACCAAATCTTTGACTCAAGTGGGGGCAAGATTGACCGCAATGATCGAATTTTAGTGATGAGGAGAAGCAGCTCTTGATATTGTTTCATCGGTCTTGTTCCTAAAGACTAGATTAGCATATCTCATCAACAATTTGCTTGGGTGGCCACTTATTAGTGCCATTTTGATGAGTATCTTGAATTCACGCCCCAGTGCGTCATGAGCCTGGTTGTATATGTAAGATTCCATCATCTGAGATACATTTGTTTGAATCAAAATACAAGATCGAGTCCCCTTATTACATCATCGCTTTTTGTGGGCAGATCAGATGCCCATCGTCATGGTGTCTTACACGATGCTAAAATAATGTGCCTTCTAGTGTCGTTAACTTTTTTGTTGTTTGGCACATCTCGGCCAACATATGCAGGTGGCAAAATAAATATGCCTATCCCATATAGATGTTGTATGTTTTTTTTTTCAAACGTTCAAACGCCTAACTTGGCCTTTCTAGTGATCTCAATCCATGCGTGGAGGGAAACAATGATATAAAAAATCTTCTTTGACCCAAGTTTCTCTTGTGACCCATGTAAGTGTATCACTTGCACGTGCAACATAGCTAGGTCGCCCGTGTTAGAAGAAAAGGAAAATGATGAGGCGAAGGTCTGTGCCCCAATCAAACAAAGCTGCGCATGGCGGAAGTCCATACCACACGCAGAATTTGAATGAGGTGATAGGCTGCACCTCATGTAAATGAAATCCATTTAGGATTTCTTATACGGTGGAAGACCATACCGTGAATTGATTCTTGTAGCCCAACTTTTGTGATGCAAGTCCATATCACAATGGAAACTACAAGAGATTATGTGAAGGTCATAGCGAAAGTCCATACTATGATCAAAGCACATCTCAGATGATTTATTGCGGCCGTTATGCAGCACGACGCCGGGCAATACTCATCTATTGACTTGTTCGAGTGGCGGAAGTACATACCACTTGATAAACAAAGTTGCATATGGCGTAAGTGCATACCATTCGCAACTCTGGTGAGGCTATGGCTGCCTCAAGTGCGCCATGTAGGATTGCTTTGTTGGGCAAAAGACCATACCGTGGAAAAATTCTTGCAACCATCTTCGTGATGTAAGTCCATATCACAAATAGAGATCACAAGGTAGATGCGATGATCATAGGAAAGTCCGTGCTTATGATCGAGCACATCTTAGATGAGTTGCGGCCGTCATCTTTGCACGGCGCCCGACCAATACATCTTTCGTGTGGCGAAAAATGCGTACCACTTCCCAAAGAGAAATTGATTCTATTGCGATCGTTTTTGACACGATGCCAGCCAATAGAACTTATGCGACGAATGTACATGTCACTTCTCCATGAGAGTTTTATCAATCTTATTGCGGCCGTTTAACTGCTACGGCGCCCGACCAATAAAATTGAAGGGTTTCCGCAGATCCGTAGGAACCGCTATGGTATACTTCTCTGCTCCCGCAAAATAAGCAATCCTTTTCGGCATTCATGGCAAAATAAGTTGTATAGTGATTGATCAGGTGTTGGGTAAAAGGAGAGTTTTTTTTAAAAAAATGTCGATTTCCCTTTTATCGATAAGCTATATGGTAGCGGATCGCTAACAAGTCTGCGAGAGAGCTCAATCTCCGAGATGCCTTGTTCGATTTGCTGTGTTAGGTGTATAAGGATGACATGTAGTGGGCGTTCGAAGCAATAGAGACTTCTTCAAATCATCACATAAGTCGGACTAAGTCGTCAGCCCCGGACTCCTCAAGAGACATTAGGTGTGGCTGAGATGGAATTGTTTTATGGGTATAAGGCTACGGATGTATGCCTCACTTTTTTTTGCGAGGGTGGTGGAAGGTAGTCACTCTCCGCAATGGGGGGCGTTCCTTTGATTGACTTGAACTTGATTCATAGCTTTTTGCTTTGCTATGTTGTAGACTTTGGATTTGTCCATTTATTTGCTTGGACTTTTTTTTTGTTGACTTGTCTTGAGACTTGATTGGAGCGTCCTTCAAGACCTTCGAGATCATACCTTCCACGCTTTGTGAGACTAGACCTCGCGGGCATCATTATATTTTTTTTTTGAAGTCCCTTATTGAAAATGTTGGGGTGGCAAGAAGTTGCACACTGCACCACAACTTTTGTTGGGGGAGGTAGCCCTCTCATGCTCTTTTCCTATAGTTTTCCCCATATGTGGATGTCTCTGCCGGAAGAAGCAAGAGGAAGTACGGGGCGTACAAATTTAGACAACTTCTGGTTTGAGTTGAATTAGCCTCTCTTGTTTGGTCCCACACACATAGCATGTACCTTATGTGCATTGTGTTGGTTGGTTCATCCATTGACGAGCTCTCAAGCACACGAATCATAAGTCGCCAGCTTACCGATGTCATAGGGAACCCTTTTGATATGGGGTGATTTAACACCGATTTAGAACACACTAAGAAGTAGCTATGTGTACCACCTTTCATTTGATCTACCAAAGGTGGATTATAGCTTTCTTTAGCATGCTTTTTTTAAAAGATTTTTTAAGACATCGGCCATTAACAAGGCATTGGCCGGAATCCTACCTAATCAATCAATTAATAGGCACCATCATCAGAGACTTGCTCTACGACATAGGGCCCTTCACATTTTGGGTAAAATTTCCCTTGATTTTGGTCATGGTATTAGGTCATGGAGCACTAGTGCTAGGTCTCCTTTCTTGAAGACTCATAGCTTAATGAGTTTGTCTATGCTCGAGGCCATGTTGCGGTGATAGAGCTTGAGAGTGTGTAGCGCATTGAGCTCTTGGAATGAAACATGAGCTTGTTTATCTTGGGTAAGATCATTGTGGATGGCAACTCGAAGTGCCAAAATCTCCACTTCTAGGGGCAACACAACTTTTGTGCCCAACACAAGAGAGTAAGGAGTCGACTAGGTGGGCGTTTGCATTATGACATGCCTATGGTGCTTCAAAGAAGTGATCATGTCAATCGGGGCTTGTGCTTTATAACTATCTTCTTTAGAATCCCATCAAGTGTTGAAGGCCTTTGCTAAGCCCTTGCTTTGGGGATAATATTTGTTGGAGTAATTCCACTCGATCTTGTGTTTGTCAAGGAGTTTGGCTACCTTTGTTGACATGAAAGTTTTCCATCATCATAATTTATTGATCGGGCACACCATAGTAACGACTTTTTTTTATGTGGCGCTCGAGGAAGTTGACATTGTCATACTTGAACTCTTCCTTAGTTGGGAATCTTTTAGCCCATCCGGAGAATTAATCAATATTCTATGCACCACAAAGACCATGCAGGTACCATAGGATGGAGGGGCCACTTGTAGTCCCTAGGTGTTGGCCACTATTAAAGGCCTTGCCGGAATGCCATCGGCGAAGAGATGAGACAGGATGTCTAATGTACATCCTGGAATTACTGATGTACATAAAAGGTGGGTGTTATGCTACCCACAATGTTGTCGATATAAAAGGTGATGTCGGAAGACCATCAACATCATTGAAGACTAGGAAGGCATTGTGATGCCCCCAGTGTATTGTTGTAGAAGACGATGCCAGAAAACCATTGACACCATGTGGGTTGGGAAGTGGTGCTGCCCAACATTGTTGATGTAGAAGGTGATGCTGGAAGACCATCGGCATCATCAAAGAGCGGGGAGGTATGGCGTTGTCCCCGGTGTCGATGTAGATTAAGATGATGAAATGTCTTTGTAGTCATTGAAGATGGCTTCGGGTCAGTTTGTAAGTTGTCCCGATGGCAAGCAAGCTCGATGTAGCAGCTATAGTCTTTACATTCTTTGATCATGAGGGTTGCGCTCATGAAGGTTGGTCATGGCTTGTTAGCACTCCCAAAAATTTACTTGAACCGACTTAATGGTGTGGCGTACCTTGCTCAAGGGGTAGGAGATTCATTGAATACTTCCCCAATGTAGTGACAACATCGACATATGCATGGATGAATAGAAAAGTCTTTGTCCCTAAGACCCTGTTCAACCTTGGAGACAATCATCTTTATTCTCCATTACTTGTGTGGCTTTTGTAGCTTTATTTCCCACTTGTTGGGCAGGAGGTGAGCCGCCCACAAAAATCACAAGAGACTTTGGTCTAGCATAGGGAGCTTGACTCAAACAAATAAGAATGAGGGTCCTCTTATAAGAAGGACCTTTATGTGATTTTGAAAATATGACTTCAAATTTGTTGGGGTTGAAGTAGTTTCTACCGCCAGCTTTAAGAAGAGCGGAATTATTGTGGTGTAGATGAGGTTCCATATCCACAAATGTGTTTGTCTACTCCATAGGTGCATTCGATCAAGGAGCAATATTTACTCATGGGGAACTCCCGACTTTAATATCTAGGGTTCAATAAAAATGAACTCCTTTGCATGGAGTAATATGATAACAAAACAAAGGGTGGCATTGAGCGGCCAAGCTTTTTTTACTCCTTGTAGCGAGATTACCATAGCTCTTGTACTTCTCTAGGGTGCTTTTGTGTGGCAGCCCTAACTTAATACAACTATACTTCATCATTTCTTCACGGTTGCCGCGAGGCATCCCTATTTGTCGAGCTTGTATAAGAGCACTTTGGGTGGATGCCCCCTGCGTTGGTGTAGAATGTAGCTCCAAAAAAACATCAACGTCGAGCAGACCGCAGTGTGTAACACTAGCCTCGGTGTTGTTCATGTTGAACACAACGCTTGGAAGAATGTCAACGTCATTGAGCATGGGGAGGGAAACTGTGATGCCGCCCCCGGTGTGGTTGATGTCAAAGGTGAAAAGAAGGACATCAATATCTTATAGGTGATCACCAAATAGCTATGTTGTTGCCTCCGGTGCTAAAGTAATAGGAGGTAATGCCGGAAAATCGATGACACCTTGTGATTAGAGCATAGATGTTGCTCCAACATTGCCAATAAAGCATATGATGCGGGGAAAACATCGTCGTTGAGAGGACCGGTGAGCTATGGCAGTGCTACCCTCGGTGTTAGCATAGGGACGGTGGCGCGTTGGTACCCGAAAATCAGTGGGCTATCATAAGTCCGACCGGGGAGGTGTCATGATGCTCCTGTTTTATCGATGTAGAACAAGTGAGTCAAAGACTGTCGAGTCATGGGATCGAGACATTGTGGTGCTACCCTCGGCATGATGAGCCTGGCCATCAGCTTGTTGTGGACTTCGGCGTCGTCGTTGGTGATGGTGACGGCTTGGCAAAATCGGGGAACCTAGTGGCATGCTCGGGAACCGCAGTAGGGCATGAACACGTTCCTCGTCACAGTCATCTCGTTGAAACAAGGTGGATGGGTAGTACGATAGACCAGCCCCAGCATGAAGGTGAGCCACGATATAGCTTGATGTTGACACGGATGGACATGAACTCATGAAGAATCGCTTTAAGCAGGCAGGCATACTCAACACGCGACTTTAAGACTCGACTGGTTCATGTGCCCAAGTGACAAAAGAATCTCTGATGCAGCCAGGAATGTAGTTGTGATTGTTTCATGGGACGTCGTTTGGAGAAGTGTCACCACGAACACGCTATTCGTTCACCTCTGGCTTGCTAGCTTCAATCATTGCCTCCTACGCACTGGTGTATGGATACAGTAAGGCATTTCTGACTTGGACTAGTGAGCATGCCACGTTGCTTGCTTGTTGATGAGGAACCCTCGTGCATGTGCATAGGCATCATCAGTTTCGACGCGCGTAGCAGGCAATCTCTTAGCTCCACACTTGTTTATCAAGCTCTAGTGTTGGGCTTCGACTTCGAGCAGCTCGTTTTTTATTAGCTTTAAATCTTGCTTGGTAGTAGCACACATACATGCATACACACCTTTACACATGCACAGACTAGCTGATTTGTAGTAGTCCATTTGGAGCTTGGACTTGGATAAGCATTGCTAACATCCCATTCCAACGTTTTCTTGATGTCATGCATGAACGGATGGGTTATCTTCACCTCACTAGCGTAGAAATGAAAGGTGCCATGTATGTCTATGCCCTCTAGGCTAGGCATGTTGGTCCTTCTACAGCCTCATTTCCTTGTTTGCTTCATGAACATGTTCGAGCAAACGCTTCTATAGATAGACGAAGAAACATGCCGCCGTAGATGTGGATGAACAAAGAAGCGAAGATGCATGCCTAGCCGCTCCTTGTAGATGTGAATATGATGCACAATGTGGACTTGTGCGTCAAATGAGAGCCTCCAATGTAGTGCACTTCATCATCTTTCTGGGGCCTCCATGGAGAAGCCCCCAGTTGTAGGGCTTGTACAAGGCTGACTTGAGTAAATCATCAGGTGGTTGCACTGAACTTTAAAAGAGATCAACAACCCAACTTCATCATCTTTTGAGGGCTTCCTTGGAGATGCCCGCAGCTGGGTACCAGGCGACTTACCCCCAGCTATGGGTACATGGCGACTTGCCCCAGCTATGGATATAGGGAGAGACTTGCCCCCAGCTTTAGATGATAAATTTTAGCAAATTTGAGTGGTGAGTCACATCCATGCTACTTCATCGAGTCATGTGTGTAGTTTGCTTGTCATTAGAAGCGACTTAGACATAAAATGCTTCATGTTCTTCAAGCATCATTGCTATCTCATCTATCATGCCCTTAGTTGTAGTAGATGGGGCCAAATTTGAAGGTGAGGTGTTGCTTCATTGTTGTTCCTCAATATTAGAGGCTTGCCACCAATGTTTTAGGCAGAACTAGCCCCATGTTGAGAAGTGTGTGTGATGAAATACTTGCCACCTTTAGGATAGGGTACAAACTTGCATTGGGCAGCATGCACCGCATACTTAGTCCTCAGCATGTCATTGGGTAAACTTGACACCGTCTTTGGCTAAACCCTTCACATAAGTGCCAACAAAAATTTTTTTTTTTGGCAATGGTGAATGCAAGTTTTGTAGGTGTCGCTCCACTTGCCTAAGGGGCACATAGTGTATGCCTTCATGTCGAGCACCGTTTCAGGCCCTTACTGGTAATTGTCGAGGCCAAGATGTAGCCTAACATTTATGATACTTGACTCAACCCAGGGGCTAAGACTTTCCCTTGTTATTTTATCACAAGAGGGGCATCACCAAAAGTGGTGTGATTATGCCACCTAATTATTTGCATATGACCCTTTATGTAGGGCCTAGGAGAGGAGCTTTCTATGTCGTAGGTGATGATGCTGATAGAGCTTTCTGATTATCTCCTCATGTATCATGGACATAGCTCTTTTTTTAAGATGATTCTCCCATTCTTGGGTGAACAATAATTAGGTGTGGCCTTAGTACTTAGCTAGCCATTCTCCACAACTTTATCTTGAGTAGTGTGGGATATCATGTTTGCAGCTGGAGCCCCCCGGCATGACTTCTTCAATTATCGATATTGCTGACTTGGGCTTCTTGATGAAATCCATGGAGAAGAAAAAAAAAAATCTTGAGGATGATCCTCCATCGTGTAAGAGCACATATATAATCAAGGGCATGGGTCGTCCTGATCAGATGCCACCAACTTGAGAGCTTATTTTGCACTTAATTGCTTGGGCATAAATGTATTACCACGAGTGAGATGGTCTAGGGCTATCAATAGAGGCAAGCATTGCACGCCCTAGTTAGCCTCTTCCTCTTAAAATTTTCACCAGCACATAACACAGATGTGGAGATCTCAGGAGACAACATTTTTAACGACCATCGAGCATAGCAAAGATGGGAGGAGAACCAGGTCCCACCGGGCCGTGCCAATTTGTTTCGCCAGAAAAATCACTAAGGCGGGATCTCTCTGTGTTTTACGGATCGTACTAGCTAGTACTAAATAAGCGCAGGGGTGCCAGTATACGTTCATATACAAAATAACATAAATGTGCAATAAACACAAATAACACAAATTCAAGGAAACATCACTTTATTCATTCTTTGGAGAATTACAAAGTACAATTTCCTACATATTATATTTGCGCCGAGCTCCATCCGACAATCAGAGGATTGTGTAGTTTCTGGTTCCCGGGGCCTCTAAAGGCCTCCAGTTAATTACATCCGCGGTGTCGGACCGCAGAACACCTCCGATTAAGCTATGCCGATGGTCGTCATTGTTGTCTCCAAATATATGCAGAGTTGTCTCCAAAATATATGCATAAGCACAAGTAAAATAAAAATGGTGCGAGCCTCGTCGGTCTCTAGCAAAGGGTATCCGGCCTCGCCATGCGGATCCCATAAATGAAGTCAAGGTGTTCGCCTCGCCGGTCGCGAACAAGTATTTCGGCCTCGTCGGTCGCGGAAAAGAAAAACGCCCCAGCCTCGTCGGTCGGGGAAGAAGGATGACTTCATATGGATCACCGGCCTTGGCGGTGCGGAAGATGGTGTGTGAATGTGAGACTTGTGCTCATGTAATACTTGGGAGATTCCTCCATGTGAAGCTTCAGGACGCGTATGCTCAGCGTCAATATAAATATTTGATAAATTAGCGAGCAAGTAGATCATGCCCGCATAGGTCGTGTATTGCGCCACGACAACAATCCATGTGTTGCGTCATGGTTTATTCGCCGGCCGTGCATTGTGCCACGGCGTTTGTTTATTTGAAGGGGCTGAGTATTAATGATCGACAAGCAAGCGGTGACAGTGATCTTCAACAGCCCGATTGATCTTGACTTGATATTCTTGCTTCTTTATTTTGCTTTGCCTTACTTCATGATGACGTTGGAGAGCTTTGCATATTAAAACATGGGCCATTAAAATAGTTGCCAACGGGCCAACACACAATTGCTAGTCATGGGTTGCTTGTGCTAATTTGCACCGAGGTTGCAGCCACTATGGCACCACGTACATGTGCATGTTGATGAGTGTATGTCGTCATCAAGCCGCCGGTCGCCGGGCCACCTCTGATGGTCTTCAAACCGCCGGACCACCACTGATGATGATCGATAATCGCCGTCGGGCTGCAGTTAATCGTCTTCACATCTTGCTCATCAATCATGGAAATTGATCTACCTCTTGCATTGCCGGGCTGCCGCTTGGCACATACGCCGAACGCTCGGGCTGAATCTCTTGCTGTCATCTTGCTTTATTGAGCTGATCTTGATGCTTGCTGATCACATGGGCCCTGCCGTGATGGGCACACGTTCTGATGGCCCTGTGCTTGCCGATGCCATCGCCAGGCTGCCGCTGAACAGGCCAAACGCTTCGGGCTGCATCTATCTTGCTGGCATCTTCTCGTGGTTGTGCTGATCTTCTGCTCTTCGCCAATCTTGCTGCTTGCTGACGCCTTGATCGGGCAGTGGATATGCTGGACCGCCGCCGGACTGTCATGCTTTGCTCAACTGCTGTGATCTCGCCGGGATGTCATTGCCATGCCGCGAACGTCTTTTGTATCTTCTTTGGCTGCGCTGGGCTGGTCGTTGCTTCAGGGCGTGTCGTCGTAGATGGATTTAGGGGCCAATGTCATCGTGGCTAGAACATCATCTTGAAGATGGCCGCCGGCTTGCTGGGTATACATGCTGCCCGTAGGTCGTGAAGATATGATCGTCAGGCTGTTGCTGAACACGCCGAACGCTGGCCGGGCTGCTACTTGTTGATGAGGTGGACGATCGACACGCTTGTTGTGGGGCGCCATCGCTTGAATGCTTGATGCTCATCGGGTCTGCTTGCGCCGAGCTGGAGTTGAAGATGCTCGCCGGGATACCACTGGCCGGGCTGCTGCTAAGCACGTGCTCCGAACGCTCGCCTGGCTATCATTGCCGCGGGCTGCCATGCTTGCTGCCGGAGTCATCATTGGGGCCGTGGTGAACAACCGCCGTAGATGGATTTATGGTCCAAGGTCATCATGACTAGAAGATCATCAACTTAAAGATGACCACCGGCTTGCTTGGCTGCCGTGCATGGAGCTTGCATCTCGTCGTTGCTTTGGCCGCCGGTGTACTGCCCATCTAGATGATGACCAAAACATCTCTGCATCTGTACCTACACACCATGCAGGAAACAAACGACATCTAGATCTAAATATATATAAATATAATAAATAATCTCACCATAGGTGTGGGATGTGGCCATCTCGTAGACGGTGAAGATGATTGCTGATGGTGCCGGAATACACGACGGTGGCGAGCTTGGTTCGGCGTTGGCGTGTGGGTTCCGGCGAGAGGGCAGCTGTATTGTAGGGCTTTGGCTTATGCATGCCCTTGCATGATCTGATCAATATGCCGCCATCGCGGAGCGTCATGTGCACCTTAGAATGCCCAACTATATATAGGGAAGGGGTCAAGACCAGACGTCAACCCCTTGGCCAAGCAAAAGTAGTAGATAACGATCCCAACGAATGGTATATACTCTGGTGTATGTCCGTATTTGAGCCAGCAAGATATACTCCAGGATCTTTAGCCGAAAGCACTTGAACACGTTTAGTATCGATCTCTGCGGCAAGCTATCGTAATGCACATGGACTACTTCAAATATAGCATTCCTGGAATATAGGCCCATATGGATACGTGTCTCTTTTGCATATATACGTATATATACATATACTAGCAAAACATGCCCGTGCGTTGCATCGGGGTACATGTCCGATATTCGTGCTCATAGCAAATGTATCCGATACTCATGCTAATAGTAAATATGTCTATATATGCAATAGGACGTATTATTGTGCGGTCAATTAAACCTAGCTATTTTATTTGAATGTACAATTCGGTAAATCCACTTTAGCAATTCGGTAACAATTGATTTGGTATAGATGCGCTAATTATCATGATAAGGCTTAAAATTAAAATTAAGTTGAAACCATCCACTAATCAAACATATGCTATTTATGATGTTAGCAAAACAATAATTTTCTAGAAAATAAACGAAGTGCAGAAGAAACCGAATACAAAAGATTGAATTTCACCTAATTAAAATAGTGAATCAAGACGGCGAGCATCCATGATTGCCTCGTGGTACGGTTGTGCAAACTGCAGAAGTATAGAATAGCGAATCAAGATGTCACACGGCGATACGCCGTGCAAAATGCAGATGTATAAAATAGCAAATCAAAACAGGCAAACGACGAACCTCCGACTCTAATCCAGCGTCCAGACCCGAGAGCGGCGATGGCATCAGGGCGTGACTGCTTGAGGCGGCGTGTTTATCTGCCGTGTTTTGTCCCTCTCCAATCGGGATTGGATTAGAAAAAATGTGGAAAGGAATCGTTGCCGTATTGGAAGTCTGGACTTGCTGTGTCGGCGGTGGGCCGCGCCACATGGGCTTCTCGCGTGGCTGTGTCCCGTGATTGCACGATCGTGTGTCCATGGAAGATGTATGCGTATACGATTGCCTATCTCACAGCGTATGCCGGGCAGACATATATATGTGTCGTAAAATAACCGGTAGTAGGGGCAGACGGAAATTTTATGTCAAGAAATTTTCTCTCTTTATTATCTATATAGGTATAGATATAGATATAGATATTTGTTACTCATTAAATCTTGGCTTCTAGAATATACATGTCGGCAAGACATTCTCCAAGATTACAACCGAAAGCCTTCGTGATGCTCATGGATTACTTCAGGTAGCATTCAAATGTATCTCTTTTCAAATGTATACAACATATACAACATATACACACATGTATATGTATATATTTGCTATCCTCAAATCTCAAACCTTCTAGAATATACCCAGCAAGATCTCTCGCCCGGCCATACATGCACACTAGCTAGGTGGCCCAATTTATGAACGTACGTGTTCTATTTAGCCAGCAAAATATGAGGCTATTTAGCCAGCAAAAATATGAGGCCTTGTTTGTAGGTGTATATGCCTCATAATAATCATGGGCAAAAATATATAGCCACTTCAAAAAATTAACCAATTTTGTATGGGCTTTAAAATATTATGCCACATATAAAATACTTGTTTAGCCAGAATTATTTTATTCAAAGCTTAATTGGCATTAAAATAATGCCAAAATTTCATCTTACACATAGCTTTTACTTTGCTATGTTGTAGACTTTGGATTTGTCCATTTATTTGCTTGGACTTTTTTTTGTTGACTTGTCTTGAGACTTGATTGGAGCGTCCTTCAAGACCTTCGAGATCATACCTTCCACGCTTTTGTGAGACTAGACCTCGCGGGCATCATTTTTTTTTTTTGAAGTCCCTTGTTGAAAATGTTGGGGTGGCACGAAGCTGCACACTGCACCGCAACTTTTGTTGGGGGAGGTAGCCCTCTCATGCTCTTTTTCCTATAGTTTTCCCCATATGTGGATGTCTCCACCGGATGAAGCAAGAGGAAGTACGGGGCGTACAAACTTAGACAACTTCTGGTTCGAGTCAAATTAGCCTCTCTTGATCGGTCCCACACACATAGCATGTACCTTATGTGCATTGTGTTGGTTGAATCACCCATTGACGAGCTCTCAAGCGAGACAAGTCTTAAGTTACCGACTTACCGATGTCGTAGGGAAGCCTTTTGATATAGGATGATTTGACATCCCTTTTTTTTTAAGAGAGAAAAAAACACTAGAACATCGTATCCCCACCTTTCATTTGTTTTAACAAAGGGGGTTACAAGTCCTTCGTATGCCCTCATTTTTTTTAAAGAAAATATTTTTTAAGATACCGGCCATTGATTGGAGGCATTGGCCGGATTCCCGCCTGATCAATTAGTTGGTAGGCACCACCATCATAGACTTGCTCTACAACATAGGGCCCTTCCCACTTTGGTTCGAATTTTCCTTTGCCTTTGGTCACGATGATAGGTCGTCGGAGCACCAGTACCAGGTCTCCCTTCTTGAAGACTCGTGGTTTGACGAGTTTGTTATACGCTCGAGCCATGTTGTGACGATAGAACTCAAGGTTTTGTAGCGCATTTAAACGACGTTCTTCTAGTGCATCTAGCTCTTGAAAACGAAGCCGGATTTGTTCATCTTGTGTAAGCTCATCATGGATGGCGACTCGTAATGCAGGAAGCTCCACCTCTAGGGGCAACACGGCTTCGGTGCCATACACCAAGGAGTAAGGAGTGGATTGCGTGGGCGTTCGGATTGTAACACGATATGCCCATAATGCTTCAAACAAACGATCATGCCAATCTCGCTTGTGTTTTGTGACTGTTTTCTTCAGAATCCCGCCAAGCGTTTTGTTGAAGGCCTCCGCTGGGCCATTGGCTTGAGGGTAGTATCCCGTGGGAGCAGTCCAATCGATCTTGTACTTGCTCGCAAATCTAGCCATTTTGGTGGATGTGAAGGCTTTTCCATTATCCGAAGTTATTCGGCGAGGCACGCCAAAGCGATAAATAATGTGACGCTCAAGGAAGTTGATGACATTATCGGACTTCACCTCCCTTAGTGGTACCGCCGCCCATCTTGAGAAATAATCTGTGGTCGCTAGAATGAAGCGATGGCCTTGTGACGATGGTGGTTCAATTATTCCAATCACATCAATTCCCCAAGCATCGAAAGGCCATGAGGGTATAGTAGGATGAAGAGGAACTAGGGGCTGGTGCTTGAAGTCCCCATGTACTCGGCAGTCATGGCAAGACCGCGCTATTTTAATACAATCGGTCATCATTCCTGGCCAAAAGAGTCCCATGAGTTTGAGACTATGATACATCTTTGGCCCGCTTTGATGCCCACCGCATACTCCGGAATGAACTTCTTTAAGGGCTTTATCGGCCTCTTCTCGAGAAAGGCATCGGAGGGGCAGTTCATGGCCAAAGGACCGCCTGTATACACACCTGCTTTGAAGATGTAAGACGGGATGCGTCGTTGAAACTGGCGTCGTTCGACAGGGTCACTTGGAAATGTCCCATGTTTAAAGTAATCGAGAAATGGTTTACGCCAGTCTTGATCATGAACTTTTGTAATTATGGTGTTTACTTCGCCGTCTTCAGGTATGAGGTAAAGCACAGCTGGGAGGAGCCATCTTTCTTCTACCTTTACTTTTGCTTCTCCGTCGGGGAGGGCTAAGGAAGCCGCAAGTTTGGCTAAGGCATCAGCCGATGCGTTTCCACTTCGTGGGATATGATTAATCTCAATATGCTCAAACTTAGCCATAAGCTTACATGCGACGTGATGGTATGACATTAGTTCCGGCTTACGGACTTCATACACACCATTGATTTGCCTCATGATGAGCTGGGAATCCCCATATGCTTGAAGAACACGAATATCCATAGAGAGGGATAGTAGTAGCCCAAATATGAGGGCCTCATACTCTGCCTCATTGTTTGAGCATTCTTCTTTGAGTAACGAGAATGAATGATACATTGTATCTCCATGAGGGGTTTTGAATACTATTCCCGCACCTCCTCTCCTTGTTGGCCTCTTGTCAGGGCCATATTCAGTACGGGCTGCTCCATCAAAATATAGCTCCCATGGGGCCTCGATGTCTGCTTTGAATACTTCTTCATCCGGGAGGTCTGTGACTAAAGGGGAGTCGTCCCGGGACAGGATGAGCGGCAAGGAAATCTGCCAAGGCTTGGCCTTTGACGGCCTTTTGTGGCACATAAGTTATGTTATACTCCATCATGAGTAAGGCCCACTTGCCAATTCTTCCAGCAAGAACTGGTTGATTTAGGATGTACTTAACAGGGTCCACACCCTAGCAATAAGTTGTATCTCATGAGATAGTAAATAATGCCGCAATTTCTTTAGGGCAAATATGAGTGCTAGACATAGCTTCTCAATTGGGGAATAGTTGTGTTCAGCCCCCGCCATAGTGCGACTGAGATAATAGCATGCTACCTCTTTTCCTTCGTCATTTATTTGAGCGAGAAGGGCACCGATAGAGGATGGTTGTGCCGCTATATATAGAATCAAAGGGCGTCCCTGGATGGGTGCCATTAGAACAGGAGGATTGAGCAAATAGCGTTTGATACTATCAAAGGCATTTTGACATTGCTCGTCCCATATAAAGGGTGCGCCTTTCCTCATTAACTTGGAAAAGGGTTGGATACGCCCTGATAAATTAGAGATGAAACGCCTAATGTAGGCTAGTAGACCTTGTAAGGTTCTGAGCTCACTTAAATTTTGTTGCGGGGACATCTTAAGGATTGCCTTTATACTCTTTGGTTGAATCTCTATACCCCGTTGACGAACAATGAAGCCTACAAAGACTCCCGATTGAACGGCAAATGCACACTTAAGAGGGTTCATCTTGAGTTGGTATTTGCGTAACCTCTCAAACACCATGCGCAAGTCATCTTGATGACGTTGTCTATCCCGAGTTTTCACGACTAAGTCATCGATGTAACATTCCACGGAGTCATGAAACAGACCATGGAACACAACTGCCATGGCTCTTTGATAAGTGGCGCCAGCATTTTTCAAACCGAAGGGCATCACGGTATAATAGTAAGTGCCTCTTGGTGTTCCGAAAGCTGTATCATAGGCATCATTCTCATCCATCTTGATTTGATTGTAGCCTGAAAATCTGTCCATAAAAGACAGGGCGCCATAGCCTGTAGTAGCATCAACTACCATCTCGGTTGTTGGAGTTGGAAACTCATCTTTTGGGCAAGTGCGATTTAGATCACGAAAGTCTACACACACTCTGACTTGCCCATTCTTCTTCATGACTGGTACTATGCTTGCCAGCCATCGAGGATATTGTATCTCTTTTATGAACCCAACATTGATTAACTTGTCCACCTCTGCTACTATGTCATTTTCGAGCTCAGGTCGATAACGCCGTGGTTGTTGCTTTACAGGGCGATATTGAGGATCTATTGCCAACTTGTGAGTAGCAACATTTGGGTCTAAACCAGGCATCTCCTTATAGGACCATGCGAAACAGTCACGATATTGCATCAGAAACTGCCTATAATCTTCACGTTCCTCGGGCGTAAGAGTGGCACTCACGAAGGTCGGTCGTGGATCATCATCACTTCCAAGATTTATTTCAACCAACTCGTCTGTGGTGTGTTGCACTCCGTCTTCTAGTTCTTCAGGAGCAGGGGCTGCATTTAATACTTCCCCATGTGGTGCGACTGCTATCTTATGCATAGCTGTGAGAATATAATCTTTGTCGCGATGTCTCTGCATTGCGTTAGTATCTGCACAAGAAGGGTAAACATAAGGACATAAACATTCGAGGTCTTCCTCGTCTGAGGAGGACTCTCCCCATAACTCGTGTCGCCAATCTTCACTTATTACATTGCAAGTGGCCTGATACTTAGGGCCATTGACATCTTCCTCATCATCAGAAGAGTTTTCATAATAACCGATGCCTCGTTTAGAACGAGACGCTCGACCGCTTTTGATTATTCTTTCAGATTGGCTCCACCATTCTTCACAGATGCTTGGAGGGGGTGGTAATTGCTGGTTTGGTCGCAGCTTGATTCCAGCCCTTTCAAGTAAGGGAACCATTCTAGGTTCTGCCTTTAATGTGGCCCGAACTTCCTCCTCCTTATTTGCTTGAACATCTGCGAAATTAGACAAAGTATTGTAAGGTTTTGTTTGTGGTACTTTATAAAATATTGTCGAGGAATTACCCACATGGAGGTCTGGAGCAACCCAGACCTCTAATGGCTTACAAGTAGAAAATATATAATGATGAGGGTTGAGGAACAGGGGCATCTGAAGCCACCTTTTCAATTTTGGCCACCATCTTCTTGACCTTTCCTTGGGGCTTTGTTGCATCATTGCCCACTTGGGTAAGGGATGAGTCACCCTGGTCTTCAATAACTGTTGTAGGAGGCTCAGATTTAGTCGAAGAATTTGACTCAAGCGAATTAGCACGAGGGTCCTTTTTCATAGGAAGAACCTCTATAGGGTTTTGCAATTCTGACCTTGAAGGCGTTGGGGCTGCAGGAGTTTCTACTACCGCCTTTGGAGGAGTTACTTTGTTTGGAGTGAGGTTCCATGTCCATAATTGGGATGAACCATCTACCTTCGACTCTTTTGAGGGTGTGCTTACTGGAACAATAGAATCAGTTGGGTGACTCCCGTCTCCCAACTCTAGGGCTCGGCTTGACGAGCTCTTCCGTCTACCTGACGTTGCACATGGAGTTATCAAATACTTCATCTCAGCTAAGGTAGGTGCTTTATTTGGAGTAATTAGCACATTTGCGGGCGGCGTAGTGCGCCCAAGCTGCTTTTCAACCCCTTCTGAAGAGAAGAAATACTTTGCATCGGCATGGTGAACTTCTTGCATAGTGTAAGGGTTAAGGTTGCCAACGATCCTTTGTTGTTCTCCATTGTTGTCTATAAATTTGAGACATTGATGGAGTGTCGATGGAACGACTTGGTATTTATGCAACCATGGTCGCCCAAGCAAAGCTGAATAAGAAGTGGCAAACTCAATCACTAAGAACTTAACTTTGAAGGCAAATGTGGACATTTGCATCTTCAATGTGATGGTACCCAATGCTGGGCTTCCATTGCTGTCATATCCACAAATCACCACACTAGTGGGTTCAAGGTCCTTTAGAACATATCCTGCGCGAGACAAATTTTTGATGGGTAGCAGATTGACCGCGGACCCAGGGTCTATCAAAATCCGCCTTAGATGGGCAGTACCGATGTTTCCCTCAATATATAGAGGACGGTTGTGATTGTTGTCAGCTATGATCTTGTCCTCTTCTGAAAAGGATATCTCATTGACCTCAGCCATAGTATGGGCGAGTTGATGTTCCGCCATCGCTACTTCATAGAGCTGAGGTTTCTCTAGAACTTTGATTAGAGCTTGATCAAGATTGGGCATCAATAGGAGTGCATCAAGGACGCTCAACAATGCTGGAATTCGCTTGAGGTGAGCAATGACATTATATTCCACTTCGTCGCTCTTTTGGGGCTGGCTTGAAGACGTCCCCTGTTGTTGCTGCTGTGGAAAGGTTATTCTGGGCAGCTCCTCCTTGTCTTTTTTAGCACGATATTGGCGCGATTTGAGTGGCTCAACAACATCTTTCCCACTACGCAGGTTCATATTCGCTTCTTCCTTTTCCTCAGAAGCTTCAGCGCGAAGCGCTTCACGTTCTTCTGGTGTCATAGCTGTTTCATCGTCAGGCTCATCTTCCCCACTTGTAACTATGGCATTACATGGAGCGAGATTCAAAGCCACTTCGCTTCCTTGTGAGTCTTGGCTCTCAGAAGGTTGCCCCCAGTGTTTTGGGAAAAATTCGCCCAAGGTGAGTGGGCATGGTTTTCGGGGGAAAGACTCGTCCCCTTCGGATCGTGGGACAAACCTTGGTGGCATGCGTCGCCTGTTCGGGCTTTGTTTATAACTAGCAGGCACCGGGTTGATCTGTGGAGCACGCCGATTAACTCTTTGATAGTGTCTGGGTCTAAACCTTTCCCATCCCTGCTCTTGATTACTTGGGGCGCTGTGTGGCAGATGAAAGTTCTGCAATTGCCGCTCTACTTGTTGTAAAGGTAACCAATGTTCTTCATGCAACGCAGCTTGTTCACTACCCAGCCTGATAGTTACCATATTTGTTGCCTGATAATTGGGGTTGATTGCCTCAGGCTTCAGGGCCAACTTCTTGTCATCAACAGCTCATTGTAGCCACTCTTTGAAGGCAATGCAATCCTCAATTGTATGGCCGACATACTTGTGATACGGGCAATACAGAGGGTTGTCAGTCATATTCACTTGATCAGGTCTTGCTGGGTTGGGCAGTGTTAACAAATTCTGCTCATTCATTTGCTCAAAAAGGCTTCTGATTAAGTCCCGACGGAACACATATTGCTTATTGAGCATTTCTCTAATATTGGGGCGTTTGGGCCTTTGATCGGTTCTAGGGCCGAACATTGGCACCGTACTTGCAACATTAGACTCAGGTGGTCTAGGCTTGCTCCCACTATTTGCTGGTTTGAAGGGGGGATTAAACCTCTTGTTATTATCCATGCTTCCTGCATTTTTGTACATCTCCATGATATGTGGAGCTTTCTCAAATTCCAACTTGGTAGCTGCAATAGCCTCGCCAAGTGCGTCGAAAGTTTTCGGATCTCGCCTGGAAATTGGGACGAGCCAATGTTGTAGCATCCCATGAATGCACATCTGTATAGCGTCTTCAACATGTATTTCTCGAGTGAGGCGAACATAGTTATTTCTGAACCGGACCATGAAGTCTTCTATCTTCTCATCTCGTCTTTGTTTGAGTTGAGACAACTCTAAGATAGTTATCTCCTTGTTCATGCTAATAAAGTGGAATCTGAACAAGCCCTTCATCATTGCCCAATTATGGACTGTACCCGCAGGGATGCGGCTATACCAATGGAAGGCGGCGCCTGTCAGGGATGCCGAGAATTGGCGCAATAGCAAAGACGGCGAACGAGCTGTATCTCCGCATATCGCTTCAAAATAAGCCAAGTGTTCCATTGCATCTCGGTTCCGTCAAATTGGCGAAACTTTGGTGGGTGCCAACCAGCAGGGAATGGAACTTTATCGTGCCATGAATCATCATACGGTTTTTGAATGTAACACCCGTGTTTTTGCATCATTTTAAAATTTACTAAAAATTTGAACTTTTCAAATTAAACTAAAACTTGATTTAATTTCCATAAAACCAAGCCCCTGTTTTGAAAAGCCCTGCATTCAAAATCCACCATATAGAAATTAGACTCCCTTTTGTTTGTTGCTTGTCGAACTTATGGTGGCCAAGGTATGTATTCTCGATCTAGACTTTAAATTATGAAAGTATATCTATGCATGAACATGATTTACATTTTCTGGGAATAAAACTACAAACCCTAGACTACATGTGTGGGGAGACATATACTCCAAGCATCTCTAGATAAATTCCTGGAATATATATATGCGCCAAACCCATCGGTAGGCCCTAGGAAATAAAAGGGAAATAATGAGGGCAAGTATATTAATATATGTATGGATATGTGTGACCTCCCAAACAAGAATATATATAAGTGCTTCATGATAAATTCTAAGAATATATATATGCTTGAATAAATAAATGGAAGGTACTACCTACATATACCATCATATAGAAGTATACACGAAAATAGAGACAAGCAAGGAGAATAATACGGGAATTATGAAACACGTATGCTATTGTGTATCTCTCCCAAACAAGAGTATATATATTTTTAGTGCTCAATAAAGAGTCCTAAAAGTACATATTTACTTGAGTAAATAAAATGGGAAAGAAATACATCAAGTATACATGAAAGTATGGAAAGAAGGGATATAGAAAAGAAATAGCAAGCTGGAAAAGCAGATGGGCTCGTTACCCTTTCAGTCGGCCCAGCAGCATCTCTCTCCCTCTCTTTTTCCTTTCCCACGCTAGCAGGCCGGCCCGGCAACAGAGTTCGACCACGGCCCAGCCCAAGACCGGACAGCCGAGCCCGACTCACCCTTATTCCCTCCTCGCCGACAAGTGGACCCCGCCATCGTCGTGTCTTCTTCTTCCTCACCTGCGCTTCTACAAGACGCTGAAAACGCCCGCCGAGCCTCCTGTTCCCCACGCTCCCGTCGTACCCGGTGCCGCACTGCTGAGGAAGACAAGCGCTGGCCGCCCCATCTACTCTCCCAGGAGCCAGCGCCGCGACCAACGGCGCCCGTCCGCCGTGCGGTGGTCGGTGTCGCGACAACAGCGGTGCCGGCGCGTGCCATCCCGCCCGGCGGCGGCGGCGGCGACGACCGGGCCCTGGCGTAGGCATTAACTCCGGCGATGTCGTCCGAGGCGATGCCCGCGAACGCGGCAGCGGCGTCAAACGCCAATAGCGGCGCCCGAGCGTCGTGCTGCGGCGGCGCCATGGCCCGACAATTCGCCGCATTGCATGAGGACCGAGCGATAAGACCAGCTCGCCGGCGATGGACCGCGAAGCCTCGGCCAGCGAGCCACGGCGAAGGTCGCCGCGCCGCGGGAGGAAGCCTCCACGCCCGCGGCGACACGGCTGACCCCTTTGCCGCTCACGCCCGGGCAACACCCCCCCGATGTAAACGGCGTGACTAGGCGGGAACCGACCTCGCCCGGAACCACGAGATACACGCCAGCGACGCCGCGGCGACAGCGGGCTTGGTGGCACCGGTGACGGTCCCGAGCACACCGGCCTTGGTCGGAAAAGATCTCCGCGGCGAGAGAAGATCTCACCGCGACCTCCTCCCTCGGCCACCTATAAATAGCCACCTCCGGCTCACAATCGGCCTCGCCCCTTCCACCACGAGGGACCGCCGGGTCGGGAACAAGCCGTGCTCTCCTCAACTCACTCCCTCCCCTCTCCTAGCTCGGGTAATCCTAGTTACCCCCAATTCGGGTGTCCGCCGCCGCCATTGGTGCTGCTTCATCCTCCTCCCTTCTTGCCGCGTCGTACGCCAAATTTGGTGGCAGGTTAGTCAGCTAGAAGCCCCACCATTCGATTGATATGGCTAGTACACCGTTTTCTCCCTCGCAATGCTCTACCGACGGAGAGCACCACCGCCGTCTTTGGAGTGCGCCGCCCGACGGCATACAAGACCTCTACGCCCTTCTATCACCCGTCATTAGGTGTGGAATGACGAGGAGATCCCAAAGCGTCTCCCGCGGCGAGCTATGGGCAAGGTTCGACCAACTCCGCCCCTGCCGGCGAGGCGCCGCCGCGACGGTGTGGTCAACGGGGGGACGGCAACCACGGGGACCGTCGCCTCCCGTCACCCGTCGCCCCGTCACCCTATTCCGTTCCCCTTCTCTCTACGCTAGGTGGGCCGGGCAAGCGGGGACCGCCCACGCCGTTATACCCCCCCACTGTCCACGTGGTCATGGCCCACGACCCACGTGGCGTCCACGCATCTGCCACAGTGGCGTCCCTGGGACCCACGTGTCACACACGCGAATGGAGGAGGGATAGTGCGGGTACACTAGGGTAAACGCTAGGTACACCGAACGGTGTACACCATGTGCTAGAAAACCTATTTCCCATGTCCGGAAAATTTGTAAATTCATGATTTGATTTATAGAATTTTATCATGTAATTAGTTCCAAATTTATTACATGATAAAATTATATTATAATATTACCCTAATTAATAAATTAGGGATTAATGTTATAAATTCCATAACTCATGCATTTTAATTCCGTTTCGCGTGAAAGCGACTTCCATAATTTATCTAAATTCTAGATCTATGCAACTAACCTATTACCACCATAATGTTCTATGCTTGTTTTGTGTGCCATAGTTCAAGCTAGGTTTTGTCGCCGACGCGAGGTAGTTTCGACGATCGGATTAGCGGTTTCTCCGAGTGCGTTAGAGGCGTTCGACGCCCGGTCTTGCCGTCGATAAGAACATCCCAAGCAAGTCCTTACCCCCTTAATCATGACCTTAATATGATGATAAGCGATGACATAATATGATTAATTTAGATCGATATAACCTAATTAGTAAAGTGAACCCTCCAATAAAAGGTGAGTGGTGATAGTCTACATGGAGGTGGACTAATCTGTCGGGGATAAATCCCGCGGAGAGATGCTCGCCTCCCTAAGGACCGGTTCATAGACCTTCTACACCTAGTGAGATATTTCGTACAGACCACACGCCGTATATGAGACGGCTTGATTCCACACCCGTTGGGTTGAGGTATAATTGGAGCCAAGGTGGCCGGAGCAGGCAAACGATCTATTAGGAGCAGAACATGGAGAGAGTGGCCCCATGGTCCGGTTGGCGTGGATGCCGAAAGTGATCTTCCACGTAAGTGTTTGGGCGCGATGGGCGCGGTGCTAGAGGCACATATTGATGATTTGAGATTGAGAGTGGTGTTGACGGTATAGGTTGGGTAATTAGGTATTACACGTAAAGCCGTGGGTGATTTGGTATCACCATATTGTCTAGGGTGATGCGTCATCCTTGTGGTGGCGTATTATCCTTCCAACCCCTAAAAAGTCGTGGTGAAGGTTATACCAATATACCTAGAGTAGCACTCAAGCGGTACGGATCTCGTTAGGCTGTTGGAACCAAAACCGGATGGGAAAAGACGTGCCTATCGTGTGGGGAAATTTGTACAACCTCTGCGAGGAGTTAATTAAATCTATTCGAATAGCCACGTCCTTGGAATGGGCGAATGCTAGGCAAGAACATCTATGATTAGATATAACTAACCTTTTGTGATATGTGAAGGTGATGGTAAGATGAGATAACCCTGGGAACTAGTGAGAGCAGTTTTAGAGACTCTGCTAGGGCCCAACCCTTAAATTACCAAACCACCCCTGGTTTGGACTTGCTGAGTACGTTTGTACTCACCCCTCTGTTTTTACAAATATCGGCACATCCAAAGGTAAGATCGTTGTCAAGGTAGACGATCGACGTTCGTAGGAGTTCGTGAGGCGTTTGCTTAGGAAGAAGATGTAGTTGCCAAGGGTTTCCGTCCATGCTCAAGTTGCCTGTGGAGTATGAGGCAACAGTCGTAGTTAATCCACTGCTTTCGGTTGGCTAACTCTGATAAAATATTCGCCACTGTAAGACCTTCTAATCCTGTATCATTAAAGCTCGGATTTCTATTATATCTGCGTACCATTATCTAACACTAATGACCGTATTTGTGCGTGATCCTGGCGCAAATACGAGAGGTTAACGACCCATTAAAAGTGGGGCGTGACATTGAACCTCTTCAATTGGCCTAGGGGCTCTCTCAGCCGCTATTTGCTTCATTTTTCTATTAATAATATCTTCAGCAATGTCATGGTAATCTTTGAGTGTCCCTGCTGGTGCATTATTACCTTCAGGAGCCGTGTGAGCATTTAACAAATTAGCATTTTCCTCTGGTTGTTGATCTGGCTCCATGTTCGGGAAGTGTGGGAGAGCGAACCCTCCTCGCTCAAATTCCTCGACCTGTGGATCTATTGGCACAAGCTGCGTTTGATTTGAAAACATGTTTTTCATCATAGACACGAGCTGTTTCATTTGAACCTTCAAGTCATCAATTTCTTTATCTCTCGCCTTTTCACGTTCTTCAGGCGTTTTGCGATGTCGAGGCTTTCGCACCCATTGGTTGCTTTTTCTGGTTGCTTATCTCCACCTCCCGCTTCATCATCATTTGCCATATTCACGGGAGCAACGTTAGTATTGAGTAAATCGCCCTCATCCCCAGAGAGGACAGATCGGGCAAGCGTTGAGTAACGAGGGGAGTGTGAACAAGCTTCAAGAGAAGCTGATGACTCAGAATCTGAGTCGCTAGCGATTTGCCCATCGTGACCAGAAATGTGCAGACTTCCAGCGATACGACGATATGCTTCTGTCTTCATACGGGTATTAGCTCCTACTCTTCCCGCCACTTGTTCTAATTGGCGTTCATCTGTTGGGAGTCTGGAGGCAATGTCCCTAAACTGGCCAGGGCGATCATAGGGTCCTGCCCTCTTTCTTACTGGTCGACTTCTCCCAGAAACAGGTAGGCATTGAGTCATGGGTGATTTTAAATCACGACTGATTTCCCCTTGGAAACTTGCCCCCAGGATTATTGTTGGGTTCGGGACAATCTCTTCATCTGATAGATACGTCAGCTCTTGGGTAACTATAGGTGGTTGCCAGCTAGGATTTAAATCCTGAGGTGTACGCACCTCTATCATGCCACACGTGGCCTTGTCATCTGTTGCCGCTTCTTTCTTCTTTTTCATTCTCAGGAGCAGCTCTAGGATCAGCTATGTTTGCATCAGGTTTGGTGGTAGAAGCCGGCGCATCAACTTGCATCGGTGGCAGTTTTGCTTCGTCTTGCTAGTAGCACACTTTGTGGGGGAGCTGGGCATTGCAGAACTCCGATCCTCAGTGGCTCAGTACGTAGCTACCGCAATCTCATGATCAGTAGATCAAACATCAAAGCATTGATGAAAAACTTAAAAATAAAAATGAGGATTGTCCATTATTCTGCCACGACCTACATTCAGGAGGAGAAGATATTTTCCCCCCCCATACCTGCATCTCATTAAGTAGATCAAACATCAAAGCATTATGCACGACGGGCGCCGGCGCTTCCTCCACGATCGATGGCGTATGGCTCACGTCCTCGCGGCGGATCCCGGCCCCTGGCGTCCGTATGGAGGGAGCTGGAGGCGGATCGATGGAGGCGGTGGCTGGATCGACCGTCAAGCGGCGGATCGGCGTCCAAGCGGCGGCGGCGCAAGCATCAGCGGGCGGCGCGCTGGCGTCGCCGACTAACTGGCAGCGCGCGGCGTCGGGCGACTACGGGCGGGCGGCGTGGCTGGCCTCGCCCGAACGGGCGGCGGCGCGGGATCCACAGCAGATGGGCTCGCATGGGCGGGCCCTGGATGGGCTCGCGGCGGGCTCGTTTGTTTTTTATTTTTTATTTTTATTAACGGTGGCGGGCAAATAAAACCGCCACGGAAGTTCATTGATTTTCTGTGACCCTAGCTGGGTGGCGGAAAAACCGCCACCAAAAATCTATTTTGCCCGCCACCATTAATCGTTTGTCTAGTAGCGAAGGACATGATGTGGTATCCGTCGCGGAGCCTCCCGTCCCTGCGCCGGCGCCCGGCGCGAAGGGTTGGTGGATTTGTTGTCCAAGAACGGGTGCAGGGGCTTTCGCTGGCCTCCTCGCCACGGCGGGCAGGCGCTCATCCTCATCGCTGGAACGACCCGATCGAGGAGGCGATTGGTCCGTATCGTCGTTGCTGGAGCAGGTGAAGCGTCCAATCATATGCATCACAAGGCCGCCGCCTGCAGTTCTACATTTGTGTGGAGCTAGCTCCAGGGATGTTGTTTATATAGCTATAGCATTGGCAATTGCTGGATCACGGCTTCATGGTCGGGTTGGGAGGCAGCAGAATGGTCGGATCAGATGGGACGACGGAATTAATCAAGCCACAATCTTAGATGCATGAAACTAATTAAAATTGCTCCGCACTTCATTCACAAACCTCCAAACCGATAGGAGCGCTGGCGCCGCCACCGGGCTCACCGTCTTCTGCTGTGGATTGGAAGTTTTGACCATTTCCCTGTGCATATGTTGTGCAATGGTTTTCGACAACAAAGATGTTCTTATGCAATATGTTCCCTCGATGACCCTCCTCACTTTACAGGTATTGCTGATTATCACGCCCTGGAACTTAATTATACTTCTCCTTCATACCCACGGCAACGTGCGAGAAATTCTCCTAGTATATACTATTGCTGCGCAGAAACAAAATAATGACCTTAATTTACTTCTAAATTGTCCATTTCTATTAAAAGATAACTCAAAGTATGCATGGGATCAAGGCGATAGCCCGATGGTTAGCTTCTCGTGTGTGGAAGCAACCGCTCGAGTTCGATCCCCATCGGTAATGGACTTACGTGGCGTGCCCCATTTCCCCTAGTTCCTCCTAGGATGGGTCATTATTTTTTAAAGTATGCATGGACATAGCGATTTTTATGATTTAGCAGTCAAAATGTTTCCTTAATTAATTAATTAATTAATGAGTTACCTACGAATTAATTACCATAATAACATTAATATTATAGTATTGGTAAAAAAATAAAATTGATTCCTACTTTGAACGAGGTTACTTTTTTTATTGGAATATCGTAGTATCATTTGATCGTTTAATTGTGCGTATTCACCCTGAAACATTATTTTAGAAATTACCACATCAGCTACAAGAGTCACGGGACAAGGAAACGGAAATAGACCCACGTTCTCTTCTTTCTTCATATAAAATTTCTAATACACATTATGTTAAAAATTTATATGGATAATTTCCTAAATTTATATGGAGAAATTCTGATAAATCATAAAGCCCTAATATATGTGTTACTTAATGGGCTTTTAAATGTTTAGGCTCATGAATAAAGGTGGAAGATGCAGTATCTATTAGTACCATATTACTAATTGATGTAGAGGTAGGATGTTCTCCTCCATATATATTTGTATCAATCCTCCTGGAAAACACAACAATAGAACTACAATTGGAAAAAACACAACAATAGAAATACAATTGGAAGTTCCTAGTCTAGAACATTCAAAGTAGTCAATTAGTGTTAACTGATGTTTCTTTTCTTCGGGTCAAGGCCGTCTGCTTCCTGGGGACGTATCGTTTTGCATCAACCGTGACATTGAGCAACGCACTGTCTCAACTAGGGCTATTGAGCTAGTGCTATTGAGCTAACTAGTGCTATTGAGCTAGTGCTATTGAGCTACCGGTGACTTCATGGCACTAGTGCTAATGGAGCTACCGGTGACTTCATGGTCCCTCCGCTGGGTATGTTTTTTAGTCTTACTGTTTCTACAATAAGTGAGGTTTTTATGCTATTAAACATAGTCCATAGCTTATTATAGTTGCCACTGGTAGTGGTAGTTCACACGTGCACATGCTAGTCACGAATTTACTGCTATATTTCTGGATTAAATTAAACATAAAAATGCCTAATATCCTAACACATTATGATGACGTGTCATCTCGTTAATTAATATCCTAACACATTATGATGACGTTCGTTCATTAAGACATGGGTCATAAGAGTATAAGATTCTCTTCCACACTTCACTAGGCATAACTTTCAAAAAAGTGATTTCTTATCATACAAGACATTAGTCATAAAAGTACCAAGATTCTCATATACTAGTTCCACACTTTACTAGCCACAACTTTAACTTTTAAAAAAATGATTCCTTACATGGGTCATAAAAGTATAAGATTCTCCTCCACACTTCAATAGGCACAACTTTCAAAAAAAGTGTATCTTAAGACATGAATCATAAAAGTATAAGATTCTCCTCCACACTTCAATAGGCACAACTTTCAAACAAATAATTTCTTATCATACAAGACATGAGTCATAAAAGTACCAAGATTCTCATATACTAGTTCCACACTATACTAGCCACAACTTTTCAAATCTTAACACATGTGTCATAAAAGTATAAGATTCACACAAACTGACTCCACACTTCTCCTTATATCAAGACATGGGCCATAAAAGTATAAGATTCACACTGACTCCACACTTCATTAGGCACAACTTTTAAAAAAGTGATTCCTTACAAGACATAGATTCACACTGACTTTACACTTCACTAGGCACAACTTTTAAAAAGTGACTTTTTACACTTCACTAGGCACAACTTTTAAAAAAGTGATTCCTTACAAGACATAGATTCACACCTGACTTCACACTTCACTAGACACAACTTTTAAGAAAGTGATTCCTCCACACTTAGGCATAACTTCTAAAAAAGTGATTCCTTACAGGCACATAGATTCACACTGACTTTATACTTCACTAGGCACAAATTTTAAGAAAGTGATTCCTCCACACTTCATTAGGCATAACTTTTAAAAAGTGAAAAAGTAATTCCTTACAAGACATAGATTCACACTGACTTTACCCTTCACTAGGCACAACTTTTAAGAAAATGATTCCTCCACACTTCATTAGGCATAACTTTTAAAAAAGTGAAAAAGTGATTCCTTACAAGACATAGATTCACACTTGACTTTACACTTCACTAGGCACAACTTTTAAGAAAGTGGTTCCTTAGTGACATACTTTAGATTCACACTTTTTTTACACTTCACTAGGCACAACTTTTAAGAAAGTGGTTCCTTAGTGGCACACTTTAAATTCACACTGATTTTACACTTCACTAGGCACAACTTTTAAGAAAGTGGTTCCTTAGTGGCACACTTTGTGGGGAGCTGGGCATACGTGGCTACCGCATGATCAGTAGATCAAACATCAAAGTATTGATGAAAAACTTAAAAATAAAAATGAGGATTGTCCATTATTCTGCCACGACCTACATCCAGGAGGAGAAGATATTTTTTCCCCCCATATCATCTCATTCAGTAGATCAAACGTCAAAGCATTGACGAAAAACTTAAAAATAAAAATGAGGACCGTCCATTATGCTGTCAAGTGTCAACACGCAATTGCTGAATCACTGCGGCCGCGCGCGAGATCATATCGATCCGTCCATCCATGGATAGGAGCTAGCTCGAGAGAGATCAGGATCCATCCATCCCAATAGGCTGAGCTGAGAGTGACATGTTCACATGATCTCAAGCCCTATCATTCGTCGCTCGTTGGCCCCTTCCCGGCCTCTATATAGTCCCTCTCGCCCCCTCCACCTCTCCCACCACCGGCCTCAGCACCGCGCTTCATCATCCACCTAAGAAAGCTAGCTGGGGCTGCTTTGCATCGCTCTTCCCAACCCGAACCTTGCCCCTCCCTTTCTCATGTACACTGATGCCTACTGATCCACAGCCAAAACACCTTTGCTAGCTGAAGATCTCACAATTGCAAACCACACACACCAACAGTAAGCTAGATCCTATCTTTTGATCGTCACCAGTCCTGTCGTGTTAGAAGAACAAACAGCACACTCTTTATCCAGCAGCTCACCAATCAGCTGGAGTTCGACAGAGCTGCATCCACATATATTGAGCTAATCTAACCCTAAACCCCTCCTAAGAATAGTTGTGGATATAGTACTGTTACATACCACAAGATCCCAGGGAACCCCATGGAGTTCACGCCCGCGCATGCCTGTGTCGTCGAGAGCTTCGGAGCAGAGGCCTCGCGACGGGCGTGGCGTGGGTGGAGAAGGAGCATATGTTCGAGAAGGTGGTCACCGAGGCGGCGTGGGGAAGCTCAACCGCCTCGTCATCCCAAAGCAGCACGCGGAGCGCTACTTCCCGCGCTCGACGCCCGGCTGCTGCCGCCGGCTGCGGGCGGCGGGAAGGGGCTGGTGCTCAGCTTCGAGTTCGAGGACGGACGGGAAGTCGTGGCGCTTCCCGCTACTCCCTACTGGAACAGCAGCCAGAGCTATGTGATGACCAAGGGATGGAACCGCTTCGTGAAGGAAGCGCCGGCGCGGGGGACGGTCTTGTTGGCTTGCGCGCCCCGCGCAGCCGCTTCTTCATCGATTTCCGTCCCCGCCGCCAGGACCTCGCGTTCCTGCAGCGCCACTGGCGTCGGGCGCGCAGCGCTTCCCGCCGCTCCGCCGGTGCCTATCTGGCCGTGGCAGGACTACCGCTGCTCCACTCGGCGCCCAGCCGGCACGCGTGTTGTTCCTGCGCCCGCGGTGCCGGCCGCCGTTGTTCTTACGTCGGACGCCCGTGCATGTTGCTGCATCCGCGGTGGAGGCGGCGAGGTCGGCGGCGTCCGCATGTTGGGGGGTGAACGTCGACCTATGTTTTTTTGTATCGGTATTTTTAAAATCTCGACGGTCACTGAATATCGGATATATCAGAAATTTATCGGCGAAAAAAAAACTTTCGGACCAAATTTACAAATAATTATTTATTTTGTTCAAAAATTCATGTACATCTATTCTATATCATTTTAGATAAAAAAACAAATGAACATGCAGAAAAGTACCAACTCAATGTGACGAGCATGAATTGGAACTTTTGAACTCAGCTTCAAATATAATATAGGTGCACTAGTCCACAACATAATTCAAGTCCCAATATTACAGTCCAAATATTACAAATAAGATCATCTAAAACATCAGCTACCTAGTCCACAACACAGCTAGAATCAATAGAGGTCCATGGTTCCAAACATACATAAAAACTAGCCAAAACCCGCACGGCTGCGCTGGGCTAGGAAGGTACACATAAGTTTACTCATAATAGTCACACCAAAAAAGTTTTACTCATAAAAATAGGAGAATACATTGGACACTAATGTTGTTAGATATTGGAACAATCTTGTCATCATAAAATACAATGCGGTTAAGTAAAAAAAGTGCAATGCGGTTGTTCCAAACTAAAAAAAACTTCTTTAATTCTTGCTCATGCTTAGCCAATCTTGAGTATGTTTGGAGTAAAACATCTGCGAGGAAACTGCAAGCATTAAGGTTTATCTAAATTTGTAGCAAACCACACATAATCACATTTTTAAACCGTTAGCCAAAGCCACCGCATAAGAAAAGTCTCTTATGGCTTTATCATCAAGGATTGAATAAACAAACAGGAAGCAATCATTAGTACGGCTAAACAGAGAGAACACACCTTTGAATTTAGGATTGTCATGCCACCACACTAATCAAGGAACCCTCCACTAATTAAGGAACCCTCTGCATTGCTGATGAGCAATCCTCAAAAGACCAAAAAGGAAGCAAAACAATAATTTGAGTGCAGGGACTAACCCTCTGCATTGCTGGCAGAAAATATATCTCTTCCATATAGTGGGCATACTGTGTTGACCTAGGAGGAAGAACCATCTTCAGCCTTTGATAGATGAGAGCCATTTAATTAGTAACATGCACATAGTAAAATTCTTGGTTGGTGGTTTGCTGCAGATATTTTGAGCTGCGTAAATAACACTACAAAGCAGGTCATTAAAAAATTGAGAAGCATATATGATTTGAACATCTTAGACAACAATGCTCTGATGGAACCTATCTAACCTTCATTGTCAGCAACCTGTGGGAGTGCTTGTTGCCTTTGTCCTAGCAGTCCATGATAGGACGTCCATCATGCACCACAGCCAAATTAGCACTTTGTAGTTACCTGCAGTTCATGCCAGTAGCCATCCTGCACATAGTAATCTTATTGTAAGGACAAAAGGAATGATCACATCTAAGTGATGAATCGCAGGCAAATTACCACTTACCTAGGTCGTCCAGGTAGGATAAAGCAACTCAGTAACCGGTATGCATCCAATTGAATATAGTAGCTGAATAAATAACATGGAGCTATTTTAATAACTTGACTGGAAAAACATGCAAGCAGCACAACGTGACAACATTGGTTTTACAGAGGCAACACTACGGAGCTGGGAAAGTCGCCGGCCGTACTGCGTTTTCGCCGACCACCGAAAAGTTGGCGGTCGGCGAACGCCGTACGCTTGGCAAAGTGCCACGGTCCGCCAAGTGGTCGGTGAAGAGCAACGCTTGGCAAAGCGCTCTCTTTGCCGACCGGCGGTCGGTCGGCGAAGAAAAAACCGTCGTCGTTTCCGACGCCGACCGTAACGGTTAATCGTCGCGCACACCCGCCGACCGCCTTCACCGTCCGGCCGCCGGCAAAGATCAACATCGCCGCCGACCGCCCTCCGTCCGTGGTGGGGAAGTTTTTTTTTTCAAATTTATAAAAACAATGCCCGCATTGCCACGTGGTAGTCCAAAAATACCGAGGGTTGATTCTTCGCCGACCGTGCATCCGGGCGGTCGGCGAAGAAATCTTCGCCGACAGCCGCACACCTGGCGGTCGGCGAAGACCGCCTTTGCCGAAAGCACCTTTCCAGCCCTCGGCGAAGTTTAAATTTTTTTTGAATTTACCATCACAACTTTTTCGTGCCTTAGCTACAATACATTGAGTTCATTGTTCAAGTTTGGGATTTTTCTAAAACTTTTACTATATTTTATGAGTTTTCATGTTATATTTGAATTTCTTTCGAAAACTAAAATTTGAACGCAAGTGATTCGAATAATGGATCTAAATGATTCAAAAATGATAAACATGATTGTGAGTCTATATTGAGTCCTCATCCATGGTGAGACACGAAAATTCAAATATCTTGTCGCTTGAAACACGTCGACTCACTTGCTTGGTCGATTGTTTTAAAATTCTATAAAATTCAAACAGAGTTGAAAAATCATGAAACTTGACGAGTTGTCCTTATATCACATGTGTACACTATGAAAAAAAGTTTGAGTCGATTTAGGTGGATGTTTGCATCTCGGGTGGCGATTACCAAGACATCTCCAAAGATGTGATAACAGTAAAACTCAAGTTGAGATGTCTAGGTTTCAAAGAAATCGGGATGCAAACTTGCTTGAAACATTTTTAAATTTTTTCCACAATTTAAACATGCAATATAATGATGACTCGTCAAATTTCATGAATTTCCAACGTTTTTTTTTTTTAGAATTTTAAAATGATTCAGCAGCGCCGCGGGAATCGAAATGTCTCGTGCACAAGATCTTTGGATTTTCTCACGTGTCCATAGATGAGGGCTCAAAATATACTAACAAACAAGAATATCATTTTTCCAATCACATAATTCCATTTTTTAAGGACCTGCAGTTCAAATTTTAGTTGTGAAAAAATATATTCAAGTAAAAGAAGGAAAGTATTAAAAATAGTAAAATGTGCGGAAAATGTCCCATTTTTGTCACGTACTTGTAAACACTCTATCTAAGCTACAGAAAAAAATTTGAAGTAAAAATCCAAAAAAAAAAAAATTTGCCGAGAGCGCATAGTTGCCCTCGGTGAAGTCTTCTTCGCCCGACCGCCAGCACTTTGGGCGGTCGGCAAAGGCTTGGTCCCGCGAGCCCCCGCAATTGTCCTTTTAAAAAATGAAAAACTTCGCCGACCGCCTGGCGGTCGGCAAAGCCGCTGTTCCGCGCCCCGCCTTGTCGCTTTTTTGGAAAAAAAAACAAAATCTTTGCCGACCCGCGGATCAAGGGGGCGGTCGGCAAAGAGTGAAAAAAAAAAATCAACTTTGCCGACCGCCGGATCGTGGGGCGGTCGGCAAAAAGTGAAAAAAAAAAAAATCAAAAACCCAAACCCTATCCACTCACTCATCTCACACACTCACCTCCCTCCCTCACGCACACACCACACAGAGACACACACGCACGCACCACACGCCGCCGCGCCCCGCCGCCCCCGTCCTCCGCCGCCGCCGCCCACCCGGAGCCGCCTCCCCGCTGCCGCCCGCGCCTCCCGCCCCGCCTGCCGCCTCCCCGCCCCCGCCCCGACGCGTCGCCGCCCGCCTCCCCCGGCACCGGCCCGCCCGCCCCCGACGCCGCCGCGCCTCGCCCGGCCCCCGCCCGCCCTCGACGCCGCCGCCTGCCGGTCCCCCCGCCCCTCGCCGGTCCCGGCCGCGCCCGCCGCCCAAGCCCGCGCCCACCGGCAAGGATGGGCCGCCGGGCCGCCTTTGGGCCGCGGGGGGGCCGCGGACTGCGCGAGCATAAAGGAGGAAGAGGGGAAGAGGAAAGAAGAAGAGGGGAAGAAGAGGAGGAAGAGGGGAAGAGGAAGAGGAGAAGAAGAAGAGGAAGAAGGGGAAGAGGAAGAAGGGGGAAGAGAAGAGGGGAAGAAGAGGAGGAAGAAGGCCGGGATGATCCATGGCGTGGCAGCCCCGCGTGAGGCCCTCTTCCTCCTGCTCCTCCTAATCCCCCGTTCAGGTCATGGAGGCACCACGAGACCACATCCGTCTTGTCTTGCCCTGCTCCAGACTGCCACCTTGCATCGGACACTTGCAGGTATGCTCTGCTCCCTTTGTATAGAAGTTGTTATTGCAATTAGGCTGCTGTAGGAGCCTTGCTTTGACATTGTAGTAGTCACCAACTAGGAATCAAAGTATTTCAGTGACTGGGGGACAAATGGTGATTTGTCACTTCTACTATTACCTATCTGATTAATTATAGCTGCAGTAACTCCATATGCTCCAAATTATATTTCACTTTGGGGGACAAATGGTGATTTGTGACTTCTACTATTAGAAGTTTTTATTGCAATTAGGCTGCTGTAGTATAGCACTCCATATGCTCCAAATTATATTTCACTTTGGCTGTCCTAAGTTAGATTTGCGACTTCTATTATTACCTATCTGATTAATTATAGCTGCAGTAACTATTGTACTTTGCATTTCTTATATGCACATTTCAGATTCAAGCGTGGGGAGAAGATTTTGACTTCTGTGTGTACGGAAGACTTGAGGGGGATAAAAAAATATTTGTCCATCTGCATTGGTGTTGTTGTACAAGCAAATCTTGAAGATTAGTGAATTTCAGTCCATGTTAAACTTGTGTGACACAGCAAGTAGAAATCATATTGTCTTATTGTTTGATCGATGAAGTGCCTCCAAGGTGATTTCTTTTCTACACTTTGCTTGACTTGCATGCTTGACGTGGATAGACTGCTAGAGTGTATGAGTGCTTGACTTTGTCCTTGATGTAGACTACTTTTTAGTGTATGTGTGATGCAAGCTATAGCCTTTTTTTTCTAAGAAGGGGTAGCACTAGCACCCACTGTTTCTTCAAATCTGTTCTTATTGCCAATGTTTTCTTAACAGCAGGCCTGCAATAGTTGCACCACAAGTGGTCCAGTTTGTCACATGTGCTAGTGTTATTTGACTGTGATAGGGTGCCAATGCAAAAAAAAGTATAAATGATCCAAAGCATAGTCATGCTTGCTGTTGTATTAGTATAACCATTTCTTATTTTCATCTAGATATCTTATTGACAGAAACAATTTATGTTCATCTTCAATCGTAGGAGACTGTCTTGCATAGTGAAAACTAGAATAAGAGTAGCTCATAATTTGTTTCTATTTGTTTCTATGGTAGCAGTTTTGCAGGAGCAGCCACAACAGTTCAGCAGGAGAAGCAAAGTTTATTGAAAGTAAGTTCTGAAGACAATCACCTATCGAGTGTATGTAGGGATATATTATGCTACTGAAAAGATAAATACTCACATGCTATTATTGTACCAAAGTTTCAGCAAGCGAGGGACATGGGAGCTACATATTCTTCTAGGGTGCACGCGCTTCTACTTTGTGGTGAGAGACATGGGAGCTTTTGTAATGCTGGACCTACAGACTCAGTCTTGTTAGAAATTATATGCATGAACTTGCATATGTAAACCACATACTTATGTGATGTATATAAACCTATTTGCACTATGTAGTGTATTATATGATCTGAGTTCTATGTGAATGATGGTATAGCTTTTATCTCTATATTATACATGTGTTTGTTTGTCAAGGGGGAAAGCGGAAAAAAAAAATCATTTTTTCAGGGCTTCGCCGAGCGCAGTGCTCGGCGAAGGAGGCTTCGCCGACCGCCCTGCGCAATTGCGGTCGGCAAAGCTGGGAAAAATGGCGGCCGCGGCCACATTCCTAGCTTCGCCGACCGCAATTGCGCAGGCGGTCGGCGGCTAACTCCTTCGCCGAGCATTAAGACGGTAGGCGGTCGGTTTTTTTTTTAAAAAAATCAGATTTGCCGAGCACCTACATGGACGGTCGTCGGTGATGATTTTTTAAAAAAGAAAAATAAACCTTGCCGACAGCCCCCTAGAACGACGGTCGGCAAAAAAAAAAAAAAAGAACGTCTTCGCCGACCGCCCATTGAGGAGGCGGTCGGCGAAGACGGGCGTAACGGCCGTCCCCTTCGGGCGCCCGTTAACGGGAACTTTTCTTCGCCGACCGTCGTTTTTGGTGGTCGGGCGAAGGATACGCCCGACGGGTGGTATTTTGGGCGGTCGGCGAATCGCCTATGCCGACCAATAATTGCCCGACCGTCCCTTCGCTGACCACCACGGTCGGGCGAAGCCTTCGCCGACCTCTGAATCTGTAGATGTATTACAACCTGATGCTGAGAGAATTTCAGAAGTAAATAAAGGAATGTAAACATCAGCAAACAGGTGCAAAAATATCCAACAGGTAGGTTGAGTTCGTCCTGGTGTGGCAACCTGCACACTCTAATGTTACTGTAAGGAGAAAAGACATGGACAGGGGAATTTGGCTGCGAAGGACGACGGCTATGGAAGCAAACCTGGGAAAAGTCACTGTTGTTCATTCATATAGCGGATCAAACCATGCTAGGAAAAGTCACTGTTGTTCATTTATATAGCGGATCAAAATTTACAAACAATAGCAGAGCAGAGCTCCATCACCACCCCATGAATAATTTCAACTAAAAATCACAGCATCAACATTCTGTAATCGAAGAGGCAACAACAACAATAGCAGAGCAAACCATATGAGATTGAGGACGATGCACCAAACCTTGAGGATGGATGAATGCTGGCATGTGCAGGGGAGGCGCCGGCGCCGGCGAGCAACAGGCAGGCACCACCTCGGTTGGAGTGCTGGACGGGGGGCGGCGCCGTCGCAAAGCAGGGACAGGGCGCCGGGGGGCGTCGCGTCGAACAGGACGGGCGCCGGGGCGGCGCTGGAGCAGGCCGGGCGGCACGTCGAGCGGGGGACGGGTGGCGCGTCGCCGAAGGGCACGGGCGTCGGGGGACGCCGCGTCGAGTAGAGCCTTGTTTAGATGGCAAATATTTGGAACCAAATGTCACATCGTATAATGTAGCACGTTTCGTTTGTTAGTGGTAAATATCATCCTACCATGAAGTAACTAGGCTCAAAAGAATCGTCTCGCAATGTACATCTAAACTGTGTAATTAGTTATTTTTTACCTACATTTAATCCTTACTACTAAAAAAGAATGAAACACAGACTTTACGGGCGGGGAGCGACGGCGTCGCCCCGCTTCGCTCTGTCGGCGCGCTCCCTCCACATGTGGCTAGGACAACGCCCGCAGTTTGCATGCTAAGAATAGGAAACCGATATTTTCAACCCCCGCAGGTTACATGCTAGGAAACTAATGTTTTCATCGCACTAGATTTGCATGACTGCATGCAATGAAAAAAAGATACTTGTGCATGATGAAGAACTTCGACCCTATTTTAGATGAAAAAAAAACTTAAAATGAATATGATCGGAATCTAAAAGAAAGGATTAAAAAATTCTATGATAGGAATAAAAAAATTCTCGGTATGAAAGATATACTGTCAAGGTCCTGGAACCCTCGACTGCCGGACCGCGGCTACGCAGTTCGTAGCCGTCGGCCGTCTTCTTCGATGGGGTTATTCCCCCTAACGAAGGCTTAACAGAAGAGAGGGAAATTAGGGAATAGTTCTTTTTCTTAATCTCAATAGTGCCGAGTACAAAGGATTATATGGCCCATGGACTAAACAAATGGAGAAACTCTCCTTAATTCTAGGACTTGCCTAACAGCCTGTTTCCATTCTAGCCACGCATGCCGGCTCCTCCACCTGATCAGGCCGCTTCGATGCGCCAGCGCTCGGGCTGCCGACCCGCGCGCTCAAGCTGCGCGCCGGATGTCACGCGCGCCCTACGCCGGACATACGGTTGGCCGTCAGACATGACATCTCTCCCCGCTCGAAGGCCAGCTCGTCCTCGAGCCGAAAGGCGGAAAGCGGCGACGAAGTCGTCGAGGTCCTCCCACGTCCGCTGCAGCCTGCCGCCGCTTTGCCACTGGACCAACACCGACGCACACCCCTTGCCGGCCGGCCAGTGAGGACGCGGCCCGAGCAGACACCGCCGCGCCATTGATGGTGTTCGAAGCACCGGGGATCAGCGGGCGGGTACCGACGAACTTTTGAGCACGCCAACGTGGAAGACATCATGGATCCCGGGCGCTCGGAGGTAGTCTGAGTCGTACAGCCGCGCCGTTGATGACCTCCTCAACACGATACGGCCCCACATAGCGCGGCTTGAGCTTCCCAGTAGGTGTACGGGCGGGAGGCGGTTTTGGCGCCGGCGGCCGGGTAGGGAGCGCCCGTCTCCCACCTGGTAGGACACTTCCCGGTGGTGCTGGTCATAGACGCCGCTTCGCGAAGTCTTGAGCCTCGCCGCGACTCGCATCAACGCCGCCGAGGAAGGATGCGCGCGCCCGCCATCTCCCGCGCCGACAACTGCCACCCGCGTGTCGCCCGGCTCGAGGAGCGAATGGTGGGCGGGTCGCGGCCGTACACCACGCGAAACGGAGTGTCGCGGAGGGACGACCGGTAGGCCGTGTTGTAGGGTGTACTCCGCCCACGAAGCCCACCGGAGCCACCGCTCGGGCCGGCCGCCGGTAAAGCAAAGCGCAGTACATGGCGATGACGGCGGGTTGGCGGCCCGATTGCCCATCCATCTGTGGGTGGAAGGCCGAAGACATGAACAGCTTCGAGCCCGAGAGCCGCATCAACTCACTCCAAAAATCCGAAGTGAAGACGGGGTCGCGTCCGAGACGATGGACCCGCGGGACTCCATGGAGCCGCCGACGACCTCGGCCAAAGAACGCCTGCGCCACCGATTCCGCCGCGGTATGGGTGTGCCAGCTGGGATGAAGTGGCAAGATTTGGTTGAAACGGTCGACGACGGTGAGGATGACCGTCTTGCCTTGCACGCGGGGCAGCGCCGATGAAGTCGATGCCGATGTCGCACCACACCCGGTGGGGATCGGAGGGGCTTTGAGCAGCCGGCCGGGCGCAGGTGGTCGGACTTGAACTTCGCACGTGCCGCACGCTTGACGAAATCCCGCACCACACGGCGCGTATGTGGGGAAAATAAAAGTCACGCCGAGTCGGTGAAGTGTGCGGTGCATGCCCTCGTGGTCGTCCATCGTACGGCGCCACGATCTCCTTGAGCGTGGGCGAGGCCGACGGGATGTAGAGGCGGCCCTCCAGGCGACCATGCCCCGACAAGGGACCAAGACGCCGTGCTTCCTCTGCGCGGATGTCGCCGTGGATGGCGACGCAGGGCGGGTCGATGGTTTGGGCTGGCGGAGGCGCTTCGATGAAGTCGCGTGGGCGGCGGAGATAGCCAGCCAGTTCGCTTCTCCGTGTCGCTACGGGACGACGCGTCGGGCGACATTGTTCGTAGCGCCGGAGCGATATTCCACCGATGAAGTCAAAACCCAGCAACTTGCCGACCCAATGGTGCTGGGGGATCGTGGCGAGCCGCTGGTCGAGGAGATACTCGCCGGGCGGTCGGTCTTGACGATGAAGCGCCGCCCCCACGTAGGGCCGCCCCGGTGTCGCACCGCCCGACGAGGCCGATGAGCTCGCGCTCATATGCGGGCGAGCGCGCGGTGACGAGGCGCGATGGGCCGACTGAAGAAGGCGACGGGGTGGCCCTCCTGAACCAGGACCGCCCCAAAGCCGGAGCCCGACGCGTCGCATTCCACGACGAAGGGCTTGGTGAAATCCGCATGGCGAGGACGGGTGCCGACGAGACGGCGGCCTTGAGCGCTTTCGAATGCGGCCCTCGCCGCCTCATCCCGCATGAAGCCGTCCTTCTTGAGGAGGGGCGGTCGCCGGGCCGCTACCGTGCCATAGTTGTGGACGGCGACGGTAGTACCCAAGGTCGAGGAAGCCACGTACAGCCCCGCACCGCGCGGGTCGCCGCGTGGATGGCCTCCACCTTGGGCGGATCCATGGCCACCCCGCGCGGAGATGATGTGGCCGAGGTAGGCGACGGAGGACGCGCCGAAGGAGCACTTGGACCGCTTGACGAAGAGCTGGTGGCGGCGCAGCTCGTCGAGAACCGCTCGGAGATGACGAAGGTGATCGGCCCATGTCTTGCTGTAAATCAAAATGTCGTCAAAGAATACCAAGACGGTTTACGTGAGGAATGGGCGGAGCACGCCATTCATCGTGGCTTGAACGTGGGGCGCTGCTGCAGGCCGAACGCCATCACCGTGAACTCGCATAGGCCGGCCATGGGTGCGGAACGCGGTCTTGTGCACATCTTCGGCCGCATGCGCACTGGATGGTACCCGGATCGAAGGTCGAGCTTGGTGAAGTATTTTGGCGCCGTGGAGCTCGCCGAGGAGCTCCTCCACCACCGGGATCGGGAAGGCATCTTTGACGGTGAGGGCATTGAGTGCCCTGTAGTCGACGCAGAAGCGCCACGAGCCGTCGGGCTTCTTGACCAGGAGGACCGGCGACGAGAAGGGGGAGTCGCTGCGGCGCACGATCCCTTGGTCAATCATGGCGGCACACTGCCGCTCCAATTCGTCCTTGTGGGCTGCCGGGTACCGATACGGGCGAGCCAGCCACCGGCCGCGCCGGGCTTGAGGAGGATGCGGTGGTCGCGGGCGCGCTTGGGCAAAAGTTCGACGGGGCTGCGAAGAGCCCCCGACGCAGCGCCGCCAGCGCTTAGGAGCTGGTCCCCGGAGGACGTGACGCAGACAACCGGTCCGCTCTTCGTTGGAGAGACCCCGTCTGTGTCACGCAGCGACCCGCGACGGTGGGAACGACATGCGGCGATCGGGCGAGGTCCCACACGATCGGCCGAGAGCACCGAGCCCGGCGGGTGCCGAGGACGACGCCATACCCGGCCAAGGGCATGACGAAGAGATCGGCTGGGTAGACGATGCCGCTCGACATGGAGAGGTGCAGACTCGGAGAACGCCGCCGCAGTGATCCGCTTCGCCGTTGACCATGGCCCGTGAGGCGCCGGCGGCCCCGGATGGGCAGGCCGGAGCGGTGCGCCCGCCGCCGAGATGAAGTTGTGTGCTCCCGAATCCGCCAGCCGGACGAGGGAGGCCGGTCCCAAGATCACGGTGATCTCGCATGGTGTCCATGCCGGCCACCCGCAGCGAACGTACCGCAAAGAGAAGCAGGTGCCTGTGACCGCCGCACTCCTCCACGGGTTCAGCCGGCATCATCGACCCCACGCCATCGGCGAAGAAAATCCGCCGCAAAGCGATTGTGGCCACGGGTGTACTGCCGTTGCGATTTGAAGCACGCACCGGGCGACGCCGATCCGCCATCTCCTCGGGGAGTTAGGCGCCCGGCGTTGGAGTTCGCCACGCCCCACCGGGCGCGCGGTGGTAAGCGCCGGCCGTGGTGGGGCGCCGAGCGCCGCCGAGGTGGCGGGGCCGGTAATGGCCGCGTGGTGGAGGACGGCCGGGCGGGCGATGTCTTGGCGCTACATCTCCATCGGCCCACGTCGCCGCGCCGGGGCTCATGGTCGCCAGAGCTCCGGTGGTGGATCCGAACCCCGTGGGTGACGGCCCGACGTGAGCCCCCCGTACACAAGCAACGCTACCGGGCCTCGTCCAGCCGCCCCGCGTGGCGAAGCTCCCCGAACCGGTTGGAGTAGTCCTCCACGGTGCCGGTGCGGCGCACTCGGCAGCTTCGAGCGGCGCCGAACGAAGAGGTGGCCCGAACCGCGGATGAAGCGGCTCCTTGAAACGCGACCCTGTGGTGGAGTCCTTCATCCTCCCGCGGTTGGATGAACCAGAGCTGTGCGACGCCCTCGAGGTTGTACGAGGCCATCCACACCTTCTCCTCCGGCATGGTGCGCTGTTGCCGGAAGTACGACTCGCATTTGTTGACGAAGAGCAGCGGATCGGTTTTGCCGTCAAACCGCGGAAAATCCCACTCACTCCGAACTTTGGCGGGCGATCGAGATCGGCGCTGCGCAGCGTGTGACCACCGGATGTCGACGACGCCTCCGACTTCTCCTTGAGGCCGGCGATGTCGGTCTGCATCTCCTTCATCATCTTGATCACGTCGGCGAGGGTGGGCTCGCACATGGTGGGGGACGACGCCAAGGATCTGACCCGGCGATGGGGGTGGATGTGGTGCGTGGTGGTCGGAGGTGGCGGCGGGAGTGGTGGTGGCGGAGGCCGGGAAGGGAGGATTGTGACCGACTCGAGATACCAAGCCGTCAAGGTCCTGGAACCCTCGACTCGCCGGACCGCGGCTACGCTAGTTCAGAGTCGTCGGGCCGTCTTCTTCGATGGGGTTATTCCCCCAACGAAGGCTTAATGTAAGAGAGGGAAATTAGGGAATAGTTCTTTCTTAATCTCAATAGTGCCGAGTACAAAGGATTATATGGCCCATGGACTAAACAAATGGAGAAACTCTCCTTAATTCTAGGACTTGCCCCTAACTTTATTTCCATTCTAGCCCTTGCATGCGGCTCCTCCACGATCCAGCGGCCTTTCGATGCGCCAGCGCTCGGCCGCCCGAGCCAGCGGGCCAATTGCGCGCCCGGATGTCACGCGCCCTACGCCGGACATACGGTTGGCCGTACATGACATATACTCCCTTGGTTCCACAAAACATGCAATTCTCATATCCATGAAGTCAATCATGGCAAACTTTGACTAAAATTATTAAAAAGTACAAATATTTATGAAACAAACTTTGACTAAAATTAGTTCGACATGTATATAATTTTTATGGTATATGCACCGGCCCATTTTAAAAGGATGAGAATTATGGGGATCAAGCAAACTCGTGTTCGTAAGAAAGTATTTCTCTCATATAAAGTATAATGATCTAAAACCGTTGAGAAACAAAGATAGCTTAAAAATTGTAAGCATAGGAAATACAAAATCTAAGGCCTACAATCTGTGGTATATTGTTCTCTTCTTTTCTCACACAACTATTATGAGTACAAGTCTGTAATCTTATTGGAAGCATATAATCTTGTTGAATGGAAGTGTCAAGTGAGCAGTATAACACCCCGTAGCAACACACGGACATGATCCTAGTACTCCAAATATATGTCTTTTGATATATTTAATGTGATGTGATGAAGAGAAAGTGGGAAAAGTGTTAGAAACTTTAGCCATCTAAACAAGGCCTAGGCCTAGGAAGGGACGGGGTGGCGCGGGAGCAGGAACGGGCACCGGGTGGCGCGTCGACCAGGAGCGGGCACGGGGCGGCGCGACGAGCAGGGACGGGGTGCCGCTGCCGCGTCGAACGAGGGCGGGCCTCCGGTGCGCCGCTGCCGCGCCGAGCGAGCGCGGGCCGCCGGTGCCCCGCTGCCGCACCGAGCGAGCGCGAGCAGCCGGTGCGCCGCTCTGTGCGTCGCGTCGAGCAGGGTCGGGGCGCAGGAGCTTTTTTCTTTTGTTTTTAGCACACGGCGGCGGCTGGTTGGGGACTGAGCGGATGGGCTTCTAGGGTTTAGAAGGAGGCTTTTATACGGCTGTTTCAAGTTGGCGGGCTTCCCCAGCATTTGGGCCCAGTTTTGGCGCGGTCAAGTTCAAAATTCCAAAAATTTTTGAGCGGGATGAGGAACGTACCGGGCCTCACTGGTAGCCGCGAGATTTCCGAAATTTCGGAAATTTCGGCCCGAAATTTTTTCACAGCGCCCTAGCGCCCCCGCAATGTTTCCCCACGGAGTATTGCAGCATCAGACTCCATGTTACCAGCTAGCAAGTCACGGGTTGCAGCAATCAGAGAGCCGCGTTCCTTTTCAGCCTTAGCATATATGCTAGCTTGCTGGCTCTCTTTGACTCCATGGATTTGATGTGAATTTCATTGCCATGAGTCAGAACTTGAGTGGGCAGGAATGCCCCAAACTTGATCATGAAAGAGGCGGGGGCTCTCAACAGAGGCCGGCTCGCCTACACAATATAAAATTCAACGTCAATATCTTGAAAGGCAAATGATATATGCATCATGAATGTGGAGATCTCTGAAGACGACTTTTCAATGACCATCGAGCATAGCAAAGATGAGAGGAGAACCATGTCCCACCGGGTGTGCCTAATTTGTTTCGAGAGAAAAATCGCTAAGGCGGGATCTCTCTGCGATTCACGGGTCGTAGTACCTAGTACTAAATAAGCCTTGGGTGCGCCAAGATACATCCGTATGCAAAATAAAGTAAATGTGCAATAAACACAAATAACACAAATTCAGGGGAAACATCACTTTATTATTCATCGAGAATTACAAAGTACAATTTCCACAGATATATATTTGCGCCGAAGCTCCATCCGACAATCGGAGGATTGTGTAGTTTCGGTTCCCGGGGCCTCTAGAGGCCACCGGTTAATTACATCCGCGGTGTCGGACCGCGGAACACCTCGATTAAGCTATGCCGATGGTCGTCATTGTCGTCTCCAAAAATATATATAGAGTTGTCTCCAAAGTATATGCAAAAGCACAAGTAAAATGAAAATGGTGCTAGAGCCTCGTCGGTCTCTAGCAAAGGGTATCCGCCTGCGCCATGCGGATCCCATAATGAAGTCAAGATGTTCGGCCTCGTCGATTCGGCGAACAAGTATTTCCGGCCTCGTCGGTCGCGAAAAGGGAAGCGCCCCGGCCTCGTCGGTGCGGGAAGTAGGATGACTTCATATGGATCACCGGACTTGGCGGTGCGGAAAATAGTGGGTGAATGTGAGACTTGTGCTCATGTAATACTTACGAGATTTCTCGTGTGTAAGCTTCGAGACGCGTAGACTTGACGTCAATGTAAATATTTAATAAAATCAGCGAGCAGGTAGACCATGCCGCATGGGTCGTGCATTGCGCCACGACAATAATCCATGCATTGCGCCACGGTTTATTTGTTCGACCGTGCATTGCGCCACTGCATTTATTCAGGTGAAGAGGCCGGATATCGATGATCAACAAGCAAGTAGTAACTTCAATTTTCAACAGCCCGAAACTTGATATTCTTGCTTCAGCCTGGTTAATTTGGACTTATTATCTGGCTTTGCTTCAACTCCGATTAGCATTGGAAAGCTTTGCACATTGAATCATGGGCCGCCAAAATAATTGATGATGGGCCATATATATGCTAATCATGGATCATACGTAGAGTTGCACCAATGCTGGGACTGCCACCACGATTGCCTCCTGCATGTGCACGTTGCATGCTGAGAATGTACGTCGTGGTCGAGCCGCCGGAACGTTGCATGCTGATGAATGTACGTCGTCGAGCTGCCGGAACGTTGCATGCTGATGAATGTACGTCGTCGAGCTGCCGGCCGCCGATGGTGCACAATGATCGCGGTCGGACTGCTGTAAAATCTCGTTCACATCTTGCTTATCAATCATAGATGCCGATCTGCCTCCATGCCGGGCCGCTGCTGAACACGTACGCCGAACGTTCGGCCGGCTGCTAATCTCTTCGCGTTGACGCACTGATCTTGCTGCTTGCTTCTTGCTGCCGCGGTGCTCTCGCTTGGATGGGCACACGTTCATGTTGTTGATGCTGATGGCCTTGTGCTTGTCGATGTCATCGCCGCTGGCCGATCTTGCTGATCTCGCCGCTTGCTTCATCAACTGCTGGGTTCGCTCATCGGCCGATCTTGCTTGCTCAACTGCACGTCTTGTATCTTCCTGGCTACGCTGTACTGGTCGTCGCTTCAAGGCGTCGTCGGCGTAGATGGATTTAGGGGCCAATGTCATCGTGGCTAGAACGTCATCTTGAAGATGGCCGCCGGCTTGCTGGGCTGCCGTGCGTGCTGCCCGTAGGTACTGCTGCCTCCGGCGAGACGAGATGCATCTACGTGTATATCCCTGGCATGCATGTAACACAGATCAACTAATTAAATGAAATACAAGATCTCACCGTAGGCGTGGGCGGCCATGGATGTCGTTGGTGATGAAGTGTCGGCGACGGTGGCGAGGTGATGGCGAGGTCGACGGCGGCGGCGATCGGACGGCTGGTTCCTCCGGCGTCGAGGTTGGCGTGAAGAGCAGAGGTGCGTGGGTGCGTGCGAGGTGCAGGGCGATGCGGCGATGCGTGAGGGAATGCGGGTGCGAATGAATCAACCCCCTCTGGCCATCGAATGGCCGGCTGTTTATATAGGGGCAGGAGCCAGGTCGTCAACTCCTTGGCCAAGCAAACCCACGACTGGCATATTCTCGATGTATACCCGTATATCTATACTATAAAGGAGTGAACAAATTGAAATCCTTTGTTACCCAAACTATGTGTACCCACCTTAGACTGACATGTGGACCCATAAAAAGATTGACGGGTGGACCCTACAGGAAAAGATGACAGGAACATATGAAACGCTAGCATGTTTCACTCTTCCGGCGTTGATCCCTCTATTTTTTTTCACCGCGCGCGGCCGCGTGTACCCACACCCACCGATGCGTCCTGGCCAGTCGCGACGCTTGGCGCGTTCTGAACCAGCAGTCCCCACAACGGTTTCCATGCCTGCGCCCATCCTCCCACCGCTGCGCAGGGAATCCCATCGTCGCTCTACCTGAAAACGTCCGCCCGGCCAACAGCAACGTACGGTGGGCTGACGATCGTCGCTGTCTCCGGCAACGTAGCCACAGCACGCACCACCACCGCCAGTGACCAGCATCGCGAGGTGCCCGTGCCCAGGTCGGCGCGTCGGCAGATTCGTCCGTTCGGTGACCACCACCACCGTGCCCCGCGGGCGACGTCGAGCAGCGGCCATGGCGTCGCTGCCAATGGCGGGGAGCCCCCGAAGGACAGCCATGACGGCGGCGCCGCTGCAGCTTGGCAAGGACTAGAGCCCACCCCTGAAGAGATTGGTCATCGTACGTACTGTAACATCCCAGATGTTAATACACAATTAAAATTTTAAACATGTCATCATATGCATTGCAAAAACATGCATGTTTGAATAACCTCCTATGCATTAATTAAAATAAGTTTATTTATTTACCATTTGTATGTGCATTAGGGTTAGTGTGAATTTATTTTGATCACATGTGTTTGATCTCAATTATGGTTTGGATTGACTGTTTTTATATTTATATCTTGTTGTTTTGAAATTTTATCAAATTCCTTTTTGAATTGGATTTTTGAAAACCCTAGTTTTAAACCCTAGATTTACCCCCTTCTCGTTATTTCAAAATCCATATAAAATTTGACAAAACTTTCAAAAAGCTAGTTTGTAGATCTTGTTTTGTTGTACAAAAGAGGTGTACAAAGTTTTTCAAGTTTTTTGTGAAATTTTAAAAGTAATTTTAAATTCAAATTTATCCCCTTTTTGACCCTATTTCAGAAAGTCCTATTTAGAGATCGAATTTGCAAATGTTCCTTTTATGAAATGTGTAGAGCTTGAAAAGTTTGAGAAATTTTTGTTCTTGAAGATTTTTAACTGCTATTCAAATTTTGGGAGATTTTGAAGAAGAAGAAGAGAGGAAGATGAATTAGTACATTAGAGAAACAGCCGTAGTGCACATACGTGCTTGCTTGCCTGCTACCTGCTTGCTCTGCTGTAGTGCCGTTCGCTGCACTTGCCCGCCTCGATGGCCTTCCAGGTGCATCTGCGTCGCCACGCAGCTGCTTTGCGTTGGCCACACCGCGCCCCGCGTGTCACTAGCTCTCTCCTTGCCTGCACTTGCCAAAGCCATAGCTGCCATCTAGCTGCTTGCTTGCCTGCCGTTGCCACCTCCTGCTTACCCGAAGCACCAGCGCCGTACCGTACATGGTCGTCGTTCTTCGATTTCTTTCCAGTCGAGTCCCAGCGCCACCTCCTGCTTCGCCGTTCTCTCTGATGCCTCACGCACGGGCACGTAGCTGCTCGCGTGGCCAAGCCAAAGCAGGAGCTGGACGCCCAGAAGCCGCGCGTGTCGCCCAAGTTGCCAAGCCGGTCGCCGTGCCCTTCTTTTCATCTGCCGTCGCCAAGCACCACCAGTCCACCGGCGCATTAGTCGCCTTTGTGCTGCCGCCGTCAAGCTCCATTCGCCCAAACCAACAGCACCTATAGCTCTGAAACCTTCTTGCGCGTCTTACGCACCCGCCCTCGACGCCTGAGCTCGCCGTAATCGGCCGGCGCGCCCGGCGGAAACGCCGCCGTGAACCACCCATCGTCGACCGGCCGTCATGGTGATCCTCTCGCTGCACCATCGTGTGTTTTGAGTTAACCTTCAAGTGTTGGTCACGTTCGGCCCGTTTGTTTTCACAGTTGAAGCCGCGACGAGCCGGAACGTCGCCGTTGCCGCCGTTTCACCGCCGCTGCCATAGCCGCTCCGCCGTCACCCATGCTCTGCTCCATCCCAGCCTCAACCTTTTAGCGCAACGAAGTCACGGTGAGCTCCGGAGCGTTCCCGTGTCGTTGGTTCGTCGTCTACCGCACCGTAGTCGTGGGAACGCAGGTCGCCGACGAGTTCCGGGTTGTCGCGCCGCCGCGCGGGGGCTGTGTCCGCGTAGACACCGTTTGGGTTCGATTAGTTGAGGTTTCAGGTTCGCCTGATCGTTCCGGAGTCGCCCGTACCCTCGTCGTCTCCGGGGAAAGCTCTGGTGAGTATCTCCACCGCTCGCCGCGCCGCCATGTCCGCCATGGCCGCCGGTGAGGTCACCGCCATGTCGGAGGAGGGTGAAAAGAGTACCATAGTGTGCGGGATGGACCGAAGAATCCCTCAGGCTCGATCCCAGGGCTGTGTGCTCGCTGCCGGCGAGGTTGGCCGGTTTGTCGTGCGGCAGTCGCGCGTGCGTGCGGGAGGAAGGAGAAGAGCAGTACTGGGCCGGTCCTGTGCAGCCCAGAGAGAGAAGGGGAAAATGTTTTCTTTTTTCAAATTTCTATTTTTTTTTTTTTTTACTAAATCTTGTGATTTTCATATCTATTGTTTTGTGCATGCTAAAATTCTGAAACGTTTTGTAGAGCTTTCCTATGAGTATGTGTATCCCTGAAAATTGTGAAACTTAAGTTTTGTATAGTTCTTGCATGATTTAAAAAATACATTATTTAATTGAAAAATGCATCTTCTATGATTTTTAGAAAATAAAATATTTATTCAAAATTCATGAAAATTTATTTGGTGCTATTTTATGCTATGTTCTTCTTGTATGAAAAGTTTGGAGTTATTTTGAGAAAGTTAATTTATTTAGTGCTTTATTTGTTTTATTAGAAAAGATTAAGTATTTAGTGTTTAGTGGTTAATAACTTAGGCTTTGTGTGATTATTGGGTTGTTATGTGAATCTTGGATCATACCACAGTCAAATGGTCCTTGAGAACTCCTTAGGCAATGGTGATGATATCTTGTAGTGTAGTTCAACAAGTTGGTTTTGTTGGGTTGCATTATCGTGAAGGAAAGTTGTACTCAAGTTGTTTATCATTTCATGCATTCATCAAGTATCATGTTTATCATTCCATCATGCTAAAGTATACATCATCATCTACGTGTAGAGTATACGAGAGTGAGTCGGATCGTGTTGATGAAGCTTTGGAGAAGGTGTTGATATGGTTCGCGATGATCAAACTTCGAAGAAGATACGTCCGTCGACAAGGATAATGTCAAGTTTGACTTTGACAATCTTTTCTACTCGACTTCCCTGCAACACGTGCAAAGCCCGGTGCATAGACCTTTACGTGTTTTGAAAATCTTTATTTTACCTTAAGTCTAGTGAAATGTGCATTAAGTTAGTAGGAGTTGGTTGATACCGATTCTTTGCATGACTACCTTGATCTACGGTTATACCGGATGTTATCCCACTAGTATGTGTAGGTCGATCTCTTATGCTTAGTAATGCCTAGACTTCGGTAGAAGTCGAAAGTGATGGTTCATCATTCGCGAGATATAGGTTTACCTTTGTTCCTCCACCCTGTTGGTGGGACGTTATAATGGTTAATTTGAGACCGGTCGGATAACTTGCATTGAGAAGGGAGTCTCTATGTAGTGTTTCCATTTGTGTCGATTAAGGACCGTCCGTTGTTTGGCGAAAGTTCGGGACTATTGAACGCATAAGTTGCGCCCGAGGCCTTACGGGGCGAGGGGCGCGGCTGCCGGGTGTCGCCCCAGGTCAGTCGAAACTAACTAGTCACATGCCCCAATGAATGGGAAAGGGTAAGCCTGATCTCGGGGGTGTGCCAAATCGGGAATGGCAACCACGCGACTTTGGGAGTGGAGAGATGGCGGGAGTACAAGATACCCTCGGTGGGTTAAAGTCCCGAGGTTGGAGGTGTCTTTGTATTCTCGGGTAGCGTGAGGCCTCGTCCCGTTTTGGACTAACCGAGTGAGGGTTGATATATGCAAGCTTAAGTGCTACATATGTCGTGTGGTTAGGGATCCCATTTGGGTTTTTGAATCGATTCGCGGATCGCCGTTGCTTCTCGGATATGGAGACCCGTTCTTCTCACCTTACATCATAGATAACAATGTAACACGGTGCTTATGGAAGAAGGAAGGAAAGAGTATATGAGGTGATGCTTAAGAAGTGTTTGAATTAGAGCAGGTGCAAAGTGGATCTTGGTAATAACTTAATTGATGCTAAAACAATGAAAGTAAGGATCAACTTTTAGTAAGCTTTTTTTCTGCAAAACTCCCTTTTCTAACCTTACTTCCCTTAAGCCAGCATACCCTTGGAGTCTTTTCTTTTTGGCCGGGTAAGTCTTGCGGAGTACATTGTGTACTCGGGGTTTTTAACCCTTGTTCTTTGGTTTTGACTTCGTCCGCTACTACGAGTTATGTCGGTGGGCTCGACATGGTCCGGTTATCCTCTGTAGTTTTGCTCTACTTCCACAATTAAGTTAAGTTTACTCAAATGTAACTTATTCACATTTTATAAAATTAATGTTATTATTTCTTTTCGCACTCGATCTATATTTTTGTAACAAATATTGTAATGTTGTAGCTACTCCTTTGTTGATCCTGGTATGAGGTGTAATCGGGGTTTCGATGACACCCGGCAGGGCTTCTTAAGTTATTGGGTGCATCTGTATAGGCTGTTAGGAGGTCTTTGGGACAATGGCGGTGCGAGGTGGGCTGGTAATTAGGAGGTTACGTCACGCGTACGACTCCGTCTCACATCTCTCCTACTCGACCCCTTCCGTGAATATGATTCACAAAATTTCTAATCTCCCTTGAATGTCTTTGGTCAGACCGATCGTTTTGGTGCGAGAAGTGGGTACGGTTTCCTTTTATATTCTATCGGTCCCTTGTATGTGTGTGCATGCAGGTTCTGACAGGAGATGAACACTACAAGCTAAGATGAACAGTAGTACAAGATAATAACAGAACTAGCACATTTGTACTAATCGATGCAGAGACATGTGATAATTGGAGGAAAATAATTAGGGATCTAATTGACTGTGAAATTAATTTTGGTAAATTTCAAAACATTATCTTCTGCCCGTGAAAAATATGATTTCATATGTTACTCTAACCATTTTTTATCATTTATTACAGTGAACTTATGTGATGACAAATTTCTTCAATTATTATAATGATTTATGCGATTTGGTTTCCTTATGTAGGCAAAAAAAACAATAAATTTGTGTAGACGCAGCAGGAACGTAAATCATTATTAAAATGTAACACTCAAGCATTTTGGAGTGCCAAATGTTTGAAATAAAATTGACAAAATGCCGCAGAGGAGTGGCACTGCCGCTATGCTGCGGCCCGGTAGTGCAAATAAACTTTTGTAATATAATGCTATGGTCAACTCAAATAATATAGAAAATTTTGTGTCCTTACGATATCTCATTTTATTGTAATATAATGCTCTCTGAAAACAAATGTAATGTATATATGTTTAGTTCTTTTAGTTACTATCTTTTGTAGAATCTAGAAATTTTGTAAAATGCCACTAAGAAACTAAACGGAAGGTTCATTGGTTTTGCAAGTGTGACACATATTTTACGACTGTACACTGTAGTGATATATGATCTGCTTGATGAAGTAGAGCATTCCTTGGCAGCTTTTAAATGTTATTACTGGAATTACTACAAAATTGTTCTCTTTCAAATCATAACTTATTATATTATACAAGATGGCTATCCATGTGAGCAAAGTTTCTATTTTTTGGACATTATTACCAGCAGGTAATGAGGTGAGCTGTGAAGTCAGCCTTACATTACCTTTGTTATCTAAACATGCTGCTATTTTTTAGGGGCAAAAACAGGGTCCTGGACTCTGTGTAGAGGTAAGAAGTTGATATATCGCTAAGGCTTGTCTGGCAAACAAGTAAGAGGCAGCTAGCTAACCCTAACAAATATGGTAATCTTTACCGAAAAATATCAATACTGTTACAAATTTTTGAGCTTTACATCACCTTGTTATCTCATTTATTTATTAACACGGGGCTCTATTTAGCAATTCATACATCAAGCTAAGGTGCGTCATCTTGGTAAGGATTCAGTATTAATCAATCATCCTGTTCAAATCAAACAAGAATAATTCACAACTGACATAGCTAAAGATGGTGAGTCTTATTTAAAAAGTTATCAATAACGCCTTGGATTCATATTTGTTCACCTGTGGATGGTTCTGGTCATGAGGATTCAAATCTATTGGTTAAAAATTAAACTTTATTGACATATTAGGTACCTCACCAAACTTTTTAACTTTGTTTTTAGGTTTTTTTTATCACTTGTGACATATTAGATACATCTTTACTAAACTTTTCATCATGAACGAGGTGGGCCGGCTTTGAAAGTGGCTAATTGGGCCAAATCGATTGACCGCCGGCCCGGGAGGGGCTAGGGCGCACGCTTGGCGCATGGGGGAGCCGCCCCCCGCCGTCGCTTTCCCTCTCCGTCACGACTCGAGTTGGCCGTCTTCAAGTTAGGATTATCTTAGGTAGTTTTTTTGGTATGCAAGGGGCTATCTCATCTATAAGGGAGACCCTTATTAGGAAATAAATAAAATAGGAAAATTGCTTGTAAAAGGTATTCCAATCTATAAGGAAACCTTGTAGAGATTGCTTAGATTACAAGTCCCACTAGTCGGGCTATATAAGCAAGAGGCATGTAATCTCTAGGGGACAAGCAAGAAATAAAAAACATATCTATAGCTTTAGGTTTTGGGCCTCTCTCTCTCTCTCTCTCTCACGCTCAATCTTAACCAAGCGCCGCCACGCCCCCAGAGGGCTGCCTGCCCGCAGCCGCCCTTCTAATTTGCCGCCACCACCTCCATCCTCCTCCCCCTATCCCAATCTTCCAATCTACGTGTTGGATTCGGCCCAATTGCCAGGAATCGGCGGTGGTATCCGGAGACCACTACGATCCACCCCCATCAATGGCTTCGAGATCATGGAGTTCAAGCGGAAGGAGCTCCTCGGCGTCCGCGCACCGGATCAACAAGCGATTCGGACGACATCGAGACTCGCCTTAGCCGGATGGAGTACGTCTTCATCCGTCCAAGGACTTCCGCCGCGTCTGGCGGCATGTGGCGGAGGGCAACTTCGGCCGGCCGCTTGCCGCGGCCGGGGCGAGCAGGCCGCCCCTTTGGCCGCCCCCTCCCCTCCCACGGATCCCGTCGGCGGCTCGACCCTGCTATCCTCGGTGGAGGAAGATGATGACGTTCTTTGGTGATGCTCCAACCGTCCTCAACATCACCCTCGGCGACCCGGCAGGCCGGCTGCCTCTCCTCTCCACCGACACACCGCAACCGTGCGGGCGCCTGGCGACGGTGCCAACCGTGGCACCCACCCCCGTTCGGCGCCACCAGCGGCGTCCACGATGGTGCCACCCGCGGCATCACTTCCTCCTCGCTTCGTCCAGCGATCTTGCGAGATCAAGGAAGTACGGCGGCGCAGAAGCGATCCGGATCTGCGGCCCGCGGAACTCTTCTTCGGCTTAATGAGAGATTGCTCCCTGCCCGACTCACGTGAGTTACGCTGCTTTCCATCTCGTTGGTATTGCTGCGATGCGGTTCATGGATCTGTCCAAGGCGAACTCCCCAATCAAGCGGGATGAGTTCAATCAACACCTCGCCACCCGCCGGACCTCCTAGCTACCTCGACACCGGGGCGTAAGGCGCCGCCTTCCTAGGGAGGCAAGCTGATCGACTACATCACCAACTTCAAGAACTATGCACTACGTATGGAACTCGAGGGACAACACCACCGCGTCGAGACTCTTCGTGGAAGGACTCAACGGGCCGCTTCGCAATATGGTTGAATGGTTCGAGCCTCGTTTGGAGGGAGGCCATCGACCTTGCCGCCGCCACAACAATGGCGAGCGCGGCGCGCGCGAGGAAGGCTGCCGCAGGCGTCAAAGCCGCCGTGCGCCACACATACCCGGAGATGGCCTCGGCGGTGACATACTTGGTGCCCTGTGTGACCGCGTGCCCGGACCTTGCCAAAGTCTATTTGTTGCCATGGGCGACATCGAAGGGCTGACCACACACAATATGATTCTTGGTGCAAAGTGGGCACAACTTCAAACAAAGAGCTCGGAATCATCTCAGCGCCATCGAGCTGGGCTCAACCGCGAGTGGAGTCTACGCTACGGCATCGTGAGGTACTTTCATCGCTACTACATCCCTTTTGCCTTCGGAGCTTTCGAGGACTTCTGGCGGGGGAGGCAACGTTCCACTGCACGGCGTAGCGGTGGGTTTCCACCTCCCCCAATCGCCCTCGCGGTCGGGCGTTCCCGCCGGCGTCCTTCTTCTCCAAGCACGCCCCAGCGAGCGGATCGAGGGTGCCACTGTCCTCCTCTTCGACGACAACGGCGAAGTCTTCTTCGTGTCGACAACATAGCGGTTGGCGCCACCGTGGACCAAGGAGAAGCAAGCGGGCCCTTACGCCAACACGCCCCAGTGATCTCCCTGCGGCTGCCTCCTCGACTTCACATTGTCACCGCCTACGTCGAGTTCGACATGTCTACTGCAGGCAACTCCATGCAAAGGTGAATGTGCCGACAATTTATACCTATGCATCTCCACCAGCGACTCACCGGATGCTCGATTTGTCGGGCACCCTCGGCGCCTCGTCATGCGTCGGCGCATGTGCGGAACGTCCCCTTCGTGCAGCTGCCGATGTGTGCTTCAAGTTCGGCAACTTCCACATCGATTTCACCTTCCCGACAAGGACTCGGCATGCGCAACGGCGACAACGACAAGAGTGGCTCTCTCATCCTCTACGCCGGGCTGGCATTACCAGCGACCCAATGGATGTGCCTTTCGCTACCACTTGGTGGGTTGGGCGGCTTGCGATGGGCCAGCGCCGCCTCGTCGAGCGGTGGGGAAATGTCATGAACGAAGTGGGCCAGCCTGAAAGTGGCTAAGTGGGCCAAATCGACAGCCGCCCGGCCCGGGGAGGGGCTAGGCGCGCGTGCGCATGGGGAAGCCGGCCCCTGCCACCGTCGCTTTCCCTCTCCCCGTGCGACTCCGAGTTAACCGTCTTCAAGTTAGGATTATCTTAGGTAGTTTTTGGTGTGCAAGGGGCTATCTCATCTATAAGGGGAGACCCTTATTAGGGAAATAAATAAAATAGGAAAATTGCTTGTAAAAGGTATTCCAATCTATAAAGGAAACCTTGTAGAGATTGCTTAGATTACAAGTCCCACTAGTCGGGCTATATAAGCAAGAGGCATGTAATCTCTAGGGGACAAGCAAGAAATAAAAAACATATCTATAGCTTTTCGGTTTTGGGCCTCTCTCTCTCTCTCTCTCTCTCTCCACCTTTCGCCCGTATCATGTGACCGGCCTTGACCCGCCGCCGCCGCCGCCCACTTGCCGCCACCACCTCCATCCTCCTCCCCTATCCCAATCTCCCAATCTACGTGTTGGATTCGGTCCAATTTAGCGAGGAATCGACACTTTCCAATTTAGTTTTAGGGACTTCTTTTATCACTTGTGACTTGTGATACCACAATAGGGTTGGTTGCTCCAAATTGTTCAGATTCATTTGACATGCTTTTAGTTTGAGTTTTAAAATGCTAATTCTATGCTTTGGGATGCAATATTCGGGTCATTGCTATCGAATCTAATATACTATTTAGGTACCTTGCCCTTTCATGGTACTTGAGCACTTTCAAATATTCTGCTGTATCAACTATGTATGACTTGCCTTGTTTTCTTTTCGATAGAAAATGGTTATATTCACTCTTTTGCTTGCTCTCTTAACATTATGTACATGAATAAGTTTGAGGTAGCATGCACATGCATAGATTTTGTTGAAATAGTATGATGAATTAGTTCATTCTTTATCTGATCTGGCAGTAGGATTCTGTCGATTATATATGCTAAAGTTTTAAAAGGTCTCAAGGGTGATATAATTGGCTATGCAGAATATCGTTGGTGATGCATGTTGTGATGCCCTCAGTTCAGTATTGGTAAGACGATAGTAGGAAAACTGGAAGCAACCAGTGATTTGATTTACTAAATAAATGAACAGAACGAGAGGGCAGTGGCTAAAAAAAAGAAGCAACTTGATTCCAATGCCCAGCGTGGACATTGCTATCTATCTTTCAACATTGTCAAACAGGACACAAGCAACATCTCTGACGACATGTATATACATGCCCTCACTATGTTATGTAGTTAATGGTAGAGTTTTAATGAGTCAGTTATGTGGTTGTCCTTTCAGATTAGCTGATAGATGGAATTATATTGTGCAGGATAACATAACTCAGTTGGTCATTTACCATTAGTATAACATTATTATGTTAAACTCTAGATTGTGCCGACCTTGAAAGTTTTTGAAAGGTTTATGCCTAGAGCAAAAACATGGACTTTAATACACGCATGATGTTTATAAATTTTTTTATCAGCACGTGCGTGTCGCACGTGCATTGCCACTAGTCCTATAAAACCGGCCAGAGAAGCTAACGTATATCCCAGCCACAAGTGTTTTTTAACACGTAGGTGTCCTTTGTGAAGATAGCAAACGTAACTCACGCGAATGGCTTGAATGGATACGTACAAATCTTTTCTCAGATTATATTGTACGTATATATCAAATATTTGCCAATCGTCAAATCAGAAGACTCTTTTAGAATGCTTCAGGTCCCGGCAAGACATGTCGTTAGCCAGGCCAGGCATGCGAATTGGTCTAATTTTCATCAATGCGTGTGTTTTATTTAAATGGCAAGCATGATAACGTGCATGCGCCCAAAATATTCGTGGGCCAAAAATGCACGTCCGGCAATTAGTCAATCTATTTTGTCTAATTAATAATTGCGGGCATTATGCCAAAATTTCATCATACACTCGGCAAGCCACAACTTTAACTTTTAAAAAAGTGATTCCTTATATCTTAAGACATGGGTCATAAAAGTATAAGATTCTCCTCCACACTTTACTAGGCACAACTTTCAAAAAAAAGTATATCTTAAAACATGGGTCATAAAAGTATAAGATTCTCCTCCACACTTCACTAGGCACAACTTTCAAAAAAGTGATTTCTTATCATACAAGACATGACTTCGTAAAAGTACCAAGATTCTCATATACTAGTTTCACACTTTACTAGCCACAACTTTAACTTTTAAAAAGTGATTCCTTATATCTTAAGACATGGGTCATAAAAGTATAAGATTCTCCTCCACACTTCACTAGGCACAACTTTCAAAAAAGTGTATCTTAAGACATGGGTCATAAAAAGTATAAGATTCTCCTCCACACTTCACTAGGCACAACTTTCAAAAATGTATCTTAAGACATGGGTCATAAAAGTATAAGATTCTCCTCCACACTGCAATAGGCACAACTTTCAAAAAAAGTGATTTCTTATCATACAAGACATGAGTCATAAAAGTACCAAGATTCTCATATACTAGTTCCACACTTTACTAGCCACAACTTTAACTTTAAAAAAGTGATTCCTTATATCTTAAGACATGTGTCAAAAGTATAAGATTCACACAAACTGACTCCACACTTCTCCTTATATCAAGACATGGGTCATAAAAATATAAGATTCACACTGACTCCACACTTCACTAGTCACAACTTTTAAAAAAGTGATTCCTTACAAGACATAGATTTACACGACTTCACACTTCACTAGGCACAACTTTTACAAAAGTGATTCCTTATCATACAAGACATTGAGTCATAAAAGTACCAAGATTCTCATAGGCTAGCTCCATATTTTAATAGCCACAATCTTAAAAAAGGTGGTTCCTTGTCTTAGAAGACATGAGTCATAAAATTATCAAGATTCTCATAGCGGTGTTGTGGGGGTTACTTTTGCCCCTTGGCCTTCGCAACCAATAGTTGCGGGAGAGAGGCGAGGGCTTCCCACAGGGAGAGGAAGGAAAACCGAATGAGAAAGTGGGGGGAGAGTCCTCCTCCCCATTGGCCTTGGGGCTGTATTTATAGAGGGGTGGAGAGAGTACATTTTGCATCCACACCCTTAGATTGGAAATTTACAAGCGAGCCCTCACACTAGTTGAGTATTGAGCCTTTTACAAGGGGAGGGGTGGCGCACCGACACCCCTACCCCCAACCCGAGGCCCTTAGCTACTAGGGTTTGGCGGGTATAACAAGACCTAGTCGCTCAAAACAGGAAAAGGCCCATAAATACAAGCTCCCACTAGAGGCGAAGGCGGAGGCTAAAAAGTACAATGATGAAGTGTTCGTCGTTTGCGGGCGTCCCCGCTGGCCTCCGCCCTTCTTATTTGTTGCGGGGTCTTTGTCGGTTTGGGGGTGGCGCTCTTCCACCTTTCGGGTAGTCGCGGCGGCTGAGGTCGCTGTTCCCGGTGGTTCACGGTTGTTGGGCGTAGATGAATTGGAGAGTTACGCGGGAGGCGATGACGGATCAAATGTTGAGGCCGAGGTCGATGATGTTGGCCCGACTTCGATTCAACCGCAAGCGGTGGTATCGAAGTCACCGTGATCGAAGCGAGCCCGTGTCGAAGTGTAGGCGAGGGTGCAGTCGGTGTTGAAGACAAGGCGAGGCCCTCCCCGAAGTCGAGGCGAGGGTACGAATATCATCGACAGTGCCGAGGCGAGGCCCTTGCCGAAGTCGAGGCAAAGGTGGGGATGTCGTCGACCGTAGGTAGGCGCGGAGTTGCCCGATCTTTCCTACTCGACTCATGAGTGGCGGGCAAGACATTTCCTTCGGGTTGGATTGGTTCCCCCAATGCAACCCCTAGCCCCTTCTTGGCCGGTGCACGAGTAGGAGGGGGCTTCGAGGCTAGTTGTCGATTTTGTTGGCGATGGAGTTTCGACGAGGAGGAAGGCGATGTTGCTAAGGTCGGAGGCGAGCCATTTTTAGGGAAAGGACGTGGTTGATGTCACCCAAGTTGAAGGTGGGCTCCATGCCGAAGATGTTGGTGAGGCAGTGGTCGACGTAGTCGAAGGCGAGGCCCTTGCGAGGATTGGCTAATGTCACGGAGGTGATGTCGACGTCGCCAGAAGTCGGAGGCGAGGCCTTGCCGAGAATTGGGCGAGCCGGGCAAAGTCACCGCGCCCGGCGGGGCCAATCCTTGTGCTTTCCTCGTTTCGATGAGGGCTAGGTGCCGCCACCCAGCCCCTTTCGGCGAGAGGGGTGTCCTTGACATTTCTTGCTTCGGGGATAACTCCTGCATGCATTGATTGTGATGGAATTCATATTTATATCGAAGGCGGTGAGGGTTTTTCCACGGCGATGCCCCACACACTTTTTAGCGAGGCTCGCGTTTAAATTGGAGGTAGTGAGAAACTTTTTCGCAGCGACGTCCCCTATTCTCTTTAGCGAGGCTCGCATTTAAATCGAGGTAGTGAGGAAAAACTTTTCCTTGGCGGCGCCCTATTCTCTTTAGCGAGGCTCGCGTTTAAATCGGAGGTAGTGAGAAAAACTTTTCCCGCGGTGACGCCCCCTATTCCCTTTAGTGAGGCTCGCGTTTAAATCGAGGTAGTGAGAAAAACTTTTCCACGGCGACACCCCTATTCCCTTTAGTGAGGCTCGCGTTTAAATCGGAGGTAGTGAGAAAAACTTTTCCATAGCGGCGCCCTATTCCCTTTAGCGAGGCTCGCGTTTAAACCTGGAGGTAGTGAGAAAAATTGTTCCGCCTACGCCCCCTATTCTCTTTAGCGAGGCTCGCATTTAAATCGGAGGTAGTGAGAAAAACTTTTCCGCAGCGATGCCCCCTATTCTCTTTAGCGAGGCTCGCATTTAAATCAAAGGTAGCAAGAAAACTTTTTGCATGCTCGGAGGTGCAAGTTTCTGAGCCGTTGTCGGAGGTGCTAGGGTGCCCGACTCCTTGTTTATCTTGCCGGAAAACATAAATTTTTTTCGGTGGAGGTTTGGTGAGCCGGGGTGAAGTCGACTACTTCGCTCCGGCGGGGGCCAATCCTTGGGCCCTCCGCAAGACTGTCGATGAGGGCTGGGTGCCACCACTCGGCCCCTTTCGGAGGTCAGTCCTTGACACTTCTTTGTATCAGGGGAAATTCCTGCATGCATTAATTGCGGGTGTTGCCTTATTGAAAAATTTGGCGACCCTTCGCAAGGAAAAAAGTGCAGCCCCTAGTATCTCATAATTTCATACATAACCCCTAGTTTTTCATAATAATGCGCATGTGAGTAGTCCTGCAACAAGAAGTTATTTTTCAAACATCGAAAAATCATAAGTTTGCTTTTTGCGAGCCCCCTATCGCAATTGCCGTGGCGCCCGACTTCTTTGCGCCTCCGCGCGGCTCATACTCGGAGAGCGCGGGCGTCTTGTTCTGCGAGCCTGGCGGAGTTGCCGGGGTGCCCGACTTCTTTGCGCCTCAGCGCGGCTCATACTCGGAGAGCGCGGGCGTCTTCTTTGCGAGCCCCCAGCGGAGGTGCCGGGGTGCCCGACTTTCCTCCGCACCACCGCAGCGATGGGGGTTGAGATGCTTATGAATGATGCTCATGGATGCGATGGTATGATGAATGTGAATGTATGATGCATGTATGATGAGTGCTAGCATAGGGATAAGTGCGAGGGGTAAGTAAAACATTCTTATCATGAAGAATGTGATATTTGAGGCACAAGCAAGTATTTATGGACCAAATTCGATCCCCTGCAAACACCAAGTTTTGTAATCAGATCATAACGAATGGTTTCACATGACAAGTGCTTTCACAAGAGTAAGTGTGAAAGTGTTGAAATAAAACGGATGGTTTGGTTCCTGCAAGGTCAGTTAGATATGAATAGAGCTCCGTAGGTTATACTGTACAAATATTTCAATGATTTGTAATCACATGGGAATTTTGAGAGGTATGGTCAAAAGTGTGATCCTGCAAAACAGCTTTTAATATGAAACCTTCGCAAGCTTCGAGAATTAGGAGTTCAAGTCTTGACGAATTAATGAGATATAATGTTGAGGTTTAGCAAGCTTTGAGTGTCAAGAATTTGTTACCTCGAGAGAGTGGTAGAGACCTGCAATGTAGAGGTACATTACCTTATGTGGCGGAGGTTAGCATCACTACTAGACAATTTAAAACTTCCATGCGGAGGTATGGGATGTTGTCGTTACAGAGGTGGCAAGATGGTTGCGAAGGTTATGATTTATTTGAAGAGAATGTTACCTTGTGAATGATGAGAAACCTAGAACCATATATGTAGAAGTTCTAATAATGAGTTAGTTTGAGAGGGTAAGAATGTACTCCGACTGATAACCCTGCATGTTAGCGCAATATAATAATTTTTGATATTTCTAAAAACTTGAAATGTTCCTTTAGGATCTAAACAATTAAGGATGTTGCGAAGCTATTGCCAAACTGCATTTAATGAACATTGGTCGCATTGCGAAGGTTGAGCACACAAGTGAAGGTTTTCCCATATGGGACATAAGAAGTCTGTAGTGGGGAGATAAGCGAAGGTATTGTCACTCAGACAAGCATTGCTTATTGTTTGACATCTGTCATTTGAAGGTACAATGCAGTAGTTGCTCGTGGGTGTGGTGAAGGTAAGCTTACCTTGTGAAGGGTAGTGATTTGCATATTAGCACCATGTGGTTTATACTTTTGCGATGGGCTAAAAATTGCTGTCAGATCATATTGTGAGCTGGTTTGACCAATGAGCTGGTCGATAAATGAAATCAATGCATGAGCTATGAAGATTCATTTATATATATTCAACGCTAGGCCAAATGTTAAGCAAGTAAGCAAGCACATCGTAGGCCATAATAAGAAACTTTGCTGAACTAGGTGCTGGATACTTAGCTCTCTTGTTGATTGGTCCCTTCACGTGGGATGAGCAGCTCCCTGGAGGCGCGAGAAGTACTGGCTAAGGGTGCAGCAGATGAGGCTTTTGGCGAGGGAGGCTCCGCTGCCCGGCCGGTGAGGGGTAGCTCCGCCCGGCTACGAAGGCGTTTCGCTGCCAGAGTTGCTCCACGCCGATGGAGCCGCGTAGGCCGGAGTTTGTGGGAGCACTGCAGAGTAAAGGAGACGTGGGCAGATGGCTATATATGGCGCATTAACGAGCGTACCATCGCGACTCGTATGCCGCGGAGGTTGGAAAACCTGTAGCAAAGTGGCTTGTGGCTTCTCATGCAAATGAAGGTTAGTACATGAAAACGGATGCTAACAAGAACTTTGCTTTGGATGAAAACTGCTTTCCTGCAGATAAGTATTTCGAAAAATACGTGTGTAAATTTGGGTGTTGCGAAGGTACCAGGCGCACGCGTTGTGGCTTAACCTTGACGTGGCTGTAAGCACCAGTGCCCTCAAGGCCGGCTGGGTGGGGCTGTCCGGACTCGTGGCAGAGGTATCGGAGGTGCTATGCCGATCCAACCACAGTGTGTTGTGGCCGTCCGTAGCGGAGGTAGCGGAGGTGCCTGGAGTCCACGCGGCCGAGTACCCGCGCGCTCCGCACGAATGTGTTGCCCTGCAGGTGTGTACATCTCTGCAAGCTTGGGTAGGGTATATGGTGCGTCCTATAAAAAAGTGCCGGAATACTTCGATATACAAGTGCGTTCATCGAAGGACAAGAATAATCATTTGAAAGCACAAGTAGAAATGTGAAGTTTGATGCTTTGGCATATTGTATATATACGAAGGTAAAAAATAGTGCACGTGGAGAGGACTCACCAGGGAGTTCAGAACCTGCAACACAACGATTTAGTTTGCCTCGCAGGTAAGGTTAGTATAAATACAATAACTTATATTATGTTGGCCCAGATTTTTCCTCTTGCTTTTTGGTAAAGCTCGGTGTGTGGACACGCTCAACATGGCTGTACAGATCACTAGATTTCCGCCAGCGAGGGTACCAAACAGGCTTTGTGAATGCAGCATGGCCGCGGAGGTTCGCAAAAAATAACTAATAAGTGAGCAGGTGCTGATAGGGTTTTTTTTCCCAGTTAAAAAATATGTGTACATATATGACCGGCTGCAAGCTGCAAAAAAAATCGACTCTTTGCCGTAGGATACCTGCGAGGGTTTTAACACTTGTCTCTGCAGGCGGCAGATCCTTAGGCGAGCCACCTTCGCGCAGATCTCAGCACCTGGGTGAGCTTGCTCGTGCATCTAGGGATGTCCGCGCCTGGCGTCGGACGGGCCTTCGCTGGGAGTGACTACGAGCACGAGCCATGGCGAGTGGCGTGTATAATTTATAAAAGGGTATGGGTGTTTGGGTGCTTATCTAGTTCTTCATGTCGGGGGTGACCCGGGCAACCATGGTGAGCGAAACGAGCAGGCCGGCGCCCTCAAGTTTCTTATGCGAGGGTCGCCCTGCCCGGCAGTGGCGAGGGTCCGGCGATGGTTGTCTGGACGCTACGAGGGTCGTCGACGGATCCTGCACCCTCGCGAGCCGTTGCTGGCTCGCGGTCGCAGACTTGAGGGACGCCCTGCGGTGGTTGTGCTGGCGACGGGGCGACCATGCGCGCTTGCTCTGTGACGGGGGCGAGGTCAGTGTTGTTGATCCTGGCCAACGATGGGGAGCGGCCTTTCCTTGGATGGACGCCTCGAAGATGTGCTTGCCGCCGACCCCTTGCCCCGGACCCGGTCATCGATGTACGTGTGCGTTGCGCCGAGCGGGATCTTGTCGCGGAGGTCCTCTGGGAGAGGTCGTAGGAGCGATCGACGTTGGCGAAGTCCCGTTGCAGCGCGAGCCGAGGGTTGGTTTGGACCCGACCTGGGCTGCCCCAGGCCGTATTTGTTCGTGGTTAATTCGGAGACCTTGCCGGCCGCTAGCAGCTTTGTGGGCGCGCTCGAAGTGCCTGGATTAAAACTGGGCAGGGCTGTACCTTCGCTAGGTTGTTAGAAACAAAAAGCTCTGTGCGAAGGGTAGGACAGCTTACAAATGTTACAGAGAGTAGCCAAGATTCAAGGCCTATAATAATCTCTCGTCGCAGAAAGTGATGCGTCGTTGAAATACTTATCTGGCTTAAAGCACGAGGCGAATCAATCGGAGGTCACCGGCGAATCGATCGGAGGTCACCTGCAACAAGCGCGGGAGCCGCAATATCGACGAGGGTGATTTTGCCCAACCACGAGATAGAGCGACGAGGCTGGTCTTCCGCCGCTGCTTGTAGCCCCTGGCCAACACGACGGTGGCCGCAGAAGAGCAACGTACGTGCTGACAAATCAAGATGGCCTAGCGCTCCGACGCGAGGGTGTGGAGCCGAGTTGCGTCTCCACTCTCCACGCGGGTGCAGCGTGCATGTTTTCTCGTGGGAGCAACAACATGTAGATCAGCCACGCCGAGGTCAGGAGCTCCGCTAGCTCCGCGTGGGCTCCTCCTCGCGGGGTCGGTCCGCGGGCAGCTGCCCATAGCGGAGGTGCTGGCCACCGTGGAAGTGGCTGCGCTCTCCACGTAAGGTCGGGAGTTACCCTTGCTGGTGCTTGCAATTTGCCTTTTGTTTGCTTCTAGTGCCGATGGCGGACAGGCGATGAAGCAAGTCCCGGAGCCTCGGAGGTGTGTTTCCCACGTCACCTGGTTAGGGCAACCTGCCAAGGTACCTGCATTGCCTTACAAGCAACTTGCGACAACAGAGTTATATTACGGACTCGCAAGCAAGGGTGTCAGTGAACGAACAAGTCAAGATGAACTTTTTCTCGTCGAGGCCTCGAGAGCTGTTTCGTCGGCGGAGGTAGCTCCGCTAGCTGTGACGAAGGCAGACTTTTTGTGACTGCTTTGTTTGTTCGAGCCCCACGTGCAGACCCAGAAGGTTGCACCGTTCTAGCTCTGGCGGAGGCCATCGTGAGAGCCAAGCCTGGACCCTCGCAGCAGGCCGTTGCTTGCTTGCCCTGCAGAAGAGTAAAGAACCTACTGCACGAGTAAACGATCGGAGTCAGATACGTAACGATTCATGATGCGATAGTATTTGAACGGAGGTTGAAGCAGCGAGAGTGTAAGAGTTTGGGTCGGCGAAGGTAAGTCCTCCCTGCTAAGAGAGAGTAGGGAAGGTAGTATTTTTTTGAAGGGTGGCTTTTAGTATCGGTCCCCACGGGACGGCGCCGTGTGTGGGGTTCGCCCGCCCCCTTGGAACCGCCCAACCAATAGTTGCGGTAGAGGGGGCGAGGGCTTCCCACAGGAGAGGGAAGGAAAACCGTAATGAGAAAGTGGAGGGAGAGTCCTCCTCCCCCTTGGCCTTGGGGCTGTATTTATAGAGGGGTGGAGGGAGTACATTTTCCATCCACACCCTTAGATTGGAAATTTACAAGCGAGCCCTCACACTAGTTGAGTATTGGGCCTTTTACAAAGGGAGAGGTGGCGCACCGGTACCCCTACCCCAACAGGTGCAGTAATAAAGCCTCACGGATTAGTCTGGACGTCAGCTCAAGATTCTCATAGGAGCCCTTCTATGATTTTAGCTCACGCTGCTGCTGACACCGACACACTCTTGAGTTGACTAACTGATCAGTGACTGAGCTGTTGTGTGTTGTTTGTTCAATTCAGCACGAAATAATTTCGTTAGGAAAACGTTGTCCCATCCGAAGCACTTCAACAAGGGCAGACACTGAACACTGAACCCGCCTGGCGGTGACCCGCGCACGGAAAATGGCAGGCATCAGCCATGCTAGGTCGATGGACGCACGAGATGGGTGTGTGTGAATGAGAAAACGAGAGAAATTGCACAGACACGGACGGTACCTGGCCGCTGCCGAAACTACTACCACAACAACTGCGGAACGACTAATTCTCGCCGGATCGAGATCAGTCACTGCCCACTTACCTAACAGTAACGGACTAACAGCTGCGGAAAATGACATGGAAACACACATTGGCCCTGTTTGGATGCCAGGGTTAGAATTAGATTGGGTTACTTTTGACCCAAATAACCCAAAAAACATCCAAGCTGGGTGGGTTAGATTGGGTTATTTTGGCTCTAACCCATTGAAAAAGAAGTAACCCTCAAGGGGGGTGATATTTGGGGTTACTTTTGTGGACCCAACAGCCACACAGCCACACCCGATCCCTTCTCCTCCGTCCGCGACTCCACGACTTCTCTCCCATACAGCGCGGGGCCAGCACTCTTTCCAGCGCGCCGCCTCCTCCGCTGCCTCAGCGCGCCGCCACGCCAAGCATCGCCGCCAAGCGGTACCGCCTCCGTCCCTAGCTCGCCCGTCGACCTCCTTTCCCGCCGCCTCCCGGTAGCGCCTCCCACCGCCGCCTCACGGCTAGGGTTCGCCGCCAAGCAAACATCGCGCCCGGCGATGCCGCCTCCGTCCCTAGCTTCGCGTCGACCTCCTTTCCCGCGGCCATGGAGGGATCGGGTTCGACCTCAACTCTCAAGCGTCGGCCATGGGACGGGTTTCGGATCTTGCCATGTACGGAGCATACCTAGAGGGTGACGACTTGGCGAGCTCCTCCCGAGGCCATGGCGAGGGGCACCGGGCTCCCTCCCTTTTCGTCCACCGCGTCTTTGGAGCCGGAGAGGGAAGGGCAATTCCGGCTCGCCCGACTCTTCGGTGGATCTTCTTCGCCAGCGGCCCGGTCGGCGCCAAGAGGCTCTCGTCGTCTTTGGGGGCGGCGGCAATGTCCAGCAACGCGTGCAAACTCGGCCTCGCGGCACCCGACCGCCGTAACAGCGCACCGGCCGCGGCACCGGGGGCAGCGGCGTCGGCGACCAGCGCTTCGCGTGGTCGGGCACCGAGGGCACCGAGAGTGCTGTCCGTGGGGAAGCATCCGGCTCCGGTGCTCCCTTCGTCAATGCTGGTGAAGAAATGGAGGAGGGACTTGGAGGAGTTAGCGAGCTCCGGAGGTTTATCGGTGAGCTACACCAATCGAGCCCAATGGAGTGATGCTAAACATGCTTGGTTGTTAGAATTGTGTTTGGAGCAACGTGCAGCAGGAACATATAATGGTACCGTAATGACTGGTGAAGGTTCTGAAGCTATTATCGACGGCTTGCTTGCTAGGAGGGGGTTGGTTTGTACCCGTTTACAGGTGAATGAGACAAATAAATGAAAAAGTGCTTCTAACCTTGTCATCCAAACTGTCCAAGGGTTAGAGTTACTTGAGGGTTAGAGTTAGAGTTAGAAAGTAACTCTAATTCTAACCAAGTTAAAAAAAAGAATCCAAACAGGCCCATTATCATCGTCATCGAGGCACGAGGGCAGAGCCAACTCTGAAACTGCCGTCTTCTCCGTTCTCTTCTCTCGCAACAGCGACATGCAGCGATGTTGCACCTGCCCCGGCCGGTGTTTTGTTTAAGGGGGCTGTTTGGTTCCCCCGCCGCCACCGGCTTAGCCACGCCTAAAGTTACGTCGCATACAGAATGTTTGGCATGTGTTTGGTTCGTCATCAAGCCTAGGCACGCCACCGCCACACATTCCTCCCGCCGTAGTATTTCGCCGCGAGAAGTGTGGCGGGCAATTTCCCGCCCGCCAAAGGCCGTGGCGCCACCGCTCCAGCTAAAAATAGCATGGCTCCTTGTGCGCTCGTTGTCTCGCTACGTGAAAATCCGCCCGCCGCCACTCGGCTAAAAATAGCATGGCTCCTCGTCGCCCGCCCGCGTTCGTCGTCGCCCGCCGCCGCACCACGGGGTCCGCAGCGCTGCACGCCAAGGTGCCAGGCGGGCGCTGGTCCGTCGTCGCCGCCGCCCGCCGGGGCCAGCGGCCGCCACGCCATGGGGCCGGGCGGCGCTCGTTCCGTCCGCCACCACCGCGCCCAAGGGCCTCGCCCGGCGCGCGCCGAGCAGTTGATGCCAGCTTCCCATCTTCTCCTACTTCAGTCTCATGGCTACTCCCCTCCACCATGGCTGCATGTTGAGCTCTGGCTTTCCTCGATTTGTGCAGATCTAAATCAAATAGAGATCCATCCATCACGTGTTGTTGTGTCATGCGCAGCAATCAGTCCCCTACAGCTGAAGAACTTGCTAGATTCTCTGATGGAGCTATCCTATTAGATTAGATATTGTGCTCGAGTAACCATCGATGAATTTTTTTCGTGCATGCTTTCTGTGTTCGTGTTTCGTCTGCAGTTCTGCTGCTACAGCTAGCTATTCACAAGGATTATACTGTGACAAATTAGTGTTTACCACTAATGACATTGAGTTATTTTCACTCATTTGTGGCTACAAACCAAACAAGTACCACAACTTTGTCATGATTGTGTGGTGGTAATCCAAACAACAGCCACACTTATTTTGCCTAACCTTAGTCACAAACCAAACATGTTTTTTTTTGCCACACATTATGGCTTGCCACATACATAAGGTTAGGCAAGGCAATTTGTGTCATGAACCAAACATCCTCTAAAATTCAGAGAGCTTGGGATGCGCCGGGTCGTGGAGGCCACGAGACCTGTCCATCGTCCAGGCAACCTGACAGCCGCATCCAAGTTTGGGAACTCCATGGATGCCACAGGGCCTGCCTGCTGCCAAGCTTTATTACTGCACCGCGACTACTCTAGCAGTAGCAGTCTGCTCTCTGCTGGCAGCCGACAAATCCTCCATCTGCAGTACAAGCAGGCAGGGGTGAAAATGGCTTGGTTGGCTGGCTAATCATGCCAACTTGCAAAGCTCCAATCTTTTTTTTTTTTTTTTTTTACGACGACGGCCTTTCCTAGCGTTCTCTCCCATCCTAGTTACTAGCTAGCAGCGAGAATAGGGTGTGTCGATGTGTCTGTGACGCTGATCGACCGCTATATATATGACAAGTACTCCCTCCGTCCCATCCCAAAATAAAAGACTTTTTAAACTCTCGAGAAGTCAACGTTTTCAAAATACCGGCAATTGTATATTAAAATATATAAATAATTATGTTAAGTAATTAGTATTATTAGAAAGATCTTTAAGTGTAGTTTTTAACAAATTTATTTGAAGATTTAAATGTTACACGTATTTTCTACAAACCTAGTCAAAAGTTGAGAAAGTTTATTTTAACCAAAGACGCTTCCCATAGCGTCGTTTATTTTGGGACAGAGGGTGTATATGTCTATCGTCTGGTTGGTGGTCAGTGCGTAGCATTGTAACGTTTCTTCCAAATGATCTGTTCCAGTACTTTTTTCTTCTTCTTTCTACTGATGAGGGTATTTCACTTTTGCGACCTAGCTGATTGGCCGTCTTGTCATCTCATGAGGAGGCTGTGGTAAAAATTTGAAAAAGTTCGAACAAGTTGTGACGTCGAATGACTAAAACTCGAGAGATCCCCATACTTATCACATGTGGAGAGTGTGGGGATCTGCGAAGTTTTAGCCATCCGACGTCACAACTTGCTCGAAACTTTTTTAAATTTTACCACACCCTCCTCATGAGATGACAAGACACCTCGCCAAGTTTCGTGATTTTTAAACTTCGTTTGGATTTTATAGAATTTAAAAACACTTTTCCCGCATGTAACTTCGTCATGTTCCGACACATAAATGTTCATAATTTCGCGAGTTCCCGGATTGAGCCTAAACATACGCCAAATATCATGAATAACATTTTTTGAATGACCACATTCCATTATTTCATGTACTGCATAGTTCAAATTTAGAGTGCTCGGAAAATGCAAGAAAAAATAAATAATTCATGAAATATAGCAAAAGAACTTGAAATTGTCCCAAATTTTGAACATGACATGTAATTACCGTACCAAGGCCACACAAAAATATGGGACCAAAAAAAAAATCATAATTTGCCGAGTGCCATGTAGGCCACTCGGCAAATACCTTTTTGCCGAGTGCCTATACGCGTGGCACTTTCGGCAAAGGTTATTTTAACATAAAATAAAAAATACACCTTTGCCGAGTGCGTTTTGCGGCACTTTCGGCAAAGCCGAATAAATATTTGGAGCGCTGCGACTCGGCTCATTTCCACCAGCGCATCCATCCCGCCCCGAGCCCGCCCACGCCCCCCGCCGCCGCCACCTGCCTCGTTGGTGCTCGCCGCCGCTCCGCCTCGCGGATTGGCCGCCCTCCACCGCCTCCAAGCCCCCGCGCCGGACCCCTCCCGCCGCCCGCCGGACCCCCCGTCGCCGCCGCCGCCCACCTCCCAGCCCCGGGCCTCCGGGCCGGATCCGCGCGCCGTGTTCGCGCGGCTCCGGCTCGCCCGGGGCGCCGCCGGCGCCCACGCCACGCCCGCCCCCCGGCCCGCCGGCGCCCTCTGCCCGCCGGCCCCGCCCCTATTCCCGACGGCAGAGGGAGAAAGGGGAAGGTGAGGAGGAAGAGGGAGGAAGGGAAGAAGAGGAAGAGGAGGAAGGAGAGGAGGAAGAAGAGGAAGGGGAGGAGGAAGAGGGAGGAAGGGAAGAAGAGGAAGGAGAGGAGGAAGAAGAGAAAGGGGAGGAGGAGGAAGAAGAAGAAAGTGTCGATCCGACCGGTCGTCGTTCTTCGTGCTGCTGCGGTGATCCACGCCGTCGTCGCTGACCATTCCCAAGGTAAGCCCAATCGTCAGGATTCCGTATATGGAGGAGAGGATGTCTATATTGTGGCTAATATACACACCACACAAGTTTATTACCTCTCATGGGCGTGCCAAAAACACGAGGACCTTGCGGGTTGGTACCTTGTGCAGCGGTATCGCCGCACGGTAAAGCGCTGTTCGAACGATGATGATTACAACCTTGACCCAAACATTGAAGAGTTCTATCAACCTGAGGGGCTAGAAGGACGCTTGGAGATAGACATTCTTTCACTGATGGGCATGGAAGTAGACAACGCCATCGATGAGGACGAGGGTGATGAGGTGCGAGGATGCTAAGGACTTACAAATTCTTGAGCGATGGAGGATGGTGCGTGAAGAAGGAGTTGTGGAGGGCGATGCACATGCCGAGGGCGATACGAGATGATGAGGATGGTGACATTGATGATTACAATAGTGATAGTGATAGTGATGACTACATGTCAACCTTTGCCATTCGGGAGATAATTTCTAAATCATGTAATACTATTTTGTTATTATTTTTACCTTTCAATTATGTTTCGTTCATTTTGCAATACTAATTGGTTTACTCTTTGTCTTTGCGGGGACTCGACAAAATACCGGGCGGAAGGCGGCAGCGTCGGCGGGGGTCCAAATCCCTCACGCGAGCCCCCACCCTCTCCCCATGCCAACGAGGGAGACGAGGGGAGGAGGCCGGCGTGTAGCACTGAAGGTGGAGGCGTCGTCGGCGCGGCCGGCGTCGCCGTCGACGAGGAGGCTTTGAGTTTGTTTCTTCGGGGCGTCGTCGGGCTGCCGAGGCCGTCGTCGGACTGCTTGGGGCCGTCGTCGGGGCCAACAGGCCCACACCTCTTCGAACACGGACACCGGTGCGAAGAGACACTGTCGAGGCGTCTTCCTCGACTTTGGCGGGGTCTACCGGTAGCGGGGCCTCGACCCCCTCGGATGGGACGATCCCTTTGGCCCGCGACACGGTGATTCGACCCCACGGTGACAAGTAAGTAGCCATTGATATTTTCACTACTTGTTCATATGACATGTTGAAAATCGAACTTCGGACTAACAATTCGTCTTAATGGCTCGTGGCAAGTAACTAGAAGATTGTAAGCGGAGAGGGCAGTTCGCGCCATATCAATGGCATCCAAAGCCTCCTGATTAAAGCGAACTACCCCGGCTTGGTGAACAACGGGGCGGTGAGGGACCCGCCCTATACGTGGGAGCACTTCGTGCGCGTGGACGAGGGCGCCCTTGCGGCGAAGATCAAGAAGGAGTTCTGGGTGAGTCTGTATGCAGGATTACTTCATGTTTTTTTTTAAATACTATGTTTTTTAAATAATAGAATGATACATGTTGTATGTATGCGGGATTACTTCACGTGCAGGGGGGCAAGAGGCGCAGGGCGCTAGAGTGTAGGACAAGGTCTGCCGAGACCAACTCAAGGACCTGTACCATGAGGCACGTGTCTAGTGCATGTTGACGGTCGTTAACAACATATTTTATACCGTCAACATTAGTATAAAACTACCAAAACACAATAGTGATAGGGCTTTGAACTAACCATTTCCACAAGTTTTTGGTACTTCACTTGTTTTGCAGGACAATGTTGGAAACATACATATTTTGGGCCAAAAGCAAAGGCAAACGTATAAAGAATAACAAGGCCCTAAATGGACATGAGCAAAGCAAGGAGAAGAGAGGAGAAATGCCCATAAATATGAATATCAACATTTATACATAAGCCCAAGAAGACAAGGCCCAAATCCAACATGAAATCATAGGGCCGCGCAGGACAAGGGGTTTAGTATTTTGGGCATAACTTTCTCATACGAAATCGGATTTCAGTGATCCAACAGTCAAAACGAAGCTTACTCCGAGGCCCACGCACTCCTACAAAATTTCAGGCCAAACGGCCCATATCTTGGTGCGGGCGCACCAAGTGGTGCGCGCGTACCCGGCGGGCCGCCAACCGGGCCCGACTTTCTCGAGGCGGTTCATTACTTTCCAAAAAGTGTGTTGCCGACGTTGGTTGGTCGGTTTGGGCTGATTAGGAAGGTATTCCAAGGTCGGTTTTGCTCCTTCCATGTGGGGATGGCCATCTTCCAAAGAGCCCCCTCCTCTCTACCTATAAAAGGAGGCTCTCTCCCCCTCATTCAACACACCAATTCATACACAACACAAGGAAGAGCCACAATGTAGAAGAAAGGAAGAAGCTCCCACTCCACTCTTATTCTTCTTCTTCCTCCTTCTTAGTTCTAATGGAGAGTGAGAGAGGGAAGGCTAGAAGAGGGCTTGGCCTCTTCTCCATGTAGTCCCGGTGTACCCCCGGTGCATTGCGGATCTCGGGTGGCGGAGTGTGCGGACTTGTCGGCACCCGCCACGCTTGTACCTCTACAACCTTCTAATCATTTGGGTAAGAATGGTTGTGTCCCTCTTTTCAGCTTATTACTCTTAAGCATATTATCTAGCTGTTTTTGGTCTTGCGGGATTGATAGTCGTTCCTTCGGGCGGTCCCCTTCGGTAGAAGGGCCCAGGGGACGGGTAAGCCTTGTTAACACGCCCGTAGTAATAATCACTAGTGTAGACGTGGTGTCTAGACTAAGGGTTTTCTATCTTTTTGTGGCGCATCCCACGGTTGAGGGGGTAGGCGGGTGGGTTGTGACAGACCTTGTCCGTCCCTTGTAATCCCCCCCGTTCGGGTGTGTGTGGCGCAGTGCTAAATGCCGGTCTCCATCCCAATTTGGGCGATTGCCGGTGCCCGAAGTGAGGACATAACGACCAAGTGTTCCCTCGCTAGAGAGTTTGAGCCCATAAAGATACCTCACCACCCATAGTTATCCTAGGGTGACTCTGTTCGAGAGAGAAGTCACACAAAACCGTTCCTCGTGGAAATACGATACCCTAAATACTTAGGGTGAAATGCTATAACGACAATTCCCGTGCGCTATGGATTTATACGTAATGCGTTAAGAAACGTCAACAAGCATTTCTGGTGCCGTCTTGTCGGGAACGGTAGTCGTAATTCTCTCTCGAGCCTAGAGCACCCGTGTGTTGTATCCAAAAAAACAAAAAAATAGTTTTTGTTTTCTTTTTTCAAATTGAAGCCTTCTCCAAATTTCAAAAATCATGTACGCTTCTTCAAAGGGGAGTTCATAGGTCCACAATCTTTTTCAAAACCAAAATTTTTATACGGATATGAATTCACCCTAATTTAAAAAAAAAACTTTTGGTTCGGGCACTCCATCTCAGGTGACCATTTTGAAAATCTATGTTGACACCTACGAGATTTCGAGGAATTATTATCATGCCTCAAAGCATTCTGGCATGATCAAAAAATTCACATGTGGAATTTGTTTCTTCTCTCCCTCATAGGGAAAGCAAAACAATAGTACACTACCGTAGGTAGGAAGTTTGAGCGGGGATCGAGAAGAACTCAAAGACAATTTTTGTCTAGCATTCTTCCCCATCAATGCCTACCAAGGACAATTCTCAAACTCAAGTAGGATGAGAAGGAGTACATAGGTGCAACCTAGGCCGGGTTTATAATGTTTATACATGTTGGCCAAGACTTGTCATTACCCGATAGTGTGCTTTTTGCATATCTTTTTTGGTCGGGTCTTGACATGGCGCCCTATGCCTTGACATGACCCGTCGGAGGGTGGCTTTACATGAAAACCTACAGCGGAACATAGGAAAACCACGGAACACATCCTAGAGAAGCTTGCTTCTCCGTTGTAGAAATTATTCCCCTCCACATTACGGGCATGTCAAGCATTGAGGAGCTCTCATCGGTCGAGCCATTCCCATTACCGCCATTGGAACCCGGCGTTGAGCCCTCTCTCGAACCACGAACACCGAAAGGAGGAATGCTTAGATCCTTCGAGTTCGTGATTGAATTCAAGGATGATGGCGTAACCTCGTAAAACCGAGGTGCGCTTAGACTTTCATATCTATCTCATCTTTGACTTCAATCCTCTCATAGGATACCCACTAGAAAAACCTTATTCACGAAAAAACCTAAGAGGGGAGCCATGATGAGAATTTGGGGAAAGGTTGCTTCCGCCTCTCACACCTAGACATCCCAAAGGCGAAGCATCTTCCCAACCAAAATCCGTTCGAGGAGTCGAAGTCTAGAACTCTATTCGCTTCACCTAAATTTGTTAACACATCTTCTTGAAACGAAACACTGTCCGCCCTCACACGAACACAAGTCATGTCCCTACGGCCAATAAGGCGTTGTTCTTGACAATGGTCAAGATTCAACGTTAGATCCTTCATGACACATCTTTTTGAGGAGAAAACCTCATGCACCATGGACATGCACGGCGACAACTCTTGAGACCAAGTGGAAATTTGTTTTTGAGCATAACAAGTTGTCAATTGAGACTTCCTACATGCTCACCTTTGGGTCTTCTTGAGTTTGTCTTGCTTCTAGCCGAGTGCTTCAACAAAAAAATTACAACCACCTCTTGGTTCTCTTTGTAACCCTTTTTAAGAATGGTTACAAGCCTCGTAGTAGCATAATGACGCTAACCTTGCGGCTTAAGCGTAATGCTAAATTCTTAGTGGGTGGCGGGAACTTCACCACCCGGTGCGAGGGATGTTTTCTCACGGTCAAGCTTACGACCATAAAGAAAGCCTTTGCCGGGAGATACCCCTGGACTATCTTAAAAAAAGAGCACAAAAAGTCTTTCTCTCTTCTTATTAATAAAAGCAAGAACATGTTATCAAGTTTGTATGCACCTTCGGGTATTCTTGTCGCTAACCATTTCGGTGGAGATCGATTAAGAAGAACAAAGAGGCATGCGGACGCTCGAGAACATGAGGGGCTACATCACCAAAAAAAAAAACAATTATTATGATGTTCATGGTGACGGAACATGCTCAAGAGGAGACCGGACCTTGCACACTTGACTTTTACACAAAAGTCTAAGTGTGGGAGAAGATGGTGACAATCCCAAGTTCCATCCACCAAGGGATCATACAAAAAAAATAAGGGTGAATAAAAGATGATGTCAGCCCTACCTTGCTAAAAAAAAGAAAAAAAAGTAGAAAGAGAGAAAGTGAAAAAAATATGAAAGAGAAAAAAAAAAAAAAAAATGATGTCAAAAAAAGAGAGATAAAGGGGGAGAAGAAGAGAGAAAGTGAAAAAAGGGGAAAAATGAGAAAGAAAAAAAAAAAAAATGATGTTGAAAAAAAAAAATATATATATATATATATATATATATATATATATAAGAATGTTGAAAAAAAAAAAATATAGAATAGAAAAAAAAAAACAATAAGGGAGGGAGGAGTAGGTTGGCCCCACATGGTCAAGATAAACATCAATGAGCTACGACTCCACCCTTCATTGCTTCAACAAGCAAGAAGGGCTCGCCTCTCATCCTTTCTTCGCTATCATCAAAGACCCATGGCTCGCACACCGTCATGTGTGTGTATGGCCTAGCCTTGAGATGCACCTGGCTGAGCCATCAAGCAAACCGCAACAACTCCTTCAATGCTTCATCCATAAATGCCGGCGGTATTTATGCTCAGGTATACAAAGGTAACATTCACCATCTCCTCACTCAATTTTTGTCTCCATGGAAATAAAACTTTATGCTTTCCATGCCATGGCATATGCTTGAGTTTGGGTGCACCTACATGTGTACACGTGTAATGCATCCATAGGTCTTTTTAAATTGAGCGTGGTGCTTAGGTTAAAATGATCTTCTTTAATCAAAACTTTGACATGGTGTCAAAGCTAGGTTAATGAACTTAGAGCTTTGTTGTCATGATCTTTAGAAGTATCTTATGTTAGAGATGATCAAGGCTATGTTTTTCAATGCTTCTTTATGTTAGCCTTGCTTGAGTGATATTGAGGTGAATAAAAAAATATATAAAATAATAATAAAATAATAATCATAATAAAGGCTCCATGGTATCCTTGCCAATAGAGCCATGTTGTTGTTTTTGTTTTGTTTTCTTTGTTTAAAATAAAGCAGGTACAAGAATAAGTGTGGGGAGATCTCTCAAGCATACAAGCACACCCATCCGAGATCTCCCCAACACAAATGCACGAACACCAGAACAATTCATGATGGAGAAGGATGAAACGAGCGATTACCATTTAACTCTTTCCTCTTCAACGGTGGTTTGTGCAACTCCCTCTCTCACATCTTCACAAAGTTTTGAGGTCTGAAATTGAACAAATCAAAAAGACAAAACTTCTTGAAAAAAAACTCCATCTCGATCTACCAATTGAGAAATGGCATGCATACTCTTTATTCCTCGCCAAAACCATTCTTTGATGAGCAACTACACTGTTAGGGACCCCATGTTCATCTAAACAATTGAGCTTTGAGATATGGTAGAATGACTTGACACTTGCTCTCTTATGCAATGAGACTTGGTTTTATCTTGAAAATTCAAAATAAAGCATGCTCATGGTTTGACTTAGCCAAATCCTACCAAAAGCCTGAATAATGACAAGAATATCCACTATAGCTACTTCCCTCGTGTATTGAGTTTTGTAGGGCTCCGTTGATCCGCGTTGAGAGAAGCTCATACTCCCAAGATCGAAAAACACGTACACCCACATATACATGCCGGTTCTCACAATGAGAATTGCGCACAACATGCATCTTTACCATCCACAAAATAAGTACTCCATTCATTATACCATGATCATCTCTGTTATAAAAAAAAAATGGAGAGAGAAAGATACAGGCTGAGAAAAAAAAAGAGAAAAGAATAAGAGATGAAAAATGGACACGTGTCCGAGGGCGAGTAGAGCCCACATCTTCAAAAAAAAAAAAAAAAAAAGAAGAAAAGAAAAGAAAAGTAGCTTGTATCTCTCCAAAAAGCATAAAAAAGAGGGGAAAAAGATCATGAGTCATGGAGTAACCGCAAAACAAAATACCACAAATATTTTCCACACACTTTTGCACATTTCGATCATAGTATGGCACTTTTTTCCAACGATCCGAGCTTGACCCGACAAAACATACGGAGAATGCGTATGCAACACTCCACTCCAAAGATCCACAAAACCTTGCAAAAAGATAGGATGAGTGTGAGCGAGAGTGCTTGGTAAGGAAACACAAAATGAGTGACTATGTGAGAATCAACCATGGAGCATTGCTATTTTATCTTTAAAAATTCAAAAAAATCAACCAAGTCTTTGCACATTAGTAGTAGCATGGAGATACGAATTCATGTCGTTCCATTGCTCAATCGCCCAAGATAACTTGGTAGCCACTTTTGAATGCTCACAAAGCAGGTGAGGCCCGGAATAACTTGTATGTAGTTCTACATCTTGGAGTTTGAACCACTTTTAGTCCCTATGCCTTCACTCGAGGACAAGCAAAGGACTAAGTGTGGGGAGTTTGTTGACGGTCGTTAACAACATATTTTATACCGTCAACATTAGTATAAAACTACCAAAACACAATAGTGATAGGGCTTTGAACTAACCATTTCCACAAGTTTTGGTACTTCACTTGTTTTGCAGGACAATGTTGGAAACATACATATTTTGGGCCAAAAGCAAAGGCAAACGTATAAAGAATAACAAGGCCCTAAATGGACATGAGCAAAGCAAGGAGAAGAGAGGAGAAATGCCCATAAATATGAATATCAACATTTATACATAAGCCCAAGAAGACAAGGCCCAAATCCAACATGAAATCATACCAGGGCCGCGGGACAAGGGTTTAAGTATTTTGGGCATAACTTTCTCATACGAAATCGGATTTCAGTGATCCAACAGTCAAAACGAAGCTTACTCCGAGGCCCACGCACTCCTACAAAATTTCAGGCCAAACGGCCCATATCTTGGTGCGGGCGCACCAAGTGGTGTTAGCACACCGGGCGGCCGCCAACCGGGCCCGGCTTTCTCGAGGCGGTTCATTACTTTCCAAAAGTGTGTTGCCGACGTTGGTTGGTCGGTTTGGGCTGATTAGGAAGGTATTCCAAGGTCGGTTTTGCTCCTTCCATGTGGGGATGGCCATCTTCCAAAGAGCCCCCCCCTCTCTACCTATAAAAGGAGGCTCTCTCCCCCTCATTCAACACACCAATTCATATACAACACAAGGAAGAGCCACAATGTAGAAGAAAGGAAGAAGCTCCCACTCCACTCTTATTCTTCTTCTTCCTCCTTCTTAGTTCTAATGGAGAGAGAGAGGGAAGGCTAGAAGAGGGCTTGGCCTCTTCTCCATGTAGTCCCGTGTACCCAGGTGCATTGGCGGATCTCGGGTGGCGGAGTGCGGACTTGTCGGCACCCGCCACGCGCTTGTACCTCTACAACCTTCTAATCATTTGGGTAAGAATGGTTGTGTCCCTCTTTCAGCTTATTACTCTTAAGCATATTATCTAGCTGTTTTGGTCTTGCGGGATTGATAGTCGTTCCTTCGGGCGGTGCTCAGTAGAAGGACCGGGGACGGGTAAGCCTTGTTAACACGCCCCGGATTAATAATCACTAGTGTAGACGTGGTGTCTAGACTAAGGGTTTTCTATCTTTTGTGGCGCATCCCACGGTTGAGGGGGTAGGCGGCTGGGTTGTGATGACCTTGTCCGTCCCTTATAATCCCCCCCACGTTCGGGTGTGGCGCAGTGCTAAATGCGGTCTCCATCCCAATTTGGGCGATTGCCGGTGCCGGTGAGGACATAATGACCAAGTGTTCCCCGCTAGAGAGTTTGAGCCCATAAAGATACCTCACCACCCATAGTTATCCTAGGGTGACTCTGTTCGTGAGAGAAGTCACACAAAACCGTTCCTCGTGGAAATACGATACCCCGAATACTTAGGGTGAAATGCTATAACGACAATTCCGCGGCGCTTGCGGATTTATCCGCGGTGCGTTAAGAAACGTCAACAAAGGCATCATCTCCTTCAACGCCGATGTGCTTGGCAAGGTGGTGAGGAAGAATGAAGCAAGGAAGATGATGCTCGGAGGAGACCGACCTCACCAGGGGACCAAGTACATCCGGGGTTTGTAGAACACATTTATTCCGATTCCTTAAATGAAAAATAAGCGGGCTTCCATTCATCCTCTCCGCTATGTCATGCGGATGTGTCCGGGGTGGTGCGCAAGTACCTCGACCTGGCGGGATGCCATTGGGGACAAGTGGCTCTTGGAGGAGATGTACGAGACAAAGAGACTTCGTCGGAGATGTCGCTTGGAGATGGAAGGGAAGCCACACCACCAAGGGAGCGTGCCCCTCCCGGTGTATATGGATAGATGCGCATGCGATTCTATTGATTTTTTTTTTATTCAAGCGCTCAAATCTCTTCACTTCTAACCATCTCTGTGTTCTCCTCGCAGATGCGCTTCGCATGAAGGCTAGCACATCAGCGAAGTACGCTTGGGTTCGCCTTGAGTCACAGCGGCAGATCGACCGACAAGGACAACGTCTGACGACCGGCGAAGGGGCCGAGGCGTACACCAACGCGCCCGCGTCTACCCCAAGCTTACCCAGTACGCCAAGGCGGCAAAGCAGCGCTATGGGGACGACTGAAGATCTCTAGATTGGTTTTGAGTAATTAATGACAACCTAGAACTAATCTCTATGCTTAAGTGTGTATCTAGCTTGAGATGGTTCTAGCCAAGTTGTAAAGCATGGTGGTCATGATGGATGCACGGTGATGATCCAAAAGCTGATCAAGCGCTTGGACTTGGAAAAAGGAAAATAAAATAGGCTCAAGGCAAAGGTATATTTGATAGGGCCATTTTATTTTACACTCAAGACATCTAGCGGATGTGAGTGATTTAGGTTTGATAACCGTACTATAAAGAGGAGAAAATCATAATCGCTTTACTCACCTAGTGCCACTAAATCCGAATTTCAAATTGCATGTGCATTTGGGTTAGTGACGAGGTAATTCGATGAGAAACTCCTTGGAAAAAGGCTTGAGAAAATGTCATCTAAATATGCTCAAAAGGTTTGACATAATTTGGATGAGATGGCATTTTATTTGGATCAAGAATTGCCAATTTATTTGGAAAAGAATTTTGGAGAAGAAAAGAAAAGGAGAAAAGTGGTACTATTGCTTGCATATATATACATATACACTTGCACACATTCACGTTCTAGCTAGCTTGCATGCCGACGGCCGGCTTGCTTGCTTTGCTTTGACGTTGGCACACATACATGTATATGTAATATCCACGTACACAAGGATCCTAGCTAGCTTGCTTGCTTCCTGGATACTTGTTTGTGTCGATCAGAAATGCAACAGCAGCAGGACAGACGATCGGTGTGCAGGCCTGCCCGTCGACTGGTTGCCGAATGACAGCGCCGGCCCTATATTTTTTAGTGCCCCACGGCGAACTCATCACAAAGTGCCCTCTACACTATATATATATATATAATGTATATCATAATATATTTAAATATAGAAAGTCTGGTATGATTACATAAAGCACCCCTTTGCGATTCAACTAATTCAGCATCACGTTTTTTTCTTATTCCTTTTCTGAGCACGACAATTGTTTCTTGGGGGCCATCTATGCTCTAAGACCTAATCAAATTACAACTAAAATTACTAAATAAATTACAACTATTAAATAAATTATTTTAAAGAATTAAGAAATAATATTTACCTATGGCAACCGTTCCCTGTTGGCTGATCGCCGTCTCCAAGTCCAACGCCAACTCACCGGGCCGGGCGGACAGGCAGACGACGGTCACGATGGCGATGACGAAGGTCACGATGGGGATCAGGTTCAGGAAGACGAATCACGAATGGATGAGGGCACGAGGCGAACAGGCGATCTGCCGTCTGCCTGACTGCGTCTGCGTGGAAGTGGAATGGACGACTGAACGAGGCGATCAGGATTCAGGCGACTGAGGCGAGGAAGCGGAACGGACGAGGGTCATGAGGCGAAGGCGATCTGCGTGGCGCGGCGGCGTAGGGAATGCGTAGACTCAAGTCACGGACTCACGAAGCCTCAGGCCGGCGCTGTACCAAGGCTTTTTTTTTTTTTTTTTTTTTGATGCCGCTCTCCGTCTTGGGCTGTAGTTGGGCACAGGTATACTCTATTCTGATCGTGTGCCCCCTTGGTTCTTGTGCCCCCGGCCGTCGCCTCAGTTGCATGGCCTCAGGGCCGGCGCTGGCCGAATGGGACATTGCCGAATGGTATACGCTGCTGGTTGCCGAACACGCTGGTTACCGAACAAGCTGCTGGTTGCCGAACATGGTGGTTGCCGAATGGGCCGCGCTGCTGGGCCAGGTGCTGTCGTGTGTTGGTGCTGCCCACGCCACGAAGCCCACTGGTCCGACTTTATTTCATCCATCGAAGGAGAGCAGGCGCAGGCAGCTGGTCCCTTCTTTTCTCCGTAAAGTTTCTGGCCGCCGCCGCCCGAGCGTTCGACTGGAAAGAACAGAGAGCGTGCTGCTGCCTCCGTCGCCCTGCTGCTGGCCGACCGTTGAAGAAGAGAAGAAAGGAGCCGTTGGAGAGCTGCTGTTCTGAGAGTATATAAGTGAGCTGCTGCTCCTCCTTTCTCTCTCCCTTGGCATTTCAAAATTCCTACAGTGAGCTTGTTCTTTCCCATTCCAAACCCTAGAACAAGAAAAAAAGAGCTCCTCTCTTCCTCTCTCTCGATCTATTGATTTGAGCTGAAATTAATCGAGTGAGCTTGTGCTAGAGATCGATTTGAGGGCTCCAAGAAGATTGCTTCCCTCTCCTCTCCACTTTATTGGTGGATTTGAGTTCTTGAGAGGATTTGAGGGTAACCCTAGTGTGCATTGCATTTGTGATTCATTTCGTGGCACTAGGTGGTTATTGCAATTGTGGTCATCTCTTTACTCTTGGTGATTGCCGTCACTTAGACGGTTGGAGTTGGATTGATTGGTGAGGGGATTTGGTGATTGTATCCGCCCCCAATCAAGCTGAATTTGTGAGAGGTTCTTGAACTTTCCCGGTGGGACACCAAATTGCTACTTTAGTGGATTGCTCGTGTCATTGAGTTACCTCTCTTGTGAGTGGTGTCTTGGAGAGCCCGAGGGGCCAACTAGCGAGGGCACCGCCTAGTCCAAGAACCATCCAAGTGTTGGTCGACACAACGGGGACTAGCTTGCCGGCAAGCAAGTGAACCTCGGGGATAAATCAATTGTGTCATCTCGTCTCCCGGTGAACTTTGATTTTGATTGATATATATATTGTTGGAATCATTTATTTGGTGATTGACATCTTCATCATATTATTGTTATTCTTATTCCTCATCGGTGATTGGGTCATTGCCTCTACACATCGGTATAACAAGCTTTCCTCTCTTGTATTTACTTTCCTAGTTTACTTTGAGTAGAGAGCTAGCTTTTGTTTGTGTAGTTGCTCTTGCTAGCATAAGGACCATATTAGGATTGTTCACTAGATAGAGTAGTGACATAGACTTTGTGTGACTTAGAGATCATAGCATATTTAGTCTTGTCACTAGAAGGCTTGCAAGACCACTAGAGCTAGTGCAAACCGCTTTACGCCGTGTTTTATACTAATCGGTTTGTTTAGTTGAGCTTGTAGAAAATTTTTGTAGGCCCGGATGGCGGAGTGGAGGCCGGGCGGGCCCAGCGGCGGACTTTGAGGCCGGGCGGGCGGCCCGGGCAAAGGCCCATCGGCGGGAGTTGGAGGCATACCAGCAATACTCGGTGCGTCGGATGCGGGGCGTGGCGGCCTTCTTCGGGGCCTCCAAATTCCGGGTGTGACGCTGCCTCCATTGCCTAGCTTCATTTGTTCGCTCCACCCTCGTTTCCAGTTCCTCCTCCGCGGGGACTCCGGTGAGTATATGTTGTTCTTTATTTCTTAGGCTTGTGCGGCCATCCTACAGGTACTAATGAGATCGCCTCTCTTTGATGCAGCCCTTTGTCGGCGGGTTCGAACCCGACTCCTCCGGGTGGCCCTTCTCCAACCCATCCGGCAGTCGGCCCGACTCAAGCGATTACACGTGGCGGTGGCGTTCCTCCTCCGGCACGCAGCAGCGGCCACACTACAGGCTTCCACACGTCCCTCCTACACACCACCAATCGGCGCCGCGGCATGGGTGGTATCCGGGGCAAGGTGAGGGCCCCTCACACTCTTCGCACCGGGGAGGCCACGGGTCGGGCGTGTGAAGTTGAGTTGGTGGTGATTAGGTTCGACACGTGTGGCACCGTGATGGATTTCTTTTGGATGTTGGACATGTTGCCACCGTGATGGATCTCGTTTCGATGTTGGACATGTTAGATTTCGTTTGGATGTTGGACATGTTGAATTTCGTTTGTGATATATGTGGATTATATATGTGAATTTGTGATATATGTGGATTATATATGTGAATTGGTTATATATGTGGTTTATGTGTATATATGAATGCTTATGGTATATGTATATGTTGATTTTGCGGCAACAATCAATAGAAACAAACAAAAAAAAATTAAAATTCCCGGCCTTGCGAGTGCCAAAGACTCGGCAAAGCTAGGCACCCGCAAACAAAATTGCCGGCTTTGCCGAGTGCATGGACGGCACTCGGTAAAAGTAACCATAACTTTGCCGAGTGCCGGTACTATTACACTTTCGGTAAAGTTTTTTTTTTATATAAAATTAACAGTTTGCCAAGTACTCGACATAACACTCGGCAAAGTTTTTTAAAAAAAAATTCAAATCTTTGCCGAGTGCCCGACGTTTGGCACTTTCGACAAAGGGGCGTCGAGATATAAGCGGTCGACGTTTAATTGGCGCCGAACATCGACATGGTATTTTCGGCGAACCCTTTGCCAATCTAGCGACATTTGGCACTTTCGGCAAAGAATCGTTTGCGAGTAATTCTTTGCCGAGTTAGGTTCGCCGAGTTTAGCACTTTCGGCAATGCCTTCGCCCGAGTGCATAAGTGTCTTTGCCTAGTGCGCTCGTACTTTCGGCAAAGCGGCGATTCTGTAGTGATTTAGAGTTTAATGAAGCAATATATTTGATGTTATAGATTTTGTACAATTTCAATAAACATGCTCAAAATTTAAGAATTTTGACGTACGTTAAAAAAATATAGTGTAACTGCGCTCATCGCTCGGTCATCCGTTAGAGGACTCGTTACGTATCTAGGAATGAGTGTTGTTCTTCCCAAATTCATGAGATGCATAATAGCTTAAAGTAGAGTCAGTAGACAAATGAATGTGGCTTTCTATGTGCCGGGTTGGATAAATCTGCCTAGTTATTAAATTAAAACTCTAGAACCAGGAATAGCTTCCTGCGTGGAACCCATGTCCACATCACCTAAAACTACCACAGCTGAATGATTTCACGGTAAACGGTCCTGATTTACTGAGGTGGATTCTACCCAGATTAACTTCTGATTAGAAGCAGCTTCATTTGGCTTCTTATTGGAATCCCATTGAACGAATATATACTCAGGTTATAGTTACTAGTGATTTGCGCGCGCCCAAGCGCGCGAGCAATGGCCAGAAGAGTATTTGTAAATAAAATGCACATAGATATTAGAGTAAATACCAAATGTTCAGGGATGGAGCAAGTACTACAGCACAGATGGAACAAAGATACGAGGTGTCCAAATATGAACTACATAGTACGTAAAAACAGAAACATGATCCAAATATTACAGAGTCCGGATAGATCGGTACACAACAACATAGCCGTAGGCACCTTACAGCGGGATGAACTGAACTAAAAGCTAAGGAGGGGACGCAAAGACTACTGCGGCAATGGTCTTTCAAGCCTCAACAGAAGTATGTAGCAATTCCCCGCAACGATGGTAAGGTCGATGGGCGCCCGGTGGCGTTGCAAACGTTAGTAGTAGTGACCGCTCCTCTGTCGGACTCAATCTCTCGCGAGTACTCACGTCTCCAAAGCCCCGCCCCTCGTAATCATAGTCATTGCCCAGGGTGTGTCCTTTCAGATAGGGGCGGCGTCGAGCTCCCCAATTCCTTTGGAAAAGAAAGGTATAATGTCGGGGATGTGTTCATTGTAAGTTGAGTCTATTTATGTGTGTAGGTTATAGTACATCTCATCTGTTCTTCCTCGGACTCCTCGAGCATCTCCCTGTCACACCCAAAACGGTTAATTTGTCATAGATGAAGGATATGTTAGTTCGGTGATCAATGCCCGGGGTAGGGAGTAATGTTGTTTGATACGGCAAGAGTGAAGCAAAGCACTGTGTCTATGGAGGCCGAACGCCGTCTTCGGAGAATGGGGCTCATATAGGGAAGGGTCCTCGTCAAGTGGTGGTGCTTGCGAGTAGAGATAGGTCCTCATCGTCTTTGGGGAAGGTGATGTTTTGTATGCCGCTTTCTTTTCATACTAGAGCGCTATGGTTCCATAGGTTGGGATAGAGTTTTTGCTTTGGGCATAGGCATGAACGCGGCATATTCCTTTTGAGAGGACCGATCGACGAGGCTTGGATTGTACAAGTATGGATCGAGCAATGGTTCAGCGGCATTGGTGAAAGCGTGTCAGCCGGAAAGCCGAAATGTCGATGGTCACTATGGTGTCAAAGGCACGGTTGTACCACCGTATAGGTTGTTCCATGTCCCTAGGAGTGCATCAAGCCGAGTGGTTTGCGGCTGTAGAGCCTCTGCGACCATGTCCCCTCTCCGCAGGGGAGCCAAACTCAACAACAAAGTCCTGTTCGGAACCTTGTTATGGTTAGAGGGATGGCCTCATAAGCAAATTGCTGGTGTATAGCTTGGCGGATGTGGCCGGGCCGTGATGGTGCCATCGTTTGGGCGGACATCGGTCACGATGACGAGTTTGCAAAGTGTTGTTCTATCATGTCCGTGTCGTTGTTGGTCTTGATGATGACTGCTAGGGGTTGAGGTCCACGCTGAGCCCTGGAGAAAGAAACGGTGGTTATATATATGCCATTGGATAATAAACGTGATGTTAAATAAGGTTAAATGTAACTCCTAGCATATGGCAGTGCTGACTACAGTTTTTCTAGGTAGTGTTGGTCACAGTTTTTAGCTGAGCAGTGATAAGTGCACTTGTATTTGAGCATACGGCAGTGTTGGCTATATTTGAGCATACGGCAGTGTACAGATGGACGTAGGTCTTCAGAATGCACAATTGCAAAAAGCTAATGGAAAGATGTGTTCTGAAACCATATAGGCAACATGGTGTTTCAGTATCGAGTGAACCCACCCATTTGTTTGTTGTAGGTACAGGTGGAGCCTGGAGATATAAACGACAGTTATATGTACGCTATGACATAATCAACGTGATGCTAAACAAGGTGAAATTGAATCCCCAGCATATGGCAGTGCTGACAATAGTTTATCCAGGTAGTGTTGGTTACAGCTTTTAAACCGAGCAGCGATGGATGCACTTTTATCTGAGCATATGGCAGGGTTGGCTATATTTTTTGTTATGAATCCCCTCAAAAATTAGTTGGAAAGAAGTCTTAGGTTTTCAGTGTTAGATTCATGGTGCGTAGAATGATAGAACGTGAGGACTGTCCATTGTCCCTAGGTTCTCATTCTATAGTCAATTTCAAAAGTAATGTATAGTTGTTATCTATTCTAATTAGTGTACATATGAAGCTTTGTGTTAAGAACGCACAGTTGAAAAAGCCAATGGAAAGATGTACTCTGAAACTATATAGGCAACACGGTGTTTCAGTATCGATCTAAGCGACCCATTTGTTTCTTGTAAATAACAGGGAATTTTTACTGATTTGACGGTTCAAAAACTAAGTTGCTTAATCATAGACTGTGGTGTTGCAGAGACATACCACTTCCTTTGAAGGCGTCTGCGGATCTGGTGAGGGAAGAGTCTTGACAGGCGCCGCGTTGGCTGGAAGGGAAAGAAGGAATCAGTGGAACTGCTGACATAGTGAAGGGGTGGGCACAAATCGGCGCAGCAGATGGTGAGAGAAACAAAAAAAGAACTCATCACCTGTTTCGGCGGCTGGATATGCGGGAGCAGCTCGCGTTGGACGTCGCTGGAACGCTGCAGCAGCGCACGGGGTCTTCTTGCGAGCACTTGCACCTGAGCTCAGATCTATTAGAGTGGATCGACTGGGAAGGATAGAGATCGGAGGAGAAAGCCTGTAAGAGGAGAGGAAGAGTTTACCAGCCGAAGAGGAGAGGAGGTGGAAGCGTGTGTGCGGGTGGCCTAGATGGGGACGGCCGTCGGGGATGGGTAGCTGGAGAAAATTGTAGGCGTGAATTTTGTAATCGCACAGGGAGGAAGGGAACTACGGCAGCTATTGTTCCACTGATTCGTGGGGCCGCGACGGTTTGGTTGGGGCAGGGCCCGGCGGTCAGCGACAACCTGGTGGGATGATCTCGGGAAAGGCAAACATTTGGAGGGAGGTATGTATGGTCGCTGGGCCGAGCTATCCAGCCAATGGCCATACGACAACGGCTCTGACTGTTCAGGCGAGGCACGTAGTGTGGACAGGGAAGTATGGTCGCGACGGCCAATGAAGCGATGACAACAACGGCAGGAACCGGGCCCGCATAGAACATTCGACGCTAACGGCTCTGGCCACAAAGTCAGCGCCATCCGGTCCACCCAACGGGAATCAAACGGCCAGCAGTAAAAAAACTAACGTGGACAAGCTGACCGCCGAGCTCCTCCACACCAAATATTACCTTTAAACTAGTGAATGGCGCGCCCATGCGCGTGAGGATAGGCCGAATGTAAATCATACGTGACACTTGGAAGTAGTACGTGTTTAGATAGTATTTTCTTACAGAGCCACAACAGACAGAGCTAAAGAGGATCTGAGATCAATGCATGTAGTACTACGGTTATTTAGATTGTTTGGATAGTACAGGAGGAGAAGTCTAAAGAAGCCATCTGGATGTTATAAGGCATGGTGTAATGAGTGGCATCTGGAGGAGCATGTAGGCGCCTGTGAGAAGAATAGCAACATTTAGAGCAAGTAAGTAATAGTTTCAAGAAGCACGGAGGAATTTTAAAACAAGGATTATGCAATTGAAATGAATGACTTTGTTATTTTTATTGAAGATAGTAAATTCGGTAACTATAAGTTTGTATAGATGTTTTTATTTTTTGTTTATTATACCTAGGGATGTTTTTTGTTGTAAGACGTAATGTAAGACTGCTGATGGCAATGCAAGTTACATTTTTTCTTTTATATGGGAATCATCATTCGCACCCGAGTAGTGAAAGGACACGACTTACTTGGATGGCTATGTAGCATACGTGCAACGTCACCGATGGCGAGGGCTCCCTGTCTGAGTCGGTCTCGGTGAGTATTGACGCCTCAAGCATCCGCCCTCGTAATCATAGTCATTTGTCGGAGGTGTCGGCTGTCACGGGACGGCGTCAAGTTCCCTGTTCTTCGCAGAAGAAGCGAATAGTGTGAGTTGTTTATTTATCGAAGTTTAGTTTATTTATGGGCGTAAGTCAATGTACATCGCATCGGTCTTCCTCGGCCTCCCCGATCATATCTCCGTGACACCCAAGTAGCTCGGTGTGTCACCAATGAAGAGCGAGTTAAATTTGGTGATCAATGGCAAGGTAAGGAGTTATGGTGTATGGTATGGCTAGAGCGAGGTGGTACTGTGTCTATGGAAGCCGAGCTGTTGTCTTCAGGAGAATGGCGGTGCATCTAGGGAAGGTTCCTCGTCGGCGGTGGTGCTTCTAAGGAGAGATAGGTCCTCATTGTGACGGGAAGGTGACGTTGTGGGTGCTGGTTTTGCGTTTCATACCGCAGCGACGGTTCCGTAGGATGGAATAGAGTGTCGGCTTTGGGCATAAGCATGAACGCGGCATGTTCCTTTGGAGTGGATCACCACGTAGAGCTAACCGACAAAAAGCAAAGGGCGATGATGCAAGAAACAAGGGGATGCCGGACGGTCAAGCTTCAGTGCGAATGAGATCTTGTTAAATCCAATGTCCGCCCCTGGTGGACCCATGGTCAAGTCGAATCGCAAATCGGTAAAGGAATTAGATATTGTTGGTGCAAACTAGGCCCGATGGTTTGGAAGGTGAGCAATGGTTTCCACTTAACCATGATCGCGATGCCGGTGGTTGCCCTCGTAATCCCTCCTGCTCCCTCGTGTCGAGTGTGCCGCTTCCATAGCATTGCGTTCCCTTTCGCCTCCGCACATTTTTTGATTAATACTTGTTATGGAAATAGAATGTATAGAGCACAAAGGTAAAGTATGGTGCCTTACCTCGAAGCTCCTCCTCAAATCTCTCTCTCGGAGCACATCATTTGTCATAGTCCGGCCGCAGATCTGTTTTTGAATAATTTTGAAGCATGCCATGTGTGAGTAATGTTAAGTAAAAAAAGAACTGAGCGAGGCATTAATAAATAAACCACCCTCGTCTTCTGTAGGGGACCGAGCGATTAGCGAAGAGGCTGGCGTCATCTTCTCCAAGGTCTGGTGCTTCATTGTACAGGTAGGTTTTCATTCTGGCAGGGAAAACAACATTGCGGACACCTCGTGTGGTAGGGAATTGGATTGCTAGATGGCCAGAAGCAGGAACAGATGCAACACTAAGTGCATAGCCGTCAACGCGACATATGCCTTTAGCCTTGTGAAATCCACAGGTTTGGATGTTGCAGTATGGGCTAAGTAAGGGCGCTATGGCGCTGGGATGAAATGCATGTGGTGGAAAGCCAAACACATCTATGGTCACTCTTGTTTCCCAGTCGACAAGAACTCCACCATAGTAATTGCCCCAGGGGTTTAGCTGCATCTCAAAGCCATCTCCCTGGAGTTTGCCATATGAAGTGACAAGGTCTCTTTCTTCGGTGTCGTGAAACTGAATGACAAAGTCAGAGTTGAATTTATTTATGGATGAAGGAGTGGCCTGATTCTCAAATTCAGCCAAGAAGGCCAGGCGGACATCTCTAGCAGTAGGTTCTACATTGCTTGGCAAGGTGTTTGTAGCAATAACTGCACACTCAAACTTTTGTTCAGCTAGGATGAGGCGAGTGTCTACTTCGAGAACAGCTAGGCCTTGAACAGACTGATAGTTCTACATAAAGAAAACGGGATGAAACTTTAGGAGAATTCTTGCATATGGCAGGTTCTATTTCTATGACAAATTCTAAGCACTAAAGTGTTGTACAGCAGAGTCATGGGCGTACCGTGTTGGAGGCCATGTTCCTGGCTACAGGAGACCAGATTCCGATCTGTTTACAAAACACGCATGTGGAAAATTAGTGTTTTTTTGATTAAGCAATGTCTTGACTTGCTAATCGTATGTGTAGGATTGGCATGGAAGGATCTAATGTTGGGTGAGAGAGATCCAGGAAGGCGATTACCTGATGGAGCGACTGGATCTGCGGAAGGACCTCAGCTTGGCCGCCGTCGGAAGAGAGTAGTGGCTCGCCGGATTCTGTGCTGCGCAATGGATGTGGAGTCAAATGGAATCAGCGGAGAATCAGATGCAAGATTAGAAAAGGAAAGGAAGAATCGATGATTGAAGAGGAGAGGAAGAGCTTACCAGACGAAGCGGACATGAAACCATGGACTTGGGTAGCAGACGGGATGTGCCCGGTGCTCTTCAACTCTCAGTGGCTGTGGGCACGCGAGGCAGGAGGCTCACCAGACGATGTCCATTTCACTGACTGATGGGTCCTCGCTGTGGCTATTGGAGTGGGCCTCGATGGTCAGTGAAATTGGAGGGGCTGTTTTTGGGTGCATCGGGTATTGTATAGGAGGAATCCAATGTTCTGGACACTTCTGTGACTGAGAGCTGGGACCGGATTCTGCAACCAATGTCTATGCGACAACGGTGGGCGTTGTTCAGACGAGGCACGTAGGCCGGACAGGAACACGTCGACTGGAGGCATGGCCGCGTACAGCGAATTGACAGCCAACCTGATGGTGATGCGTGTAAACCCGCGCAGACGGCCCCCCAACGAACGAGACGGTGACAACGATGTACCAGAACAACGGAAACCATACCGTGGGCCACGTAGCGGGTACGAGCGCCCCACGACGCCTGGCGCCCAGACGCTGGCTCTCTACGGCAACCGACACATGGGACCGGGCTTCCACAACCAATGGACGGACGACAGCGCCCTACACCGAACTCACCAACGCTTCTTCGACTGACAACCGGGTCCAGAGGAACCAACCAACAGGAGGGCGACAACGCCGTTGCATCCAGCTCCATGCAGTCAAAGCGAACGACGACGACGCCGCGCGCTCGGAAGACGCTGTGGGCCCTCGTACGACGTCCGGTACGGCGCGAGGTCAACCGCTGCGAGCCGTCGATGGCCGAGATCGCGCGGCCACGGGAAACTTTGACGACGTGGACGCTGTGGCCACGCGTTCTATCCACAACAAATTTACTCTTTAAATACCCAGGTTTGCTCCGTTTCCACAGTCCAGATGCTTCCCCGGCCCTTTGGATCCGTCCGGCAAAAAAAAAAAAAAAAACACGCTCTCTCGTCTTCCCCACGCCCGCAGGGGCGACGCCGCCGCTGCCGCCTCCGTACGGGAGCGCCCCGCCACCGCCGCCCTCCTCTTCCTCTCTTCCTCCACCACCCCCTCCACTTCCTCCTCCCCATCCCCTCACGACCCTTCCTTCTCGCTCCGGGCAGGGCGCCGGCCGCCCGCGCCGGTTCGTCGTCTTGCTGTGGGGGCACAGCGGCCGCCGTCCCCGGTCGCGCCGCCGCCGGGCGGCCCCTGCCCGTGCTCGCCGTCGCAGCTTCCCGGCACATCAACCTCGAAGGACAGCCCCCGGCGCGGTCGTGTTTCTCTAGGGTTTGGTGGTTCATCGGCATGGACGGGACGATAGAACACACCCAGGTATGCTGGCTCCTTACGGATTTTGGTTTCTGAGTGTGCTATTTCAGTTTCCTTGTTTCCTGATATGACCTGCTTGATTACTGCGAGGATGGCTGTGAGAGGCTCTTAGTTTATGAGTTCATGGCTCATGGATCCCTGTACCAGCATTTGCATGGCAAGGATCTGAACTTGAAAAAGCGACTGAACTGGGCAAGTAGGGTCACCATTACTGTCCAGGCTGCTAGGGGAATTGAGTACTTGCATGGCTATGCTTGCTCTCCTGTAATTCACCGAGATATCAAGTCGTCAAACATATTGATTGATGAGGATCACAATGCGCGTCTTCTCTCCCAAATTCCTTTTGTTGAGGTACAAACCTAAAAGAAGTTACCATTGCTATTTATTCAGCCAATAATTTGAATGGATTAGTTCGAATGGATTAATAAACATTGTTTGAATTGTAGCGATGGTTGTGTTACCATTGCTATTTATTCAGCCAATAATTTGAATTCAACATACAAGAATCTCAATTAATTCATGTTAGCGCATCCATGCTCATCATTTATGTTATCTGTTCTACTTTGAGTCCTATAGTATTTATAGGCACATCACAGTAGGTCGGCATCTCACTTTTTCCGTTTTACTCTACAGGAGAAGATGTTCATGTAGAGGCCATGCCCTTTGGACGCTTGACATGTAGCTATTTACTGTACATATAACACAGTTAGTCTCATCGTGCACTACCTCTATTTGGTGTCTTCTTTTTTTATTCATGCTGAAAGGTGAGGCACATTTGTGGCTAGAAAAATGTTGCTTAGTGCAAGACACTCACTTTGTTTTACCAAGCTGAGCATATGCCTCACTCTTAACAAAAACATTCATAGCTGACTTTTGTTGTTTTACCACAACACACATTTATGGCTAAAATAACGGTATTGCTTAATGCAAACCACTCGCTTTTATGTTCCTGGGATATTTTCTTTTTCCTATTTATTCTGGTTGTTTTCTTCAATCCAGACTGATTAAGTTTCCATATTCTTGTGCGGTATCCAGGTACCATCTTGTGTACATTTTCGTACCCTGTATCACCTCCTGGGTCTTTTCAGCCATTCTTCAGGTTACAACTTTTTCTTTTAGCCTCTGCTTGATTATACATGGCATCATCTTGTTTGCTTAGCTAATGATCAATTGACTCTTCATCTTCAACCTCTCCTGCGAACAATGTTTTTTTAACTCTTTTCTGCCAGATAACTGAGGCAATGGTTAATTGGTTGGTTTGAATTTTTTTTACTTCTTTCTAGCTGTTCTATTTTCTGTGCATGTTAGTTCTGAAACTGTCGTGGGGTTCCATCGGTTAGGCTTTGATTTCTCTTATCCTGTTCCTATTTCAATGTCTGCACAAGTGAATTTATGATATTTTCTAACTGCAGCCTGCTGATTGTCATAGGGCAAGCTGATGGGCAACTAAGATATAGAATAATTTTTTGCAGCCTATTCTATCATCCATTTCTAAGTAAGGAATGTTGATTGACTGTTTTTCCATGTGTCTTTGACTCACAGTGCCATTACATAATTCTACCACATAGTATGTGCCAATTTTAATTTAAAGAGATGTTTTGTGCATTCAAACATTAGACATTGCAAGTATTTTTGGTTATCTGATTTGTTGTATCATCTGTACAGAGCAAGCTAAAAGTAGCAAAAAACCGATAGAATTATAAAAGTGGCTAACATTTGATGTGGATCACCTAAATGGATAGGGAGAGGCCTCTCATGTGTGTGCATAAGGTGAAAAGGCACATATGAAAGAATATGCGTGAACCTCACAGCAGTGTAGGTAATAGACTAACAGTTAATTATTAGAATTATTATGCAAGAGTTTCCATGGTGACAAATGACCAGTCAAAAGGGCTTCCAAGGGTTTCTCCTAAGCATTTGCTAGTCCTGTCTGATTTCAGTGCACAATTTAGATGCTGAAAGATAGACATAGCAAAAAGTATGTCTTTTCATATGTAGTATTTTTGTTTGAAAGTCCATAATTTCAGTATTTCTGTATCCATATCACATATTGGGTTAAAAGTAGTAAAGGTAACGACTTCAATAGGCAAGCTGCTTAATGAGACTGAAACCACTTCTTATTCTATTCTGAATTGCTTCAGATTTGCAGAAAGAAAGACTTCAAAGATTGAAACATTGCATGAAGGTTTGCTTTGATCCATCTAGACGAGATCACCAGGTGAGATTTCTTATGGTCATTCAACTGATTAGCTCTACAGTTGTCGCTTGTCAATATGATATGGAAAGTACTCAATTGCACCAGGTGAGATCGAAACAATTGCTCCAAAAATGGATTGTATTATTTTTCACGATTTCCTCTGCTATAACAGTGAATGGCAATAATTAAAATGACAACAACCATGTCTTAGTTCTATGTGCCTGTGTTGTCGTAAATTGATTATTTTTTGTCTGTTTAGGTTATCTTATGATTGGAAATTTTTCTTAGGGATACTGCAATGGATAGCTGATATTTATTCTGTATAGAATGTGGCCTTCCCAGCTACTCCCTTTTTGCTGTCGAATGTCAAACTTAGTCTTGGATGGTCATGATGATTGATCAACAGGGGACTCATGTGGGAGTGCCTACAACTCAAATCCCTCTAGAGTATTTATTTCATTTATATTCATTATTGATTGATGTTTTTGTATTCTACAGCTCTAATGGTAAATCAGTGGGAGAAGTACCTGAAAATTCTTCAGTCATATATGAAATCGTGTTAGTGGAATCGAAGGTACTTGGACCTTCTCTAATTTCAATTTTGATTTTTTGATTTTCCTCCAATTTAATTGGTTCATACTAGGTTTCTATGTCCATGCCAGTATGGTGTGTGTGAGATTTAGACTAGCATGGATCCGCATCAGATCAGTTTGGTGGCGTTCAGTGTACTGACCCCCGTACTTGGATGAGTAGCACACACATTTGATTTGCAGGTACTTGCGGTATTCGTCTCTTCACTTTCATAAACAGATCACTTAGGCATGTAGTAGCCATGTTATCTTAGTCGTTACAGTACACAGAGTAACAACGGATTGGAATTGAGATTTCCTTGTATAGGTTAAGCTGGATGTTTGTAACGGCAAGAAATGAAATGCATAGAGCTCGAAGGATTCAGGCCTTATTAGTCGAACCAGTAATATTGTGGTTATCAAATTGCGGCGCATAGTGTTCAGTGGTTCTTCCACGGGAAAAAAAAAATTAGGATGCAACAAAATGTTATCATTTGCTTTCAGTGTCTCCTGTGTTAGTTGTTTTATCACTTAAATGAGGCTTCTCATGTCCTTTACTCCCTATTCGGTGTAACCTACATTACTACTGGCATTGCATCGTTCAACCAGTTCGAGTCATCTTTAGTAGCGCTGATTTTCCATTGCGGTGTGTGACATAATGGCCACAGGCTGATGCCCCAAACCCTACCAGCCTATAACATGTTCAGTTGCATGCTATTCCTGCACCTTCAATGGTGTTATTGCTTCCTGGTGTCAAATGACTGAATTTGATTGTTTAAAATTCTTATTTTGTGTCTACTGATCAGTGCAGATCGTGTAGCCGTCCCATTTATTGCAATGAACTCTGCATAGTTTCTACTGGAACTATCCAATGACAACACTAATGATGTCTGAGTCCCTGGAGAATTAGATGATAGGGTGCATCTGCAAGATCATTTTGAAGAATAATAATTCCAAGAATGACTACCGGCAATCAGCACAGTATGTTCATAAGGTGAGGCATGAAATCAGTGTGCTAATGTTATAATATATGGATTGGTTTTTTTGCTTTAATGAGTAATTTATCTATAATGTAGAGGGGCCAACGAAAGGCATCATGATTGTTTGAGTTGGATGAGAATCACCTAGGTCATAGCTACATCGGTTATCTTTAGGTTTGTGGTGGCGCTCTGAATCTAGCACACTAAAAGATCTACAGGATTAGATATATACACACACAGCCAACTTTTTTCCCCAGTAAACAATTTGTTCATTTGTTATAGTAATTAATATATCACTAAATCACTAATCGATGCTTCTTAGTTTAAAATGATGGCATTTTTTTTGTCGACAGTCTGACCTACTGTTTTTTATTGCTATGCTTTGGGGGCCCTTTCTTTTGTTTACTGCAATCTTCACATTCCCTCAGGAAAGGACAATATTGAACAATGAGCGCCCAGTTGACAGAAGATTAGTTCATACTTCTCGACGAGAATGATAATTGATCTACCACTTGAACTTTTCCTCTCTGTCATACTCAAGGTAGACGTCTAATCCATGGCAAAGTTTGCTGTCGTGTTACACCATTACAAACTGTAGCAGTAGTAGTAATGTTTCTACATGGCTTACCTTTTATATGGAATAAAAGATATGCTTTTCTCCTATATCTTTATATTTTTCTAAAATTTAGGTTTGTTACCTTCGTAAAACTGATACAGTGATTGGTTTCTGATTCTTTAATCTTACCAGATGAACCAGGTTTAGCATATGCAGCGCGTATCTCTGTGAAGCTTTCAGCCAATAGTGCACCTCCTCTAAAGAAGAGAAGACTGTGTGGGTAAATCATCAATGATGGGCTTGGTGCTAATAGAAATTCAAGCAGATCATCTTGCACAGCTCTGCCCATAGTAATTATATGTTTTCTTATTAGATTATTATTAGTTTATAATTTGATACTTAATACATAGTTCAACTAATGATAGTGGACTAAATAGTTTGTCATATTTGTGACTGTATGGGCGCGTGGAGGTGTAATCATCTTGTTCATATACAACAGTCCTCCTTTGAAGTGTATTCCCATTAATTCTATAGTATTTCTCGAATTCCCGCTCACCAGGACCACGAAATGTGATTCAGTTTGTCTTTTAAAAATGGCTATGCTTCAACCTATATTGTACAAATGCATGTTTTTATGTTTCATGGTCTTTTTCTACTGCACATAGATGATAATAATTGATTCCTGATTTCCACTTGAATAACTCCTCTACCCCTTCTAAACTACGATCTCCTATGTAAAACAACCCGAACCTTCCCAACCAAATCAATCTCATCTCTCCATATATTCAGATATTCTGAAATACTTTTGCATACATAGTAACTCATGGTATATATATTTTTGTAGTACTCAAATTTGGAAACTACACTGGCGCGCGGAAGCGCGCGCCCTGCTACTAGTTGATATGATTTACACTTGCACTCTAAGGCATGTTGCCAATCATCCTGTAACTTAAAAAGCTGGTAACCTTTTTTCACTTAATGAAACATTAATTAAATTAAAACGCTAGGTGCGGCAATGGCTTCCTGCCCAGCAGCCTTGTCCACGTCACCTGAAATCTTCTCGCCCGTTTGATCTTCGTGTGGGCTGGCTCAGATCTATTGTACCGGCTCCAGCTTCTCCAGATTTTGGCGTAGAATCCGCTTCTCCCTCAGATTTGCCCGCTTCTCCCGCTTCTTATCAGAATCCGACGCACCAAATATATATACCCGGCTTCTGCTTTTCAGTCCAGATATTTCTCTTCTCTCACTTCCCCTCTCTCCCCCCGCCATTCTCTCCGTCTCACCCGACCAGGCCTTGACGCAGGGGCGCCGGCGCGGGCGCGCGCGGCGGCGGCCATCCTCCCCCTCCCCTCCCTCACCCTCCTCCCCCCCCGCCAAAGGCGGGGCGATGGCGCTCCCGCCGGGTGCTGCCGCTGTCGATGCGGCAGATGACTGGCCTCCACCGGGGATGGCCCTAACGGCGCGCCCAGCCTGCCCTTGCGGTGCTCCATGCCATAGATTCGCCCCTCCCGCGATGTGACATCGTCCGGCTGCGCCGTTTCTCCTATGCTCCACGAAACCCTAGGTACCTACCTCTCTCTTCCGCTCTCTCCTTGCCACTCCAAGGGTGTGTATAGCAATACATGAGATCAGGCTGCAGCTGTTCAGCTGATTTGGTCCTATTAGTAAACTGACCCCTCTTGATTGCACATTTGTTTCAGACAGAGGAGTCCATGTCGGTTGTTACCATGTAGCCTAAGGTTTTAGTTCTAAAACATGAGCCATCCGTGTGCAACAAATTGTTCATTTCCTCATTGTACATGGTCAGACATGTTTAAAAAGGTATTAACATACTGCCCGATAAATCCTGGAGTTTCATAGTTAAATAATTGTCCTATATGTTGTTTGCTTCTATACACTAAGTTATACCCGCATCTGAGTGACATTATTGCTTACAAAAAGGGTCATATTGCTTCTGTTATTGGTTCTGAATTTTTATTCTATTGAGTAATGGCAGAGATAAACTACAAAAAGGGTCTTATTCTATTTGCTTCTGAATGGGTACTGCTGTAGTTTCATAGCAAATTTTTATTCAAATATTCTGTTATTGCTTCTGAATAAAACTGAATTTTTTATTCTATTGAGTAATCGCTTCTGAATAATATATGTTCTCCTGTATGGCCATTGAGCAAAGATTTTGGTAAAGATATCCATAGATCTTCAGCAGTACCCATTATTGCTACTGCTATTGATAATTTACCTACATATATCATGTAATGGTTAGTAGTGAAGAAGGCCAGTTGTACCCATTATTGTTTCTATTGAGTATTTTTTTTTTGGTAACCCAAATAGATAAACATGATGATAATAACCTATTTATTGAGTACTTGATATTTTTGGCATGCTACATGGTAAGCCAAATAGTTAGTCGAGTTTGATCTAATTACATGTATTATGTCTGTTAACTTCGATTCTTTACTTGATCTGTAGATGCAACCTCACAGCCTTCACCAGGTTCAATGGGAAGAAGCATTAGGGGTTTTTCGTTGGCAGATTTAAATGGTTATCTTCTCACCCGTTTAGCTAGCATTTTGGTTGTCACATCTACTGATAAATTTTGTTTGTTCTCAGTGCAGCCTGATTGATCAGGGCCCTCCACATGGTCTACAGGAACACAAGCAATGGCAGATGGTATATTATGGTCCCTGCCCTCTTCCAATCCAATCAGTTCAGGTGCTAAGTAATATGCCCAGGTATAAGATTATTGTTTCTTATCCAGGCCATCATGCTCCATAGATATGCCCTTCACCCAGACAAAAAATCCATATGGATGGATATAATTCTAAAAGCAAATTTGGTGGCCTATATAATTTATGTTTCGACATGGCTACTCGCTCATGTGGCGTTTCATGGTTTAGCAATGGTCTTAGCATGTTCCTTTTGTTATTTTGTTACAAGGTTCAAGTTTTAGGGCATAAAAGTAGTGTTCCAAGGATGACACCATATTTTGTTTCACATTTCCATTGACCTGTTGGCACATTACTAAAATTGGTTTATGCTTTGCTGCAGTTAGTAGATAGTTGATCATAGAGGAAGCAATGTAATGTTAAGAGATCTGGAGTTCACGAATGCAGCCCTCTTTTACCATCCGAGCTTGACTGCAATAAATATGAAGGGCCTTCAACTCATCATAGACTACCAAAGTGTTAGGTGAGTCAATTAGTTAAAATATAGATTATCACAGTAGTACTTTATGCTCCTTTTAATTAGTTAACAGAACAAGTGGTTAGTAATTAACTTTTGATCAACTCTACTAGCGCGGATTTATATGAGTACAGGATTGGTTGAGTATGTTTAAGAAATTCACAGAAAGAAAAACAAAGGTGTCTGTGACTTCAACAGTAACTTGATCCTACTTGAATTTGTGGCGTCTATTTGTTGGTTACCAATTTGGTTCACCTTGCCATGAATTCCAGTGTCATGTTTAAGTTATTTCAAATGAACTACTAACCTTATGAGGCAGGTTAATAAATATTTCTGAAATTTTTTGAATTAATGGTTGCGGTTTCCACCGTTCTATCATTTTTTGTTAAAGAAACCAAGATTCATCCTGCCTATATTTTTTCCTGCATGACTGGTTGTACACAGATTGCAAGGTCCATGGATGTGTGTTTCTATTTCTGGTGCATGACTGTCACTGATTATATCCTCCTGATAACTATGTACTGTGGTGTTTTCCTCATTCTTTGACAGGGTGGAGCCATCGTTTCCTCGAGGGAAAGCCATCAACATTTTTGGCCAGGTGGATCACTAACGACCCCATCCAGGTTGTGCCTCCCCACGATAACCTTTAGGATGAGACCTTTACTATAATTCTAGATTGAAGTACTATCCAAGATCTAGCAATTACCTGCGCTTTTCTGCCACGTGGATCACTGACGGCCATGTGGATCACTGAAAGAAAATAAAAAATGCACTACCTGCGCTTTTCTCTGAGACTAAGGCCTCATCTTCATTATGTTTGTGTCTCAAATCTTGCTTGATGAATTATTCCCAGCAATCATTTGAAATGGCTGGACTTCTTTGAGTAACTGGAATCATGTCATTATTGCAGTTTGGGTGCTATTGGGCATGTTGCTCCTCGGTATTTCTCGACTGGGCAGTCGCCGTAAAAACTGATATTTATGGGCCTATTTCAACTGATTACTGATCCTATAATCTTTGAGCAATGGACATGGACAGTCTCAGAAGACGTTGATCGGTTCGAGAGTGAGTGTGCACTAAATTGACAGGTAAAGAACTTTCAAAGGCCACTTCACTTTTGTCAATCACAAGCTGTTTAGTTTGAGTTCTGAACCTTTACTACTATGATATATGTATTTGTACACAGATCTATTGGAAATTGCATTATTTATCGTCATGTAAGTTTTACAAAGATGCTTTACAGTTTCCTCCAGCTATGTGCATATCACACAATATTTCAAAGTCTGCTGGCATTGATCTTGTACTGCCAATCTAAGTGTATTTTTAATTATTGGATGGTGCTAAAGTTCAAAAAAAATAATAATAATAAGGCAGACTTAAATGCACCTACATTTTTGTGTTCAGAGGAAGCATTTTGCAATCAATTGTAAATAAAGAAATGTTGACAATTTTAGCTATTAGATCGTATCAGTTGTGTGAAATTTGATTTTATGCATGCTTTTTTTTTTTTTTTTACTAATTCAATTTTGATTTATTTACACGTTACACCTCTTTCGCCCCTATGATTTTGTGCTCCAAAATTAGCCACGAACCAAATAACCTAATATTCAATGCAGTAAATGCTTTATTATTTTTAATGCCACCAGATTATGTTTGGGTTTTAGTACAATAATAGTGAAGGTAGGAGGCCAAGGTTCTTGTCTACATATTTTCCTCAGGGTTCCAAATCACTAATCCATCTTATTAGGACAGTGCTGCTAACTGTAATAATGCCTTATAGTTGCAGGTTGGAGCATAATAATGATAGATGCTTGTTTTGTAATTTAAAAGGTCAAATACCATGGGAAAACGTTAACTGAAAGCAATGTACATGGTACAACGCTGCACCAACTTGACTGCTTCCTGTGACCATGATTTATATAACAACCAATGCCTTTGAGGACTTTCTGAATCTCAAAGGTAAAAAAAGAGTTATGGAGTTTAAACTTTGAAAGCTGATTGCAACAAGCTATAGGGACAACTCCCCATGGCAATGGCCTGAGCTCTGCTCCCAACCGCTGTGATCTCTAGAATTATAAAGGCAGCTGGGCTGCATATATATGAAGGTAATTATTATTTTCTCAAACTGCACATATTGGGGTGCTTCATTTTTTTTATTCCTGAGATAAAGCTATGGACTCGCTTCGTTCTAATTTTTTTTTCGACGCGAGGGACATTCCAACCATTTCCATTGCAGATGCAATGAAAATACATTGTTCATAGTTTTACAGGAGCAAAGCATAAGATCAAAAGAGTCTCTCACAGTGCTTCGCTCTGAAATATAGCTATGGGCTTTTGCATTCCTCAGCTAAAGCTATGGATTAGCTTCGTTTGAAATATGGCTATCGCAGTTGTTACCTGGAACATGATAAGATTGTTTTTACCTAACATGAGCTCTGCACACAATTTTTATTCGGATGGGCAATTCCATTTCCTTGTTAACTGTCCAGGTTTAGTGCAGTTGATTTTCAATGCTATATGATTCCAGCCCATAAAAATTTTTCGCGACCCTCGCGTCGCCTCCTCCGCTGGCGGCTCGAGGGGCACCACGCCACGCCCCAGCCCCCCTCCACCTCCACCGCCGGCGGGCCGCCGCCACCGCTCCTCACCGGCGGCGGCGGCTGTAACACCCGGTTTTAAGAACAAAACCAGATGATGCTATATGTGAGCCCTGAAAGTCAAATCTCACATATAGTTTATAAATAAATGGAATATCAATTCACAATGCTTAAAATATAACTAATATAATATAAAAGCAAATAACCTCAGCTAGCAGACAGCGGAAAAGACTCTTCAATCTTCTGGTGTAGGCTCCATAGGGACCGACTGACTGGTTGATCATAAGCCTATCTTCTTCCTGAGTGTGGGGGAAATAGCAAGGGTGAGTCCATGTCGAACTCCGCAAGCATAGGCAGGGGTTATGAGGCTTAGAAGCTGACACTGTCTTAACTGCGGTTGCTTTTAGAGTTGGTCAAGTTTTAAGCTTAAGCATAAAGGAAACCCATTAGCCCATTAATCACAAGTGTGGACAGATATCAACATCAATTTAATGTCAGCAATATAATAAGCATGCAATTCTATTCGTTAATGTCTCCAAGGCCGTTCATGACCGCGAACACGGCTGACATGTCGGTTTAGTTAACTCGCAAGCAGAGGTGCACACTTTCACTACGGGTTAATGTTTTCCCAAAGCATGGATCTATAACTCCCAAACCCGAGAAACCATTATAAAGCCTTTCAAAGGGGTTATCTAAACATGCCGGATAGCGATAGGGCTACAACCCATTCTCTTCCGATTCCGGTAACTACCGACACGAGTAAACACTATCCCCTGAACGACTAGAGCCAGAGCCATGTAGGAGGACACATGCATCATGAATTATTAATTAAGGTGAATAGGACATCAAGGATGATCCCAAGCTATACTTGCCTCAAATATAGATCCTTCTTCAAGTCCAAACTTCAAAAGAACTTCTTGATCATCAACTCTTCTAGATCGCCAACATAACGCTCATCGTCTACTTGATTCCAATCAAAAAAAAAAAACATATGGATCCAATCATGCATGGCAAACAAGACTACAATTAGAAACAGTACACCAACAGTGGAAAAGCAGTTTGAAAAGCTCATAAAACTATTCTACACGTCACTACGATCACGCAGACGTAAAGATCACCGAAATTGGAGCTAAAACGGGCGTAGATATGAATTTTACAAGATTTGAATGAATAAAATAATAATTCAAATATGATCACGAAATTTAAAGTGGAAAACCTACTGAACAGAAGCAAGAACACCTAGATTACGGAATAACGAACCTAACGAAATTTGAATGGAGTTAAACAAATTTAAAATATGAAAGTTGTAGAAGTTTGAATCTGATGGCCGTCCTTTAGATAATAGAATCTTGATTTTCAAAAATAAAATGATCAAAATTCAGGTTTAAATCTGATAAAACAGTGGGCAAAAAGATTCAACAATGGATAGCTCATGACGATGGATGCACTATATGTATTTGTATCGTATTTCTGGATTTAATTTTGTAAAGGAAAACGGCCACATATATGTGTGACGTGACGATAGCATCATCTATGAAGCAAAGCTGGCATGCACGGTCGGCTCTAATTAGATGGGTGTAGATATATGTGTATAACCATAGTATTCCTAGATTTATTTTTCTTAAGGAAAACGGCAAGAAAACGGATGATGTCATCATATGATATCAGGAAAGCTAAAAAAACATCAAGCTAGCAGGCAAAAGATGAATCGGATCAGCTAGAAATCGTAGCCGGGAACAACGATATCTGAAGATTGAGTACGTGAAAATGAATAGCAAGATCTTGTTTGCTAACCTCATGTGTGCACTGTAGGACAATTGTGCATGTATACGTAACGTAGGCATGCAAGGCGCTTTCATGATGCAACGTCGAGTTCATCATCGATCAGACGTCGGATGTGAAAGCTCACGAGCTAGCCGACCTTGTGGAAGGAGGACGCTCGGCTTTCACGTGGACAGAGAACACACCGGCGGGCGGCAGATCGACGGCGGCACAGAGCTAGGATATCAAGAGGCGACAGATACAAATAAGGCGGTGGATCGATGGATGGACTCGATCGGCAAGATCCTGCAAAGACCGGTGAGCTTTACCGAGCGAACCCAAGGAAGGAACAGATCGAGAGGTAAAGGACTTGGAGACTTCACGATTATGTTGCAAAGCTCGGCGGAAACTTACAGGGACAAAGGAGCGGCAGACGCATATGAGCGAGCTCGGCATGCGGCTCACGTTCGAGTTGAAGCGGCGGAACAAGCTCAAACCGAGAAATCCGTCAATGGCGGCGGCAGAATTAGGGCTTCACGCGGCGCTGCTGCTGTGCTTGGGATGAGGCAGCGGCTTGTTCTAGGCCTGGGGTCGAAAGTCACGTCGCCAAGGCTCAGGTTTATGTAGTAGGGGGACACGCGGATTTGGCAGGGGCGTCTCGGTCGAGTTTGACTTGGAGTCTGGCTCGGTGATGCTAGGAACGGCGACGCGACTCTGACAGAGGACCTGAGGTGTCAGCAGGATTAGCAATGAGGTGACGTGCCTGGATGGCTTGCGAAGCTAGTTGAGCCGGCTTGTGGCTCCTGCGGCCCAGGAGATTGAGCGAGTTAGTCCAAGGCAAGGATGAATGCCACACGGGCCAAGAGGAAATGAGGGTGTTTAGTTGGTGAAATATTTTGGGTTGGGTTACTGTAGCACTTTTCGTTTGTATTTGGTAATTGTTGTCCAATCATAAACTAACTAGGCTTAAAACATTCGTCTCGCACTTTTCAACCAAACTGTGCAATCAATTTTTTTTTTATTTATCTACATTTAATGCCCAAAAATACGTTAAAAGATTTGATGTGATGGGGAATCAGAAGCTTTTTTGGGTTCTGTAGTGCCAACTGAAACACCCCAAAAATGACCATCGGCCATTAGGAACTGACGGGCCAACAGCAACAGGAGAAGAAATAAAAATCCTTTGGACAGCTTTTCAAATGAGACTTTTAAATAGATTTGAATTCCTTTTTGAATTTCACAAAAACCAAACATCACAGAATAAATATGCACCAGCATGTATGCTCAAACAAGTTTCAAAGCCTATGATAAATTTTAATTTCACAAAAGTATTTATTTTCCTATATTTTATGAGCACAAAAATACATAAATAAATCATTTTATTCTATTTCAAAAGAGGCAAAATTTGGGGTGTTACAGCGGCCAGCGTCGAGGGCCCAACAAGGCTGCTCCTCGCTTCCTTCTCCTCCCTATGAATCCCCGTCTGTCCCTCGTGCTTCCTCCCTCCCTCCCTCTTTCCTCTCCGGCGCCGGCGACCACCAGCCGGCGGCCGATCCGGCCACTTCTTGGCCGGATCCGCCCCGCCGCAGACGACCGGATCTGCTGCCTACTTGCCCAGCTCACCGGGGGCCGCCGGCGGCTCGCCCGCCCTTGGGGTTGGTGGCGGCGGGTGCCATGGCCTCCTACCCCTGCGCGCGGCGAGCGCCGCCGCGAGGGCGGGGGCGCCGCCTCACCGGCGGTGGTGGGTGGGTCGGGGCCAGTCCGGCCGGGCCTGCCGCTGGCGCGCTAGGGGCGGCCGCTGCCTCCCTGTTGTGGTGCCGCCCCGGCCGCTGCTGGCGCTCCACCACAGCCCACGCTAGCTCCTCGGGCGCGGCGGTTCCGACGTACGGGCGGCACGCGGGCGAGGCTGCGCCGCCACGCCGGGCCCCTTTCGCGCCAAGGACGCTTCTACACCTTCGGGGGGCGGCGACGCTTCAGGCACGGGTGGTCCTTCTCTTGCCGCCGGTGTCTTGGCGGATCGTCTAAGGTGGCGGTGGTGCGGACGACGGCATCGGGGTGAAAACCTCCCTCCTCGGCCTTGCGCTCGGGACGACGACCTCGTCATTACCTTCTGGCGGCGTCATCATCCGGCCGTCGTCGCGGCTGCCGGGACTCTGGGAACGAAATTTCCAGTGGGTACTTCTCAACGCAGCTGGCGTCCCGTGGCGTCATCCCCTTCTTAAAGGCTCCGTTGAACCCATCGAGCTCCTACGTCGCCTTGCGGCTATGCCCCATCTCCTTGTCGCCCCGTCCCCGCCTTGCGATTGGTGCCTTGCTCCGTCGTCGTTCCCGCCCGCCTGTTCCGGGGTGGACGCAATCGTTGCCGCTGTCGTCGGCAAAACCGGCCGAGGGCCACCGACAACGCGCTTTAGCGACCAAGGTTTCCACCGCATATTCAGTACGCGTCCCCTGGGCTTTGGTGGTGTGGAGTTGCAACTCGCCTAATGTGGCGGCTTTGCCGTCAACTTGGCCGTCTTGCTTTCGAATGTCGACGCCATCGTTGTCGCCGTCGCCGTTGTTTGGTCGGGGCCACCGACGCCGCACACTCGCCTGGAGTCGCCTCGGGGGTTGGCACCATTGTCTCGCCATCGCCGTTGCATGGCCGTGGGCCACCGACGCTGCACCAGGATCCACCTCGGGCGTCGGTATGGCGAGGTGTGACGCCCCTTGATGCTCGACGGAGTGAGTCTCGGCGACCGGAGTTCCACTACATTCATTTGGCATGTCCCGAGTCTAGTCCTAGCGATGTTGCACGCCGGTTAGTGTGTTGCGTTGAGTTGGGTGCCTCGGTGCCGTGCTCCTTTCTTTGTTTTCAGCAGTTTTGCTGTCCCGTTTGTTGTGGCCACTTCCTTTGTGGTTGTGTGGTGTAGTGTTGGGTTGTGCGGTGTTGTGTTGTGTTGTACTGTTTGTTTGGCCAGTCTGGCTTCTTCTCTTAATGAAAAAGACACGTGAAGACGTGTTCGAGAAAAAAAAATGATTCCAGCCCATAGCTTTGCACATTACTGAAATAGTCTGCTCAAACAGCAATAGATCAAATCTTCATCTTGCCATGTTTCGAACAAAACAATTCAAGATGCTTAATGTTGTCTTCCGCTTACACCTACTATCATTTATTGCTTGGGCTCTTACCTCTTTTAAACTTGAATGCTCCTTTCTATTCATAACCAGTCATATGTGCTCGCATTTTTTACATGCATGGGCGCGCGAATGCGCGCGCCCTTCTACTAGTGTTATATTCAAGATCTAGCACTTTCAATATCAGCCACTGGGGAGACTGAGGCATAGATTCAAGAATGGTTTGGATCACATTACCAGATGCCTGATTTTTTGAGCTGGAAGACTCTTGTAGTGCTATCATCCCACCGTATAATAACTGAAAGGCGATGGGCCAAATGAGATGACAAACAAGTGTCAACAAGGCTTACATCTGTTGTGATGACATTATGCAGCTCCTGATCCTACCCAATGTGCTTGTCACACAATCGAAGAAAAGTTAAAATATTATGTCTAGAAAAGTAGGCGTATCTAGAAAAGTTAAAATATTTAGATTATGTCCAGATACATAGTAAAAGCGGCATATCTAGAAAAGTTAAAATATTTAGCGATCAATCAAGGAGATGTCGTCCGACATCGCCATTCCTGCAGGTGAAGCACTACTACAGAATTGATTTTTACATGGTGTTCGGATTTCATTTTCCGTGACGGGCATTTGAGAAACCGCCACGGAAAATACCCTAATTAACCGCGGTTATTTTTTATTAAACATGACGGACATAATGCCCGCCATGGTAAATGACACCCAACCAGCCAGCCCAATGAGCCCAAAATGAAGCCCAAAATCAATCCGAAATCGGGCTCGTATATATAGAGAGGGAGTCTTAGGGTTTCCGGACTCAAACCAAACACACACGGTCAATCTCTCACCATACTCTCTCCATTCTCGTCCCCGGCCCCTTCGCGCGTGCGTGGCGTCCTCGACGGCGGCGCGCAGGCCGGGCGGCGCTTCCTCCACGACGGCCCGGCGGCGTCCCTCCACGACGGGCGGCGCTTCCTCCACGACGGGCGGCGGCGCTTCCTCCACGACGGCGGCGCGGCCCACGTCCTCCCGCGGCGGATCCCGGCCCTAGCGTCCGTATGGAGGGAGCTGGAGGCCGGATCGATGGAGCGGTGGCGGATCGACCGCCCAGCGGCCGGATTGAGCGCCCGCGGCGGCGGCGCGAAAGCATCCAAGCGGCGGCGGCGCGGCTGGCGGCGGCGCGAGCGTCGCCGCGACGGGCAGCGGCGCGAAGCGTCGCCGCGACTACCCCAGCGGCGGCGTGGCTGGCCTCGCCGAACGGGCAGCGGCGCGGGATCCACGGCGGCAGATGGGCTTGTGGCGGGCCCTGGATGGGCTCGCGGCGGGCTCGTTTGTTTTTTTTTTTTTATTTTTATTAACGGTGGCGGGCAAATAAAACCGCCACGGAAGTTCGTTGATTTGGCGGGCAAAAAAACTGCCACCAAAAATCTATTTTGCCCGCCATATGCATGCACACACACAAGACCGCCGCCTGCAGTTCTACATTTGTGTGGAGCTAGCTCCAGGGATGTTGTTTATATATATAGCTATAGCATTGCCCGCGGTGACAGTCGCCGCGTGGAGCAAGCGCGAGCTGCCGCTGCCGTCTGACCCGGACTTGCTCTACGACGTGGCTCAGGCGGTGGCCGCCGGAAACGACGTCAAGGGGAAGGAGAAGCTGCCCCACAGCAAGGAATGCAGGTAACAAGATTCATTTGTTTCGTAATAGTGAAATCTGAAGTCCTGAATAATTCGTCAAATAATACAGTAGTTCAAAGAGGACGAGTCCAGTTCATATGAGGACCTACTTGTTGGACGAGTTAGACACGGGTGAATCATCGTATCCGTATCGTACTATTTGTCCAGGGCATGTGAGTAACATCGTACACTGGGACTGACGAAACTACTACTAGTAGCATTTTAGCGAAGGGATGATGCACGGTTTAGTAGTACTCTACTCTGAAGCAAATGGACGACAAATGCACACGGCCGGGTGGTAGGCGCGATGTGACTTGTGAGCGTAGAAGCCAGTGCCCATTGGCAATCTCCAATCGCCACGGGAGTATCGGTCTCAAAACCCACACCAAGGCTTTAATTTGGTGTCGAAAATGACGTGCTCTCCACGTACAGGAATTGACTATACAGTACACACAGATGACTTATCATGAAACGGATGATGTATCCTCGACCACGCGGCCATCATCGGCACCGGCGAGTCGTCACCGGCGACGACGGCAAGCAAGTGGGCACTGTGCACGCGGACGGACGTGGAGGAGGTGAAGCAGGTGGTGCGGATGCTACCCATCTGGGCCACCACCATCATGTTCTGGACCATCCACGCGCAGATGACCACCTTCTCGGTGGCGCAGGCCGAGCTCATGGACCGCGCCATCGGCGGCTTCCTCATCCCCGCGGGCTCCCTCACCGTCTTCCTCATCGGCTCCATCCTCCTCACCGTGCCCATCTACGACCGCCTCGTGGCGCCGCTCGCCCGCCGCATCACGGGGAACCCGCACGGCCTCACCCCGCTGCGTCGCGTCTTCGTCGGCCTCTTCCTCTCCGTCGCCGGCATGGCCGTCGCGGCGCTCGTCGAGCGCCACCGTCGCCAGACCGCCGCCGCCTCCGAGGCCAAATACGGCGTCACGCTCACGGTGTTCCTGCTCATGAACAGAATGTTTCGGCTGGCATGAACCTGACAGGATGTTGGGTCCAGTTACTCGTGGATTGATCTTCTTAACACATCAACAGGATGTTGGGTCCAGTTACTCGTGGATTGATCTTCTTAACACATCAACAGGATGTTTCGGCTCGCTTGAACCTGACAGTCCGGGTTAGCACGATTCCCACAAGGACCCACATGGACCACACAATCCACGCTTCTGATGCCAAAACGGGAGCAGAAGCAGATGTACCCCGACGAGACCAAATCGTCGATGCGTAACCATCCAATTTATAAGACAAGTGCAATGTCAGCCGCCGAAGCAGTTGCACTAATCCAATAGTCGAAGGTCCTCGAAAACCAAAATCGTACATGATTCAGCATTCGCACATCACATGTTACATAAAGTTCATAGGTAGTCGACATACATAGGAGTTCAAATATAATTATTACAGCACGAGGTTCAAATTTAGTAGCGGAAATGATGTAGTTTTAAAACATCAACACACACGTAGTTCAAACACATGCCAGCTCGATGATCAAGTCCAACAAAAGCATCCTGGACAAACTACTAGGGAAGGCCTTGCCCCTTAGACTCACTCCTCGTCCACAGCGGGAGAGGAGCAATTCACCATTCCATCTGCAACAAGGGGAATGAACCTTGAGTGTAAGAATGTAAGGCTTACCGGTCATAAACTAATAAAAATAAATAAATACCAACGAGCATGGCCTTTCATAGTGGGCTAGGCTTGACAACATATTGCATAAAAGCTTACTAAATTAAATACTCCATTTCAGATTATTCTAGCATCAAGTTAAAGAGAGGTATTTATTTATATAATAACAGCAAGCTTCTAACACAAACATGCTTACCATGGTTACAAAGAGATAGTTACAAGACTAGCTTTACTAATGAGTAGGTGCATATCTCTTCTCCAGAAGAGAAAAGGAACATTTAGCATATTCTGGAAATCTAAGATACAAATGTTCAGCATTTATAAGAAGTCCAAACCTGCAGCTAGCAACTCATCTTAAATAGCCTAAGCAACTACTAACAACCATTAAGCACTTACATGACACACTATACAGGAAAAGATGAAAAGATGCACTAGATCGCACTTAAAAAGCATACTGCATCCATACAATTAGGTCTGAGCACAACCATTTATACCAACAGATTATATACGTCATAAATGTGTTAGAAAATATAATAGTTTGTCCCAAATTGGTTATTTATAAACATTTGTTATTTTACTGAGATAGCAAGGTGAAATAGTGACAGCTACTTCTAATGCACAGTAAATTGTGACAAAATAACAGAAGCTTATAAATTTATCCAGCACCCTACTGTATAAATAAATTTCATAACTTTGGAAATGTAGGAACAGCCCAAAAATGACAAGCAAATCAGGCTTATAGTAACTTAAACACGATTAAATTCACATAAATCATAACATCCCTGTGAAATCATGCAAACTGCAAGTACAATATTTTTCTCAGCAAGAATATGATAAGACAAGACTAAAACAACTGAAATCATATTTTTAACACACTCCTAACTCCAGTTTCACATTTTACAAGTTTAAATAGCAATTACCATGGATAAATAATTCTGCATATAGAAAGTCACCAAACAGCAAACTTTATAGTTCACATGTAGATCATTTCATAATAAAACTAACAAAATTGGTTCACTCTGTGTATTATCCTCGCTCAAGATATGAATTTTACAAGATCTACATACAACCTGAACTAATTATCCGCGCACACGGTCTAGTGCACCTAGAGGGGCTGACTGCTGGGCCTTGGGGTCAACCTGGACTCACATCTCACAGGCAGAGGCAGGGGTGGTGCTTCGACCCCGTCGTAGCTCGCCAGCAGCGAACTTTCCGGAGACGGGACTAGCACTACCGAACTCCTCTCGCTGAGATGCATCTATCGGTATAGAAGGATAATGGTCCTCTCGCCGAGACGCATCTATCGGTATAGACTCCTCTCGCCGAGACCAATTGCTCCTTGAAGTAGTGCTTCATGACTACTCCAAAGGTATTAAAGGATCATGGTTCGGATCAGCTCAGTTTGTGAGATACAGGTCTCCGAAGTCAAGCTATATGAAAACTGAAAACTGCAAAAGTTCAGTCCCGGACTTAGCCAGATTCTGGGAACCTGAAAACAGCAGCATGTTCAGTTTTGGGAGCTCCTTTTAGCTGGGTTAGGCACAAGTCTTTAAACAAAGTTTTCTCTAATCAACTAGAACTACATACTTTATTAAAGGTCCAACAACATGCAAGAACTATAAGACACAGATCAGTTCAGATCAAACTAGTATCTTGAGGAAAGTAATTTTTTGGACAGCTAGCATATAAAAGCATTCTTAGCTTAAATTAAGAATATAAACTCTAACTCATTTTTGATCCTGGGTATGTCCAGGTTGGTTAGGTGAACAAACAACACTCATTTGCCATTGTCGGCTGACCGAATTATTGAATGTCGATCCGTGGCGGAGGGTACTTGTTCTTGATCGTAATGGCATTGAGTGGTTTGTAATCCACACACATCCGCAGCGATCTGTCCTCCTTACAAACAGAGCCGGACATCCCCACGGAGATGAACTAGGTCGAATGAGACCTTTGTCCAAAAGCCCGTGTAACTGAATCTTGAGCTCGGCTAGTTCGTTTGGTGGCATTTTGTATGATCTTTTAGAGATAGGTGTTGTACCAGACACTAAATCAATTGCATACTCCACATCTCTATCAGGTGGTAAACCAGGTAGCTCTCTGGAAAGACATCTGGAAATCCACACACTATTGGGATATCAAGAACATTAGTGGTTTGGATAGGACAGTATAAGTTTTTGAGGTCAGAGCTCCTAGGAAGTGGCACTTGGAAAGTACCACTCCCCTTAGGTTCCTTTAGCTGAATCATTCTATTGGCAGGTATCAATAGTAACGCCATCACTCATCATTTCATACGCAAGATCACATCTATACCAAGACCTGGTAACACTATAGGATTCATCGTGAACTCCCTTTCTCCAATTGAGGGGATCACATCCCAAACTAGTTGATTGGTTGGCATAGTAGCTCTAGCTGAGCCTATGCTATAACCATTTTTCGAGTGCTTATCTTCTGATGCTTCTCAGATGTAAATGCTTGACTTATAATTCATAAATGAATGTGATGCTCTAGAATCAAACAAAACAATTGCAGGGTGACGGTTTACTAGAAACATACCGACAATGACAGGTTCTCCTTCAGGTGTCTCCTCAACAGCAATGTAATAAACATGTCCCTGGCGTGCATTTGGGCCTGCCTGAGGATAAGGACAATTCCTCGCAAAGTGACCGGGCTTGTTACAGTTAAAGCATGGTAGGTTGTTCTTTGGTGTCCCAGAGAGCCCCTTGACCTGCATTTCCTTTTAGGCAAGCGATGGATAAAGCCCTACAATACACCTTTTGCTGCTGATTGGGCCTGTACTGCTGAGCAGGTGGACGGTACTGAGCCTTGGGTGCTGGCAGGGCTCTTTGCTGAGACGAGATGGCCTCATATGCTCTCTTGCGGTTCTTAGCTGTTGCATGTAGATTGTTATAATACTCTTGGGTGATAGCATCACTAATAAACTCATTATAGGTTGCGCACTTGGAGTTTCCCATGGTCTTCAACAACTTCGTGCTAAGCCCACGCTTGAAGAAGAAAATCTTGTTCTCCTCGGAGTTCACAAATTCGGGGGCATACCTTGACAAGTTGTTGAAAGCATGCATGTACTCAATGAGGGTCTTGGTTCCCTGAGTAAGATTCATGAACTCTTCAGCCTTTATCATCATGAGTCCTGGAAGAATATGATGTCCCCGGAAGGCAGTCTTGAACTGGTCCCAACTAACGTTAGCGCCAGCAGGTAAAGTGGACAAGTAATTGGTCCACCATATGCGTGCGGGTCCCTGTAGCTGGTGTGAAGCATACTCGGCCTTCCACTGGTCAGCAACCCTCAAAAGACGAAACTTCTGCTCAATGGTGTTCAACCAGTCATCTGCCTGAAGTGGTTCTTCTGCCTCCTTAAAAATGGGCGGCTTCGTGTCCAAGAAGTCCTTGAAGCTGCTGTACTGGTTTGGCTCCGAGCCCTGATGATGCTGATAGAGGTGTGCTATGTTCTGGGCAATATTGCGCATCGCCTCCTCTATGGCCCGCTGATTTCCCAAGAACTGAGCGAAGAACTCCGCCGCCGATGGCGGTGGCGGTGGTGGGGGTGATGGCAGATTGTTGTCACCATCCTCACCGCCAGCTCCTGATTGGGCGTGTGGCATCTGCAGGAATTTTAAGCAAGTAATTATTGAGTGATGCCAATAACTGTAGAGGAATTATATCATTATATGCCAAACTGAATCTACAGGAGAGAATAAATTCATACAATAAAACAAGACACAATAATTTATTTCCACGACATAACATCACCACATATATTACTTAGAATTGCCGCAACGCGTTCACATAAGTGACATAACACCCCAAATTTCTAGTGTAATTAAACTGGACTTTTTTCAGAATCATTACATCATCACTGATCAGCCATACAAGGTTCCACATTACATCAGAAGGTCACACTAAACTATACCTTTGACGCAACTTACATCCTCATGATAAAATATCGCAAGCTATTTAGTTACATCACATTAGTAAAGCTAACTAGATTAGGACCAAGGTCAAAAGATGACACCTAAGGTCATCAAAAAGAAACACCGTCATAACAGCCACACTCTACTCCATGGAGTGGTCGTTGTCCACGCTTGACACCGGCTTGTCGGGGTTGTGCTCCTGAGGCTCAACCTTTCTCTGGCTCGCCCCTCCATGGGCTCAACCTCCTCCTCTGGCTCATCCTCAACCAGCTCAACCTTCCTCCTCAGGCTCGCCCCCTCCATTGTCTCAACCTCCTGCTCGATCCCACCGTCGTCCATGATCGGCTCCTGCTTGGTTGTTCAACCGATGCACCTCGTGCTGAAGATCAACCACATTGGCATGTGCGCCTTCCAGGTCATGGCGCAAAGTCCCACTCCATGATCTCGAACCCGTCAGCTTGATCCTGTAGCTCCGCTTCCACATCGGGCATGAGCGCGCAGCTCTGACACTGATGTGCCTATGCCTCGTCTCACTGTTCTGTCACCTAGGCGTTCCTGGTGTACACGTCATTCAGAAGCTGCTCAAGCTCATGGACACGCTGCTCAGCCCCTGTGTCCGCTGAAGGTTGTCATGTGCTTGATTTTGGGCTGTCAACCATCTTCCTTTCATCTCCGGATCTGATTGTCTCCAGCTACAAAAAGCTCAAACCAAACATTGTGGTTTTCCTCTAAAGCACAGAACATCTTCAACATGGGTGTCGAGCGAACCATGGCTGCAAGGGTGTCATTGTAGTCACACCTAAGATCATCTTCCACTTCCTCCAGGCGATGGAGCCATGCTTCGGAATTCAAGTTCATCATGGGAATGAACCTCATAGGTGTTTCATCTATCTCACCCATCCGATGGTAACACATCTGTCACAGTACGTTCAAGCTGGGCCGCATACTTAGGGACCAACCGTTGCCAGGACGTTCAGGCCAGCCTGCTCATGGTCATATTCGTGTCCTCGCACATCCTTCCTACCTCCAGTATGCGCGGCATATATATCGAATTCCCGCCCGAATAGAGCTACTCGGCTTTGCGGTCTAAAACGACTTATTCAGCCAGCTAAGTGAGAGGTCGTGGTTCAATCTCGAACAAGATCCAACAACGGTATGATTCTTAAAACGACACTGACGGGATCCACATAGCCAAACCATCACCATTTGCATATAAGATCCCGCCAGGTCTGCATTTATATAACACCACAAGGTTATTTTCCACGATAGCAAATATAGCCAACCATGACCAAGTATCCACCTAGCTCGCAAGAGGAAATCATCCGACTTCTACCGCCTAAGCATGGCTAAGCATATATTTTGATCTTGAACCTAAAAAGGGATGACAAGATATAGTACTGAACAAATGAAGAGATATGCATCAACTGCTTTCAAACAACTCCTATAACTTAATGCATCAAACATAAAGGACTCAAGTTATTGTTAATAAATCATGGGAGAATTAGAATGCTTTGGGGCATACCTTTGATAAAGCTAGCGGATGCGTGCTCCGGACACTCCGGCAACTCCTGGACCTGTCCTTCCCCTTCTGGACCCTCCTGGACCTCCAGTGGAACCTCCTCTCCCAATGTCTCTAGCTCCAACAGCGTCACTCCTCCTCCCAGCGATCCTATATATGCATGGGTACATATATAAATATAATGAATGCATAAGGAATGACGTGTATGAGATGGTACAATGCACAACATGAGAGCTGGACACGACATGATATAAGAACAGCAATCTTCTAACATAAATATGCTTAGCATGGTCACAAAAGATAATTACAAGATTAGCTTTATATTACTGAGTAGGTGCAACTCTTCTCTAGAAGAAAAAATGAACATTCACCATATTCCGGAAATCTGAGATACAAATGTTCTGCATTTATAAGAAGTCCAAACCTGCAGCTAGCAACTCATCTTAACTAGCCTAAGCAACTACCAACAACCATTAAGCACTTACATGACACACCATACAGGAAAAGATGAAAAGAGGCACTAGATAGCACTTAAAAGCAAACTGCACCCAAACAATTAGGTCTGAGCACAACCATTTATAACAACAGATTATATGCGTCATAAACGTGTTACAAAGTATAATGGTTGATCCCAAATTAATAATTCATAAACATTTGTTATTTTACTAGCAAATAGTGAACAGCTACTTCTAGGTCACAGTAAATTGTGAGAAAATTACAGTACCTTATACATTTACCCAGCACCCTAGTGTATAAATTTCATAACTTTTGAACAATAATAGGAACAGCTTCCACAAAAATGACAAGCAAATCAGGCTACAGCAGTGCTGTAGGTACGCAGGGCGGCGGTCTGTACGACGGCTTGGCCGGAGGCCCGGAGTTGGCCACAACGGCGCGGATGGGGCATCGGCGAAGCTTCTACGCCTTAATGCGAATTCAGAGCAAGCACAATGAAGAAGAGTGACGGCCCAAGATGGCTTGGCCGCGTCGAGCTCGAGCCCGGCGGCGGCAATGGCTGCGGCTTTGGCCCTGGGGCCCTCACCTTTGACGAACGACGTCGCAGCTAGGTCGGGGACGTAGAGGGTGCCATGGTGGTGCTGCTGGTGCGGCGGATTCGAGCGGTGGTGCTTTTGGTGGCGGTGGATTTGGTGGCGGCGTGCAGCAGGAGACGGCAGCGGCGAAATCGCCTATCGGCGTGCAGGCAGAGAGGGAGCGCGATTCAGAAAGCGGAGAGGACGCGCGGCGCTTCTCATCCCGTGCCCGCGGCGTGGGCCCAGCCCCGACGTACGGCCGCCACGCGGCGGCAACGCGTCGGCAATGGCCTGTGGCCGGTCGGCCACTTGCACTGCATCCTTCAGGCTCAGCCAATTCAAATCAGCTGAAGAAACTAACTGAAAACAACCCAAAAATACAACTGAAACTTCATATCTTTCCCTTCAATATCTCTCAAATCGATTGATGATTCGATCAAACAATTGCTCCTTGAAGTAGTGCTACATGACTAATCCGAAAATTATTAAAGGGTCATGGTTCGGATCAGCTCGGTTTGCAAGATACAGGTCTCCAAATTCAGCTACATGAAAACTGCAGATTGCCTTGTTTAGTTGGGCAAAAAAGTTGTCTAGAGCACTGTTTAAACTCTCAGAAGACAATCGTATCACGTTTCGTTTGTTTATGGTAAATATTGTCAATTATGGACTAACTAGACTCAAAAGATTCGTCACGTCATGTACAAAATGTAACGGGCGTGTAATTAGTTAATTTTTTTACCTACATTTATCGCTCGAACATATGTGTTTTGGTGTATTTAATGTGATGTGATGGAGAGAGAGTCTAAAAACTTGGAAGTTGGAGGTAAAAACTTGCCCAACTAAACGAGGCGGCCAAATTCTGGGAACCTGAAAACAGCAGCATGTTGAGTTTTGGGAGCTCCTTTTAGCTGGGTTAGGAACGAATCTAGGTCTAGGTGTTTAAACAAAGTTTTCTCTGCTCAACTAGAATTACATACTTTATTTAAGGTCCAACAACATGCAATGCAATAACTCTAAAACATAGATCGGTTCCGATCAAACTACTATCTTCTTACTTCATAGGTTTTAGGTGTCTGGGCAGTCACTCTCTTTTGTATCTTTTTTTTTCTTGTTCTTGGTTTCTATCTAGGTTAGTCACCACTAGCGTGGAGGTTTGAAATCTATGCTACAAGGTTTTCTCTAATAGTTGCGTCATATAAATCTCTCTACTTAATGAAAAACGGGTTATATTCCTAATCGAAAAAGAAGATTGGACTACATCTTTTTTTTTTAAGAGAGGAAGTAGTAGTACTTCAACCCTTTTGGGTTGGCTTAGGCCCAATTGAAAAGTGTAAGAGGAGGTTCAGGATGCGGGGCGTGTTAGCTGCCACTGGTCGGCGCGCCACGCGCCGTCGACCCGCCGCTGCCTGGGCCAAGGCTGCCCGACCCAGAAGCCCACCCCGACGCCGTCTTCTTCAAGGCGTCGGCCGCCCCGCCGCGCCCGCCTCGCCCCCGGCGCCCTAGGTCAGCCGGAAATCCGGCGAGCCCTAGGGCGCCCGGCGGCGTCGATCCCCCCCCCTCCCCTTCCTTCCTCTCTGCGAAGCGGTAACCCTAACCCTAACTAACTCCGGTGAGCACCTTCTTCTCCGGCTCCGGCGACGACCGCCCCGCCGCCCCCAGTGCCCATCCAAATGGGTCTCTCCCGGCCCCTGGCTCGGCGGGCTTCGCCGCGCCCGGACTCATCACGGCCGGGCCGCCGCGCCGCCGTGTCATGCGGCCATGCCAGCCAATGCTCTTCTATGGCGGGGAGGAAAGGAGGGGGACGGAGGTCGTTGAGGCGGGCGTCTCCACCCTAAAGCGACGGCAGGTGGCGGCGCCCGGCGCCTGGCGAGGTGGCGGCGACGACGACCGACGGGAGGGAGGGAGAAGACGGCCGCGCGGCGTCGGGAGGAGGAAGGAGGAGAGGACGGGCGGGCCCGGGCGGCCGGGGCTTCCATGGGCCGAAAAAGGCCAAACGGGCCGAATTGAAGGGGTGGTCGGCGGATGGTTAGGATGCCCGTTTCGGTTGAAGTAATTCTCTCTTGAAAAAAAAAAAAAAAGTAGTAGTTCTTTGCTACAAAGAACCCATTTATGTAACCCTCAGTACGGAACTCGTACCTCTCACGCCCACTACGAGACTTTAAACTTATATTTGAGACCGAAGTGAAGATTGACTGCCAAAAGCAGAGGCATTCTGATTCTATCAATGACACCCGCATAGCATTAGATGATCAGAAGATAGGAAAAAAAAAAGCCGCAAGCTTTCAATAGATGAACAAGTTGAAATTACATTGCCAACTAGTCTCAAACCATGAGCCTTCTCTTTCTTAGTCCTTTGAACAGTAGGAAATTACCTCAGAGACCCATCATTATCCTAACTCGACTAGCCACCATAAGGCAAAACCTTAAACGGCATCACCAAAGTGAGATAAACACCCAAATCAGACGCCTCCTGTGCGCCTGACTTGAATCATCAGGTATCCAGAGCAGCTGGACTAGGCATTTTTATTGTTATAACCACCATCTGCAGGCACCGTCCACTATCTACGGCATGGCGATTATGACATCAAAGTATTGATGGCTGAAGCCGCGGGTCTGGCTCTTGCAGCAGCTCTGGCTGTAGCATTGCAGATCTCACCACCTCACTGGAACATCAAGAATTATAAAGACTTTTTGTCAATGGAGAAGACCAGACCACTGGAACATCAAGAATTATAAAGTCTTTTTGTCAATGGAGAAGACCAGACCTCACCACCTCACTGGAACATCAAGAATTATACAGACTCTCCTCAACTGTGTCTCTCCACTTAATTGCAAGGTGTTCAAAATAGATAGATCCTCCTTCAATGTCACAGCTCATTTGCCTGCTAGGCAAGCTGGTGCTTGTGCTACTGCAAGCTTGCAGACTATGACCTCTTGTACCAATGTGTGTCATGTTTCATCGTGTCCTCTTTGGAGGAACTCTCTAACTATGGAGGGGGTTTCCCTCTTAGCAGTTTCTTGCTACTCATAATAAAGTTGCCAGTTATCACTCAAAAAAAAAACATGACAATATAAGCACCAAAAATGCAAACACGTCCTTCTGGAATGCAAAGAAGAAAATGATAGTGTCATTGACACTTCTTTTAACAATAATGTTATCAAGATTTTCTCATAAGTATCCTAGTATCGACAAAAGGTGGGTTATGCTTGAATGTCCTTGGTTTCAATGTGACAATTGACAAGGAAAGCATGTTAGCTCACAGCTTAACACAACAGAAACAAGAGAAACCCCTCTCGATTATGTACCAGAAGTGATTAATGCGATGTCAACACCTACTGAATATGCCCTTACGGCCTTACCCCTATATACTTGAGCTAGTGTAGAGAGCGGATGGTGGCAGCATTTGGCTGCTAGACAAGTTACCAAATATGTCATTGCAGTCAACCCATGTTCTCTGCTCCCTTGCCTCCCAGTAACCTCCAACATAGCGGTATGTTCCATCCTCGCTGTCCCTTTGGAACCATCTTGGTTTCCAGCCACTCTCCTGCATCTTCCTTGCCTGCAGACGAAGACATATAAGACATCAGTTAGGGCAAAAAAAGCATCAAACATCCAATGATGGAATTCAGTCCACCATGTGCATGCAAGATCTCAAGGTGCAGGCAGTACTCAAACAATATAGAAATGGAGTCAATCAGTGATCATGATGTAGCTTTCAAGAAAAGAAGTATAGCAATGCAAAATAGGTGTAGCTTTCAAGAAAAGAAGTAGAGCAATGCAAAATGGGTACAACCATCCGCTGCCGTGTCTCAAGACGCAGTTTTTCAGCATTGGCCTTCTCGTACTCCCCATTCTCCAGGTGTCGTTGATCTGGTCTCAGCCTTGAATCCGTTGGTGGCAGCTTCTCCTTAACAAGAGGGTAAAAATGTGCCTTAGCCTTTTAGGTTAAAAGCTAACAGAACTCAAATGACCGGTTATATGTATGTTCCATGTGTACCTTCAGCTCTGGTGTTAACTCATTTAATGTTATTGCAAATGCAGACAAGTTATACCGAGTAGGATTGACTGGAGGCTCGTTTTTCTCCCATAGCAAAGTGGCACCAGAACTCTGATGTGAACCATGGGAGTTCACCTTAGAGGCATCATTGTTGATGATACAATGCACACTTTCATCCCACTTCCCCATCAATGTTGCAACCTTGCTTCCATCAGCATCCTTGACGACTCCTTGAACCTTCCATAGAGCTATATATTAGCACAACCCTTATTAATTTTATGGGTGATTGCACCTTTTTTTTTTTTGCCTTTTTTTTACCTGGCGAGGATTCCGATCAAGGAAAGACTGCTCTTTAAACGTCAGCTTGCATGAATATCGTCTATTCCCACTTATGTTCATTGTGCCATGGTGATGGCAATATACTCGACCAAGGATAAGGTTGTTAATTGTTGTTGTAACCTGACAAGGAAAAGAAAAACATTTAAGCATAATAGTCAACAAGCATTTACTGTCTCTTGCAGATCTCAAAGTGTAGATATGAGGCAATCCAGAGATGGGCTGCGTTGACCATCAGGTAGTTGGCCCAACCCACAAGATCAGGGGCAATGGGCCACAAGGATCAACCACAGTTCAAAAAAAAAAAAAAATGGACCAACAAAGCCAGAACAATTGACCCGATTGGTAAGATGGGTCAACCGTCGCGGCGACCACCTGACCATGATGCGAAGGCCATCTGCTCAACGGCCACCTTCCTGCCTCCCTTTTCACCCCCGATACAGCAGGTGCCTATATGTGATATATTTGTGCACATATGTGATGAATTTTAAATCTTACAAAATGGTGTTAGATTACCACAGTCAATTTATTTATTTACATTTCACTAGGATCCACTTCAAATTTCTCACTTCCTTTTTTTCTGAAAAATATTTGGACCAACCCATGATGTACATTGAGCCAGCCAAGGCCAGAGTCTTTAGCTAAAATGGGCTGACCCGTGGCCTCTGAATTTGGCCGGTCCAGACCAGCATCTCTAAGGCAATCATTTTCTAGTAAACAATGAGTCACAATATCCAAATATGTTGAAATTAAACTGGGATGAGTTCATACAACCAGTGGGGGAGGATAGACTAGAGAGACAATAGCTGCATAATAGTCAATCAAAGAAAGGAAGTATTATCCATCAACAAGGAATTTATACCTTGCTCCATTGGAAAGTTTCTCCATCATCAAACTCTAAAGTTAGCACACCATTAGGATCCAGTTGAATGGATTGTCCCCAGAATTTGCTCTTTAGATTGCTGTCTCCCCAAAATTTCCAACCTTTCCCCTCACAGTGACATGCCATAACCATAGGATGATGACTGACCTGGTGCAAGAATAAACAAGCACATTTAGTCAAGTGTGTTCTCATATAAACAGAATTTTAGTAATACTCCAGTGCTGGATCCCTGTACATGATGTTCTTAGTGATTCCTCTTTCAAGCATAATTCAGTATGGTTTGTTAAGTGACCAAACAATAATTGAGCATTAGCTAAACTTATATGTGCTAGGTACCGAACTGACCTTCTCAGAGAAGAAACGTATCCCCTTTTCAGGGTAATCAGCTTCGTAGGTTTCCCCAAGCAATGGATTGAAAGGTTTGCAGGGGGCGGGAATCTGTGGACGCGATATCCAGAGACCGCAAATGCAGCAACATAAAGAATTCTCATCAGACCATTCCCCTGAATGTAGAAGCAAAATTATTATGATAATGTCAAATCAATTTATCAATTCATAAATAAATAAGAAACACCAAACACCATTAGTCTCAGAAGTGAGAACTGAGTGAGAGCTCGAGGAGGCCACGCACCCAGGCTCAAACCTAGGTGCTCATAAAATGCGGGCACCTCCTTGTCAACTGGTTCAGCAATCTTTCTGACCAATTAAGTTCCAGAATTTAAGAGAAAGCTAAGGGGATGCCACATAGTTGATCAGTTTTTTAGAAAAGAAAAATACTGCCTGAATTGAAGGATAACTCCATCAGCCAAAAAGTTGACTCCAACATCCAGTGCTAATTTTTAAAGATTGAAAGTGCGAATTTCCTGATTTAAAATATTCATCCTATGCCCTTGGGTCAAAAAGAATTTTTATTTCATGCCAGGCCATTGTGTTAGCCAATTTCTCTTCATGGGCCCGCCTATTCCCTACTACTGGAGAAGGCCATTGTAGGTGTTTGGATCAGATTCTCATTCAAAGAAAATGTATGGGTCGAGGAAAACAGGAAGGTGGAGAAACAGGCATACCCTTAAACCACATTCGTATGCACGATCCAACAAATTAGAGTACTCCAACTCTTCAAAGCACTTCTGGAGAGAAGATAAAGGCTCATTAAAGTAAACAGGAAGGCAGACTCTTGTTAGATCCTTTCCAACATTGTCTTTGATCATTGACCAAAGGCTAACTCCTTTCTCCTTTTCTATTGGTGCAGGCAACTGTAAACGCCTTTTTGAATGTGACAGCGTATATTTCTCGGCCTTGTCAGCAGCCAGTGATTCAACAGATTTATGATCTTGATTTCCGTTGTTTAAGCATCCCTTTCTTGGGTCAGCAGGACTAGTAGCAAATTCACTGAAACTTTGCCTTGTGTCATAGAAATGAAATTCATCTCCATCTGATAGTTCACTAATTTCTTGTTTGCCAACATCATCGGAAGATTCTGTGTTGCTATATTCTGATGAGAAAACAAAAGTAGGGATAGTAAGCATATTTCAGATGCAAAGGGAAATGGCTGAAACAAAAGGGCATCAAAGAAGCCATAACAATGCTTGGGCACTGCCTATTCCTGGATTTAAACCATTTGATATTCAGGCAATCCAAGGGAGAAAAGCAAGAAGTGCAAGTGATCAGATATAAATGACTGGTGACAACTCATTGCTGAGAGTCTACCATCATTTTGAATATTGACATTTCATATATAAATAAGCCATAGTAATGCTTGGGCACTGCCTATTCCTGGAATTTAAACCATTTGATATTCAGGCAATCCAAGGGAGAAAAAGCAAGAAGTGCAAGTGATCATATATAAATGACTGGCAACAACACAATGCTGAGCGTCTATCATTGAATATTGACATTTCAAAGATATTTATAGCCCAGGGATCTTCTATGCTACATGTTTACAGGTGGAATGATAGAAAATTATTCGCTATACTCAAATTCCATTCCACATGATCAAATGAAGCTAGGAAAGAAACAAGGTACCGAAACATCACTCCTGAAAAAGTGGTGCAGTAAAATTGCACAATGAATAGTCACAGTAATATGGAAGAATGGAATGGACATTACATCACCAAACAAAACCTTATCATGGCTAGGAAAAAGGTTACATCACTACTACCGAGTAAACTTTTAAATTGACTAGACAGAAAATTGCAAAGAAACAGGAGCAATAAGAGGAACATAAGTACCACTACATTTTCCAGAGCTGGAGCAGTCATTCTTGAACAGCTCCAGCTGTGGCTTCTCAGGGACAGTTGAATCTACTGAATTAACTACCTGCATGAACAGCAAAAGTTCTCTGGTCAGCGTCCCACTCCCACCAATTTATTATTTGACTTACAATCACAAATAACCTTTTAGTTAACATATAACAGTACATTTGGCTAGTAAACTAGAATTGGTACTACCTATCTTCTAAATACAAGAAGTCTTGATCAAACTACAGTTAGCAAATAAAAATATATAACATAATTTTAACCTGCTGAATATACAGCAATTAATCCATAAATTATAGGCACATCTGGCAGGCCAGCACCCAATCCAAGAGAAAAACATAACTCAGGTATACAATTCTAAAGGAAAACCAACATTAGTTTTTATGCCATGGTATTACCAATTAGATATTGTAATATGAACTGCAACTTTATAAATAACTTATTTTACCTATTGAAATACAAAAAACATTACCTCAACTTCCCGTGGAAGACTGCCAATAAAGCTTAAATACTCTTCGCAACGCTGCTGCTTCATTTGTGTTTGGTACTGCGAAAATTCTGAATGAATAATCTGCTCACAGTCTTTAATAACGGCCTCACCGACACCTTCAGCATGCAAGCGGTTTCTGAGCTTTTCTGTGGAAAATGATGCATCATTCTGGTCACCTGATAAATCCCCATTAAAAGAATATTCACTTCTTGCAGTGACAAGCGCTTCAATCCAAGCCGCCCGGTCCTTAGCACAACCAGTCCTCAGTTGAAGTGTTTTGGTCGGAGTAATTATATAAAACCGTTTATCGTCTGATTTACTTTCACTAAATGATGAAATCTACAGACAGGTAAAGAGAATGGCAAATCAGCAACCAGACAATTCAGAAGCAGGCAAGTAACTAAAACTTTGAATTGTGTCAACCAAGAGTCCAAGAAGTGATGAATTCTAAACTTGCACCCTTGCAGTTCAGTTCAAAAGAATATCTTGAAACCTCCACCATTGCCTTGTGATGCCAGTTAATCACTGCTACCTCCAGCTAAAGAAACAGATAGCCAAAAAAGACAAGCAGCTTTATATCTCATTGACTGGAGCAGAGCCAGCAGGCGAGGGACCGTTCGATCGAGGAGCCGGGAAAAAGATGAGCCTTCAAAAGCTCCCAGACCCTTTAATTCGCTACGGACAGAGTGACCCGTACGGGGTACGGCCTCACATTCCCACCAACCCATGGACTCCAATGCGACACAAAAGGGAGGCGCCAAGACGCCAGGGGCGTTTGAACAAGATCCAGCTGGGAGCCTGGTTGCCCCCACCTGTAAACATCTCGCCGGCCCCTCCCCTCCGGCTCCGGAGCACGGGACAAGAACACCACTGTTGCAAGTCGATGCAAGACTGTTCTTTCACACCGAGCAGTAGCACTGCACATTGAGCTGACGCTGTAAAAGGCGAGCTCCAATCAAAACAAGGCACGCGCTTTATTCCGACATGGGTTAGCAATTGCTTGTACTAGTAGCATACTACTCCGTAGGAGTACGTACTATAGTAACTTTCGATCGCTCCTTTACCACGAGCGTGAGCCGTGAGCGTGATGAGTGCGAGTGTGAGTGTGTTTGCAAGCGATCCATGCCGCATATCGTGACGATTGTACGGCACGAGGAAACTTTACAGCTGGAGACAGGAGCAGCGTCTGTGCTCGTCTGTTGGACTGTTCCGATCCGACGTGACGCGGAAAAGGGAGGAGCAGACCAGCTCCACTATACTAGTACAAGTAGGAACGTATGATTATGCTCAATGTTTCGCAGTTTTAAGGATAAACTACGAGTAGGAACGTATGATTATGCTCAATGTTTCGCAGTTTTGAGGATAAACTAAATCGAAACAGTAACAATGCGTCGTTGCTCTAAACAATGACGAGACGATTCAGGGCGAACAGGAGGGGAGCGAACCATGGAGAAATCAGACAAGGAATCGAAACGAGAAGGAGAGGAAACGAGCGCGGCGGCGATCACCTTTAGAGGCACGAATCCGATGGGTCGCTCCCCGGCGGCGCCACCACCGGCGCCACGCGCCGCCCCGATCAGCCTGACGCCGCCTCCGCCCGCGGCCTCGGAGTCAGGACGCGGCTCCGCGGCGACGCGGCGCCGGATCTTCGAGTAGGCGAGGACGCCGCCGCGGATCGCGAACCAGCGCGGGCGCCAGCCCTTGCCGATGTTGGTCCACTTGTACAGCACCCCCGCCACCGCGGGCGCCTGCGCCTCCGCCGGCGGCGGGGGAGACGTCGCCGGGCGCGAGCCCGCCGCCTCCACCTCCGCCTCCGCCGCAGCCGCCCGAGGACGGCCACTCCCCCGGCGAGGCAGCAGAGCGGGTGCATCTCCCACGCCCGCATCGCGCGCGGCCCCGGTGGCCCCTTAAGTCTAGTCTCCCACTGACTCCAGCCGGCCCGACCCGATCTCCGTCCGGCCGTCCGCCCACCGCCCCTCACTCACGAGGCCACCATTTGGCTCTTGGGATTACTCTATTCCAGCAGCGGATTCGGTCCGGCTTGGGTGGCGAGTGGAGCGAGGAGACGAGACGTGGACTCGCTCGCGGTCGCGGCGCCGAGGGAGGGAGGAGAGGAGAGGCTGCTCTGGCTTTATGCTGGCAGCCTTGCGCTTAACGCCTCCGCCTCCACCTCCGCCTCCGCCTCCACCTCCGCGGAACAGTTGGGAACTGGCGCCGTCTTCGCGAGCAAGGCAGCGCCGCGCCGGCACGGCGTGCTCCTCCTGCTCCGCGCCCTCCGCGCCACTGCCCACACACAGCCTCTGCCTGCCTGGCCGGCTCGTGCGTTTCCGTCGCGGTGGCCCCGCGTGTCGGTGGATGCGTGCGCGCCGGGGGTGGTTCGGCCTTGTTGGGGTTGGCTGCCCCTTGGCTGGCTGGTCGGGACCCGCGTGGCAGTGGCAGTGGCTGGATCCGTGATCGTGCCGTGCGCGCTTGGGCTTAGGTGAGTCGGGTGAGTGGAACGAACGGGCGAGTCGCTGGTGGGTGAGTAATTTCGGTGCAGTGCACTGCAGCTGGGGATGTCCTCTGACTGGCTGGCTGGCTGTAGGCACGCTGGACAGCGGGGCCGACCTGACAGTTGGCGGTATCACACAACATTGGTGTCCACTGTTCTAAACAACAAAACCCATTTATTCTTTTTTTCATTCAAAAAAGTTGTAGAATCCGTCCGTAGAGGTGAACGCGGGGAAAAATGATCGATCCGACAGGAATATGCTCATCTACTATGCCTGCTGTGTGTGAGTGAGTGAGATGAGAAGGAAACGTGCAACTTGCATGTATCGAAATGAACAGTACCACAAGAGAGAAAATTAAAAGAGGCATCCCTAGTCGATATGGACCTCCGGCTACCACTATGCTGCTAGCCTAGGGCCTGGGAGTAGTATAAACCTTGGCAAATAAAAAAAAAGCATATATAGCGAAGAAGAAGAAGAAGACGAGGTCGAAAGTGGAGCATCGGCGTGTGATGACGACCGCACGTCGGTCGCAGCCACGAACGCGGCCGAATCTAGCGGGGCCAAACTAAACGAGACGACCTGACCTGACCTGATCACGCGTCCGCCCACCAAAAACGCCGAGACGTCCCCATCTCACGTACACGTACATGCATCATGCGTCCCGCGCGGGTCAGCCATGGCTACGCGCCCGCCACGATACCATCCATGTATCCGTCCAAGGAAAACGTGCTATCGCCCGACGCAGACGGGTCAGGCGGGCGAGGAGGAAGAATCTAGCAGCGACCAGCTTGCTCCCAGTCCCGCGACGTACGCTTGCGGTGGTTGCTGCCTCGCTTTTACACGGGCAGGGCTGCACAGCATCCTATCGTGTCGTGCCCCCATCCCATGTGACTCGTGTTCCGTCGTCTTCGTCGTCGTCGTCGTTGCTGTTGATGCTTTGCCGCGTCGGTAAGTTTCCTTGGTGTGTAGCTCCCTGACCGGATCGACGAGCTGTCACGCAACCAGAAGAATTAAAAAGCATCCGTGTCAGAATGTGTCGTAAAATAGTCTTTCTTCTGGCTATAATAATTGCAAATCTCAATTTCCGAACAATCAGTTCAACAAAAATATAAAAAATATTATTATCTATTAATATATATACACCTCCATATGGCGCGTAGAATACGCGCAACGAGAGCGTTCCAAATACTGTAGCCGATTCTGTTCACGAATCCGGTGCCTCCACGTTGCGCGTGCGTGTCCAACCATGCCTTTGCCGTCTCCACATTCATTCGCGGCACCTCCTGGCCTCCGCTGCTCCGTCTCTTCGCCTTCGTCGCCCAAAAAAAGCGCCTCGCCGCCTCCGTCGCGGCCTGACCGGATGCCGCGTCCATCCACCTCGCCGGCGCCGCGGCTCCCGCCTGCCACCACCACTCCGCCTCCATCTCCTCTTCCTATCCTCCGGTCACAGCGCGCGGCTGCCCCGCCCGGCCGCCTCGCCGTCGCCGCCTCCGCGCGTCCGATCCGCGACGACGCCGGCTCCCGCCCGCCGCCACCGCTCCACCTCCACCTCCTTTTCCTATCCCCAGACGCAGGCGCAGCGCTCGTGAATGCCGCGCCCGGCCGCCTCACCGTCCTCGCCTCCAATCCGCGGCCACACCGGCTCCGCCCGCCGCCACCGCTCTCCTGCCGAAACAGGGCCATCGCCCATCGCCCACTTTCTCTTCCTCTTCCCTTCTTCTCGGTCTTCCTGTCATCGGTGTCAACGGGTGTTGTGGTCGTCCTGCTGGGAGGAGCTGTCGTGCAGCCTCTTTCTTCTCAGAACAATTATGAGACTCGAATGGTGAATCACTGCAATCAGATCCTTCTATCCTTTCTTCTTCAGATTGATTTGGAAATCCTCATCCTACACGTTTATATGATAGTGATTTTGCTACAGATCCTCGAGGTACTTATTATGTCTACCAACAAACCCCAACTAAAGGTTGCTGGTGCTGCCAGTCTGCTGCATCTGAAGGTATAAATTCTTTTCTTTTCTTTTGCAACGCCCTCGATTTTTTTATTTAATCGGCGTGACAGTCATGTAGGAAGCCACTCTCAGCATCGCCTCCTGTCGATCTGCGTCGGCATCAGCCTAGCACTCATGCCATGGGTCCACCCCAGCTTCTCCACCATAGCAGCTGCCACTGCATCTCCAGCACCGTGGCTAACAGAGTACTTAACCTTTTCAAGTATTTTATTTCATATATGGATGAACGTCTCTTAATTTTTTATTCCTATACATATAGGAGAAACAAGTTGAAAATCATGTGCTTTCTCTTCTGAATTTGAAGTCTGAATATTAGTAGTAAATGTGATGCCTTCAATGATCTAAACAAGTTGCTCTTCTATATTCTGAAAATCATGTGCTTTCTGAAAATCATGTGCTTTCTCTTCTGAATTTGCAAGTCTGAATATTAGTCCTAAATGTGATGCCTTCAATGATCTAAACAAGTTATGCTGTTCTGTATTAGTGCAATGTGGCCCTACATGCACAGCGTATTCAGTTAATAATGTTATGATGCATATATGATATATTGGACTACGTAATATATAATGTTCAGTTATTAATGTATGCGTTTACACTGCAGGCTCTATTGCGGCAGCACGCAGCAGAGGACTGCATTTTCACAGGGCAGCTCCAGGTATAGAAGGACAAGCCCATGCTAAGGGGATGATGTGAGGTCAATTTCAGCTGCAGCAATACCCACGACAGGTAAAAAGAAGACTATCTAGCTCATATAGCCCATGCTATAAGATGATGTGAGGTCCTATGTTTCTGGACCAACTAACACATTACAGTTGGTTTGCTTCACCATGCGGTTTTGTGGAACTAGCCATAGCAATATGTGAAACAATCTTGTGTAGAAAGGCTTTACCTAATGCTTTCGTAAGATAGCTACTATGCATCTTATTGCCTCTGTGCACCTTAATTGCCAACAGGTCCTCAAATTTGTTGAAAGTATGTGCCACTTGCTAATCTTCATTCTTGATTATCAATCTACTTTGTAGTGACAGTGCATGGATTCAAAAAGGCTAACAGAAAAATTTCTGCTTCCTATTTCCATTTTTTTTATGAAGAAAATGCAAGGCCTATCCTAAATTAAAATCTTAGGTATTTGTTCATGCAGCACATCAAAAAGTATTTTTTTCCCTCCAAACTAATCTGGACCAGACTCCAGCTTTGGAGGAACTATGGAAGAACACTCTCTTGAACTGTTCTTTCATGAAAGAACAAAGTTGGTGTAGAAATCATGTCCAATAGATTACCTATCTTGCCACCCCTAAAGTGCACAAATACCATCCCCTATTATTAATAATGTGGTTATACAATATCAGTCAATTTTAATTTTGTTCTCTGTCACAGTTCCTCTATGATCTGAATGTCTGCGCAGAACATGAGATTATTTTACTTCGGGAATATAAAAAATAGTATAGTTATCTGAATAGTCAATTTTAATCTCTTTGGAGTCCTTGCATCTAATTATGCCCTTTTCTTCTGCTGTGTCATGTGTTGCTATTTTCTGTACACCACACATCTACCAAATGCATCCCGGATCATTTTATTTCCTTCCAGCCTTGTGATTTGGGTTTCTTCAATTCGAGATTTCTGAAACTTCTAGGTTTATTTTCTTCAGCTGAAGGCTTTTAAACATGCGTATTTATGAACAACGCTCTAGGTTAGGCAGAGTCATTATGGTTATTCTCTGTTGAAGGTCATTTGCACCACCAATTTTATAATTACATTACACTGTACAAAGACATCGGGTGTGTTTAGAAGCCAAAATTTTGGCTGAAAAATTCTGTAGCGTCGCCACTGCATTAATCAGAAGACGTTTCGTTTGTTAGTGGTAAATATTATCCTATTATGGCGAACTCAGGCTTAAAAGAATCGCCTCACAATGTACATCTAAATTGTGCAATTAGTTTTTTTATTTACCTAAAATTTATAGTGGCCGGCGAGGGTCTTTGAATGCATTGAATGTTTCGATGTGATAGGATGTGATAGAATGTGATGGAATGGGGAAATTTTGAAGGAAATTTGGGCTTCTAAACACACCCATCGGTTGCCCCATCACCCTGACTGCATGTAATAGTTAAAAATGCTCTTTAAGTCAGACACCCTACAATACCCCATTAACCATGGTAATTGCCGCCACTGCATATGATGCTTTTGCACTGATATGCCCGGCACTAGCATAAATGACTACGATGCGTGACGTATAGTTCAAACATCTGGTTTATTGTGCTATTTTGTTCGATCTGATGTGATCCCTACTATATTCAATTCATCCTCATGGCCTAATGTTTTTCTCTATATGCATGATGATATCTTTTCCCCTTTTCAGATATGGGCATGAGTACCAGTTTATACAACTCATCGCCTTATCAGGTGTTAAGGACCCTGAATTGATTTTTGTATACATTGTTTGTCCAGTTTGTATGTATGTAAAAAGGAGCCTACAGTTAATCATTATTACTGCTACTCTGAAAACCTTCATGAAATTTTTGTTTTTTTGTCTGAAGTCCTTAATTAATTCTGTTGTACGAGGTGGTTTCGAGTTCCCTCTCCAGCTCTGCCCCGAACTTGCAAGAGTATGCATGTAGACTGTTATTTTCAAGGGAAAGTTTAAAGACTGCCATTATATATAATTGTAGTGTTACCTTCTATGGCTTAACCTTTGTATTCGTCGTTATCTCCAGATTTATTGTGTATCCTACAAGTCTGCTAACATGAGGTGGTGCGATAAAACCAATGCAGTTTCTGTTATCTACAAAATTACTTTGCATCTTTTTTTTTTTGACAAAAAATTACTTTGCATCTTGAATGTCTGTAAACATGATGTGCTTTATGACCTACAAATACTACACAGGTGCAAGATCTATGCTCCCTTCTGTGTGCGCCCTCCTACGGGCGCGGCGAAGCGCGCCACCTGACCTAGTATTATTATATAGAACGTAGAATGCAGGAAGACATGAATATTGGTATTATTTACCTAGTTAATCTTAAAAAACCACTATTTACTGTAAATGGAACTTGTTTGTACTGCTAACATGTAGTAAAGGTCTTAGAAATTGATAATAATAAAAACTCCACTGACTTAGCTAAACCATGGAGTTGTGTACGAAAAGTGGATAGTCGTAATAGATACTCCCTCCGTCCCTTTATATATGTCGCCCGGGAAGCGTGTCTGTGAGGGAAATACGGTTTTCTAGAGACAAACATTTAGGAACAGAGGGAGCAGTCATAATATCTCCTCCATCAGACATTGACATCCGACAAGGTGGTCAGTCTGCATCATTTTTTTTTTTTAACCAGTCCGCATCAATTTTTCCTTGCGCTGTCAACGTTTCACCGTCTGATGTACAGCTTGCTCGACCAACGGCAGGTGGGCTAGTGGTGTGGCGGCACCACGGTTAGGGGCCTTTTTGAAGCCTTTGTGCTGCGTTTCTGGGCTTTGGCCTTTGGGATCATATTTGGGCCTCATAAAATGTGTAATCCATGTCTGCCACTTACTTTATGGTCCGGTTAGCGTGTGCAGGGCCTGCTGGGCACGGGGAGCACACGTCAGCGGAAGCTGAACCGCGCCGTGGCCCGTGGGCAGGTATCCTACGAGCTCAAAAAAAAAAAAAAAAAAAAGGTATCCTACGAGCCCGGGCGTGGAGACGATTGACGAACGCATCGGGTCGTACTTTGCATAATATAACTGTGACAAAACTGAATAGAGCAGCGGCGGAGCCATGCATTGTGCGGCCACCCCAGGCGATCGGCTGGGCTCGTCGCCGAAGTTCAAATAATTTTTTCATTTTGTATCAAAAAACATCACTGTAAATTGCTAGCTGAATATTTTTTTTACATAATAGGAATTACCCCTTCGACTTCGAGTAATGAGAATATGTCAGCTGATCCAAGAAATAATTCTCATCCATTAGATTTTCTTGGCCTAGGTTCTAAATTTTTGCCTAGATACAGGTGTTGCCAGTGGCAAGGAGCAACTAAACAAGCGCTCAAAAGTAGGGCGAGGCATATGCACCGGGTGGAGTGTTGGGCACCTGATGTATGGTCAGGTGCGCACGAGGAAGAGGTAAGCCTCCCTAGACCTTCTCCAGTGTGTTCCCAGAGTGAGGCTAAAAAGGAAGAGAGAAGTATTGGGAACCACTCCAAACACTACAACTGGTCGTGCCAACTTTTAGCGATGCCATGAAAAGCGAAAGTGGTGAAAATAGATGCACCGGTGCTTGTATGATAGAAAATTATTTTTGTTGGTACGACATTCACCAACTATTAGCTCTGCACCACTTTACCTCTACAAATTTGGTAGAGAGAAGGATGTAGTGATTATTTTATTTCAAGGTCACAATTGGCTTCGATGCTTATTTCCGCCCTCACACTGCAATTAACTTAGCAACTATTCTACAGTAATGCCCCGTTTCTAACGTGGCCCTCTCGCTTTTTCCTGTTCACTGCTTGTACACTGCAGAAGCTCTTAGTCCGCACAGTAATTTACATGGCCACGTAGTACGGCCCATGGCGATATGGTACTGCATGCCTACGTACGTCTTCTCCTTAATTAAATAAAACGCATATAATTGTACAATTACCCCGGCCACTTGACAAAGACGTCCGTACGTGGATCGCGCCATTAACAACGTGCAAGCATATTTGCTTGCTTTTTGGCCAAAATGCGCAGCAGGCAACTTTAGGTGCACCGGGCCAGCCAACGAAAAAAACACTCTCCAAAAGTTGTTCACTACGGACTCCAAGGCAGGCACAGTGTTGCACCATGCCACGCCACCGGTTCATTCCTTGGCGTGCCGGCGGGAAGCGGCCCCCCGCCACCGACGCCGGTCGTCCGTGCTGGCCTGCCCTGCGCTACCGTACCCCAACCAAACCCAGTCGTCGTGTCCCATGTTTCCAATGTGCCCGATGCATCTGCAGTCTCCAACGAAAGGAGACAGTTGTGCGTGGCACGAAATTTCACATTCATCTTTACCTGCAGTGGCAATGTGGCATCAGGGTTGCTAATCCTAAACTCTACTTGTGCATTGCACGCCAGTCCCAGTCCACCCCAGTTGCTTGCTAATCCTCCTTTCCGAACTCTCATGCGTTCACCGGCGCCTGACCTCTCAATCTTTCTTTCATTTTCTCTTGTTCGTTGTTGTGGCACTGCTTTTGTTGGCATCTCTCTATCAACCCCCCACACACAGTCAGCCAGCACGCACTTTTGTAAATTTTCTATCGTTCTTTGAATATTCCCATCCCATCTGCCGCCCTCTACCCTTTGCCTCCCTCCTGCCAAAAATGCAAAAAGTTGGTGCCTTTCCCGTTTCCCTTTCCCGACCTCTGGCCGGCGCCTGCTGCCATTGTGTATTGTACGACCGCGGACTGCCTACCACTAGTGGTAGTAGTGGATGGAGAAGAGAGATCGGCAAGATGGAGCTGCCAGCCTTTTCCATCCCATATCTGCCGACTCCATTGCTACCGTAGAGAAACAACCAAGCAAGGAAGCACTTGCCGTTTACCGGCGACGGATGGGTGCGTCTTGTCTTCCATTTACTACGTCTGGCTCTGACCGATCGACGACGCGAGTGATTCAACAACCACCTACCTCTGCAACCACACGGCGGCGGTACACGGTTTTGCACTAAAACAGCCATTGTCTTTGCTCGTCTGCATTTCGTGTTTGCCTCCAACTGAAAGTAAGCGTCCTTGTCGATTTACACACGACAGACGACGATCGGAGCTACTAGTGCAACTACCGAAAGACTTGGAAGCACAGTGACGGCGTCCATTCTATATGCATCGAAGCTGCTGCCGCTAGTGTGGCACAGCTGCTAGTTTAATCTCTTGGGTGCCAAGCAAAAGCAAAGGGGCGTGTAGCTTGTGAAGTGTCGCAGAACGCTAACACGATGGCTGGCATATCGTCCTGCGACGGATCGAGTTGGTTGTTGGGTGCAACTGCAGCATGCTCATCTAACACTTTGATGCATGCATGCATACTGTATATATTTTCCTCTGTCGCTCTCCCAACCAGCAATCGATCACTTCAATTCCCAGCTCTTCTGGTAACTGAGGTTAGGTGGCCAGTGCACTACTCTGCCTTGTGACTCTGGAAGTCGATCTGCAGCCCAGAGTGTTAGTAGCCTGTGATATATAGATATATACTAGTACTAGTGCTTGGTATCAACCATCAGTTTGCTAATAATAACCTATTTGCTGATCTGACCGGACACTAAGGGCGTGTTCTGATCAATGTCCCCGCCCGGATCAAAATGATCACGTTAGGTGCGTGCGTGCTGCGTCGTCGCTGCGAGTTGGAGCGTCCCTTTCTCGGTGGCATCAGAGGCATGGGCGTCGATGGCTGAAACTGAAAGTGATAGCAGCAACGATGGAGACACGTACCCAGAGCGCGACAGGTGCATTCCATGGTTAATTTCAGAGTTTTCAAAACGCTTGTTCAAAAAAAAAAAAAAAAAAAAAGTTTTCAAATGCTTGCTGCATGCGTTCGACGCGGATCCGACTTGATCGAGCCCCTTGATCCGGCAATGATCGGTTTTGGGGGCGTTGGATCGAGGTGGATGCACGCATGGATTCCGGAATGATCGGCCACGCACGCAGACGCGCTGGTCGTGGATCGAGACGGTACGACGGCGCCCAGGCCATCATCACCCGGTCAGGTTTCGCGGCTGTGACAGAGTGAGGCCCGGCCCTCGGCGCCTCTGCCATCTGCCCTGCTGCTCTCTGTCGTGCGCCCCGGAATGATGGCTTCGCCGTCGTTGGCTGACCGGCATGCAATGGAGGTCGAGGTCGTGGAAAGAAGCTTGCATTGGCATGGCATTGCCATGGATATGCATGGACGATCCCTCAAAGTTCGTGAAAGCAGCATGGACAAGAACAAAAATCAATCACTAGCTATCATCACGGAAGTCCCATCGATTTGTTAATCAATGAATGCAGCAAGAATACGGCCGGCAGGCTGCTTCTCGCTCTCTCCCTCCTCCCAGCACGTGTTTTCACATCAGGTTTGCGAACACAAAACAAACTGTATTCCTTGTATACTATATGCGTATGTCGGCTGGCTCGCTCCAATGCGATGGTAGGACTAGTAGTTGTATTTTTGTTGCTTGTACTACGTGTTGCACCTACCTGCGTTAGGCTGTCGTCCACCGGTTGAGAGATTCCAGGCTTTTGTCTCTTCTTGTGCAAGTGAAGTTTGCCCAGCCACGCGCAACAGTTTAGGAGGAGTATTATTTCTGATGCAACACGTTACACATGCATGCAAGCTACATTTGTCAACTATGCGAGCCACCACCATATTTTTTCCCACCAGCGATCTCCCTCTCCCTCTCTCTGCGGTTGATTGGCGCATTATCAATAGAAAAACCAGTTCAAGAGGAATCCGATCTGCAACAACTGATGCCAAACTGATCTTCTGGGATTAACAAAACGCTGTGAGATTATACTTGCTAGTTTTAGTTTGCTTCCAAGCAATCTTGTCAGATGTTGTCGTCTTGACCTAGCGTGTTGGCTCCATGCGAGCGAATGTTCCCGGAACAAAACGACGGTTTCGCGGGATTAGTTTTTGAGTTGGTCAGCGTCCACCACACGTGCTAACCGTCGAATCATTCCTGCATGCAGTTGCTCTTTGTTGTGCTGCTGACATTCTGTCGCATGCAGCTCTACTATGAACGAACGACCATGCCTAAAATGTGCCTGTTTCCTCTCGGCAGGTCAGCTGCTGCTCATGGCCGTGGAATCACTCCATATGCAGAAGCGCATGCACAAGAATAATTCATGGACGTGTACAGTACGTAGCACCAGTCACGATGCATATAAGGGGCTAGTGAACAAATAATGACTTGCCTTTTTTTTTTTTGACAAACAATGACTTGCCGTTTTGAATACGAAGTAACTGATGCAGCAGAATACATAAATTCGTGGTAGTTGACCTTATTGCGCCCCGCTCCACAAGAGTTTGAATTCAAAGTTTATATTTCCTTTTGCCTCTCACTCAATTTGTATCAACGGAAAGAGCACGAAAAAGCTAGGGTCCACTAGCAAGACCCAAAAAGGGGTGCCACAAAACACAAAAGAGACGTCTCTTTTGTAGACACACCCTAGAAATCAGATATGTATACACGCCGACAAATTTCACCGACGCGTGCCACATCAAACCGCACAAACTGTACCACCCACACTCGTACTAGATCGCAGAGAGAGAAAAAAAAAAAAGAAGGCGCTCCACTGACCAATGCTGCTGATCCTGCACCACGGCACCTCTAAAAAAAAGAGGAGAAATCAAAAAAGGGGTAAAGAAAGGCTTAAAAAGAGACAAAACCAGCAGCGAAAGTGGTGGGGGACGACGGACGGATTCTGGCTCTGGGAGAGGGAGGCATGCAGGACTCCATCCAAATCTGAACGATCATTGTTCCCACACCTCTGATCTCAACCTGTCCACCCCCCAAAAATGGGACCCTTGCTAACCAAATCATGATCCCAAATGGAACCAAAATTCAAAAAGGTTAACCAAATCACAGCCAAATTCCAAATCCAGCATTGAAACCTTGCCGTGTAAAACCACCACGGTACACCCACCACGGCTGATTTCTCTCACTGACATCCTGGACCCAGAGGCCTGTCCCCACCTGTCACTGATGGTGGGGGTAGCCTTCGTGTGCAGCGAGTGCAGCGGCGTAACAGTGCTGTCAGCGACACGGCGGCCCACCGGCAGGCCAGGGTTGTGAATAAATCCGCAGCCAGCCATAATAACACCCGGAGACGAGACGAGCCAGCCGTCTGTCTGCGGCCACCACCACCACCACCACCCACCTCCCTCTCCCAAAGGCAACCACAGGAGGAGCTGGAGCTGGAGCTGCCGAGGCGGCGGGCAATGGCGACGGCGTGGGTGCGCTCGCTCAGCTGCAGGTCCTCCTACGCCGTCACCGACGCCGCCATCGCGCCGACCCCGGCCAAGAAGCCGCCGCCCCCGGCGCCGCTGCCTCCCTTTGTCCTGCGCCACTGCGGCGGCAGCGGACGTGATGGACGCCGTGGCGTACGCTCAGCAGGCCAGGAGGAAGAAGATGGGGAGGGAAGCCCGGCGGGAGCCGCGTCCACGGCCCAAGAAGAAGCCCAAGCCGATGGCCAAGGCCAAGGAGTCCAAGGACAAGCACGCGGCGGCCGCGGGGGCGCTGTTCATGCCGTCGCCGGCGCCGGGCCCGCCCGTGAGCTCGGCGTTCCTGACGATGGCGGAGCTTCCCGAGGGCCACTCGTCGCGTCGCGTCGTGGAGCTCATCTTCTCGTCCGGGTGGGGAGGAGGAGGCGTGGGGACGCCGGAGCAGCCGTCGGTGGAGGCGCTGTTCCGCGTGCACAGCGCGTCGCGCGCGGTGGCGCGGTTCGAGGAGGCGAGGGCGGCGGCCCGCGCGCACGGCGCCGCGGCACGGTGCGGCGCCGACGGCAACGAGATGATGCGGTTCCAGTGCCGCGCCCCCGCCGACCCGGACGGCGGGGTGTTCGGCGCGGGCGTCGCCACCTGCCGCCTCGGCACCTCCGTCTCCGCCGTGCGCACGTTCGCGTGCAGCGGCGCCGCGCACGCCAGCGTCGGCGGCGGCGCCACCTCCACCACCACCGGGGGAGAAGGGCGATGCTGGTGTGCCGCGTCATCGCCGGCCGGGTCTGCCCCGCCAACCACCCGTCCCCGCGCCACGGCCACGCCCACAGCTCCGCCTATGACTCGGTGGACATGGGAAACGGCGAGCTGGTGGTCCTCGACAGCCGCGCCGTGCTCCCCTGCTTCCTCATCATCTACAAGGTCTAACCGCCGCTTCCGCCGCCGACTCCGGATCGCACTAACCGACCACCGTGACCGTTAACCCCGGCCCCATGGTTAATCGCCACGCTAATCGCTTCTCTAGCTAGCATTGTTTTGGGACTCTGCTTCTTTTCCGGAGAGTCAGGTGTGGAATGCCTGCCGTGCCGTGCCGTGCGTGTAAAAATCAGTACAAAAACCGCCGCTGCTGCCTATTTTTTTTGTTTTGTTTTTGGTCTTGATTTGAATCTCGAAATGGTATAGAAACATTTTGCTTTCGGCTGTGCATTCAAACAGGAAGCTTTCGCAGCTGCATCGCTCTGCTCTGCATGCAATGCAATGTACCTTCAAGGGCCTTCTTTGCTTCTGCTCTTGTGCACTTTGCAGAGGACACCAGAAGACCGGCCGTGCATGTCCCCCCGTGCACGGCTCCGATCGCCCGGACGGCCAGGCTCCCCGTGACAGCCAGCGAGATTCACGGTCACGGCTTCTCACCTCCGAGGCCGCGCTGTTCGTCTGTTCCAGCAGCGCAGCGCAGCGCAGACAGAGATCTGTCGCCGCGGGTTTAAAGTGTTTTTGGCGCAGCGCTCGTGTTCTCTTCTTCCTCTCGCCGTCGCCACTCGCTTGTTGTTTCCTTCCGTCGACCTATGGCCGGCTTTGTTTGCTTCCTCCCGTTCCGTCTATCAACAATGGCTGGGAGCCGACTGGGATCATGATTTGACAGGATTTGGCTCGCTCGCCACGGCCCCTTTGTCGTGGCGCTGTCCTGCTGCAACCTCGCTCGCTCACTCACTCCCATGCTTTGCTTGCGCTCTGACGACCGTCGTCTCTTGCTCTTTCTCTTGTCCTGCGCTGTCCTTGTCGCTTTTCCTTTTTCTTTCTTCAGACTTCATCAGATGGAAAGAAAGAAATCGCAGCAGGGCGTTGCTGGGTCTCCCCCTCCTCCGTGTTCTTCGTGGCCTTCGCTTTTGCCAGCTGCAGCTGCTTGTGTTTTTTCAATGGCGTTTGGTGGAGGGAGGGAGGTGTTGTGTTTCGTTTGGTGGCAAATGCAACTGCAATCCATACAGGCAAAGGCGTCCGGGATGGTTAATGTGATGTAAATGCGAGGTAGAAGAACTCGGTGACGTTCTTCAGGCCATTAAGCATGCTCAGTATCAGTGGCCAATCGGGCAACCGCTGCCTGCTCGGTCGGCGCCGGGCGCTTGCTTGGGTCCAAAGGCTCTCGTCGAGCGACAACGCATGCCACGCCACACAGTCCATTTCCTGTTACGTTTCAATGTCAGACGACCGTCTCCTGTCTCCAAATCCTATCCATAATCCCCTGTATCCACATGTGCTGATTTAATGCTCTCCATTTCCCCTCGTCCTCTCCTTTGCAAATGAGCTTTTGAGATTTCTTAGGAATTTCTGAATTTGTTATTGGACTAAACCCATATGAATTCCAACTCATTCATTGTACACTTGCTTAGCATTGGAGTGAGTTGCTCTGCGTCTTGTGCTATGAAAACCAGATTTGCTAGCTGAATTATTGGAAGCATTAAATGTTGTGTTCCTTTCGTCTTAATGAAACACGGGTCCTAAGCCTCATTCGCAAAAAAATAAATAGCACGTTCCATGGCCCAATTACTATCGAGCGCATGTGTGAAGAAAGGGGCGGGCGAGGGAAGGGTGTGTGGGCGGGTTGTTAGATTTTTGCGACCAACCATGGTTGTCGGCCTTAGAAGGAGGGGCCCGTGGGTGGCGGTGAAGGTGGTGGCGTGTTGAAGGGCGGTCAGTGTGAAGCGGCGGCACCACCGAGAGGGTGAAGAGAGATAACCGCCGGACATTCTTTGGTTGCGGGGGAGAGGAGTTGCCGATTTAACTCTTGGATTATTTAGCGAGTTCGTCTGGTCGGGGGTGATAGAGGTGGATGGACTCTTGGATCAGGATTAGCGAAGTTCGTCCCCGCCGGTGGTAGAGGGCCGAGGCTGGGGTTCATGAGGAAGAAGGAAGGCGAAATTGTAGTGGAGGCTCTTATCAATAGTGGCACTCGTTAAGGTAAGAGGATCGGTTCCGTGGTGTAGCCGTGTAGGTACTATGGCCAGCCATGAACGTGTTTTTGTGCACGCACGCACGCATCACACATGGTAGTACGTAGCAGATGCTTATATCACAGGTCCCGAACAGTGGTGTACTCCCTCCTCGTCCTAAAAAGAATGTCGCCGTGGAATGCGTCGCCATAAGTTTGACTCAATTTGTAGAAAATACGTGTAAAATTTAAATTTTTAAATAAATTTATTAAAAAACTAGACTTAAAGATCTTTTCCGATGATGCTAATTACTTAGCATAAATATTTTTATATTTTAATATATAAATTGCCGGCATTTGTGTCTTGGAAGCGCGGTGACAACCTTTTAGGGACGGAGGGAGTACAAATTTCCTGTGCAATTATAATTATGCATCCCTCCTTCAGAAGCGACTGTGTAGATCTGGGTGACATGGCATATATCATACTACATCTGGATCGCTGACACTGGGCCCCACCAGTTTTCTTAGGGAGGGGCTGATGAGCAGGGCTATTGTCATGTTACCATGTCTCTTGCGGAGGCACCTGACCACCAGACATGGAGAGTGCGAGGCGGTGTGGCTGTGCAGTGTGCGCTGGACCACCGAAAATCTTCGTAGCAAGGCTGCTAAAGTTTCTAACCTTTTTTCCACTTTCTCCATCACATCACATTAAATACATCAAAAAGGCGTATGTTTGGAGTATTAAATATAGGTAAAAAAAATAACTAATTACACAGTTTAGATGTATATTGCGAGGCGATTCTTTTTGAGCCTAGTTACTCCATGGTGGGATGATATTTACCACTAACAAACGAAACGCGTCTTTACGATTGTATGATATGACATTCGGTTCCAAATATTTACCATCTAAACAAGGCCTAAGCACCAATCATCATTTGGTAAGCATCACATCGCATCCGCGCCGAAGCGACGTTTCTCCTGTGTGTGTTTGTGTGTGTTGTTGCCTCAGGTTCTATGACTGAGAGGCTGGCTGCTTTCACTCGCCGAATCTACCACCGCCCCGGGATGCTTGTGTTCACCGGAACCTCACGTTCTCGCCGCAACAAGATTTGTCCCGAATTTTCGCAGCGGCATTTCCCGAGAGCAGACGCCTTGAATTGAGAGTTCTTTCTCTTTGGATTTGGAAACGGCAAGAGCGCTCTGACGACAGGAGATCTACCGACAGTCACAAGATCCTATACTGAACCACTGAATGAACACAAGTACTAGTATGATGGATTCCATACATCCAAATGCAGCAGGCAAGTGAGCAACGGCACTCATTTACTCCCACTATCTGACTGTCCCGACTCCTGAGCCGGCTGCTGGGACTGGGAACACCACAACATGGCAATGCATAACGCCGTGCCTGCATCTCATCACCTCTGGCTGGTAGCTGTTTTTTTTGTCATGCTTCCAGTTCCAGGTGACGCCAACGCTCAGTACTGAATAATCAACTGTCAGTGTGCTAGCTAGTAAACACTATAGACTTGACCTCCCTCCAGGAGATTGGGACGTACTCCTACACCTGACTCCTGCCTAAGCGAGTGTTGAGTCGTTATGGCTTCACTGTTCACCCTCACATGGTCAAATATGAACGACGCTCAAGGCTGAACAAGCCAACTTCATCATGGAAAGAGTTGAAGACACACACTACTCTACATCCAGTAGTACACCAGAGCAGGGTCGGCTCTCGCTGGACCCCGGGGCCCACGCGAGTTATTCCTTGCGCAGGTTGCAGCACAGCGATTCCAGCCGATGAGCGAGCGAGTCGCGTACGTACACCTGCACGCTGCAGCACAGCAATCAGCAGCAGCACGGGCATAACTTGCCTGCGTTTCAGTGAGCAACAGTGCGCTGCGCATCTCTGAATGATAGTACTAAATTCGTGTTGGTCTTGTCAAGATCCCACACCCCCCTCACCTTGACGGCTTGACCGGTAGTACGACGACGATACGGGCTCTGCGCTTCTGCCTGACTGAATGATGGTGGAGTGGAGAGCCGAGAATGCATCGCATTTGCATGCCAGTGCCGTGTCTCTCTGGCGACGGCAGTAAAATCTAGCGCCAATCATGCAGGGCTGGGCTTTGCCACCGGCCATGTCCCTCCCCTTTTTATTGCAGGAGATGGGTGATGATGGGCTGATGGTGTGGATGCGATGTGATGCGACAATGCGAGGATCATGGAGCAGATTAGTACGGCTTCGCCTGGATCATGGATTCATACTCTCATGGAGATGGAGTAACACTAGTTCTGTATAGGAGGAGTAGTATGTGTTTGTCCACTCACTACTACTACAGCTACTTGCTAAGGTCAGGTCATCATGCATGGATGGTGGTGAGAATGAGATCTCAGCTCAGGCCTCAGGTTAGGGCTTGTCATCACTACCACATCCCCAAATGTCGCCCACCCAGCTCCAATCGAATTTCATGCACCGACCCACCGACCAGATCGAGATTCTACTCATACTTACACCGGTCTGGTTCAGCAACTTGGATCATGGTAGTATTCCAAGCAACAGTAAGTAGATCACCTTCACTTACTTGACTGCCTACCCTACCTCGCAATGACAGTCTGTGACTGGCCTCGAGTTTCATGGCGTTAAATAACTGCACGCGCCATCAACTCTCCTCTACTCGACACAGTTAACAGTTCAGTGGACGCAGCACTACTCCCCCCGAGCTCTCGCCGGCGATCCCTGATCGATGGATGGATGTCTCGTGACACCGGGGGCATTATTATCCTGCCTGTACTTCCACATGGCCTCTAGCTCATGAATGAATGGAGACGAAGACGACGTCGCAAGATCAGGCCACCTGGAGAAGAGATCAAGACACTAACTTTTTTCTGGTGAAAATTTTCGCATTGGTTCATTGTTAGTGCTGTGCAAAGGACAGCAAATCTGGGACCATTAGGACCCATCAGTATGGTCGTTGATCAATTTGTAGTACACTATAACAGACAGCCTTTCTTTGAACCAGTCCAATCGCCTGAATTGAAGTGAGGGCTGTTTCACAGATGCAGCAGTCAAGAAGCACAAAACAATTTGACACAGGGAAGTAGTATACATTTCCGAACCAACCCAAGGTAGTATAACTCAAAGATGAAAATGCTAGGCTACCATCAGGATACAACCATTTTGCCTTCACTAATTTGATCTAATTCTAGAATTTCGAGAAATGACTGCATCTTCATTGCTGAACCTTCAAATATATAAAGGCAAAAGGCTTGAATCTAACAGCCTGATCACTTCATCAAAGATATAATAAGAGGGAAAAAGAATATCCCCTACTACATGGTCACTAGCAAACCAGAGTTTGAAGCTACTCCCTCCGTCCCATGCCGACCGACGTTTTTGACTTTTTGAACTTCATGTTTGACCATCCGTCCTATTCAAAATATTTATGCAAATCAGAAAATAAATTAATCAATATTCAAGTATTTTTATTGATAAAATAAGTCGTAACAAAATAAATTATATTTATACAAAAAATTTGAATAAGACGAAGCATCGAATAAGACAAGACGGAATCAGGGGTGACAAAGTCGATTAGGGGGACGGAGGGAGTAGGCTTGATACACACGAATATTCACATGGTCAGAATAAGCTCTCCTTTTCTGAATTGCCTGCCATAAGGCACCCTACCACGGGAATGCGGGGCGCTCTTGGTCGGTGCTTAGCGGCTCCGCGTTGGGTCTCGGCGAGCCATAGCCGGGCCGCGCGGGAGGCGACGGGCGGGGGGGGAGGAGAGGGAGAGGAGGCGGGGCGGGCCTGGGCCGTTAGCTGGGCCAAAAGGGGGTGGTCGCGAGTTCACTGTTTTGGGATGGTGGCACTAGCGCCCCTGTCTCAGGTGCGCCCTCGCTTCGCCCGGCCCCTTGGATCCTTTTCTTTTTTGGATTTTGGATGGGACGCCGCCTTTCGTTGGGCGCTAGCTGTCGACCACGCAGCCTGGGCGGCCAAAGAAGCGGCTACCTGCGCGCCCGTCGCGCGCCGCCACCGCCGGCGCCCTAGGGCTCGCTGGAGAGCCTGGCGAGTCCTAGGTTGTTCGGCGGCGGCGCCCGCCCCCCTTTCTCCTCCCCTCCTTCCCTCCGCCATGGCCGAAGCTCGGAACACCGCCTCCGACCTCCAACGCCGCCGCCATGGACGAGCTCCACGCCCCCCGCCGCCTACCCGTACCCGGGGCCGGATGAGGCCGGCCCCGGCCGGAGCTCGGCGGGGGCGCCTGCCGTGCCGCAGTGTCGGCGGCCAGCGGCTAGGCTGGGCCGGGCTCTTCTATAGCCGGGGAAGAGTAGAGGGGGGAGGGAGCTCACGCGACTCTAACTTCTGGGGAATGTCGCCGGGCGTTGGGGCCTTCATCCCGCCTCCGGCTGCCGCCAAGTCGCCGCCTCTCCGCCGCCGCGCCGCCATCGCCGCTGGTCGAAGAAGGCCTTGGGGCGGCGGGCCTTGGGCCGCCCACCTAAGAGGTGGTCAGCGCCATGCTAGCCGCCGACCTCGGCTAGCTAGGCATTGCCGCCTTTCGTTGTCGCCGATCTACGCCAGCTTCAGTCACCACCCCTCAGTCCACCCTTACTCGTTGGTCGATTCAGATATGGATAAGGGGGAGCTAGCTGCTGCTTCAGTTTCAGTCAGGTAACATTACATGCGAGGCCGTTCTGCAGCATGCATGCAACAGCCACAGTGGTTCCATTCCCATCCCCGTCTCTTAATTCTGGTCGCCTTCTTGCGCGATACAGTATAAGTACGTACGTACGCGTCAGGTTGTCGCCGGCCAGCAGCCAAGGACGGACGACGTACAAACTGACGCCGTCCTTCTACCCTATTCCTACCTATCTGAGGTACAACAAATTAAATAGTAACATGGTTGTGTATGCTGACCCCATTTTGAGACATACTCCCTCCGTCCCGAATACATGACGTTTTGGGATCGGACACAACTACCAAGGGTGGTCGTAAAAGAACTGCATGCCCCTACTCTGTGCTCTGACTGTCTGGTCAGAGTTATTCTCTCTCCATTGGTGCTCCACTGCTCTGACTGCATGCAAATGGATGGCTGTGAACGAGAGGATGAGCCTTCCCATTTTTTTTTTGACTTTTTTTTATTCACGTACTCCTCCGTGCCTCGGAATAATTGCACGCCTAGTTTTTCAAGAAGTCAAACTCTTCTAACTTTGACCCGGTGCATGTAAAAAAATAATCATGTTTACAATGTGTAGCAAGCATCATAAGCATCATTAGGTTGACACCGTAACATACTTTCATAATAAATTTATTTGGAGATATAAACATTGGTATTATTTCTTATATACTTAGTCAAAATTAAAATAGTTTGACTTCATGAAAAGCGAGATGTGCAATTATTTTAAGACGGAGGGAGTAGGGGGGAGGCAGCGATGGGATGGGATGGATGGTTGGTAGGTTCGCAGGGCGGGGCATAGGGTACAGTAGCTAAAACGTCAACTATTTTAAAACTTCTTGCCATCCTAAAACGTCATGTATATTGGGGACAGAGAGGGTACGTTAGATGTTGTTTCCATGATTTAGCATATGTTCTTTGGCGTGTATTTTTTACACTCAAGATCTCAGACACTAGAAATTAAACCCTACTCCATCCACGCACGTTAAAAAATAAAAGCTGTGAGACATTTTTCAACCGTAAATTCGAGATAAAACAAAAGCATACTCGTACCTCAAATCAAAGAATTTATTTATACATGTGGATATCTGCCTACCTGGTGCGGACTGAATGGCCCATCAAACCAGCTGAATTATTTCGAGCCAGCCAAGGACGACGTATTAGGGATTTCTGGGGGAAATGTCCCTCAAGTTCAATAGTATGTCACGTACACGTACTATACTAAGCACTGTAACAATATTTTGTTTTGAGGAAAAGTACTAAAAATACGTGACTGACACGCGATTGATCCAGGTCCCCTGTAGAAACCTTTTGGATTTTCAGAGGGCTTGAACTATAGCCTGCTAGCGCAATTTGGGCTTCGTGAGCCTCCAGGCGGCCCATAATGCTGCCTGCTGGGCCGACCTGACCAATAGATGGTCCAGCAATCAATCTCATCGATTTTCTCCACCGATTCGGCCGGCGAGACTCCGCAGACCGCAGGCTCGCCGGGATCGCGGGTCCGCGATGGCCGCCAACTTCTGGACATCGTCGCACTGGTAAGCCTCTCGCCCGGCCTCCTTTTCCCCTTTCGCGCCTTTCAATTTGGTGGCTGATTAGGGCGGTGCTGCTGGGATGTGCAGCAAGCAGTTGCTGGACCCCGAGGATGTGGACCTGGTGCCGGCGGCGGACCGGGAGCGGGGAATCACGCCGGAGGAGTTCCGCCTCATCAAGATCCATATGTCGTTCCGTGAGCTCCTATCCTTCCCTCCGCTTTTCCTGACACCTTGCTCGACCGTTTTCTTCCATGTGTACCAGCTTTAGATTCTGTCCTGCTTCTGTATAGTGTACTGAAAAATTCATACCAAACTCAGCGTGCGCTGTTACAAGTTAAAACTGCTAGTCTTTTGTGGCCTTAGGCGTATCAAATACAGACTAATCTGATGTTCAAACGATTGCCACTTTGCCAGCATTATGTGCTTTGTGCCTTTGTTTTATGTGATGCTAAGGTCAAACGCCTGGTTTGCTCCTTGTTTTTACTCTACCGATTTCAAACAAACAAGTTCGTGTCCCTGTTTATGTTATACCTTTTTGGTGATGGGAAATTTCGCAATTCTTGCTTTTATTAATTTGGCAATCTTAGTTCATAATATTAGTCTATGCCTCCATGTTTTTGAGGAAACCAAGCACTTAGGGCTAGTTACTAGTTGGGGCTAAAAATTAGCCTAAATTAGCTATGGTTCTAGCTAGTTGTCTAACAACTAGTTTGAGACTTGGCTACAAAATTATCCCACCTAGTAGCTCTCCAGTTTGGATGCACTAGAGCTAGTTTTTAGCTAGCTAGTAATTAGCTCATGTATCCAAACATGCACTTAGTTCATTACCATACATTTACATCAGTCATAGTATCTCATGTTTTTCACATGATTGATGTCCATTTTGCATTAGGACACTATGTATCTTCTTGGTTGCCTTACCAATACAAGCATTGTGATGATTTCAGATATCTGGAGGCTGGCACAGCAGGTTAAAGTTAGGCAAAGGTTAGGCCTTGTTTGCATAACCTGATTTATTTATTCTACCGATAAAAGAAACAAGTGTGTCATCTTGATTTCTCACTGTATTTTGCAATTGGCATTTTCCCCTCTGCATCTCGTAACTTATATAGATGCTAAAGAATTAAAGAACACACCATATAGTTTGCTGGTTTATATTAACTGAAAATCAGCACATTCTGATGTTTAGTTAGTGTTTGGAGAGTGGGAAATGAGGGGTGTGGATGGGATATGAGGGATTGGTTATATTTAAACGCCTGTTTGAATAGCGGGAAAGGGATGTACTGTAGAATAGTGAATGAGAAATGAGCAGCTCCTATCCACTGATCTAAAACAGCGAGGGAAGTGGGTTTGGGTGGGCTCCTTTTCTTCTCGTACAAGAGGTTCACAATTCTCTTTGCTTGGTTACTGGTGGTGCAACTTCAGTTGGATCTATGTTTACTTGTTTCGTCACTTTTTTTTTTCTGCATGCTTCTTCTTGGGACAATTCTTTTGCAGTACCATGTTGAATAAAACTTCAGAGATGTCATGAAGAGAATCTTCAGATTTTCCAATGAGATTTCTTTTGCTGTGGTCATACTTAAACTTACTTTAATTTTTTTTTTGACTTAATGAGGAGTGTCTTTAATATTAAAGATTGTCCCCAATCCAAACGCCCAGTGCAGAACATTGGAAAAGAGCGGGATACTATCCTTTCAAAACCCACCTTTTCATATCTCAGTCCACATCACCTTAGTGTTTGCCCACCCCCCCCCCCCAATTATTTTGTCCCTGATGCTCCTACTCCAGGTGCAATAATAAAATGCTGGCATCTTTAAGAGAAAGATGAGATTCTCAAATAGAATTCTTAGTTACCGTATATCTTCATCGACCCATATGAGTGCAACATACTAGGATTACTGTAAAAAGTAATATTGAGTGCATCTCAACAAATGATCGTTGTGACCTTAAACTGTTGTTATTTCAGAGTTATAGCTACAGCAGTCACTTACTTCAGGCGTGTGTATACAAGGTACGCTTCTCTATGTAAGGAGGACAAACTGCATGCGCAACTGTGTTCGTATATTGTAGAATTATCACTTCTAAATTCCACTGGTGGTCTTACTATTTAGAGGAAGGAAACATTGTTATTACAAGATTTGTAGAATTGTTTCCATTTTTTTTCAACTGTCCTCTAGTATGGTAGTGCCCACCTCTTAAAACTCTTTAACTAGAAATACGAAAACCATGTCTGAAACCTAATCTTCTGCCATCATTATCTGTGCTAAATATCCATATTTCATCACTCGTTTCATTATATTCTCCTGAGAAACATTGAATTATTTGTTCTAGTGGGGCCTTGATTTTTTTTTGGATTTGAAGTGAGATCTTTGTTCTAACGTGGAACTTGTTTCCAGGAAGAGCATGTCAGAGTATGATCCTCGTTTGGTTGCACCTACTTGTTTGTATTTGGCATCTAAGGTGGAGGAGAGCACAGTGCAAGCCCGGCTTCTTGTCTTTTATATAAAAAAGATGTGTGGTATGTCTTGCAACTGTATTTATTGCTATATTTACATGGAAAAACTGCAGTAGATGACTTTATCTCTCTCCCTCTCTTCAAAGTGCAGGTTCCGATGACAAGTATCGGTTTGAAATTAAGGATATTCTTGAAATGGAAATGAAACTCCTGGAAGCTCTTGACTATTATTTGGTTGTTTTCCATCCATACCGCCCTCTCTTACAGTAAGAATCTGTTTCCTGTGTAATCTCTTATGTTTCTTTGTGGAGCGTACCTGTCTCGTATCTCTCTAGCTTTCAGTTATTTGTTCTGGTGGAACTCTGAGTTGATAGATTCCCTATCTGCAGGTTATTGCAGGATGCTGGCATAACAGATTTGACACAATTTGCCTGGTAAGCACTGCTTTTGTTAACGCATGATTCATTGTCAACAGTTAAGGGGAAAAGGAACTTTGATTCTGCTTAGGACGTTCAGCCCTCTGTGTTTTGAGTTTCATTGTCTTATTATTTATGTGAAGGCTACATGAAGCATTTTATGCTATTGAAGCTGAAGCCTAGGCTCTTTGGTGTTTTTGTTGGCCCAAACTTGGACTTTTGGAACATTGTCAAATGAGTAAACAAGTCAGAGCAAGATAACTACCCCTCATTCCTTGCAGGGTTTATTGATATCCATAGTTTAAGTAAAGAATAAGTATTTTGCATTTGGTATGGAATACCCTTGGAAGCAAATACTTATATCTCTTCAGAGTTTCTTTTCTCATCCTTCTGAGTATGGGTATGGCCCTATCTGGCAGAGCTCCGGCTCCTAAAAGGGCTTCAACATTGCCTCCTCTTGCGAGCAGCTTCTCTAGTGGAACTGAAGCTGTTTTGGAAAACGTTTAGCAAAAATAGCTCTAATGGTAGTTTTGTTATAACTTGTGCTAAGTTTGTGAGGAGCCGGGAGAAGCTATGTTTTTTCTGGCTCCGGGTCCTCTGGGCTTCTTTGCCAAAGCCATTTCTGCACGGTACCCACCGTTTGGCATGGCTTCACGGCAGGAGTCGGACCTGGAGCCAGCGCCCGTGCCAAATGTTAGTGCGATACAATTATGGCACAATAAATTAAATTAAATTGGTATATAATTATACGTGATATTGTATGCTCAGTCTTCAGCTTTTTTTTTTTTTTTTTTGAAAAAACGATCCTTTGTGACTTGTAGGGGCCTTGTTAATGATACATACAAGATGGACCTTATCCTCATATACCCTCCCTACATGATTGCACTGGCCTGCATATACATAGCAAGTGTTCTGAAAGATAAGGACACTACAGCATGGTTTGAAGAGCTCCGTGTTGACATGAACATAGTAAGCAGTTCTAATGTTGATTTCCCAGCTATTTATTCTCTATTGTTTTCTTCACCCAACTTTGTGACTTGCAATTCCCAGGTTAAGAATATCTCTATGGAAATATTAGACTTCTATGACACCTACAAGATTGATCCTCAAAGGGGCATCCCTGAGGATAAGATAAGCCCCGTGATGAACAAGTTGCCGGCGAAGGCTTAACTCAAGATTTGCAGTCTATTCTTAGAGTGTAAATTAGTAGTAAGCTACATCACACTTCCACCTGTGTGTGTACTCAGCCTGCAGTGTCGCTTGTGACATGTTGAACTACCTGTTGACAGAATCCCAATGGAATTGTTTGTGTATGCTGCTGGAGTGAATTTCAAGTTACTAGTATCTTCTAACTATTTTATTACAAATGGTGTTCCAGGGTTCTTGATCCATTCATGTGATAGGTCATACTTTGTGTTATCTGAAGATGTGTTTAGGCCTTTGGTTGTTAAAATTTGCATCGTAGCACCGATGGTGAGCACGTGGGGAGCCCATAAAGACTTAGAAGCCCGCTTTGACTTTTTTCTTTTATCCATTTATTTAGTTATGTATCACTAAATGGATGAACCAAAAAAAGTCAAAAAGACTTTTAATTTGGAATTGGTGTAGGCCGTGGATTATATAGGATGCCACACTAGCTCATCGCGTCAGCCAAAAACTTTCTAGGTGGTCAGAAAATAGTACGATATACAGTACCAAACAAGAGCATGCAAAATGCTAATATTTCAACTCGCTAATCATCATTTTAGAATGAAGCAAATCCCAGTTACACTAATCCACTAGGGCAATAACCTAATACATACAACACAATAACATTCTGGAGCCATGGATCCACTTCCTAGTCAGGAAGTTTTTCATGATGAGCTCCTGGTGATGCAGTTAAATGATACAGACTAGGGTGAAACATCTATCTGCTGTTCACCCTAAGAACTTCTGATTCTAACTGGACATTGCACAGCCTTATGTTACCAGAAGTTTCTTTGACAAAGCCAATCAACCTGTATCGGATAATAAAGAGGTTAAGCTAATTGCACCAAAAGTGAGCCATCAGATATGTAAAGCGGCTCACCTTAACTATCAGCCTGTGGAAGGTAAATACGATGAGCACCATTCAATTTCAGTTTCTTCCTGCAAGTAGGGCATTTCTTCTGAACCTTTATGGCCTGCTTGATGCACGTGTTGCAAAAAAGAGATGGCTACAAGTCGTTGTGGAAGGCTCCTCCATCTTATTCCAACATATTGGGCAGGTAAAAACTGGTTCCTTGGGGACTTCCTTGGTAGGCTCTTTGCCGGATGGTTCCTTGGAAGGCTCTTTGCCAGATGGTTCCTTGGGGACTTCCTTGGTAGGCTGTTTGCCGGTTTGTATGGCATTTGACTATTGAAAAGAAACACGTAGTTAGAGTTCAATGCCAAGAACAATGTAAAAGCAAATGGGGCAAGCACGAAACACAGGGCATCCTTTTTGCTGAAATTTTCGAAATGTATTCCAAAATCTAGTAAATAGCGAGCCAGTGAGTTAGTATCACCCACATTAAAGAACATAACATGATGCTAGAAGGGGGGTTTTTTTTTAAAAAAAAAGATGATGCTAGAAGTTTACAACAGCATTTGGGTAGTCATCATAGATATTAAATGTTGGCAGCTAGCAAGAACGTGAACAGAACCATATCACACCATAATAATATGTAAGTATGTGTTCCAAGACTTGGTTGGCGAAGGAAAAATCTGAATGTAAAACAAGCCACTGAGAGGACAAAGTTACATGAATGTTGAACGCGTAAGTTAGCATTGAGCATTAGCAGGAAACCTTATGCACATTAAATATCTGAAAGTAGACAAATAGGTCTTCTATCAACCTAGCTTTGAAGTTGAAAAACTTATTCCCTTCAATCAAGAGTACAAATAAATACCTGCAAGCTGGACCCTGCTCCCCAATCTATATCTATAGTGATGTGATGTGTCCTCTGGCGTTTGTTGCCTGTGGAGAAGATACAGATGCATCATCACAAAAAATATATGATTGAATGCATGGTAACAATAGGAGTCTCAGATCACAGAGGAAGCTAGGAAATAAGATGCGTGTTGACAAACATTTTTCATGTAGGCAGCATGCAATATCATAGAAGTTAATTAAGATATTAGAAAAAGAGAAATATGAGTCTAACTTCCACCATAGCCTAGAGACATGTCACCACTATCACAGTAGCTTGTGAGTAATCTGAGATATAGTCATAGGGACATTGAAAGCACTAACCCAAATTGTCAATCTACAACTTTTGAAGAATTGAACTGCAATTTGATATTGCATTGATGAACAAATACTATTACAAAGGCACAAGCACAATGATACAAAGCCAGTAAACTAACCTCCCCGACTAGATTCAAGTCAACCGGTTTCCTCCTGGTTCTCCTGTTCCTCCTCTGCAGAATACAATATGCTTTTGACGTAAGTGAAGTGCTAGCTGATGGTGCGTCACAACTATCATTCACAAAATTGAAAATTCATATTAAACAGGAATTACTGGAATAGTAAAGAGTCCTGTTAAAGGAGGCTGCTCCTAAAAAATCACCAATTGACCCACACTAGCAGAACAAACAACGCTTTCTATTGAAAAGTGCACTACTTGTTTAAATTCAAGATACGAGAATTATACTGGTGGGGGCCCAAGCCCAGCAGCGCGAAAAATAACCTAGCCACGTGCTCAGTTCAGGTAAAAAGGTAAAAAGGTGAATTGCCTCAAAAAAAAAAAAAAAAAGGTAAAAAGGTGAAAATCCTCTCAAAAAAAATAAAAGGTTAAAAATAATCATGACGGCGGCCGCGGCCTCCGCGCGTGGCCGACGGCGTGGAAACGAGGATGACGAGGAGCAGCACCTCGACCCCTTCGACGCTGCGCCGTCCATCTCCTCCGAGATATTTGCTATTATGGGATTTCAAACATGGTGCTTTGCTATAATAGAACTCCTAATAATTACGTTCTTTCAAATAACACCGAAACAACCGCTTTTCTTTGTAAAATATGACATTTTGATATTTAATTCATTTGATAATATGAAATACATGTGTTTTTCCACAATTCAGGTATTGCCCTTCTGTCTTTTTACGTTTAGATCGATTATCTCATCGCGACGGCCAATCTGAGCAAGCACTAGCATCACGGTAATGGTTCCCGAGGCCATGATGTTGACAGCGCTGCAAAGGTCGCAGGATAGCATCCTGTTTCTGTACAAACAGAACACATCAACACCCAGCTGCCTGATGCCGTCGGGCAGCTTCTCTAGGCGATTCACCTACCTGATGAGCTATGTCTGGTTGATGTGCAGCGATGCCCAGCAAGGCATCGCCTCCTTCCCACTGCCGCCAATCCGGTTGGAGGAGGCCCTTGCCGCAGTGCTCCGGCGGCCATATGTGCTGTACACCCAGGCCACGACGTGTCTTCTTTTTTAAGGATGAGGGCAAAATGGCCACTTCATGAAAAAATACATGTATTCATATTATCAAATAAATTAAAATGATCAAAATGTCATGTTTTGCAAAGAGCAATTTTTTCAGATGTCATTTGAAAGAAAGAATTGTTAGAAATCCATTATTAGAAAGAAAAAAGCGTGTTTGGAGTCCTATAATAACAAATGTCTCGTCTCCTCCAGGGTCCAGTTCAGGTGCGTTTTGCTTGCAGGTGCTCTGCCTCCTTTGTTTTCGGTCTGTGTCCTGGGATTGTGACCTCGCTGGGTTCTACGGATCTAGGCACAGGAATTTAGCGTCGCGCGCGCGGTGGGTTGAGGAGATCGGCGCTGCGGAGGTGGTGGAGAGTAAGGGCAATCTGTGGCTGACCACCGGTGTCACTCGGGCAGGCAAGCTGTACTACAACGTTGAGGAGATCGGGTACGCCAACTGTTCGATGAATTGCGCAGCATTTGATTTGATTGTATATATACTCGTCTATAGCCATGGTGTGCTGTGCATCCATCAGACCAGCACAAATGCGTGAATCTTTGAAGCATTTGCTAGTGAAGGCTTATTGTCGTATGAAAACATGCAGGTTCTTGGCTGAAAGAGGTGCCTTGATTCTTCTCAGTGACAAGGATGAAACCATAGGAATCAAAGACATCTATGAAAAGCTTGCTGGAGGAAATTATGGGTGCACCTGGGATACCTTCCAGGCTTATAAGCACTTGAAATCGCTTGGATATATCGTTGGAAGATTTGGTGTTCCCTGGACAATGAAGCATAGTGCTACTTTTGACACCGTTGCTCCTCAGATGAGTATATTTGAGACTGATCAGAGCTTAAATAGAGTTGACAGAGCCTCCAGTGACATAACCAAATTGATATCTCCATCTTTTGAAGTCTTTCTACCGACTAGCAAGTTCAAAAAGTCATCCCCGGGGTCCCCTAGTTTCCTCTTATGTCTATTAAGGTAATAGTACACCTTCGTCGACTCAGTTAAATCTATTGCTCATAGATTCAATACACTTTCATTTTTCTGCAGTTCATGGTAACAGGATCTATCTACATTTCAGCCTTTTCTTTGATTGTGGAATTATCTATATGTAAATATGAATGCATATACAATGTTAGTATAAAATCTTCTTGATTGGAAAATGTGAGTGTCCCCTGGTACACATGGGCGCAGTTTCATGGAGGCCAAGGGTGGCTCTGGCATCCGGCTATATATATAAATGGATTTCTTGTGCTTGTGTATCTATTTGCAATGATCATCCATCTGCTAGCTATATGAACTCAATTGATAACTCAGTTGAAGCTGATTGATTCTAAGTGGAAATAAAGGGTGTAAGATTTTCTGCTAAAGTGCTAAGAGATAAACTGCAAAGAACATTGTCATGTAAGTTAAGGGTCACAGGCTCACAGCTGATGAATAAAATCAGCATCCTAGGAATAAAGGATAATCTCATATGCATTGGTGATACATGTTTCTATAACAACTTTGACATATAATCCCATAAGAAAGACATTGACGTATTGTTTTCCCATTGTAATGCAGGGGTAAACCGCCCTCAAGGATTGAACTGGAAGCATTGGAAAATAATTTCAGGGGCATTCCTCTGAAATATTGTCATGTGGATAATGGACGTGTCAGCCTTCTCTGCTTTGATGAAGTTACACTTCCATGCTTGCCCTGATGGTTAGCAACAGGACATGTAAAGTAGTACATAGCATGATAGCAACAACCAGATCTTCATTCGTATTTTATGAGCTCAGCTGGTCACAGCAGTTATCTTGTTTGAAGCATGGTCAATTGGTCTGAAGTCTGATAGTACGTGAAATGTTCCATCTTGAGATGAGCGGGTCTTGATGAATCTTAACCACTAATAATTTATATACCCTATACCGTATATGTATGCATGCCCAGAAACTCTTTTGTTGAGTGTGTCATAAGAACTGCCAGAATTCTTTGCAAAGATCAGTCACCCAAGTGATTGCTTCTATACTTGATTAGTGATTAGCGCTTGCACAATTGCAGCGCCATATTTTTTTGTGACCAAAGGCCCAAAATGACATGAAAATTATTTATAATGAAACACATAAGCAAGCACAAAATCACACAGTGGATGAACGAATAATTAAATCTGAAAGGCAGAAATCTGCTGATGCAAATAGAACCCAGTTGTATAAAAGCGTGCTGCTGAACATTGGCGTGACAATGACCGAATACAAACTCTACAAAACTATTATTTAAATCTCTGATGGTCTAAACAACTTCCAAACGTTGACGTGAAGATGGACATCTCAAAAATACAACTACTTTGCCATGAACTTGCAGTTCATCCTTGTATTTTGGTACAGAAAAGATAAAGAAGGGCATCAGCTTCAGAACAGTGACCTTTGCCGTATCCTGAGATGCACTTGCAGAAGCTCACTTTCCAACCTATTGCTTCTCCCCTTGACAAAGTGTTCAAGTTAACTTTTTGAAGTGAACATATTAAAGTATGTTAATTCTCTGTAGTCTCACAATCCAGCAATTTGTTGTACAGTCCAGATTGTATGTTGGAAGCAGAAATCATGTCTAGTCTTTGCTTCTTGTTCACCTCTGATGATTTTGTTCCTGAGGCTGTACCGGTGACTTTCGGATTTCCAACTGCAACAAATGCTACCCTTTTCCTGGTCTCGGGCTTCAGGTGCTCGCGGGTACTAAGGGTGTCAGGAACTGAACAAGCACTGGTTCCATTTTGTAGTTGCCTCCGGTTCTGAGTATCTCCAGCATCATTGCAATGGATCATTTTATCTGGTTGCTCTGCTAGAGAAGTGTCTGGCTGGCTGGCTAGCGAGTTTGTTTCTTCTAGAGTTTTCAAGTCTGAAATTGGACACAAAATAGGGCAATGTAATTAAAAAGAATGCTTTTGAAGTTAAAGACCATAGAACCATAAAAATAGAACAAAAATAGAACTGCTCATGTTCTACATAATAATAATACAAAAGTTGTTGCTGAAAAACTTTTGTTTCGTTCCATAAAAAAACTGACTTTCAAATTCATGAACTTATAAGTTATAATTATAAAAATAACTAATTAAACATTGCTCCATATATAGTTGTAATATGCGAAACCTGGTGCATTCCAGTCAGAACCATGTTAGCTTATCATTCAAGCAAGACATGTGAGGTTAACATCAGAACACACGTCTGGCATATCACCATAAATCATGCCACCATGTGTGAACTGTAACTGTTTAGTATATGCTCTAATGTAACTAGCTTGGGAACCATGGGAATTTAATTATAGTAAAATGATTCAAAATATCTCTTAATATTAAATTGATTTTCTTAACGATGCAATACACTACTAAGGTGCTTGCTTTAAATCAAATCAGCAACAAAGCACCAAGCATTCTCATGATTCATGAGCATGTCAACTAATTATGACAAAAAGGCAACAAAAATTCAAGATCAATGGATCATCATGCATTTATCGTGAAGAATAGAAGATAAAGCATTTCAACCTTCACTAATCAGCGCAACCGTTTCATACTGGATTGAAGATTCAGGATCGCAGCACTTCTGATTCTCAATTTGGGTTTCCTGACAGATATCTTTAAGCTTTTCATGCAAAACGAATTTATCTTTTACCCATACACACTCCAGAATTGTACATGCATCATTCATAGAGGGGTAGTACTCTCTGAAAGCCTGTGGGAATAAGAGAAAGAAAAAGGAGCAAAGTTATTTAGTGAAATCATCACATTTACTAGTAAGATCAATTTGTGTGAAGTGAAAACATGGTCTCAGGCAATACGGCTTCTCCATGATATACAAAATGACATCATTGCTAGTGTGGAAGTAAAATACACCTGCACTCCACTGATGCTAATCTTAACAGCCTGCTTCCTATCAGTCAGATCAGTGATCTTATTGTATATTGACACAACATCAAGTAGCATCTGTGAAACAAATATCAGAGCATCAGCATCCACAGCAAACGCTATGTAGAGAAAACAGAAAGAAACAATATTAGCTTAGCATGTGATTCCAAGGCGACTTTCCTAACTTGTTAGGAGAGCACATGTCAGCAATTTTAAATCGAATTTTCTTGATACAATATTTTTTTTTTTTTAGAGTTTAAGGGCATTGCCCCAGTCCATTAGCAGGCCAATGGATTCTTGATACAATATTTGCCATGCTTATAGATTATAACCCTCACCTGTTGGATCAGGACCCTTACTCGTGCAAGCAAAGAGAACACAGCTGTGCAAAGATCAACGAAGAATGATCTAGCAAGTAAAAATGTTATCTGACTGTAATTTAGGTTAAGGAACTTTGCACACCTTTCAGTTGGAAGATAAATTTACATTTGTTTTCTTATGGTGGTAATAATGAATTGGTCAAGGCGAGACATTTATAATTTAAGGTAAGCCAAGTGCAAGTACACAAGCACAACTAGTCCTATTTTTTACCTAAGAAACTAAACAGAAACATGACATATATAACAAGCAAAAAAAGGATACATTGCTGCCTTCATAACAGGTTCAGACATCTGCAGAGGACCACGAAAATTTTGACTGAGATTTTTATATGATATTAAGTTGGGCAAAGTATGAAATTTTACTTCAAGTCTATACATAAGTCAATATTCTAATCGCATCAAAGCTCAACAAATACAAAACACACCTGGGATAAAAAGGCGGGCTACACCCAAAATCCTCTCATGATGGCTGTGGCTTGCACCAGGTTTCTTCTTAGTCTGCCTATATCAGCATTCAGAAAGAAAAAAAAGTTTTTAAGTAAAAATCCAAACAAGCCAAGTAATCAGATAATAGCAAGTGAAATTTGTAATAAGAAGCGTAAATACAATAACAGACCGACTTGGCGGGGGGACGAGGATCGTGTTGGCCGGCTTGCGGGATGCGAGAACCGGGAACACGGCATTGAGGACCTCCGCGAGGCCGGCGCCGAAAGAAGCTTCAGGTCCCTCCTCACCTGCGCGCATAGAAACTCGCCACTCGCTCGGCGGGATGGGAGTTTTATTCAGAGGTATAGGGGAACGCGGCCGGGCCTCACCTTGAGGAGGTACGGGAAGTAGGCGGCACCGCGGTGCCTGGTTCCGGTGCTTGTAAACCAGGCGCTCCGGCACCCCCCGCCTCCACCTGCGGGTGACGCAGCGCGGCCCGCAGCCGCTGCTCCTCATCCCCCTCCGCAGCGCGGTGCTCGCCTCCGACCCTCGCGACATGGCCGACGGCGAGCGGTGGCGGCGGATGTCCCTCCGGTGCTGCTCCCGTCCTCATGACCGAATTGGGCCGGGTGGGTGGGCGTGGGAATAGAGGCCTTGTTGTTCGTATCGCGGGCGCAGAAGTGTTTTTGGGCCAAGATGGGCTGTGATGGTCCGGACGACCCACTCAAAACCTGTTTTACGAAATTGAGAGCTGTTATAATACAGATGGAACAGAATTTACAGACCAATGTAATCTCAAAAAAAAAAAAAAAAAAAAAGTGGGTATCACTGATCGTGCTGAATAAGTGCTTTCTGAGAGATTAAAAGAGCCAATGATTACCAGAGGCCACATCAGTTATATCAGAAACAAGGAAAAACATTTCTTTTTCTCATATCAATTTTCCAGCATTGATCTTAATAGTATCTATGTTAACTTTAAATCATCATTTATCTAAACTTTAAATCATTATTTATCTATGGTTGTCTATGTCGATCTAAAGTATCAGTTACCCATGGTTGTATATGTCAGTTTGTATTTAATAAGAAAATTAGTAAATTAACCAATAATAAAAATAGGGTAAAGTTTATTGTCATCTCCTTGCATTAAGCATGTAGCATTATATGGTGTTACAAAAGAGTATCGGTCTCTCGAGGAAATATCATTGTTTAGTGTTTTTCTCAAAAGCTGATTCTATAGTACTACCTCGGTTCCCTTTTATAAGTCGTTTTGGCCAACTACTTACACAAACCAAAACGACTTTAAAAAAAAAGAAATGGAGGGAGTAGTAAACAAAATGCCAAGTCGATGGTTTTATTTTCTGTACGGCAAAATGTGATTTCGGTACCTTCCCTCCTTTCTTACTTTCTATCTGTGGCAGAGAGGAAAATGTAATTAATACAGGTGCATAGAGATAATATGACAATCAAGTAATTTATGAAACACATTTCAAGCAGTGTAAGAATGTCAGCTATTGCCTTAAGGATTATTTCATTTGTTTTTGAAACAAAAGAAACAGATTTCTTGGACTTTATTCATAATAATGTTCTATCATTATGATGTCCATGAGGAGTGACCTGATGGGATAGATGTGGGATGTCTTTGGTTGTTCGGCCGCCGGTTTCCTACCAATGGTGGGCGGTAAATTAGGAGCAGGGAGATGAGATAATAAAGAATGGAGGCGAGCATAGGAATTGGCTGTAAGTGCTTTAAGGATAGTAGTGTGCATCGTAGCTATTTGGAAAAGCAAAATAAGATAAAAAGAAATGAGGCCACCAATGTCGACATGTACATTGCTCCTCGAACTTATTGAATAAAAACAATGATTTGCTTGTAATTTTTTCTTTCAATGATTCAGTGTCACAAGTAGCGTATGATGCCTTTTTTGTTGTCTCTTGTGACCATGCGACTGGGCGATGGCAAGTCTTGATTATAGTACGACTAATGAATCAGGGTGATAGTGAGAAATCCTTAGAGGAACTGACACACAAATAAGCTTATCGGTTTCTCCATTTGTGTAAGAGATGGAAAAGATCAGTAACCATGTGAGTTCATGTATCAGACAGGAATCGATAGAAGGCAAAAACCAATAGAATGAAATGAATCAGCAGAGAGATCTAATGCTTAGTGAAGATCAGTAAGCTAGAATCTGATTAATTAATGAATGAATAAGAAAAAGCAGGGAAACAATACCACAGGTGCGTGCGTATCTACCTGGACCTGAAAGAGAACGTACTCACCGACTGAGAACCCTGGAGGATGCAGCAGCCAAACTCAGAATCAACCAACTGTACAACTCAATTTTTTTTTTTTTTTTTTTTGGGTCGTCAGAGGGAAAGGGGAACACTGCGCATGAGAGAATTTCCCCTATCTCCGTGTAAGCATATCATCGAACATCTCCCGTGCACTATTGATATGCATGTCTCGGTTTGTTGTGCAGGCAAAGGTAGGCCTTTGTTTGCTGTGTAGGCAAAGGTAACACTTGCTAGAAGTGTGCAACGAGGAGGACGGGGGGATTAGGAATAGGGAGGGTGGGCAGTACGGTGGATATTGGACAGCACGGCGGAAGGCGAACAGGGCAACGGCAGAATGAGATTGAGCGTGGACCCAAATCAAATTGATGGCCATGATGTGGGGAGAGGGCGAGGAAAAGGGAGTCAAGGAAACTGACCTGGATCACGCAGCACCTGGATCGGCGGCTATGGCGGGCGGGCCGCTGAGGTCTCTCCAGACGGCGACGTCGGGCGGACTACTGAGCTCTCTGACGCCCGTGGAAAGGCAGTGGACTACTAAGGCCTTGTTTATGGTTAAAATTTCTAACCTTTTTTCTCACTTTCTCTCTATCACATCACATTAAATACACCAAAAGATATATGTTTGAGGTATTAAATATATGTAAAAAATAACTAATTACACAGTTTAGATGTACATTCATGGAGGCGATTCTTTTGAGCCTAATTACTCCATGGTAGGATGATATTTACCACTAACAAACTAAACGTCTTCACGATTAATGCGATGTGACATTCGGTTACAATTTTTAGCAATCTAAACAAGGCCTAAGCTCTCTGACGCCCGCGGACTACAGGTGAAGCAGGGAGCCCCAGAAGCATGTGGAAACGCCGGTGTCTGACGCAAGGAAGCCGTCCGATGAATTTTTGGTGACGTGGCCTCATCTCAGCCCTCTAAATCAGCCAAGAATCGTAGCAAGGGATTGTCTTATATTGCTACAATTACAAACAGAGATCGACTTCATCGTGCAATATGGCTTCAAAGATTGGACAATAATAATACGACATGGTCATGGTGGTTGTATCCTACTCGATCGCCATGCTGCCTAAAGATTGGAGTGACGTACATGCATGGTCGCATGCTTGAAACTTTAAAAGCTGATGTCCAGAGATTTTAGTGCACTTCGGTAGAAACTATCGTGGTTTTATAGTGCTTTGGACATTGTGTCGAGAACTATCTCCCACAACGCATTTTTCTATCGTGATGTCACGTGATCCATTTATCATTTCTCACAAATATGCTTTGGTTTCACGTGAAGACTGGGTTTCTTAATTAGACTTGGTTTTCTTGTGTTTTTCCTCTCTCTCTTCAATAAATATAGCGCCACATCAGTAAAAAGAATAAATAGAGGGGTAATAAATGAAGATAGAAACCACAGTAGTAGAGTGCAGAATTGTGGCGCTCCTACACTTGAGTAGCAGCTTTCTACTCATGGTCGTTGGCACTTGTGCTTTCTTCAGCAGCGAGGTGCGCGCAAGCAGAAAGCCGAAAGCCTTCTTTCGTGTTTCCTGCAGAACAGATCTTTTCGAATTTACAATTACGCTGATCAATCTTGTTGCCAATTAACTGCCAAGTGGAGCTCCAAGATGTGCACAGTGTCATCCAAATGGAAGGGTCACAACGCCTACGGAAAAGCCAATAGGAACATTTCCAATTCTCCCTGCATATAGACTGTCTAGGCGCCACCTATATGAAATGCGTTTTGGACCGTAGTCCAAATATATACAGGGGTAGAGAAACATTTCCAGTTCTCCCTGAAATAGTAGTATCTTTGATGAAATATTCCAAGCCTGTACTTGTCATGAGCATTGTCCTAAACGGAAGAGCTTTCCTTAGTATCGCACACAACCGGCAGCCGTGAGAAATTCTATGGAGATGTACAGACATTCACAAGCACTGAACATTCAGAAGCACATGAACATTTAATTTGGCACACAACAGGCCATAGTAGTGGACAGCAGAGAGGAACATTCAGAAGTTCAGAACATTCTCAGAACATTCAGAAACAGGCATTCAGAAACGGACGGCTGACGCCACCATGTTAAATCTGTAGGATCGTCCTAGACATAGATTACAGTAGGGTACTCGATCTTTTCTAGATGGATATGATCTTGATGTTGGGGAAAGAGAAATGTATACCTTCACGTGGCAAGGACGAAGAGGAGCCTTCTCCCGTCATGGCGATGTCGGACGGCGAGGGAAGAGGCCACGGACGACGAGGGAAGTGACGGCTCGGAGACGACGTGGTGACGGGAACACCGGTGGTGCTTCCCACTGCTCCTGTGTTCTCCCTCGAGATCGGATTAGGGTTGTAGGGTGGAGAGTGGCGGCTCAAGTGAACCTCGTACTGAGAGCCGTGGCCCCCACCCTCTTTTATATACACAATGCAACGAGGGCCCACCAGCCATGTAACGGCCGGACGCCCCCGATCGGGGCGTTGATCAAGGCCCATGGCCGTTGGGCCTTTGGGACTGGGGAGATCAACCTAACACACCACACCGACCCGCGCCAAGAACGGACGCCGCCCGCCTTGCCTCTCGCCGGCCGTCACCCCGCGCCGTGACTTCGCGGTCGTCGCCCCGCCCCGACTTCGCCCACGGTCTCGCCCCGCGAACGGGCGCCCAAGGGAAGAGGCGAGATCTGCGCGCCCGATCGGGATGGCGACGCCCTAGCCGGCGGCGGCGGCGGTTCGCGGCGTGACTTCGATGGGGCCGGCCACGTGGAGGGAGGGGTGTTTTGCAAGTTTGCCAAGGCATGGCGGGCGTGTTTTGAAAAAATGCCCACTCGCTGGCGGCCACCGGACGGAAGATGGGCGTTCCGGATCGATAGTGTGCACGGTGGCTGCAATTGAGGCCATGGTGGCTGCATATTCCATTCCATTCTTTGTGATCCCACGCACAGTTCACCCGATCATGGGCGGGAAAATATATGGTGGAAACCACATCTTAGGTGAAAACATGGAAACCAATTGAAAAAAAGTCATATCTAGGCTATTTCAAAAATTTTGAAATTTGGCACACGCATAGTGCATACAAATATGTACTCATATAAAAAGTTGGGATGCAAACTCAGTTTTAAGAAATTCATACAAAAATGACAAATTTCAGATTCTGGTGCACTTTAAATTTTGTCTTTTTAGTGCACTTGAACCTGAAATTTGCTATTTTCGTATGAATTTTTTTAGTTTGAGTTTACATCCCAACTTTTCTATATGAGTACATATCTGTATGCACTATGCGTATGCCAAATTTCAAAATTTTTGAAACAGCCTAAATATGACTTTTTGAATTGGTTTCCATGTTTCCACCTCAAATATGGTTTCCACCGATATTTTCCCATCATAGGCTGGTCTGCCTACCTATTTGGTGCACTTGCCTTGTCAATGCTCATTATCAATGTTTTTCTGCTCCCAGCACTCGACGTGCTTACAACATGGCTCGCGATTGTGGCCATGCTCATCGTCATGGCATTCCCACGGTACCATGACGGTGTTGTGAGGGCTCTGGCAGTCTTTGGATATGCATTTTGCTCGGCGCCATTCTTGTGGGCTTCCATGGTGAGGATGATGGACTCACTGCAGACGATGCTGGAGAGGGATCCATTCTTTCCCCGGATTGGTGAACCAGCACAGGAGACTGAATTCACCATGATTGTTGCAGATACAGGAAAGATAGGCCAGTTGTACTGAACTGAGAAAAAGGAAGCATATTTGCTGCAAGGAACGGGACAAGGGATTGTTGCAAAATACCTTATTTCTTGCCAACTTGGACCGTCCAAACTATTTCTGAACAAATTCTTTTTTGCAATCTCCGTGATTGAAACTATGTAAATACACGACCTAATAAAGTTCTATATAAGGTAAACAGGCTAGCAGAATGCCACAGATTTTCTCAACAGAGCTATAAGTTATATACTATACAAGAGTTTAGAAATAATCTAGGATAACCATGAAAAAAATATCACGAAATGCAACGATGAAAATGTTACTATTTGGGACTACTCAATTTGCAATCATGACCACGTTCAAAAACAGCTTGTGATTTTGATACAGTACAATTAGAATATCTCAAACAAACATCTACTGTACATCGCAGCGGATGAGATGGTATAGAAAATGAGGTGCTCTCAACTGGAGTGGACATGTTCTCTACTGATGGAGAAACTAGAAGACATGCCTTTCTAAATTTCAGCATCTTGCCTAGACTGAACTATTAACTTGTCCTGTAACTCTGGTTGACTGGGGAGAACAATCGTAGCCCCTTGACCTGATGACGTGAAATATCTCTTCAAAATCATCTACTCCCTCCGTTCCAAATTGTAGTTCACTTTGGCTTTTCTAGATACATTGATTTTGTTATGCACCTAGTTATACACTATGTCTAGATACATAGTAAAACAAATGGATCTAGAAAAGCCAAAGTGAACTACAATTTGAAACGGAGGGAGTACAACAAATGCAATCAGCTGTAACTTTAGCCAGAAGCAATCAGAAACATGAGTGAATAAATACTACTCCAGTAGAAACATATAGTAGTCGCGTCAAATACCACAGCAGCATATGCATCAGATTTGGTATCACGGGCATACTTCTTGACGGATTGAGATTCGGTGACATTGCCCGGTGACATTGCGGTGACATTGAGTCACCGGCGTGTGGGACCCACGTGGGCCCGAAAGACGTGGGTCCCACACGCCGGTGACTCAATGTCACGGGAATGTCACGGGCAATGTCACCGACCTGCGCCCCTTCTTGACACCCCCGAAAGTTGAGGTATATAATCGGGCAAGCTTTCAGTGATTCTTCTCAAACTATCGGTTTGAGACGATTTAAAAGTCAGTGATGTGCAGGAATAAATTTTTATTCTTGAGCTTCGCATTGATAGGATAGACTAGAGCGGTGTAAATATTTAAATATTTAAATGCCCTTAGAGCAGGTTTAATAATACCGCCGCCGGTCGGCTGGGAGACAAGCCATGCGCCGCTCTACGCCAACAGCGGGCCTGCAAGCGGGCGTGTAACGGTGGAGCTGGCCCACGGCAGCAGAATACCACGCCGTTTAAGTCGGCGTTTCGTGGAGCGCCGGCTTCCTCTCTCTCCTCCTTTCTCTCTCTTCCACCTAGGATTTAGTCCGCTTCTGACCCACCATAATACTTGCTCTTATAGCTCAGCTCCAGCTCTTCGACCGGCGTGGGGGCGGGAAGGAGGAGGTGGCGGCCGTGCGGGCTCGCCCGCACGAGCGGCGCCGGCTCCAATCGCCACCGCGTTTGTCATGGCGACGCGATTCGGGCGGTTGTTGCGACCGATCGGTCGTTGCATTGGATAGGGGAACAAGTTACATTCACTTCACGGTCGGTCTCAATAGAGAGTTTCACCTCCCGGTTTTCAAGATGTGAAACTTTAGCATGAAATAGGCGTCTCCCTCAATGCCTTTGTTTCATAGGCTCACGGGTCCCATAGCCTCTCTCTCTCATTGCATGGTTTAAATGCATAGTTCCATGATGAAACGCTATTTCTTGTCTCAACAAGGGTTTCACACCGTTTCCAACGCATGTGAAACAGTGTGAAACTTTTTTCTTCTCTCTCCTAGGAGTTTCATACAAAAAGTAAAGTTTTGCTGATGTGGCGCTATATTTAATGTGCATGAAACACTCATGAAACCCCCATTGAGACCTGAAAAAGACGCAGGTTTTTTGACACACCTCCCTAGAGTCTTATCCTTGATGTATCTGTAACTCAAAAGTTCCCGCCACATACAATTTTCCTTGAGATTTAGGTTGGCATAAGATTTTCTATTTGGCTAATCTATATTTACGCTTATGTTTGTCATTTAGCCAATAAAATCGATACGCCTCTTGGGAGTTCAGAAAAGAACATCACAAACATCAATAAGCTGGACAACACCGAGTATGTTAGGGCAGTCCCAACGGTAATAATGATCGTTTCCATCTGCATTCAATTTAGGAAAAAAACCGTGACGTGGCAGCTGGTTTAATGAAGAGAGAGAGCAGATTCAGAAGAAACGATTTCTTGTCCACGAAACGGCGTCCACGCTCGCAACGAGGCTCCAAGAAACGAGCAAAAGGCCGATGGGGAGAAACGACCGGCGTCCATGGCATTGATTGCCCGCTTGTGACACGCGCTTGCCGGCCGCCGCGCCGCCGCTGGCTGCTGTGCTCGCGTCGGACGCGCTCGCGGACGCAGGCCACGCCGCCGCCGGCCCGCTGCTGCGCTCGCGCCGGACATGCTCGCCGACGCAGGCCGCGCTGGACGCCCTTGCGGACGGAGGCCACGCCGCGCTCGAATCCGCCCCGCTCGCCACTCGTGCTCCACGACGACGACGAATGCGAGCACGCGGCCTTCGATGGCGTGCTTCCTCGTTGGCCGTCACGCGCGCTCGTCTCCCCACCGATTGCTCGCTCGCGCCGTGAGGGCTCGCGCTGTCCGCCACGAACTCGTGTCCGCCGCGCGCTCGCTCGCGCTGCGTGCTCGTCGTCCGCCGGCCGCGCTCGCACGCAGTGTCCGCGCCACCGTGCTCGACAGCGCCGGCCACATCCGTGCCGCCGCGTTCGAGCTACTGGGGCCAGCCATGCTCGTGTGCGCTGCTCGCTCGCTCTCGCCGCGTTCGAGCTACTGGGGCCGACCATGCACCACTGCTCGCTCGCGTGCGCTCGACTACGTTGGCTGCTCTTCCGTGCGCTCGCCCGTCAGCCATGCTCGGCCGTGCTGCCGCACTCGCCTGCACAAGGTAGCTGCACTCCAGCCAGCCACTGGCCTCACGAACGCGCAAGGAAAAACGAGAGGACGAGAGAGTTTTTGGAAGCGATAAGGTAGAGGGAAACTGTGCACATTTATTACACGAGGACATCAGCCGTTGGGAAGGATAGCGTCTATGTTACGGTTTTTTGCTGATACAGTAACCATGGAATCCGTGCCTGGTTTCACCGTTGGGACTGCCCTTAAAACCAGTCGACCCTCTACTCAGAGCAATTACCTTTCCAACCACTATGTCCTTTTTCAATTATGTTCTCAATTATGTGTCAATCTCTGTTGTTTAGCTTCCCATTGTTCATGGGTAAGCCAAGGTAGCGAAAGGGGTACTTACCAATTACACATCCAAACAACTACGAATAAAACACTTCATGGTCTTTGACTTTGCCAAAACAAAAGAGTTCACTTTTGTGGTAATTAATCTTAAGCCTCGATAGTTGTTTAAAGGTGCTAAGTAATAATTTCATATTTATAGCCTTTTCAACATTAGGGCTCATAAAAATCATTGTGTCATCTGCATACTCAAGGATAGACAACTCATCTTGGATTAGATTATACTCAAGGATAGACAACTCATCTTGGATTAGATTAGGAACTTCCCGTTCCACCTGTCGTGCTTCCTTTGCTTTGGCAATCAGTATGGTTAGCATATCAACTACTATATTAAATAGTATATGTGACATGGGATCACCTTATCAACTACTATATTAAATAATATAGGTGAAGTCCTTTTCTAGTCTGGAAGAACCTACTTGATCATTAACCTTAATATTAATATTCCCCTTGCGTGAATTTTTCAACCCATGAGCACCATTTTTGTGAAGATCATTTCATCTTTATTTGGTATGGACAAAATGGTAGGACATACTCCGGTCAGGCAGGTGTATCGATCTTTAGCAGCAGCCAGAGCTAGTATATATAGAGCTAGGCTGATGTATCTGAGTCATACATGAGCGGTCACTGGATCTGAAATTTTATCCGTGGATCCTATATCCCGGGAAACAAAGATCTAGTCAAGAACTAAAAGATGCTTTAACTTGACGGGGTTAGTTCTTCATGCAGCATGGAAACACATCTGAGGGTTTCACTCTGGAGAATCGGTGAGTCCAGATTGAGCAGATACGAGAGAAGTAGGGATAAGTTCAATGTTGAAGCCTTGTTTCTTGAAATTTACAAAATTATAAAATTATGATAAAAAAACATTCTTAGATTCAGAATGTTTTGCATTTGCCTTGACATCATGACAGGGGAAACTCAAAGGAACCAACTTCTAATTCTAAGAATAATGTAGGATTATAGAACATACATTTTATTCTAGTAAATATTATTTCAGGACCAAGAGAGTATTTTATAAGTTACTTATTTTTTTGGAAGGAGAGAGTATTTTTGAAGCCTAGGTAGTCTAGCAAAGCATGTTTCTGTCTGCATCCCTAGCAAAGGCGACACAGACCTGTTCCAGTCAGGTATTTGGCCTGGTAGAAGACATAAATGCTCCATCAGGCATCTCATAAATCAGGTGGAAAGAATTTTCACCCTACCACTCTTAGCTACTAATCAACTTGAAGAAATTAATGACCTCGAGAGATGGAATTGGGATGAAAATGTGCAGGACAGGTGGACACTCTACCACTCTTAGCTACTAATCAACTAGAAGAAAATTCTCACAGCGCAACATAGGTTCTGCTGCTCAGTATCAAGCTATGACACCATTGCCAGCTCTGTCTCAGCTCTGAACATTTTTTTTTAAAAAAACACCAGAACCAGGCTCAGCAGCGAACCTATGCCGTTGCAAAACTCAAAAACAGTGTTAATAACCAAAAAAAAAGAAGAAGAAAAAAAGAAAGAAAAACAGAATGTGGGATATGTGATACTTGACAAGTAGCTGAAAGGCTGAAACTCAAAAACAGAGTGAAACCCAGTAAGCTCTTATGTATCTGATGAAACCCCGTGAAACCACACCAGAAATTCACATTCACACATATATAAATGAATTCCTCAAGGATATTGGCTAATCTCATTACAATGACTCATGCACCAACCGTTTCCATTGGTCAGATTAACATTTATGAGCATCATATGGGTTTCATCTCTAGCCTACCACCAACTAGTTTGGGACTAAAGGCTATGTTGTTGTTGTTGTTGTTATGAGCATCATATTCTGCCTCAAACAAGCAAAATGTCTGTGTCAAAATGTTGATGTCTACTTTTTTTCTGCACAGAGGTGAGTTCAGAAAACCACAACATTTGTAGATAGGACGAGGAATAATTCTCTTGATGGAATGGAAAATTTCAATGCTGCATCATACATCTAAATGGCAACACAAGGATTCCAAAAACTGCAAGCAGCAAAGGTTCTCATCAGACATTTCATATCATTGGTTCTTTTCTCAAACAATGCTACGATTGGTTATGACAGGAGGATTGATTGTCAGTCAGATATAAAATCATCATCAGCATCGCATCTGTTAGTTTCATTACCCTCCAACGTACAGGAGTCCATCTTGAGGCTTCAGCCAGTCCAATTTCACACTGCTAACCTAGCACTACAATGGGACAAGAATGCAGGATAACCAAAGGTCACTGTGGCATAATCCTCCCTTCGGGCATTTTTCTGTCAACTTGCCCAATCCTGTGGAGTGGCCAGATTGTGTGTGTGACCCTGCCCTGCAACAGACCCATAGGAACCTGCAGGTATAAAGTGTTTTGGATGTTTAGTAACAAGTATTTCATAATGAGTGCTGCTGGAGCCTGGGAGCCATTTGTTATGAACATAGTTGGAACAGAAAAAAGTTCAACGAGGCACTGGCCTGCTCTTTTTATACTTGCCCTCCTTTACTATTAGAATTAGAATAAAAGGCTTGTAAGCTATCATATCATAATAAATCATGAGGAAAATATCATCAGAGAAAATAAACATGAGTGGAGACATTGAAGGCTTGAAGCTAGTTTTATCCACCAAACAAACAAAGATGAAATTGGTATTTTGAACTTCTTAATTAATTTAAAGCTGAATCAGTTGTAGTTCATGAGTAACGACACACGTGTGATGGTGGACATGCCATTAAAGCACCAAAATTGGCTCAAATACCACCATGAGCCATGAGTTTCCCAAACCTTACATAAATCTTACATAACACAATAAAAATAAGGGGATACAAATATGCATTGTGATAGTGGATCAGATTTGCAAAGGCATACAATAAATTCCCTCCGATGAACAAGATGCCAGTTCAAGATGAAGATGCATTCATCAAGATTAAAAAGATCACTAGGAATAAAGGACTAAAAATGCCACTTTGGTAACCAAGTAAGCAGCTGGCTATTATCCTGTGACACAACTACACAGTCAAGGCTTGGTTTTTGCAATTCATTCAGAAGCAATTTATCCTAGGCCAATAATAACGCAGTTGTTTGCAGTAACGAGATGAAAATAACTTACAGGGCCATAGGATCTCGAGTCAAAGCTGAGGGCGGCATTGTCCCCTTCAACCCAGCAATGGCCCTGCGGGATCTGCCGAATCTCCTGCTTCTCCGGGATCTGGAACCAATCTCCAGGCAGCGCAATCAGCCTCTTCACCACCAGTTCACGATGGTCCCTCGGCGACCTGCAGCGAGCAACAGCAGCGACATCAATCACCAACCAACCAATCCAAGAAACGCTCAACGGACCCGGAGGCGGACGGCGGCGGCGGCGGCGTCGAGTTTATTTACCTGAAGACGACGACGTCGCCGCGGGAGAAATCGTAGCGGTAGAGGCAGCGCTTCTCCACCAGAGCGCGCTCGGTCTGCTGCGGGTCGAAGGTGGGGTGCATGGAGGCGCCGTCCATGGTGACGATGGAGGCGCACCAGTCGGCGACGGTGATGCCGACCACGCCGCCAGCGAAGCAGCCCTTCACGAGCGGCCAAACGGCGCCCAAGGCTCTCGCCATGCGCGAAAAGAAAAACTACCTAAATAACAAAAAGATGCTTCTGTTATACTTGCAATCAGGCAACCAATTTCATTGAAGATTTTGATAATAATGTGAATGCTACAATAAGCTGCATCCTAATTCCTACAGAGTGTTAGTGAGGAGAGAGATTATCAGGGTGGGATATGATAAGTTCCTGACTGGACAGCACAAGATGTCATGACTAGCTTGTGCATTGTGCTACTCCAACTACTACGTATTAAGCAACACCAACATTTGAGTAGCCAGCCGGTTTCAGGCCACCTATTCAGTACTACTTGCTAGTCGACTGAGAGCTGAGCTCCAGTGTAGGCAGGACAGCCATTGCTTCCCCTTCAATTGCAACAGAGCCCTCCTTTTCGTCCATGAAGCATTTGGTTGCGAACTTGACGCTGCGCAGCACAATCAATAATTAGGTTAGGTTGAGGTCTTAATAATAAGGCAAAGATGTGAACAATGCTTGCTGCAGGTGTATACATGTATCGGCTTGCCATGCTGCTGTTCGTCGCCCCTGTCATCCTGATGTTGAGCGCCTGGACTCGAGCAACCACCTCATCTCCGACGTACACCGGCGCCGCAAACTTGAGCGTCTGGGTCGCGTACACCGCGCCAGGCTGAACAACCAACCAAACCAAACCATCAAGCGAAGGCACATTGTAAGACTCCACGCTCACGCGCTGTTTGACGGAATGCAGGAGGGAAAAGAGTGAGGGACCGTGCTACGTACGAAGCTAGCGGCGATGATGGAAGGGAAGAGGGACGCCACGAGCATGCCGTGCACCACGCGGCCTCGCTGGAACCCGCCCAGCTCCCGGGCGACGGCGTCGTCGAGGTGCACCGGGTTGCGGTCGCCGCTGACCGCCGCGTACGCCGCCACGTCGTCCTCCGTGAAGCTCCGGCGCTCGCGCAGCGCGTGCCCGACGCTCAGCACTGCCGCCCGACGTGGTGGTGGCGGTGGTGCGGATGAGGAGGGGGAAGATTGCCCGGCCGCGGAGGCGCATCGTGGCGGCGTCGATTGGGAATCGGAGCTGAACGAACCAGGAAGCTGACAATTAACTATTCCGGTGCTTTGAGATTCGTGTAACTTTTTTTTAAAAAAAGAGGACCATGTAAGCAAACCTAAAAACTTTGTAATTAGAAACACCGATGAGATTATTATCAAACAAATAGACACCAAGAGAAACGACGATGAGGTTATCAAACAGATAGACACCAAGATAGTACTTATGTAGATGTTAACTTTTGTATTTCTGTTGTCGAAAAAAACTTTTGTATTTCGAGATAATAATCATGTGTATATCCCTTTCGCTTGTATAGTTTGCTTTATCTGCTCATTTATATCTCCTCTTTTTTTCATATGTCTTTTGTGTAAGAGTTGCTGAAGTTAATAGTTTGGTTAGTGTTGTATGATATCATACCCGCGAGTGGTTTCGTAGTTTGGGCCTCAAAACCTAATGTCATCACAAAGCTTGCGTCGAGGCGAAGCAAAATTATGAAGAGCCTATTTTCGTCAGATCTAGAGTTGGAACATAACATCCCAGGGTTAAGTATGTGACGCAACTCTAATTACCTAGAACACCAACATTCAGACCTATCGCATGCGATTTATATAGCCAATCAGAAATACTTTTCAGTCTCAGCAATGAGTTGTCGTTGGTGATGACATTCACATCACATTTGATTTTGCAATCGGCGGTGATAATAACATATCACGGTCGGTTCGTATTTTGATGATTAGAATTTCCAAAGATCTCTAAAGTGGAATTTCCAAAGATCTCTAAAGTGAGGCACAGAATAGCTAAAAGTTTTTGTTTTAATCCAAGGAAGCCCTCCTCCACTAGCTAGCTCCAATTCCGGCTTTCGGGTCGCAAGTCACGTGATTTTTGCGTGAAAACACTAAGCGATTCTAGGATTCGAACCTGAGACCATTCCACCTGTAAGTCACATGTGCGTATAGCATATCCATTCCTCTAGTATTTACATTTCAAGATTTTAAAATGAATATATAGGACCCTAAACGGCTTCAGATAAAAAAGTCAAAAACTACAAACTGGTTTGTTCTAATCAGATCTAAAGCTTTGATTTTGGTTCTTTTGCCATCTGGGGTCGTTTTGAAAAAATTGAATTTCAAAACCTCAAAACTTTAGCCAGACTTTGGGACGTCAAATGATTTTAAATAAAAATCTCATCAACTACAAAGTTGTTATTGTCATCGAGATTAGAATTATGGTTTTGATCGATATATTCCATCCAAGATCATTTGAAAATTTTGATATTTCAAAATTTTATAACGTCATATTGAAATTTGAGACTACAAATAATTTCTAATGAAAAAGTCAATCAACTACATAGTTGTAGATCTCGTCGATACCAACAAAATTGATATAATTTTGTTTTCAATAGTTATAAATTTTACTACGCTGCAGCATGGTTATCACCGTTGTATCATACAACAAGTTGGCGCTTCACAGTCGGTTCATGTGGCGTGTCTGCCAGTGATAAGAAGCACATCGTCACCACCGGTTGGTAAGGTGAAGTGGTTGTTGGTATGGTGGACTATCACTGCCGGGAGCAGTAATGGGCAGATCATGATACGAGGGAATCCCTCGTTCAGTGTGTTATAACTTGTCGGGAGCTGTAGGAGTATCTGAAGCACATGCTAGTCTACATGCATATGGTGCAGAAAATGATCGGATCGGAATAATAAAAAGTCCAAGCTCGTGTTGAATCTGGTTTGAGTTCAACAAAAAATGGTCGGAGCAAGAAGAGGAAACAAAAACAGAGGAGATCTTATCTACACCGAATGCTTTTCTCTAATAACGATCGTCGATCCGTCACCGATGATCAACGCCAAAACGATGGAAAAAGATTGGTTCGTGCACAGAGTAGAACCAGGATCGATGCACCGTCGCCGGTGTCGGAATGCAATGCAGTAGGCGAGGAGGGAGGGCGTCAGAAGAGGTTGAGGACCTCGCGGATGGTGGCGTTACAGAGCGGGCAGCGGCCGCGGCCGACGCGGAGCTTGCGCGCGCAGGCGCGGCAGAAGGTGTGGCCGCAGGGGATGAAGGCCGCGCCCTTGCCCCGCGCGACGCACACGCCGCCGCCCTTCCCCTTCTCCTCCTCCTCCTTCGACGTCGCCGCTTCCTCCGCGCCCGCGCGCTTCCACGTCCACTGCTGCTGCTGCTCCGTCCACTCCAGGAACGCCATCAGGAAGACCCTCTGGCTCTCCACCCGCGCGGCGGACGCCGGCGCCGTGGTGGTCGTGGTCGTGCCGCCCGCGCCTCCTCCTGGGCTTGGCGCGGGGCCCGTGCGAACGCGGCGGCGGACGGAGGCGACGCGGGAGGCCGACGACCCTCGTCCGCGTCGCGGATGACGTCGAGCAGCGTGCGGCGCCTCTCCGCCTCGGCGGTGGGGCGGCCTTCTCCTCCTCCGACGTCGTCGTCCCGGACCTTGAGGAGGTCGCGGAGGTTGGACGACGCGGCGAGCTGCTCGGCCAGCGAGACGCCGCGCCACGCCGCCGGCGGCCGTGGCCGCGACCCCGGCGGCACCCGGACGTCCATCCCTCGCGCTCGCGCCACCAACTCGGGACTGGACTGGAGGAGCTCGCTGATGACGCCACCTGTTGTGTTGGAGCTGCCACCTGCACCCGCTACCCAGTTTATATCGCGTGCCACTGCCCCTTTCTTGTTTTGGGAACCAACCGGCTTCGTCCTGTTTTGGAGGCCAGGCCAGGCCAGGCGCATCGAGTCGCGCCGTGCGCGCCTGTGCCTGCGCGGACGCGGGAGGGTGGGGGGGGGGTAGCCGTGGCTACTGCGGCTGCCAACCGCACGGGATGCAGCCATGACCGTCGTTGCCCGCCCATCCCTAGGGTCGCGCGATGTGGGAGGGCCATGGAGGCACGCACCACAGGAGCGGGTTAATCGCCGTGGCCGGCCGCGACGTCGCCCTCGCCTGAGTGGATCGGAGTCGCGGGCGTCGGTGCACGCAGGGGTGGGACCGTGGAACCAGCGACTGTCTGCTGCAGTTACGGCATCTGAGCCGTCAGCTCCGCATCCGACGACGGGTCTGCAAAAATTATACGGGCTGCACAACGCCGAGGCCCATCAAGCCCACACACTATTGCCGTTGCCAAGACCTCCCGTGGAGGCAGACCAAATGGAAGCCGCCGTCTTCACGGCGGCTGCAGTGCGTCGTGCCGTCGTCGTCCTCGCCGAGCGCCACCGCGCTATCCCTGCGACATGCTGATTCGACATGTACAGCGGCAGGCAGAGATGGTCATCGACGGTTGGACGCAGCACCAGTCCGATGTTTATTGCAGGAGATGGGTGATGATGATGGGGTAGCTGATGGTGGATGCAATGCGATGCGAGGATCATGGAGCAGATTAGTACGGCTTCGCCTGGATCATGGTGGTTTGATACTCGCATGGAGACACTAGTTCTGTAGCTGCCCACTCACTACTACAGCTACTAGCTCAGGTCAGGTTAGGGGTCATCAATTCAACCACAGCCCGAAATGTCGCCCACCCAAAACATCGAATCGAATTTCATGCACCGACCAGATCGAGAATCCACTCATACTTACACTGGTCTGGTTCAGCAACTTGGATCATGCTAGTATACCAAGCAACAGTAAGTAGATTGACTGCCTACACTACCTCGCAACGACTGTGACTGGAGAGCGTTAAATAACTAACTCTACTCGACGCAGTTAACAGTTCAGTGGCTGGCGATCCCTGATGGATGTCTCGTGACACCGGGGCATTATTATCCTGCCACATGGCCTCTTGCTCATGAATGAATGGAAGATCAGGCGACCTGGAGAAGAGATCAACGCACTAACTTTTTCTGGTGTTCTTTGTTAATGCTGCGCAAAGGACAGCAAACCTGGGACCCATCAGTATGGTCGTCAATTGACAGACAGCCTGAATTGAAGTGAGGGCTGTTTCACAGATGCAGCAGTCAAGAAGCACAAAACAATTTGACAACCCAAGGTAGTATAACTCGAGATGAAAATGCTAGGCTACCATACCATTTTGCCTTCACTACTCTGATCTAAGTCTAGAATTTCGAGACTGGTCATTATGACCGATACAATCTTCATTGCTCAACTTTCAAATATATAAAGGCAAAAGGCTTGAATCTAACAGCCTGATCACTTCATCAAAGATATAATAAGAGGGAAAAAGAATACCCCCTACTAAATGGTCACTAGCAAACCAGAGTTTGAAGCTAGGCTTGATTGATACACACGAATATTCACATGGTCAGAATAAACTCTCCTCTTCTGAATGGCCTGCCATAAGGCACCCTACCACTGAATGCAGATCGATGCTCTTGGTCAGTGCTTGACAGCTCCACGTTTGCGCGGCCTTGGTCGAGTTGAGGATGCACCTGGACCCTTACGGGTTTTCCTGGACCGAGTTTTCTTTGGTGGTTCATAGCCTATAACTTCCAAGTCCTCAAGATATCTCTTGCTTCCCTAGAAGAAGCCCAGGAATTATCTCCCTCTGAAAATTTCTCATACCCCTCCCTCTCTTTAGCTTGATCCGACATGCTGGTCCTTCCATATTGGGGGCTGCCAAATTCATGGATTGCCCATCATCTTTGATCTCCTCTAAATTCAACACAATTTTCTCGAACGAGTTCAATGAAGGCTGTGGCTCATCGTCCCCATTCTGAGCTGCTGTCTGATTGCTGTTTCCAAAGCAATGAGCAATGCATTCAGAACTATGCTGAAAAATGGAAAGAAGAGTTCTAGCTGCAATATCAGCAGTTGTGCCATCATCATCAACCTGATCTTGAAGCATGCTTAACTCCGGAATATTTGATGCTCCACTGTGGGATATCTGAAGTCTTGGATGGAAATTATTATCAACAAGAGCAGATCCAGGGACAAAAACTCCTTGTTAATGGTTGCAGACTCTGGCCACTGAACCCTAATGATACCATTAGTTGCTGGGGCTGTGAGAAGCATGTCACTGTCATCCTTGTGTGCCAACATATGACCATTTCCAGGAACCACATGTTTCGTAGAAGTTTCTGCACGCAGGCTATTTTTTCGTGGAGAAAGAATGATCAGGTGCTGTTCCTTTACTTACATCATTATTTACATCCTTATCTCTATAATAGCTGATTTCTGATGGCATGTCAGTGCTTTCCGGTGACACATTAAGGTCAAAAAGGATCTTCTGTTGAACTGAGGATTCAGTTACCACATCCCTTGAACTGTCTGCAACTGAGTTGGGTGCGATCACCGTGATGGAAGATCGTTTCACTGATCCAGTACCAGAGACACGTTCTTTTCAGAAGCTTCTCTAGGGTTGTCTGATCCACAGTACGTCGAGGAAGAAGGAAACAAAGTAGAAGACGTAAGAAGGCTTTCTTCTTGAGGAACATTCAGGTCAAATAGTAAATGTCTTGCTTCAGTGTTACTTGTTTTGACAGGGGATTGGCAATCCGAGTGTCACTAGATCCAACTGAACCTGAAAATGCATAAGATTAGAATAGCCATGAAGCTCTATGTGCAAGCTATCTTGTTGGATTCTGATTTAGCTTGCAATAAACAAAGCATTGCACTTGAAGTAATGAGAATAAAACCTGAAAATGTTCCAATAATCTCATTGTGATCTTGGACTTGTGGTCATGTCGAATTCATGACATGTCTAATGTACCAATTATTAAAGCTCTAAAGCATGAATCATGCTAAAATGGGTGTATTTGCAGAACTTGGAACTCTCAAATGAATTATTAACATAAAAGTTTATAAATTTTAGTTAGTAGACATAGATCTAGAGGTATATTAGAGCAACAGATATGTCATCCAGGTTCTTGACTTGTCCAAACTAAACTTTGCATTGAAATAGCCCCAGTAGAGCTCGCTAGCAACAAAACATCCTTCAAAATGCAGAAAATATTTGAATGCAAACATAGACAGAAATGAGAAAACCACATTGTTGTAACAAAGCTGTTACTCCTTTCTGTGAAAGATTGTATATTTCTCTCTTCTTAATACAGTGATACACAAATCTCCTGAGGAAAAAAAACATCTAACTAGTCAAATGACATTGATCTCGGTCTTCAAAACTCAATTACTGCAAATAGTTAGCAGATACATAACAAGTCTTAGTTATTTATTTATGTAACTGTCTTATGACAGTGAACAATCAGTGCGGCCATAACATCTCTTTGTCAAGCATGCATTAATTGAGCACAGCAGCCATTTCTCATAAAAGGCCTCAGCTTATAGGCACATATGCATGAGCAATAACATAGGTCATACAAATTGACAGCAACATGCTTGCATCCAAGTAGTTCTGAAACAAGTTAGCACAATGATGCTAACAAAGGTTAAATCGACTCACCAACGCTTTATATGTGATGTGTTGCAGTCTCTACACAACTGAAGAGACTCTGCATGTGAGGTGTTCTCTGGTGAAATGCAGCATGAACCATCCTGAAACTTGCCATTTTGGTTGGCAAGGTTGCCAAAGCCAGAGCAACCAACAGCTTCCACCGCATCACCAGAAACCCATGGCTTCTCCAAGTCAATCACTCTGTGAAAAGCATCAGATTTTCTCCTAATTGAAGTCCTAACATCTGAGTTCAGGTCCACAATTTCGGACTTGCGTTTACTGGAATTGGTGGAAACATCTTGGGTTTGATTGCGCCTCGAAACCAAATTCATCTGGGGCACCAATAAAACCTTCTTTAGCAAGATAAATTTAGACTAACTTACAATATACATGGGAGAAAAAGATCTAGCTATTCCCCTCACCAGCTTATGCTCATGGACAGAGTGAAGGCTACTAAGTGCACTGCTAGATTGCTTCCAGAAAGAAGCATAGAATTTATTCAGATCCTCCATCTGCAAAAAGATATCAAATCACATTCATGTTCGTCGCGACCACCTCACAATCCAATTTCACCGAACGAAGCTGTTAACCCTAACGCAACAGCTTATAGCCATAAACAAGAAGCCAGCCTTAATTGGACAACAACTAACCAAATTTCCTTCTATTTTATCTGTTATCCCTGTGGAGAACAACCACTTCTTAGCTACCGAAGCAACAGAAAAAAGCTCTAATATCCAGAAAAGCAAGAAAGCCATAAAAGGGAGAGGATTATTGCGCATAATAAACAGGGAAAAAAAAAAAGGAAACCTTTCCGTGGCGATATTTCTTTGTCCCGCCTCCCCTCGTCGAACTCGGACTCGGATCTTCCCAATTCTTTCGCGGCTGGATACTGGTGCAGGCAGGCAGGCGGCTGTCCGTAGCGTCAGCCCAGCAGCCGCTGCGGCTTCTTTTCTTTTTTTCTCACCTTCTTCTTTCCTGTTTCTCTCTCGGCTCACATGCCTTTTTTTTTTTTTCACCTGCTATGATTTACTACTGATCTTGGAGATGGGGATGGAGATAGATAGGGATTTGATACCTCTCTCTCGTTACTCTAATCTTTCTAGGGCTGTGCTGCTTAGCTGTGTGCATCTGCATGGAAGGAGCGAGGTGGTGGGGTTGGGGACGGACGGAGACGGAGATGTGTCAAGTCTGCCACTTTGTGGTCAAGAATCACAATACCGGAGGGAGGAGAAAGTAGGTGCCTGTTGGTTGTTACCAATACTTTGTAGTATTAAAATATGTAATCTGGCTCAAATCTGTGTTCCAAAAGCCACTATATATATATATATACCAAGTCCATAGTCTTTGTCATCAACCAATAAAGCAATAAATATAATCTTTGTCATGGACTAGTTTTTTTTTTTTTTTTTGGTCTCAGTATAAATTTGTCGTCAAAATCTAACAAGTGTTTGAAAATAAAAATAAGAGCCACGGAGATATCTGCAGTCTAGTTATTTATTTGTTTGCTTGCTTCTTTGGATCTGCACCTTCAACACTGATAGTGATGGCTTGATGGTAGTATGGTCCACTGCAACAATACATGGTACGCAGTACAAAAAGAAAAGCAGCAGAAATAATCAAGTGGGTGAAGGACAGCAAAGGCTGGTGTAGGAGTAGGGTGGATACCGGAATGGACCGGATGGTACAATCTGAACAAATTCTATAGGAGTGCGGGGTGTTTGTGCTTTTCCCAAAAAGCCCCTCGTGTTTTGTCCCCTCAGCCCTGACTGAGCCAGCCCCTTTGCTTCACCAAGTAGACGATCCATATACAATTTTCTGAGTCCAACAAGAAGATCCACAGAACCAGGTCCATCGTCCTTTTTAAAAAAATTTGTAACAGAAAAATCTATGAAGTGTCACGTACGATTTTACTGAGCGTAGCGCTCCAAACAAAGTCTGACTTCCAAGTTTAGTTTCTATCGATCTTTTTAGTCACCACTCGGAGACCCAGTCCATTCAGAATTTCAGATGGGCCGTACCAGATTGCATAATCTAAAATCGTTTCATCTCTGTGCGTGGTTAATACCTAGACTAGATTTGATCCGTTTTGTATTTACTCCTATATAAAATCATTTGCCTAGCTTAGAGGTAACCGTTGTTTAGTTGGCTCGCCCATTGTATCACAGTACAAGTTTACAGACACAGTTTTCAGGCTGGCCGGTCGTTCGTTCCAAATGTGCTGTCGACCCCCACAAGACCACAATTATTCTACTCGCGAAAAAAAAAGGGACCGCCACAAGTAATATGCCCATCAGGGGCCAGAATAATCCATGCCACGTGCGTTGTTATTATCTTATCTGGTTAGTGGGTTCATTTCAGCTCTCTCATAAGAGGTAGGTCAAGTGTTGTATCACTGACACTGACAGCTAGCTAAGCGTATCAAAGAGAAGAGAATTAAAGGAACAAGAAAATAATATTTAATGTGTGCGATTGCTGCTTGCATTAGCATTCGTTTTAGTCTGTACTCACTCCATCCTAAACTTTAAGTCAGCTTTAAAAATCTTAGAGAGCAAAAGTATCACGGGTTTGACTAAATTTATATGTTAATATAAATGTTGGTAGTAGTGTCTAATATATGGTTGCCATGTAAGCAAAGCGTCCTAATGACTTTTTTTAGTTATATTGTGTTGCGTGTAGCTACCTCTATTTTGAAAGATCTCATGTTTTCACTGGAGACAATAATGGTGAGGATGTTTTTTTTATGGCTACGAGCATAAATATCGGGAATATATCTTGTGCAAACCATACAAACTTTTAATTTGGACTATGTGGTGTTGATCCAAGGGACACGGAGATTGGGTAATTTTACATTGAGTAACTCTTTTATATTTAACTGTCCATCCTAAATCACATTTTTACAGATCCCTCCTTCCAGCTCCCCGTGCGGATCCCCCACCGTTGTTTGCATGGTTTTCACGGAGACGTTGGTTCAGACTGACTAAATCTAGTGAACTAGCCTGTTTATATAAGAGACTATGATATGCGAACATGATATAGTTCAATTGGTCATGTTTCTTGTACTAGAGTTTGTGACTTCCTTAAAATCGGCATTAATTTACCGGTTCAACCTAGTTTGTCTGAGGACCATATCACTGAGTGTACTCTTATAAATGTGTATCTAAGTCTGTATTGAGTCTCGCGAAAGTTAAAGACTACGCATAGACAAATCTGCCTACGTGTTGCATTTACACCAAACGAAAATGACACATTAGAAATTTTTGCCGGACGTGCGTCATGCATATAGTTTTAATCTTGACTAATTTAGCCTACAGACTACGCAGAGGTGTTGGATTTGAATTCTTTTTCTTTTAATATTAATTGACAAACCGACTGATTTTTGGTTGTCTGAAATTTTATGTGAGAAAAAAATAATCAGGAACAAGCCAAAACAAGTCGACTTTCAATGAACCTCCTATAATTGGACTGGAACAGGTGTCGATCGAGTAAAGGTGCTCCAGTGACCCCACCTACAGTGATGGGAGTACTACTGATGGAAGGGAGCCACGGTGGACAGATGCACGTGACATCAACCAACAATATAGGGGCAGACTAATAATCAATTAATGAATGCACGGAAGATTTGAAGCACGGATTTTGCATCAAGCTGCAAGTTTTTTTTTTATGAAATTATGAATTATATGTTCTACTACAATTTGGAAATGTGTCTTATGAATACCGATCTACTTGTATATGTAGTGATGCTAGAATTATATTTTCTTCAGTTATAATCCTTTTTTAGTGCAACAGGTCAAATTGTTTTGTAGTTGTTACTTGTCCACAAAACGTTTGGAATTTTTTAAGCATATTTTTTATACAATTTGTTTTTAAAAAATATTTCTTTGTAACTAAAATTTAATCTATAAATCAAATGGCTTCATAAAAAATGATTTCGACTCATCATCTAAATCAAAATATTTGAATAAAAATCTGAATATTTAGTAAACACACCCTTAATTAAGCTTGCCAATTTAGATAAAAAAAAAACTTTTGTTTGTTACCTTCTTGCGGGCGTTTAGCTCCACACAGCAAATATTTCCTTCTCTGTATTGGCCCAGAGTGTTTCCTGTCCTCGGCATAGCCCATACTAAGCCCCCACATACTAAAAAAAACAAAAAAGCCCATACAAAGCCCAATCTGCGTCCTGGAACGCGACCAGGCAGAGGACGAGACGGCGGCGCTAGGCACTAGCGGCGCTTCGTTCCTTCACGCAATCACGCCTCGCTAAATAATCTCTCGCCGCCTGGCGGCCGCCGGCCGGCGATACAGCCGTGACGTCAGGAGAAGGCAAGAAGGGAAACACAACACATCCCCGATGAATAACTGACAGGAGAAGGCCACTCGCTCGTTCCAACATCTCAAACTCCACACGGCTCTCCGCTGGCTGCCCACTCCACCATGCCGTCGGCTTCGCTCCATCTCGCCGTCGCCGTCGTTGGCGCGGGCGCGGCGGGCCTGGTGGCCGCCCGGGAGCTACGCCGCGAGGGGCACGCGCCCGTCGTCTTCGAGCGCGCCGCCGCCGTGGGGGCACCTGGCTCTACACGCCGCCCCCGGCCCCGCCGGCGACCCGCTCGGCGCCGCGGCGACGCACTCCAGCCTCTACGCGTCGCTCCGCACCAACCTGCCGCGGGAGACCATGGGCTTCCTCGACTTCCCCTTCGCCGCTGCCGCTGACGCCGCGGCAGGCTCCCGGGACCCCCGCAGGTTCCCCGGGCACGAGGAGGTGCTCCGCTACCTGGAGGCGTTCGCGCGGCGGTTCGATCTGCTCCGCCTCGTCCGCTTCGAGACGGAGGTGCTCAGTGTGAGGAGGGAGGAGGACGGCGGCGGCAGGTGGGCGGTGACGTCGAGGAAGCTCGGGGAGAAGGGGAGCGGCCAGGAGGAGTTCTACGACGCCGTCGTGGTTTGCAATGGCCACTACACGGAGCCACGCATCGCCGTCATTCCCGGTAATTTCGCCACAAATACAACCTGTGATCGCGCTAATTTGATCTCCTATAACTGCCAGACCAACTCCACGGCTCTCTCTTCCTGTGCATGCTTGCAACGTTAATTTGGACCATCCATGAAATTTTTACATAAAGGATCATCTATATGGATGAAAATAATAGAAATCTGTAACTATTTACAGCCATTGCAAATTTTAGATGCTTTTTACCTTCAGTGATCATACTGATCAATTCTCACACTTTCAAACTTGGGCAGGGGTAGATGCTTGGCCAGGGAAGCAGATGCATAGCCACAATTATCGTGTGCCGGAGCCATTCCTTGATCAAGTGTGTTTCCTCCCAGTGATGTATGCTCCCATTATGCATTCCCGTGGCTAACGAAGACGATTTTTTTTAACGATAGGTAGTGATCGTGATTGGGGCCTCCGCAAGTGCATTTGACATTTCGAGAGACATCGCAAGCATGGCGGAAGAGGTCCATATTGCTGATAGATCAGCGCCAGCTTCCACCTGTAACAAGCAGCCTGGCTACGATAATCTGTGGCTTCATTCCATGGTAAACTATCTTTTATCCTGGTGAATCAAGATATGGTAGCTTTTATCTACTGGAGGAGCTGACTAGTATTGTGGCAAATCTAATGCTCGGGCTGCAGATTGACCATGCGCAGGAGGATGGCACTGTGGTGTTCCAAGATGGCAGCTCGATCAAAGCTGATGTCATCATGCACTGCACTGGGTATAGTGATTTGCAGTATCACTGCCATCCCATTTGCTACAAAACCATGCCATTTTTGTCCAAATTTTGGCTTAATGTCTTAATCTGATAATGTGCTTCTTGCATTTGTATGGTGCCTAGCTACCTGTATGACTTTCCGTTCCTGGGAGATGACAGCACTATCACTGTGGATGACAACCGTGTCGACCCACTATACAAGCATATTTTCCCACCCGATGTGGCACCTCATCTGTCCTTCATCGGATTGCCCTGGAAAGTCAGTTTTGCTGCAAATTGATGCCTCAGTTAAGATGCACCTAACTTACCCAGTGAAGCTCTAAGATCTTAAACATTCCAACCTCTGTTATTTTCAGGTTATTCCCTTTCCACTGTTTGAACTCCAAAGTAAGTGGGTTGCTCGAGTTCTATCAGGACGGATCAAGCTTCCATCTAAAGACAAGATGATGGAAGATGTGAAAGCTTCCTATTCGAAACAAGAAGCACTTGGATGGCCTAAGAGATACACACATAACTTTGCATACTATCAGGTAGCCTAGAGATGTCTGTCAATAAAATCGTTTTATATATATCCATCAGGTAGCCTAGATATGTCTGTCAATACTTAGTTATTAAGCTTTGTTACCTGACCACAATTGTTCTATATTAGGATTTGTTCTATATTAGATTTCACCGTTTATACATTTGAATTTTTTTCTTCATATATGTGCATATCTTTATGGGCAGTTTGACTATGATGATTGGCTCGCCGAGCAATGTGGTCATCCACCGATCGAAGAATGGAGGAAGCAGATGTATGTTGCTAATGCAATGAACAAGGCAGCTCGTCCTGAGAGTTACCGTGATGAATGGGATGACGAGCATCTAGTGGCCGAAGCAAATGAATACTTCAAGAAGTTCTTGTAAATTCTGAGTATTCTCATTCCATATTCTTTTACCTGAGGCTTATCTCAACTGCAATATGCAAATATGCACAATCATTTAATTAGTTATTAGTTATGTGATGTTGATTGGCCACACCTCTGTGTTAGCATTTCATTGATCATTCGATCGATGTATATATGAGACTGTTCTTCATTGCCATTGGAATTACAGAGCAAACAACATGTAGTTAACTGTCGATTGCTCACAACTAACAACATGAGCAAAATAATAATGGTTTTAAAAGAAAATGAAATAAAACTTGCACTAATGACAACATGAGCAAAAGTAATGGTTAAAAATAGGGAGTTGTTATATCTTTTTTCACAAGAAAAACAACCAACATTTCTTTGCAACGTGGTAGACCTTTTAGATTATCATCCAAGAGTGAGATCCGTCATTTAAGTGTTAGCTACCATAATTTTATCACAAAGAAACAAGAGACAATTAAAAAAAAATTATATGAAAAAAAACAAGGACAAAAGAGGGTGGTGTCCTAACACAAAGGACAAGATGCAAATTTAAACAATTTTACCACGGCAAACGAGAGACAATAAACAATTTTTTCTATGAAAAAATAATAAAAAAAAAAGGATTAAAAAATTTTCTAGCACAAAGAATAAGATATAAATTTGAACAATTTTACCACAGCAAACAATAGACAATAAACAATTTTTTTCTATGAAAAAAAAAAAAAAAAGATTAGAAAATTTTCTATGGCCAGCAAAGCAAAGTTCCGTCACCGCGCGTGTGCGTTGGGTGGTCACGCGTACGTTTCTCCTCCTGGCACTCGCGCGTGCGTTTCTCCTCCTGGCAGACGCTCGCAGTGGTTGCAAGATAGGACTCGTACATTTCTTTCAAAAGAGATATAGGAAAAGTGTAAAAAAAAATGAACATTATTTTCCAGCCGGGCATCAATTAAAATTCGCACCGATGACAACATGAGCAAAATTATAATGGTTAAAAATCAAAAAACACACAACATGCACCAGCCGGGAATCGAACCCGGGTCTGTACCGTGGCAGGGTACTATTCTACCGCTAGACCACTGGTGCTTTCATGCTGATTTCATGAAATATAGTGTCATGATAAATAATTATTAGTTGTTGACAGTGTTTTCTCTACTCATTTGCGATTTGTCACTACCCAATAACACATGCGGTCCCTATTTCTTCCACTAAAATCGTCTGGTATCTTTACAAACACTGAGCACACGCACAATGACAATGCAATGTCTTATTTGCAACGACACCACCTGGTCTGTGGTCTCTTTCGTTCTGTAAAAGGTCGATACGTGTTTCCTGATGCTGGACGATCCATTTCGTTCTTGGTTCCAAAGTGATTTTGCTCCATTTATGGTTCAAAAATGGTCACATTTCATGTCTCCTAATTGGGATGAAGACTGTTCAAAATGTCATTCATCAGAGGAAGAGTAAGTTCGCACCATCCTAACACAAAAAATACTGCAGTTACAGGGAATACAAATCTCATTTCTCCACTACAACAGCAACATGTACACACTCTATTTCAGGGAGCACATCATATGATGTCTGATGTCCTGATGCAGCCGAAGAGGATGTTCCTGATCCTATAAACTGTCGATGCTGTCCTCTTGCGCGTAAATCCTCTCCGGCAGTCCGTCCTCCAGTGCACGCGTCCGCCTCCGGATCCTCTGCAGCACGCCATCCACGGCGAGGTCGACGGCGTCCTTGATGGTCTCCCTCAGCTCGGGCGTGCTCCCGTGCCGCCGGTACACTACCCTCGGCGCCATCTCCAGCACGCGCCGCCGCATCCTCCGCACCTCTTCCTCCGGCACGGCCTCCAGCGTCTCGACGATCCGGACTCCGCCGAACACCACGGCCTCCTTGGGCAAGTGCACCGAGAACTCGTCGTACCGCACCGGGGGCAGGTGCCAGCCGTACTGGCTCCGCGCCGCGAGGTCCTCGAAGAACACGGGCACGCAGCCGGCGAGGATGGCGTCGAACGTGGAGCGCCGCGTCGGCGTGTCCCCGGCGGCTGCAGGCAGAACTTGGACCGCAGCATGGGGCGCATGTACCGGACTGGGTCGTGCGCGCACTTGCCGCCGGAGCAGTCGACGACGACGCACGCGTCGGTGCGGTTCGCGCACTCGGAGAGGATGGAGCCCCGGATGTTGGGCCGGGACGGGCGCGAGGCGCCGCCCGCGAAGAGCATCAGCGTGGCGCGACGGGGGCGGCGCGCGCGGGCGAGCCAGGCGCGGAGGTGGGCGAGCGAGGACGGGTGGAAGGACGTCGGGTGCGGGATCGCGTGCTCCTGCCACGGCCACGTGCGGGACTCCAGGGTCAGGAACGTGAAGTTGGCCACCTCCGGCAGCCGCAGGAGCGACGTCGAGCCCCAGAGCCTGGGATCCACGCTCGGCGGCTGCGCGTAGTCCCACGCGGACCCCGCGACCACCAGGAAATGGTCGTGCCCGTGCCGGCGAGACAGGATCCGCGCCTGGTCCCGCGACAGGAACTCCGCCAGCGCCACGCCGTGCCGCGCGGATTCGTCCAGCAGGCCCGGATCGAGCACGTACGGCAGCGCGTCGAGAGCCGCGTAGTAGGGCAGGAACACGGCGTCGGCGTCGGCCGGGTCGTCGGCGAGGCAGTCCCGCTCCAGGATGCGGCGGTGGAAGAAGGCCTCCAGGAGCCGCGCGTCGGTGCGGTACCAGGACCGGCTGCGTGGGTGAGTGCGAGGCCCGAGCCCGTGGTTGGCCAGCGACTCGCAGGGCGGGACCGAGGTGGCCGCCGAGGACGGGTCGGCGAGCGGGAAGGCGTCGGCGCCGCAGTGGCGGAGGAGGTCAGCGCGTTGAAGCGCGGGGGCAGGCGGCGGATGTGGATCCGCCGGCCTGCGCAGGGGTCCGTCCCGTCGGCGTCGGTGGCGCGGGGCACGGCGGCGATGCTGAGGAAAGGGGGAGGAAGATGAAGAGAGGATTGGCCATTTTGGATTCGGACCGACCGAGAGAGAGAATGGGTGTCCCCTGCTCCGTGTCCGTGTAACTGAATCACTGAATCAGACTGATAAGGCTGTCTCCAACAGAATACCATACCTATTCTATCGCCAGATCTGCACAAGACAAAAACCGCAAAACATCGGCGTTGCATCTTACCCTCTCCAGAGGACTCAAACATCGGCATGCACATCTTGGCCGGGCGGCCGAGGAGGTCCCCAAGCGTCGGCCGGCCGCGGCCAATTTTGGCTGCCGCCTTCGCGACGGCGGCGAGCGCCGGCCCGGCGAAAGCACCGTCAAATATTGGCGTATGGATTTGGCGGACGCCGGTCCCCATTAGCATTGCTTTCTCCTTCTGAAACTCGAAGCGCCTCGACGTGCGCTCCTCGCCGAGCTTCGCCCTCGCCTCGCGCGCGCCGGTCGCCTTCGCCCGGGCGCACCTCCACACCCCGGTGAGCCTCGCCGCGCGCCGCGAGGTATTCCATCAAGGATTTTCACGGCAGCCGCGGGCCAGGACGCCGTCGTCCTGCGGCGCCACGCCGCGGAGGGGATGAATCGCTGGCGCTTCCGGCCTACGGCGACGGAAGCGCTCTGTCGGGCGATAACCGGTCATCGCGCCCGTTCCCTTTTATCGTGGACCATCGTCACCGGCAGTGGCCGCACCTCGCGCTCTCCGAGGCTAGCTCGTCACCGCCCACGACGTCGCCGCCGCCCGGGTCTCCTTCCCCTCCTCCCTCCGGCGTGCGGTGAGAGGCAGCGGGCCACCACCGGATGTTTGCATCGGCGGGGAGAGAGACGACGTATTGCCAATCCATTGGGAGAGTACCCGAATCACGGTCTATTTGCATCATCTGTTGGAGAGTGTTTTAAGGAGGCACAAGATCGGATGATGCATTTTTGAGTTTGCCTCTCTTGTTGGAGACAGCCTAAAGGAACGAAAATGCATCACCAATCACCCTCGCTATTCAACATGTTCTTACATACATTTGTGTTGATTGCCTTATAATGTCATAGGATTTTTTCTAGATTTTTGGGATATTTTCCATTTCCCAAGAGCTAAATCCAATTTTGGAAGCTTCTACAAATATTTTCATGATTTCAAATATTTATTTAATTTACATGTCCCAGTCTATATTTAGAACTTTCCTTCAAACTAGAAGAAGATTATAGATATTCTTTATGGTTAAAGAAACCTTTCCATGTACTTCCTATAGATTTTAAATAAAAAAAAAAAGGGAGTGAGGTATTTTAAATGATTTTGAGAGTTAATGGAGGAGTTTGTCTTGTTTTTGAAGTTTGAGAAGAAAATACAAACTTGGTGATAGTTCAAGAGACAGAAGACTTGTCTTGATATATCCTCCTGTTATAATGTACAATTGAATTGAAAGTGGCCGCTCAATTCTATCCTACCAAGACAGAGCCAGAGGTAGCCTATGTGTTTTCAAGTTGTTCTAGCTTGAGATGAAGAAGAGAGAAAACAAGTTCTTTCTATCGACATGTCAATAGTTTTATTTATCGGGAGAATTAGCTCTATGAGCCAACAAGGGGTCTTCTTTCCTTGAAATAGCTCTATGTGTTCAAGTTGTATGTCTCTTTTTTCTTCAACTTTGCTCTACGGTCTCTCGAAACAAAATTCTTTTTTCACTCTATGGCCTTCCGTCCATTTTGTACAGTTGATGGTGTTATGTTAGGGGTAAAAAGACCCGTGCAGGGAGAACGCTAATTCATTCACACATATGAGCATCGTCAGCACCAGATCATGATGCCCTTGACATGGGACGATCCAATGATGAGCTTGAGCCAACCAAAAGCTATCTATCACATACGCATGATCACGAGTCAATTCCTAACTCCACCTGCGCCTCACCATGGCACCCTCTCCCGGCCTACCAAATCCAACCACACCACCACTGAACGATGACCAGCCCTGCTTGTACTCTTGCACAAATCAAAACCCCTATTAAAGTAGCACAGACATCAACCATTGCTAGAAACTGTGTTAGCACATCGTGTGCATTCCAAATCATAATGGCATCCTCCAATTCCAATGAACCCAACTCCTGCTCAAACAACCCTGCCACACAAACAAGCTCGTCACCACTGTCCGAGTCTGGATTTCCAGGCAGTTCTCCAGTCTGGCCGTCGTCCCGCAGTCCTTCCATACAGTTCGTGTCCAACGTTGTCGTAGGCGACGGCGACGCGGTGGCCGCGTCCCTGAGCGCCTGCCCGTCGACGAGTTCTTCGTCTCGTGGGAGCTCATCGGACATTGAGATCCAGGTGCTCTTCCAGGGGAACGACGACTACTACGTCTACGACGATGGCTACTCCACGACGTCGCCGGCTGTGTGCTCGCGCAGCACGTCTTTCCATGGGTGCAGCAGCGACGACGGTGAGCTGCTGGATGTGGAAGCCGGGAGGTCAAGGCTGCTGCGAGCGCAGTCGCTGAGGTCGATGGAGGAGTTCATCGAGCGCGACACCACGGGGGAGCTGAGGTGGAGTGCTTTGGGCGGATCAGGAGGGCTTCAGCTCCCGTCGAGGTCGCGGAGTAACGCTGGTTAGTTGCTTCTTTTGGTAACGTTCGTTTTCTATTGGATTGCTTGCTGATTTGCTTGTCCTGTTTCTTTGGTTAGACATTCACACATGAAAAAAAGATATACATTGCATTTTCTACACAAAGTGTGATAGACTGATAGGTGTGTTTGAGCGTGGCAATGACGAAGCTCACCAAGCTGTTGAACTATTTGCATATATTCGTGCTGAAGAAGCGTGTCACAATGGATCTAACTCATTTGATAAGGCTGAGTCTAATCAAGATGGTTAATTGAAGATGGGGTAAAGGAAAATTTACAACTTTGAACTCTTATCGAGTCTGGATTTCAACCTCGAACTTCAAAACCGGCTAACTTTGGCCCTCCAACTTTTGAAACCATTCAATTTTTCAATCTTAGGCTGGTTCTTGGGTGGTTTTGGTGTATGAACAATAACATTTGACATTTTTCAAAAACTTTTTAAAAATCCAACTTAAGAAGCAAGGAATAGATACCTAGACAACCGTAAAAAAATCTTGATATTTTATATGTTGGTAGAGTGAATAACAAGGATGATATGGCATAGAACACCCGAAATTTTGTTAACTAATATTTGAATTATTGCATTTCTAAAATGGAAGAACTTATATATTCTATAAATTTTTATACTCAAATTGGAGGGTTTTGGAGTTTGAGATTGAAATCGGACTTCGGCAGAGTTGAAGGTTGTAAATTGGTTTTTACCCTTGAAGATGCATAGGAGTATATCTCCAACAAATCCCCAATATGATATCTCAAATAGTGGACGAATATCTCTTTACTTATTATTGAGGGGAGGATATGCTTTAGAAGGGGTTCAAATATTTGGAACTTAATCCACATGTCTTATGCAATTTGGCAATTAGTGGAATTCTTATTTTTATATAATTGTTTCTTCCTTTTTTTTTCAAGAAATCAAACCTCCGCTGTCTCAAAGATTGATCAAATCTATACTACATTAATAATATCAAATAAGTATTATTATTATATAATATAGTTTCATAATAAATTTAATTGATGACATAAAAATGTTGATATTTTTCTTACAAAATTGATTAAACTGATTTATCTTTTTTTAAGGGAAAAACCTGATTCATCTTAAAGCCTTCTCTCTCGCTTGTGCCGCCGTCGCCTGCCATTGCGCTGCCACTCATGGTGTTCGACACTGTATCCACCTCACCGACGACCCATGGATGACCAGCCGTTGTTCGCCATGGATACAGAGGCGAGGGCGCATGTGTCCGCGGTGGGTGCGCCTAGAGCCTGCAGCCACCGTCGCGAAATCCCCAGTCTTGATTTTGCGCAGGATGAAGATTGCCGCTGCCGTCGCTAGGGTCAAGCACCGAGTCGCCGGCTGCTACCCCCTGTCCCTATAGTCGCGCCATCCCTCTCCTCGCCGCTGACGACGACGAGCACGACTAAGGATCGAGGAAGTGGCGGCTATTGCTGGGTCTAGGGAGGGTGGCTGGCATCGAGCTGGGGCGGCGGCAATCTCTCCGGCAATAGGTAGGCGGAACAGGGGCGCGGGATGAGAGTGCGCACAAGCGAGCCGTGGCAGCTCGCATTGGGAAAACGAGGCAACTCAGCTTGATAAATCAAAGGTTGGTGGTGCTAAAATGTGACAAACAATTCAACCTCCGATTCAACAAAATGAAGTGCTAAATAATCTTCGACTTCTTTATTGTTCCTTGCTGCGTTTGATTTCCTGTAAAAACCAGGGCTATTCTGCATTGGGATCTTTCATTTCATATCTGATCATTGTTTCTGTAATGCCTTATTAGCATGTCTACATGGAAAAACACTTAGGAACCCAGCGCAAAAAAAAAAAAAAAAAAAAAAAAAAAAAAAGAAAAGAAAAAGAAATAGTTTCCAACTTAAACGTGATTCCTGTTAACCTGCCATACAGTTTTTGAAAAATCAACAAGAGAATATTCAATAGTTTGAGGTTATCAGGAATTACAATGGCCTGTTTTTGTTTGATTTTGAAACAATTTACTTGCCCCTGTAGGTGTGAATGGATCTAACAGTTCTACCATACATCCTCTTCCGGTCAATCAAAATATCAATTCCAGTAGATCCTTCAGTCGATCTCCTAGTCATGGCATCAGAATAGCAATGGACAGGTAATCTTCCTGAACTGTCATTCCCAACTCTTTGCAGTACGCTGATCAACCGGAAATGTTTACGCACGCATATCTTTGCAGCAATGACAGAAACTCAACTAGCAGAATCACAGAGAAGGATATTAAGCAGGTATTGTAGAAGTCATTGATGATGCAAATTACCTGTTACTGCTGTGACCCTAATATGTCTCCTTATGTGCTTGTAATTTACCAGGCAATAATGTTCAGTGCCTCATTGAACAAGCTCACATTAAACCAAGATGAGGTCACTGAATACACAAACTTGATCCTAGAAGAGCTCCAAATAGGCCAAGGGGTCATCGAGGTGACTTTCTAGTAATTTGAAACAAACAGTTCTTCATACCCATTTATAATTATGCTACTATCATCTTTTTAAGGCTCACTATGACGGTACAGAACCCTATTTTAGTAAACACTTGGTGGCATGTACAAAAATTTGGAACTTAGCAGTAGCAGATTCAGATGTGTATCTCCTAGTAATTCAAATCCAATTTACAGATGAATGTCATGAGAAAGGGCCTACCAAGGGATCTCCAACCAACTTGCAGGCCAATACCAATGCCAATGAAATACAGCCAACAGCGACAGATACTTACTGCAACTGTAGTCTTCTTCCAAGCTCATTGAGGCGTATATTTGTGGTTTTCTTGTGGCTCATGGCATGTGCTGCACTCTTCACATGGAAGTTCATGCAGTACAGACAGCGGTTGGCTTTCGAGGTAATGGGGTACTGCCTGTCAACAGCCAAGGGGGCAGCAGAGACGCTCAAGTTCAACATGGCCATTGTGCTCCTACCTGTTTGCCGCAACACGGTCACTTGGCTCAGGAGAAGCCGTGTTATCAACTCGGTCATCCCATTCAATGATAACATTAACTTCCACAAGGTGTGTGTGATCTTTTTCAATTGTGCTTTACTAGTCTGCAGATGGACTGAGTTTAACACATCTTTTATTTCAGCTTATTGCAGCAGGAATTGTGATTGGTATAATCCTTCATGGGGGCATTCACCTGGCATGTGACTTCCCAAGGATTGTAAGGGCAGATAAGACCTTCTTTGGACGCACAATCGCTGTTGATTTTGGGTACCACCAGCCATCCTACCTGGAGATAGTGGTATCAACTGAAGGGACAACTGGTATAGCAATGGTGGCACTAATGTTGATCGCATTCTTGCTTGCTAGTAGTCCTTCGAGAAGAAATCCAGGAATGCTGCCGCCTCTAATTAGACAGTTAGCTGGGTTCAATACATTCTGGTATTCACACCATATGTTCATCGCTGTCTATGTGCTCCTCATTGTGCATTCCATGTTCCTCTTCCTAGCAAAAAGACGTCGAGAGAGAAGACGGTAATATAATACTACTCATTAAACAAATAAAGTAAGCTCAGTATGTTTATGTCCCTCTTATTGCCACAAAATGCATGTATCAGACATGGATGTATATCGCAATTCCTGTGGTGATCTATGTTGGAGAAAGAATGTTCAGGATGGCCAGATCTATGGTGTTTGATGTCAAGATCCTCAACGTGTGATAATCTGCAACAGATATTGTATTCTTTTCATTGAAAATATGAGTTGTTATGAGAAATTTCAATCATTAATTTTGTTTGTTTGTTTTTTCCTTTACAGGCAACAGCTTATCCAGGGAAGGTACTTGCACTCAAGGTGACAAAGCCTCCAGGTTTTCGGTATCGAAGTGGAATGTATGTATCTGTCCAATGTCCAGAAGTATCAAGGTTTGAATGGTGAGAAGACCAACAACTGCTTACTGCTGTCACTTGAATGAAGTGCTCCTTACCTCTGCTAATTCTAGATTTACTTTATACATTTGTCTCAGGCACCCATTTTCCCTTACATCTGCTCCAGATGATGATCACCTGAGCATCCACATAAGATCTCTTGGTGATTGGAGCTACCAAATGTATGATGTCTTCCAACAGGTAAAACACCAATCCTTTATCCACTCTTCAAACAATAGATTTTTTTTCTCAAACGCTCTTGAAACAAAAAATTATGCATGTTATTATTTGTAACTTTACAGTGATACTTAAAAATATCTTTTTGAGTTTTGTAGGCGCTACTTTCCAGCAACTCCAGCCTGCCTAAAATATGCATTGATGGTCCCTACGGTGCAGCATCACAGGATCACTCAAGTACGAAATTATCTTGTTAATTGGACTTGGAATAGAGCAACGCCTTTCATAAGTGTTCTCAAAGACATTGCCAATGGATTAGATAAGGCAATGACTGAACCTTCATGATATGTGATTTTACTTTTATCATATCATTTGAAAATATGATATTTATCTGAAACTGTCTCAGGGGCATGGCAACTTAAACTACCACTCTGACCGACTGAAGAAGGCCTACTTTTATTGGGTGACAAGAGAGCAAGGATCATTTGAGTGGTTCAGGGATATCATGAAAGAGGTTTCGGGTTCTAGACAGCAAGCAGGTTTCACTTTTATAACCACTTCAATTAAAAAGTGACCATACATATCTTCTTCAGAAATGATATATGGCCACGCCACTCCATATGATACATTCTTAAGATGTCATAATGTGCTTGTAGGGTGTGATAGAAATGTATAATTACCTGACAAGTGTCTACAAAGAAGGTGATAAGCGGTCAGTGCTAATAAGTGCGATTCAAGCACTTCATTTTGCACGCCATGGAATTGATATCATCTCTAAAACTCCGGTAAGCTATCTACTTTCCTAGACAACTACGCATGACACAAGTGTCATGCGCCTAATATGTTTGGTTCTGAACCACATGTTGCTACATACTAAGCTAGTAAGTGATTGCAGAATGTGGAATGTTAAACACAATTCTTTAATTTGTAGGTTCGTACGCACTTTTCGAGGCCAAACTGGCCTAGAGTGCTCCATGGTCTTGCAAGAAGGCATATCGGGGAGAGGATAGGTAAGAAACTAACAATACTGTCTTGTTCATGCCTAGAAACTAAGTACTTCCCTGCCTGTTGAAAATGAAATGAAAGAACAACTTAGAGATCAGAAAGGCAAAGGGCACTCTTTATCTATTTCGTGAATTTGTTTAGCCGTAACATTTCAATTATAACAGTTACACGTCAACTAAAACCGTTCCCAGAGTAAAACTGCTGCACAAACTGCTTGACTGGTGCATCGAAAGGCCTATAGGGCATGTGTCAGTCTGGGTAATAATTATATGATCCCTTATATAAAATGTCTATTTTACCATGGTTGTTTGGTGTGTACTTCATATTTTTATGAGTGCTTGGCATGACAATATTCTCATTCATCTTCATGTCCTAAGGAGCTGCAGAAATTTGTCACCTAGCCTCAGAAATTTTCTTATTCAGTATTAGCATAACCTAGCAGAAGAAGCTCTTAGTGTGAAGAAATATTTGCTTCTGTTTTCCTCCTAAATTGAATTTGAATGCATTTGACAGGGGTTTTCTACTGTGGTCCGGACGATTTGGGAAGACAGCTGGAGAAGCTCTGCCACAAATTTAACATGAGAACATTCACGCGATTTGTGTTCCACAAGGAACGTTTCTAATAACAGAAACTAGCATAGATCAGCTCCTTATGAACAAACCTACGAACATCAAAAGTATCTCTATCTTCACTTAACCACAACAAAGCTGACCTTTACTTGAGGAGCTTGATATCTAATTGCCTGCGACTCTCCCAACGAGTATGCTCAATAATTTTTCAATCAGATCTTTTTGTGAATTACTTTACAATCAAATCAACTTCAGGCAAAACGTTCCATGTTTTGGTAGAACTTGAAAATAACACATATATGGTCCATTCATGACATCAAACCACCCATACAAATTAAGAGACACGCGGGATGCTCACTACCTATGGTTTCCCCTCGGTAGGCGACAGCTGGGCCTTTGTCCCTTTGTAATTGTTATACCAACCATTCAAGACATCAAACCACCCATACAAATTAAGCTATCACGGCGCCGCTACAGCTGTGTGTAGCAAGCTAAAGCGAATAAGTCGGACATTTGACAACTTTTTTTCATCCTGCAGTACAAAGATCGCATACCTGAAATTTTCTTTCTATTAGTTGGTATTGTTAGTATTTTGATCTCTCTTTGTTTTGGGCCCAACGGACCGAACTAACCTTGATCCGCTCCCCGATCGGAGGAGCCCTGTTGACACCATTTTTGGCATATCCAAAATTTATAAGAATTATTTATATCATATTAAATAAATGGTATATATGAGTAGATTTTATCAAAGCATGGTATAGGCAAACAAGAATGACAAAGCAAAAAGAAAGAGGGGACGTAAATGTGCATATATACACATGAACGTGTCCATGTCTTCACATATAAACAAAGCACGGCAAATGGAATGTGATTAGAATTAAAAAATCCGGCTCCAAATGTATATATATACGATTACTATACACGAGGAGTCACGTATATGCATGCACGCATATGCCGGCAACGCCACTATGTGTATGCATGTCATGGATCAGCTGTATATGTCATATACGTGCACATACCCACATGCTGGCTGAGACGTAAACCGATCTTGCTAGCTAATTTCTATAATCAAATTAGTTATGATGATAATGATTTAAGGAAATATATACAAAGTGGCCCACAAGTCAGTCTCAACCATGTCAAAAGATTCACAAGAAAACAACTTCTACTCTTGCCAACGCACGCAATGGTTTAAACTGTGGCCGCCGGCTTCCGTAGGAAGCACGAAAGCAAATGGAAATGAGGAGCGTCCGTCAATCGGATAACTACTCCCGCCTTGGCAGGACTTCTATTCAAATTAAATCAAATGGAGGAGCGTCGGTCTTGGTAACCACTCCCTCCAATAATCCCGGCAACTGTTCCCGCCCTCCTAGTCCGGGACTTGAATTCAAATAAGGACTCTCATGCCGCATAATCAAAGAAAAAGAGCGCCATTAGTCTTGGCAACCGCATGATGCTGCTCCGTCCATAAATAGCAGAGTACTGCCAAGCGCTCAGGCCCCGGCTCCATATTCAATACACCGCCAGGCTGCCGCGCTGCTCGCCCAAATACAAGCACCGCCAGGCTGCCCACAAACAACCGCCCACGAAGAAGCCAAGCCAAGAAGACGCCGGAGTACATCGCTGCACCAGGCCACAGCGCTCCCGAAGGATCCTGAAGGTGAGAAGCCGCATGGTGCTTCCGTGATCCTGCCTCTCTTCTTGCTTCCCAATCTCTTTCCGGCCGGCGGCAACTTCGTCGACGTCTTCATCAACAACTCTGGTGGCCGGCAGCAGGCATCGTGCCTCCCTCCATTCTGGTACACAGGACCAGTGAGGGTGGTACTCCATACAAGGACGCCATGTCATGTCCTGGTGAAAGGTAAAAGTGCCGGTGATGGTTGCGCTATGCGCATGGGCTACATGCCCGCAAAAAGATCGGTTACGATCATGGTTGCGCTTACGCGCATGGGCTACAAGCCCCGGTGAAAGGTCGGTTGCCATGGTTCATGGCTGCGCTGTCATTGTATGGGCTATAAGCCCCCGGTTAAGGTGTAAAAGGCCAACATATGAGTGCCGCAGAAAAATTGGTGGGCGTGCTTTGGCTCCACCCGGTTTATGGTTCATGGTGAAATCGTGTGGTCACGATCTTGGTTTACGGCAAACGCCGGTCTGTTGATCATCTTGTACATCAAAGAGAATATGTAATTTGCATGCCATACATGTTTCGGCCATGAAGAAATTCCATGTGCTAGTTCATATTAATTAAAAGAAACCATCATCCGTTTATCATAAATGATGTTAAAAGGAAAAGAATGTAGCCATGCACTGCATATATGTATTCAGTACATACATACATACATACATACATACATACATACATACATACATACATACATACATGTCTCAAGATGTTGTTAGCATCTCGGCCAGGGGCGGCGATTAATAGGTGCAAAGTGGGCGATCGTTCTGGGCCTCCAAATTTGAAGGGCCTCCAAAATTACGAGAAAGTAGTACTAAGATTTGATTTATTACATGAGCTAATTTGTTTCTTCGGTGTTATTCCACACTTTTACTCTTTTAACATTAAGATTTGATTTGTCATTAGTAATTTAAGACTAATATATATTCTGAAGCTTTATAACTAAGTAAAGTATCCTTTTGATTCTATTGATTTTTAGGGCCTCATCTTGTATTTTGTTCCAGGGCCTCAAAATCCTTGGTACGGCTCTGCTCCGGCACAAATCAACTAGCTGCGTTTTCATGTATATCTGTGTACTGAATTGACCATGCATCAAAGCAATATAGAACTTGCATGCTAGTCACGAAGATAGTTCGGTTATAATAAATCTAAAGAAATAGCCATGCATGCTGAACTAAAGAGATAGCCATGCCTGAATCAGAAATTATGCCAAAAAGAAACCATATACACATATATATGCAAACCAGTAGCATTGCTAGCCGCCAAACCGCTTCTGGCAGAAAGTTAATCATCATGCATATTCCTGGGTTGAGTGCATATGCACCCTCAGCGCTAATCTGGTTGCATGTTCTAATTTTAGATCGTCGGCTAAACTGACAAACTAAGTAAAATATGCTGCATAGCACATATACACTTCGATAAACACATGTCGGCCGCAAGGCCTCTTCTAGCAGAAACCAACTGTTATGCTTCCTGCAGGCTGCGCATACATACATGTAGATATGCTCAGTGCTAATCAAGTTGCATGTCAAGTTTCAAACTCTTGATTAAATAAATAAACAAAATAAAAGATGTTGCATACTACGTCATGTTGTGGCAAGCCATAAACTTGCTAGCATATCCCTTGCCGATATGTAAACCTATGTACGTCTAAATAAATGAAACAAGCAATTGCCTATATGCTGCCCATTAGCTCGCCATTCGTGCTAACGTGTCATCAAACCTCCTCCTATAATAAAATGCAGCCATAATTCCTGCATAAGTGAAGTGCACTAAATTAAGTTAGCCTCAAATCAACTCATGCCATGCATGTTACTAGCAAAAGCTAGTATAAATTTGACGACCGTCGCCTGCATTCATCTAAGATCGCCCTGCGGCAGGCCAGCATAGAGCCAACTGTCATTCTCATGATAATCCATGGTTAAAAACCACGTTAAGCAAATTCATGATAGCTCGATAAAATAAACCAATTACATATGCCTCTGTCAAGCCAAGCGCTTCCTCGGCAAGGTACATTCCGAGCCGCAACCTAAACAAATCGCTGCATCATAAGCCAAATATGTTTGCATATATTAAAACATGTCAAACCATGTTTCCCATATGATACAAAATTAGACTAATGCGTTGCTCAGTCTGAAATAAATTGCATGCATCATATGTAATACAATGCACCAAAGAAATGTAGAAATGTTCCAAACAGACCAATCTCATATGGTCGGCATGCATAAATGCTAAATTCTTAATTGACCAGGCAGTCATATACTTGCCCAAATAACTAAACATAAGCTTATCGCCAATCCAATATATGATCGTGTCCCTGCCTTATCCAAAATTAGGCTATGCTATTTTAAAACCACGTGCATGCATGATACAATGCACCAAGTGAATGATTCACTTCGCAAATAAATTAATCTCTCTCCATCGACATTCATATATATCAAACTACATGTAGCTCAACGCGTACATGGCCAAATAAATAAACAAATGACATATGTCAAGGTCCAAAATAAATAACAAAATAATCATATAAAGTGTGCATGAATTAAATATGTGCATACCATGGTTTCCAAAAGGCTAGTCAAGCTAGCGACCCATCATACGAGGAGTATATGTTGAGACTCCTATCAAATGAAATGTCATTATTAAAGGAAATAACCATCATCATGTGCAAGACATGTGCATGCATCTATCTGCGACTACAAGATTGAAGACCTTGTTTTCTTTTGTAGTTTGTAATAGAAGTCATATGATGTAATCTATGTTCATGTACTCTGGAACTCTTAATCAGGGGTGTTCTCTACGGAGATGTAATTAACATAATTTTTATGGAAATATAAGAATTATGGAAGTATGGACTTCATAATACTGTTCTTTTATGTTTGTCCCGTTTAAATTTCAATTAAATCTAAATTTGTCTCTCAGAACGCGGAGGCGGGTATTAGCCGCCCGCTTTTTCGTCATCATCGATTGCGGCACGCCCGGTGGGACATACTTTTCCCGTCATCAAGCCCAACCCACTAATGGTTGGAGGGGCCCTATTTCACACGGGCGGTAAATAAATAGGAGGGTGGGGGGGTAGGGGGCACGGCACCCTAAGTTCGCCGCCGCTCACGATCCCCACCCACATTTACTAAACCTAGTCCGATCCATAAGACCGCAGCAGTGGCGGGGAAGCTCTTCTCCGCCGCCTTCGCATCGACAACGGGAAGCTCTTCTCCGCCGCCATTTGCATTGACGCCGAGGCGTCCTCTTTCACCGACCGCCGCTGCCCTAGTGCAGAGGAGGCACCGACGTCCCCATGGCGGAGTCAAGCAACAACAACGTCAAGGCCAAGGATGGTCGGTACCCGATCTACTCCCATGTCTTTACTATTCGTAGATCTAGGATGTACTAGTGTAGATGTTGTTTACGTTCTTGCTGCTAGTAGATCTTGAGTCAGTAGATGTTATAGAATGGTTATTAGGATTTGTACCCATGCTGTTTATCACTTTTGTTTAAGATCTACCCGTCTTAGTCCACTGCTAGTGATCCCTAAGATGTACTTTTTTGCTATCAATGGTATCAGTGAGCCGGTCTAGTTAGTGGATAAGAACGGGATTAAGAAAATTAGAAAACACTTCAGATCGGGAATCAGAAAATGCAAACGATTTAAGATCGGAACTCAGTTTCTTCAACCCTAACAATCAGAACATCAGATTGAGTCAGATCGGAGGCGGTGGGGAATCCTTACCGTCGACTGGCCCTAAGGAGCACCACCGAGGAAACCCTCGACGGCACCGCTGGCTAGGCGACTTTGGCCGCACGCTGCGAGACCGGGCGGGGGGGATCATGGGCGGCGCCATCAGATCCGGCCATTTCTTCCCCATCCCCGCCACCAATGGTGGCGGTCGCCTGCCGTGGGCTCTGTGTGGGGGGCGCGGTGGTAGGAGAACGAGGGAAAGGGGAAGGAGTAAGATGTGAGAAGCGGGAGGAGCGGGCCGGCGGACGCCGCCGGGCGTCCTCGCCGGGCGCCGGTGGGCCGAAGCGCCGCCGGAGTCCTTGCTCGCTGCCGGACGGGGGGCCGGGACATCTTTGGGCTGGACGCGTGCTGCCGCCGAGAATCGAAATGAGGAATTAGAAGTTAGGGTTAGGGTTGTGGCCGGTCGGGTCTTTTATATTTTCGAAATTAGCTCTGCCGTCGTCGATCGAGGGATGCGGATCTGAACGGCCCAGATCGCTCCTCTCGTTACTTGGGCCGTCCGGTTTTCAAGCCCAGGCGGGCGGCGCGCGGCGCGGCCTCGGGCGAAGTGGCTCGGGCCACTTCGTTTCCCCGCCCGCTTAAGGGTGGGAATTATTTCCCAATTTCCTAAGAAATCGAAACAAAAAAAAAACGCGTTGGGGCAGGCCGGCTTTCGGCCGTGCTCTCGCGCATGAAGATATCGATTTTGGCTCGCGGGCGGTTTTCGATCTCGGGCCAAATCGTTTATTTTGGCCCACAATCAATAATGATAAAGTTTTTATATTTTTTCTTTACAATTTCAGCAATATTTTGACATTTTTGAGTTAAGTTTTGAATTTTATTCTCTGTTAAATTTATGAACCAACGAGATTAAATTTTTTCGAGAGTAATTAAGATTCTCGAGGATTATTATAAGAATATTTATTAGCTTCCATTTTGCATTAGTTATTTGTTGTCTCTTTAATTAAATTGGAACCAACGGGAAAATTTAATTTTTAAGAGCAATTATTCAATATTAGCAAATTTATGATATTGTTATTTTTCGACCAACGTTGATGATATCAATATTATGAATGTTTTTGTCTCTAAGTTTTTATGCATTAATTCTATTTCGCCCAACGGTGATGTAGAATTAGTGTAGAAGGAATTGTATGTTTTAATTCGACCAACGCTGATTTTAAAACATGCAATCTTATGTTAAGTTATTTCAATTTTAAGTGTTCTCACCAACTTTGTCACTAAAATTTCAGGACTTGCAAATTGGGGAGCAATGATCCCCACTTTGAATGGCTCCAACTACAAGCCGTGGTTTGAGAAGTATAAGGCTGCCGTTGTCATGAATGAGGATGACTTAGCACTTGACACACCGCGTCCCCACCGAGCCTTGATGGCACCTAGGTGAGATTAGACAATGAGCAAGATCTTTCGCTTTTGAGACTCGTCAACGTGCTCATTTGAACAAGTGGCTAAGTATCGCCTTGAGACAAAGCAATGGGACACATCCAATAAGAAATGTCTCACCTTAGCTAAGACAACCATTTGCCGAGCCTATCGGGGAGCACTCCCAGATTGTGACACCGCAAATGAGTACTTAGAAAGAGTTAAAGCTCAGTTTCATGGGACTAGCAAGACCCAAGCTGGCATACTCATTAGAGAGTTGACCACTAAGAGATACAAATGTGGTGGTGTTGTTAGAAACCATGTACTTGAGATGAGCACCATAGCGGCTAAGCTTGTTGCTATGAAAATGCCTCTACCAGATCCATTTGTCAATCATCTGATTTTTGCTTCCCTCCCTAAGGAATTTGAGGCTCTTATTGTGAACTACAACATGATGCCCGATGAGTGGAACATAGATAAGGTGATTGCCATGTGCGTGGAGCGGGAGGATAGAATTAAGGCTTTGAAGAATGATCGAATGACTCGCTAACCTTGTAAAGGATGGTAAGAGAAAGTTTTATAATAAGAATGCTAGCCCATCGTGGAAACCGGTGGGATGGCAGCTCCTCCTCCAAGGGAAATGGTAAGGCTCGGGCTCCTCGGGTTCCTCGAATGATAAGAAGCCACGGTATGTGAACAAAAAGAAGCCATGGTTGGCTCCTCGATCGAGTGCATGTTACGTGGAGAAACATGGCCATCGCTTAAAGATTGCATTGGTTTTCTGAAATGGTGCAATAAGAGAGGTGAGGATATTATTACATTAGTAGATGAATCCTTGTATATAAGTTATGCAAAATCTACTTGGTGGATTGACTCGGGGAGCGACAATTCATGTTGCCAATTCTTTCTGAGGGGTTCACTATGAGGAGGACGCCGCAAAGAGGAGAAAGAAGAATTAAGGTGGCAAATGGAGTACAAACCGATGTTGAAGCCATCGGAGATTTATCATTAGAGTTATTAGATGGTTTTGTACTTAGGCTATCGATGTACTCTATGTTCCCTCTTTGCGTAGAAATTTAATAAGTGTTTCTAAGTTAGATGATGATGGATTTGGATGCCATTTTGGTAATGGCAAGTGTGAGATACTATTTAATAATAAGTGTGTTGGTCTTGCCTTCCGACAAGACAAACTTTATTTGTTATCGGGCCGAGAATGTGAATGTTATATCCAATGAGAATGAGAATGAGAATGCCTCCTCGTATGCTAATGTAAGTAGAAAGCGTAAGAAATTTCAGAATGACTCTTGAAATTATGGCATTGTAGATTAGGCCATATTTCGAGGGGGAGAATTGATAGATTAGTCAAGGCTAAAATCCTTCCGCCATTAGAACTCTTAATTAGATCAATGTGTTGATTGTATTAAGGGAAAGTATGTTAAAAAATTAAGAAAGATGCCAAACGAAGTGCGCGGGAACTTAGAAATAATCCACACCGGATATATGTGGACCTTTTCCCGTTAAAAGCGTGGATGGTTATGATTCATTTATAACATTCACGGATGATTATTCGCGTTTTGGCTATATTTATCCAATTAGAGAAAGATCGGAAGCTTTAGAAAAGTTTAAGATATTTAAGGTGAAGTAGAAAATCAACATAATAAGAAAATTAAGATAGTAAGATCGGACCGTGGTGGGGAGTACTATGGGCGACATACCCGTTTGGCCAAGTTCGAGGACCTTTTGCAAAGTTCCTACAGAAAATGGCATAATCGCTCAATATTCCATGCCCGGAGATCCTCAAGCAAAATGGAGTGGTCGAAAGGCTAAAACCGTACCTTAATGGATATGGTGAGAAGCATGTTAAGCTACTCTACGCTACCGATAAGTTTGTGGATGGAGGCGTTAAAAACCACTATTCACATTCTTAATCGAGTACCTAGTAAGTCGGTGCCTAAAAACACCGTATGAGTTATGGATTGGGAAGAGTCCCCTCACTTAAGCATTTAAGAGTGTGGGGTTGTCCTGCCGAGGCAAAAGTTTTTAACCCAAATTTAGGAAAGTTAGACCCTAAGACGGTCATTTTGCCATTTCATTGGCTACCTAGAAAGATCAAAAGGTTACCGCTTTTATTGCCCCGACGGGGCATACAAAGTTTGTAGAAACAAGACATCTTTGAGTTCTTAGAAGATGATGTGATCGGGAGGAGTATGGTAGCACGAGATATTAGTCTTGAGGAGAAACAGGTTCATGCCCCTACTCCAATGTTTCAAGAATCATACTTTATGCTACCTATTGTTGCTACACCTACGGTGGTGGTGTCGACACCATGGTGTCGAACCCCGTTGTAAGTTCACCCGTGCCGACAACAAATGAGAATGCGGAACGTCGCCCCTTCGGGATCCATTAGAACCACCGATCGTGCATGAGGAAGAACAACAATGACCCTATAGCGCCAAATAATGAGGGCCTTAGAAGGTCAAACGAGTTAGAAGATCGCCTATATCGATGATTTTGAAGTATATGAGGCGAGGAATTTCATATGGAGGATGACCCCACCACATATGAAGAAGCCATGAGAAGCGATCAATCGGTGAAATGGTTAGAAGCCATGAAAGATGGGATAAAATCCATGAATTCCAATGATGTTTGGGAATTAGTGGATATTCCTAAGGGAGCTAAGAAAGTAGGTTGTAAGTGGGTATACAAAACTAAGTATGACTCCCAAAGGGAACATTGAGAGGCAAAAGGCGCGACTCGTGGCAAAAGGCTTTTACGCAAAGAGAAGGAATTGATTACAATGAGACCTTTTCTCGGTCTCATGTAAAGATTCTTTCGAAATTATAATGGCGCTAGCAAAGACACTATGACTTAGAATTGCATCGGATAGATGTAAAGACGGCATTCCTTAATGGAGACTTAGAGGAGGATGTATACATGGCACAACCGAAAGGTTTTGTTGTGGAAGGAAAAGAAAACATGGGATGTCGCCTAAAGAAATCCATTTATGGGTTAAAGCAAGCTTCAAGACAGTGGCACTTGAAGTTTGATAACACAATAAGAAAGTTTGGGTTTAAAGAGAATGTTGAGGACAATTGCGTCTATGTAAAATTTAAGAATGGTAAGTATATTTTCTTAGTCCCGTATGTAGATGATATCCCGCTAGCAAGCGGTGACATGACTCTACCATCGGAAACAAAGAAGTTCTTGTCCTCACACTTTGATATGAAAGACCCGGTGAAGCATCTTACGTTCGGGGATAGAAATTCACCGTGATAGAAGTAAAGGGGTATTAGGACTATCTCGTAAGGCATACATAGAAAAGATTCTTAAGAAATATTGTATGCATAAGTGTGGCTCATCACCTGCACCCATTGTCAAGGGCGATAAGTATGGGGAACATCGGTGCCCCAAGAACCAAGTCGAGCTCGACCAAATGAGATCGATTACCTTATGCATCACCGTTGGAAGTTTACAAGTATGCTCAAATATGCACTCGCCCATACGACATAGCATTCGTTCCGGGTTACTTGGAAGATATCGAAAAATCCGTGTCCGAGAACACCGGAAATTAGTTAAGAAAGTCTTGCGTTATTTGCGAGGGCACAAAAGGCTTCATGCTAACTTATAGAAAATCGGACACACTTAAGATAATAGGATACTCGAGACTTCGATTATTATGCGGGAGATGAAAGAAAATCCACTACAGGATATATTTTCACTCTCAGGAAGGAGCTATATCGTGGAAAAGCTCAAAACAAAATCTCGTTACATCATCCACAATGTATGCGGAGTTTGTAGCATGTTATGAGGCCTCGGGTCGTGAATTGGCTTAAGAAGTTCTTACCCGGTTTAAGAGTGGTAGACAAAGATTGAGAAACCACTTAAGTTATATTGCGATAATAATCCCGCAATAGAATACGCTCACAACAATAGGTCAAGTGTCGCCACCAAGCACATTGACATTAAGTACTACGTTGTGAAGGAAAAAGTCAGGGATCATGTTATAAGTCTAGAGCATATAAGTCTGAGATAAAATGTTAGCGGATCCGCTCACAAAAGGCTTACCACCCAATGTGTTTAGAAAACACGTAGCTTGGCATGGGTTTAATGGAAAGCCTATGATTCCTGGACACTTAGGGCCCAAAATTAGATTTTAGGACTTTATTTCATATCGAGTGATGTATTGTAGTCATTTAAGTCTAACGGCAAATTTTTTCGCGGACGACGAGACACGCTCTACGCATAGCTTTGTAATGGGATAAAGTTTAAGGAATAAGTTTTAAGTTAAGATTAAGATAAGTTATTAAGAGGAGATCAAGGGGGAGAATGTTAGTATTTTGATCTCTCTTGTTTTGGGCCCAACGGACCGAACTAACCTTGATCCGCTCACGACGGGGAGCCCAACCCACTAATGGTTGGAGGGCCCCTGCTCACACCGCGGTAAATAAATAGGAGGGTGGGGCGCCGGGCACGGCACCCTAAGTTCGCGCCGCCTTCTGGTCCCCACCCACATTTACTAAACCTAGTCCGATCCATAGGACCGCGGAAAGTGACGGGAAGCTCTTCTCTCCGCCCATCGCGATCGACGCCCGAGGCGTCCTCTTCATCGACCGCCGCTGCCCTAGTGCGGAGGAGGCACCGACGCCCCCATGGCGGAGTCAAGCAACAACAACGTCAAGGCCAAGGATGGTGGGGTACCCGATCTACTCACATGTCTTTACTATTCGTAGATCTAGGATGTACTAGTGTAGATGTTGTTTACGTTTTTGCTGCTAGTAGATCTTGAGTCAGTAGATGTTATAGAATGGTTATTAGGATTTGTACCCATGCTGTTTATCACTTTTGTTTAAGATCTACCTGTCTTAGTCCACTGCTAGTGATCCCTAAGATGTACTTTTTTGCTATCAGGTATAGATATAGATATTTCCCGTCTTCTTTTTATGCGTTGTATTGTCTAAAATCAAACATTTCATCTTTTATTAACCCATACATTTCAAAAAATTCATATAATTTCAGCAAGCGAATTAATATATTATGAAACTATTTTCCCTTAGCGCATCCGGAAACATAAATTTTTTTTTAATATAGTAATCTATCAAAGATAATATAACAATATTATTGGAGTAGGACCACTAACGTGACACGTGATAGGAGAGCATAAATCCGTCTCCGTTTCTGCTCCACGTACCGAGTCGGAATCCTATCCTTCACTATCCTGGCACCGGTTCGGACTGCTAGCAAAGGCCCCAATAAAACCGGAGGAAGAGGTGCCCCGTTCCACAAACAAACAGCCATCGCCGAGCGACCAACAAACGCCAGCTGAGAGAAGTAGAGAACCTTGCGCGTTGCGTACTCATCGACTTGCGGAAAAAGCGACCATGGGCAAGCTCACATCAAAGCTGGTTCTGCTTGGGATCTTGCTCGCCGTCCTGCTGCTGCTGCCGTGCACCGCCGTGGCCAAGGCCATCGACGATCGAATAGCCAGCGCCACCGAGCTGCCCGACGCGCTGGTTGGCCCCCGAGAGCGTCGCGTTCGACGGTCACGGGGCGCCGGACCTTACGCCAAGATCTCCGACGGCCGCATCCTCCGCACGGCGGTGAAGGAGCTGGCCGGACCACGCTCACGCATACAGCCCGAAAGCTACACCAAGAACAATCGGCGGACGCCGCCGCTCGAGCTCCCCCGGTGGCCACGGAGAGCTCGTGCGGCCGGCCGCTGGGCCTTCCTCGTTTCCACCGCAACTCTGGCACTCTATACATTGCGATGCATACATGGGACTCATGCGGGTGGGACCGACGGCGGGGAGGCAACCGTGTTAGCCACTTAAGGCGGTGGCGAGCCGTTCCGCTTCACTAATGGAGTTGACATCGACCGTGTCACCGGCGATGTCTACTTTACCGATAGCAACAAGACCTACCCGGCCGTCACAAGACCGGATGATGGTGACCGCGTCCGAGACTCTGGGCGCATCATGAAGTACTGATCCACCGACCAATGAGGTCACCGTGCTCGATCCGGTGTGACCTACCCTAACGGCATAGCCATCGGCGAGGACAGGACCCACCTCATCGTCGCGCCACCGGACCTTGCAAGCTGCTCGGGTATTGGATCCGTGGGCCCAAGGCAAACACATCCGAGATTTTCGCAGATCTACCGGATACCCGGACAATGTGAGGGCGACGGGAATGGAGGCTATTGGGTTGCGCTGCACCGGGAGAAAAATGAGCTCCCGTATCCACTTGGCCTAAACAAGCACTTGGTAGCTATCAGGATTGGTGCTCAAGGTGAAAAGCTCCAAGAAATGACCGGCCCTAAGAACGTTAGACCAACAGAGGCGGTAGAAAGACAAGATGGCAAAATATATCTTGGATCCGTAGAGTTGTCTTACGTTAGCATTGTTAGCACTTAGGATTATAGCTAAGGCTTAAGATCTAAGGATTTGATACGTTGTATTTTGAGTATACTAGACATTTTATTTAATTTATTGTTATATATTTGTATGTCTTTATTAATAAATAAAAGTTGTCAATTGTGATACGTTGAGTATATACTTTACGTTAGATAATTAGGCAATTTCCATGTCATTTTAATTCCATAAATTAACATTATGATGATGACATATAAAAGATAATTAAGTATTGAAAACATAATATAAAATGTACCCATAATAAAATGGTACATGTCAACAATAAACATGTGAAGCATATATATATCATGTGACATAACGAGAACATATGAAACAACGAAAGCGAAACTCTTGAAACAACATGCGGCGGCATATGAAACGACAAGGCTGAATAAGCTGAAACAATCGGGCATGACATATTACTAGCAACAACAAGCATCGGGCAACTCACGAAACAACATAATGTAAGGCGATGAAAGCGGACTCATGAGCGGTATGTGAAACAACGAGAGATGAACTCTTTTGAAACATTGAAGCTGCCGGGCAGCGAAAAACAGAGGAGATGAACCGAACATACCCTCCCATGCGCTCCGAGGATCAAGACCCTTGTCCAACTTCAATCGTCATGTCGTAGGAGATGAAGACGATCTCTCCACCGAGAAGAAGGCGAAGATGAAGAAGTCCGGCGACCGATGATGAAGAAGATGACGACGAGCGGCGATGGTGATGGATTGGGCGTCAGCGTAGACGCTCCCCAAAAACCTAATTGCCGATCCCCGTGCAAGGTCTCGAGCGGCAAGGGCTTCGGAGGCATCGCCCTCTCGCTCCTCCGTCGGCGTAGGAGTTACGAGATGGGAATGGCTTCTTTGCAACTGAAGCGTGGTTCTAGTGTTTTCTCTTGATCGGTTGTTGAATGATAGCTACCCTCTTCTATTTATCTCTTACCATGGATAACTCAAGAGACCAATAGAATTGAAGGGTCAAGGTCACCTCATTAGGCAAGCCAAAGGCCAAAGGCCTCTCACGTTGGCAAGCCAAGAGGCAGCACCCTCTCGTGAGCCATCCAAAGGCTTAATAAATTAAACCTTTTCAACTTCCAATCAATGCAAATAATATCCATAATTATATACCATAGAGTTATTGATTTATTGAATAAATCCAACACTCGGTGGTCGGGCCGTGCACACCTCGTTATTGTTTTATCACGATTGTGAGGATGGATCATCTTGGCGCACGTGAGTGAAGTAGAGATGGATGGCAATATAATGTCTACAAAATTTTACCAAATAATAAAAACATTAGCAATAGGATCGGCTTCTCTATGAATATGGGGAAAAAGCATGGCACATAGACCCACAAGAGCAAAGACCACATCAGCTTCTATATGAATCGTGTGTTGGAGACAGAAAGCTTCCTCTAAATCATCGAACTAACACGTATTAAATTTTTAGAATTTTAGCAAGCATACTCACGACAAGGAGAGAGAGAGAGGATGGAGGATGAGGATGGCGGCGGCGCGGAGGGAGCCCCCCGTGTCGCCTACGGGAGGCGGAGGCGGCGTGGGTGGTACGAGACTTGGCAAACCAATATATTCCAGTGGCATTGAACGGCAGGAATAACTTTAAATTCCCACCATATATTACAAGTTACAAGCTTGTGCATTTAGATTCCACTTCTGTGTGAAGCCCGATGGAAAGGAAAACACCACAAGTGCAAATATAATTGACGTACCAAATATCATTACACTATATATATATATATATATATATATATATATATATATATATATATATATATATATATATATATATATATATATATATATATATATATATATATATATATATATATATATACAACAAAGTACCCTTATATATATACGCAACTAATTGACGTACTCCTTTGATTTTTGCAACCCAAAGGAAAGGCTAAAATAGAGACTAGTTTAATTAAGATTAAAAAAACGTATATGACACCTAACTACTAAACAAATCAACATTGTATATATAAGGGTACTTTTTAGATACGCAACTAAATAAAATGGGTGTTTCAGCATGCCACAGAACAATTGGAAGTTAGAGAAGTTTAACTTTGTCAAAGTAAAGTATAATTTAAAATGGAGGGGAAGGGAGTAGTACCCACTAAGTACTGGAGGTTAACAAGGTTAAAGTTCATAGTGAATTTGCATTTAAAAGAACGGTGGAAATCCAGACTCCAATAGACTAGCCGTGGTCAAAGCAAATGAGAGTAAAATGAACTGAATCATTATGCATTTTGCTTCTTAGAAATTATGGACCTTAGCGTAAACAGAAGAGCTGAATGATGATCCTTATAAAAATCCAACTACATTCTGCAGCTTGGTTATGATATAAAAATAACTGATCGGTAGAGCTGCATATGTAACAACGGCTAGCCGTACACCAACACAAATCAATTTGCATGCAGTTTATTCCTATGCTCTTTGCTGGTCAGGCCCAGTGGTATGCCTAATTGCTGAGTTCTTTATAGTTCTTCATTCACATCCACACATGCATGTCTTTGAGGAAGCAAGTGGAATGTTCTAAATCGCACGCGCACAAATTCTAGACACCGTTGATGGCTCTTATAACTCACCGGAAACCATGGCAGCACGGTCATCTTGGCAAATGAACTAATGCCTTGTATTGTACTGTAATATTTAGTACAAATCAGGGCATTCGGGGAACCAGGAATGTTATTGGCTATTAGAGCAGCGAGCGGCCGAAAATGATTTATGGTTTGCCGACGGGATACAATGCTAAATAAGCAATTTTGTCAACAAAAAAAGAAGGGAAAAGATGGTGTTGCTCCTGCTAATGTATAATTTAAGGGCCATGTCATTGGCTATTTGGCTTAGCAAGATTGTTAACAGATTTGGCTTGACCTTTACGGTGGCTTCCTTTCCTTGTGACTGGTCAAGAATAAACCAATATCAATATGAATTTATTTCCTGTGTTGCAATACTCCCAAACAAAGCTAGTCTAATGTGGCTCGAAGAAAAGAGGTTCACTTTAGAATTAACAACTATCGTTTTATGTCGTGATACGTGACTGGTCGTTGGAATTTTCACAAATGCAATGAGACCAATAATGCTGATAAGGACCATTAGCACTAAAAAGCAATTTTAGAGAAGCCTAACAACTATGAAATCTACCAATCAGCCAATAAAAAACTATATATATATTATACTAGCGAAGAGCTTGATTCCGTACCATGATGTTTCAGCTTCTGGCCATATGCACTTTAATTATCTTTATTTAGAAGTATCCTGTACCTACTGCCGTATGTGCTGCATTATTGGGCGTATCTGCATGTTTCAAATATGAATACATGAGTTGAAAGGAGAGCAAATAAAGATGTATGAAAGAGAAGTAGAAGTAGTAAGACATCAAAGTGGCAACTGAGAAGTACCAGTGCTCCTCCAGATGAAAAAAGGACATCTATTATATTTTATATTATAATATGTAGTCTCAGCATTGCCAAAAACAGTATATTGCTTTCCACCCAACATCATCATTAGGGAGTGGAAGATAACAGAAAAGAAGGAAAAAATATATATATAAAAAAACATATAAATAAGGTAGGGCTACAACCTGGTATACCCAACTTTCATGTTATTCAGTGATCTAATGGAATAAAGAATATGAAAAAAAATAGTTCAGTGATTTCATCTGACACAATACATAACACAACTGAAAGCATTGTATTTTATTTTTAATGAAAAACCTATTTAGTCAAAATGGATATAGTTTGCTGAAAATGTGAATGTTATGAAAAGCGACCAATTCAAACTCATAAGAGATCCTCTTATTGAACAAAATCAAATAGAAAAAGATATATTCCTGCTTGATGACGTGCTGAAAGGCTCTTGATTATCTATGACATCAGCATGATGATACACACATGAAAGCATACTGGGAAAGCCTTACAATATAGTACTCCATTGTTGGGCCTGGAGCTATCAAGTTAAGTTCTGTTACTTTTTAGCCTCCAATGAAAAACAAATGTTCTCTTACTTTCAACACTCATAACAGTCCCTATTAGTCATTTACACTTTTTAAGAGACAAGCCATATGCATGAGCTGTGACTATAAATAGTCCCATCAATTATATTGTTGGAATGTGGCCACACATATGTGCCAACAGAAGCCAAGGCTTGTAGAAATATTTGTACTCTGGTAACCTTTGAACAGCTAGGAAAATCAGCAGCCATGCAAAAAAAAAAAAAAAAAAAAAAGAACAAAGAACAACCAAAACAAAACCCCTGGCACAATGGGAGAGAGCGACAGACATCCTGAAGGCATTACTTGAAAGGTTGGGAAAAGGCAACCAAAAGCTGGCTTTTTACTACCAAGTAAGCTGAGTCTTTCACCCATACTTTTTCGGGGAACACACAGCAAGGGGGCAATTTATTTATTTTTCGACATCCAGGATTCGAGCCCTGGTTCAAAGACTCACAAGTCACAACTGTTCGACTTACCACTGTGCAACAAGCATGTCCTTTCCATAGTGCATAGGTCACAAGAATCACTCATAATTGAACAAAAAGAACAACAATTGCAGTGTGCAAATATTAGTGTTTGTGATTTTTAGCTTGAATCCTTTTTCTATAGAAGTTGAATACAAATGAAACAAATTGTAATATATAGTTGGGACTCAATAAATAAATAAATAACCATTCAAGAGATGTTCTTATGAAACAGGCATCAAGCATCGACAATTTATAAACAATGTGAGCATGCATAAAACTGATTGGCCAAGTATTGTTTCAGAGATTAGACTCAGAGAAAGAGGGACATCGATAAACAAGCCAGGTAGCTTCTAGTCGCACCATGTATTTGAAACAAGATCAGTAGTATGGGCAGAGACAGAGGCTATGTAATTCTGTTCTGCCAATTTCAGATTTGGGCCTAGGCCGAAGGTTGTCAGCATAAGCCCTGCGTTGTGCACCTGTTTGGGAGGATTCTTACTTTACAAGGGATAACACATATTAACTTATCTGTACCACCAATTTGGTTTGTTTTTGAGAGATGTTACAGGGGCTGATGTTTTGAGTAATGGTCTGGAACAACAAACTAAATGCATGGAGACAGATGAGGGAGGCGCTATAGGGAAGGTGACACAGATTTCTTGCTAACTGCAATTCAGTCAAACAGATGTCAAATTAGAATAGTAGAAACATGCAAATGGCCACATGTACTCCAAGAAAATAAAATCCACCCATCACTCTTTAGATTCACCGTCAATAAGTTTTGACCAGTTAGCAGATAGCCTTGTCTGGTTCGTGGCACATATAAACCTCAAAATCCAGAAAAAACAATCCGCTTGCAGCTTTGAATTTGATATCTAAAAAGTTGCAACCACACACTGCCCATTCTATAATGAGAATGTGGCAACGACCGGTAATAGATCAGAAGAATCTAACAACGTACATTAACGAAGCATGTCTTGAGAACATTATTATCAAAAGCAAACAACAAAATACAGGGGACACAAGACTCGCCATAAGGGTGAACTAACGACTGACCAAGTGCATCCAACAAACAAGTTAAGCAGGTATAAGAAAACTACCGAAAAGCACCAGATCTATGAACTCATAGCAGCATCCATGGTGGCGGCGTCGCCTGAGAAAAACAGGTACGAAATGAGATAGAAACAGGGACCTGGAGTCCTCTACGGCGGAGGAGAGTCGAGGCGGAGGCGGCGTCGGCGTTTACCGCGGAGGAGAGAGGGATGTTGGCGGCGGCGTTGTGAGAGAGGACGAAGATAAATCGGAAGGGTGTCGACGGCGGCGGCGGCGGCGTAGAGAGAGAGAGAGAGAGAGAGAGAGAGAGAGAGAGGGTGGCGACGGAGCTAGTGGCAGCGGTGGAGTGGAGCTGTAGGGGAACGGAGCAGCAACGAGCGGCGGAAGGGGCGGCGGCGCTAGGAAGGGGCGGCGGCGCTAGGGTTAAAAATAGCATTTGGAAACGAGTGAGCGGGAGTTGGTCGGGAAGAGAACGGGAAAAGAAAAATAGAGAAGACGGGGAGGACACTTTTTATATGGTATAGAAGTTGTAAATACATGTATAAGTGTTGTATACGCATGTATAAAGAGAATGTATAAATCAAGAAATCCGAATGTATAAATCTCTGCACAGATCTAGAGGACGTTTGGACGGCCATGATAAGCACCGCCCAGCAGGTAGAGACCAAAAATCCGCTTACGCTCCGAAATCCGAATATCCCTCACCGACCTACGATTTCTTTACGGTTCCTCACCCCGTTCGCTCGGTCTCCTTTTTCCCTCTCTCCGCCGGCACCGCCCGTCCTACCCCCTCTCCATATCTGGTGGCGGCGCCGGCGCCGGCGAGCCCCTCGAAATCAGATCCGTCCGCCCCGCCCCTCCCCTCCCGTCCTCCGGCGATGCTGTCACACCGCGTCTGCCGCGTGGTCTCCTATCGACTAGATCGTGGGAGGAGTTGGGGAGACACCGGTTACTGCCAGATCGAGCCAAGTTGCCCCTCCCTTCCCATCTTTGCTGGCAGCTGCAGCTTTGCGGCGAATCCACGCGTGCGTGTAGTTCCATCCTAGTGGCCGGCGAGCTCGCGGCCAGGTCCTCCCAGCAGGGCTCAGCGACGGCGTCCCCTTCTGCAGGCGGTGATCTTCCACGTCAACAGCCCCTGCAACAGCGGCCGAGGCGTCCGCGGCCTCCGTGCCTGCCCGTGGGTGGTGGCCCACCCTCGGCTAGGGGCCCGCGCCCCCGGCCAGGCAATCTTCACTGCGGCCGGCGGCAGGAGGTCGAGTGTCTGGCTCTGGTCAGTCACTTCGATCGATCTCCAGCGAGAGAGATGGAGGGCAGCGTGCAGATGGATGGAGCTTCGGCTCAAATCCACGGCTGCCTCCTGGTTCCTCGTTAGGGTCACCGCACAAATCCACGGTAATCATGGAAACCAACGTATCTTGTTTGATGCCTGCCTCCAATTTTCTATCACCTGTTCCAAATTTCTGTGGTTACCTAATTTCTATCTGTGTTAATATCCGTGGATGCAAGTTGAGTAGAAATAGGTTATCTGAATATCAGAGTAGGCTACCAATCTTTCTGAAACAGTACACAATCTTTCTGAAACAGACAGGTTCTGTCAATTTTAACGAAGAAATTGAGAAAAAAAAAACAATTGTTTTGGTTTGTTCGTGTTGGTCTAAACATTGTTAGATTCTGCATATTGCAGCTTTTGCGTTGAAAGGTTCTGTATGCATGTATTTAATTTGCTACTTCGGATGCAGCTCGAAAGGTTGGCTACATAGTTCATATGGCATTTTTTATCATAACACATTGCAATAATGAAATGCTACATGCATTGGCAACATTTCGACTAGATTGGATTTATTAGAGAATTTTTGTTGCCCTCTGCGTGGGGATTGCCCCATTAGTATAGAAATATCTAATGGCAATTGATTTTATGATTTACCAGTTGATTGTTACAGCTCGTTATCGAAATGCACTGATGCTATGTCTTTTCATAGTTGTGTAAATGGATTATATCAAATATCATACAGTAATTGATTTGTTCTTTAAATTGGTAGGTTTATTAGCTCTTGGATAGTTGAATCTTAATCAATTGGGGTATGTTGAATTAATGAATTATATGAAGGTGCTGCTAGCTTGCTTTGGTTGACTGCTTTTTGATACTAGGTACCATCTTTCATTATATAAGAGATTAAAATTTTCATATATTATCCATTCGTGTGGGATATCAATGAGAATGTGATATGCGTATGTAATTTTTTTTTTATAATATTAGTTATGTGTTCAAGTTCTGCCCCAGCTAAATTTTGGCTGAGCTCTGCCCTGCTTTGCATCCTCCTCAATGAAGATGATGGTGGCACCTTGCCTTGTCGCCGCCAGATGCGGTCGTTGGCAGCAGGTGTTGGGTGTTTGCAAAGCTTGGGCACTACCAGACATCATTAGATGCTGGCCCGCTCCACATTAACCCGCTCACGCTAGCCATGCCAGACATAGCAAGAACCAGAATGCAGTTCTTCCCTGCAGGTAGTTTTCTTCTGCCTTTGTTTTCTTCCAAAATTGCAGCCACCAATCAGTGATATTTGTGTGACTCAAACTGAGTTAGTTCGCATCTTCCAATTCTGGACCAGAGGCTGCTCTTGACCATATTGGATTTATCTTTCATATTCACTTTGAAGATATTGTAGGCAATTTCAACTTACCTAGCTGCTCCACCTTGGGAATCAAACTTTATGCTCATAGGATTTCTGAGTTAAGCAAATTGATTATTCCAGTCCAAAAATTTGGTTCAGTAATTCTTTGCTCATTGAGCTGCTGCGTGGTGCTTCCCTCACCACAGCAAATTGATTATTCTAGTCCAAATTTTTACTACTATACTTTGTCTCCACATTGAAAATTTACAGAGTTTTATCTAGTTAAGAAGCTTCCAATTAGGATTGGAATTAGATGCAAAACGAAGCTTTGTTGTGCTTGTTGTCGAATGGGGCTTCAGATGCAGTTAAATTTTAGCTTTGAATCATATCTTCTTCCACTGAATTCAATATTTATTCCTAGTTTGTTTGGAATGGGGCACCAATTTTGATTGGGGAGGAATCGCTATAGCACTGATTTATGTTGAAGCACTTGAGAATTGTGGTTGAATGCAAATTACTTATTTAGGAGGAAATATGTGTGTTTCTGTGTTCTAACTAGATGCTTTTGGTGTTTGATGATATTTGATTAATTTTGAATACGATGACATCTTGCTTTTTTTAAGAATGTCTGGGTGCTTTATACGCCACATTGTAAATTGATAATTATGTCTTTTTGTTGTCATGATTGAAATCGAATATTGCTTAGGCCACTTGTGCAAGAAAAACTGCAATTGCAAACACGGGCGGCGGCCCCCGCCATGCAGCGTCCCTTCTCCAAAGCTGCAGCGGCCCCACACCGGTGGCCGCGACGCCCCCCGCATCCCCATCTACGCCGGCGCGACCCCATGCCTTCCACTCGGTGGCGGCGGCGCCCGGCGCCCGTTCTGACCAGCGCCCCTGGTGGCTGGAACGGCGACGCCCTCTCCCTCCGCTTCATCTCAGCCGGGCGGCGGCAAGCGAGAGGTGTTGGGGCGCGGCGGCGCGGGCGCCCCCATTACCGCAGAGCCCACAGTCAAACGTGGCATCCTACGGCGGCGGCGCTCACCTCCTCGCCCGGGCATGGTAGCGCTGGCGCTGGCGGGCCCTCCTGTTCGATCCGCGGTGCTGCAGCACGCTACGCCCACTGGCTGTCCTTCCTCCTCTCCGACAATGGCACCGCCCTCACGGCGGCAAAACCCACCTCCTCCACCTGGGCGGGCAGCTTCTTCCCAGTTCCCATGCCTAATCTGATTCGTGGCGCTGGGAGGTGGACGGAGAAGACATCACTTGATCTGATCCTTGGCAGCGCTTTGGACTGATCTGGTGGTGGATTCTACATCCGGCGGCTGCTATGATGTAGCTGGTACCCACGCATCTGCAGCAGGTTTGTGCTACTTAGTTACAAGCTTTTCTGTGGTAATTATTGCACATTTTGCTTCTGCTATTAATTTCAGAACTAATAAACAGGAGAGTGGAGGTTGGAGGGGAAAAAGATGGAAATAAGTATATGTCGCAGATCTAAAATGAGCATGATTCATTTGCTTTTGCATTCAACAAACAATTCAGCATGAGTTCAGTCCAGCTGCAGTTCTTTTTTCTCTCTTGAACACACGTCATTGTCTTCAACAAAGAAGTGGTCCTAAATCATGCAGAATTCATGTCTGGGTTGTTCTTTTAGTTCATTCTGCTGCAGTTCAAATTAAAATTATGCAGTTAACATCTGTTTTAGAGAATCCCAGTATCCATTCCATTAGCTTTTGGTGGCGCATCCCAGCTTTAGTTGTTTTTTTTTTCTAGATTTCATACTAACTTTTATCCACATTCAAAAGTGTTGATCCATTGATGTTTATGTAGTTATTTAAGAAAGCACAAATCAGTACCTGGGCTTGTAGGAAAGCGTCTCTTTTTTGGGTGCACTATGGACTACTGCAGAACTTTGATGTTAATTAAAGAGAGCAACATTTCTTGCGTATTCGGTTTTATTGTCTGCATCTTGCATTCGCATTTCCTTTTCAAGCCAATTTTATGTTTTTTTTTTCGAAAGGAAAGAACCCTTACGTGGATGGATGCTTTCAATTGATTACCACAAACATAGGTTTCTTCATGGCTTAACTCTAATAATCTATTGGAATCCTGATATTCTCCATTACATCTGCTATAATAGATTGATTTGGAATCATGATTTCACAGGTGACTAGGCATCCAAGCAAGAGCTGCGTGTGGACTAGACTGCTTAGCGACCCTATGAGCGTATAATATTGGCCTTTTCTGTTTTGTTTCGAGTTTTTGCCAGTCACTAACGATGGTTCCAGATTTCTAGTTGATAAATTCCAGGTATAATAGAGTGAAACCCATCCTACTAGCACCAAGGTTGAGTCTAGGTCTAAATATCTATTTTTTGATGCTTTATGCCTGTATATTATTATCCTATAAATAAGTGGATGCAACAATAGTCACTTGATTGTCATTCATTTTCCAGGCTTACTTCTTCATACGATTCTTGGCGATTTAGGGCTCGGATCAGGCCACGTCGCTGATAATAGAATCGGACAGCTCACATTTGCGGACATCGGGCGTTACCAAGGCTTCTGGAGCTGTCTGATGTTTTAGCGTGCGTTCTCACCTGTCTTTCTTCTCCGGTGCCTCGAGCTCGCCGATCCGCCCCCTCACGCTACTTGCTCGGACACGGCGCCGGAGGCCCCCGAGGTCGAGGCACGGACGTTGCGCGGCTCCCTCACCTTCGCCCGCTGCAGCCGCGGCCCTTCACATCCCCCGCTGCCACTCCGATCCACCATCCCATCCCCAGTGTACTAGCGGCGGCGGCGCTCATCCTAGCGCGGCCTGCCTACGCGCTGATGGCCTGGGCGCGGTGGCCTGCGGCATGGGGGGCGTATCCCCACCCCTCTAGAGGTGCCTTCTGTTCCTACCCTGCTCTATTCTTTGCACAAAACCTGTTTCTATTACTCCTCTTTGCTTGCAGGGCTCTATTTTTTTTCCACAAAACCTGTTCCTTAGTACATGTAACTGTTCTTTCACTTAAGCTGTAACATTTAGAGATGTTGCAGTTCCTATGCTGAATTATGTTCATGATATTCGAGCACTAGGTATTAAGTTGGACTACATCTAATCCGAAATTAAGATGCATAATCAACATTTTCACTGTTTGTACCTGCATATATATCTATCCTTATATAACATACAATTGCTACAAGGTTACAAAAACCTTCAGGAATGTCATTCTTACCGTCCAGAAGATCTAGAAGATTGACATTGAGGATGTACTCCACAATATTAAACTGCTCACCACCAAATTCAGATGCTCAATGCTTTGCTATGTCTCTCCACAGGGACCCATGCAGAAACTTTACAAGGTTGTATTCTTTGCACAATACATATTCCTTTCTTAGTACATCCGTCTAAAGTCTTCTTCCATTTTTTTAGGTTCATATACTGCAATTCTTATGGTGAACTTCGTAGATTAAATTGGAGCACAGCGTGTTGAGGTTGGACTACCTGAATATTGCCATTGTCACTTCTGAAAAGGTTACATGTTTCATACGCAAGTAATATTCCTATCCTACAATACCTGTTGCTCTCCTGCTTTATTGAAACACGTGTCACTCATATATGCACGCACAATACAATTTGGAAAATGTACCATTTCAAGTACAGATCCTTAGGATAAGGGATTTCGTATCAATATAATCTATTTCTGGTGAATTGGGTTTTCTCCGTAACTGTCCCTGGCCAATTGTTCTTAAAAATGTTTTGCCTCCCTCGGCCTTCTTAGCCGGTAGCGATATCATACCATCTTGCTCCATGCATATATAGTTTTGACTACATCAAATTATACTAAATTTCCAGTATTGATTACAAATAAAATTTGAGCTTTTATCATTCCTCTCGTATTTACTTCCTGTGAATTTTTAAAACCAGTGACAGAATAGTAGAGTCCCCTAATTTTAAGCAGACCGGTACACTGCCTCTGCTACCTACTGGCGCTGGGCTTTGCCCCCTGATGGCCTCCTTGGAGTTGGCTGCTGTGCCCACCCGATGCTAGATTATCACGATGGTGACACAAAACCTCGCTTACTTCGAAATTCATATACGTTGTGAGATTAAGTTTTTGTGCTCCAACAATTCATCTGCGTTGTATTTTCCAATTTGATTTATGTTTTCTTCCTTTTTCAGATTTGAACATCAGTTTTAATTTGCAGGCAGTGTTGGAAGAAATGTAAGGTGAGCTGTGGCTGTATTTAGTATGTGCATTGCTGGTGGATGATGCAGCATGCTAATGTTATGTGTTCTCTACCTGTGTCTTCTTCTGTTGCTAATTTTGTTCATGTAACTCTAATGGTCCTGTGATAATCTGTGTAGAGTAAAACATTTGCAAATTGAGGATCCATCACTAGCTGAGTCGTTTTTTTATGTCTGTCCTCTTCCTTATGGCTCAGCTTATGTTACCATTTTCTGTTTGATGGACTGTTTAGAAATTTTACTTCCCTGCACATAAAGATTTTGTTTGATGCTTGAAAAGATCATCTCAGTAGTAAACTTGAGCTTTTTGTTACCATTATCTTGCTCTTGCAGGCATTCTTGGTCAGCTTACGTTGTAGAAGAAGTGACCTTAAAGGGATAGTGCTGCAGCTCATTTCATCACGTGCTCTGCATGGTATTCCTAACTGAATTTTTGAGTTCATACATGCTCTCATGACTCAAAGAATATGTCTTGCTGTTCGTCCATCCGGTTTGCTTACTATTTTGACTTTTTTTTTTGTGTATAGAGGTAACTCTATCTCATGGTTTCATTTCATTTGAAAACTACGACTCTCGTTTCTTCTATAAGATATGCAAATATGCATGGCTTTGTTATTAATCATGAAATGTTATTTTTTAATGTTTTCTTTTGTTCCACTTGTTTTCACAGTTGAACCAATTGGGGCCATTAGAGGCGCAAGAGAACTTATATGAGTTGTTGAAACCGTAGTATTTATTTATGATCTTGATCCCAATGAAGGTTATTTAGCTGCCGTAACTTGTATGTGATTTTGTGGAATAACTTACATGGAGCAACAAATATCAGACTATAAAGTTCTTGCAATCTTTCATGACTCATTTACTTGAAAAAATTATGTTCCTTAAAAGAAGATTTATGGTTTAAAATTTGCTTTGTATGATTCATTTCACATTAAAAGCTAAGTTTTATGATTAGAACTGTCATAAATACACCAAATCTGTTGATGTTCCAGTTGAAGACTTTCTTGTTTGTTTCCTCACCTATCTGAAAATGTAAAGTCTACCTTTCAAAAATAAGAAAAACACATGTTTCTTGGACGTTCACAAATTCAAAATATACACCAGCCTAAAATGAAACTGTCCACGAGAAAAATCGGTCGACCATGACACAGAAATAATTTGACACAAATAATTTGAAACCAGAACCCTTAAGAAAGAATAAATAAACGAAGCAAAGCAGCGGCGTGGGCAAAATGTACCAGCAAGTAAATCCGTTGCAAGGAACAAGAACAAAAATCGGAGTCAACCATGACACAGAAAATCTGTCGCAATCAACAAAAAAAAAAAGGTCAACCACGAGCCCACCGGACGGAAACAGGCAAAAAAAGTAAAAAAAAATGGGCAGCAAGAAAATAGAAATCCCTTCGGTCATTAGTGGGAGACTCGCGCACGTCTTCACTCGGGCTGGCGCAGCCGCGTTGGACGGCCTGCCGCACGGGGGCTCGGGTAGTGATTAATAATCACTACCTCACTACCCAGGGGACTACTTTTTATATATATATATATATATATATATATATATATATATATATATATATATATTTTTATACACCCGAAGAAAGTAACTACACCCACCGCTTATACCACGTGCAGGTCCAACTAGTCCGGCGTGGGTTTGGATCTGCATGCCAACTAGTCCGGCGTGGGTTTGGATATGCATGTGACGTACACGGGCGTGCGGTTATCTCGCTAATCACAGGCTCGTTGCACGCGGCATGCATGGCTTGTAGTTACCAGTCTCTTGCATGACCGTAGTTACCTAGTATGTTTTTAAATATGACGTGCATGTATATACTTAGTTTCTTCACAAGTATGTATAGATACTTGCTTCTTGCCGTGATTAGTATGTATTCATACTTTGTTTAATACTAATTGTTCAATCTAAACTGCAAGCTGATCAGGTTTGGTTGTATATATGTGTAGGCAGGTCTGCGCGTGTAACTGCGTAAGTACGTTTCATATATGCGTATATATACTTGCCGCCAATATAGACGACTATGGAGTATGTATGCATACAAATAATTTGATTGGGTATGGTCACATACGTAACCTTCTAGAGTATGTTTTCGTACTAAAGTATTAATATATTTAGACTTGTCGATATACGCCCGCATGCACATGCCAAATAAGATAGTACACATACGTGCATACTTACGCTAGGAATTTTTTTTATATAGAAAGTGTCACATGGTACAGTAATATGAAAAGTATCAAGTGATACTACCTGACTGCTTTATTTCTGGACGTAGTATATTGCTAGATTATCGGATGCATGGACCTAACTCTAAACAATACGTGTCCATTTACTGATTTTTAAAAAGAACGTCGCAGTTTCTAAAAAGGATGTACGTATGCATTCATAGCTAGCTTAGTACATATTCAAACTTTTCCAAGGAGTATATACGTATACTTTTTTTTAGAACCGAGTATATGCGTATACTTTTTTAGAACCAGTATTTGTTCATACTTTTAAAATAGGAGTACGTATGCATACTTTTTATAAGGAAGTATTTATTCATACTTTTTAAAACGAGTATGTATGCATACTTTTTATCAGGAATGTTTATTCATATTTTTTTTAGAACCGGTATTTATTCATAGTTTTTTAAAACCAGTATGTGCATATACAATCTTTACAAAAGAGTATGTCGTATATGTATACACAGTCTAGCTTTGTGGCCTCAATCGATCAGCAGGACAATGTTCACGCTCACGCGGTCGCAGCCTCCAGTATGTCTTTCCTGATGATCATCATCTTCCTCACGGCCGCCTAGTTTTTCCCTCACCATGAATCTGTATGCATCTACTAAGGAATTAGTGAAAAAATCACTGTTTAATTTTTTGAATCACAAAGAGTCAATTACCATTAGAAAGAATTGAGTTAAAATTTACAGATGAATGTAAGTGATTTAAGAGTATGGATATGTAGATACGTGCTGAACTATTGATTAAGAGTATGCATGCGTCCCATGCGATCTCTCGATGGATAAACTGGAGGCCAGTAAAGATTAGAGCTAGACCGGATTAGATGCGAGCTAGGGGGCGGAGATCAGAGCCACAGACCTGTTCGCCGGTTGGCACCAATCAAACCTGTTCGCCGGTCGACAGCAGTAGTCAGGAAAACTACGACATGGACGTAGCGTCATATGCCCCGTCCGCCGCCGGATTAGATTCAATCAAATAAACAAATTGATCACAACGGTTTGCTTGGATTAGGACTGTACCCGTACCTGGAATCCATCCACGGATGCGCCTCATGATCACGACATCAAAATGTCAGACGATGTCAGGGGAAGCTATGCCGTCGCCGGCGGAGCGGACGGGCGGAAGTGGACGGAGCGAGCACAGCCGCGGCCGCCGCCGCCGCACAGGTTATGGGCGTTGGACCCCACAAATGACGAATAAATTTCCTTATATATTCATTGTGTTAACGGGACCATTTAATTAAACTGCTTAACCCGGACGCTAAACCATCGGGAGGCTCCTTCAGTGTAATATTCGCTTGGGTGTAGTTACTCCTAGGGTGTAGGAAAAATTTACCCTATATATATATAGTATACAGTGTAATATCTGCTCGTTACTCTGATTGCGACGCATGATGATGGTCATGGTCTATCGATCTGGTCTTTTTAGCTCATTCTTCCTTACCAGTTCCTATTCTGTCAGGTTGCACGTGTATACTTCAGATATATGGACGTGTATGCTTGCTTGCGAATATGAATGCGTACTGTGTACACAGTTGCTTCAGGAGTACTGAGTATATATATTGTCCGTATGCGAATGTACACCATCTCTCAAAACAGTATTTGTATATCTCTGTTACAGTATAATAAAAATAGTACGTACATATACTCTGTTGTCAAGGAAATTCGATACATATATTAAGTATGAATGCATACGTCCTTCTATAAACTAGCATGGACACTCCCGTAGGTATATACCCTTCTCAAATTAATATGTATATATACACTCTAATACAAAAAGTATGTGTATATACTCTTCTCAAATTAGTATATATATATACACTCCAACTCCAAAGAGTATGTGTATGTACTATATTTCAAAAAAGTATACAAAAGTACTCTGTTCTGAAAAAGTATGTGAAGATTCTAAAAAAGTATGTGAAGATTCTAAAAAGTATGTGAAGATACTCTATTCAAAAAGTATGTTATATTGTGTTATCAAATTATGCACAGATACTACATTCGTAAAACTATGTAAATATACACAGTCCATCTAGGAAAAGTATGCGTACATACTTTTTAAAATAGTATTAATAAGTACTCCTTTCAAGAAAATAAATATGCGTATGCACACCTTCTACAAGTATGAAATATATGTACACCTTATATGGAAAAAAGGTACGTGTATATACTCTCACCACATATATACTTCTGACATAACTCACAAAAAAAAATACTTAAAGCACGCGTCCAGCGACTCTAACGAGAATGACGGCAACAAAGTAGGGGACAATATTATTTTATTTTATTCCTTAATTATCTCCACCGGCCGGTTATTAGGCACACGCTAAATTGGATCCCATTGGAAACATGCGGACCCGTTATTAGCCTTGGTGCTGGCGTAGCTGTAGTGTATTAGAGAGAGGGTGTAGTTATACCTGGGTGTATAAAAGTCTTTATATATATATATATATATATATATATATATATATATATATATATATATATATATATATATAGGGCTGCGCTAAGTAGTACCGAGCCCCTGCGCGCCAGCCTGCCGATTCCCACGCTCGCTGCCCGCACAACCACGTCACCAGGCCAATTCCCACCTCCCGCAGCACAACACAGGTTTCTCAAACGGGCTTTCCTTGCCGCCAATTTTTTTTTATTTTTCATTTTTTTGCGGCCGGTTCTATTTTTCTTAGGCTGATTTTTTTTGGTTTATTTTGGTCTGATCGGTCTTTCCGATGGTGAACGTCCAACAATCGAATCTTGCGACAGATTTTTTTATTCGGTTTTCTTTAAGCCGGCTAGTTTTTAGGACCAGTGAACGTCTAAGAAACATAGTTTTTAATTTTAAACGGGATATTACTTATTTTTGAAAGGTAGATTTCATATTGAAATAGGTGAGTCAACGAAAGTCTCGGGTTGCCAAATACAAATATTTACATGATTCGTTAAAGAACGGAGGACTCTTTGCAGCATGAATACGTCCAAGAAATAAGAATACAACTTATGGCAGCTAAATAACCTTCACTGGGATCATAGATATTGCGGTCCCCACAACTCATGCCAAATTATTTTAAGTTTTTATGTGAAGGAAAAAAAACTGATACATCCCTCGCTTGTGTGTGTATCTTTTGATGTTTTTCGTGAAGCTCAACTTCAGCTCATACATCTTCAATTTCACTATTGATCCATTTTCTGATAAAACTCCATATATAGCCAGCTGAACAATGCAATGGAATTTGTGCACATCCATTTTCCAGAAGCCCAAAATGTATCCTTTGATGCTGTTGTACCTCATCTTCAATTACTCAAGAATAAAATAGCACAGGTGAACGCATTTAGAAAGATATGCTTTCTATTGACATGATCGATTATCAATTATTGTCCTTACCTCTAGGGCCTCCGTCCTGTACAAAGTTCAAAGAGAATATTTGGTTAATATCATCATGTTGTCTATCAGAACGCAGGCAATGGCAGTGTAAACTAAAATGCCTGTTTCATAAGGTCATGACCTGCAAGGAAGTGAAGCGAGTACTTCACCTATGGTTAACACTAATCTTCAGAAGAGTAGAGGCTCTATATACATTATATATCAGCGTACAATGGATATATAGCCAACAAATAACCTTAGAGCATCTACTGGACTGCCATTACAAAACTTCAGGTACTAATTTGCGCTTTCAGTTCTGTAGTAGCCCATAGTGAACAAAAGAGACATTTTCCAACAAAACATGACAGAGGGAGGCCATGAATATACATTGACATGGAGTGGACTAAGCACAATTCAGTAAACAGGTGGTAGTAGAACTGTTCACATTAGTGCACCATTTTTTTAATTATAACCGCAATAGCGATAACTGGCATAAGGTCTAACTGGGAAACAGAGTACACGAGGAATAAAACTTACCAAGGTGACAAGATTGTGGCTTCTCTTAGAACTGCTCTATCAAGAGCAGCCAAGGGAATTTAAATATTGCACCCCGAAAGTGGTTGAGCTAGTGCCCCAAGTGGGATCTGCAAACAAAAACAAAGAGAAAGAAAAGAGGATCAATAAGAATGATGAAAATATTTGCTTTATGTTTTTTCTTTTTTCATAGGCAAGAACCCATATGTGGATGGATGCTTTCAATTGATTATCACACATAGGTCAGCCCATGGCCTACGTCTAATAAACTATTGTAATCCTGCTATCCTCTTCAAATGCCTAGGCATATTAATGCCTTTCGAGAATTAAAATTGAGAACTTGTTATGTGCATTACAATAAGGATAAGTACTTCATTGTAACAATGTTTTGCTGAATTATACTCATAGATAGAAAGTTATGCTACATCCTGTGCGCATTGGCGGGCATTATCTCATCACTAGGGTATGATGAGCATTAAGGCAGGACCAATCAAAAGACACTCCTCACCAAGTTAGTGAATAAAATAGCAACAGGCATTCAGAATACATAATCACAAACCTATGCAAGAGATATTTAGCACAGGAAAAAGATTCTAAAGAAGCATTACCCAGAAAACTACACTAAATAAATATTTTGGAATGATTTCATGTGCCACTAAAGCTTATGGTTCAATTTTTGTCACGTAAAAAGAAGAATTCAGCTTGCTAAGCACTATTTGAGATTATAATTCTCTGATTTTATTTAAAATCTAAAATCATGATTGTTTGACCAACCTGCTTCTTCAGCTCCTCCACACAGTGGCATTCTCAGCTCGTTGACATTATATTTTAGATAACAAAAGTGACAAAATATTTAGAATAGAATAAGAATAGCAGCAAGTGTTTACGCAGCGCTTTGTCATCATTAGACAAGCATGTGCAAATTAAAACCACTTTTATTCTTGTTACTATTATAAACCCATCGACAGTAAAAGTTGGAAGGTCTGGTGATAGGGCTTAGTGCATATGAAAGGCAATCATACAATTATTTCCAGGCCGGTAGATGAGGGTGTTTAAACTGTTGAAATGTTTTACAGTGCAAATTGCTTGTGCCTTTATTCAGTTCCTTTGGACTCTCAATAAAGGAATCTCAATAGCAATAACCAAAATTGAGCACCAAAGAACAGTTTCCACCGAAAAATAAACAAAAAAACACAGGAGTAATTTCAGCCCATACTTATTTCCTATAAGAAATATGTGCTACTTTAAGTTTAAACTGTATGGTGCTCTTTTATTATTCATTAATCATGCATACATCTAATCTATATCTATACCTACTAATAAAGCAAAGAAATGTCGGTTCGTCTAAGACTGCACATGGCAACAGAACTTTGTGGCCATTTTCTTCTTCTCTAGTGATCACTCACAACCATCATGGCGTACAACAATTAAGAAAAATGATGTTGTCTTCAAATAATTAATTAAGTTTGAACCAACCCGTAGCAACGCACGGGCATACTTCCTAGTAGAGTTCTGAAAATTGAACATGTGTGTATAGATAAATATAATATCTAAGCTTGAATATACTAAGGGTGTGCTTCGTAGTTGCCTAAACATGCCATGCCAAAGAGATGGTGTAGCCTAACGACTAACATGCGGCGCAGGTTTGGGGTGGTGGGGGGGGCTTTTGCCGAGTGTGGCATAGAAAATGAACTAGCAGGCTGTGCTTTTGCTACGGCGTGCCACAAACATGTCAACGAACCAAAGTGCCACCGCCAGTTAGGTGCAGCTGTTCAGGAAGTGTGGCGTAGTGTGGTAAATTGTGGTAGCCAACAAAAAGACCTAAAATTCAAATATTAAAGCAAAGCAACACATGCATGCAATTAATAAGAACTGCTAGATAATTAATTTAAGAACTTGAACAGCAAACAGGCAGAATCAGATATGATACAATGTGCATCGACCACAGTTTCCAGGTTCTGGGAAATTGTAATCATGAAATGCCTATCGAAGTGAAAAGATACAGTGATGTACATGTATTTAAAAATGAGCATATGAACAATGTACAAATGGCCTTGCAGGAAGCAAAGTGCCATACATAATAGGGATACGGAAATTTTAGAATACATGAGCATATGGACAACAATGATCAGCTCACTGATACACACATGCAGTTGTCAAAGGCACCGCAATGTGTAACAGTCAAAAACCTTAAATCTGTGATACTAACTAGTGCACAATAGATCAAGATAGATAAAATCAATGCCGAATTTTATGCATGGTGGAGACAGCGTCCAGTCCAAACAAGTGCAGAGCAATATTCAGTATACCTTTTTCGTGCTAGCGGCATGCCATTGTTACTGATTTAGTGCAGATGAAGCCAACGTCTCCTGTTGGTGGAAGAAGGCTAACTAATGAGCAAAAACAACCATAATTAGTGTTAATGATTTGGAAGCTAAATGAGCCATAATAAATTAAATGTGTAAAATCAAAAGGGAAAAAATGATTAAAGTGGCATTAGCAAATTACTTGTAAAATGTCGAAGGCTGCTCCTTGGACAACTTCCATCATTGGGACGTACATTCATACCTTTGGTGAAAGTAATTTCCTTCTGCAGACTTTTCCACCTAGCACCTGAACACATAACATACATACTTCAAGTACCAAAAGTACCTCATTTCAAAATAACCACTAAAGTAAGTTTCAAAAAATAGATTCAGAAGAGGCTCCTATGCCGGTTCTAATTCTTAAAAAAATCATGCAAACCAGGGGCGTCTTTTTTGGAAAGCATATGCATCTGAACTCAAACAATTAAAAAATAATTCCAGCACACAAGGCAGGGTGGAGCCAGACAGTGGCAGAGCTGAACCAAAATTTAGCTAGTGCAGAACGTGAACACATAACTAATATTATTAAAAAAAATCACATATACGTCACATACTCATTGATATCCCACACGAATGGTTACTGGTTCATTCATTTCAGGTAATTTTGTTTTCCCCTGTCTTCCCCTCACAAATAAGATGTTCATTATTATATATACAACTAGCCTGAGCAACTGAATTCACAAGGAAACAAGTAAGATAATGAGGTAATGAACATTTGCAAAATTTAATTTGGAGAACAATTTCTGAACTGAAATATATGAACATATGAAATCTGTCCAATTCATTTATACTATTTTAGCATCTTTGAAACGAACTGCATATACGCTATTAGTTTGCAAAATTTTAGTAATATCTAAACACCGCAAATAACTAAATTAGAACAGAAGCAGCAAATACAGTCTGCTAACTGGAGAGCAGCGCAGGCACAAGCGGCAGCTGGGAGGTGGTACCCACAGAAGGGAGGCAGGGGTGGATTGAACAGCTCGACGCTAGCTGCACCCATTTTCTGCCGCCGCGGTCGCCAAGGTGAGCCCCAGCCACATAATCCTCGTCCCTTGATGAAGTCAAAAAAGAAAACATGATAAACAAGACAGTAGATCGAGAGAGAAAGAATGAAAATCGAGAGAGGCAGAAGAGAATCTGACCGAATCAACCGAGAGGACGGGGTGTTCAGGCTGTGTTATCGAATGCGTCCACACGCATGAGTCGGCCGGGATCTGGAGCCCCGGATTCATGCGCCCCTCCCTTGTAGTCGGCAGATCCAGGCGCCCCTCGCCGTGCGGGCTGTCCCCGAGGGCAGCTTTCTTCACCAGCGCGGCGGCGAGGAGACCTCGTGCGTCGAGAGCGACGAGCTGGCGCAACTGGCGTCTCCTCCGGGTCCTCCCCAGTCAGGTAGCGCACTGCGTCGGTGCGGGAGGCCAGGGTAACGGCGGCCATCGGCGCAGCAGCGGCGGCAGGGAGAGGAGACGAACGGGCGATGCCGGCGGAGGGGGTGAAGGAGAGCGGACGGGATGAGGAAATGAAAACCGCAAATAGATCGTGGGTGGGTTTGGAAGCTTCGAAGCGGGATAGCAGCTCGAGCTCGTGGAACCGGCGCGGGGAGCGCCCGTGGGCCGTGTTGGCTCGGGTCCGAGGGAGCGGGCGGGGCGGGCGATTTGGGCTCGAGTAGTGATTATTAATCGCTCGAGTATATATATATATATATATACGGGTGCTATCTTACACCTAGGTGTAGAATAGCACATTCTACACCATGAGACAGAACAGACGGCCCAACCCAACCCGTTCCCAGCGCCCACAGCGCACCGCGTCTCGATCCCGCGCCCGCAAGGACCCGTCCCGCGCGCCCCATGGGCCATCCCGCTCCCGCGCCCAGGCGGCCATCCGCGTGACCGAGTAATAATTCCCGTCGCTCCACTAGCTCAGTCGGCCATCTCGCTACCGCTTGGCCCACGTCCTCTGACCACAAACGTCGGCAGCTCACTCTCCGATTGGCCCCTGCACGCAAGTAACGAACGAGAAACAGAGATATACATGCACATGCTCGTCAAGAGTGTGGTCCACATATTATCTAAAAAGAATTTGGTTCACATCCGCAACGCGCATGCACGACACAGCGTACTAGAAATAGACATATGCATGTAGGTATCCAATCATTTTTTTCTACATAGTTGGTTTGTAATATGCTCAACTAATAACTATTATTGATTTAAAATTAACTGAAGAAAATACCCCCAACCAATAGACCAAAGGAAAATATTGAGGAAAATACAACCCCTTCAGCATCTTCAAGTATTTTTCCAGTATCATCAAGTATTTCGTTAGTATTTTTTGTCAATAGCTTGGTACACCCGGTACAATAACTCTAGTAGTTGTCAGTGTCTCTAAGTAGTTGTTAGTATCTTCAAGTATTTTTGTTAGTATCATCAAGTATTTCATCAGTGTCTTCTAGTTTTTCTCAGTAGCTTCATGTTTTTCTCAGTGTCTTCTAGTTTTTTCTAAGTATTTTTTTGTCGAGTACTTGCTAGTATCTTTAAGAGTTGTTAGTATCTTCTAGTATTCCGTCTGTATATTTTGTCAGTAGTTGCTAGTATACGTAAGAGTTGTCACTGCATTCTAGTATTCCATCGAGTTTTTTGTGTCGGTAGTTTCAGTACCTTTTAAGAGTTGCCGAGTATCTTCATGTTTTTCTCGGTATCTTCTAGTATTCCTTAGTATTTTTTCGTTAGTACTTGCTATATCTTTAAGAGTTGTCGGTATCTTCTAGTATTCCTTAGTATTTTTTCATTAGTACTTGCTAGTATGCATCGATTATCTTCATGTTTTTTCTCGGTATCTTCTAGTATTTTTTTTTTTTTTACGTCGTTAGTACTTGCTAGTATCTTTAAGAGTTGTCAATATCTTCTAGTATTTCATAGTATTTTTTCATTAGTACTTGCTAGTATCTTTAAGAGTTGTTAGTATCTTCTAGTATTTCTCGGTATTCATGGCGTTTTGCCGAGTTTAGGGTTGACACATTATCTTTGAGATTAGGGTATCGAGGCCGAGAGGGCGGTAGGCCCTCGAGGCCGAAATGTTGTAGTTGTGGGCACACTTAACGCAATTTTCTTTGAGTTTAGAGTTCACACATTTTTTGAGTTTAGGGTTTACACATTCTCGCTGAGATTAGGGGTATCGAGGCCGAGAGATTTGGTAGGCCCTCGAGGCGGAGTGTGGTGTAGTTGTGGGCACACTTAACACAATTTTCTTGAGCTTAGGGTTCACACATTCTTTGAGATTAGGGTATCGAGGCCAAGAGGGCCGGTAGGCCCTCGAGGCCGAAGTGTTGTAGTTGTGGGCACGCTTAACACAATTTTGCCGAAGTTTAGGGTTCATCACATTTTGCTGAGTTTAGGGTTCATCGCATTTGCCGAGTTTAGGGTTCATCGCATTTGCTGAGTTTAGGGTCCATGGCGGTTGACGAGTTTAGGGTTCATCGTGTTTGCCGAGTTTAGGGTTTATCACGGTTGACGAGTTTAGGGTTCATCGCGCGTTGCCGAAGTTTAGGGTTCATCGCGGTTCCGAAGTTTAGTGTTCTTCGTGTTTTTTGAGTTTAGGGTTCATCGCGTATGCCGAGTTTAGGGTTCATCGCGGTTGCTGAGTTTAGGGTTCTTCGTGTTTGCCGAGTTTAGGGTTCATCGCGTATGCCGAGTTTAGGGTTCATCGCGGTTGCTGAGTTTAGGGTTCATCGCGGTTGCCAAGTTTAGTTTCCATATTGGTGCCCTCCCTATCACTAGTCGCTTCCTCTCTCCCCTATATTGGTGCCTGAGCCCCCCTCCCCCATCCCCACCCATCTGCCCGACTCCCTTTTTTAGTTACAAAATAACTTGAGTTGTTGTTAGTATACCTAATACTTCAGTATTATTCAGTACTTCAGTATTAGTCGTTAGTATTTGGTTAGTATCTGAAGTATTTTTATCAGTATACTCGGTGTCAGTATCTTCAGGATAATTGCATAATGACCTGATAATCAAGCCCTGCTTTTGATTGCGTTATGGCTGTTCGTAGTTTCATTATCTATGAATTACCTTTCCTACCGTAGCTTTTTGCATTCAGTACCTTCTATTATTTGCATTCAGAGAACACTTTGTTAGGCAACTACGTCAGGTAGCTAGCAAAGAGCACGGTCTCAATATTTCAGTGTTTCTTAGTAACATTTAACATTATTCAGTATCTCTGAGTATATGTCAGCACAACCATTGATGCGAATCTGAACTAGACGCCAGCAATTCCTGCAAGCACGAGCTCGTGCTTCGTCGCGACCCCATGGCTCGACGGTTGTAGTTTCTGATGATATCCATCTCTGTGTCATGGAGGCAGGAGGTGGGTAGCACAGCTCTTCTCTGCAACAACACTTCCAATCTTCAGTAATTCAGTATTTTAGACAAGAGAGGCCTTAGCAGTGCAAAGGAAAGTTGCAGTAATGTGATGAACTGAATAAATCAATACTGAACTAAGGTCTCTGCAGAACACATGAAGACAGAAACCATGAAGAAGTGCCCGCATACTAGATACTTAAATATAGCAAACTAATTTTACCACTCCCTGAAAACCTCAGTACCATGCGTATAGAACAGATCAACTACGAATGTCAGGTCCAAATTAATCCATCATGCGCATGCCATGCCTCCTGGTTTCTAGATGACCGGCCAGCAAACATCCCAGATTGAACATCGCCAAGAGGATCGGAGGAGTGGGATCACCTGGTTCCGCCACACCTCCACCTCGTGCTCGAAGAACCTCCACATGGACTCTAACCGCAGCAGGCTGGGAGCGCCACCGTTGAAGGATCCCATAGGCCCTCGTGGGGAGGCGCCGAGCCGCCGCCGATGCTCGTTTGGATTGGGGAGGACTCGGGGGCGAGGTGTGCGGCAGGCCGTTGAAGGAGGGCGCGCACCCCCGGTGGCCTCAGGCCGAGGAAGAAGGATGGGCCGGGGCGCCGCTGGTTTTGCCGTGGCTCGGAGAAAAATCCCGTCGCGGGTGGGGAGGAAGAAGAAAGGGTGGAAGCGATCGATTTCGGGTGGGTGCTGGTTGGTGCGGTCGGTTGAGTCCAGGACTCCAGGTTGGGTGCAGTCACACCAGCTGTCTGTATGTCTTGGTGTAGAATAACTATTCTACACCTAAAAACAATGAAGGTGTAGAATAAGCTGCCGTATATATAAGTAAAAAAACATTATATTCGCACTTAGCACTGGTGCAAGTGTCTAATACTAAAAATCAAAATAATAGAGAGAAAAGCTGATTCAAGTCGACACACAAAAATATTCCTGTGGATGAACTTTACAATGAGTGCCATCTTTGGTTTTAGTTTTGAGGTCGACCAACCTCGAGAAAAAAGATTTTTCAACCTTTATGGAGTAAGATGAATAACATCATTACAGATTGTTTCGCGAGAATAACTATCTTTACTACATATAAAGGATGAAAGGGGGTCATTTTTTTTGGTGTGACATTTGTTTGTGTCCGCCCGCCTCCCTTCTGCGACACCGCGCCTCCCCTCGGTAAAAAACTTGCGCCCGGCGGGTGGGACCCGCTTGACATATCGTCTTTGTTGTCCCCTGCGACCTCGTCACACCGTCACATCGTGCCTCCCACCGCGCTCACCCACGGCTGCAGCCCGCCCGCCAGCGCATACCTCCCATCCTCTCGGCCTTGTTCGATTGTTTGAGTCTTCAGTTAGTACCAGTCTTGATTTGTTAATGAGAAAAAAAAAATCTTGGTAGCGAGTTAATTGGTGGTCTTAGTCTTCAGTTTCACGTGAGAGGAAAGCTCTTATTCTTGGCGGTGCGAGCCCGACTGACGGCTCAGGCCGAGTCTTCTGGCCGGCGCGGTGGCGCAGGGCCCTCAACCTTGAGGGGTTCGAGGTCGCCCTCCGAGTCCTCATGCCCACGACCCCAAACCGCGCCTCACGTGCTTCCACACACAGGCGGTTTTGATTGCTTTCGTTCTTTGTTGGCGTAAGGACTCAAACGCGATCGTCTCAGCCGGGCGGGGACCGGTGACATTGCCGGTGACGTGCGGTGGCGTTAGTCGGTGGCGTGTGGGGACGCGTGGGCCGAAAGGCGTGGTCGCCACGCGTCGATGGCTTCCAATGTCGGCGGGGAATGTCACCGGGCAATGTCACCGAATCTGCGTCCTCTCCAACCCGTCTGCACAAGCACAACCGACGCCGACGCCTGCCTCCGCTAATCCTCCCCGCCCCTCCGTCTCCGTGGAATTGCCGGGCGGAGGTGCCGCGGTGGAGCCCTTCGTCGGCGACGCCGACGAGCATGGTCTCCACTACACATCTTCACCACGCCCCGCCCCGCCCCATCCACCGACACCCCCAACCAGCCCCCGCTCCGACGCCACCCCATCGCCGAGCGCCTCGAACGCCACCACTGAGCCCCCGACTGCGCCGCCAACAAGCCCCCGACGGCGCCCACCTTTCCGCTGCCTCCTGTGGCGGCGACTGCGGTGGGTACACCGGCGTGGTCCCCACCCTACTCGACGGCAGGTCGCGCTTCCCCTAGAGGCCGAAACCGGTGGCCGTCCGATGAACTACCTGCACGCCAAGCCGCCGCCACGGGCCGGGGCTAAGGCCGAGACAAAGTCCAGGTGAAGGCGAGCACTACCGGTGCAGCTGCTTCATTCGGCACTTCCGTCCTCACGTTGCCTCGCCGCCAAGGTAGGGCCACCCTCCACCGCCGATTCCCCTCTCGCCTCCAGCACGCCGTCACATCTATGCTCTGGAGGAGGACGATGAACTGCTGTTGAAGCTGAGGCCAAGATCTGGAGCCGCGATTGCCATCCCGAACCACGGCAATTGTGATAGAAGCGACCTTGCCTTCCCACATGTACGTAGTGTGTTTGATGAAATTACCCTGTATCTTATTTTTCTTGTTTTCTGTCTCTAAAATCGGATTTGTCTATGCGTCAGGACTGATTTGGATGCACTCAACCCACTTCTCCATCTCCATGCATGCGACCCAGCAAGTTCCATCTTTGCATAATCTAAATGCTTGACTTTGATTCTCGATTTTCTTGGTAACGTGGGATGTACTGATTCGCTGGTGGAATTTTTTTTTCTGTTGACAGCTTAGAAGCTCATAGCTACATACTGGGATAAGAGGCATGGGTTTGATGCATTGGTCCTTATACTTACTGACAATGCAGCCTGTGATTTTACTAATGTGTCACAGTTGAGGGTTTCCTCCACTAATCATGTTCTGTCCTAGAACATTGGTTGAGGGTAGTTCCACCCTAGAGCATGGATCTCATTTGCCCAATGTTTGATGGCAGCATTACTAGCTAAATGCCCATTGCAATGTACATGATCCATTTTTTGAATTGAAGTTATTTTAGTGTATTGAATATTATCTTCTTAATTTATCGGTAATCCTCGATTGCTTCTGAATTCTTGCATGATCAGATAGCAAATTAGGAGACACTTGAGACCAAATAGTACAAAAATTCCACCATCGAGTTAGAAGTTTTATATATGTTTTTCTTGAACTGTAGTATCTATGTTTTCATGTAAGTTAGTGTTATAATATTGAATAAGCTGACATGGAATAATTTCTAGGAAACATGGTGGCTCGATCGCTGCCCTGCCTCCGATGTGTGCTCGGCAGCGGATGAGCAGCCAGGACCACAATTCTTCAGTGCAGGTACCCAATCTTTCTCTCCCTCTAATACTGATTTAGCCAGGACCATAATTTTTAAGTGCATGTACCCCCATCTCTCTCTTCCTCTCATACTGATTTTTTTACTATTGCCCAAGTCTTTTCATATGTTCACCGTGGACATATCCTTATGGTAGACATATTTTTATGAGATGCCAAGAGAAGGCAACAATGCAAGCCCCTTGGAGTACATAACGTTCCTTGAATAATGTTGGCCCCCTAGGAGAAGATATTCTCTACAGGTTATAATGTGGTTTTTGAAAGTCCTTTTTTTTCCTTTTTTTTTTCTGCTTTTTATTCCTCCAAAAAAATTGACATGTGTGGTCACAGATGGTAGGGAGAGAGGAAAACTATATGCTAACTATGGTTCTTTTACCATTAATGGCAATGGGCAATGGCGACTAGGCTCATCAACAATACGTGAAGTTTCTCATTTATTTATTTTTAAATAGATCAAGAAGTCCAAGAACAACATGCACTACAAATGGTTAAGCAACAATAATGTTAGAAGTTTCAATCCATGTTCTGCAATTACGTTTGTGCCTTTTCTATATTATGCTAGGACTCATCATCCTCTTTCATGAATCATGATTGCATTAATTTGGTGTTCTGCTTGTATCTATATGTTCTGTTGTTCTTGGTTTAACATCTGTAGTTCTGCTTGCATTTGTAGGTGCCTGCTGCATCCTTAGTTGCATCACCAAGCACTCCCCAAGTACAATTCTTATGATTGGCCGCGTGCTTGGAGGCACTGCCACTTGCTGCAACTTCGTAGCGTTTGAGTCATGGCTCATCGCATAGCATAACAAGGTAGCTACCCAAAATCCTCTCTCCACAGGTTTGCTGATACCTCGAAGATGACCTGCTTTATTTTAATCATAATCAGCTCATCATTTTCCCCCATGAAAACATCTACTCAATTACATTTGGCTTTTTGGTTCTGTGAGCATTCATTGCCAGTACTGGGTATATAGGTTGACTGAAGTCTGAAGCTAACAAAAGATAACATACTTGGGAGGTTTGACTTCTATAGTGCCAGTATTTTTTTTTTTTTGTCTCTTTTTATTATTTTTCTAATGATAAGCCACTGATGGCATTGTTTTTCGATCCCTTTTGTTCTCGCTGACAATGGCCAATTTTACACAGTTGTTGTACAAAAATGATTTGATCCACATTGGTTGTCAGCAAATGCGCCATCGAGAGCCTCGACTACAAGGCCATCGAGAACTGCACGGAACGTCATGCTTATGTGGTGGTTCGCTACTAATCGGTGTCGGTGAGCACTCTGTTCCTTTGTTGTCATGTTATAATTAGCCATTTGTCTGTATAAAAGGATCAGGTGCCCTCATGGTTTGGGTTGTATAATTGCTAAAAGGTGGGGTGACTAGCTTAGTACTGATTACAACTTCTTTGAGAACACTTGATTACAACCTCACAAATATGGTTAAAGGGATCTCCTTGACCATCTCGACAGTTTTGAAAGGATCAACCAAATCAGATAGTGATGGTCAAGTTGGTATGCCAGTGCTCTTGGTGACTCTCAGAGCATGAGATGGACTATGGTACCACATTGGATCATGGATGCAAGAAGGGGATCCTCTCAGTATTGCAATTCAAGTTTTACAAAGAGGCCTTGTGTTGCTTTGAACAAGAACTACAATACAAAGGCCACAGTTTGTCAAAGAGTTGTCAAAGAGAAAAAAAAACTCAACAAATGATGAGAAGTGGACAGATGACCTATGATGTTGGGCTGAGCATTGTTTTTGTTTTGACATTTTTTTGCTGTTGCAACGCACGCTTTGATTACCAAGTAGTGAATTATTTGCTCTTGCTCACAGATAACCAGCAAATACTTTGTGTGTCATTTAGGGGTTGTGTCTCAACAGAATTTATATAATTGTGTAGGAGACGTAATTGTGAAATTTGTCTGCTCTTTGTGTAGGAGATGTAGGTGAGCCTCACCTCATGCTTATGTATTTTACCATGCTTATGTATTTTACCACGCAATCACCTCATACAAAAGTTCAATTTTTTTGTGACCTTTGTAGTTTGCATCGGTTTATTTGTCGGATAAGAGTGATAGAATAATGGTGAGGTTGATTGAATGTTAACAAATGCTTTTACGTGTTCTAAATGATCTGTTGAAAACATGTTCAATCTCATGTAGTAGTTCATAATGTCACTTTAATATTATTGTTTAATTTTATAGTATTGTTACCCTATCATGCGATCTATGTTTTTTATATAAAATTTTATTATCCCGTAGCAACGCACGGGCGTTTAACTAGTAAATCAAAAGGACAGGACAATGAAGACCGGGTCTAAAACCTTATATATGACTAATACCTCTTTTCCTTCTCTTTTGTGTGCTCTCCTATGGGGTTAATGCAGGAGCATAACCAGATGATTTGATCATTTGCCTAGTCTTACTTTGCTTCAGTTTATTTGCACCTATATAGAGGTGCCACAGTTTGTCAATTTCACATGTTGTTTTTTTCCTCTTCACATTGTTACCATCGTCTGAATCATAAGAGGCCATAAATCATATGCATCACTGGTTGTATTTGCATGAGGCCTTATGTGATAGTTTTCATATGACAAAGCACTTTTTAGTCATAGCAATGATGCATTTATGACATTTTTAATGGATGACAAACATTTGTGGCAAATGTGTTTTAGTCATAAACAGTTGTCATTGTGTGCCCTTACCAAATATTTATGACAATAGCTCATGATAAAGTGATCGAATGTGATTGTCATAAGTTTTAAATCATTTAAAAAACACCTTGCCTCAGCCACGTGGATGCAACCATGTCCATGTTGGATTGGTGGGACCCACTATATAGATAATTTTTTTTGAAACATTTTCATGATGAAAGTATATAATTTTTGGAAATAAGTTCAAAACTCTGTTTCCAAAATCTAGTGTTAAAATTCAGTTTACCAAAATGTTCAAAAGGCATTTCAAAACTTTTTTGCTTGAAAGAAAGGATTTGGATTTGAGCTTCAAACTAATTTTAAAAAGGGAACATATCTAGTGTCAACCAACCTCTTGCATACAATCATGCAAACTTCTAATCTGGGCCATAGGATTTAGATCTAAGGGGCACGAGGTGATAACGCGGGGGAGGTAGGAGGGGGATTTACAAAAATGTGATTTGGGGCGAGCGGTTAAGTGTAAAATTATCTAATCCCTTCGTGTCCCTTGGATCAACATCTTATGGTCCAAATTAGAAGTTTGCATTGTTTACACGGAAGGGATGATTTGCATCTAATATGTTGCTTTTTTAAAAAAAAAAAAAAGAATCAAATGCTAAACTCTCTCTCCCTTGGGCCATTTCTGGCCGGCTTGCAGGTCCAATTCTCCCCCCCCCTCCTTGTCTTGGGCTCGACGCAGCCCTCCCCTTGTGCTCTCAAAAAAAAGGTAATGAAAACATTGCAAAAAAAAAAAAAAAAAACGGCGCTATGCGCTTGAACTCATTCCTTCCTGAACCAACTCAAAAGGCAATACCACCTGAAGTACACAAATGTTAGTCATTTTTCAGCACGTTAAAGAAAAGGGAAAATCCTGAAAAATGTTAACAACTGGAGCAATACCGGGCATTCGAACGTATACACAAACGTACTATTGAAGCATGGGAGGAGCGTCCCAAATCCTTCCGTCTAGGGCCAGGAACACGTAGCCACATGGCGACTCACCACTGGCCCTTCATGAGGCCACCAATCTATAAAGCATGATCATTTTTGTTTTAAATCTGTAATTGAAATTTGTAACTAGTTTTTCTCTTTCATACTAACTCCAAATAAGATTGGTGGTGCACAGGTTGACAATGGTTCCATTTCAAGTTCCCATCTTTTGAAATTCAATTCTCTTAACTGTTCAAATGAAGTCAAATGGATAAATGACGAATATAAAAGTTTTATATCATGATACAACTTTTTAGTTGATGATCTATTCATTTTAAAATCATCTATTGGCTTTTCATGAGGCCACCAATCTATGGTTGCTTCCTTGATCGCGGTAGTAATATAATGTGTGATGCTACCGTGTGCCATCCATTTTTTTTTGTTAAGGTATGGGTGGGCTTGCAATGGCTGTGGGAATTGTGAATAGAAGAAGAGGGAAATTTCCCCATACATAATATGTATGCTCATTATGTATTATTTTGGTATTCTTTAGGCCATGTACAATGCAGGGCGTTTAAAAAACAGTTATGGCCTATTTTTGGCAAAGCATGTACTCCACCATGCACCAAACCGGGCGCTTTAAGGGCGGCAGCGACGCTCCGCTAAGCATCCGCGCCAGGACCGACTCGGCTCGATCTTATCATTCTTATGGAGGCGGGGCACTTGGATGCGCCACATGCGAGTTAGTTAGTTAGTTTTTTTTTTTTTTTTTTTTTTTTTTTTTTTTTTTGCGAAGATGCAGTTAGTTAGTTGAACCCTAAAGATAGCTAAACGCCTTCAATTAATTTTTGTTCCATTGTAGCTAAGTAGGCTTATTTTTTCTCTCACCTCCGTAAGAGCCTCTGCACTGTACATGGCCTTGGCGTTTTCAAAACACACTTGGTTATTTTTAGCATGTGCATTAGTATGGTTTGTGCCTTATTTTAACTTGGTGCTCTTCGAATTGAAGCAATTTACTTCTGTTATCTAAAGGAGCTATAATTGTGCCTTAGTTTATGAATATTGGGTTATGGAAGTAGTATCAGTAGCTTAGCTGTTGTTTCATGTAACTAATATGCAGCTTAGTTGATACTAACTTGTGTTGGCTTCATATCATATTGACCACGAGAGCAATTTGTGATGCTATGCATCATGGAGAGTTGGAGACCAGGTTTTGTTGGTGATGGCCCAATCAGGAGGCGCTCTTGTTCAAACTATCTAGGATTTGATGATGAATGACTTGTGAAACTTCCTGTAATGGTTATGAAATTGCAAATATATGCAGGGGCGACGCCACATGTATTTTTCCTAGTTATAAAATTGCAAATATATATATTATATATGTTGATCTATGATATCGCAGTGTCTACTTTTATATGTTGTTGGGTGATTAAAATCTGATTTTTCATCATTGAATTATTCGGGCCACAAATTGTGTGTGCTAGAAAAAAAAAAAACTGTATGGGCCGAAAAACAAATGATTGGCCCAATTTGTCTTATTCAAGTAAAATCAAGGCTTCATCATCATCAGCGACCGTGTTAGATCTCATGGAAAAAAAAAAAAAACTGTATGGGCCCAATTTGAGGACAATACAAACGCGAAGCTCATGGCTTCATCATCATCATCAGCGACCGTTAGATCTCGGCAGCTTCACTTCATCAATCTCCTGATTCAACGACTAATCAGTTGGTCGGCACTGTTAATAACAATCCAAATGGAGGTCAGTCCAGCTCTTGGATGGATCCATCTTTCAGTATACAGCTATGGGCTATATGCCTATACACACAGCATGTATTGTACAGTACTATTAGTGTACTAGGGTTGGTTTTGCGTTCTCGCATGCTGGCGTGGTAGGCAGTGAGAGCGGTCTGCTTTAACCCGGAAGATTGCCTGCCTGGCTCACACCATGCGGCGTCCTCTCTCTCTCGCTTTCGGCGTCCGATTTTGGTCGGACATCATCCATCAACGTCGTCGTAGCTGCAACTCCGCCCATAGACGTTATGTACTGTGGTCGTACGCAACAGGACGACGAGTCCAGTCACGTCCAGCGCGACGCCGACGCCGACGCCTGCACCGCAAGTCTGCCATGACGCGGGAACGTGCGCTCATGCATTCTCTGTATAGCCCTAGCTGCACGCGAGCACGATGGTGATCTGGCGACACGTCAGATCCGGACGGCCCTGAACAGTGGCATGAAGTTGCCAGCTGTGGTGCACAGTGCACCTAAATGGCTAAATCGATCTCCACGTACACGCCGCTTGATCATGGCTATGCACTAGGCACGTACAGTACACAGCTCGCATTGCTTTGTATAGGAGTGGCGTATTTACTCCATCACCATCGATCGTCAGCTTGGAACCGCTAAAGCTGGCTTGCATCATTGCCAGCGCACGCAGGACGTACGCACGCAGCTGATTTTGATCGATACATTATTTTGCAAGGCACGGTGACGTACGGGTTGTTCTGAAATCGAAAGACAAATTAGTCTCTGCAAATTTTGTGTGTTTGCACTGCATGCCGCAAACGAGCTCATTTCTTTACGAATAGTTCAATTCATCGTGCGTGCGTACGTGACACTGACGCCGGCAATAAAATGCAACGCAACTACCGCGCGCGCGCGGCATCAGGCGGCGCAACGTGCGGAAATAAAAAGTAGCTAGCGTTGGGTTCCAGCTACCTGCACCGCCCGTCCGTTCAGTTGGAGAGGACGAGGAGCTTGCTAGGACAATGTCAAATCAGTGCGCGCATTGCATGTTGCACGCACGTTACTTAAATTTTATCGCGCCGCCTCGTCATCACACCACCTTCCGTCGTCCGACCTGCCGGTCGGCGGTGCTTCGGCCGGCCGTGTCGGCGTCGCGATCGACCTCGCGATACACTCTATGCATATGACCATATATAGGAAGTAGCCAGCACATGGCTTGTACTGTATGTACTTTTATGGATTTATGTTCTAGAAAAAACTCATGCCCTTGATATAAATCTATATTTTTTTAGAACTAAAAAAATAGATTTATATCACTTCTGTATAGGGTGAGCTTTTTTACTATTTTTGGTGAGAATTACTGCGTTGTAAAGGGAAAGAGACCGGTGGAGCTGAGACGTCCAATCCGACGGAAAAGCGCGCGGCTCCTGCCAGCCACGCCGGGAGCCAGTCAGCTAGCGCAAGTCGGCATCAATTCACCGTCCGGCCAACCAACCGACCAACGCAACACGAATCGCAACACAAGTACGCTAGCTGGACAGAGACAGTTAGCTAATGTACACAGTACACTAATAATGCAGAGAAAACTTATGGAGTAGAGAAGGTTAATGTAAACCAAAAGGTGACTGTTACTGTCTCTTTTTTTTTTTTTTTTTTTTTGTAGAGATCATTTTAGAGTTAATAGTGAGAATAAGGCTTAAATACCAGTATAAGTATTGCTATCTCACTTAAAGTTCTACTAGCTTCTAATCCTAAACAACGTGGTGTAGGCTTTGGTTACCCCATTGTAGTACTTATTTAGTGCAACCTACTACTAAAATATTTATTTTCAGTAAAATACAGAAGGAGAGTTCTCAATAAGAATAAAAAATCTCGGTAGTAACCAATAAAATTAAAAGATATCAAAATATAGATTAAAATGTGGTCTCAACAAAAGCTACCATATATAGGATAGTTTAATCTAAGGTTTTATCAATGCATATTCAAAATACACACATAGATGTCTTGCAAAGGAAAATTCTGATGCTGACCAAAAAACATATAGATAGTTTATAAGTTTTTTGTAACTAATAAATAGTGACCACAGGGTACTGACTATGTCAATTAGGTTAAAAATAAATAAAGAAAATCATGCAAATCAGTATAACTAATTTTGTTAGTTATAGGTTAAACAATAACATCTAATGATTATTATTATGTCTTCTATAAGTATCCCTCAAAAATATTAAGTATTCTAAGATTTTAACTCTTGCTAGAGCATAGACTGATGAACTAGTGTAGTACAAATAATCGAGAGAGAATGGCGGTTTTGGTTGTACTATCTTCTATCTTCGTTGCAAATTATAATTTGTTTTTGACTCTAATAGGTTTTGCTGTGCACCTAGATACAATCTATAAACTTGTATATCTAGAAGAAGTCTAAACTAACTTATAATTTGGAATAGATTTGCCAGCCGTAATAACATACGTGCCCACGCGACCTCGTGTGCTCTAATATAAACAAGAAGTTGAGTAACTTTAGTTAAGTGAATGTGCACTGGGCTGTTTGCTCGTGCGCTCGAAAGAGCCTGGTTGATTCAGGTTGAACAGTTGAAGGCTTCATCTTACTTGTAATATTGTTCTTCAAGGGACACACAGTGACACAGAGTCGTAGCTTCAATTTTACATGTAACGCTGACTATCAGTTTGCAGTGGGCAGCGTCCAGTAGTCGAAATCCAGGCATGCACAAGATGTTGTGCGTACAGTTTTTTTTTTTTCCGATTCACAGTAGTGGCGCTTGGCCGGCCAATGGCAACGATACGGTGGCGAACAACGGGGTCCATGGCAACGACGACCAAGCATTATTGAATTGCCACTGTCATGCATGAGCCGCCCACGAGGCTAGTTACTTTATCATCAGGCTACTAGCTATAGTATCAGCGAGATGCACGGTGCGGGCATGTCAGCTGCTCCTAATTCGCCGGGAAGGGAGACCAACACCACTAGCACGGCACCACTAGTATTAGTATAGTCAGTGCTTGTGATTGTGATTAACACAGATAGTACTAATAAAGCATTGAAGCAGATCGAGGCATGTGCGCCGGGCCCTTGGACCTTGCTATTTTGAAAGGTCTCCGCCTCTGTCCGGTGGCGATCGATACCGGCGACTGACCGGCCGGCAGGTACGCGCCGTGCCCAAGGACAAAAATGCCTTTTTCGATCCTACGTGTCTCGGCGATTAACACAAAAAAAATTACTACTACTGGCTAGTAGCTACAGTAGAGTAGTAAAATACCTGCTGTCATCCCTGATGTTACTCCAGTGAACAGGTAGCAGGAGTAGTAAAACACGGATCCTCATTCAATTAATTAATGAAATGGAATCTTGCCACATTAACAACTTAACAACAGTAAGAAGCCAATTAGACTTGCCTAACTTTACATGTGGTAAATCGTAAATGACGGTAAAGCTGTGATTACTCGCTCCGTTTACATGTCGCGTTATCTTTGCCGGTTTGTCAAGTCAAACATACTCCCTCTATTCTAAAAAAACGGATGCCTAAGCTTCTCAGCAAGTACATCGGTGATGGCATGAATGTGGACAGAAGAAGGACTAGATGCACAACAAATGCTACTATCTGGTGGATGTCGTCATTCATTGCGGGATAGAGAGAGTATGTTTTTTCACAATTGTTTTTCTAAAAATATAGATTCATGGCATAAGATTTATAATTTTAGATTTATACGTGAAATATTTTGATATATCCAATTCCTAAATTCCTGAAACTATAAGGATTTTTTCTAAAAAAAAAATGGTTAAAGACAGTGCTGTTTGATTTAGTACAAAGCTGATTTCGATATGTATAAAAGAGAGGGACTAGCAACTAAATGGCCGCGTAATTTTATATCAGCGGACAGCGGCCTTCGTTTTTTTTTAATAAAGTTGTCGTCCTGTCTTTCTTGGAGGTCAAGTCATGCAGCCGCGTCGTTTCATCGATCTGTGTCAAAGTATCGAACATTCATATATAATACAAACAAATGGAGCAAATCAAACACGCCACCGGCATGGCATCGTACGCGTACTTAGCGGTACCAGAGTTTGCCAGCTATAGTTACTAGTAGCGTGTATTATTATTTATATATATATATTCCTTGTCGTGGCGCAACGAGAAAACCAAATCAACGCAGTAGTTGCGTGACACAACTCAGAAGAGTCATACTTCATGTTCCTCCTAGAAAACAGAAGAAAAAAAAAATAGTTATATATATGCTTCTTCGTGACGGACGACGTCGTACGATACGATCCACGACGCCGTTGGATTCGGCGGGCTGAAGCTTCCGCAGAATTTCTCGCGCCCCACATTGACGATTTCGTCGTAATTCTGGGATGGACTCGCGTGCCCTGCTCTCAGCTCGCTTGACCTGGACCCTCATTTCGTTCAGACCCACACGTAATTCATACGTGTCATGGCTTCCAGATGGACCGCCCACCAGCCGCTGCCGAGCTTGCGTTGCGTTGCGGTGACTTGCCCACCCGGCCGCCGACCTTCCTTTCTTGTTGGGAGCTGCCGAATCCGCGGCTTTCACCGTCAGCGCCACGCACGCGTACGTACGTGTTGCGTCGAGGTCTTCTTCGCAGACGCCCTGCCGGTGGTGTACTCGCACCGACAAAACCGTAGTGATGCTCCAACCAAGACCACGACGACGACGACGTGCGCGTGTTGACTTGTGCGATCTCACGAGCCGCACTGCCCGAGAGGCCTGTCAGCGCCAGACAAGCTTCCGACGAGTGCCGGCGAGCCCGTGGATCTGCGCTCCCTGACAATTCAAACCACGACGAGATTACTGCTACTCCCTCCGTCCCAAAAATAAACGATATTTTGGGTTTTCGCCACAAAGTTTGACTCGATTTGTAGAAAATACGTAGAAGATTTAAATCTCCAAATAAATTTGTTAAAAACTAGATCAAAAGATCTTTCCAATGATACCAATTATGTAATATAAATATTAATCTTATTTTAATATATAATTACCGGTAGATGTTTTACCGTAAGGGAAAACGTCGTTTATTTTGGGACGGAGGGAGTACTGATGAGCAGATCTGCAGCAGCTGCTGCTTCCTGTGACGCGAACATGCATTTCATTCCGCATTGGTCTCGACAAGCCGGCAGGAGATCAAAAGATGGAAGGAAACGAACCCAGTATCCGTACGTATAGATCTCGCTTGTTCCGTAAGCGCTGGCAAGGCTCCGTGAATTTGCAACTCGATCGCCAGGTAGCGCCGCACCGGACACTGCTTATTTTGCGACGTGCACGTGCTGCACTTTTTCTGGCAGTTAGAGTGGCTTACCGGGCACCAAACCTGCGTGCACGCGCGCGCGCACAACGACAGGCGCACATCTCTGTCTCCTAGCTGTTCGATTCACATCAATTTTGTGATGAGTGCTTCTGCCTCGTTCGCCCTCCCTGGACTCCTCTACGGTGTGAACGAACAACGAGGCCGTTTGGGCACCCTCAATCTAGTAACAGCTCTGTCCATATACTCGGTCCACTCAACCCTAGGCAACTTCAACGGTTCAACTTCCACATCAGCTAACTCGCACAACCACATTTTAGTATTTTTCTGTTTTGATGGTCATGTATTTATCTCAACCCACAAGTGTTTAAATGAATTAATCTGAGTGGAGATTAAATTAAGTTTCATTATAATTCAAAAAAAAAAAAAAATGTGGACAGAGGTAGTGTTAGGGTCGAGGCCGGGGAGGTAATCGGCGGTTGCTAAGGAAGGGGCGACACCATGGGCAAGGAGGAGGCGCAAAATTAAGGAGGGGCAGCAAGTGCAGGGGAATAGAGAGACGAGATAGGGAAGAGAAAAAAAGCAATTCCTTGTCTATTACTTGATTTGATTGATTACATCCTCATAGCATTTATAGTCCATATGAGATTTGACCTCTAACCAATCTTAGGATATCCTTACAAGATTGCGACGATGGTGGCGGTCGAGGGGGAGGGGGCTTCCACCTGGACACGCGACCCCTCAAGGGCACGACGCTAGGGACACCCTATGCCTCTCTCTGGGCCCTCGCCAACCATTTGCTCTGTCAATGGAGGTGGCCCACGTTGGACGCGTAGCACCACTCTCCCCCTTCTCCGCTTGGGCCGTCCTCGTGCCGAAATAGCACTCATCACGCGGTCAGGTGGCAGTACTCCTCTAGCAGGATGACCTCTAATTGGTAGGTCATGCGACCATATTTGGGGTCGGCGAGAACGATGTTTTCCTGTGTACGGGTTGGCGTAAACTCGAAGCATTGGTACTACAGGTTGCTGATGTAGCCATAGAGGAAGTAGAGGTGGTCACTCCTATTCATTCCTGCTCGTGCATTCTCGCGTGATGTAGTAACAAGAGGTCATGGGATAGCTGCCACGAAGTCAAAGCGGACCATCTCCCGTGGTGGAGTGACGAAGTCGTGGATACTATTGTTGTTATCGGGGCGAGGGTAGGGAGAAGCCGACACCAAATCGTCAAAGTCGAATGTGTTGGTGGCGGTGTCGTAGAGTGGAGCATGGTGTCGAAGACCAAAGTACCCAAGGCTTGAATGCCGCTAGGGAATGCTCGTGGAGCCAAAGCCTAAAAAGATACTCCAACCATCACAATGTCATTGTCCACTTTGGCTAGAATGCCTCAAAAATTTCACCCATCGAGTCATAGAGATAGAGGCAGTTTCAATGCAGGTAGGGTTCTAAGAGAAACTATCCAAAAACAAAATCAAAATATTTAATGCCACTTAGAGTTATAAAAACCCCATATTGCTATAAAAAAGTTATTGCTATTTGTCTAATTTTTTGTTTTGTCATTACCATTAATTCAAACCTAACAACATCAACGCCTGAGTCCAATCGGTGGCAAACAATCAAACACCACTGCTCCCTCTTGGTACCGCACATATTAGAGTTAGCGCCACGACCAATGATGTATTGCATCGGTGGTGAGTGAAAAATGGCTCGTGGCACTGCGTGATGTAGATATGCGCAAGTCATCCTGTCTTGTTCGGTGTTCTTATTTTATTATATATACATTGCTTCAATGTTAATTATTAATTAAGTTATATATATATACACCGGTTCGTAGTATTTGTGGTCGGTTCAATAAAACGGTCCATAACTATCGAACCGACGGTTCAACTGGTTCCAAATAGTTTGACCAATGGACCATTGAACTGAGGATCTCCCCGGTTCGATCTCCGATCCGGTTCGAAAAACTGGCGGCATGACGGGTGACCCTTTTTTAAACTGATTAGGTGACACCTAAATGAAGAAGAAAGTAGAAACAAAATAAAAAAGAAAAGAAAGACCACCGAGCAGCCGACCTTCCCTAACCATTATATAAGGTGCCGCCTGTCGCCCCTCTCGCTCTCCGACGAGGTGGGCTGCCGCCGCCGATGCTGCTGCTGCTGCTTCTATCAGGTGCCGCCTCTCTCTCTCCGTTGACATCTGCAGCCGGCACCTCTCCTCCGGTCCTCCCTGCCGCTTCCCCTCCCCTTCTCCCATGCGCCCCCTTGCAGATCTCTCTCCTCCACTCGAGCTGTTGTGGCCCGCTGCTGCCCCTGCAGTTCGGAAGCTGCCATGGCCATCGGAGCCGATGGTGCGGAGATGGGAGTGTGGCCTTCCCCAAATCCTGCTGGTCCTCCTCTGCTCTTCCTCTTTCTTCTCCCTCGCCTCCTCTTTTTGCTTTGCTGGATTTTGGGGACGTCCAGGATTTGGACGCCTAGGCGACGATTTGAAAACCATGTCTATACTCATTTGTTTTCTCAAAATAATTGGGTATTCCTGGGAATACCCATGCATCCAGCTGGATCCGCCCATGCCCACAACCACAACACGGCCATGAGAAGGAAAACCAAGGGGAAGCAGAGGGAAGGGAGGGAGAAGGGTGGTGGTTGGCTGTGTTGGATTCTTCCTCGCGGGGGTCCTCTGCGGCCGAGCCGGGGCTCGTCCAACTGGACGTACCTTTTTCTTGCCCTTTTCCCCGGTTCTTTTTGGATGTATCGCGACTGGGAGGGAAATAAAAAGCATATCTTTGATGATTGCTGCACTGCACTGGTCTGTTCGAGGGCCCCCACGTAGTTTTGCTCTTGTTGGTTGGGGTTGATTGAGCTGTGCCTTTCACTGCCGCCGTTGCGAGCAGCATGTTGCATCGCCGAGGCTTTCTTGCAAGCCTGGCCAGGCGCCATCTGTTGTACGAGCGTATTGATTGGCTGATTGATGCCCTGGTGGTCCAGTCGATTAGTCCTGTCATGATACTACGTGGTGATTACTGTCTTAATCCGCAATTATGTTATGTGCTTGCCTTTTTGTTTCACAGTGCCACTGCTGAACAGTTCCATGTGCACTTGTCTTTCATTTTTTTTCCTAGTATTTTAGTGTGTGTTCTCATGGGCATCCTGTGCAATTCACCATGGTAGAGGCTTCACTGACGATGCCAACAGCCGTTCATCTGCCATTAGTACACATGGGTCTCACCAAATCATCTATGTTTATGTCATTTGTTGTATTTTGGCCTTAAATTGTTATGGATGGATCAAACATCATTTTCCAACTAATATGAGGTGGTGGTACATAAAGGAATCATGGGCCACCAGCTGATGTCTTTTTCATTTCCCCTTGTAACTCCCGAGTCATGACAAAAGGCAATCCTGTCTCTATCCTTTTTAAAACTTACAAGACAAACACAGGAATTATGCTGTTCAATGTGGTCAGTTATTCTTGCATTAGGTGGTTTAGTGTTTCATTAGACATTACATGACAACACCTTTTTATTTTTTGTCTTTTTCTTTTAAAAAAAATTACTTGCATTAGGTGGTGTAGTGTTTCATTAGACATTACATGACAACACCTTTTTTTGTCTTTTTTTTTTAAATTACTGTAGTGTAGTAGGCTGTGATTGTGCACAATTATTGTCCTTGAAACTGATTGGTATGTCGGACGAATGAATTCTCCTATTAAATGATCCGTGTTGACCAGGGTGATGAACCAGTATACTCCCTCCGTCCCTTTTTTTTTCTCTAGAGAAGCGTGTTTGTGAGGGAAACACGCGGTTCAAAGACACAAACATTTAGGGACAGTAGGGAGTATGCTTCAACATTTTGTAGTTCCCCCTGCCCCACGGTTATTGCTATGTTCAAGGCTTATCTTTTTTGTTTTTCTTCCAATACAGAATGCAGGGTCTTCACATTTAATGGGCTGGATGCCGTACATGCATGTTTGCAGTGACAAGAACACATTGAAACGTTGGTTTTTCATTGACAAGAGGGTTGGTTAAGCATTTTGGTGCACTAACCTTTTGTAGTCTGTAATTGGTCTCACAACAAGTTGCTTGGGGAGTTGTGTCTTGTTGATGGATTTGAAGACAGGCCTCAATTCACCTGTTATTGCTGACCATCTCCCTACGATAGCACTGCCTGCTGCTGTCATGACTTTCACAACACCTACTAGCTTTCCCTCTCCGGGGCTGTGCTTGAACACTACAAAGAAGATACCTCTGCCTGGTAAAATTGAAGAAGTCCGTGCTGCTGGATGGCTTGACATCATGAAGGCCTCATCACCTACCCCGCAAAAGGCAGACCAAGGATGTCGTCTGTGATACTCAATCTGATGATCTTGATTTGCAATACCGCAACTGGATGGTATGTATCTGAACCTATACTGTATGGCAGAATCGTAACCGAGATGTTAGTAATTTCCATTGTTTCACCTTTGTAGGTGGACTACCCTTCTGCTTTGACCTCATTTGAGGCAATTAGTGATCTTGCTGGGAGTAAAAAGATTGGCATTGTTTCTTGACTATGACGGAACACTTTCACCGATTGTGGACAATCCTGAAAATGCATTAATGTCTGATGAGGTATGTTTATCTTAAGTTCTGCAGTTGTAAATAGCAGTCCTTTTGCAATTTCCAGTCCACTTTCTAAACATTGTATTTCACAGATGCGTGCTGCAGTGAGGCATGTGGCATCACTTTTCCCAACTGCAATCATTAGCGGAAGGTCTCGTGATAAGGTATACAATGTTATTGTTTATTACACAAATTACTCCTATCAGCATTACTCATTTCTCTCATTCACTCTTTTTTTAGGTTTTTGACTTTGTCAAGCTAAATGAACTGTACTACGCTGGAAGCCATGGAATGGACATAATGGGCCCTGTCCGGAAGACTACTGACTCCAATGGTGTGGAATGTATTCGTTCAACTGATGCGCAGGTGAAACTACTTTCTAGATCTTTACCCTCATAATTTAAATTTCTTACTTGCTTTTCGTAGTGTGGATCACCTTTTCCTCCTCGTAGGGTAAAAGAAGTCAACCTGTTCCAACCTGCTAGTGAGTTTTTACCCATGATCACTGAGGTATGTTGTATCAACTTCTTGAGTTAATGTTGCCATCTTATGATGGTTGGACTTACTCAGTGGTGTACATGCCAGGTGTATGAAAAACTTGGTGAGAGTGTTAAGGACATTGATGGTGCAAGGATGGAAGATAACAAGTTCTGTGTGTCTGTGCATTACCGTAATGTGGCAGAAGATGTAATAGTTATATATCTTAGTGTTTATATTCATACAGAAAATGTGCATTGGGATTATTTGAGCTGAATAGACCATTTAAACTCAAATTACTATTTTTGCTTCTCAGGACTACAAAAAGGTTTTCCATCGTGTAACTGCTGTTTTGGAAGATTACCCTTGCCTAAGACTAACCCATGGGAGGAAGGTGAGGATTATGTACCATTAGAAGGCTTTCCTTATCAAAATATAATTTTAAGCAGTCTAAATTTGATCAATATTCAACTGCACTCTTCAATCCAGGTTTTTGAGGTCCGTCCTGTTATTGATTGGAACAAAGGTAAAGCTGTGGAGTTTTTACTTGAATCGCTTGGGCTCAATGAGAGTGAAGATGTTCTCCCTATCTATGTTGGAGATGACAGAACAGATGAAGATGCATTCAAAGTATGCTTAGTTCACTTGAGTAGACTTCTTAAGCATATATTTCCACACCACATAATATACTCTTGGTTCAAAAATAGGTTCTGAAGGCAAGCAACCGTGGCTTTGGAATATTGGTGTCATCTATACCCAAAGAGAGTGACGCCTTCTACTCCTTGAGGGATCCAGCTGAGGTAACTCATAGCACTGAGCAGCCACAACAAACTTTTGCCTTTGAATATTTCTTGCTTCAAAAGTAAAATTTAAAACTTCTGAATGTTTATTGCAAGTTTAGAAAATGAAACATTCTTTTGATGCATATAGGTGATGGAATTTCTGAGAATGTTGGCAGCATGGAAGGAGCAGTCCACCTGATACCAGTTTTGCTGGGTCTGGAGAAGAAAGAAGATTATAAATATTAGCAAGATATATAATGCTAACCAAATAAGTTTGCTATTTGAAGCAGTCAAGCCAAATATTTTTGATTTGGCATTTTATAAGAGGCTACCACATTCTGATACTTTTTCAGCCCCACTATGTTCTTGTGTTAATTGGGTTTCCCAGTCAGTTCAATTCTTTCATTATTTAGTTTCTTTAAGTATATATGGAAATGTTCTTAAAAAGATTTTTTTTGTTCCTGCTAGTGTTTCGCTGTGTCGCTGAATTTTGTATTCTTCGAGTTGTAAAGAACCAGTTCGTTTAATTTAATCAATTAGCTGACAATGGCTCATGGAAAGTCAAGTTATGAGCAAGGAGCTGCGGAGACCTTACATTGCAGGCATGTTGCGTGCCTGGTTTTTATTTAAGAGTAAAATGCACTATTCTGTGGGGAGAACGATATCGCATGTACCACAGCCTTATATGCACACGTGCACACTAGTCATCCGGGCGCTTTGATTTCTCATCCGATGGCCAGCAGCGTGAGCACGGTCTTTTTCATTTTAACGCCCGCAGGCCTTGACAATCTTGCACGGCCAAGTCATCAAAGTTGTCCGGCACTAACCCTCCCCGCGTTAGGGCTACAGTGCGGGAGGGGGCGATTTGGGGGCGATCCGGCGCAGCGTCCCTCCGCCCGGCGAGGCCGCCGGGTCGAACCGGCCCCGAAGGCCATCGGCCTTCGAGGGATCGCGGCGGAGCCGCGGCGTGTCGCGGTGAAAGCGAGGTGGTAGGGGCTCCCACGGCGAGGTAGCCATGGCCGCCTCGACCCGGTGTGGGCCGGGTGCCGAGGAGCTACGACGACGGCGGTGGCGTCGGCGTGGCGGCGCGCGGTCTTCCGGCCCCTCCCCCGTCTCGGCGGGCGCTTGCTCCCGGTGCGGCGTGGGGCGATGAGTTAGGTCCACGGAGATTTGGGGCGCCTCTCTTCTTCGACTTCGGCGGCGGCGAGGTGGCCCTAGGCGGCGGCTGCGGCGATGGGTACCTCCTCTTCTCTTCCTCGGATATTGGGATGGCCGTGTTCTTTCGGCGTCATTTGGCTTGGGGAGAGTACCAAGTCGATGGATTTTGCGGCGTTTTTCAAAGTTTGAGATCCCATGGTGGCTTGAGGGTGGGTTGGGTTTCCATGGTGGCGACCGACGGTGACGGCGAAGCGGCGAAGGCGACGGTTGAAGAAACGGGTGGATTCTTCCAGGAGGGTCTTTTTGTATTTTCTAGTTTTCTTAGGGATCTTTCTGTAATGTGTGGTTGTACTGTGCTATCTTTTTAATATAATCATATATCTTCAAAAAAAAAAAAAATCTTGTACGAAGCCCCCTGCACGTGGACGAATCGAGTCACGAAGTCAGCGGTTCCGTCCTCGCAGTCAGGCCGGATTGGAAACGCGGACAGGAGATCGGACGGGACGCCGCAAAGGCTGCCGGGCACCATCAGATTGTGCAATCCATCACCGCGTTGTCAAATCCACTACTAGTAAGATTCAGGCCTTGTTTAGATGGCTAAAATTTCTAACCTTTTTTCCCACTTTCTCTCCATCATATCACATTAAATACACTAAAAAGGCGTATGTTTGGAGTATTAAATGTAGGAAAAAAATAACTAATTACACAGTTTAGATATGTACATTCATGGAGGCGATTCTTTTGAGCCGCAATTCTTTCCATGGTAGGATGATATTTACCACTAACAAGCTAAAGCGTCACGATTATGCGATATTATTCGGTTCCAAATATTTGCCATCTAAACCGGGCCTCATACACCTTCATCTCATCACACCTTCTTCAGATTGCACGATGCAACATGGTGATGACATGCAGTACATGACAAATTGATTTGTCAAATCATGTCTATAGTGTCGCACATGAACATTCAGAAGCACATGAACATTCAGAACCATGGCCACAAATGTACAGCCGCTGGCATTCCTAGACCTGTGGAATCTGGAGTCTTGGCGGCGCTCGGAATCTGATGACTGGGAAGACGACGCACGCTCGGAAACTGGGAAGACGACGCACGCTGCTAGTCTCCCGTCGCCCTGCCCACTCTCGTCGCGTCCCTTGCGGCGGCGTCAGAGAAGGACCGTGGGAGGACGGAACGTCGGAACCCACTCGATGAAATCCATCCGGGCGCGGGTCCTGGCGATCGTGTGCGCGCGAGGGGTTTTTTCAAACCGGTGAAGGACTGGCGGGCGCTATTTCGCAAAAAATTTCCTACTCTCGTTGCTGGCCATCGGATGAGAAATCAAGCGCCCGGATGACTAGTGTGGCGTGTGCGTATAAATTTTGGCATGCGCGGGATACGTTCTCTTACGTGGGTGCCGGATAGGTACTTCAACTTTAAAAGCGTAACAATCAGTCGACTCAAACTATTCTATGAGTACCAGGATAGATACTTTCGAACTCGTAAACGTAACAACCAAGTACTCAAACTATTTACCTTCATCACCAATAGTCCAAACTTGACCACGCAGACAACCACAACTTAATTTTGGCTCACACGGACAACCGAACTTGGCAGCAAGCGTCATTTACTTGCTGCATAGGAGGAAAGTTACTAGAATTGATCGTGACAATTAGCATAAGGAAACACCATAATTATAATATTTTGAGGTGCATGCGTATATAAGCAAAAAATTGTGTTGAAGCTAATTTTAGCCTTCACACCGTGTGCCATGCATGCATTCTGTGTACTAAAACTAGCACGCATTTTGTCTACTATAATTAGCACGCTGCAACTATGATTTACAAAAATAATTTTGTTACTATAATCAGCACACAAATAATTAGCATGATAGTTTTATACCGTAATTTTTATCTATAAATATTTACAAGAACTTTAAGCTATGAATATTTACGAGAATTTTATACTATGAATATCTCCTATGAATACTATGAAATTTAATAGAACATGCATGTGTGTGCAAATTAGCAGCAAAGTAAATAACAACTTAGTTATACTTTAGTTAAATAAAAGTAAAAAGAAAAGAAAGGAAAAAAGTAATGAGAAAAAGATATTAAGTACATGGATATTATATTTCTGAGTTTTTTTGAGCATTAATATTATATTTTCTGAGTTGAGTACCTATCTGGTACCCACAAAATAGTTTGAGTACACTGATTGTTACGTTTTTAAGTTGAAGTATCTATCCGGTACCACTAAATAGTTTAAGTACTGACCGTTACGTTTTTTCGGTTTGAAGTACCTATCCGGTACCCACTAAATAGTTTAGGTATCCAGGGTGCATTTTACTCTTTATTTAATCTTTTCTGCAAGTGTATCCGGATGTTTGTCTGCCTGTTCTGAAAAATCTGTTCCATTGTTGAGCTGTGTAATCTGGGCCTCTGGCGATCAAAATGCTCAGCTCGATATTCGTGATTGTGCCGATGTGATGTGCTGAGCTATTTCGCATTAGTTTAGTCTCGTTTCAATTGTGAGACTTTTTGTTTGACACGCATTTATGGTGGTTTTGATAAAATTACACTGATACTGTTGGAGACCCATTTGCATCTCAACTATGTAAAGCATCTCATCGAACAAAGAGTCTCTCCTGGCAGCTTAAAGAGTGATAGGAATAGAGGTTTTGGTGAGAAGATCTTTAAATATTGCACCATCTCTTTCTACAAGGTGTGAAGAAACTGTAGGATGATAGAAAGTTGTTAAGTTATAAAAACAACTTTTATTCAAATCAAAATTTAGAGTGAGTTTAAGAGAGGCTGAGACGCTGTAGTTCATTTCATTTGATGCAATGCGGCCCACACCGCACTTTCCAGATAAACCAGGTTGGCAGTTGGGCCCATGACCCCTTAGCCCATACTCAATCAGACCGAGTTTGTTCCCATCACGGCACGGCACTTCGACGGGCCACACTTTTCCTTTGAGGACCACTCCACCTTCCACTCCAGAGTCCAAAACCCTACGATCCGCGCCACCATGCCGCGCCTCGCCGCCGCCGCCGCCGCCGCCGTTTCACGCCGCGCCGGCGAGGCCCTGCGCCGCGGCGTGCTTGGGGACTGCGGCCTCTCTCCTCCCTCCAACCGTCGAACGCCGCCTCCAGCGAAGAGGTAACCAAGCGCCTGGTCCGCCGGGCCAACCGTCGTGGCATCCTCCTTCGGCATCGGAGGCGCGGGGTTCCGTCGCTGACGCCGTATTTTGCGCAGGTGCTCGTGGAAGGAAAGGCAAGTGCGCGCGCTGCCGTGCTCAATCGTCCCGGCTACCTCAATGCGCTCAACACCACCATGGTTCGTCCCCATTTCCTCGCGTGGTATAGTAGGTAGTAGTTGGTGCGCAGTTTTGTTTCGGTGGTGATTGGAAGACTCTTTGTTCGATGAGATGCTTTACATAGTTGTTCGGTGATGGGGTTCGGGCTCACTGAATTGTAGGTGTGCTGTTGGATGAAATGAGTCGGTGATCATGCTACAATTGATCTGATGCTTGGTGAAATGTCTGTCTTGATAGGGAGCCAGGCTTAATAAATTTTATGAATCATGGGAGGACAACCCAGACATTGGCTTTGTCATGATGAAGGTATGGCACTTGGTCATTTCAGTTCTGCTAAAATTGCTGACCAAATATAAATTGAGTTGTTCATTGCATGAAGGGCAGCGGCCGAGCATTCTGTGCTGGTGGGGATGTTGTTAGATTACGTGAACTTATCAATGAAGGTGGGTGGTTAGGCCCTGCATAGCATATAGTTTATATCCCATTGTGAACTTATCTGTGAGATGTCTGTTATGCTTGCTCTTGCTTTCACAAAACAACAGCAAGTTATTATGATGACACAATTCGGCAAAACAACTATCCATTTGGTTGCTTGCTGAACCTGCTTTATTTGTCTCTAGAAAAGGTCGATGGAAAGAACACAGATCAAAGTTTTTTTTTTTATCCAATTTATTGTACACTGTAAAAATTTGATGGTTCACTGTAAACTTGTGTATTGTAAAAATGTTTTGTGCTGTTCAAGTTTACCTTAAATTTAATATTTTTACTTTATCAGGCAAGCTGGAGGAATGTAAGGAATTTTTCAAGGCGTTGTACATGTTCATTTATTTTATGGGCACGTACTTGAAACCACATGTAAAGTATATGGATCCAGAACTATTTTCTTGTTATGAATTATTATAATATTTTTTGATTTAACATCTGAGATTGCATTTTAACTGCTAATATAGATTGCCATTCTTGATGGTGTTACTATGGGTGGTGGTGGAGGTGTTTCCATTCCTGGAACATTCCGCATTGCAACTGATAGAACAGTATGTCAATATATTTTTACTCATTCGCTTTTATTTTCTATATATTTCTGTGGCGAGTTACGCTATTTTCCTCTTGATGTTTCCTCTATTTCTTGAATAGTTTGCAGTCAGGTATTTGATATATATATTTTTTAATGTGATGATTTCAGGTCTTTGCAACACCAGAAGTTCATATTGGATTCCATCCTGATGCTGCAGCCTCATTTTATTTGTCGCATCTAACTGGTCATGTTGGTTAGTGCTCTTATGTGGAGTTACATGTTGTCCCTGCTACTTTATTGGTGGTTGTGCTGTAGTCCATTGCAAAATAGGAATATGTAATCAGTCTGCTAGGTTTCACACTGGAAACTTCGCAGGGGAATATGTGGCCTTGACTGGTGAAAAGCTCAATGGAACTGATATGATTGCTCTTGGCCTTGCTACACACTATTCCATGAGTGGCGACGACTCTTCTTTTTTACTATATGTCTCATGTTTGAACTCCAGATATTTCTACTGTGATAGTTTTTAATTAACTTATGAATATTTTATGTTTGCTTTTTTTGGACAGCATCTGGATCTGATCGATGAGCGACTTGCAAAGTTAGTAACTGATGACCCATCAGTTATTGATTCTTCCCTTGCACAATATGGAGATATGGTTTATCCAGACAAAAAAGCATTGTTCACAGGTAATCTCTTTTACCAAACATTGCTCATCGAACACTTTACAATGTGTCATCTGATCATCCCCATGGCTGCCTACACCTCTAACTATGACTCAGGAACCCTGCTTTGTTATTTCCAAAATTCTTTTTTGGGGTTTTGGATACATAATTATTAATCACACACCCTGTAGAAAAAGGCAGAGCCATTGCTTGTTCTTTCCTGGAATTGATTCGAGCATGGCGGGCTTTGATCTATGTCTTCCTTTCCTTCGTGCCATTAATTTTGGGCATGTCAGTTTATTTTCTTCATAAAAAATGTTATATTGGTTGGATTTAATATATGCACTTGAGATGATGATAATCTGGATGCTGCATTGTCTGCTCTTTAAAGAACATTCGACTGTTTTTCTTCTTTTTAGTTAAGACTAGGTATTGGCCCATACGTTGCTATGTGCACATATAATTTAAACATACTAACATAAACAGCTGAATACATTTACACAGTTCATCACTATGGTATGTACAAAAAGAGGAGCACAATATGAAACTTTTTTCCACGAGTGTATCAAGGGCCACACATTTTGAAGTAGGCGAGATTTGCTGTAAGGATCAAGAGTGTACCTTCATATTGCGTATTTCTGAACGAGAATATAATTGATGGAATATTGGTTATATTGCATTGGGCCTCGAGGCTGATTATATAGAGTACATAGGACTAACACCCCACATGACTAACAATATCATCTTGATTGTAATCCCTCATTTTTCCATTTGTGTTACCTTAGGTTGGAGGTGATTGATAAATGCTTCAGCCATGACACAGTTGAAGAGATTGTTGATGCCTTGGTGAGTGATGATTCAGCTGCTTTTTATTTTCCTAACATACATCATTGTTTGATTGATTTGATAATGAGTGAAACATGAGATATTATTAATTCATATATGCCGTTTGTGGCTTGGTTTGTGACCTTTTGCTAGATTTCACTATTTACCGTGAAACTTTCATGAATCCTATAGTTAACCTTTGATGAAGTTTACCATACCTCCTTCAGTCCTTGATATGTTTTCATCAATTTTTCTGCCCTGAATGGTTTATGATTTAGCTTGTTGAGTTCAGTATTTTTTTTGTTCTGTGACTGAAAGTTCTGTTCAGTTTTCATATAATTTAAGCTGAGCACTGTCATAATCAGGAAAGTGAAGCAGCTAGCTCAAACGAAGAATGGTCTACTTTGGCACTGAGGCGATTGAAAGAGGCCTCTCCATTAGCTTTGAAGGTCTCACTGCGCGGTCGGTAAGTAGAAGTTCTATGACGTCAGTTGTTTGTCCTTGCGCTGTTGACTGAGATTGCTTCTTGCCATGATGTAGATACGCGAGGGTAGATATCAGACACTGGATGAGTGCCTTGTCCGTGAGTACCGCATGTCAATGAATGGATTCTCAAAGCAATTTTCTCATGAATTCTGTGAGGTATGTTCTTAATGTTGCATTCTTTCCAGAAGTTCAGAGAATATCTGTAAACTATTATGTTGATAAAGTGATCTTTGTTGCTACAAACTTTTAAAACTTGAAAGTGAATACTATCAAACTTGTGATTTGGAAATTGAGAGGTTCTGTTCACTGAATTTGTGAATTTATAGAAGTGAAGTATAATTGAGCATTTTATTTATTTTCTTGCTGACTAAAAGATTGCAGCTTTTGTTATATACTAGTTCTTATTTTCTCATCCCTGTTTAGGGTGTCAGAGCACGACTAGTCGAAAAGAGACTTCACTCCTAAGGTAATTATTTTGCTATTTTGATTGATTGGTTCTTTGTACTAGGAAAAACAATTCTGTTCTTTGTGATTTTTATAAGTTGGTTTATATGTATTTGTTGTTTCAGTGGGATCCTCCTGCCCTCGAATATGTTACAAATGACATGGTTGACGCTTATTTCGCACCTCTTGGTGATCTGGAGCCTGAGTTGAAGCTACCTACAGAATCGCGAGAGGCATTTGTATGATTACAAATCATTCCAAGCATTGGACTGGGACCTGATACACATGTTATAATTTGTGTAGCCATTATTTTTTGGCAGCACAACCGGCCCTGTTGGACCCAACTATCCATGTGCGATATACACGTTTTGGCGCATTGAATTTTGAGCGCCAAGGGGGACTTCAGTATTTGTCATGAGTTGGCTCTTCACCTTAAGGTCTTGCTTGTTTCATTCCTAAACCATGGGGATCATTCTTAAACCATGAGGGTTGGGGGATCAGAGGAGACCGAGGAGGATTTTGACTTGTAGGGATTTATAATCCCCACCCCTTTCCCAATCTCATTAGAGCAAAACGAACATGACCTTTGAAGGGGATGGGTGTGACTGTTACTGACTCCCTCCTATGGACGTGGTCTCTCCCTGTTTGTGCCAAGTGTCTTTTCCCTTCTTTCGTTTCTCTCGTGTGACATTAACACTCCTCTCTTTGTACGTGGCGTCTCTCCCATTACTTCCAAGTATGTACCGTTTCTCCTCTGACTGCCCTCCCTTCTACGGACTACGGACATGGCGTCTCCCATTTCTCTCATGCCATGCGTCCCATTTTTTTTTTTTTCCTGTGGCTGCCTTGGCGTCTCTGTTTCTCCCGCGTGACGCATTGCCTCTCATCTATTCCCCCGCGGACACCTTATCCTTGCCTCTCACACTTTAGTCGATCTACTGCCAGTAGGTGGCGTGGGCGATACAGGGAGGTGATTTCAGGCTTGCTGTGGTGGTCGGTTTAATCCATGAAGGGTTTTGCTAGTACAAAGCTTTGCATCGTTCCTTGTCAGATTTGCTCCTCCTGAATGTAATAAAGTAGCATATGAACTTAACTGCATCCATAGGGAGCCAGGTTTTGGCGCCTTTAGTCATGGCTGGAGTGCCTGATTGTATTGTGGTTTTGGTGTCAGGCGACTTAGCCGACCCGAGCTAGCTGATTGAGTAATGGAATAAAAGTTCCTATAAACACACACACACATGAACTGGGTCTCCTCTTGAGCCGCCTTAGCGGGCCTGGGCCACGTGACACTGGGTCACAGACTTACAATAGCTGCTGGACTAACGGAGAGGGGAAGCATCGCAATTGAAATTTCGCTAGAGGAAAGTTATCTCCAAACCTCCTTGCTACTTCTACGGCTGGATCTCTGAAAATTTACGACCTGAACGCTGAACCCCTGAACGGTGCCGGGAACAATTGCTGGTCTCACTCACATGCTAAATCCAGCAACCAAACACGAAGGAATATATGTCATGATCTGGCCAGAACATGCAAGAGAATAAATGAATAATACAATAGTATTAGAGTACGAACCTTACACGGTTCAGAGGGTTCAACGAATTAATCACTGGGGTTCACGGGTGTGCTCACGTCCAAAATCCAACGACATTTTATAAGCGAAATGATCCAGACGGGCCAGCTCGAGCACCACTTCACATGGCGTGTGGCTCCATCTCGCATCCGCTATAAATACCAGTGGCATGCACACACTCCCACACAGCAGTACAGCACTAGCAGCAGCAGAAACTCTAGCTACTCTACGTGTGCAAGCAGAGCTCGATCGCCATGGCTGCAAGAGCGGCGCTCCTCCTGGCTGTCAGCCTGGTCCTTGCTGCCGTGGCGAGCGCGACCTACTGCCCGCCGCCGCCGGCCCCAAGCCGCCGACGCCGACGCCCGGCGGCCACGGATCGTGCCCCAGGGACGCGCTGAAGCTGGGCGTGTGTGCCAACGTGCTGGGCCTGGTGAAGGCCAAGATCGGCTCGCCGCCGTTCCAGCCGTGCTGCTCGCTGCTGGACGGGCTCGTCGACCTAGAGGCCGCCGTCTGCCTCTGCACCGCCATCAAGGCCAACATCCTCGGCATCAACCTTAACCTCCCCATCGACCTCAGCCTCATCCTCAACAACTGCGGCAAGAAGTGCCCCAACGACTTCCACTGCGCATAGATGATCAACGACTTCCACATCGACGGCCGCGGTTCATCGTCAGGTCATTCCATGGCGGGATATCATGATGCATGCTTTGCTTAATTTGTGGTTGAGATCTTCCTGTCGGTTCCAGCTTATTTATTTTTGATTTGTCTCTTTATACATATCAGAGTGGTGGTGTGGTTTTACACTTCTACATAGCCTAGGCAGCGGCTATCACGTGCATATATATGTGTATGTCTTGCCTGGGGTGATCAGTTAATCACTGATCGGTGTGTTACAGTATATTCTTCATTTGTTCTCATCAGTCATATGATCTGTTTGTATGGTTCGTTCAATAAATGAAGTTGCAGTTTCTTTTAATAAAACTGAATATGCAACGCTAAGGCAATGTCCATAGTTTTGACGAAACAAACCTACAAAAAGTTGTAACAAGTGAGACAGCGACCCCCATTTATTATATATCGTCTCGTCTCTTTTCTTGAGAGATACCAATAATTATGCTACAGTATTAACCTACAGATCATAAAGTGAGAAATGAGCGAGATACTGATGAATAATACTTCTGCATATGAAAGAAAAACCCCTCTGTGCATCTCGTATGCCTACAGTTCATGTGCACCGGAGTTCAATGCGGTTGAGGTGGTTTGGATAAATATACACAAGTATATAGCCAAAAATGGCCTAAGAGTTCGTTCGGTTAGCCTCCAATTCAAGAGTATTAGAGGGAAACGAGAAAGTTTTTTTAACTTGTAGGGGATTGAATTCTCCTCAATCCCTTGCAGTCCCCTTAGACTGAAGGCTAAACGAGCAAGCTCCAACAGAGTCGACTGACGTTCTTGGCGTCTAGTTAGGATTTAAACTTCAAGCAACTGCACATATTTTTAAACTTCAAGCAAATGCACATATTTTTAGCCCGTCTAGCCAACAACTAACGGTGTCTTTGGTTGGGCTTTTACCTGCTTTTGCTTTTATAAAAAGCCAAAAGCCAACCAAAGAGTCCAAAAGCCACAAGTGTTTTTTTACCCAAAAGAAGCTTTTGCTTTAGTACAAATTGAAAACCAGCCCTTCCCCTACTTTCGATCGGTTGTTTTGGTCTAAAAAAATTACCCACCTACCACTGGTTACAAACATAACGATTCGTTTTTTCTTCTTTCTCCGTTCTTTTTCCGAACATGCGACTACAAGCTCGGCCCGCACCGAACGGTGCCGCTCGGCTCCAACGTACCTCGTCCGCGCCCTTCTCTCCCCCTCGCCGGCGGAGCTTCGTTTCCCTCATTTGGCGAGAGCAACCTGGACGCGCCATTCTCTACCATCGCCGAGATCTTATCCATCCCCATCTTCACCGTCCACGAGGAAGAAGAGGTCAATCAAGACGCCGCCAACGGTGCAGATTCCCCACTCCCCACATTGGCGCTCGTCCTTCCCATCAGCGATGTAGATTCCCCAGTCCATACAGCAGCTCTCATCTTTCCTGTCGGCGGCGCAAATTCCTGTCCCCACGGCGGGTGCGGCCTCGTTCTCGTGCCCTAGGCGGTCGGGCACGACCATGACCGCCCGCAGCGCAAGCTTGTTGGAGCCCCCCCTCCCAAGGCTGCTCGCGGATAGCCGATGCGGCTTCTTTGGAGCTCGATCGCCACTTTCCCATGGTTTCTCTTGGGCGGCCGGCGCGGCATTCCGCTGCCCGATGGGTCGCGGCTAGCGCGGCCATCCTATCTTTGTGTCGAGAAGGAGAAAGGTGCCTGGTTGTATGGCATGTGGGATCCACTCGTCCCGAAGAAGAAGCGATTCCAAAAGCCGGTTGTGTGCAACCAACCCGGGCTTTTGACTTCCTCACAACTACTTTTCAAAGCTACTTTTCGAGAAAGTCTCACAACTATTGTTTTCCAAAAGCCATAGCCCAACGAAACACACCCTAATTGATACAAGGGCAATCATCACTCAACTTTTGCACATAGGTATAAATAGAGGGTCACATCAATCTTCCTCACCATCTTAGTTTTCTTCCTCCATCTCGCACTTTTGACCCTAATGGCGGCTTTGCCTTGCCACCTCCACCACTATGCTTGGTTCTAACGGCTACCCCACCTTATCCGTTGTCGTTCACCACAATATATATTTTTGTGTGCTTGTTCCGCCCCAATGCCTTCCTCCTTTGCCGCCCGAGGGTGCCACCACCGTCTCATCCTATGTTGTTCTCGTACCTGCCACCCTGTCGGGCTGATGCTTTCCCTAACAATCCTTCTATTCCCGCCAAATTCAAGTAAGTTGCCAAAAATCAACTCTAACCTTACAGTGTTAAGAAAGAAGACCACACGACATTTCTAGATTGGGTAGAAAAATTCGATTAATAGGAGGCCTTAAATTACTTGAGTGAAGTTTATAGCTTTAGTATTTTGTTTTGTAGGTAGGTCTCAATGCATTCAACAAAATTAATCACTCCAACGTTGGCAATTTACTATGACAAATAATGGTGTCCATCAGTGGCGGAGATCTTAACTTTTGACGCCTAGGGCCGCTATCAAAGCGCATATAGCGCTCCCATCGAGTCAAAATACCGCCCACACTGGGGTTTAATACTGATATATAACAAAACTAGCTTATAAAATACATACGTTTAGATTATATCTTACTTCCATACTTAAATTCATAACATAGTTGATAGAAACATGAAAGTGGTACAAAATTACCTAGCTAATGATGGTTTGGATCTACCTATCGCCTATCATATCTTCATCAAGAGCATCATATGAACCTGAACATACATACAAATTAGTAATGTAATCTATAAAATACAATTGATCATTCAACAATAATATGAAAGGTAGAAAAGCGCAACATACCACTTGCTCCGGTTTGAGGTAATGGAGGTAACTTTTTCATCTGAGTCTTTAGTTCTTGAAAGTGATATAAAATATCATCATCTTCGATCTTTGTAAGGACATCTCACTCAATAAACAAATCGTCCTATGGTTCAACCATTCACCCCATTGTACTCCTCAACTCAGTCTTGGCAAATTTCATATTTGAAAAGGCTCTCTCTCAGTGGCGGTCCGCAACCGGCAAAGTCACGACCAAGACAACCAAGTGATAAATCAAATTAAAAACTGTGTGCCACGCATATTGAACCATCTTAATAGCAAGATCTCCATGGTCGTGACAATTAGCAAAACTAGAATCATTTCTCACTTCACCAATGAATATATATGTCAATTTGATCTCTAAGGCATAAAATTTCATATGAGGAGAAATTCATCTTTGTAAATTTGAGCCAACTCTAGTATTTTGGATCTATCATAGTTGACAAAAAGAATTCCTTGGATCTAGACAAGCAAAGCATCTCAACAGTTGAGTAGACCTTTCTACAAAGCGATTATTCATTTCAACTATAACCTGGTCATGCACCAAATTAAATATTTCACACTTGAAATAATGATAGCTAACTAATTGCCCTCCTCGTCCCCTTGCGCGACCCCTAACAGTTAATGTGTCCTCCATATTTGGTACAATGATATTATGTAAGAGACAAAAGGTCTTTACATCCTCAAATAGTTCATCCCAACCATGCCCTCATGTCTCACTAACTTGTTCCAATGTTGTCCCAATCAATCCTAGATTACGAATAATGTTAGTGATCTTTCTTTTTGCATGCAATAAGACAAATCATTAGTTTTTTCCCAATAAGCGGATCATGAGATGCAAAACAAGAAGCATTGACATTGTTAAACAATCAAAGTGGAGGTGTTAAAGAATTCAAAGGCAGAAGTGCAACACTTGGCAATGAAAACAACCACTAATTGCTTGACCTTGTCCTCTTCATTGTAAAATTGGTGTAGGCGCGGGAGAAAAAAAATGACCTAATTGACCTTGTCCTCTTCATTGTGCAACTCTACAAACTAGAAAAAATTGGCATAATCAATTATCATTCATGTATCGGAGCAATTGATTTGAGAAATGGGAAATTGGGATTGAGATTTGGGAATTACCGTTGCTGCTTGCCGATTGCGGAATTGATAGCAGGCTCTCAAGTCTGAACTACCCAGGGCTAGCTAGCGACTGGCAGGCGGACGTGGCAGCACGCCGTGCGGTGACAAGGGGACTGACCCCACGCTTAGGAGACCCCACAACATCCGCGGTGGCTGTTGAACCTAACGACGATGGGGGATCGGAAGGGTCGACGGCGCACCGGCTGGCGGCCCTCCCATTTGTCGAGGAGGATGCGACGCGCCGCCGCCAGGCGAGGGTCGCGAAGGCGGAGTTGGCCGCAAGCTGGTCACTGCGCCTAGGCACCCAATCTTCACCGATGGTGTGGGCGGGGGGCGCGCCTCGGCGCGGTGGGGTCTTGATCAACGGCTCCTCAAGAGGTAGGGGAGGGACTCGATGAAAGTCGTGGACGTCGGCCTCGGTTGGCGGCTCCATCCTTCCCACAGCACAGCAGCCGCGGTGGCAGCCGGTGCCATGCTTGGCTGAGGTGGGGCTGATGTGGCAGCGAGCCCAGGCGGCGGTGTGGGCGCGCCGTCGTCGACCGAGCCACAGAAGCCATCAGCTGAACATGATGAATATTGTCACAATATCATAGAATATGATATCTCTTGTAGTGACGCTTCGGTTAGTCAAGCACACACACATAACCAAAACTCGATCATCTCCTTAACATTCACTCGTCAATCACAAAATGCGTACATATCAAAACTAGATGTTCTCACGTGGTTTTAGATATTCTCACTATCACTCTGGGACATGGTTCCACCTGTTGGGATGATGGCTCTACTCAGCAGTAAGAGGGCGCTTTACTGCTGGGTCACAAGGATTCATTTTATTATTGTGTTGGATCTAAGCTCAAGACCTTACAAAGCTAGATCACTGCAGACTTAAGCAGACTCGGTATTATATTGATGGGCCAAACAGGAATTGTGGGTGTTCTGACGCTGACGGTTGTGAAATGAACCCATACATGAACTTTTGTCCGGTCTGGGCCACTAGCTAGCAGGTTCTGATTTCAGTGGTAGCTAGACACTGCGATTTGGTCATCGTATCGTATACGGAGATATCTATCTATATTATCTAATCTAATCCTGTAATTTTTAAAAGGGAGTGCTGACAGATGAAGCCTGGCGATCAGTTTCCGGCCGGGTGGCGCCGATATTCCCTCCGCCCCTCCGCCGCGTTAGCCCTACTAGCTAGTCCAAGTGCTCACACAAGCTGGCAGATTTTAAATGCGAGTACTGACGCGAGATAAAGCCCGTAATTGTGCGAACGGTACTCACATCACGACGTGTTAATTGCTGCTGTATTGTACTTCGCTAGGAACTCTATTTTGTTAATTAGTGATTTAGCGAATAGAGGTGCCAAACACGCAGCAACGAGCACATGCAGCGTGAACTATGCTTATCGTCCACACCAAGACGCGTTAACCACCGAATTATTGTACTTCGCTGCAAGCTCTGCTTCGTCCGTTAGCAAAAGCAATCACATAGAACTGCAAAATATCAGGTTACCCTGCGATCAACCAGACGTCACGGGTGATATTATGAGAATATACATCGTCACATGCATCCCAGCTGGAGAGTAGTGGGACTGCATGCCGACTGCTTCACTGCTCCATACATGCGACTGCTGACCGGCTGATGATTCTTCAGTGATTTCAGGAGTCACATTTCTTCAGCCTTTCGCAACTAAATCACTATATGTATTATTAACTGATACAAATTCGACTTTCGATAGCTGATCAACAGCTCGCGTTTGGTCCAATCAACAATACTCAATCTATCCTCTCTGCTCCTCTCTGCAGAACGGCGAGAGGATGGGTCATCCACCTTTTTGCTCACAACGGATATGTGGGAAGCGATACATTCATGGTGTAGTGGTGGCACAACATAGACTTTTGTTGCTGCTCTCACAATAAATCAACACCAGCCAGCTTATCAGCAGCAAAAACCATCCAACGAGTAAGACTGTTGACACTTCTTGTCTTGTCTAGTTGTGGAGAGGGCGGAACGATACATAGATTTTTGAGCATCATCATAATGCAAATCTTAGGCGATGCTGATAGCAAAGATTAATGGGCTAGATTATGGAGAAGTGCAGAAGCCACAAGCGACTAAGAGAAATTTTGCAGGTAGCTTAGGCTATTTGTCTCTTCTGCTTTAAAGGCCTAAACTCATTTAGGCTTTTGTTGTAGTTAGTAGTTATGTCTTCTTTTTTTTGTGTTTTCTGGCATTTTCCACTTCTCTGTTAATGTACTTTCCAGCGTACTCCCAGTGTTTTTTTAAATAAAAAAATGACAACATATCATGTGCAACCAAAGCGTGTGTGCAACATATGCAACCATCAATTAAGGCCACAAGATCACGGATCCAACGTCTCTAGTGTTTTTCACTTAAACCCCTCCACCTGTGCGGTTTTAAATCTAACCCGTGTGTATCCAGGTTGAGAGGGTTTAAGTGAAAAAACTCTACACGTTGGATCTAGATCATGTGGTCTTAATTGGTGGTTATATATGTTGCACACGAAGCTTGGTTTTTTTTTTTGAGAATGACACATTACAACGCAGACGCCACAACACGCACGCACACTCACCCCTATGAACACACGTGCACGCAAAACCCTACCCCTATGAGCACCTCCGAAGGACCGAGCACCCGGCAGATCTGGAGATTCTCGAAGTCACCATTGGCGCCTCGTCGTCGACGGAACGCATCGCTACCACTTAACGCATAACGCCGGAAAATTGGGAAAATCCGGGGAAATATGTTCCTAAAAAAAAATACGTCCATTTGTATGGAATCACCGCTACTCTAAGATCAATATACAGTGCTTACACGCTAGCTGTGCATGCAACAATGCTATCCTAAGAATACAGGGTTTCTATGTAAGTATGCAATTGACTGCATTAGTGCTTAAGTTGATCATACATTTAGGGGAAAATTGCAAAATTTGGTCACCTTCCAAACAGTGTTTAGAGGTTTTACAGGTGGATGACACCGAAACATGTAAAAGAAGAGAATCTTCAAGAGATGCTTTTACAGGTCACTAACATACTTTTAAAATTAAAACCTGAGATTTACCAACATATAATGCCTATGAAATATTTTTTTTTTATACCTTACAAGTTATAATCAGTGGTACATCCTTTTTTTTTGAGAATTACACAGACAACGCAGACGCTCACAACACGCACGCACACTCACCCCTATGAACACACGTCGCAAACCCTACCCCTATGAGCACCTCCGAAGGACTGGGCGGCCGGCAGATCTGGAGATTCTCGAATTATGTCCCTTTATCAAGGACGACGGTAGAGAATTGAACGTCCTCTATGTTAGAGAATAGAAATAGGAATGCATGATCTATATGTTAGAAATAGGAATGTATGATCTATATTGTAGCATCACCACACATTGTAACATGCACTAGAACTCAGGATCACCGTACTTTGTAACCAATGGTTGTAAGCGCCACGGGAGGGGCAGTTCCTCTCCAATATAACACGCAACCGAGGGCCAAGGATAGGCATCCTCGTTCAACTCATTTTACATCGTTCAACTCATTTTACACTCTACACCTATGATGCACACCGTAAGCGTAAGGCAGTTTAAGCAAAACATGTCAAGTAGTATACCAGATGGCACCGAGTCCTAACCCAACCCATCACGAGGTTCAGCTGTAGCTCTTGTGACGTGAGTTTAGCATATGATTGCTCAACTTGCTTCTGTATTTCCACATGGGCGAAAATTGTCATATCTCCCCATAACAACTGGCGCGTCTAAAGACAACCAAGCAATGATCAATTAGATCAAATCACACATGCTTTGCAGCATTCACAAAGGCATGCCTCCAAGCACGAAAGCATCACCCTCTACACCATCCAGCAGCTATAAAAACCATACCAAACACCTGTGAAAACCATCCCAAAGCACAAGAGAGCACGCAGTGCAGCACTGAAGCACTCTGTTCTGCCCACACCGTGGTAGTCGTAATAATCCATCACCAATGGCTCCCAAGGTTGCACTCTTCCTTGTGCTCGGCCTCCTCCTGGCTGCCTCCACGCATGGTTGCGACCCCTATTGCTCAGGCCCAGCTGTTCCGACCCCGCCGCCTCCATCGCACAGCCACGGGCTCTGCCCGATCGACACCCTCAAGCTCAGCGTGTGCGCCAACGTGCTTGGCGACCTCGTCCATGTCGCCCTGCCCGAGCACCACCAGCAATGTTGCCCGCTGCTGGATGGGCTCGTGGACCTCGACGCCGCATTGTGCCTCTGCACTGCCATCAAGGCCAACGTCCTCGGCATCAACCTCAACGTGCCCGTTAGCCTGACTGTCATCCTCAACAAATGCGGCAAGCTTTGCCCGAAGGACTTCACTTGCCCTAATTAAGCTGATGGGCGGTGGAGCACAAGGGAAGTAACCCTTGTGCTCCATCTCACGATTACAATAGTTACTTGATCATCATCAGTTCCAATAGCCGACATGTTGGGATGTCGGACGATAGAATAAGTTTTTACAATGTCTTTCTGTTGTACCCTTATTATTAATTGTATTGATGATGTGGAGTTGTATTTATATTTTAATTATCAATAAGAATATACATGTTTTTATTTTGATAAAGAGAGATTATATAATATCCAGGTTCACTGAAATATATGCACAAGAACTATTTCCAAAACTATACAAATCTACTAACTCCATTCCAAATCATAACTCATTTTAGTTTTTCTAGATACATAATTTTAAGCACCTAGATATATGCTATGTCTAAATGCCAAGAGAAGACTATATTCATAAATTATAATTATTTAATTTATAACAAGGGAGAGTAATAAAACATTCCACTACCTCCGCGCATAAAAGCGCATCTAGCCATTTCTAATTTAATCCTATCTTCAACTAGCTAATTCTTTTTAATTAAGCTGTAAATCATCAAGGTCTATGAACAACTAATCACTTGTATAGAAATCAACAGCAAATCACATGTCCCAAATCAAACTATTGATAATTTATTTTTCTTTCTTTATTGAAGTAATATAAGGTACTACAGGTTGAGTTGTTTGATATTCATATGAATGATAGGGAAGCGGATCAACGGCTACTGAAACTAAAGACTGAATGTTGCAATGATCCGACGAAGTAAAAGGAAAATACATAGACGGCTCCACACTCCGGGCTGCAGGAGTGAGGTATATTTGTCTGGTTATAACTAGCTTATCTATTTATCTGGAGACTTGGGCAGACACATACTATTGTTATTGCCCTTGTATTAGTATTATATTCGAGCTCATTTCAGGCCTTCCGAGAGAGCATGGTGCCCTCGTGTTTGCTCAACGCGGTAGAACGTGTATTGACGATGTAGTAACGAATATCAAAGCTAGAATCATGTTTCCTAGCGAGCCATGCTCGCTCTCTGCAATGATTAACCCAGCTAATGATGTATTGATGTTTGATTAGTAAATATTAAGTAATATTAATATGTTTTAAAGATGTTTAATACACAATTAGATAAAACAAGAACTTGTAGAGGTTATGTCACAAACCGTTTTCTGGTCAACGTGAGGGGAAGACGGAAGGCGTGACTTGGCGTAGATGAACATGACAGCGGCGGCGGTGAGCGACTTATGACATGCAGCTGCAAGATGCAAATGAGTTGGAAGCCGGCCTGGTCTGGGACTGCTTGATCGTAGGTGCGGAGTTCATCAACAGAGATTTACGTAGATGTGTCATGCATGCACATGTTTTAGAATAACCCTGAGTCGTGGGGAAGTCCGTGCACATGTTTTGGAATGATTTCTCTCGCGTCGATCGCAGAATATACCGGCCAACACATCAGTTTCGATCAAATAATAAACCGCATGATGAAATAATGCTTCCAGCTATTTAGCTAGCACTTATATTTCTGCATTGATCTTTTTATATATAGCATGAGAGTCCTGTTCATTCCATGCATCACCGGCTAGCTCGTTGACAGAATATGGCATGATTTCTCCACTTGCTTCCCCTGTATCTCGATCGATATCTTATCTCCTTCATACCTAACAACCAGGCACACATGCGTTGCATGATTATTGCATGCATGATGAACGAAGCCAATCACTAAACCATCGCCTTCCACACCATCGTTCAGCTATAAAAACCATGCTAAACAGCATGGGAAGACCATCCCAAAGCACAAGAGCACGAAGTGCAGTACTAAAGCACCACTTCCTGCTCTCAGCATAGTAGCAATAGTAATCCATCACCAATGGCTCCCAAGGTTGCATTCTTCCTTGTGCTCGGCCTCCTCCTGGCTGCCTCCACACACGGTTGCGACCCCTATTGCTCCGACCCAGCTGTTCCAACCCCGCCGCTTCCGTCGCACAGCCATGGGCTCTGCCCGATCGACGCGCTCAAGCTCAGCGTGTGTGCCAACGTGCTTGGTGACCTCATCCATGTCGCCCTGCCCGAGCAACAGCAGCAATGTTGCACGCTGCTAGATGGGCTCGTGGACCTCGGCGCCGCATTGTGCCTCTGCACGCCATCAAGGCCAACGTCCCCGGCATCAACCTCAACGTGCCCGTTAGTAGCCCGACTGTCATCCTCAACAAATGCGGCAAGCTTTGCCCGAAGGACTTCACTTGCCCTAATGAAGCTGATGGGCGGTGGAGCATGTTGGCATTTGTTAAGTGCTAAAAGAATTTGAAGAATTCTGCAAGCGCCTGTAACACCTACCATTGTAGCTTTTCTCTAGGATGAGTATTCTAGAGTATCGTATCCACAGGGAAGCTTTGGTTTAAGAATTCTAATAAGTCACAATCATGCATCCACTAACTTAGCAAACCACTAGACTATAGTGAGGGGGTAATTGTTAAAGGATAAATATCAAAGCATAAAATAATAACCTACCTAAGCTATCAAAGACTATCTAAACTAACCAAGAGATCAAAGGGAGAGATTAAGGTTCCTGGGTACTTCTCTATTACTTAGGTTCTATGATAGCAATTACACTAATGCACTTTGGAGCAGCAGATCTGTCCCAACTCTCGAAGAAGACTGGGAAGAAGTTAGTTGGGAGAAGGCTGCCAAAAGCTCTACGAAAACACCAATCCGAACGTGGTGGACTACAAAGGCCTTACAGAGCTGTCACCCCTGGGGCTACCACAACTATCCGTTGGATTGGGCGCAACCTCAGGTAACCTATAGCCTAGACACCAAGTCTACACTATCGATTACTACTCTAGCTACCTAGCATAACTAGAGCCCTCAATACGAGCGGAGATCCCATGCAATAGCACAACAACTATACTAACCATATATGAAATACATGGAAGTAAATAGAGAAGATAAATATATGATGAATCTTAAGTCTTGTAGAGAAGATACAAAAGACATACCATACTCGAAGACATCTCGAACAAGAGCATAGCTCCAATCTCCTTTACTCTTGATTAGATCTAAGTTAGATCTAATCTAGTTCTAATTACATGACTAATCTACTTCTAATTACATTACTAATCTACTTCTAATCTACTTCTAATTCACTAATCCCGGAGAGAGGTTATCCTTACATTGGGACACCTCTACAAGCGAGAGATAATGAATAGAATGCGATAGAATGAATTAGGGTTTAACCACGGGGTCGAGGGGGTCTTCTTATATAGGCCTTGGCGATAAAGCGTGAACCCTTGGATCAAACCGACCTTGGCAGCGGTGTAGATACAACCTCAAAGTCGGTTTGAAACCGACCTAGGAAGATGAGACCGACAGGTGGGACCCACCCTCGGGCGGCCGCCTATTCTTCATCGGGCCGCCCGGTGCCATGGTGGGCCCATCTTTGTCGAGGTCCTTCCTGGTGTCTTCTAGAATGTTTTAGTCCACTTTTTCGGATCGAGGTTACTTCACGGTTAAGTCTTGTCCTCGTATGTGAGATATATTATGGAACTTTCTCAATTCTTCTCTCGCATGTATCGTAGTCCCCGAAAAAGATATAAATCACCAAAGCTCGTGGAATTATGTTAGTTAGACCCCTAGTCTATGTTGATATTCATTTTAAGCCCTTATCCATGTTTAGTTGACTAGAAAAATTATGCTATAACGGTGTCAACAGAGCCCAAGGAAAGTAACCCTTGTGCTCCATCTCACGATTACAATAGTTACTTGATCATCATCGGTTCAATAGCCGACATGTTGGGATGTTGGACGATAGAATAAGTTTTTACAATGTCTTTCTGTTGTACCCTTATTATTAATTGTATTGATGATGTGGAGTTATATTTTTATTTTAATTATCAATAAGAATATTCATGTTTTTATTTTGATAAAAGAGATTATATAATATCCAGGTTCACTGATATATATGCACAAGAACTAGTTTCAAAACTATACAAATCTACTAACTCCGTTCCAAATCATAACTCATTTTAGTTTTTCTAGATACATAACTTTAAGCACCTAGATATATGATGTGTCTAAATGCCAAGAGAAGACTATAACTTGGCTAAACTTTAGCACTTCATAAATTATAATTATTTAATTTGTAATAGCGAGAGTAATAAAACAATCCACTATCTCGCGCATAAAAGCACATCTAGCCTTTTCTAATTTAATCCTATCTTCAACTAGCTAATTCTTTCTAATTAAGCTGTAAATCATCCAGGTCTATGAACAACTAATCACATGTATAGAAATCAACAGCTAATCACATGTCCCAAATCATACTATTGATAATTTATTTTTTCTTTCTTTATTGAAGTAATAAAAGGTACTACAGGTTGAGTTGTTTGAAATCCATTTGAATGATAGGGAGGCGGATCAACGGCTACTTAAACAGACTGAATGCTGTAATGATCTGACGAAGTAAAGGAGAGTACATAGACGGCTCCACACACTCCGGGCTGCAGGAGTGAGGTACATTTGTCTGGTTATAACTAGCTTATCTATTTATCTGGAGACTTGGGCAGACACATACTATTGTTATTGCCCTTGCATTAGTATTATATTCGAGCTCATTTAAGGCCTTCCGAGAGCATGGTGCCCTCGTGTTTGCTCAACGCGGTAGAACGTGTATTGACGATGTAGTAATGAATATCAAAGCTAGAATCATGTTGGCTCGCTGGCTGCCGGGTTCCCAGCTACTGATGTATTGATGTTGGATTAGTAAATATTAAGTAATATTAATATGTTTTAAAGATGTTTAATACACAATTAGATAAAACAAGAACTTGTAGAGGTTATGTCACAAACCGTTTTCTGGTCAACGTGAGGGGAAGACGGAAGGGGTCAACGTGAGGGGAAGACGGAAGGCGTGACTTGGCGTAGATGAACATGACAGCGGCGGCGGTGAGCGGCTTATGACATGCAGCTGCAAAGATGCAAATGAGTTGGAAGCCGGCCTGGTCTGGGACTGCTTGATCGTAGGTGCGGAGTTCATCAACAGAGATTTATGTAGATGTGTCATGCATGCACATGTTTTAGAATAACCCTGAGTCGTGGGGAAGTCCGTGCACATGTTTTGGAATGATTTCTCTCGCGCCGATCGCAGAATATACCGGCCAGCACATCAGTTTCGATCAAATAATAAACCGCATGATGAAATAATGCTTCCAGCTATTTAGCTTTTTTTTTAGATAAAGGATATGAATCCGGCTTCATCTATCCGTAGATAGAATCAGACCAATTATTATTAAGGGTTTAAAACAGAAATAAGTTTTGCTATAAACAACTTCCAGCCGCCCTCGGGCGTAAAAAACAAGGAAATAAAAGTTTTTGACTAAACATATCCAACATGTCTCTCGTGAAAGCCAACCACGTGAGCGAAGAACTCTAGAGCGACACTTCTAGGTGACGTCTTTGCGGATATTAGTTGATCCCGAAGATCTTCATTCGCTGCAAGCTTGCCCATTGTCGCAGACCAATGGGTTCCTCGAAATAGTACTGCGAAAGAGATTTTGGTTTGCATTTGTCAAAAAACTACTTCATTCCTTATTAACCAAATTGCCCATATAAGTGCAGATCTTTTTTGTTAATAACAATGTATTGTACTTTTTGTTCCCCTTTTTAGACCAAACATTGAACAAATTTCTTATATTTAAAGGGGGGCTATTCCAAAAAAGTAAATCTACAGAGCGCCACAAAAAATTTGGCATAGAAACAATCAAAAAATAGGTGTTGAATAGTTTTACGGAAGATGACAGAGAGAAACCTTTGTTTATCTTCATTCCAATTCCTCCTAGCCAGGTTATCCTTGGTTAGAACAACACCTTTTTGATATACCACATAAAATTTTTTTATTTTCATTGGTAATTTTGTCTTCCAAATATCCTGTGACACTATGATCCCATTGTTAATTAAAGCATCATACATAGACTTATTTGTAAACAAACCGAGAGGACTTTAAATCCCAAACAAAGACATCTCGTTCATATATAGCATGATTTCTGCATTGATCTTTTTATATATAGCTATTTAGCTAGCACCTGTATTTCTGCATTGATCTTTTTATATATAGCATGAGAGTCCTGTTCATTCCATGCATCGCCGGCTAGCTCGTTGACAGAATTTGGCATGATTTCTCCACTTGCTTCCCTGTATCTCGATCGATATCTTATCTCCTTCATACCTGACAACCAGGCACACATGCGTTGCATGATTATTGCATGCATGATGAACGAAGCCAATCACTAAACCATCGCCTTCCACACCATCGTTCAGCTATAAAAACCATGCCAAACAGCATGGGAAGACCATCCCAAAGCACAAGAGCACGAAGTGCAGTACTAAAGCACCACTTCCTGCTCTCAGCATAGTAGCAATAGTAATCCATCACCAATGGCTCCCAAGGTTGCTCTCTTCCTTGTGCTCGGCCTCCTCCTGGCTGCCTCCACGCACGGTTGCGACCCCTATTGCTCCGACCCAGCTGTTCGGACCCCGCCGCCTCCGTCGCACAGCCATGGGCTCTGCCCGATCGACGCGCTCAAGCTCAGCGTGTGCGCCAACGTGCTTGGTGACCTCGTCCATGTCGCCCTGCCCGAGCAACAGCAGCAATGTTGCACGCTGCTAGATGGGCTCGTGGACCTCGACGCCGCATTGTGCCTCTGCACTGCCATCAAGGCCAACGTCCTCGGCATCAACCTCAATGTGCCCGTTAGCCTGACTGTCATCCTTAACAAATGCGGCAAGCTTTGCCCGAAGGACTTCACTTGCCCTAATTAAGCTAATGGGCGGTGGAGCACAAGGAAAGTAACCCTTGTTCTCTATCTCACGATTACAATAGTTACTTGATCATCATCAGTTCCAATAGCCGACATGTTGGGATGTCGGACGATAGAATAAGTTTTTTACAATGTCTTTCTGTTGTACCCTTTATTATTAATTGTATTGATGATGTGGAGTTATATTTCTATTTTAATTATCAATAAGAATATTCATGTTTTTATTTTGATAAAGAGAGATTATATAATATCCAGGTTCAGTGATATATGTGCACAAGAACTATTTTCAAAACTATACAAATCTAGTCACTCCGTTCCAAATCATAACTCATTTTAGTTTTTCTAGATACATAACTTTAAGCACCTAGATATATGCTATGTCTAAATGCCAAGAGAAGACTATAACTTAACTAAACTTTAGCACTTCTTAAATTATAATTATCTAATTTGTTACAAGGGAGAGTAATAAAACAATCCACTACCTCTGCACATAAAAGCGCATCTAGCCTTTTCTAATTTAATCCTATCTTCAACTAGCTAATTCTTTTTAATTAAGCTGTAAATCATCAAGGTCTATGAACAACTAATCACATGTATAGAAATCAATAGTTAATCGCATGTCCCAAATCAAACTAATGATAATTTATTTTCTTTCTTTATTGAAGTAATAAAAGGTACTACAGGTTGAGTTGTTTGAAATTCATATAAATGATATACTAATCAAGGTCTCTACGGTATTCTAAGTACCATAAAACAACTTTTTATAGCTTGCAATACTACAATATGTATTTTTTGAATGCAAAAGGAGGTTAATTAATAGAGGTAGACAACTCACCAGCGTTCGATCCAATGCCTTTGTTTTTCCGAGTTTTTAGAGATGGTGCATAGTACGCCTATCGTCTTTGCTAATAAAAAAGTAAGTTACATAGGGTGTCTATTTGGGGCGCACCGTGCATGCTCTATATGTGCCACCATAGTGGACAAAGAGGAGGGTAAGCATGCTGCCTCTCTAAGGCGACCGTGCGGCTATTTTGGGCAAGGAGGGGCAAAGGGAGTATGTTGGATACAAAGAAAAATGCATGTACGAAAAGTCGAAGTATGCTAGAGAGAGGGAGCTGCTGGAGGGGCTCGTGGACCTCGATGCCGCATTGTGCCTCTGCACTGGTATCAGGGCCACGGTCCTCGGCATCGACCTCGACGTCCACCTTCGCCTGAAGCTCATCCTCAACAGCTGCGGCAAGATTTGCCTGGAGGACTTCACTTGCCCGCACTAATTAAGCTGATGGACGGTGGAGCACAAGGAAAGTTCCCCTTGTGCTCCATCTCTTTATTCCGATTGTTACTTGGTCATCAATAGTGTTCCAATGTCCGACATGTTCACCTTAAAATAAGTCTTTTACAAAGTATTTTTTGCTGCAACATTATTATTGGCTGTATTGATGACGTGGAGTTATACTTCGATTTTTAATTATCAATAAGAATATTCATGTTTACATTGTAAGAAAGAGAGAATATACAATATTCAGGTTCAGTGAAACGTATATATGTACAAGAACTATTTTAAAACTATAAAGAGCTACTCACTCCGTTCCAAATGGTAACTCATTTTAGTTTTTCTAGATACATAATACTTTATGCATCTAGATATATAGTTTGGAACAAATGGAATTGGTCCCCAAATTCTGTACCTTGACTAAACTTTAGCCCATCACAAATTATAATTATTTAATTTGTAACAAGGGAGAGTTAACAAAACAATCCACTACCTCCTCCGCTCATAAAAAAGAAGTTAGCCTTTACTAATTTAATCCTAATTTTCACTAGCTAATTCTTTTTAATCTAACCATAAATTATCATATAGTAACTTTGTCAACATCAAGGTCTATCGGTCTAGTCTTTTGATGTGCTCATAAGGTGAATGTGCATGCATGTTTGTTGCCATCTGCATCGATACCGTAGTAATTTTAAAAAAGAAACCTAGCTTGTTCTTATACATATCACTTAGGATCTTTATTTAGGTATTTAAGCTCTTTGTCACACTCGGTCGGTGAGTCACCCAGGATAAGCGGAGTGACTGAATAGTTAATTATTTGTCATGACCCGAATTGGGCCTGCCTGGTGGGCTAAAAGGCCCGACGCGGCGGCCACCGCCCAGAGGGGGGGGCCACCTTGGCAAGGGGCCGGCCGCCCCTACCGCCACCGCCGCCTCTCTCCCTTCCGTATTCGACTCTACTTCATCTTCAAGTTAGGATTATCTTAGGACTTTTTGGTGTGTAAAGGGGATATTCCAATCTATAAGGAAGACCCTTATTAGGAAATAAATAAATATTGCTTGTAAAAGTTATTCCAATCATATAAGAAAACCTTATAGAGAGATTGCTTAGATTACAAGTCCCACTAGCCGGGCTATCTAAGCAGAGGCATGTAATCTCTTTGGGGATAAGCAAGCAATAAAAAATTAGTATCCATCTATTCCCCGCCTCCCAACCTCCTCCACCACCGCCGTTTCGCGCCCAAGGCGCGCTATCCCCTATCTCCGCTGCGCTGGCCAAGACACGGCGCACCGCCGCCGGCCGCCCCCTCCGTCGTGGCTCCTCCCTCTCCGGATTTGCTCGTGCTGCCGCTGCCGCCGCCGGGCGAGAGAGACCGCAGCCCCACGCTCTCTTCAAGGCTTCAACGGTCGACGAACACGTGTCAATTCCGGCCCAATCTAACCGAATCGACAGTGGTATATCCGGAGACCGTGACGATTCCCACCACCCATGGCTTCCGAGATGAGTTAGTTCACCACAGCTTTGAAGGGCGCTCCTTGACGACAACGCGCGTCAAGATTAGCCGCCGCTTCGACGAGATGGAGACGCCGTCAAGGCCGCATGGAGCACGCCTTCATCACCTCGAGGACTTCCACGCGCCCGACGACCACGCTAGAGGAGAGGAGGATGGGCACGCCGCCGCCGTGGCCTGGCGGCCGCCCGCCGGGGGAGAAGCCCCGGCCGCCACCCCCGCCACGGCCCCCGGGCCGACGGCTCCGACCCGCCATCCTCCAACCGGGAGGAAGAAGACGACGTTGTATGTGACGACCGCCGTCCTCGATGTCATCCTCGGACGACACCGCAGCACCGGCCGCACTCTCCCTCCCCCGACACTTGGCGGCGAAAGCAGGACTCTCCGGCAGAGATCCGCCCCCGCGGCGCCTTGAGGCCCCGTGGTGCCACCAGCGGCATCACGCCCCCCTCCATACGTGACACGCCCGCAAGTCCGAGAGCGGCGACGGGAGCGACAACCCCGACCTCACGGATTCGCAAGCTGGAGCCCTGTTCAAGCTCAACTTGGACATCGACCCGGACTACCTACGTGAGTTATCTTTCGCCTTCCACCTCATTGGTCCTGCTTTGCCGATGCGGTTCATGGACTGCCCAAGAAGAAGTCCCCGATCGAGTGGGACGAGTTCACACGCCTCCGCGACATCGCCCCGGACCCCCGCCTACCCGACACTACGGGGCGTACGCGCCGCCTTCCCTGTGGAGGCAAGGTCGGACGACTACATCGATGCCTTCGAGAACTATGCACTACGCATGGAACTTGAAGGACGGCGCCACCGTGTCGGCCTCTTCGTTGGAGGCTTGCGTGACACGCTTTGCACGGCCTTTCGAGTGGTTCGAGCCTCGTTCAATGGAGGAGGCCATCGACCTTGCCCGCCGCTACAATGCCGACGAGCATGCCGACGCCCGAGCAGTGCCGACGCCCGACCATGTCGGCCGACACGTCGACCCCACCGACATCGGCGGCGACATTGTCGGGCTCGGTTGACCCGCATGCCGGGGCGGCGCCTTTGCCGTGGCGATGGGCGACATCGACGGCCGGCGGCGAACGACATGATTGCCGAGCTACACTTGGCCACTACGACCAACAAGGAGCTGGGGATCATCGCCAACGCCATCGAGTTGCTAGCAACCTCACCAGTAGAGCCTCCACTACGGCATCATGAGGTACTTCCACCGCTACTACATCCCTACCGCCCGAGCTTCTCCAGGACTTCCCTACGGGAGAGAACGTTCAGTGGCCGCGGCGTGGTGGGTGGGCTTCCACCTTCCCAACCGTCCATGGGAAGATCGGGCGTTCAAAAAGCGTCCCCTCCTACTACAGCGACCCGTGGCGTCGGGTCGAAGGCGCCACCGTCATCCTCTTCGACAACAACGGCGACGTCTTCTTCCGCATCGACAACGCCACGGCCGGGCGCACCGTGGACACAGGAGCGCTAGATGGGGCCGCCCGTCGCACGCCCGGCCGACCTCCTCCACGGCCGCCTCCTCGACTTCACCTCCCGCCTCCCACGCCGCCTCGACACGTCATCGCAGCAGCTCCATGCGAAGGTGACAAGATCGACGACTTTACACCTACACGTCTCCTCCTCCGACACGCCGGATGCTCGAGCTGCCGGGCACCCACCCGCCTCCGTCATGCGTCGTGCATAGGCGGAACGTCTCTTCGTGCAACCCCCCCGAGCTTCAAGTTTAGCATCTACTTCGCCGACCTCCACCTCCAGAGTGGGCCAGCCAGGGGTGGGCTAAAAGGGCCCGGACGCGCGGCCACCGGCCCCGGAGGGGGCCGGGGCGGGGCGGGGACATGGGCGGCCGGGGGGCGGCCGGCCGCCTGTCGCCGCCCGCCGCCTCTCTCCCTTCCGTGATTCGACTCTACTTCGTCTTCAAATTAGGATTATCTTAGGACTTTTTGGTGTGTAAAAGGGGATATTCCAATCTATAAGGAAGACCCTTATTAGGAAATAAATAAATATTGCTTGTAAAAGGTATTCCAATCATATAAGAAAACCTTATAGAGAGATTGCTTAGATTACAAGTCCCACTAGCCGGGCTATATAAGTATAGGCATGTAATCTCTTTGGGGATAAGCAAGCAATAAAAATTAGTATCCATCTATTCCCCGCCTCCCAACCTCCACCCGCCTACCCTACCCTCGCCGCCACCCCGTCCCAGCGCGGCCGCAGCCGCCGCCGCACACGGCGCACCGCCCGCCCGGCGAGGGACTGCAGCCCCCACGCTCTCTTCAAGGCTTCAACGGTCGGCGAACATGTGTCAATTCGGCCCAATCTAGCCGAATCGACATTATTATATTGCTTTTATTAGTAAATTTATTTAGTTAAATTAAAGTAAGCTCGAAAAGACTAGTGTGCTTGGCCTTGTTAGCAATTGTAAACCCCTCATATAAATATGGGGGCAACTATTGTGAGACGGTCAATCAAGAAATAATTTAGGGTTTTACCCTACCTATCTCTACTTCGGCGCCGCCCACAACAACCGCGCCCCCTCGCCGCCCGTCGCCCGTGCCGCACGCCGCCACCTTGACGATTCACGCCACATCCGTCTTTTCGTCATCCCCTCGCGTTGGCCAGGGAAACGGGTTCTGACGATTGGTATCTAGAGACCAGACGATCCAATGGCCTCGACCGGAGCAAGAAGTTCATGGCGAAGGTCGGCGGCATCATCAACAACTACATCATAGCCATAGAGGCGTCATCGCCCCCATCATCAGCTAAGTACGTTCCGCCCTCCAAGCGTTTTCTTGATCTGTGGACAACGTTGAGTTCACGCCCCGCCGCCGCCGCCGCCGCCGCCGCCGTCAACCCAAAAATTCTGCAGCCATCAGACTGTCCCAGAATTCATACGAAATTGCTACAGTAATTTCCACAAAAAATTCCTACAGAGCAGCACTACGTAAACTCCTAAAATCCCTCAGGAAATTCCTAGACGGACCGGCAATAATCAAAAAAAAAAAAATTTCGAGTATGATGGTAAAGGAGATCCTTCTCATTGGCTTTATAAATGCAATAAATTTTTTCTCGCTCAAGGCATCAAAGATAATGATCAGATGCAGCTTGCTTCGTTCCAACTTCAAAGGAACGCATTATCTTGGTTTATTCGTTGGGAAATTGAATTGGGTCGGCCCGGCTTGGCTAGAATTTTCTGCAGCAATTAACAGCGTTTTGGTTCACCACTACATAATCATCTTGGCAACCGACGGCTTCACACCAACTGGGAGACTTGGATAGTTATACAAATAAATTCACGGCGACATCGAATAACGTACAACACCTCTCTCCCAAACAACAAGTTATGCTATATATTCTTTGGGCCGGCACCTCGATTCAGATAGATGTCCAACTACACCAACCACCCGATATGGAGACTGCTATAGCATTGGCCAAACCTCTCTATACAGCAACACGTCGACAGAATTCAAAGATAAATATTCGACGACATTCAGATGTTCAAATATCAGTCCATGGATTAACTGGCATATCTACATGCCCTACTATGCAACATATAAATGGCAACAATTTACTAGCTTTATTGGATTCTCGGTTCAACACACAATTTTTGGACTCGAATTGGCAACTAAACTGAACTTAATGAGCTCTCCCTCATATCGGTCTCTCCGAAGTCATTTTTTGCCGCTAATGGGCAACATATAACTAATGTTGGGAGGTATGATCATGTTGAATTTTCTATTGCTATGGAAAGTTTCAAAGCAGATTTCTTTGGCATTAAATTGGGTGGCTATGATGTTGTCTTGGGTGTGGAATGGCTGAGCTCTCTGGGAAACATCGTATGGAATTTTAATAAAGTCATTATGAAATTCTGGCGTAATGGACAACCGATCACATGGTACAGCCTATCCAATGAAACATAACCTCCACGGTATTCATATCCTTTCCCCGTGATCCCCAATGGAACCCTACTGTGCAAATTCCAACAACTCTTCAAAGAGCCTTCGGGACTTCCACCTCGGAGATGCTACAACCATCGAATTCATCCGAAAGATCCTACTCAACCAACGGTTGTTCGTCCTTACCGCTACCCTCAAATACAGAAGAATGAACTGGAACGGCAATGCACTAAGATGCTCTCTCGAGGTATTATCAGGTACAACACTTTGCCATTTTCATCTCCTGTTCTTCTTGTCAAGAAAAATGGCAAGACTTGGCAATTGTGTTGACTATCGAGAGCTAAATAGTAATACTATGAAAGATAAATTTTCGATACCTATCATTGCCGAGTTATTGGACGAGTTGCAAGGCGCCAAATTCTTTAGCAACCTGGATCTATGATCAGGGGGCTATCACCTATGCATGCATCCACCAGATATCGAAAAGACAGCCTTCGGAACACATCATGGGCACTTTGAATTTTTGGTCATGCCTTTTGGTTTATGCAATGCACCTTCAACCTTTCAAGCCTTGATGAATGATATTTTGGGACCTTTTCTATAAAAATTTGTCCCCGGTTTTCTTCGATGATATTCTAATCTTCAACAAATCCTCGGATGAACATCTTGCACATGTGGAAAAGATCTTCAAGGTACTTGGCATCTCACAATATTTTTTTTTAAAGAAATCTAAATGCCTCTTTGGTCAATCACAAATCGGGTTATCTCGGGGCATATTATTTACGATGTCGGAGTAGCCGTTGATCCCGAGAAGATAGAGGTAGTTACGACTTGGCCAATACCTACAACTCTCCAGGAACTCCGAGGTTTCTTGGGACTTGCATGTTACTCTGTAGAAAATTCATTATGAATTATGGTACGATTGTGAGACCTCTTACGGATCTTCTTAAAAAGGATTCATTCGTTTGGACACCTCTAGCAAACAACGACCTTTGAACACCGAAGAGGACATTGTCATCGGCACCGAGTCCTTCAACTTCGGACTTCAACAAGCTTTTCGTGGTGGAGTGTGATGCTTCTGGTACAGGTATGGGTGTTGTATTGCATCGAGCAATGGTCCGATAGCTTACTTTAGCAAGCGAATGCCTGATAAGTACAAAAAGTTACTTGCTTATGAACGAGAACTCATTGGGCTGGTAACAAAGAATCAAACATTGGCGACCGTATCTGCGGGGCCGCCCCTTTATTATAAGGTCGGATCATTATAGTCTCAAATACATTTTAGATCAACGCCTATCCACCATTTCTCAACACCAATGGGTTAGCAAATTACTTGGTTATGACTTTACCGTGGAATACAAACCCGGCAAATCCAATGTGGTGGTAGATTCATTATCTCGTCGTAACACCGAAGAATCTTCGTTAATGGCTATTTCAAAAATTCAATTGGGTTTGTTTGATCAATTACGTGAGAAAATTGCATTCGATTGATGAAGCCATAAGCCTTATTGATGCCATAATCAATGGTAAGGATTCAACATGGGAAGTTAAGTAATGGGATGATTACGTTCAACAAAAAGGTATGGCTTTCACAATCATCCAAACATCTTCGGACCATTCTTCATGAAATTCATGATTCAACTCATGAGGGAATACTGAAAACATTGCATCGATTTCGTTAGATTTTCTTTGTCAAACATGATAAACGCATTATCGAGATTTTGTGAATGATTGCTTAGTATGCCAACGCAACAAAACCGAACGTCTACATCCGGTTGGACTTCTTCAACCTTTACCAGTTCCAGAACAGATCTAGGATGATATTTCAATGGACTTCATTGAAGCACTTCCCAAAGTTGGCACCAAGTCAGTAATTTTGACAGTTGTTGATCGCTTATCCAAGTATGCCCACTTCATACCCCTCTCTCACTTCATTACCGCGGCAACCCGGTGGCTCAAAATTTTTCTCAAAGATTGTTAGATTACATGGTTTACCAAGGTCAATTGTTAGTGACCGCGATGTGGTTTTCACAAGTCAATTTCGGTAAGAGCTCTTAAGACGTACAACATTATTCTATCACCAACATCGACTTATCATCCTCAAGCGGATGGACAGGGCGAGGTAGTAAACAAAATTATTACAATGTATCTGCAAGGCCGCTTGGATGGTGAAAAACCAAAGGATTGGGTAAGATGGTTACCATAGGCAGAATATTGTTATAATACCTCATATCATACATCCACCAGAACAACACCATTTAATCTAGTCTATGGGCGCGACCCACCGAGCGGTCAAGGCTACAATCCGGGTGAGACAACGTCACCATCAGTAGATGCCTTTTTATCTCAGAGTGATGCTTTCCTCAATCGGACAAATGTTCGTTTATAAGCGGCTCAAGATTATTACCGCAAATACTTTGATGCTAAACATACGGGAGCGATAGTTTAAAGTGGGTGATTATGCCTGGCTCAAACTATTAGCCCGATCTGCGGCAACTATATCAACATTATACAAAGGAAATCTCTCTCCAAAGTATTTTGGGCCCTTCAAAGACAAGCAAAATTATTACCCAGTTACATATGAGTTGAACCTACCTATCGGAACTTCGCATCCACAACGCTTTTCATGTCGGCATGCTTAAGCCACATCGAGGAGAGATTTTCTACCGATATACCGTAATTGCTACGTATACACGAAGGTACACCAGTTCCTAAACCTGAGATCATGCTTAAATCCGAGTCCGGTAAGGTCACCGGTGCTCATCAAATGGAAGAATAAGATGGCTGCAGACGCCGTGGGGAGGATGCTTTGAAGTATTCAACAAGATATATCCAGATTTCCAGCTACGTGGCGAGCTGAATCTCTAAGCGGAGAGAGATGTCACACTCGGTCTGCGAGTCGCCGGGATAAGTGGAGTGGGTAGATAATTAATTATTATATAGCTTTTATTAGTAAATTTATTTAGTTAAATTAAAGTAAACTCGAAAAGACTAATGGGCTTGGCCCGTTAGCAATTGTAAACCCCTCATATAAATATGGGGGCAACTACTGTGAGACGGTCCATCAAGAAATAATTTGGGGTTTTACCCTACCTATCTCTACTTCCATGTCGCCGCTGCCGCCTCCTCCAGCGCGCCGCCGCCCCGCCGCCTCGCCGCTGCCTCGACGATTTACGCCTACGTCACGCCTTCCGTCATCCCTCCGCGTTGACTGGAAAACGGGTTGTGATAGCTACTAAAATCTATATTGAAATCAACAGCTAATCGCATGTGTTCCTTTATAAAACTATTGATAATTTGATCTGCTTTCTTTATTGAAGTAATAAAGTACCATAAATAACTTTGTATAGCTAGCAATACAATAATAGATATTTTTGGATATGTTCTTCTCACTATCTCCACGTCCCAGCTGGCCGACACCGGATCACTTGAGCTCTGTGGCGGCACATGTGTTTCCTTTTGTTCCACAGTTCTAGCTTCTTACCGCCACACGTTAAGGGTCTATTTGGTTTCCTGCATGCGGCTGAACCAGGTGAAAGTTTCTAAATGGCTAGAGGGGGTGAATAGCCTAATAAAATTTCTACAAAACACTAGAGCAACTTGTTAGACAATAACAAAGCGACAAGCGGTTGCACTAGCTCTACTTGTCGGCAAGCCTCCTAATAACAATACTAGTCAATTATGTCTCTATATCACTCAAAAGCTATGTCTCTACTTCTCTACCTAGGTGATCAAGCTAGATTGCTCTAAACAAGACTAAGCAACTAAACAATCTAGTCAAGACTACACAAGCACAATATGTATATCGAAGTAATGCAAGGTAGAGAGATGGTTACACCGCCTTGTCGAGGTTAGTCAATCCAATCACCAAAGATGATCCAATGAGATATATATTCAATATGAAGCCAATCACCAAGAGACAACAATCACAAAGGAGAGACACAATGATTTAACCTCGAAGATCACTTGAGCACCCGTCAAGCTACTCTCCGTTGTGCCGACCTTCTCATATGTGGGGGCAAGGTGGAGCTCACTCCTAGCCAAATGCCTTTAGGTTACTTGCACCCAAAGCAAATGAGAGGTACCCAAGACACGAGCAATGTATTACTTGCAATTTGTCGTCCCGACGAGGATGCACGGTCCTCTCACAAATCAACCGGAGGTGGCCAAGAACAATCTCCTTCTCTTGCCAACGCCTCCACCAATCACCAAGCCGGCTTGGAGTGGTGCTCTCCAAGAGCAACAAGAAATCCAGCGGCTCACACCGATCCACAAGTGCCTCTAAATGCAAAGATCAAAGTAATATGCACTTGAATCTCCTCAACTCTCAAAAATGAAGCTCACAATCAATGGATGAGAGGAGGAGGGAGTTTGCTCAGCTCTAGAGGTGTTAGGAATGATTTTAAATGACCAAGAGCCCTCACAAAGTCGGCCAAACTCATATATATACACCCGCACAAGAAATAGAGTCGTTGGGGCAGCAGAACTGCGTTTTTCGCAGCGTCGAAGCGAGGCTTCCGATCGGACGCACCCATGCGTCCGGTCAAGCTTCCGGTTAGAGCCGACAAGCTGCCCGGCCCACAACCCGACTCCCGAGTGATGCGTCCGGGACAAAGGTTCCGGTGGGTGCGCCCGGGTCGAAATCGAACCTCCATCGAATTCGATCCGAGCAGGCCGACCGACCGTCCGGTCGACGCCTAGCGTCCGGTTCAGCGTCCGGCCACTGTCCGTCCGGTCGGCATTCCACTACGAAAGTAATCGTTTCTCCATCGCCTTTGCTTCGACATGCTACCCAACAAGTATACCAACTTGAGCACGAGGAATAGCATGTTTTCACCACCGCGATGCATCCCACAAGCAATAGAAAATAGACGTTTCATTTTTCAAAAGCGTCGAATCCCTCGCAAACCATCACCGCCTTTGCAAAAGTGCCAACACCACCACGTGTACATCACCATGTGCTCGTGTGTAGCATTTTCACAATCAATTTCGAAGGTTGGTTTAGCTCTCTAGGTTAGAATGCATGCAAATGATTTTGAACCTAGAGCCACATGAGGACCGATATGTACGATAGTTTTTCCCCTTTTTATAGTATGCGGCTTATCGATCCTAAATCACTCACACCCTCTATGGTGTCTTGAGTGCAAAATCAAAATGGCCCTATGGATATACCTTTGCCTTGAGCCCATTTTGATCCACGAACCACTTGAAGTTGCACACTTGATCATCATTTGGATCACCTCGACCCATCCACCATGACCACCATGCACCAACCTTAGCTTGACCAATCTCTAACTCAATCAAACACTTAGCATAGAGAGATTAGTTCTAGGATGTCATCAATTAGCCAAAACCAATATAGAGATCTTCACCGGGGGCCGAAGCGGGGCAGCCTTGTTTGCTTGATCAGTAGCTGCGGTCGGGCCGCACTCGCCATGCGGGGAAGGCCACCGCCGCTAGGCTCCACTGGGAACGCCCGAAGCGGCCGTTCCTAGCGAAGTCATGATCGCAGGATGCAAGGGTTAACCCAGCTAATGATGTATTAATGTTTAATTAGTAAATATTAAGTAATATTAATATGTTTTAAAGATGTTTAATACACAATTCGAAAAACAAAAACTTTTAGAGCTTATTTGCAAATCTAAAAATCATAATCATGACTTTACATTGCTTGGAACCAAACGACCAGATGCAAGATGCAAATGAGTCGGAAGCCAGCCTGGCCTGGGACTACTTGATGGTAGGCGCGGAGTTCATCAACAGAGATTAGTTGGTTCCATTCTCGTAGATGTGTCATGCATGCCACCCCACTCGGAGGAGGCGGTGACCGCCCTGTTTTTAGTCGCTTGTCGCTCATTGGTTTCCGTTTTAGCGCACCACTCTGCCACCATTAAAGCCGGTGCCTTCGTTTTGTATGTTTCGCCTAGCGGGCTCCCCGGCAACTTATTATGGGAGTATGCTAGGATGTAAAAAACATTTCCACTTCTCTTAATGCAGAATGGGCAAGTGCCCAGGTTCGAAAAAAAAAAAAATAAGAAAGAGAGAATATATAATATTCAAGTTCAGTGAAACGTTTATATGTATAAGAAGTATTTTTAAAACTATACAAAGCTACTCACTCTGTTCCAAATTATAACTCATATTAGTTTTTTCTGGATACATAATACTTTATGCATCTAGATATATGCTAGGTATAACTTCCAAGGGAAGACTTATATAGTTTGGAACAAATGAAATATGTCCCCAAATTCTTTACCTTGACTAAACTTTAGCCCATCACAAATTATAATTATTTAATTTGTAACGAGAGTTAACAAAACAACCCACTACCTCCTCCGCTCATATAAAAAAAAGAAGTTATAATGGGCATGGTGGACACACTAGTGCATCGTATACACATGGTATAAACACTGGTACACTACAGCTTTAAAGCTAATTAAGGTGCCCGCACCGATCAACCGGACAGGTGGCACCTGATCGGAGCATCTGTAACTAAGATGTGCCGCCATGATTTGACCGTCACCGGGTCCTGCATGATACACACATTTAAGCCCTTAGGGCACCGCAGAATTCAAGGCTTGCATGAGCGGAGTACAAGACTTTTCCAGCCATGAATCACCATGGCACCGCCGGAGATCAAAACAAGGCACCGCAGCATTCCAAAAGACCAAAACCACCTTCTCCCTGCATGGTCCCGTACCCCTCTTTCCATCCCTTAAGATCGATCAAGCATTCTATCATATCCCAGACATCTTGCAATGCAATGCAAGATCAATCTAACAAACTGGTTGTAACTTTGTATCGGTCACCGCCCGTGAAAGGTATAGCGCGCACCCCTCCCATCCCCTATAAATACTATACCAGTATACCTCCAGTACCCGTGGCAGCTACAGCAAGCACTCGTAGGATAGATACATAGATATACCATCTGCCTGTAACATCATATCAATCGGACATGGCAATGCCACGCACTAGCGCGACGGCACTGGCTACAGTTCTGACGCTAGGCCACCTCCTCCTCCTCGCCACCCACTCGGACGCCTGCGATTCATCGTGCTACAAGCCGACGCCGACGCCGGCGCTGGCGCCGCGCTCCCCGACGACCCCGAAAGCGCAGGGCGGCGAGGCCAGGTGCCCTGTGAACGCGCTGAAGCTGGGCGCGTGCGCGAGCGTGCTAGGCGGGCTGGTGAGCCTGGAGCTCGGCCACCAGCAGAGCCCGGCGTCGTCTTCCAGTTCGTCGACGACGCAGCCGTGCTGCCAGCTCCTGGGCGGGCTTGCGGACCTGGACGCGGCCGTGTGCCTGTGCACGGCGCTGCGGGCCAACGTGCTGGGCATCGTGCAGCTGAGCGCCCACGTTGACCTCAGCGTCCTCGTCAACTACTGCGGCAAGAAGATCCCCAGGGCTTCCAGTGTCCCCGAGCTAATTGATTAAAGACGTATCCACACGCCGCCCGTTATAAAACTACTACTGGTTTGCTAGCAGTATAACGTCTGTGTTAATTCGGTACTAAGGTTAATTAAACTGTCCGTGTTAATTTGTAGTGCTAGTTCGATCGTTTGTGAGGCTTTGTGGATTGTTCCGATACACGCTAGCTCTGTGTGCTTGTGTAGGCAAGTCGTGTTGGCTTCGCTAATCTGTTTGAAATTGCATTGTGGTGATTAATCGGTCAGGCATCTTAATCCAAAGCTTGTTCAGAATAATCAGATGAATTATTTGTGCTGGTGATATGCATCGCAAGTTGTCAACGCCGACAACTACACGAGGGATGGCAGCCATGCAACGTCCGGCTCAAAAACTGAAATATGTTTTTTTTTAAACGAGAATCAGTTCCGCCTATATTAAAAAAAGAACCTAGATTAGGCAATACAGCAACAACGACGACCGAAAGCAACGAGACCTAAACACGACCGAAAGCAACGAGACCTAAACAACACTGAGCAACAAACTCAACTAGCAACAATGGTCGGTTAGGTTGAGATTTCAACATGCGCCAAGCAACACGATTCAACCAACAAAGGGCGACAAACACTGGCGGAGCCATGTTAGGGGCCAGCCGCCGCTATAGTTGGGCCAAAAAAAAAAAAAAAAAGCTAAAGTTCCAGCCCACATAGACACAGGCCAGCCGCCTGCTAAGAAAACAGCGACGCCCGGATTCAGGGTGGCGTCCGGACGCGCACAGGCCAAGCACACACAGCGCTGCATGCAGGTGGGGCCAAAGCACACTCAGGCAGTAGTCGCACGTTCCCAATCCCAGCCACGAGCCACGGCGCAAGCGCACGCGCACGCGCACGCATACCCGTCGACCCGCCCGGCGCCCGCGCAAGTGCAACCCTAGGTCCTGCGCCGTTGGGCAGTCGGCCGTGCGGCGGGCGGCGGCGGCTCCGGTCATTAGAATTTCGCCCTCGCTGTTTTTTTTTTTTCTGGCTACGCTGCTGGCGACAAAGCAACTTGATGATACACCAACGATCACCGCGTGCGCTGTCATACACCAATGAGTCAACCGTAGCCATGCAGGACGGACCCCATAATTCGTTGCAAGCCACACTGAGTCAACCGTAGTCCTGTCATCGGCTCCGCTTGCGCCGCCTGTCGATATTGTCACACACTGGATTAACCCTTGTTGTGCAAGGCTAGCCACCACATTCCATAACAACTGCATTTGGTCGTCGCCAAACCGCACGCCACCCTTAGCAACCAAGCCACTTCATCAAGATAGCAAAAAGTCCAGCATGGCCTCTAGCTGCCATAAGACACCGCACAGATCATCGGACAATGCCCTTCGATTAGCCCAATCCTGCGCCGGCCTCCTTGTCAACTTTGAGGACGATCACGACACACGACAGCCAGATCCACCGCGCCATGCCACAAACGTCGTCTCTTCACAGTCGTCGCCCCCGCACAGCCACCACCAACACTGCGCCGTTCCCCGCACAGCCACCGCCTCAACACTGGCAGCACATTTGTGCCAGATTAAGGTCCTATTTGGTTCCAAAGAAGTCTACTAAGATAAAAAGTAAAATAAGTAACTTATGTTGTCAAACACCACCAACTTATAAGTTATAAGTCACCCCTGTTTATAAGCAATAAGCCGGTTCATCCTGCTTAAAACTTCTAAGCAACCATTTCTTGCATGGAACCCACACCTACAACCCAACCTGGTAATGGTTTCAAGAACCAAACCAAATCCACACCAATCCATTTACATTATACTACACTTAAAAACTAAACCAATCCAAACCATTAACTCATTCGTCCAAACCAAACCAATACATTTACATTATACTACACTTAAAAAACCAAACCAATCCACACCAATTCATCCGGATGTGGGTCTCACATATCGATCCGGCTCCACTAATTTTGCACGAGTAGGCGGACTATCATATTAAGGCATCTTCAAAGAAATTTCGATAAAATCGGCTAAAAATTTTATAGTGTGAACGTGAACTTTTAGTTATAGGGTCCGACTACGGGCGTGGGCTCCATATATCTATTTGTCTTGAATGATTTGCACGGAGTAGCGGACTATCATATAAGGCATCTCCAGCAAAGTTCGGTCAAATCCGCTAAAATTTTGTAGTGTGAACACGAGCTTTTAACTCTAATAAGATCCAACTCGGACATGGGTCCCACATATCGATTTGGCTTCATCGAGTTGCACGGTGTAGCGTCATTGTCATATTAAGACATTTTGAACAAATTTCTGTCAAATCTACTAAAATTTTTAATTTGAGGTCCGATTTTTAAAACCTAGCTTATATTACACAAAGCTATTATTGTTGTTAAACCGTTCTCATCCATTAAAACCATTAAACCAAACCGATCCAAACCATTATAGATGTCAAACCATTTTAAACCAAACCAAATTGAAGCACATGTAAAACCAAACCAAAAAAACCGGTTGAATCCAAACCATTACCATGTACACCTACAACAGCATGACTTATAAGTCACTTGACAAGTCATTTGACAACGTATTCATGCCTCATGGCACCTCGTGAGCCTATTCGCTTTTGCGATACCCTCCTGTCACAAAAATTGTAACAAAGAATGTCATATGTTTAACGCCGCTTCAGTTACGGTCCATAAATACAGCAAAAGCATTCGGTGCAATCCACTTCGGTGGAAACGTGAAAACCCACGTGATCACTTCACTCGAATGTTCGCTGCCAGATTATTGCTACAAAACAGGTTTACAGTGGTGTATAACGTTTCAAGACACAGATTAACAAAGAAATTCTGGCACCAGTTTGTTAATACTCGAATCCGTGGCATCAGGAATAGTTGGCCAGAGCTGGTTGCATTATTGTAGGGCAAACCCATGCATCACAATATTCAGCAAACCACATAACGGTAGTTTACAACAAGGCAATCACAACAACAAAACAACACCATGGTAAACAAGTTTTCCCTGCTTTTCTCTGATGGAAAGAGATATAGAGCTAAATTCATCGAAGTGCCTTGTAAAAAAGATAAAAAAATCTAAAATGGTCTATCACCAAGTTCAGCTCTCAGGTTGTCGAACGGGTAGACTTTGGGAGTCTGCAAGAAACAATTGGACACATTTAGGTTAGCTCATTCAACAAAAGATGTCATGAACAGATACCGATTCACAAGAAACATGATTTCAGAAAAATCAGAATCATAGGGCATACACATTCTTTTTACATATTGTCAAACGGCCATGCCATTGTACAAATGGCCCTTTTGCAGAACATCAGTCATCACTTGTTAAACTGAGAAGGGAGTTAAGGTTGACAGCCTGAATTCCCTACAAATATTGTTGGCGAGTGCAAGTGTACAACTACTCAGCCTAAAGCTCTTTGAGAAAATTCATTCTGTACAACATTTCTAAGATTACCAACAAGTGTTTGTAGACATTACAACCAACAACAACAACAACATAGCCTTTTAGTCCCAAGCTAGTTGGGGTAGGCTAGAGATGAAACCCATATGAAACAGTACAAAAAAGAACGTAGAAAGGCACAAAAGAGGAAGGATAAAGATAGGGTAGATAGAAAAGGAAACAAAGTCATGGTTCAGCATCGCGTTAATAGCTAGCCTCCAAGCGCTCTGTCAAAGCTAAATCCTTGGAGATATTCCACTCCTTAAGGTCTCGCTTAACCGCCTCGTCCCAAGTCGGTCTAGATTAGACCTCTACCTCTCTTTACATTATCTACCCGCTCTAGAACTCCACTACGCTTTTGGCGCCTCGGGAGGCCTCCGTTGAACATGTCCAAACCATCTCAACCGATGTTGAATCAATTTCTCCTCGATAGAGCCACCCCGACCCTATCCGAATATCTTCATTCGAACTCTATCCCTTCTAGTATGCCCGCAAAACCAACGCAACATACGCATCTCGGTCACACTTATTTTGTTGGACATGTAAGCCTTTTTGTAGGCCAACATTCAAAGACCATACAACAGATCGGCCGAATCGCTGTCCTATAGAACTTCCCTTTTTTAGCTTACGTGGTACCCTCTTGTCACATAGGATGCCGGAAGCTTGGCGCCACTTTAGCCAACCTGCTTTGCGATTCTATGTCTAACATCTTCATCAATGTCGCCATCCTTACGTAGCATAGATCCTAAATACCGAAAAAGTATCCTTCTTGGCCACCACTTGTCCATCGGGGTGACATCCTCATCCTCGTGCCTAGTCGGGCTAAAAGTCGCACATCATATACTCGGTCTTGGTCCTACTCAATCGAACCCTTTTTCGACTCTAGCGTGTGCCTCCACGGCTCCAACTTCCTATTTACCCCCTGCTCTACTCTCATCCACTAACACCACATCATCGGCCAAGAGCATACACCAAGGGATATCACCCGTATATCCCCTTGTGACCTCATCCATCACGAAGTAAATAAATAAGGGCTCGATCGCGACCCTTGATGTAGTCCTATGTTAATTGAAAAGTCAGTATCGCCATCACATGTTCGAACACAAGTCGTCGTGCATCCTTGTACATATCCTTGATGAGGGTAATGTACTTAGTTGGGACTTTGTGTTTTTCTAAGGCCCACCACATGGCGTTTCGGTACTTTGTCATACGCCTTCTCGAGGTCAATAAAGACCATGTGCAAGTCCTTCTTACGCTCCCTAAATCTCTCCATCAAGCGTCGTACTAAGAAAATCGCCTCCATGGTCGACCTCCAGGGCATGAACCCAAATTGGTTTTGGGTCACACTTGTCACCCCTTCAGAGGCGATGCTCGATAACCCTCTCCCACGCCTTCATCGTATGGCTCATCGGCTTAATCCCGTGTAGTTAGTACAACTTTGAACATCTCCCCTTATTCTTGAAGATTGGTACTAATATACCGTCTCTCCATTCTTCGGGCATCTTGTTCGACCGAAAAAAAAAAAAAAAAAAACTTATATAGTTCACTTCTCACATTCATGTGGTGTCGCCATCATTAGTTATTTAAATACTGATTCTATTCAAATCTAATGTGGCTAGTGGTAAACATTTAGTTTGCCACTTCTTGTCTCCAGATGCACTTGCTTTCCCCTTTCCTGTCTCTAGGCTTTGTTAGCATGCGTGCTACATCTCTTTTTTTTCCTTACATGTCACGTATGTGACAGTCATTGCTACACTGAGCCCCAAGCCATTGGCTGGGACCCAACTAGCATAAATAACTCAGTAACCTAGATAACTAATCCAGTTTCAAATATTCGCAGCAAAAGGACTTTTGTGAACCAGACATGCAGGGAATGTGTATCGTTCTAGTCTCTTCGAATCAATCAATATGACCTTCAATGTGAGAAGGTAATTTCAGTTAGCATCTATACTTACTGTTGTCACTATCTGCTCGCAAATTAAAGAATCAGGAAATTCTATAAGGATTTAATTTAATGTACAGAAAACATGACATAAAGGAAAAGTACAACAAACTCTCTGTGCAGCTCCCAGACATGTAAAAAAAGAATGTTCCCATTTGGATAGTATGTCAACATTATGTTGGTTACAACTAAACTTGTCATGGGATTCGACACAATTAGAATCAGAATTTAAAATGGAGGTTGGTACCAAACAGATATTTTCCGGGTTGAAGGATACAAAACTGAGCATTTTCTTACATGACTGTACTCAAACTAAACCTAAATGAAAACCCACATCTTCTAGTGCACATAAATAGGACTCAATCATAGCTAATTCACAATTCCCTCCATCCATCAATGTAGGGATTTTTTTTAGGCCAAAACCTTCAAAATATAATTTTATAATATTTATTAGTTTCTCTTGCAATACATTCTCAATTGCTATAAAATCAGCATTATCATAAAATTCCTTTGGATACAAATCTATCAGCATTATCATAAAAATTCCTTTGGATACAAATCTATCCACATAGTTTTTTCACTATAAAGATACCCCCCTCCCTCTCTCTCTAAATCAAGAGGGCAGGTCCTCATCTACCCCTGGGCCATGAGATTGGGCGCCGCCCCTCTCCGGTGTGCCCGATCTCAAGTGTTCAGTTCGGCATCCATTCATCCTACCACCCACAATCACCCAATGTTCTGTACGCCCCTCTAACCAGGTGTGTGACGATTGGTGTCAGCTTGCCAGGGATCCTTTCCAAGGCTTCTGCTACTAGTGACCTATCAACATCGTTGGAGAATTCGCACCAACGTGTTGGCTGGCTGTGCAACATCCTTCACGACTGAAAGAATAACATAGAGCATGGGCTGATGGTGAGGCATCAGGCGTGACCAACAGCCAGCAGATGTCATCTCCATGGATCAGCTTGCATATGATGAGGCCCTAGTTGCCGTGGACCTGGCTGATCGAGCACTGCGCTGCAGCAGCCACCGTTCCATAGCTTACATGACATTTCCATGGACTCGTTTCATCCACAATGTCATCCCCAATGCTTCCGCTATGGCCCTGGTATAATATGTTACATGTGGCATGTGCAGCAAAGATAGTAGAAGGCTGCACTGTAAACACATGTTTGTCCTATGGAATCTACAAGCTTGTGTGTTTTCCTGAGGAACCAGGAGGGGTAGTTGCTGCATGTGCGCAGTTTCACGGGGAACGTGGTATGGTGCCACATACCTCGCCCTGGGAAGTGGGGAACACCGTTCCATTCTGGAGTGGGGAAACCTTTTGCAAAAGAGTGGAAACCTTTGTCAAGGAGCATACGATATTCCATGATCCGTGTTACATGACCTAATCATATCGGGAACTCTGTGACTGTACTTGCTTGCATGCTGGTTCTCAAGATGCTGGTGCATCTTTCAATGAACTTTGTCAAATTTTATCATTTGTAGTCAGCTAGGCCTCATGGGCCAGATCTGCAGTGTGAGAGACCCATTAGGGTTAGGAATAGAGATAAGATTAGCCACCTTTCTTACGAGTCACGTAAATCTCTCTACACATAAAGAGGGGAGTTGTATTAATTGGAATTAAGCAAGAATTGCCAGGAGAGATCCTTGTCTACCTCGTGCCTTAAGATTGGGCATCACCATCTCCAGCGTGCCCGATCTCAAGTGTTCGATTCGACATCCATTCACAGTATCACCCACATTCCCCAATGTTCCGCATGCCCCTCTAACAGCAGGCGTGGAAAATTTAAACAAGTTTTTGGGACAAACCAAAGTGAACTCTGATTTGTAATGGAGTACTCCCTATATACTAGATAATACTTGTCAAATTTGACTATGTGTGGTCTTTGATGTGTAATCCTTGACTACTAATGTTATCTAGAAAGTATGCTCAAAGTCCTTCGAGTTTGAGAGTTTTTGCAAAAGTATTTTTCAAATGCAAATCGACATATATACCTTGCGAGCTTCCAGACTCAATAATCTAAAAGTTATTGATGTTTGTAGTTTTAAAGGTTTGATCAATTCTTGTCCTAAACAACAAATGGCTGGACACTGGATTGAATATATAATGAGATCTGATTTATTCAACGCCTTACGTTGATGTTCAGAGGTAGTATTAGCCTTAGCGGTCAAGCAATAGTTCAAGTCAAACATTTGAAAATACAGATCAAATTATTTGGAGTATATCTCCTCAAAACAAGTTTACCTTGGACAGTCGATCAGAAGAAATTCAAAACAGATATTTAGGGTCTCACCCAACCGTTAAGTTATGGGATCACCATATCCATACAATTCAATGTCTTAGATTATTAAGTTTTAATATGTCTACCATCGACAATTCCTCCCATCTAACATTTTAGTGCCAAATAAAACTTCAAGAATCAATACTCAAATTGCTAAAAAAGTGGGACACAAATGAAACTCACAATTTAACTGTTTGATGACTGATGCATTAAGGTGTGATGAAAGTATTACTTAAGAGTATTGTTCGCCTAAATGGACATTTATTGTGTTTAAACACAATGTAAATGCTACACGGTGAGTACGCCAATTGGCCGTTTAGCCCTAACAATGGCTAAATGGCCGACTGTTTTACCCGTTTAATGTTAGGAAAAAAAAAAAAAAACTGCTTTTAATAATACTTAAAACATGGCTAAGTGTCAGTATTAACTTTGCTGAAACATAAAGCCAGAGGGCATCTTTATGAATAAAAACGGACCCTCTACAAATACTTAAGGCATGGTCGCATGGATAAGTTTTTGCTCAAATTGAATCTGTTGCCTCAATTCCATCAACTCCTTTCCCTGTTTTTTGTCCTACAAAATGCTAGCTAATAATGCGAAATCACAAACATTTCTCATAAGGGTCCAACATTTGAATGCAATACTATTATTTTGTCTGATGGGAACTTGAAGTGATAATATCTTCTAGTAGTAACTTAACAATAACCCAAGGATACAGGCTTTTGGCATATAAAGTAGAAACATAGTAAGCATAGGTGGAATGACATCTATAGCACAACAAACACTGGAAGATCGAAATGCAATCAGAGGAACGGCAGTTAGCAATGCGCACTCACATATGGTATCTTGGAGGCCTTGTCATTCACAGCAGCAGCCACACCAAGGGCAGCGAAGAAACTCAGCCCTCCGCACAGCCACGCCAACGCCTCATACTATCCATCAGCAAACACAGAACCAATCATACAGCCAAATCAAACCAATCCAGACGCCTATAGTGCTGCGTTGCGCAACGTATTTGATCACTGATCAGGTCCATACTACCTTGCCGATGTGCGGGGGCGAGGCGGTCGATGCAGGGCTCCGGGAAGGGCGTGCCGTTGTCCCACACCAGCTCGTCGTTCGTGGGCAGCTGCGACCCAAACAGAAAATTCCCCAGATCCAATTGATTTGGGACGAAAATCAATGGGCGGGGATGAGGGGAGCACAATCTAGGGTTGGATTTGGATTTGGACTCGGGGTGCGGGGACTTACGGGCTTATCGGGGACGATGTGGCGGCCGACGGGGAGGCCCATGCCGGCGCGGTGCCGGAGGGCGGAGGCCGCGGCGCGTGCGCCACCGCCGCCCAGGATGCGGGATCCCGCCGCGGTTAGCCTCCCGGCCATCTCTCGCTCGCTCACTCTCCGATCTGTGCGAGTCGTCGGTCGTGTAGTGGGTGCGGTTGCGCGGCTCGTCGGCGGCGGTGGAGACAGAAGGAAGCTGAGTGGGCTTTGTTCGGGGCCTCGTGGGGAAAACTGGAAGCAGATTGTGCATGTATTTCGTTCGGCCTTGTGGAATCCGCTGGGTTAGGAAACGTTTGCTGGGCCACATTTTACTGGGCTTTGCATCGTGGGAAATGACGATCACTGGGCTTCACAACGCTGCCACTGAAAAATTACTCCAAAAACTATCAAAATATTAATGCTTCTTTGAACGGTTTTATTCTCTACCATTATCACCATGGGTCCCTCCTTTTTTTTTTTTTCGAAAGCGTGTCCATTGACACGTATTTCATTAAGGGAAAAGGAGTTTTACAGACGCACGCATTAGCCAAAACAATTGGCGCGCGGCGCACGTAAGCACACAGACAACAATCGCCGGCCGAAACGGCGGAGCGACAAAGTTGTAATTAAAGAGTAAACCATCTGTGCGACGAGAGGGAGAGAAGCGGCTACGGCGACAGACAAAGATTCCCCCGCAGTTGCCGCCCCGCCCGGGCCGCATCATGGGAAGAGCTCGCGCAAATGTTGTCGCCTGTTGGGCGACACATCGTCGCCGTAGTACTTCTGGAACTTGGCCGCCGGCTCCGGTCCGGAGTGTCGACATCTCGCCGACCGGGCGGCCCTCGAGCTTGCCGAGCAACACCTTCGACACCCGCTCCGGTTTGGATCTCGCTTGCGCCGACTTCGCCGAGGCGGGTCCGCTGCGCCTAAGGGTCCACTCTTCCCGGTGATTCCCGACGAGCGGAGGGGCCGGCCGTGAGGGACGGCTCGTCGAGGCGGCAAGGTGATCGCCGACAGGAAGTCCCTGGTCGACGCCATTAACCACGCCGGCGTCCTCCCCGGGAGGGCCCCCGATGTCCACCGCGGCCTGTCGAGTAGAGGTGGTCAGCCGCGCTGGAGCCGAGTAGAGACCGGGCGGGGGCGGCCTGTGGGAGACCCGCCGTCACTCGCCGTCGTCAGTGGGCATCGGGCGCAGGGGGGATCTCGGGGACGCAGCCGCTCGATCGAGCCCCCCAACCGTGTCGTGGTGAACTCCTCGGCAAGGACCTGGTCCGCCCACCCCGTCGTCCGAGGCCTCGGCAGATGTGGGCGGTGGCGTGACACCCGCCGAGGTAGGCATGGCCGACGAAAGGGAGGCCCCACGAGGGACCTCCAAAGACCTCGGCTTGACGGGAAGAGGCCCCGATCTGCCGACGGGGCGCGGCCGGCGAACTCGACCGCCACAAGCTCGCCCCACCCGCCAGAGCGCGCGGGTGGTGGGGTTGCGGGCGCTCCGCTGCAGACGCGAACTCGGCCGCCTTCGCCGGCCCACCAATTCCACCCAAGGCGATTCGGTGGGCAGCGAAGAGCTCGGCTGCATCAACATAGGCTTGGTGCGTCTCCCAAACTGCAGCGCATGCCGAGGGGGCGGACATGGAATTTGCCCGACAAGGATGGTGGCCGCCGAGGTAAGGGCTCCCCAGCGCCCCCGAGGCCGTCGCGACGGGCCGGGCAATGCGATGGCGATCCGGCCCCGCGGATGCACGCGAGGAGGCACGTTGAGGTGGGCAAGAGCGCCGGCTTGCAATTCCCTTGCCCGGTGCCTCGTGCCGAGGGCGGAGAGACTGTGGGGCGGGAAAGTGCACCGGCAGCGACATGGTCCCCCGGCCAGACGGGTTGAAGCAGAGGCCGACGAGAGGAGGCGGCACCGGCCGCCGGCGACACGAGGGTGAGGCGGGGAGGGGAGCCGCGTCTGCGCCACGCCTCTGGACGAGAGTGAAACCATCGGCGTCGGCAGCGCCCGCGACGGCGCTAGGAACGTGGGCGCCCGATGGCGGTGAGGCGACGGTGTCCGACGGTTGAAGTCGAGGCGGCGAGGGCGGACGCGGTCGGCCGGTGAGGGCCAAGCCGCAGGTGTGCGGGCACCCGCCGCCCGAAACTCCGCAGCGGGGGGCGACAGCCCCACTAGGCTTGACGGCGACGGACGTTGAGGCGCCCGACCTCCGTCCACCGCGACGAAGGTGACGGCCGGCGACGCACGGTCGGTCACAACAAAGAACCGCGCATCAACTCCGCCGATAGCCCCCGGAGGGGGGCGACAAGAAGACGCGTCGCGACGGTATGGGGCCTCCGGCTCTAAGGCGGCATCCTCGTCGTCCGAGGAGTCGTGGTAGACGATGCCGTCGGCGGTGAAGTAGTTGGCACGGACGACCGCCGCGGGGGGGCGGAGGCGTGGCCGGGCTGGTCGCCGCCGACGGACAGCCCCAACGATGGAGACAAGCAGGCCGGGCGAAGGTGAACGCCGAGGTCGGAGTCGCCGAGAAAGTGAGCCGTCCCTCCCAACGCAGCAGCTTGGTCCCCGCCTTGTGGAGAGGTGGACGGGAAGGACGGGCGCGACGACGAGGAGGAGGAAGCGGCAGCCGGTGCAGGATAGACGCCCGGCCCGCCACATCCGCGTCCCAAACGGGCGCCACGGGGCCCGTCAACGCCGGCGACGCAAGACGTCGGCGGTGCTGGGCCGGGCGGCCGGCAGGGCGGCGGCCACGGGCCTCCAGCCAAGGGGCGATGGTCACTCGCCGTGGCCGCGCCATCCACGCGGGGCGGGCGAGACGGAGCGGGCCAAGCGCCGGGCCGGCCGGCCCGCCCCACGCGATGGACGCTGGGCTGGCGCCGAGGAGCGCCGCTTTGAGGCTCCCGCGAGGACCGCCGGATCCGCCATGGCGCCGCCGATCCGTGTCCCGCGGTGGGCGGAGTGGCGGGCCACCGGTGGTGGAGGGGCGGCAGCCGCTGCAGGACCGCCCGAGGCACGGCCGGGCGGAGGGAAGAAGCGGGGGCTGCTGGAGCGAGCAGGGGAGGAGGGAGGGGAAGCAGGTAGGCGCGGGCGGCGGCGGGCGGAGCCGGGTCGGTGGCCGCGGCGCCGGGCGACGATAGCTGGGTCGCGTCCCGCCAGGGAGCTCCGAGCAACGGTCCCGCCGCAGAGACTACTGGAAAGGGCACCTCATGGGTCCCTCCTAAAAGACTACTCGACTCACGTGGTAAGATAACCCTCGAGCATTTTTTTTCTGAAAAAAAGTTACAGCGGCACCGTAATTCTCATGAGATGCTTTGGCGAGGAACATAGGAGGGGATTCTTTGGCCTACATTGACAGTTTTTTATCCGCATCAGGGAAAGACTAGTGAGAGTTTATTGTCAAATTTGTTGATCTTCTTCAGATTTTAACGTTTGGTATGTTTATCAAAGGAAGCAGTTGATTGGCTTTCAATGTGGTAAAATCTGTCTCGACCTCTTTATTGGTTAGTTCAACGCTAAGATCCGATATCTTCAACACTTCATTTTCATGATGAAGAGTTGTATTTTTAGAGGGTTCCTTCAACTGATGGTGTTTTAGTGGATAATATTACATCTCATTTCAACAGTGGTCGCCTTTTGTGGTCTTCAGAGCCTCGCTTGGCGAGGGTGTTTCTAGGTATCTCTTTCTTTCATGTATTTTAAGTGCGATTTTTAAGGTTCGACAGACACTGGACACTTGAAGACAGAAAGTATTGACACTCAAAAATATCCGAGGTGATTTTGTCATCATGGATAAGTTATATAAGTCTTGGACAAGATGGAGGTCAAATTGTGTCACAAACGGAACAAGAAATCACGCCGAGAAGATGACGAGCAACAACGAGACAGGACAATCGGCTTAGCCGAGAGTTGGCCAGCCGGGCCAGGCCGGCCTCCCCCAAAAACTAACTTACCCAACTTCACCAGTCGCCCTGGTGCTCAGCCGGCCAGGCAACCTACTCGTGCGCCGTGGGAAAGTCGGCTTAGCCGACTCAACCTTGATTCTAAACCGTTTTGTTAATTTCTATGTCGCGTTTTAGGTAATTTTAGTCATGAGAAACTTGTAGATTAATTATTTGATATGTTTTCTACTGGGCTAAGAGCACCCCTCTATATATATGAGAGGACCACGACCAATTGAGTCGCCTCCACCAATCGAATAAAAAACCAATCTATCAACACCATTGCCCTAATTCTCTTCTCTCAATCCCTCTTGTTGCTTGTTCTGCACCTCTCTCCACGAGATTTGTCGGCACCCTAGGCGGACTTTCTTGTTCTAAGAGGTCCTTCGTGTGCACCTCCCTCGACGGATCCTTTTTGGGGGTAATCGAGAGTCTTTTCAGCCGAGAACGAGATCTACATCGGCCGTATCATTCTCTAAATTGGTTTGGCGGTTACACTACGTCTCTTATTGTTGTTACAGGTCATGTGCGACCTCTAGGGTGTCCAAAGCCCGCCGGTGTGTTTTTGTTCGATCATTTTCGGCGTCAACAGAAAGATAATGATTTTGTCTTTGATGTATTCTTAATTTTTTAGAAGTCGTTTTGTATTTTACTGTCCATCATTTATAGTACGGGCCTTTTTTTTTTTTTTGACATATAAGATACTCTTCCGAATGCCTTTGTTGAGAAAAAAATGTTCATGGAATTGTTTAAATCATACCGGACTAAACATATATAAGCATAATAATCAAGCAAGCAAGTTGCACTTGAGAATCGAGACAGTTGCAGTAGTTTATGGAGCTCTCTTGCCCTCGGCGCGACCCGCCACCGAAGCTACTGGTGCTGTTAACTCGCTGGCAGGTGACGGATTAAACATAGTACCGACATCTGATGCAGATGTTTCCATGAGCATCCACATCAAAATGATTTTGCCCCCTGCGTGCCGTCAGCACAAATCAGACCGCCAAATCAATCTGTCTCCGGCTCCCGTCGTCAGAGATGCAATCACCCCATCATATTGTAGTAGTACCAAAACTCCAAGTCCCAATACTACTTCCGCTGCTATCGAAACAAAAGGTTAACATATTTTTTGTCTGGTGATTTAGACTTCTGCATATAAAAAACTTGTTCAGCTATAAACAAACAGTCTGATTGATGAGAGAAATTAAAACAGCTTGAAGAACATTTGAAAACAGTTACTGTCATCAACTGTGGAAGGGCGCATCGCATGCGTCATGCCTGTACCGTACTGCTCTTGGATTACAAATTGGGGCATGGACACTTAAACTATTTGCAGACTCCGACTCCAGACTGCACCGACCTGAGTACATTCAGCTAATCTTGCTGTTGGCTAACTGCCCCGGCCAGGCTAATCACTCGATCATATATAAATCCATCAATCAGTCTGCAAGATCGATGACGGAATAAACTATGTGGAGGCTCACATGGCTTTCAATGCTTGATGGTGTCATGTCTCCTCGCTTGAATTCGCACCAAAGAAATAGTATATGTATTGCACTAGCAGCTAGTAGCTGGTGGTTGATCATTGCTTATATGTATACATCTTTACTTAGCAGCTATATATGTTACTTGGACGTTCGGTAACGTACCGTAATCTAGCAGTAGATATGATATGCACAACATGCATGCATGCTGAGTAAACTCGCCAACCAGACATGCCCAACATGCTGCATCAAACAAATGCGATGCAACATGACAACCAATTAACCATGTTCAGAACATTTGTTTTAAAATCAGGGAGATTCCCCATACTCATGCACCGTGCACAGAAATACGCCGGGCACCGGGTTCAAACCCGGGTTGCAGAGCGCATGACTCGTTCTGCAGACCAAACGAATTTGTTTTGTGCAATGAATTTGTTTACGAAATGCTAGAGCCTAGAGGTAGTGGCAATGAATTTGTGTTGCGCCCTTTGATAGCCTTATAATGTTAGAATTGAATTCTAAGTGGAACATTTGTGTGGTTACACAATGTTGTAGTAAGTGGTCTGATTCTCTTGGGGACGAGATATGAAACCCAATTTTTTCCATTATCTAAAAATGTGATAGGTATCTTCAACTCAAGTACAGTACTCGGAACCATGCATTTTGATTGTGTACAGTTCTATTAAATGGTTCATTAGTCTGATGTGAACGTATGACCATTTATGTTTCATCTTTTTTTTTTAATTTATAGATGGAAACAGGAGGGGGCCGGGGCCATCTTGTTACAAGTGAGATTATTGGTTGCTGAAACTTTGCAACGAAGAGTAGCCCAGTTTGTCACCATCAGTCGGCTATAGTTAAACAGTTGGTGTGGGTGGCTTGGTCCATCACTTTATCATGCATGAGCCCGGATATTTCGTTGTGTTGATTATTGGTGCGCAGCAACGCCGGGCGCAGCGTGATTTGACCCCATCCTTCGACGCACTGGCCCGGGCGTGAACGTTTTTTACATGTAAAGTCCTGGCTTCCAAGTCTCTCAAGTTAAGACGTTTCGTCTGAAGAAAATGGACAGGAACCAGATGCCATTTGGACGACTGGCAACATCGATCAGTTGCCGTTTCTTGTTGGCTACTAGTTCGTGCATGCACTCATCTTGATAGAAGAACAAAGACAGATTAAAATATCGCAGCGGTACCAGTAAAATAGATATGTTATTAGTCAGCATTTTATTATTTTCGTTAAAAGATCTTTAATTACAGAACACCAGTGAGAACTAGAGACTAGAGAGTAATAATACAGTGTATACTTTAACTGAAACAGTTTTTAAATCAACAAACTGGTAGAGTGACAACAGCAGTTGCCGGTTCTTCTTGTTTACGTGCATGCACTGATCTTGATAGAAAAACAAAGACAGATTAATTAAATATCTCAGAGTAGTGCAGGTACCAATAAGATGGACGTGTTCTTGTTTTTGAGGAATAAAATGGACATGTCATTAGTCAGTAGTTCATTATTTGCGTTAAAAAATCTTGATTGAAGAACACCACTGAGAACTAAAGAGTAATAATACACAGTGTATACTTTAATTGAAACAGTTTTTAAGTCAACAACTGATAACAGCAACAAATCATGGACCAAGGTGTAATGAGGTTCTAGCAGCTGGTGGCATTGAGGGCCTGTTTGGATTCGAGCTCCCCTAGGGCCCTAGCTGTTCGATTTTGAAAGCCTGGGGTCGAGATTGTTGCCTGGACGAAGACCTGGCTGGTAGGCTTTGATCCGAACAGCCCCTTAATCCTGTGATGATGGTGATCAACAGATGTTCTTGTCTCCAAACATTGAACCACGTTCCAATTGCCCAGGACATCTACCCCAACATAATGGCGGCCCCAATCCACGGTAATTCCAGTTTCAGTGAGTGAGTCGGTTTGGTTGGTATGGCCGTAGAAGTGGCTCCGGTTTCAGCTCAGCTCCTGCAGGAGCTGTATGAAGAGAGAGCGCACAGAACGACTTTAGCGGCAACGTTATATTAGAAGTCAAGATTTATCTTTTTCGAAGCAGTAGAACTGGAGGTGTTTTTTAAAAGGGGCAAAACCTTACCAAACAGTCCTTAAAACATTCGGTTTCAAAGTTTCCAGGAGGTGTTTCAGATTTTAAGTGGTTGCTAATGCAAGGCAAGGATCTTCATTTTAATTGGTTGCTAATGTAAAGTTGATAAATGGTGTTCAGCGTCAAAAGGTTACTACTACATGATGAACGTGGCTTTGGCTAGCAAATGACGACGGTGCATTTTGGTGCGACCGGTCTTCAGCTTTCGCTCCAACCCTTTTCACGTTGATTATTCACGCGCCTTTGGGGCCTTGAATATACCGAGCTGCAGCTGCAGTGCAGCGACTGCATGTACTGATTGCTGATCGAAGAACGACGACAGGAAAGGGAGGGCCGGGGTGAGCTTTCGTGAGTTTTCGTGCAGTGCAGCCCTTCACACTTCACACCACACCAATTGCGTTGCACTGCTGCAATGCTTACCAAATTTCGGCATGGCGATTGGCCAAAGTGCAAGCATCCATGGCTCGATCTCCTCCATGGAGCCGATGAAGTGCGCCATCATATCAGCAGATCATTAACAGGCAACAAGAAATTTTCTGAATTCTCTCTATTGTTGATATGCTTTGCAGCCATTCCCTAGATTCCCTATTCGTTGGATCGTTTCTAGCAGATTGATTTTTTCACGAATATGAAAGAGCATTGTGTATCTTTGTATTAAGAAGAGAGAAGTTTTTAAATACAAGAGAGGCTGTTCCCCGGGCTAACCATCACCTCGAACTACCTACGGGCCTTTGGTGCCCTGCCCGGTTGGCGAGCTCCTATACCAGTCTTCGCCCTGCAAGGTGGGAACATGTCGTAAAAGGTCTCTGCATTTGTAGCCGAGACATCACCTTGGAAGTAGGATTCGTACGAACGCTTTGTCGCAGAGGAGAGGATGGCGGTGGTGATGGTTCTAGGAACTCCATCTTCCTCATGAGCAACACTTCGCGTGTTTGGACGCCGAGATGTGATCCATCTTCTCCGAGCAGCAATCCGTCTGCTCCTAAGGGGCCAGGTTCGCTTAGGCGGCATTTTCTCCTCGGGAGGGAGCTGATGAAGGGGTGGCGGCCTCTTTACCACAACCTCCTAAGTGGACTTGGCCAGCCTCCTCACGACCTCCCTCGGAGATGGCGAGCCATCGATGCTTAGCTCCTCAGCACCGCCCGTTGCAACCATTCCGGACACATCATCCTTCCCCGAAGCAACAACGCCCGCCACATGTGGAGGTGAGCCCTGCACAGGCGACGACGGAGGCGAGTCTAGGTCAGTCATGCACTGAGAAGGCGTCGACGTAGAACAAGGTTCCCTCAACGGAGCTTGACCCTCTAGGGAAATCGATGCCAAAGCAATACAGTCAGGCGAGGCGGCAAGCTCGTCCGACATTGGGTCGAGTGAGACGGGCTAAGCGAGAGGCTCTGCGCACTTGCACATCACTTCCACCTATAGATCTGGCTGGAAGAGGCAACATGTGATAGTCAAAGCAGTGGCGTCGTCGGTGTTGTTAGCAAGTGTGTCCATGTTGACGTCCGTCACCGGCTCACCACTGCGGCGCAAGTGTTGTCTCCATCGACGACGAGTGTCAGTGGCATCCCCCACGACACCCAACATAGTCCCATCAGATCGGTGGACTAACGAGGGGTGCATGCTGTGAGGCCGGAGGGTTGTCGGCACGAGAGAGGCTGATTGATTCTTGTTGATGCTGATTTGCTATGAGATAAAAAAACACTAGTAAATAGTTGGCTTATAAGCTGATTTGTTATTGATGTGCCCAAGAAATTCACAAAAAGAAAAGCAGTCTTACACTAAAAAACATAATAATGATTGGCTAACGGGCTTTTTATTAATGGGTGGATTTAAGTTTAAAGCCCATGAGTTAAGGTAGAGAGTACGTACAAGCTTAATTAATACCATACTGTTAGTTGATATACAGATAAGAAGTTATTCTCTCTATATAATATAGACACCCTATTGGAAAACTTAACTTGGCCTTAAAACGGATGAGTCTAAACATGGAGTTAGCACATTGCTGCCCCATATCTGCACTTGTGGTACTCCATAACGTTGGATCGAACTACTCCAACTTGTTTTTTAAGCTGCCCTGCCTGTCAAAGTGGTAACAGTCGCCCTGTTAGCTTGTTTTTTTTTAATCATATAATACTATTAAATCAGTCGTACCCTTCAATGTTTGCGCTTTCAAAAAAAAAAACAACTCGATTAAATATATATAGTACAAATTAATATTATTGAAATTATTCAAATATATTTTTAACAAATTTATTTGGAGATATAAAATGTTGAACATACTTTTCTACGAATTAAATCAAATTTATGACAAGCACGTCAACAGTGACAGAGACAGGGGAATACGACTTCCTTAATCGCATGTTTCGCTGTAGAAATAAAATTGAGGCAAAATGAGCTTGAAGGGAAAAAAAAAAAAAAAAAAATGAGCTTGCTGTGTCTCAACAGAAGTTCCTGGCTCAACATCAAGCTAGTGCACAGTTGCTCAAACAGTATTATGTCTGCGGAAATATCCCTTTCCTCCTGCACAGGAATTTTGCACAGCGCAGCCTTTTGCGCCAAAAAAACGAGAGCTACAGTGCTAAAGCCTCCCTCCCTTTGAGCCAATTTTTTTTTATTTGTCTCAAGGAAAATCTACTCCGGCCGGCCCCTACTCTACTGTATGGACAGAGAGATAAAGTGATGTAGAGAGAGGACGACAGTAGGAGGAGGCAAGTCCTCTCCTCAGCGGGAAGGCCACCCCACTTTATTGCCTTTTTCATGTTGTACGCTATCATTTCGAGATCAAGACGCTGCCAGGAGAATAAAATACTCTCTCCTCTCCTCCCTCTCATCACAATTCACAAACGATCGCAAGAGAGAGACCAGACACAACAGAAGAGGAGGGAGGTAGAGAGAGGAGCTGGTGGTAGTACGAGAGCGTACTGAATGATGAGTCCTTGGGCTCTACAACCAAGCGCTCTGAAGCAACAAGCCATAGGACAAGACGTGTCGGGAGGAGGAAGAAGAGGCAGCCAGGACCGCCGTCGCCATTCCTGGTTTGCTTTTTGCTGTTATGAGGAGTTGGTTTAGATGAGAGGAATGCTCTTTGCTGGTAGCGCACGAGAAGGGCACGCGGGGACACTGCTGCAGCAGCAACGACAGGCCGCCGGCAAGGTCTCAGGCGCCGGCGACCTCTGGGAGCCCACCTCGGTGCTTGACCACCGACACAGCCCGAGCCCGAGCCCTCCGACCACGCTGTCGTCGCCCCTCACCGCCGGTGTGGCGGCCCTCGCCGGTGCTAACGCCAAGAACGTCTCCGCGCCGCCGGTGGCGGCGGCGGCATGGCCAGGGGGGAGGAGGTGCCGGGGAGGAGGCCGTCGCGGTCGCGGGGGCAAGGAGGAGTGGCAGCTCACGCCGCTCGACATGGGCCTTAGCGCCGGCGAAGGCTGGGACGCCGCCGGCGCCGTCCTGTCCGATGGCGCGGCGCCGCCGGGGCTCGCCCCCGACCACACCTTCCTCAGGTGGATCATTGGCGGCGAGGACGCGTCGGCGGGGATGGGGTCCGTCATGGACCCGCCGGTGCTTGACCTGGACCACGCGCCGTCCATGATGTCGCCGGCGTTCGGGACCAGCATGCCGTTCGCGCCGGCCATGGAGGACGTCAAGGCGGTGCCCAACTTCATGGTCCACCATCACCAGTACCACCCGCAGCCGCACGCGGCGTTCTTCGGCTCGCACTCGCACCCGTCCCTGGACGCGGCGCCGCAGCACAAGCGACCCCACCCGATGGCCGGCGCGCCGGCGCCCGCTGCCATCCTTCCCTGGGCCCCAGGCCGGCGGGTTCGCGCCCGCCTTGAAGCCCAAGGCGGAGGCAGCCAACGACGAGGTGACCGCTGCGGTGGACCAGCTTGCCGAGGCGGCCAAGCTCGCCGAGGCCGGCGACGCCTTCGGCGCCCGCGAGATATTGGCGCGGCTCAATTATCGGCTCCCCGCCGTGCCCACGGCCGGGACGCCGCTGCTCCGCTCGGCCTTCTACTTCAAGGAGGCCCTGCGCGTTGCGCTCTCCCCAACCGGCGAGGCACTGGCGTCCCCGGTGTCGACGCCGTACGACGTGGTCCTCAAGCTCGGGGCGTACAAGGCCTTCTCCGAGGTCTCCCCGTGCTCCAGTTCGCGCACCTGACGTGCGTGCAGGCGGTGCTGGACGAGCTCGGCGGCGCGAGCCGCGTCCACGTGCTCGACCTGGACATTGGCATGGGCGAGCAGTGGGCGTCGCTGATGCAGGAGCTGGCGCAGCGCTGCCCCGCGGCGACGCTCAAGGTGACGGCATTGGTGTCGTCGGCGTCGCACCACCCGCTGGAGCTGAACCTGATCCACGAGAACCTGTCGGGCTTCGCCCGCGAGCTGGGGCGTCTTCCTCCAGTTCGCGGCGTTCAACATGGACACCCTGGACCCCGCGGAGCTGGTGGCCATGACGAGCGGCGACGCCGTGGCCGTGCACCTCCCCGTGGGTTCGGCCCACGTGGCCGCAATGCCGGCCGTGCTCCGCCTCGTGAAGCGGCTGGGCGCCAAGGTGGTGGTCTCGGTGGACCGCGGCTGCGACCGCACGGAGCTCCCGTTCGCGGCGCACCTGTTCCAGGCGTTCCAGTCGTGCGTGTCCCTGCTGGACTCGGTGGACGCGGTGGGCGCGGACGCCGAGGCCGTCGCGAGGATCGAGCGGTTCCTGGTCCAGCCCGACGTGGAGCTGCGCGTGGTGTCGCGGCACCGCGCGTCGGCGGCCATGGACAAGCCGCCGCCGCCGCCGCCGTGGCGGACCGTGCTGGCGTCGGCGGGGTTCGTGCCGGTGCAGGCCAGCACGTTCGCCGAGTCGCAGGCCGAGGCGCTGCTCAAGAGGATGGCGCTCATGGGGTTCCGCGTGGAGAAGCGCGGCGGCGCGCTCTGCCTCTACTGGCAGCGCGGCGAGCTGGTGTCCGTGTCGGCGTGGCGGTGCTGACGTCGGCAAAGCTATTACAGCCAGTTCTACCCCCAAGTTGCAGCCCGGTTTAGCTAGGACTAATGATCCTACCGCGAGCAAAGCTATTTTGCACCGTCAGTCATCCATCCATTCCCAGTCGTCGTTGTAATCTGATCTGCTGCGTATTAGTCTGTCTGTCTGTCTGTCCTGCAGTACCTATTAATCGTCGTCAGTGAGCCCCGGTCGCTCTGCTCATGTTGATTTGCAGAGTTAGATTGTGGTTTTGCATGTTGTAAAACGTTAGTAGGCGTGGTGCAGCGCAATCTACCGCCCGTGTTTTGTTGCTACTCTTTTTATTGCTGTGATGTGAAATCAATCCATGGTTATGGCGTTTGAAATCTAAATTCTGCTCTGCAATCTGAGAGTTTCGTCTTCAGATAGAAAGGTAATAATCTGATCATAGCCTAGCCAAACTTCTAGTACAACACTAGTTGAGTGGCTTATTGGAACTTTTCCAAAGATCAAACTGGGTGGTGCTTCCCTCTTCGAGAGAGAAGAGAAGAGAGCGCGGCAAGAAGAAGAGACACCTGGCTGGCAAAGGAGGGCCACGAGAATGGCGTGTGCGGCGGAGCTGGGACTGACAAATGGACGACGGAGAAGAGTCGCCGGGTCATGAGCAATGGCGCGAAACAAAAACAACGATCGGGAATAAAGCGGCCACCGCGCATGGGCGCCCGCCGGAAGCAAGCATAAAGGGGGCGGCCGGCAAATTTTGTTCCCAGTGGGATTCCGATTTGCACTTGGGCGAGAGATATACCACTAGAGTATAGTATAGGACTCCCTCCCCTCCGGTTGCTTAGCCTCCTAAACAAGCTGATTGATGGTGGCTGGCTGGCTTCACCAAGGCTCTGAATCTACCTGTCCATTCTCCCCGTAGACGTTCTGGTATCACTCAGACACCTAGTATCATTAGGTATACTGTTAAATGCTCCAGGCTGACAAAGTGTTGAGGACCATTACTTTGTTCCATTAGCTGCTGGTGACATAAAAAGCTAGGATCATTCACGCTAGGATGCAGGTTCTAATTTTACTTTCATTGAGGCGGGAAATAAAGTAAAAAAAAAAAAATTGCACAAAGAAACTAAAATGATATAAAACTTGAATCAGAGCTGAAATAAACTAGTATGCTATCTTACCTTATTTTTAGGTCATATTTTTGTTTCACCTTTTAAAAGCTTTTGGACCTTGCAACTCCCGGAAGTTTTTCAAAGGTTCAAAACCTAATATCCAGAAGCTATCAGGAAGCTAAAACAAACAGAGCCTTAGCTAGCAAAAAAAAAAAAAAAAAAAAAAACAAAACAAAAAAATAAAGAGTTAGAACCTAAGATCCATGGAACCTACCCTAAATTTGCACGGTACACGTAGAAGGTAGGTTCCATGGAAAAATGGTCATGGTTACCTTTGTCCGCCTGGTGACCTTTGTCCGCCTGGTGAAACAAAGAGTTAGCCATGGGCTCGGACTGTACGCCCCTCTAGAGCATTTGCAAACTCACTATATAAATAACCATTTCTAGAGCTATTTTAATAATCTATGTTTTCCAAAAATCTTTCAACAGTTTCTCAATATCTGTGCTCACTCTAGAGAGCTAATCCTGCCCTCCAACTTTAACTAACAAGAAATTCAAAATAGAAAATATCAATATTTGAAGAATTAATTAAAGAAATCACTATATATGATATAATTAAAGAAACTGGTTTTCCAGGAGTGTTTTTCTTTTATCAAATCTCTATCAATATCGCTAAAAGACTGTGTGCTCCTCTCCCATGTGGTGCCAACGTGTATGATCAAAAGTGGGCACATTACAGCTTAACCAATTTGCTAAACCAAGTAAGTTCCCCATCTATTCCTGCCAAAACAAACGGAACCCTGCCCCTGCACACACAGATGATACTGTTGCTCATCCAAGGACATATGCCGCCGAGCCAGTGGGGTCATTCTGCAATGCATTGTCTTGTCGTCATGATGGAATTCGACGCGGGCATTGGCAGCATGAACCGGATCCCCTGATTGTTCTCCTGCCGCTGCACCTGCACGGCTGCACTGCAGCAGAGAGATGCAAAGACGGTAATCATCGTGGAAAGCGCCGGCGCTTTGCAGAAACGGCGGCAAAGCATCTCATCGGCAGCGCTGCAAACTGGATTGGTGGATTGGAGTACCCAATTCTACCGGACACGTTGTGGTGCCCTCTGCGACGCTAGTCTGCACTGCGGAATATATGGTGGGTCGATAATGGTGTTGCTGGAATAATCTCGCCATGCCATGATGATGTCAATGGAGAAAAGAGTGAATGATACGCTCGGAGTACGTAGCAAATTGTGGGTTTCAGCAAGAGGGTTCAGGTTCAGACCAAACAAAAAGACTTGTGCTTCCAACTGGTCCGGATTGGCATGGGATTCTACATGAACAAAGCTCTTGCTTGCACTTGATGTTTGCAAGCAGAAGGGCCACAGGGTGAACCCTACGCCGGAGGTCAGGCAGAAGATCTCACCGGACTGATCGAACCAAGAGAGCATGGAACCGGAGCATGTGGGCCATGGATAGCTGCATCCCTGTAGTACCCGGCTGTGCTGTCTGTCCTTCACAGTCCACAGTTGCCTCTGCAGTGAACCTGTTGACCACACCACGCACGCAGCCATGGTGCCACTGCCAGCATCGGTCCGTGAGGACTTGTCGATCGGGTGAGGTGAGGGGTGATCCAGCTCGTGTCGGGCGGTGAGGCGCCACCAGATGGCGCGCGGGGGCCCGGCTTGTCCCGCCGTGCACCGGCAGCTGGACGGCCCTGATCACGCCGGGGCCTGTAGTTTATTCATTCATACAGTACTGTACTCCTACATGATACTCCACTCCATTGAAGCACCGCCTGCTATGCATCGTGTAGGTGGTAGCCAATGCATGTGCTTCGTGTCCTGGCGCATGTCACGGCTGGATCTCTTGTTGGCTTCAGTTTCCATCCTTCTCTTGCCTTGTTATTATTAGTACCAAATCAAATGTGAGCATCATAAACTAAGGCCTCGTTTAGTTGGCTAAAGTTTTAACTCTTTTTCATTCTCTCTCCATCACATCACATTAAATACATCAAAAGATATATGTTTGGAAAGATAAAATGTAGGAAAAAAAAAATAACTAATTATCTGATTTAGATATGCATTACGAGGCGATTCTTTTGAGCTGAAGTTACGCCGTGGTAGGATAATATTTACCACAAACAAACGAAACGTCTTCTGATTGTCTTCTGAGGAGTTAGGGAGTTACTTTTGCTAAAAATTCTAACATCTAAACGAGGCCTAATCCTTCTGCGGCCATCAAATACAGTAGGCGTTTTCCACAAATCTTGCAGGGCGACGAAGGCATAAGAGAAAACTTCGCGAGAAGCTTCATTTCCAGCTACGGCTGCTAAGCCTGCTATTGCCGAACGAAGCATGATAACCCCTCGAAACTCCATAATGCAGTGCAGGCACAGGCACAGGCACAGGCACAGGCACAGGGCAATGCTCTCGAGGTCCAGTCAGGCTCCAGGGTAGAGCTAGGGCACGCCTCCTCTCCTATACTCTACTCCCATGTGTGGTCTCCTTGATGTGTCGGGCTGCCTAGCAGCAGCCGTGCGAGAGCGCATGTGGCTCGCATCACTCGCCCCGCCCCCCGACGGTGGGGAGTGTTGCTCCCTTTGCTCCTGGTCATCCTGTGGCCTCGGCCGGTTTTGTTTTGTTTTGTCTTGTGTGATGTGCGCTGCATCAGGCCAAATGCATCCTCACATGCACCGTGCACGTCGCACGTAACCGAACCCAGCGTTTGTATCCGGCAACGGGGATACCAACACCCAACTCGGCCTGCCAGTTTTGGCCACACCGCTCGTCATCTTTCCCGTCTCACCAACCACCACCACTACGCTACTCCTGCACGCCCTTGGTCACGGGCACGACGAGCTGCTGCAGCCTGGAGACTTGACTGGGACTGGACCGAGAGCGACTGGACTTGTGATGTTATCAGAGGACATGCAGCACATCATGAGCAGAGCATCAGGCAGGCAGCGGCAGGCCCAGCCCCAGGCCAGGCCCCAGTGGTGTCTGTTGTGTGTTGCTTTTCCCTGGGAGTGGACTGAACATGAGCATACCATTATAAAAACGTGATTACCATAAATCACTCTAAAAACTTCGATCTTTCACGGTTAACATCGAAACTTGAGTCTTTTCGTGCGCGTGCCACACCCGTCGATTGCGGTTAGTTTTTTTTCTCCGTTTGGGGCTCTCGACACGCGGGCCCGAGTCGGCAAAATGACCACCATTGCCCTCGGGCCCGGACAAGAGAGAGGACACTTTGCATCGGGACCCTTAGGCTATTCAAAATTCACTAAGCCTTAATCCAAAAACATTCTCTCACTGGCACTTTTATCTAAGTAACCCGAGAAAGAAATAAAATTACGTTAAAGCCCTCTTCTTCTTCCTTTTCACGGGGACGAACAAGGGGCGGTGGGTGAAAGCACCGTTCATGGGCACGAAGGCAGCCAGGCGTCTCGGGCGGTCATGGGGGTGGGGTTGGGGGTGGGGGGGGCACCGTCGTGCGCCCCCGGGCAACCATGGCGCCGAGGCGGCACGCGACGGGGTGCCAGATCAGGGGACGAGGGGATTGGCCTACGGCAGTGGGCGGCGAGGCGGGCGGATTCGGCCCCGCCGGCGGCCGTCCGGCGTGCGGCTCGGCCCAATCGCCTGTGGATGGGCCCCGACAACACATGGCGGCCGTGATTGGCGAGTGCGGCGACAGCGTCGGATGGCGGCCCCGCGCCTCCATTCAGCGCTCCCCGTGCTCCTCCCGGGCCGTTTTCATGTCGCCGGGCAACAAGGGCGGGTGCCACGACTCGCGAGCAGCGGCGGTGTACCTCGGGCGGGAGGACGGGAATGCGTGGCGGGCGGTGTGCCGTGGACGCTAAGATCCGTGGGTTTGGGCCAGGTCGCCTCATGGCGCCGACGCTGAAGGTGCCGGCGCCGCCCGACGCGCTGGCCGGGCCGGGGCGCCCTCGGCAAGACACCGGCGCAAAGATCGCGGCCTTTTGCCGCCCCGCGCCCAACCCGATGCCCTTTCGCGTCGCTGGGCCCACCACGACGGCCGACATCTCCCCCACAGCAAGAGAGTGCACACATCAAGGGGAAGTAGGGTAAGAGGAGGAAGAGGAAGATGACACGGGGTCCACTTGCGGTGAGAGTGAAGGAGGGGAGGAGAAATAATAGGAGGGCAATACGGTCATATACGCCACCGTCGGCCCGCGTGTCGAGCCCGAGCGGAGGAAAACTAACGCAATCGAGCGGGTGACACGCACGAAAAGACTCGAAGTTTCGATGTTAGCTGTGAAAGGCCGAGTTTTTTAGAGGTATCCATGGTAACGCGAGTTTTATAATATTATCCATAAAAAGTCTCACGGAACATCTACTGCTGGACTGGCTTCAGAACGGGCCACTGCCCGGTGCTGCACAAGCACAAGTACCCGTGACACACGGGACGGCGAGGCCATCGCCTTGCCACCAACCCAAAGGCTCCAAGCGACCAAGCTCCAACAAAACTGACAACCGCCCCCGTCTCGGCCATGCCTTCCCAGTCCTAGTGCCGGGATTGCCAAACTGCCATTCCGCCCACCACCGCACACGCCACAGCATGGCTCCTCTGCCTCGGCAGTCGGCACCGGCACCGGCACCGGCACCGGTCCTCTGACCCCCCAACTCCTCACTCGGCATTCGTCAGCGTGGGGGCACAAGACAGGACCATATCGGCAAATAACCTGCAAGGCAGTTACGGAGGAATAAGCTGTTAGTATAGTTCAGAAAAATTGGTACCACACCACCACCACCACAGTTCATCCAATCTCAGAGCCAGTGAGCTGGGCAATATACAAGATCTAAAATTGAGAAACCCTGCATCTTTCTTGGAAACCCTGCATCTTTCTCGGACGCGCCTGAAGAAGTAAATACCCGGCATATGCACGTACGATTAGGAATTATTATTATCAGGGACGAGGTATTCAGTGAATCAAAATCATTCCTTAGCCACAGAAATTGCCCAGCAATACAAAATTAGGCCGCAAGAGCAAAGATTATTCGCACCGTAGACTTGCAATCGTAAAGAGGCCAAGACAAGCGCACGCTTTATTCCCCACCTCCTCCAACCGAACCCTTAGTCGCGGCTAGCGTTCACACTGCCACCACCCCCGTAAAAGGGCTACGAAATCGAATCGATCGCAAAAGGGAGAGCGTGCATTGTTATTGTTAATGGCTAGCATGATTTGAAGGTTCAAGAGCCCGGGAATCGGAAGCCACTGGACCCTGATACATGGCCGACCCCTCCAGGTCCCGTTCATACGGGTTACAGATATCACTCACTCATCCTGGAGGCCAAAGCCAAACGAAACCAAAGAGGAAATGAATGCGGTGCACGAGGGCAGTGACCAGTGGGTGAGTGAGTGGTAGCAGCAAGGGGGAGGCTGGCTGGAAGGAAGTACCCTCCCTTGGAAAGAGCTAAAGATACGCAACTTTTTTGAGAGCCAAACCAAAAGGAAAAAGGAAAGCGGTGGGAGATGAAGCGGGGCATACCAAAGAGATCGATGATGGATGGTGTCATGGTGAAGCTGCCTCGGAGAGTGGGATTCGGTGCCAACTACAAGGTTGATGCATGGGGTCACACCACACCATGCATCGGCCAGCCTTTGCGCCCTTCTTTTTCCCTGTAAGATAGTGTTTCTGGTGAGGAAAAAGATGGTGTAGGGCTGTTAAGCCCTCACTACGGCTAGTAATAGCTTAGCATTATCCGTACGTGCGGCCTATGAGTTGAGGAAAAGCAGTAAAGGTGGTTACCATGAAAGAATGATATTTTTGGATCTACTTTTGATCAAAAAAGAGGAGCAAAGAACGAACAGAATGATGCATGCATCTATGTAATTCACCCCCTTCAGCAATACCTTGCATGTTTGCATGTCCAACTATAGGCAAAGGGGAAAACAAAATGTTGAGTGCAAAGCGACCATACCGTGTAATCGTGAAAATCCTATTGAAACACTTACAACTTGTCCAAAATTTTGATTTGAAATGATGAAAATCCATAGTGCATCTATAGATGTGCATTGTATCAAAAGTTGAGAAATAATATCATTTTCTAAAAATTCATATGTAAACCACAAATTTCATGTGCATATGTACTTACAGCTAACCAGCTTTTCATGAGGCTTGAGGTTTAAAAATGATGTTTGATAGTGCAATATTATTATGGTAACAATGAGGCTCAACAAGCAGTTGGCAAAGAGTCAAAAGGAAATTGTAGTTATAATTGAGTACGCAAAAGGGGTGCAAAGGAGAAACATAAGTTTGGTTTTACAGACCTTAAACTAAGACTAGCGTACCTGAAAAATTGAACAGAACAGCATTCATTTTTTATTGCCAGTCTCCTGCACTCTAGGTGAAATTCAAGTCACTGAGTATTCGATGTATCACACAAGACACCACGAATCAGTTCTTGGATGGAGATGGAATTGTGCTTTTAAAGTGACATATCATTCATCTGACGTTAAGGCAACGGCGGAGCATAAATAATGCAGACATGTTCCTGTGGATGATCTTATCAGGTCAACTGCGGATTCTAAGTTTGTTCTCAGGATTTGCATCCGTAAAAGTTATTTTTCTGTAGCTATTTGAGTCAAGATGCACAGGCAAAAAATATGCCAAATAGATACCGAAATTAAGGTCAAGTTGGCAATAACATTGCTAATCCACCAGACAGATTGTTTAGTAGCAGAAATAACACAAGTGTAAGATTACGTGCAGTACTAAGCGACATATGCCTAAAAAAGAATCACACGCTTACCTTGGTCAGTTCGGTTGATAACTGCATTGCAAAATTCGAATCCAATTGTAGTGAAACTCTAGCTCACTTTTCCATCAGCCGACAAACTATTGGGATGTGCATAAGCAATGACTTTACAATTCCCTACTGTCTTAATATACCTGAAAAGGCATTGTAATGAGAAGATAGGAGAACCTTCGTTAAATGTTACTAAATTCATGCCATGAAACAATAATATTGTTGCTGGTCAATTTCAGGGAACGGAGGCAGAACCTTCATTAAATGTTACTAAATTCATGTCATCAAACAAGAATATCATTGCTGGAATGCTGGTCAGTTTCAGGGAATGAAACGATCTTCACACGTGCAAGAAAGAACTAGGAAGCAGCATGACAAAATATCATTGTAGAGGGAAATTAAAGATAATGCTCATTTCCCAAATCCTTCCCCAGCTAAAAGACTTGTAAACTAATGAAGCTCGTGCAATATGCTTCCCTGCAGAATACTCTTCACCAAACACGCAAATTTTGTTTCTAACACTAAATTCTTTTGCCACTGGCCTACCACGAAATTGACTAGAATTGACGTTATGATAATGTTCCTGCATAAAATTTCTGGAAAGCAGGAATATATCCTAGAAATTGGCTAATGCGTCAATGCCAAACACATGTCTGCCGTAAGGCATCTGATCAATGAAAGAGAAGATGAAAGGAGATGCTCTTTTATCTTCAAGAAGAAGGCTCTACAAAGAAACGTAATTTATAAAGAGCAATTGACACAGACTTTCCACGATGGCTAAAGGATGCTATAATGCACCTGCACCTGGAATGTTTATCAGGTTGACGAGCCAGTTGTACGAAAGAGGTTACATCAAGACCCAATAATGGTCATCCATAGTTTGTTGCAGAACAGTGTGTATTTATTTTCTTCAGGAGCATATCATGATCATCCCAACCCAGAGAGGTGTAAAAATAGAAGACGGAAAAATAAAGATAGACATGGACATGGTATATGACTAGCATCCCAAAGAAGCCACTCGAGATAGAATCAATTATGCAGTGTGATAAAATAAAAGCTGTGCGCCTGCATATCAATCAGCACAGGAAGATGCATAGGATGTTCAGGACTTGCGGATCAGTCATGAATTGAACCAGTAAGACTAATAACTTTATGATGGAAAAACATTGTTTCCAATATAAAAATACTGTGTAGACTAAATTTTTCGATTTTCAATCCCCCAGATGAACTTGTCAAGCAAACAAAACCAACAGAATGTATCTTTTTTTTTTATCTCGGACAAACAAGGGGGCTTATCGTTGTTTTGGGGCAAGCACCCCAACCAAAACACATACACGCACCACTAGGATCTTAAACAAACAAAAATGCCCTTTATAAGAGTTGAAGAAATAGAATTATTACGTTATACAACAACAACATAGCCTTTTTTGTCCCAAGCTAGTTGGGATAGACTAAAGATGAAACCCACAGGAAACAAGTACAAAAGAAACACGAAATAGGGCACAAGACAGAAGGTAGAGTTATGGGTAATCGGAAAAAGAAACAAAGGTCACGGTTCAGGCAGAATTATTACGTTATGGGGAAATTAAAATGTTATATTCAACAGACATACTGCAATTGTATCTATCGAACGCTGAGTGTTCAAATTAAGCCCAGTGCCACATGAAAACAGTGTAACACCGTGGGCCTTGGAACAAGTCAAGTTTATGCATCCTCTTTTCACATAAGGAGGGAATAATATTTGCAAGGGCCAGTGCAAAGCTATGGAAGCAAACTATGATCATCTCAAAGATCTGAAATGTGACCATTTGTCTTTCTATTGTAGATAATGTAGAGGAACTAATCCTTTATCATCGAAATATCAAAGACAAAGGTTAACCACTGCATGAAGCTTCGCAATCACAAATTCACAAGTACCAAAATTGGTCATTATTGTCATCAATCTGAGACAGTGCACAGCTGCTCGATCTGAAGATAGAGCATGTTGCAAATGTTACACTGAGCTTATTATTAATAAGCTAGTCAGTAGACCAGTATGCAACTTGTGCATATTTCATGACCATGCATGTTGCAAATGCATACATTAAAACAGGCTAACCTTTTGGAAAAAAAATATGGAGGTTTTCTTGCTCCAAGTACTCCCTCTAAAACAATGGCATAAGGCTTGGCTTCCCCACTCCAAGGGAGTTGGTGAGGTAGGCTAGATTGAAACCTGAAGTAATCATCAAGAGCACAGTGATATGAAGTTATGTGTTGTGTCGAGGACTTGGCGTGTTGAACTTCAGAAGAAAAAAAAAATTGAGAAACAAATCTGACCAGTTGAAGAGTTCTTGTGGAGGCAGAGTGTTGTGAAGCTATGTGATTGTGTTGAGGACTTGTGGTGTAGAACTCCAGAAGAAAAACATTTGAGAAACAAATCTGAATTGAAGAGTTCTTGTGGAGGATCTCAAATCTCCCCTGAAGTTTTAGCTGCTACGAACTTACAAATCTTTTCTGCAATTTTCTCTGCCTAGACAAAGATGGCCAAACTTCACACAAACAGAGTTGAAAAGAATGCAACGATTACGTGTCCTGGAACAAAATAAGGCATACTACATTGTTTTCAGTATGATTGAGAAACCTCAACATACATTGGGATAAACGTGCATTGGAGATCAGAGTTGTCCAGTACATTATTACCTGCAATGCAGAGCCCAGAGGTAGATTGAGAACCTGTGGATTGAAAAAAAAAGTGTAGCAATGCAACTCAAAGAGCACAGATATAGTATATGACAGATTTGTTGCAAAACTGTGTAAAGCCTTCTAGTGCAATAAGGTCATGTTTTGAATAGCAATAACTAAGCATCATATAAGGTATAAAGTCCTGTCAAGATTACAGAAACTGTCTGAATAGAAAGACCATTAAAATAAATTTCCAGATTCAGATCAAGAGATTATTTTGACACAGGGAAACATTCAAATATGTTTTTAGGAAGAAATGTGGTCATATTAATCTGAAAATAGTGCACTCTCATCTGAAGAACCATAATCTTAAACAATGTTTTTTAGGAAGAAGAAATATGATGTGGTCATATTAATCTGAAAATAGTGCACTCTCATATGAAGAACCATAATCTTAAACAAAGTAAACGGAGTCCATAGATCCTGTATACTGACATGGAATTCAGACATTCAGTACAAAAACTTTGCCTACGAAACAGTGAGAACCAACCTTTATCACCTTTTCTCACTCCGCACCACCACACATTCACACTGCCCATGAGATAGATATCCATCGCACTCTACACATTATTGACTCCCATTCTCCCAATCTGAATCAATCAATCAGCTCCAAAACCCCTCGGCGCAAGTCATCTGCCCCCGGCCTCACGATGGAGCTTCCGCGATCTCGATAAACTCTCCGTACGACGTGCTCCTGGGCACGTATATCTGCGCGGGCTCCCCTCTGCGTTCGTGGCGGTGAGGAGTGCTTCGACAGGCGAGCAGGCGACGACAATGACGGGGCCACGGCCGTTGCAAAAGACCGTGTCCGGGCGGACGGTACCGATGAAAGGTCTGAGCGAGCCACAGGAACACGGTAGCCATCGCCATTGGGAAGGTGACCTAATGAGGCATTTCGTCGAACGCGTCACGAGCCTCCGCGGCACGGAACTGCAGCGAGATGGCGGATTGCCGTTAGTAAAGCCGATGTCGCTGCGTCTGGTTCATCGTGACGGGTGGTGCGAACATCTATGGTAGTATATGGAACCTGAGGCGCGAGCACTGGAAGAGGAGAAGGAGAGTCACCGGGGAGGCCGCCGGGGAAGCACCGGAGGGGAAACGCCGACGCGGAGCGGAACGAGATCCTCGGCAGTTGGATTAAACAGGATCGCGGTCCGCTACGATGGCTTCGGCTCTGTGTTCGCTCTCTGTTCCGACCCACTTTGTTACCTCTCCGGTTTCGGCCCAAAAAAGTGCTACGCGGCCCAATCCTCCTTTTCTTCCTGATGAATTCCTTATCCCGAGTCCCTTCTTTCCCTGAAAAAAAACAATATAGGATTCGTATTTATTACTATAATAAATTAAATTACTGTAGCACCTTTGGTCCGTAGTAATCACGTGTAGGGAAAATGTAGTGCTTGATTTATTTAGAAAAAAAAAAAAACATCCACTCAAACCTTGTGCTTCTCACTTCCTGTGTTTTTCCTACAGATGCTTCAAACAGTTTTCTATAAAATTAAAACCATGTGTTTTTTTCATTCCTCTATTTGCATATGCATTTCCTACAGATGCTTCAAACAGTTTTCTATAAAATTAAAACCATTGTGTTTTTTCATTCCTCTATTTGCATACTCCCTCCGTCCCTAAATAGATGTCATTCTCGCCCCGGAAGTCAACGTTTTCAAACTACCCGCGGCAATTATATATGAAAATATATAAATATTTGTGCTAAGTAATTAGTATCATTGAAAAGATCTTTAAGTCTAGTTTTTTTAATAAATTTATCACGGAGATATAAATGTTGCATGGATTTTCTACAAAACTAGTCAAAGTTGAGAAAATTTGACCGCATGCAACCCATAGTGACATCTAAAAGGGACAGAGGGGAGTATGCATTCCTACCATATTAAGGGCAGGTACATTGCTACACGTAAGCGGTCTCATAGGTCGCCTCATGCATCGCCACGTAGGATTTTTGATGATGTGGAGGAGAGAGAGAGGTGAGAGAGAATGAGGTAGTTGCTTCGCGAAACAACGACCTCATGAGCTGAATTTAGGACTATGAGACAACTATTTTACCATTGTATGAGTTGTTGTCGTCATGCACCCTCACAATCCTATTTTTACTCTCTCCATAAATTAAAGAAAATGCGCATTGCTACGAGACAACTTAGAAAGACAACCATTGTACACGTAGTCTATTAAGTCGCCTTAAATTACGTGGCACTATATGAGACGAGTTATAAGACAACACCAATGTACTTGCCCTAATGTGTTTTTTTTTCTATCAGTACATTTTTTGGTCGTGCATTCCAAAGGGTGCCTTAATTATCCTTCTTTCTCCGTAATTTAAGATGACAATAATCTCCCTTGGTTTTTGCCGACAAAACCCTCAGCAATGAACCAGATGTCATGGCCCACCTTATTCACAAATATTTCGATGAAGCATCTGATAGCTAAATGGTGTCTACAGTTAATCCTCACTTGTTCATCCCTAACTAGGCTAAGCTCATCCATTTCACGTGGTTGACCAACCAGAGAAGCTAATTCTATGATAGATGTTTTCTCTAGCAATTCTTGGGAAATAAATTTTAATTAACCCAGCAAGTTTGAAGAACACTAAAGAAGCAACAAGATCAGTGTTCTACTTAGATATCTTCGATCACCTTTAACTTGTAAATGGACAGCTCAAAGCTGGCAAATTTAAAGAAGCTCTCTAAAGTTCCTTTGTCTAGAAGACCGCTACAAATTCATCTTGAACAATCTTTTTAGCTTGAAAATCCTACTCATCATTCGCCACAATCCTTAATTCTTCATTTAGTTTATCTTCAGAAGCCAAAGCCTATCATCTTGATGATGACTCCATTGAAATTCTAGAGTCTCCATATATTGTCAATTTGTCATTTAAAAACTCATGCCGTGATCTATGATGCATGTCATCTAGTTTTGGATTTAAATTGCATTAATTAATTTCTAGAACAAATACATGGATAGGTTTTTCCTCCTTTCATCCTGTAATACAATGCATTATGTTAAAATTTAAGATAACCTAAGAAAATACTTAAATGGCACATGTTATTAGATTATAAAATTTGTCAAATCTGACCATATATATATAAACACTACATGGAATTGTCTTGTATTTTTGATATGAATTTCAAGACAGAGGTACTCCAAGACTTATATATATGGACCTACCAACTGATGGCTTCACACTTCAGAGAGACACAGTAGAGTGCAAAACTGTTCTCGCCTAGCAACACACGTTAGCACCAGACCACCGCGGGTGCCAAGACTGATGAAGACGAGCCCAGAGTCGGCCCATGTTGCGTGAATTTAGTTTTGTCCAAAGAAAAGAAGCATATTAGGCTTATCAACCCGGTTTATAAGTCATGGTACAATATTTTTTTCTTGCATAACAAATCAGCAATAGCCGACTTATCAAAAAGCGAATATAGACGGCTCATGCATTTAACGCCCTAAACAAAGGGAAGTTTAAGCGGACACAGAAAGTGAAGTCAGCAACTCAATTAAGTTCCTTCCACTAAAAAAAAATAACTCAAGTTCCTACACGTTCCACCGACAAACCGAGAACCTTATTCGTGTTCTTGTAGTTAACTAGAGTAAGAGGTCAGAACGACTGAAGGTGGATTGCTGCACTGCTGTCGTCCCGCGCGCTTCGTACGTCCGGCGCAGCGGCCACCTGGTGCGATGGGTGCCGTGCGCCAGCCGCCAGGGCTTTCGTGGCGACTGGCGAGCCATGCACCACAGCGAGCGAGGGACGTTCGGGAATCGGGAGGGGTGCAACGCTATGTTACACGGATACTTTAAGGGGGTGACGTATCCGTATCCGATACTCGTCGGATACTCGGATACGGATACTCGGATACACCATTTTAGTAGGGTTTTCTTTTAAAAAGTGTGTACCCGTACCAGTACTCGTGTAACATAGGTGCGACGTGACCGAGCCAGCAGCCCAGAGAGACGGAACCCTGGAGGAGATGGCACGCAGCAAGGCAAGCGTCGCATTGTGGCGTATAAAACATCCGCGTGGCATCATGATCCAGGCCGTTGCATGCCCGTGCCGGCCGGCAGGAGGTCGTCAAGGTAAAGATGCTTCGTTCATGCGCCTACATTACGGCGATCAAAGTAAAGATGAAGTTTTCTTGCTATTGTCGATCACTACTCTTTCTCAGTTTCTCGGCACGAGGGGAAGAATTCACGACAGCTAGAGGCTCGCGTGATCCACCTAGCTTTTGCTTGTTCGTCATCAAGATCTTCGAAAAGCAAGTATGACTAGTAGTTCTATATAGTGCGAGGAATTCTGAATGGATGATGGAGGATGGATAAAAAATCGATCGATAGTCGTCTAGTCGGGTACGAAATGTACACTTATATGCATCTTGATTATTCGTGGTGAAGGAAGTAGTACGTAACTTTAAAGTTCGGTCAATTTCATCCTAGATAGATTCAGTGAAATCAATACGAGGCTGAAGATATTGGGGGCGGAGTAAAGAAGTATGTGATTCCGCTAACCAACTAAACCACCGCAGCCAATTTAGGCCTGAAATTGTCTTTCCCTTTTTGTTTCAGCTCAACCTAAGCCTGGATCGGCACGGCCCAGCCCAGCTACAGGTGTAACGTACAAGGCCACGTGATGATGATGGAAAACCAAGTAATCCACCGTACCCGACCTAGGCTCCCGACCTAGGGTTCTACAACCTCTCCGGGCGATCACGTCGGGGAGGGTGTGCAGCGATGATTTTGACTGATCTCCCGAGATCAGAGCGAAGCAGTGCTCGGGCTGATCAAGGGGTCGGCTCTGCCCCGACAACCCGCCTTGGCGCGCGTCCGCGAAGCTCTAGGGTTTTTGGTGAGACATGGCGGCGGAATGGTCCAAGATGGGGGAGATGAAGGGCGACGTTGGCGTGGATGATCTGTTGAAAAACTCCACCTCAACGAAGCGGAGCAAGGCGGTGTGGTAATCTGGAGCTCGAGGAACGGGAGCAGCTCCCGGTGGTGAAGTGGATGGCGGCGGCAAAGCTCTTGACGTCGAAGAAGTTTAGCAACACATCATTTGGGGCGACTATGAGATCTGCATGGAACCCGGCTAAAGAGGTGACGTTCCGTTCAATGGAAAACAATTTGTTCGTCGTCCAGGCGTCTTGTTTGGGTGATTGGAAGAAGATCATGGAGGAGGGGCCATGGCTGTTCAGAGGCTATGCGCTCATGCTTGAGGAGTTTGATGGATCTACTCAAGTGCCAAGGGTCATACCAAGCAAGGTGATTGCACGGATCCGGATCCACAAAGTTCCCCCCACTTGTTTAGATGCGGTGGCGATCCCCGAAGATCTTTGGCGGCGAAGGTGGGCGAAGTAATTGAGGTGGAGGCGAGGGCGGTCACAACAAGGTGTGGTGATTTTCACGGGCCGAGTCTTCCGCCATCGGAGAGGGCTCTTGTCCGGTTTGTTTCACTGGTGTCGGATGGGAAGGAGAAATTATTCCTCCAAGTGAAGTACGAGAAGATCCCACGCTTTTGTGGTTTCTGTGGTCTGATGGGCCATACTCACCTCGAGTGTGGCACAGGAGAACATCCGGTTGAGAAGCTGCAATATGGTGAGTGGATGGTAGCAAGTTGGGAGTCATGGAGGCCAGGAACTCTACGCATGCGCAATCTTGGAGCTCCCAATAGACGCGAGTACCAGCAAGATACCCCAAAACCAAGTCGTGGGGGACGATCCCAGGCTAGGGGACGGGGAAGAACCTCGGCATGGAGGGAGAAGGAGAAGGCGAACCCTGAGAAGAGTGACTCGGGCTCGAGGAAGCGCCCCTCCACTGGAGGGGAGATGGAAGGGAAGGACAATGATCTTACGATTACGCCACAAGCCCGATGAAGCCGCCTAAGGTGCGGGAGGGAGCGAAGGTTCGAGGAAACATGGATGGGGGCGTAGGGGTGTTCCACCACCTCCACCCGTTTATATGTCTCCTAGGGAAAAGAAGAGGGTTAAGAGAGCCTAGCTATTTGAAAACAAAGCTATCGAGAAGGCGGACTCCTTTGAGGAGAACCGCCTGGCCAAATGAGTTGCTTCAGTTGGAACTGTCGGGGTATTGGCAATGCCTCGACAGTGAAGGAGCTTCGCGAGTGTTGACACTTGTTAACGTATACTTTTAATTGTCAACTAAACATGGAAAAGAACTAAAATATAATTAGATAACCTTATTAGGGGTTTATACTAATGATTTCCATGAGTTTTGGTAAAGTTGTGATTTGCGAGGGACTTAATGGGGAAAAGGCTGAGAAATGATATGGCATACGACCGACGTAGCATAACGCAATCCAACTCGAAACAAGTCTAGAAGGCTCGGATTACACCCGACGTGAACGGAACTCGGCACCAAGAAATACATCATCTAGAAGACTCCGGAAGCCACGACGCGCGACGAGACCCAGGATGGGGCCCACCCTGGGCCGATCGGCCCAATAATGGGGCCGATCGGCCCGGCTTGGCCGCCAATCCACCTCCGCTTCGGGAAGCTTCCTCCACCGCCTCTAAGACTTCGATCAAAACCGGTTGTTTCGTGTCGGTTTGATCCGAGGCGGCGGTAAAAAGCACGGGATGGATTGAGATCAAACAGGCTTAATACCGTATCGCTCGTTGAAGCTGAAGAGACATCGAAGACCCATATATAAAGACCCCGGGCCCTTGGCTTCAAGCATCTCATCTCGGATCAACTCATCATCATATCGGATCGGATCGGATCCGGCTCTAGTTGAAGGCATTAGCTCTAGTTCAAGAACTAGAAGTAGAAGATTAGACAAGATGTAGAACTAGAAGCCCTAGATTAGAGTTGAGAGTAGAGCTTCAAGTTGAGAGAATTAGAGCGCGGTTGAGGCGGAGATGAAGGAAGGCCCGGAGTCGTCGGCGCCTCCATCTTCTTCTTCCTCCTGGAGTTGGTGCCATTGGAGCGCAACTCGAGATCTTGTGGATTGTTCGACTTCCATTCGAGTAAGTGATATTGTTTTCATTATTCTTAAGGTTCGTATTTCTTTGATAAGATTACTTTGATTCTTGGTTGCTCTTGAGTTAAAGTTGTTAGATTAATGTAAGCGTGGTGCTTAGATTGACTAGCTTATTACTGAATACCTTCTATAGGCGGGGTGAAGACTATGTCAAGGCTGATCGTGGTGGTGGCGCCATTGAGTCCTTTGTTACGCCTGCCCCCCGTTTATAGAAATCGTAGGAGCCCCCGCGTTGTTAGCGTAGATTCCCTTTATTAAGAGTTTCTTCATGACAACCCCTCTTAAGAACAATGTTGCAAATGATTTACTTGAAGTGAGAACAAGACCTTCCTAATGGAACTCCTTACCTCTCTTTTAATCTAGTTGTATAGCCACTCACGGATTTAGCTATACACCTTGACGTACCCTCTCACCTTCTCCTCGTGGATTCGATATTTAAAGCCCTATTCGGGTGAAGTGCTCACCGGTATCCGTTAAACTGCGGATTATATTCTGTAGGTTAACAAATACCAACAAGCATTTCTGGGCGTTCTTGTTGTGAGAACGGTTTGAGACCACGTTGAAAAACTATAGCTAAATCTTGTACCATACTTTTATCTTTTTCTTTTATTCTATCTTCTCATCTTTTTCTATCTTCGTGGGATCAATTGATTCCATATTTATCTATCTTATCTTTGCACCCTTAAGCGGAAGCTCGGCCACTAGAATCCTTAGATCTCATACTTACATCGGCCATTAGCTACGCCTCTACGGTTGATCAAAATGATCATGAAGCAATACTTCTCGGGAGTAAGAAGCGGGATCATATCTTCTATGGTAGGAGTCTTTGCCGACATCATGAAAGTGTTGTGCGCATGATCATCATGCGAGTTCTTGGAGGAACCTTTTCTTTCCCTTTTCAAGCAAGGTTTGCTTTGACAAACTCAGCGGGTGAAACCCATATACTAGCATTCTTTATGACCACCCAAAGGAAGAAGAATCATCCTCCGGTAGAAAAAAATAGAAGTTCGATAGCTATATCACCATCACTCCAATCCCAAGACTTAGCTATCGACCCCAAACCATCAATGCGCTAAAAACCTTTAAGGGGAGAAGAAATTCAACCCTTGGATATCTCTTTAGATGATGAGTTTCATGAACTTCCAGCTTCACAAGAGACCATATATAATCCAAACCTCTTTTAAGATAATCTCTTAGGAAGCACCTTTATTGCTATGCAAGAACATTGAGGGAACCTCAAGGATGGCATATCTAATCATGCCATAGGAAGAGAGCAAAGCCATCACGAAGCCACTCCTGTCTCTCTCTTTATGTTCAAATTAGATAATTCTTTTCGAACCCATCTTTAACCACATTCTTGAGCCCAATGAATCCTCTTGTGCCCTTTTCTTGCGTCTCCTCACGATCCTAAAATATTATGAACGATCTAAGGAAAACCAAAAGGAGCATATTTTCTGGAGAACATCAATGAGCATAAAGACTACTTCATAAATGGAACTTTTCCACCTAGTCCATGCTCATTTGAAAACTCCTAAATTGATTGCCATCTCAATTCTTGCCGCACATGAGATCTCCAACCCCTCATACTTCCTTTCTTAAAACTTTAGAAAGGGTGGTTGCGTTTTCTAATGGCTTGAATTTTTGAGATTGGCAATATAAGGGAAACCACTTCATCATCTTGATTCATAATTTAAAAGTTTCCCAAGGGACGAACTTTTATCCTAAAACAATCACTCTAGGGGGAAATTCTATAAAGACTTATATATCTATATACCCCTATGTTATGAGCATATGATTATAAAAATATTCCTTCGGGTATTCTTGTCACTAACCATGCCGAGTTTGGAGTAAAGAAGAACGAAGGATGACAATACAAGGTATGTCCAACCAGTCATTATGCAACATTGAATTACATACATAGAAACATTTATTGTCATGTTGCTACACTAGTTTGATTATCTTTACCTTTATGCATGCTCGATCTGTTAAACACTCATCATGCTCTATCATCTCTGTTTGAATAAATCTCTGCAATGCTTTCATGCTACCATTGTTTACTATAGTATGCTTAGGTTTTGAAGTATTTTCATACACCTTTTAGATTAAGCGAGGGTGCTTAGTTTAAATCATTTTCATGGCTCGAGTTAAACATGGTGTTTAGTTTGATTCTGAAACCATAAGGTGTGGTGATCTTTCTTCTAAAGGCTTTTAAATTAAGCATGGTGCTTAGGTTAGAACGCCTTCCTAAATCAAATTAGACGTGGTGTCTAGGTTGACTTTTGAACCATAGTAAACTATAGTAGATCTTTGGTATATTTTTGTTGGACTAACCCTCGCAGAAAAAAAAAAATAATAAACTTTGAAACAAACTTGGGGAAGGTCGAGATGAACTCACTAGAGATGGAGCAAGACATGTGAGACATGACTTACGGATAAAAAGAATTCCCAATGAGCCAAGAAGAAGAAGAGTGACACAAGACAAGATCCACAATCAGAAGCACTCACTCGAAGAAGGAATTCATGGGTGATGGAAGCATCAAGGAGGGAGGCCAATTCCATTGAAGATAATTAAGCCATCCTTTTCCTCCCCGACATGCACCTGTCACTCCACATGCCACTCAAGAAGAAGAGAAGGACCACCACAAGGTGTAATAAGCGCCATGATACTCCAATAATAAAGGTAACACCTTGAGGTAAGTAGTCATACGATTTCCCTTTTACTATGGCATCCTCATAAATGAAAAGTCAAACATGCTAGAGGTATAGTTTCACATGATTCAATCTTATTAACTCAACATGTTAGCTTTTTAAAGCTGTTTTTAGCATCACTTTCTTGTTAAGCTCATTATTTTGCTAAAAATATTTACATGCTAGATTTATCTTTCGATCTTACCACCCTCGTCATAAATGAACTTATACATTATCTTTATCTTGTTCAATGTGCCCATAAGGTTAGAGTAGAAGTAAATGAAATTTTGGTTCGATGGTGTTTTCCCACCAACTTGAGCCCATGCACTTGATCTCTACCTTGTCTTTGCAAAGCGGGACTCACTTTGCGCAATAAGAGGAGAAGTCTTACTTCCCCAATTCCTACAAGTGAAAGTCCCCGACCTACAAATATGCACACTAAACAAGACCGGTACCACCACCATCCAATCTTCCTTCAAGCGGTGAATCGGCGAAGAACATGGGCAACGCCATCACCAAGTGGTCTGTTAAGATCGGATGATGCACTTGAAGAGTGACCAAAGAAGATCAAAACCCAAGAAGAACAAGACACGGAGACGCCGCTAAAAATCACAAGACCCGGTTGGAACGGAGTTGACGAACAAGGAAGACATTAAGAAAGATTAAAGAAGTTCGTTCGCCCCCGACCAACCGAACACTCAAAGCACCTACCACTCCAAGAAAGGTCTCCTCCGGAAGAAGCGACATGGAAAAAGAAAGAAGCATCACCTCACGAAGAGGGCGTCAAGAGTACACCTTCGGAAGACCTACCACTACCCGCGTCATCAAGCGAACAAACACCATCTCCATCGGCCACCTCATCTACGCCACTCGTCGAGATCATTGAAGGCACCATTTTAGACACGACATTCGACGAGATGCCATCGATGACGCACGCCATGGGAGTAAGTACTCAAAACTCTCGTAGAGAGGTAACTTCGGTATTTATACGCATATTTATTTTCTACACGGCATATTTAAATTAGCATATTTCCTTTAGCATATTTACTTTCCTATACCTGCATAAAAAATCATAAAAATATGTTTCTTTGCTTTTTGCATCAGTTTCTTTAAGCCACATGCAAGTACTCCTTGTTGTGGTGGCATAAAAATAAAAACCCAAAAATATTGCATTCATATGTTTTTGCATCATCATCCTTTTACATAGAAAAATTCCCAAAAATATGTGAGCACATGAAGGCTCACAATATGTTCCTAGAACTTGTTCCTTCGGGTATGTCTTGCGAAATTAATATTTGCGGGAAGAACATGTAAGGAGAACCCGAAGGCGAACAAGTTCCAAGGGCGAATCAAAGGACTCTTTGCAATATCGGCTTGGGGAGAGCACCCCAGTTATCACGATAAGTATCACTATCTTTTAAATTATTAGCTAGTTATTATATATGTTTGCTTTGATTAGAGTTAATAAGTCTTAGCGTTTAAGTTTTAAAGTTAGTTCGATTAATTTGTTTAGTTCAGTTTAGTTTAGTTAAAATTAGTTCACTTTAAATATTAGGGTTTATATAATAAAAGTACTCTTATGAAAGTCGTCCACAAGTTGAGTCAATTATTCTCCATATATTTCGGATATGTTTTTGTCTCCACCATGCTTTGTATACAAGATAATGAGAAAATAAGTGTGGGGAGATCCTCGACGACCAAACAGAATTCTTAGCGATCAAAATTAAGAAATTGAACCAAGGCGGAACCATCGACTTCGCCACGACGAACCCGCGCCCCGACACGGTCCGGTGGGAGCCGGCCGCCCCCTACACAGCCCCACTCGGGCCCGGCTTAGATCCACCGCTCGGTTTGCTTCCTAAAACTTTTCAATTTTCGCAAATTACTTCCCGTTCGAATTAAAATAAGTCTTTTCGTTATGGTATGAAAAAAGATGTCTTGTTAACCCATGAACAAAGTTTTGCATGATTAAATTCCTACATATACACTGTCACTTGTTGGGATGCTTTAATTGCTTAAAACATGAGAAAGAATAAAGTTAGAATAATGAGATCCTCTTTCTTGTATCTTGTCCTTGGAGAGTAATTTATTTCAAAATATTAAAATCATTAGTTATACTTCTCCTTTGTGATTAAATGATACATCCCAAAGTAGAGCCGTAGCAATCATTAAAGATATATCTAATTAATTGTTGCTTTCTTGTGTTGAGCTTTGTCAAAACCACGACCCATGTTGAAAGTTGTCTAAAGTCTAAGATCAAGATCATGTACACTTTGCTTTCACTAAAGTATCCATGCTCTAAAAAGTTTTAATCTCTATCTCCCATAATTTTAATTGTTGAAAAAGGTACAGCTATGAAAAAGCCAAATGTTGAAAAAAATTCTAAGAGTGGAGAGAAAAGTGAGAGAGAGGAGAAAATGAGCAAGTGTTCTACGGGTCAGGAGAAGAACCCCCTCTCTAAGAAAAGAAAAAGGCAAAAATAAAAGAGAAGAATAATGGACAAGTGTCCAGGGTGAGTAGAACCCACCTCTCCACTAAATAGTTTGGTTACCTCGCTTGAAAAATAAATAAATATAAATCTTTGAAAAAGGGAGATAGAAAGATTTTCAACTAGAAAGAGCAAGTGGTAATAATAATCTTGATTCACATGCACATCTTGATCTATGACTTATGACATCTATCTCCATGGATCCACGATTGACTTAGCAATAAATACAAAGGTAAGTGTGCTACATGTTCTTGAGCTCCACATATGATATAATAAATGAACTGTGAGGATATAATATATTTTGAGAGACTTGAGGCGTCACAAAGGAGTAAGTAGAACTATGTTTTCTTTTCAAAACTTATACAAAATCTCTCCAAGTGACTTGGTTTAAGAATTTAAGGTGATCTGTTTCTAACCATTTCATGCTCGGATATCCCAAAGTGCGGGTATGACCACGGAGTATAATTATGATCCATTCTTTGTCTCTACGGTTACATTAAAGTTAGACCATCCTTTTATCGAGGGGACGAGTAAAAGCCTAAGTGTGGGGGAGTTTGTTGACACTTGTTAACGTATACTTTTAATTGTCAACTAAACATGGAAAAGAACTAAAATATAATTAGATAACCTTATTAGGGGTTTATACTAATGATTTCCATGAGTTTTGGTAAAGTTGTGATTTGCGAGGGACTTAACAGAAAAAGTTGGCCGAGAAATGATATGGCATACGACCGGCGTAACGCAACGCAATCCAACTCCGAAACAAGTCTAGAAGGCTCCGGATTACACCCGACGTGAACGGAACTCGGCACCAAGAAATACATCATCTAGAAGACTCCGGAAGCCACGGACGCGACGAGACCCGAGGATGGGGCCCACCACTGGGCCGATCGGCCCAATAATGGGGCCGATCGGCCTGGCTTGGCCGCCAATCCACCTCCGCTTCGGGAAGCTTCCTCCACCGCCTCTAAGACTCGATCAAAACCGGTTGTTTCGTGTCGGTTTGATCCGAGGGTGACGGTAAAAGCGGGATGGATTGAGATCAAACACCGGCTTAATACCGTATCGCTGTTGAAGTTGAAGAGACATCGAAGACCCATATATAAAGACCCCCAGGCCCTTGGCTTCAAGCATCTCATCTCAGATCAACTCATCATCATATCAGATCAGATCAGATCCAGCTCTAGTTGAAGGCATTAGCTCTAGTTCAAGAACTAGAAGTAGAAGATTAGACAAGATGTAGAACTAGAAGCCCTAGATTAGAGTTGAGAGTAGAGCTTCAAGTTGAGAGAATTAGAGCGCGGTTGAGGCGGAGATGAAGGAAGGCCGGAGCCGTCGGCGCCTCCATCTTCTTCTTCCTCCGGAGTTGGTGCCATTGGGAGCGCAACTCACGAGATCTTGTGGATTGTTCGACTTCCATTCGAGTAAGTGATATTGTTTTCATTATTCTTAAGGTTCGTATTTCTTTGATAAGATTACTTTGATTCTTGGTTGCTCTTGAGTTAAAGTTGTTAGATTAATGTAAGCGTGGTGCTTAGATTGACTAGCTTATTACGAATACCTTCTATAGGCCGGGGTGAAGACTATGTCAAAATTGATCGTGGTGGTGACGCCATTGAGTCCTTTGTTACGCCGCCCCGTTTATAGAAATCGTAGGAGCCCCTAGCGTTGTTAGCGTAGATTCCCTTTATTAAGAGTTTCTTCATGACAACCCCTCTTAAGAACAATGTTGCAAATGATTTACTTGAAGTGAGAACAAGACCTTCCTAATGGAACTCCTTACCTCTCTTTTAATCTAGTTGTATAGCCACTCTGGATTTAGCTATACACCTTGACGTACCCTCTCACCTTCTCCCTGTGGATTCGATATTTAAAGCCCTATTCGGGTGAAGTGCTCACCGGTATCCGTTAAACTTATGGATTATATTCTGTAGGTTAACAAATACCAACGGCGAGTTCACGAAGAAATTTGCCCCTACCATTCTATGTATTCTTGAAACTCAGGTGCATAAGTCTCGTGTAGAGGGTCTAAAGAAGACACTAGGCTATGATAATGCTTTCGCTATTAGCAATAATGGCCGTAGTGGAGGTTTGGGAATTTTTGGAACAATAAGACAAGTGTGTCGTTATTACCGTATTCACGGTATCACATTGATGCCATTGTTTCAGAGGGAGGCGACAATCCCTGGAGAATTACTTGTGTTTACGGGGAAGCTCAGCAGGCAGAGAGGCATAAGACTTGGGACCTTCTCAAGTTCATTAAGTCCACGTCCTCTCTACCCTGGGTATGCATTGGTGATTTTAATGAGGTCTTACACCAATCGGAACATGCAGGTGTGCAGGATAGAAGTGCGGCCTTGATTGCGACTTTCCGTGACGTGGTGGATGTGTGCGGCTTTCTTGATATTGGTCGTTCGGGCGTCCTTGGACATTCGAGAAGAAAGTCACGGTGGATATTCTTGTCGAGTACGGCTGGACCGTGCATTAGCGACGGGTGACTGGACATCTCGATTTACTTCATCGAGTGTTCGAAATCTCTCGGCCTCGGCCTCTGATCATGGCCCAATTTTACTAACTTGGAGACCAAGCGATAGAAGGAAGCCGAGCCCTAGGAGGTTCAAGTTTGAGGTGATGTGGGAGGAACATGAAAATTTTTCTCCATCACTATCGAGGCATGGAGTAAGAATTGCGAGGTTGTTTCCATGGATGGCCTCGCAGAATTAGCCGGGCGTCTCAAACCATCCGAGCAAATGGGAGCGTCGAAGCTTTGGCCATGTTGGGCAGAGTTGAAGAAACTAAAAGAGGAGCTAGAGAAATTGCAAGCGGCGGCCGGCCGTCGCAGGGGCCATCCCATCTTGAGCTCAAGATTGTTGAGAAAATCAACGAGATGCACCACGGGGAGGAGATTATGTGGAAGCAAAGATCTAGAGTGCAATGGTCGGCAGTTGGAGACAGGAACACAAGATTTTTTCACCTCGGGCGAGTCAAAGAAAAAAGAAAAATATGATTTCAGCCACGAAGATGCCGAGCGGTGATATGACTTCAGACGTGCATGTTATGGGAGCGTTAACCACCTCTTTTTATAAGGAATTGTACACGTCGGGAAGGTGTTAATAATATGAACGAGGTACTTGACAAAGTGTGCTGTTAAAGTTACTAGGGAGATGAATGAGGCACTCCTTTGCTCCTTTTCGAGAAAGAGAAGTCAAAGAGGCTCTTTTCCAAATGTTTCCAACAAAGGCCCCGGGACCTGATGGTTTTCCGGCCCACTTTTTTCAGCGGCATTGGGAGCTATGTGGGAAGGAGGTTACCGCTTTGTTCTTGGTGTTCTAAGTGGTAAAGAGGATCCGATCGTTATTAATGACACGATTATCGTGCTCATACCAAAAAGTAGCAAGTCAGGAGGAATCGACGCTTGATTCGGAACCGATCACCGCGTGCAATGTTGTCTACAAAATTGTTTCTAAAGTGGCGGCGAATAGGCGAAGGTGGTTTCTCGCCGAGATTATTTCAGAAGAGCAGTCGGCCTTTGTTCCGGGGCGGCTCATCACTAACAACATTATAACGGCATATGAATGCTTACATTTTTATGAAGCAAGTGAAGCCAGTGGAAAGAAGGTGTTGTGCCCTGAAACTTGACATGAAAAAAGCTTATGACCGAGTTGAATGGCCATATCTTCAAGCAATTATGACAAGGCTGGGTTTTCACCGCTTTGGGTCCAGCTAATCATGAGGTTAGTAACGACGGTGTCCTTCTCAGTTATGTTGAATGGCAATTGTCTGGAATCTTTCAAACCATCTTGAGGTATTCGCCAAGGTGATCCTATCTCCCCATATTTGTTCCTGTTAGCGGCAGAGGGCCTTTCGGGCCTGTTAAAAAAGAAAATTTAGTCATCAGTACTCGGTGGAATTATGGTAGCTCCATACGCACCCATGGTCAGCCACCTACTCTTTGCGAGATGATGACTGCTGTTTTGAGAGCTAATCGGGAGAATGCGGTTGTGGTGAAAGATGTTTTGAATCTATATTGTGATGCTTCGGGTCAACGGATCAATGAGCGTAAATCCTCTATCCTCTTTTCAAAGAAGTGTCATCGGGATGTTTGAAATGAAATCATGTCAGTCCTTAATGTCAACAATGAATGCTTAAGTGAAAAATACACGGGGATGCCATCGATGTGGGAGCCAATGTGAATGGGGCTTTCAAATTTCTCGGGGGACGAGTGTGGGGCAAGGTACGAGGGGATGGATGGAGCAATGTTTGGCAGGGAGCAGGTAAAGAGGTCCTGATCAAATCGGTTGCTCAAGCAATCCCAACTTACTCCATGTCTTGTTTTAAGCTGCCGAGGGGACTTTGCAATCACCTAACCAGTTTAGTCCGTAACCGATGGGGAAGTAAGGCAAGGAAGCGGAAGACATCTTTGGGTAGCATGGGATGAGATGATCATACCAAAGTCGATGGGCGGTTTAGGCTTGAGAGACTTCGAGATGTTAAATTTGGCATTACTTGCAAAACAAGCCCGGGCGGGTGCTCCATGATCCGTCATCTCTCGAGTGCAAAAATATAAAAAGCAGTCTACTTTCAGAGAATGAGTTTTGGAAGCTAGGCGGGAGTACCCCCGTCAAAAAATTTGGCGCCGATCCTTGATGGAAGAGAGGTCCTGCAATTGGGCTTAATCGGGAGAATTGGTACGGGTCAATCGACTCTCATTTGGTCCATGGACTGGTTACCGTCTGATGGTTTGAGGAGACCAGTCCCAAGGGGGGTTCCCAACCCGCCTATCAAGGTCAGTGAACTGATCGAGCAGACAACCATGACATGGGACTTGGTGAAGCTGCAAGAATTCTTCTCCCCACCCGACATTGAAATCATTCGTGACATTCTGCTATGCTTGAGAATTCAAGATGATTTTTGGGCTTGGCATTTTGAGAAGAATGGTGTCTTTCTGGTATGCTCGGCTTATCGGATGCTCGCCGAGGCGGATCTTGTCGGAGAAGGAGACTGTTTTCGATCGTAAAAAAGGGAGAACGAGAATGGAAATCTCTTTGGCAAGTTCAGGTCCCTCCGAGAGTGAGTGTATTTCTTTGGAGGTGTCAAAGTGTTCGTTACCTTCAACAGATGTCTTACACCACAGAAACATGTCAGATAATGAGCTATGTACTATCTGTGGCGCTAATGATTCTTGGAGACATTCTTTGCTGGAGTGTCACATGGCAAAGTGTGTCTGGGCTCTGGAGAAGGAAGATATCGTTGAACATTTATGTACTATCCAGGATCAAGACCCCAAGGGCTGGCTGGCTAGGCTTTTTGAAACTACAACTCACAGTGAAGCAATGAGGGTAGCGGTGACTTTGTGGGCAATCTGGTTTGTTCGGAGAAAAGCTATTCACGAGAATACCTATCGAGCCCGTTATCAACTCATGGCTTTATAACCGGATCTTTGCGAGGAGTTGAAAGATACTCAGGTGCCGAGAAAACCGAAGACAAACACTCAAGGTATTCAACCAAGGGTTAGTCGTTGGATTCCTCCAGGAGCGGGACAAACGAAGATAAATGTTGACGCTGCGCTGTCTAAGAACGAGCGAAGGGCTGCTGTTGCTGCTATTGCCCGTGATCCGGATGGTGTTTTTGTAGGAGCGTCAGGCTTGGTCTTCGATGGAATATCTCGATCCGAAACGGGCGGAGGCGCTCGCATGCCGTGAAGGTATGGACCTTGCAAGCGATTTGGGTCTGCCATCATTTCGTCTTGCCTCGGATTGTGAGAGTGTCGTCAAAAATCTCAAGGGACTGGGGATGGGAGCTTATGGACAAATCGTCAAAGAACTGAAGGCTCGAGTTTTGGAGTTTGAAGCGGTGGAATTTGTACACGAAAAGCAGAAATTCAAACGTGGGACGCTCATGTAATAGCTAGAAGCCTTGTATCAGCAGAAACGGGCAGATTTGCCTGGTTTATGTCGCCACCTGATGGCGTTTGTAATCATGTAAACCCTCTTTGAATAAAGCGAGTGGTTACGCCTCAAAAAAAAAAAAAAAAAAACGTGATGATGATGGAGACGTTGCAGATGGAAGTGTGGACGAAGGAAGCAACAATTATGGCGGATAGATAGAGGGACGGGCTCAATTATGGCTGATAGATAGAGGGACGGGCTCTGGCTCTCAGTTGGCTGTTGTTCTTCCTTGCATTCAGTGCGCGTGTTATGTGGAACGAGTGCTGTAATGGCCATCGTGGTTAATCAGCCATTGACCCCTGTTTCCCCATGGGAAGAAAAGAGGAACTCGATAAGACACAGGTAAACCGCAGTGAATGTTACATCCTAAACGCGCGCGCGAATGTAGGAGTATGTGATTCGATCGAGAGCCTAAAAATACCAAGAACACCATTCGATTTATTTATTCAAGAAAGCCCCGGATACATGCATCAATGTCTGAAGACTGTTCTGTTTGAAGGGTGTATTTACAGCTTCTACTAGCCTTCAACTCGCCCTTGTCCCAGCTTCACAGGCACGGCCGAGCGGCCGACCTTCACAGGATCGACGAGTTCACTTGGATCACTCACGTCCCCCCACCACCGCGGTCTTGACCCTCCTCACAAGCTCCTTCCTGCACCATCATCATCAAGCCAAAAACAATGTCAGATCACACAATTCACATCATCAATGGAACAATGCAGCAGATAGCTAGATGCCTGCACGAGACGTACCGGAGCAGGTGCCTGTCGAAGGCGGAGGCGGAGAGGAGTCCCCTGTTCTCCTCGGCGCGCCTGATGAGGTAGGGGATGATCTGGTCCACCGGCCCGTACGGCAGGTACTTGCTGACCTGGAACCCGGCGTTGCGGAGGCTCAGCGACAGCCCGTCCGCCATGCCCATCAGCTGCGCGAACTGCAGGTTGCGGTCACCCTTGGCGATCCCGAGCTCGTGCGCACGCGCCGCCGCGAGCTGGCCCGACTCCACGTTGTGGGTGGCGAGCATGACGGAGGCGGTGCCCCGGCGGACGCGGTCCAGGAGGAAGGCGGCGCAGCCGTTGTAGCAGTCGTGGGTCTCCTGGATGCTGCCGTGGATGGGCGACGGCACGCCGAGCGACGCCGCGAGCCGGGTCTCCCGGGTCAGGTACGCGCCGCGCACCACCTTGAGCCCCAGCCGCACGCGCTCCCGCTCCGCGGACCGCACCATGGCCTCCAGCCGGTCACGCGCGTCGCGGAGGTACGCCTGGATGGTGCCGTGCACGATGGGCCGCTCGCCGTCGGCGGCAGAGTCGGCGTTGAACGCCAGCGCGCCCACGAACGTGAAGTAGTCGATGGCCGGCTGCACCGTCGCGTACTCCGCGTCCACCAGCAGCGGGATGCCGTGCTCCGCGCACCGCGCGCACACCGCCAGCAGACGCTCGTGCACCAGCTCCAGCTCCCTCTCCTCCTCCGCCGTCAGCGCCGCCGGCGGCTCCGACGCGGTCAGGTGGAGCGGGCTCGACTCCGACAGGATCGGGAACGAGTGCGTCTTCCATGGCAGCTTGAACGACGGGTGCTTCTTCTGCCACCGGAGCAGGTCGCTCGCCTTCTCCAGCAGCGCGATCGGGCAGAGCGCTGTGATCTTGATGCACACGCTCGCCTGCACGCACAATAACCACAAACCATGAGCACAAAATTTAATTACTCCATTTGATTTGATTTCATTTGAGGAGTACTACTTACTTGCTGTATTTATCTAAGTACATAGTAGATAGAGTAACACATAACCCCTCTCCTTTTTGTGTTAATATATATAGTAAACATAAAAACGGGCTAGAATGAAACGCAAAATCTCTTCTGAGGTTTAACGCAGTGAATATTAGGAATGTCTAAATACGGAGGGAAGATTCCATGGTCCGGTGGTTGAAGGGTTTTGGAATTTTGTGTGAGATTTTGAGGGAAACGAGCGGCTGAGACAGCGCAAAAGCGGTGACATGCTAAAAATAAAATCGGCAGCTGGTTGTGAGGGCCCACAGGCAGTGACCGAATCAGCACGAGCTAGCTAGACAGCCGGGCGATTCATTAGGCACAAGGCAGGGCAGCCTACTACGAGAAGATTCCCACGGAATCCGGGGGTCCGTCCACTCGCGCAGCGCAGATAGCAGACGGCACCGAAGATTCCGTCCGACGTGGCACCGTCCCGTCCCACCGCCATGCAAGCCAAGCCACGGGAAATTGAAGAGTAACGACGGCCGGCGACTCACCGAGCCCGGAGGCAGCGCGGCGGCGACGTCGACGGCGGAGACGAACCCGGCGGCGTTGCGGTCGCACGCGTGTCCGTCCTCGGCGTCCTCGATGCCGTAGTCCAGGATCCCGCCCATGCCCCCTTGCCACAGCCGGCGCACGACCGCCGCGGCCTCGTCCGCGGTCTCGCCCGCGCAGAAGTGGCGGTACGCCGTGGCCCTGGCCGCGGCCCGGCCCAACGCGCTGCCGGCCAACGCCGGCGACCGCAGCGCCGCGGTGGCGACGTCCACCAGCGGGCCCACGGACAGCGCCTGCAGCGCGACGAGCGTGCGCAGCAGCGCCGACGTCGGCTCCCCCGCGAACAGCCGCCCGGTGTCCTGGAACTGCAGCGGCGCCGACGCCTTGGTGGTCCGGTCGGACGACGCCGACGACAACGGCACCGCGGTGGTGGTGGCTGCGATCGCCTCTCCGGCGGCCGCGGCCGCGACCGCCTCCTCCGGGAGCTTGGCGGCGGCGAAGGTGGACAGCGCGCGCTTCGTGACACGGGAGGCGATGGCCATGGAAGGACGGGTCTTGCGGGAACGAGCGAGAGAACGAAGAGCGTCGGCGGCGCTTTACGAGAGAGGATTGCAAACTACGTACACAGGCAGGCAGAGGGCAGGAAAAGAGGCAGGAGGTGGATGCTGCAATGAGACGAGATGAAATGGAATTCAGCCCGGCGCAGCGACTTATATAAACAGGAAGGAAGGGGAAGCGGCAAGAAGAGAAGAAAAGGCGGCTGTTTTTGTCAAGGTCCTCGAGGAAACGTATCAGGTTTAGGCGAGTCCAAGATTGGAGGAAGCGAGCGAGGGTGCAGTGCAAAGGTCACGACGTGCGGAGCGGTGAGCTTCAGAGCTTGCGGAAGGGTGGCTGTCAGAAATGAGCTGGAAAATTAGGTGCAAGGAAAGGGGAGAGAGCGTTCACGTTCACGTTCACGTTCAGGAGCGCAATGAGACAGGCGAGACAGCTAGCCATGGGCGTTCGCAGGGGACGCAGCTGACGCGGACGCCTAGATCGGTCGGTCGGGTGAAGGGCAGGTTGCCGTGGGAATTTTGACTTGTGATGACGCGGATCCTGCGTGGAGAGAGATCAGTGCTGCTCCGTCCCTGCTCTCGGCGCCCTTTACTTTTCAGTCCTTGCACGCCTCTTGGTCTTGGGCTGCCTTGTCTCTCCCGCCAACAACGACAGATCATGTGGGTCAATCGCCAAAGATATCTCTCTGGTCGGTAAATAAACCCACGCTAATCGCCCTGTTCTTCGATTCCGTAGGTTAATTAATGTTTCATCTCACCGGCCGATCGTAGGCCAGGCAGAGATCGAGCCTGGATCCAGCATCGTGCCGCGAGTGAGACGCGACACAGACAGCCAGGGACAGCCAGCCTTCATTCAGATAAGACTGATCAGCAGCTGAAGACGACGACGCGGCTCCGTCCGTCGACGACAGTACGTACGCTAACGGCAGCTAGCATTAGCAAGGGTAGTGTGAATGTGATACAGCTACAAGTGCACTAGGTCGGCCAGGATTAAAAATTCTACGGTTGATCAATGAGTAATCTCGCCGACTAGTGAACGTGGTCTGACTAAGCTGTGCCAAGGCAGGAATATTCATTCATCAGATAAGACAGATTTGACTCAAGGTACCGAATATGCAGTAGGAATCTCTTGGATTCAATCTTTTTCCAATGGAATAGGGTTGGCTAGAGCCAATAGATCAACTGCCTGCCTTGTATCTAACGGCTGTCGTTCAAGATGGTGAATCGGTGATTACGCCACTGAGATGGTGATAGGCTCATGTCTCTTTCAGTCATCGACTCAGCGCCAACTGCATCATAAAAAATGCATGTATCTGGTGCTCTCGTCCTCTTGTGTCTTTTTTTCTGCATCATAAAAACCAACGTGGAAAAATGGTAAGATGTTTATGGAGCATGTGGTGTGGACTGATTAATTAAAAGCAAATACATATTGACAACATTGACAACGTCACTGCAAATTTAGGTCTTGTTTGGATCAGTGACGAAGCCCGAAAAAATATTAGGTGGGGCTGAAACAAAAAAGATATTAATTTGCTTGAAGATTTAATGGTGATTTTTTGTTTTTGCTACAGTAATTAAGCTTGATTACGGATTTTAGGGCCCCCGCCCCCACTGCTAGCTCCGTCCATGGTTTGGATGTATTTGGTTTGGTATATTGGAGTGAATTGGAGTAAACAAGGTTTTATTAGATGTAAACAAGGTTTTATTAGATGTAATGGATCACAGTATCATAAATGATCAACGTCTGACGCTTTGTATACAGGGACCTTTCCCTTTCGATAAACAGAGACGAAAGGGGGGCAAACATGGCATCAATTTTTAATCCACGCACCTCCGACGCAGCAGCATCATAATGAGATCAAGCGCTCAAGCCTCTGGACGTTGACATGGCCATTAATTAATCTTGTTTACTTCTTCCCATTTCTTCCATCGGATGAAAAAATCACGCCACATGGTACGGTGTGTAGTGTCATGACTCAAGCCCATTCGTGTGTAACTTTAGGGTTCTTGGCTTTGAAGTGCAGCAGCTTGCCCATATAGCAGCGCGCAAGATTTCAAACGCGCTGTGGGAGAATTTATATATTTTAATTGTTTTAATTAAAAATTTAATAATGACCGCACTTAAAAAGATATTGCATCCAACTGTATAATCTTTTAGTCGCGTCAGCACGGGTGACACAGACAACGCCACTTTGTCGCGCCACATGTACTGACGCGAGAGGGGTGCCACGGTAGACTCCCTCGCGGACAACAACACTATTGTCAGGCGCGGGTCTCATGTTATCACGCCACAAGCATTGGCGCAACGTACAGGCTAGGCTATCTTGCCCGCCTGGATAGCGCAACGAGCCAAAATAGGTTTTAGGATCGGCCTGGCCCCATTTTCTCCTGGCACGCCATATAGGCTGGAGCGACACTGTCGTGCCGCGCAGCGTTCGCCACTAGAAAAATTTGGATGCTTGTCACGCCAGCTTGCGTGGCTCGACAAGCTTGTCGCTCCGTTGTTTCTAGCGCGACAACCATTTGCACACAACAATGTGTTGCTTGTCGCATCTTCTTGGCTAGCGCGACAATCCTAAACATTTCCCCCCTTTTTCTTCTACACTTTGTAACATAGCAATACAATACAATAGTCATCATATATGCATATAATGGTTCATAGAGGGTCACACGCTTACAAATTGACCAACATAGCATATAACAAGTTCCACATATTTCAAAAGTCATAGACAAATTAAAGTGTACTGATCGCAAAGTATATGGAACGTAACATTTGGTGCGGACTTGATTAAAAGCAAATTTTACATATTGACATCATTGCATGGATAGGATCAGACGAACTAACTGGGCCGATAGCGTCACTACCAATTTAGGTGTAACAATAATAATGGATCACAGCAACACGAATGATCACGAGCTGACGCTGCACACACAACGCCTCATATATAAAGTGACTTTTTTCGATATAAAACAGATATGAAAAACCGAGCAAATCTGGCTTCAATTTAGTCCACGCGTCTCCGACGCAGCAGCATCATGAGATGAGATCAAGCGTTTGAATAGAAGCCTCTGGACCTTGACACGGCCATTAATTAACTAATTAATCTTGTTTACCTGTTTCCCTTTCTTCCAAAAATCACGCCCACTACAGGAATCCGCTTCTTTGCCGAGTGCGAAAACGTTTGCCGAGAGGAAAAAGTCGGGCACTCGGCAAAAGAGCATTTTTGCCGAGTGCCAAAGCGAGCACTCGGCAAAGACTTTTCTTTGCGAGTGCCAGGCCGTCGGCGGTGTTCAACACTTTCGGAGAAAATTATATGTTTGCGAGTGCTTAGTCTCGGCAAAATAAAGCACTTTCGGCAAAGAATAACAGGACCAAAGCGGCCCCGTTTTCCGTCACCTTTGCCGAGTGTCCGACGTTAGTCACTTTCGGCAAACTAGGTACCCTTTCTTTGAGAGTCTTTGCACGAATATGCACTTTCGGCAAATAGGGTCTTTGCCGAGTGCCGGACGGCACTCGGCAAATTATGAATTTTTTTTTTTTTTTCGTCTCATATTTTTTGTGTGGCCTTGGTACCATAATTACATCTCATATTCAAAATTTGGGACAATTTCAAGTTGTTTTGCTATATTTCATGAATTATTTCTATTTTCTTGCATTTTACGGACCACTCAAATTTGAACTGCAGGTACATGAAATAATGGAATGTGGTCATTAAAAAAATATTATTCATGATGTTTGGCGTATGTTTAGGCTCAATCCGGGAACTCGCGCGAAATTACGAACATTTATGTGTCGGAACATGACGAGTTACATGCGGGGAAAAGTGTTTTTAAATTCTATAAAAATCAAACGAAGTTTAAAAATCATGAAACTTGGCGAGGTGTCTTGTCATCTCATGAGGAGGCTGTGGTAAAAATTTGAAAAAGTTTCGAGCAAGTTGTGACGTCGGATGGCTAAATCTCGGACATCTCCACACTTGACTACATCGATAAGTGTGGAGATGTCCGAAGTTTTTAGCCATCCGACGTCACAACTTGCTCGAAACTTTTTCAAATTTTTACCACAGCCTCCTCATGATGACAAGACACCTCGCCAAGTTTTCGTGATTTTTAAACTTCATTTTGATTTTATAGAATTTAAAAACACTTTTTCCCGCATGTAACTCGTCATGTTCCGACACATAAATGTTTGTAATTTCGCGCATGAGTTCCTGGATTGAGCCTAAACATACGGCAAACATCATGAATAATATTTTTGAATGACCAAATTCCATTATTTCATGTATTTGCAGTTCAAATTTGAGTGGTCCAAAATGCAAGGAAATAGAAATAATTCATGAAATATAGCAAAGAACTTCAAATTATCCCAAATTTTGAACATGACATGTAATTACCGTATTCAAGGCCACACAAAAATATGGGACGGAAAAAAAAAAATTCATAAGTTTCCCGAGTGCCGGTCGGGCACTCTAAGAACGGGTTCTTTGCCGAAAGGTGCCTAAACGCGTGGCACTCGGCAAAGGGTATTTTTTAAAAAAATAAAACAAGTGCCTTTGCCGAGTGCCACATTTTCGTTGGCACTTTCGGCAAAGCGAGATAAATATCCGGGGCGAAGAGCCATTTCGGCTCATTCGTTCGTCCCCGCCCGCCCACGCCCACGCCGCCCAAATCACCGCCGCCGCGCCTACCGCCCGCCGGTGCTCGCCGCCTTACCCGCCTCGCCGGTGCTTTCGCCGCCCGTCCCGTCTCGTCGGATCCGGCCGCCCCACCGCCTCAACCCGCCGCCGCCGGATCCCTCGCCCCCGCCGCCGCCGCCGTCGCCTTCAAGCCGGCGGGCTCGAGGGCTGTCTCGCCTTGGCCGGGAACGCGCCCGCCGGCGGCCTCCGGCGAGCGCCGCGGCGCCCCGGCCACGCCCGCAGCCCCGCCCTGCCCCGCCCCAGCCCCGCCGGCGCCCTCGCCTGCTGCCGGCCCGGCGCGGAGGAAAGGCAGAGGGAGAAAGGGGGAAGGGAGGAGGGAGGAAGAGGGAGGAAGGGAAGAAGAGGAAGAGGAGGAAGAAGAGGAAGGGGAGGAGGAAGAGGGAGGAAGGGAAGAAGAGGAAGGAGAGGAGGAAGAAGAGGATGGGGATGAGGAAGAAGAAGAAAGTGCCGATCCGACCGGTTGTCGTTCTTCGTGTCCGCCTGCGGTGATCCACGCGCCGTCGCCGACCATTGCCAAGTTAAGCCCAATCCTTCTAGTAGTGGTTAGTAGTAGTGGTTAGTAGTAGTTGTTAGGGATAACTAGTGGTTAGTACTAGTAGTAGTGGTTAAGTAGTAGTGTTAGTTGTAGGGTTAGTAGTAGTAGTTAGTAAATAGTTAAGTAGCTCTTAGTATTAATAATGTTAGTAGTTAAGTAGTTGTTAATAGTAGTTGTAGGGTTACTAGTAATTGTTCTTGTAATACTTGAATACTTTCATCCGCATGGTTTCGAGAAGTAAAGTAAATGCCTCTTGTTGATATATTGGTGGTTGGTGGCCTTCGTGCCCATATTCGGTATATGTTTGTGGTTGTTGGCCTTCGTGCTATGTTTTTGCGGGTTTGGGAACCTCCCCGTGCGGGGGGAGTCTTCGCAAAATTTTGAGTCGACACTAACTATTTTTTCTCCTTGTTTTGTAGGAGGATCGTAGGGAGGGACTCGGCGACCCCGATCGTCCTCGTGGGCGCCTGCGTGTCTTCTTTGCACCGCGTCTCCACCGACACCGTAGGTATTAATCACCTCCGTCCCTGCGGTTGTCTTACATAGCGTGACCCGGTTAAGCGTCTCCGTCCGAAAGAGATACGGTCGTTGGTATGCGATCCGTGCATATCTGCGACCGTATCCTGTTCGGATTGTCCACGATTTTTGGACAGCCCGTGGATGCGTAGATGGGTTAGCATCCATGCTCGCTCCCGTCCCGAGCCGGATTTTCGGCGACACCTCCTCGTTGTTCTTCGGATACACACTCTCCCCGCCGGGACGTGTATCGGGGAGAACAATGGGAGGTGTCGCGAAATTCCGTGTCGGATAGGAGCGAGCATGGAAGCTAACCTTGTCTATGCATCCTCGGGTGGGATTAGGACCTATCCCTCACCTATTAGATGGTACGAACGTCGTGTAGATGCAATTGCCTGGTTATATGGCTCGGCCGACATGGGCGTATGACAGAGGATGGATAACCGTGAGTGGATGTACACGGGCCGCCAAGTAAGAGCCTTGAATGGATTAGGGGACCGATGCTTTCTGGAGCATGCATTTGGCCCAAAGTTGCTAAAGGGTCTATTCGGATGTCGTGTCCCCGTAGCAAATGTAAGAACAAGAAAAAAGAAACGAAAGGTTGATATGGGCAAAGATATTTACAAGCACGGATTCGTCCCAAACTATAGCCATTTGGATCTTCCACGGTGAAGTCGATCGTATTAGAGAGGACGTGATGAGGCCCCTCCTCGAGGAGTATGATGCGAGATGCCGGGATGACGGACATGATGGCGGACTTTCACGATGCACGGTTCAATGAAGGATTGGAGGAGGAACCCGAGGAAACCGCAAAGGCGTTCTACGAGATGATGGAGGCGGCACAGCGGCCCCTTCACGAGAAGACAATGGTTACTGGCTGGATGCCATTTCACGCCTTATAGCGTTGAAGTCGCAATTGAGCATTAGTCGAGGCGGCCGACACCCTGTTGTCGATTATTGGCAACCGCTTCCAGAGGGTCACGCCGCGGCCGAAGAACACATACGAGTCACAGAGACTCCTTCGTGGACTCAAGATGTCGTATGAGTCGTACCATGCTTGTCCAAAGGGGTGCAGCCATCCCGCGCAGGGTACTAATGAGATCGCCTCTCCTTTATGCGACCATCGTCACGGGGTTCGAACCCGACTCCTCGGTGGCCCTTCTCCACCCCATCCGGTTGGCCCGACTCCACAAAGTACACGTGGCCGGTGGCGTTCCTCCTCGGGCACGCAGCCGGCCCACACTACGGGCTTCCACACGTCCCTCCTACACACCACGGGTGGACGTACCAATCGGGCGCCACAGCATGGGTGGTATCCGGGGCAAGGTGAGGGCCCTCACACTCTTCGCACCGGGGAGGCCACGGGTCGGGCAAAGTGAAGTTGAGTTGGTGGTGATTAGGTTCGACCACATTTGTAATTTGTGATGGATTTCTTTTGGATGTTGGATATGTTGCACCGTGATGGATCTTTGTTTCGATGTTGGACATGTTAGATTTCGTTTGGTTGTTGGACATGTTGGATTTCGTTTAGATGTTGGACTATATGTGTGAATTTGTGATATATGTGGATTATATATGTGAATTTGTGATATATGTGGATTATATATGTGAATTGGTGATATATGTGGTTTATGTGTATATATGAATGCTTATGGTATATGTATATGTGTATTTGCGGCAACAATCAATGAAAAACAAAAAAAAATTAAACTCAGATTTGCCAAAGACTCGGCAAAGCCGGGGGACGCCGCAGCCTAAAATGGCAGATTTGCCGAGTGCGAGAGGTGGCACTCGGCAAAGTAACCATTACTTTGCCGAGTGTTTTTTTTTTTTTATCCCGGCACTTTCGGCAAAGTTTATTATTTTTTGTAAATAATTTTATGAGTAATCGACATGCCACTCGGCAAAGGTTTTTAATTCAAATCTTTACCGAGTGCTCGATGTTTGGCACTTGGCAAAGGACGCCCAGTTATAGCGGGACGATGTTTCCATTGCCGAAAGCACCGACATGGCACTTCGGCGAAACCTTTGCCAAGTGCGCCCGACATTTGGCACTTCGGCAAAGAATGTTTTGCCGAGTAATTTTTGCCGAAAGTGGGCTTCTCCGAGTTGGGCACTTCGGCAATGCCTTTGCCGAAGTGCATAGGTGCTGCTTTGCCTAGTGCATCCGCGCACTCGGCAAAACACTCGATTCCTGTAGTGGCCAGATGGTACGGAATGTAGTGTCATGACTCATTGACTCATCACTCATGACCCATTCGTAGGCCTTGAGCTTTTTGGAATCTTGGCTTTGACGTGCAGCAGGTTGCACATGGCAGCGCGCAATTTTTGAACCAGTTCTTGGGATTCATCGGAGGTCATAGCACCTGGCCCGAACAATGCAAAGGCGCGCCTCGTGCCGACTGCAACTCGGCAAGTGTTGTGTACTACTAGTCCTCGCTCGCCAGCGTGAAACGAGAATGGAAGCGCGAGGCGAGAGCGAGACCACCCAGCGGTGCCGTGCGCTGTGCGCATGATGCCTCCTCTCCTCTAGTGCTGGCGCAGCTGCCGCGGTGCCGTGCGCTGTGCGCATGATGCCTCCTCTCCTCTAGTCCTGGCGCTGCTGCCGACTGGCCGCCTGCCGTGCAGACCGTCGGATCGCGACGGCAGCAGCTCGAACGCGTCGCGGTTGCTAGGATCGGCCACGGCCAGTCCAAAAAGCAACCAACAGAATCTGGTCCCGCTTGCCGCTCCATTATATACCCTGGGGACCGACGATCTGAGCCGTCCGCGGCCCATCCGAGTGGTACCAGCGGGCCACCCCTGACAGGCACGCGCCCCCACAAATGCTGACGGCGCAGGAGCTCCCGGGCGTCACATCGAGGGCTCCCTCTCTCGCCTGTGAGCCTGTCCGTGAGTGCTGCTAGCCGATGGCTACTTTTTTATTTTTTTATTTTTTGGCTCTGGGCCCGTTTAGAGCAGGACTCCAGGAGTACTACTCGTGCGTAAAACAAATCCTATTATTATATATATATATAATAATGACAAAAAACGAGCATCACGCATTGCCCGAAAATCCCGAATGGGCGAATAGGGACGCTGAGTAGGAAAACGAGCAAAGTGACAAGGCCGGATGAGCTGCCTGCCCTCATCGACGTCGATCGAGTGCCAATCACGATCGCGATCGAGGGCTGTATGCCAGAGTGCCACCGACTTACCCATGCATCTATCGGCAATTAGTGCTAACCGATTCATCGATCAGCTGACGCGACGACGACTTTATTCGGTTCGAGATATGATTTGCTAAAACTTATGGGCAACTGAAGCTCCAATACCCTTCCTTCCATTCCGGGCAAGTGGGTCGATTTGATTAAGCACTAGTGGCCCATCCACGCGCACGCCTGCCTGCATGCGTTGGTGAAACTTCTGCGCTGCCTGGGCAAATTGAAATAAAGTAGCTTATCTATCCAGCTCAATTGGTCCATGTGAGCAATCAAGGCACAAAAACCCTATCCTGTCCCCGCCGGGCCCCGTGCTGGCTGTACCCCCAGTCAGAGGCCGGCCCGCAGGGCAGCTGCGAAATCGCGAATGCGATGCGAGTCCGTCCGCCGACAGCGACGCGGTCACGGGTAGTAGAGTACTCCTAGCTGCGTTGCCGCGGCCGGCCAAGCCAGGCGTAACCGCACCGCGCCGCCGGCGGTTATGTTTCCTATTGTCCTTCCCCGTCGTGGCGTGTTGGACTGGGTGTTTATATTTATCTATGTTTTGCCCGTCGTCGACTGGGCTGGGATTCAATTGATTTGCCGTCCCGTCGGTAACCAACCATCCCGGCCGCGGCCGGCGAGACGGATGGATGGATGGATGGATGGATGGATGCCCGGAATGGCGTGACGCCACCGCCGGAACCTTCGGACGCCGCTTTCAGGCGAAGAAAGTGGGAGAGCGAGCGGGGCCGACCGGCCAAGCGCGCGTCAGCTGTTACGTCGATTTGTGCGTGGCCGCGGACGGCATCGTTGTTCCTGTGGTGTGGTGCACGAGATGGAAAGCGACGGGACGACTATTTGACTTTTTGAGCCCTTCACCACGCGGTATCTCTCCAGTCTTAGGCTATCCGCACTCATGTTCCTCTATTTACTCCCTCTATACATCCTAGTCATCAAGATTCCCTCCTTTACTGATATCATCTTCCGTACTCATCTCTCCTTTATATCTCCTCTATACCAACAACCATCAAATAGGACCCACTTAAAATTTTATCTAAATATATTCATGTGAGATCTAGTTTTGAATGATTTATTCAAAACAAATTTAATGATGCAATCGGATTTTAATTTTGTTTTTTAGTTTGTAAGTTATAGCTTTTTTTAATACTTAAACTAGTGGACCCACCTGCTTTATGTCAGAGCTGCATGCGCTCTCTCTCCGCTCCTGCGTTCGCGCGCATGCTCCGTCGCTCGTGGGTGGGGCCAAGGGCCTGTAGCGGGACTCCTCTACGCGCGCCATGCATACCGTTTGGTCAGCCCGAACTGGTGTTTACAGAAGCCCCTCCCAGTACCTGCCGCGGACTTTTTGGCTCCTCCAAGACGCGCCCAAGACGTGGTAGCGCACCCGCTGCAGATAGTCTTATGCGCCGTGCGGGTCTCTGTTGCACCGTCTAGTTCTTCAACAAAATACTTACGTCCAGTAGTAATTAAGAAAATTAAAATGGCCAGTTGAGTTCAAATTTATGTTGATCTATCCACGACGCCCAAATTATAGATGCCCTATATAAGCTGGTTGTCTTCATGAGAAATACGGAAGCAGCACACCAAGCCACAAAAGAGAACAATATTGCAATAAACACCCAAAGGAGACCAATATGCTAACTATGAGGGCAAAAGAAAGCATTATTGTCCACCTCATCTGAGCTGAAAGCAAAGTATGCTGATGTAGAGTTCTAACGAACCTTATAAATTAGATCAAAACAAAACTCGGCCGCAACACCCTCGTCTTGCAACTGAGAGCATGGGCCATCTTTAGCGGGCGACACGGCGCACACATCAATGACGGAGATAGGAGGTGGTTGAAGATGTCGATGTGGTCGCTCCCGTCTCCTCCGCCACCAACATATACCACTGCACAACTAGAGTAGCAGCCACCACTAGAGTAGCAGCCACCACTACCAAAGGAGGAGGACGAAGGGTTCATGGCGAACCGGGGGCGGGCGCAGGGTTGGAGGAGGGCACGGAGCAGGGACAAGGAGGCAGTCACGATTGCTCTCATGGGCGGGCTTGCCGAAACCCTAAGCATATCACGGTTGCCAAGCCCATGCACACAAAGCAACAAAGACAATTGGGACGCACAATTATAAACAATGAGGCGAGCTAAGTCCAAAATTATAAGAATGAAAAGAGTACATACCACACAACTCTCCCGCATGAGACGACTCGGCAGCATGATACACATCCAGCGGTGTATCCAGCGATGGGGGGCTCGAGCCCCACTACCGCCATGATTCCCCAAAGCCCCCTACCCCCCTTACAAATATAAGGAGGGAGAAGAAGAAAATAAGGAAGAGGAAGGAGAGGAAACAACTCCTTCGTCAATCCCAAAGATCCGCCATTGTCCAAAAACAGAGGCAACACCGGCCGGTAAGGACGCCGCTAGTGATGAATGTCGCCACCTATGGCCGTGGTCTCCGAGACCCCGATCCACTCTCGAGCAGCTGTGAGCTCCGTCTCTAAGACTGTGATCCTCTCCCGGCATGCAAGGAGCTGCACCCTCTCCCTCGGAACCACGACAACATGAGAAGAAGCAAGCTGAGAAAGCTGAGATGAAGCTAGTTCTGTACCTTCTCATGTGGTAACATTACTTAACATCGCTAAACTACCAACATGAAGAGTGGTTGTGACAGTGGAGCATACGAGCATAAGGGTCGTATCGAAGCGCTCGGGGAAAGAGACTATTAGGGTTGGTTGACAAAAGTCAGAAGGAGAGCCCCTCTTGACCTCATGCACTTATTGGGCGAGAAATTGTAAATTATAAGCAACCCCTTGGTGCGTAAGAAATTGAATGTTGCTACACTAGCCCTTGTTGGGCCTCTTCTAGGGTTGTTGACCCATATGAATTTGATCTATGCCAACGAAATTGGATTTTTCATTTTATGATAGTTTTTATAATTTTTCAAAGATCGAGCCAAAATAAATTTAAAAGGGAAAAAAATAAAACCACAATTACGGTAGCAAACCTGTGGTTCTTGTAGCAAAACCATTAGAAAAAAAACAGCTGCGGGATGTAATCTGCACAGTTTCAAAAATTGAGGGATATGTTTTGTTTCAGAGTCGAGGACCAAAACCGGACTTTCACGAAAGTTAGGGGCTGAAAGTAGACTTTTTCCTTTCATATACAAAGTAGGCCCAAATTCTTTTAAGAAAACTAGTGGTCAGGCGCGCGCCTCCGCGCGCCCCTTCGGTCGTGAATTTTTGGGGTCTTCATTGTTATTATGTATTATGTGGGAGTTGCATATTATAGGAAAAAAAAATGATAGTGCTAGGCTAAAGCAGCAGCATGGGTATAGCAGATATATTAGCCTATTATATTCTGATGAAGGTCTAGGAACATGTTGTCCTGTTCTTGAGCACAACTATTATACATAGCTGTTTAGTTGCGCCAGTTCTTCAGAGTCATCTTGATTTGAAAGCCTTTGGTTCATTAATTTGAGCATATATTTGGTGTAGTTAGTTATATCAAAGAGTGAATTTGCAATGTGAATGTAACGTGTGTTGAGGGATATTTGGCGCACCAGAATCCTGAGGATAGCAGATACAGTAGGCGTGGTGACTGCATGCTGAAGCTGAACCTGTGGAACGATAGATAGTTACAGATTCTGAATGGTTGTTGCTGTTGCTATGTACGTAAATAAAAGGATGGTGTGCCTGGAATACAAAGCATAAATTGAAAGTGGCCGGTATTCGTAAAGGTTTATTATCAAAGAAACTTTGCTCACCAATAGGGTAAATAAAGAAAATAGTATTTACGTACTTGAGGAGGCTGGCAGGGCAGAGCTATTTGCAGAGCTATTTCCATCGTCGGTGTGTTGTTGTATGATGTTTGCAGCTACAGTTGAGAGTGTTTGTAGTGGTTATAGATGATAAATATTGCAAGTCATTGTGTGCACGAATAAAAAAGTGTGTGTATCATAAACGTACAGTTGAGCTCGTTTTGGTCTACTTCCTGGTCGAACATGTTCAGGTAATCTTCAGAGATTACATCACCTGTGTCTAGAAGGATGGGGCAGATGTGGCATGCAGTTTGAAAACATCCATTTTCTAGATATGAAAACCTATAACAGTCTGCATGGTGAAACAACTAATTATGAAAATGAGAAAAACAATAGAGCAACTTTTTTTTTAAAGAAAAAAAAGTAGGTAGAAATATCATTCATACCTAGCTGGTTGGAGCTTCATCAACAGCTTAAGCAGGTTGATCTAGTCAAGGTTGGGAAAGCAACCACTTTCATATATTTCTGTAAACTGGTTTCAATAATTCAGCTCAGGTGAGTATTATCCAGCAAGGATGGTTGATTAAACTGAGGGAACAACAAAAGAGGCATAATCTGACCATTCCAACAATCACTAAGGATAGTTTCTATCATTATCTGTAGTAACAGATGGAACACAGATCTCCTTTCCACAGGTACAGTTAGGACACTATGAGCGGTGGGTCCCAAACAACGACAACGGGCAATAATGCATGGTGTGGTTACAGGCGCACCGGTTGGCTGCAATGGCTGGGAAAACATAAGCTCATAAAGCAGTCAAATTGATGAACAATTGCATCAAACTGAAGAATCAATGACATGAACACAGCACTTGGTGGCAGCACTACCCTGCCTTGCGCCATTCTAGAAAGGCATTAGCAATCCATAGTTGCATCCATAAATCAATATTTGCATCGAGAAGGAGAATCAATAAGATGACATCATTGGTACACACCTGTTCCAAGTCATCAGAACTAAGAGCTTGTAGCATTCATTATGATTATTATTGGTTTTCACTACTATAACAAAAGAGATTCATGTGCTTATAGTAAATATCCGTGAGGCTATGTCCTTACAAAATCATGGCAACCTAATCTTATCAGATATTTAAGTTTCAACATTCCAAGTTACCAAGTGAATCGGGTTTTCTGTGACATTGGTGATCATGAACCAGGTTAAATAAAAATTCAAAAAAAGTAGCTTGTAAGTAATATCTGTGACATTATACCTGAGAGGGAATGGAAATGAAAATGCACCGGTTACTCACTTGTGAAATATGGAAGACAACATCCATACCATCCAATAGCACGTCATATTTCTGCTCAACCTCTAGGCGCTTGAAGTTTTCTGTGAACCACCCATCCTCCACCCTTTGAGGGATTGTCATTGTCTGCCATTATTTCAAGGAATATCTAATAAAACACTAATCAAATAGGCGCGATGAATTAGACAAAATTGTATGGATGAAACCATTTTCAGAAAAACAAGGCGTCCAAGGGTCATGTACAGATGGAGTAGGGAAAAAAATAAAAGCCAACCACATCCACCTTATTCCTGCTGAAGAAATGCAACAAAAAGATTCAAGATATGTTCGATTTTAAAAATACAGGCAAGGCAAGCGCTAAATCGGATGAAGCAAAAAGCAGCATTGGCTAGTTACACTTTGCATATGCGCTTAGCGGCAATCGAACAATGCTGTAGCCTGGTCTTTGGGTGCTAGAATTTCAAATTTTAGAATAGAGCACCACATGAACAAATAAAGCGGAAGGGAGGTGTCATTGCTACAGCCTGTGGAGACTAAATCTTTAATCAATACTACTCAAACACAATATTGGTGTAATTCTCTTTTTGAGGTGCCATTGCCACCTATGTATCGAAACTAATTTATCTCTTTAGTAGAAGCAAAATGAAGGTATGCAGAAAAAGAAAAATGACTCTGAGAAAAAAAAAAGATAAAAGATCAGACGATGCGTAACTGGATTTTTTGGAAATAGCTTTCCATTGCTCTCCATGCGTCAAGGCCATCCAGCAGCATCCGAATGAAGTCGAACCAGTTGAGCCTCAAACAGCCTGAAAAGGAATTACATGGTTAAGGTTAAAACAAAGAAGATCTAAAAAACAGTGTAACAAGGGGTTTGAAGCTGAATGCAAGAACTGTAATTTTTATAGAATCAATATACAATTTCTGTGTTATCATTTGTTAGAACAGAGTAGAGATGAGCTGACAATATTTGATTTCAAGAAAAATTCAATGCTGAATAAATTTATATAGAACAGGGGGTGACAGTACTTCACAGCTTGGTCCAGAAATCTGTTGCATACAATGACTATTGCATTGGAAATAATTCCGAGAATTGCTTATAATCTTATTGGAGTGTTTTCTCATGGCATCTCGTATAAGAGTAATAAATAAAAAAATCCAAATATATTACAGAGTTCATACCATGCAGACTTACATCTAAAGCATGCTGATGCCTAACCGTGTATATTTATGCAAATTTTGTAATTGACAACGGTGAGTGAGGATTAACACCATAGACTAATCAGGAGTGACAACACTGAAAATTTAACACCATAGCTATTCCTTGGCATAAAATTCTGAATGAATTGTAGCAAAATTTGTTCATTTAATTGTGATGGGTTAATAAATCCAACTGGAGAGAAAAAATTAGAAATATCTACGTAGAATGACCAAGCACATTGTAGTTATTAACCAGGATATGAGGTTCTCACCCGTCAAGCATGATCAGCGTGGTGTTCTCCGGGTCATTGAACCTGAGCGTCAGATTCTTCAAGAATCTATTCTTGTCCTCCAGGTTACAGCACGACAGACGCCTTCTTCTTGGCCTCGTTGAGATTAGGCGTGATGGCCTCCCGTGCATATTGAGCAGCATGATGTCGATGAGCTGCACGTCAGGCTCCTCGAGGAGCAGCTGGTGTCAGATGCCATTCCAGCAGAGAGAGATGTCAAGCCCATGACTGTCACATCAGTGATCCTAAATATTTGGTTTGGTAATTAGGATGAAAGATGTTACAATCACGTCACTAAAGAAACAAAATCCCAAGCTAGAGCCCAAGAATCATTGGTGTGCACATACTTGGCAGAGACACTACCTTGACAATTTCTCTTCGTCACTTATGTGTCAAGGGATGTCTTTCTCTGAAGATATAATGGAAGATTCATTGGTGAATTCAACTTTCCAACTGAATGAAAACTACAGCTAGAAGAAATTGTAAACAGGTGGCCGATAATAATCCATTGACCTTGTAAGAAGGGCAGTGAAACCTCATGAAAAGCATAAGCTTGGTCAGTAATCCGTTGTTTTTACATAAATCCTATCATGGCAATAGAAAAGGGCATGATTATGAAATCCTTTTTTTGTAACTTTGGAAACACGTGAAAGTAAGATGGAGGGGAATACTTTAGGGGCATCAAAGCGAGACATGGGTTTAGAAGGGTTGCATTCATGGGACTAAAGTAAATTGAAAGTACTAAAAAGAAAATTGAGCTTTTGGACAACAGGTTAGCAATCGACATTTGCGGTCAGCTGAAGAAAAGCCTGAAACGGTGTGCAAGCAAGTAAATTTGGCATCTGTAACTGTAACACACGAGATATGTGTAGGGGGAAAATAACTGCAAAAAAGAAAGGAGCTGTTCCATAACATGATAAAACCTACCTTCAGAAGCCAGGAGCAGTAGAGAATAAATACATATAATTTGTTGCGTCTGTAACTGACCTGGAAAAGGGCGAGCACATTTGTAACATAAACAAGGATAAAACTTAGCATGTAACAATGGAGACTCATACATCTTCAGGCAAACCATCTAGTTATGCACCAAAAGTACTGAACATTTTAAATAACACCAGTTTTAGTACTCACTGAAACTATTAGTAAGCAGTAGCATTTATGGGCTGGATTAGAAAAAGAAAAGAATGTTCAAAAGGGAAAAACTTAGCATGAAACTGCAGTACACTAAATTTTTTGTAGCAATTAAGCCGAATCATGAATACCATCATTGGCAATGGAGTGTGCTCAGATTAAATTGTTATCCCTGGCAGCAGATAAGACACAATTAAATTGTTATCCCTGGCATGGAGTCCAAGTGTTCTTTGCCCCTCTCTATCTACAATGCTCGTTGCTACTAAATGATTTGATATGAAGATCAAAATAGAAAATAGAGTCAAAAAGACAGTATTTGTTGCAAGATTAAAAAGGAAAAAAAAACAGAGTGAAACTGAAAAATACCTGTAATGCATTACACGACATGTTGTTGTCATGTATAGATCATGATTACTTGTACAGGGACTGTTCTCATTGTTCAAACAGGATTCAAAGCTTTTACTCATCATGTTCACACATTCATAAGAAACCATATTCATACCTGTTAGTGATATCGAACTCCAAATAGAGAACAAAGCTCTTGCTCGCAAAAAAAGGGAGCAAAGTTCTTTTATTCTAGATCCAGTGATAACTTTGGTTTCCTTCTTGCCTACCCACATTTCAGAACTCCTACAAAAGGTTCAACTCATGAGAGTTTTCAGTTAGTGAACCACATGCAGGAAACATAATCATGAAAGTACCTGCTATGTAGCAAAATTTTGTAGTGTCCAATTCCTGAGTTGTCAGTAGAAGCATTTCAGGAAGTAAATTATCCTTAAAGAGTAACAACACTATGCAGCAAAGTTCTCCGAGTCAGGTTGTTCACACTAATTTGATAAGATTAGCATCAACTGAGAGCAGCATTTTGTTCACACTAATTTGGCAAGATTACCATATCAATATCAGAAGGCAGCTAGCAATTAATATTAGAAACAGAATATGATAATCACACAGATTTCAGGCATATGTGAGATAGTGACAACATTTCTAAGAATCTTACACTATGCTTATTAAAGGAACGAAAAACCTTACACTATGCATCTGTATTTCAATTGACACACAACTGATAACAAACAATCAAAGAATGATGCCCCCACTGATCCTCTATTTCCCATATATTGGAAAAAAACTAAAGAGCAAATCCAGCATTAGGAAGGACCTTTTTGGTTCTATAGGGTCTCACCAATGCAGAGGGAACTACCAGGCACTTAGGTCAGGACATAGAAATCGAGCATCAGACCTACGATAGATCTAGCAACAGATATATTATAATACACCATAATGATTTAACGATTTAGCATCAGACCAAGGAAAATGAACCCAATATCAATTTAGCATCAGACCTTGTGTAAATCTAGCATCAGACCTACTGTAAGTATACATTTCGATCTGTTTCATGTATCAACTTGTGCACGAGCCTGTATCACTCCATCATTACATAATTGTAATATTAATTAAAGTATTAATAAGAGGAACTCATGTACAGATAATGCTAGACCTGGTGACCTTAGAGCCAACTTGAGAATAAAGCTGGACCAATGTAGAGATAATGCAACCTACAATATCTGAATGGAAACACATAATAACTATCAGGTACAAAAAGTTTTCTTAGAGTATGTACAGTTCATGATGTTTTATTACCTCGGTAGCAACTTTGAGAATTCCCTGTCTCTGTATGCCCAGCTATGCTAACCTGGTCAGCTGCAATAAGGCACTCGAATCAAAATCATTGGCGGAACAAAAAAAATCAATCAAAATTTACAACTCTAGGGAACCAGGATCCTTGACAGGATGGAGACGATTCATACGTAAAGGTGAGCAAGGTAGTGGGACTTCTCCCCTGAGTTGACAATAATCCCCATCCCAACAATCTTGTTTGGCCTCAAGCTCACATCTCACAATCTAGAACTGTATATGTACTGAAGAACACACAAAAAATAAGTGCGCCGATTCGATGAAGGAAGCACAAAATCAAAGAAAAAACAACATCCAACCCTAACCCTAGGGCATATTGGACCTCACCTGTGAGCTGCGCGTGCCGCGTAGGGGAGCGTAGCAGCTGTGCACGGCAACGGCAAAGACGGAGCTGGCGAGGCGCGCGACGGCGCCCGGGAGGGGCAGCGCGCCATGGCCGGCCGAAGCTGACCTATCGGCCCGCCGCTGGGGACCGACCGCCGCGAGCAGCGCAGCGGTGCCGCCGAGGTCGGGGCCTGCAGCAGCGAATCCCCTCCGGGAGAGAGAGGGAGAGGGAGAGGGAGAGAGGACGGGGCGGGGAGGGGCGGTGGCGGCCAGGGGTGGGAGGAGGGGAAGCGGCGACGCGAGCGGGGCGTCGGGAGAGAGGACGAGACTATGAGAGAAAGCATTGTAGGTTTTTTTTAGGGAGGGGCAAGCCGAGGTTGGTTATATATTCCGCTTCCTCGATTCAGATGAGAAGCCGAGAAGCTGTGGAGAAGCTAGCTTCAAGCAGGAATCGGCGTAATCAGAAGCCGGTGTGGTGAAGCATGGCCACAGGATGGAGGATCGGACGGCTGGAAACATTTAGGGTGACGTGGCTGGCTGTTCCTTGCGAGAAGCCATTGCAGTTTCTAGGGTTTTAATTCGTGGCAAAGTACGCGGCGGCCCAATAGTGATGGCAGAGCCATCACGATGGACCAGGTGAACTGTTATCAGGCTTACTCGCCCAAGAAAAGCCTTCTGGCTTCTGGGCTTGGCTTGGCAACTACTCCCTCTCGGTCCCTTTTTAGATGTCACTTTTGGGTTTGCGTACGGCCAAACTTTTTTAACTTTCGTAGGTTTAAAAATCCGTCTGCAACATTTATATCTCTAGATAAGTTTATTAAAAAACTAGACTTAAAGATCTTTTTCAATAATACTAATTACTTAACATAAATATTTATATATTTTAATATATAATTGTCGGCATTTAAAACGTTGACTTCTAAAAACGAGAATCATACATCTATTCGGGGACGGAGGGAGTACTACTAATTACACTCACAGGCCACAAGCTATCACATGGGGTGACAGGAATGAGAGACTGATAAGAATCAAGAGACGTCGAGCTAGCAGTACCACAAGATTCGGATGAGCAGTGGATTATTATTAAATGGATCTGCAGCCTTGCAGAAGCGCAGAAGCATGGCGCTTGCCCGGGGGAATCTGGCCTGGTCAATAAGGCCAAGCCCAGGTCAGACTACAGATGGTCCAACCTGTCCTTATCAGCTAGTAATGGCAACCCACCCGACTGATCCCTGTCCCTCACCTGGAATCACCAGATGAGGTCCACACAGCCCACGCACACCCAGCAGCAACGCTAAAGAAGTGAGAACACCTCATTTTGCAGATCCGACCTCAACGGAAACACAAATTCCGCTTCCACGTTGCATGACCTTCAACTGCCTGCCCATTGGCACGGCTGACAAGAAAGGTGCAAGCAGATGCAAAGTTGCAACTCTGAAACCGAACAAACCTACCTCGATGCCTCTGTAAAAGAAACATCCATGTGCAAAAGAAGCAACCATGGACTGGCAACTTTAAACAAGTTTGAACTTCGTTCTTCAGAGCCCCAACTCCAAACTGCCTAGGTGGAACTATCAGGTTTGCACACCCAGAATTTGAAGTAAACAAAAAAAGGATCAGTAAACATGTGGTATGCTGCAAGTCGAACAAGCAAAAATGAACATACACAACTAGCAAATGGTTGCACCGTGTTTACTTTTGTGCTCCTATTGAGCCTATAAAACACAGTAAAGCACCACATAAATGCCAAACCTACAAGGGCAATTGCAACTAGCAGACCCACCAGTCTGCCAAACAATGCAGGAATTGAAATAGGCATGGCGCCAAAAGGCTTGATCTCATTATGGTGCATTTTCCCTTTAAGTTTTAACCGTTCCAATGCACATTCAGTCTAAACTTCTGAAGCAATCGACAGTTGCATAAAGATTGAAACAAATATCTTAATTCCACAAAGTTGAATGCGAATGAGAAAAGAGGCAATTGCAACCAAAACATATCAGAGATTCAGAATGCTGTTACATTTAGGAAAAATGGCTACATTATGTTTATTTTCTATGCTCATGTTCTTTCAGAACTGGCTGACACATTGTGTATCCTCTTGTGGATTGCAACAACAATTCATTCCCTCCTTGGTTGCTAAAAGCTAAGACTACTGCTATAAACTACCAGCTCCATCTATCCTTATGAACAGGGTCACCCTTTTTTTTCTCACAAAATAACGAACATGGTCAAAACTAATACTTGCTCGACAACATTGCACATGATGAGAAGATTCTGGTTTTCTTATCTTTTCGACTCCCAAGAGCTATTGTTCTGCTTATCAACATGCTATACTCTTCCCATGGGAGAAAAGGGAGGGTCGATGACAATAGATGGAGGTGTCTTTTCATTCCTGCTCTTTGATTTCTTCTTCTCCTTGGGCGTGACTGAATCAATTAACTGCCTGACTTCCTCCTTCAGGAGAATCTTCAGCGAGCTGGAGTATAGCTTGTTCTTAAACTTCTCGATACCAATGTCTGAAGAAGCTTCAGAACAGTGAAGCAAAAAGAGATGCAGATAGAGAAGGCCTGCAGTGCCGATAATCGTGCGTGGAAATCCACTGAGAAATGTCCATTCCCATCTGCCTTCATCGAAAGGGCAGGGAGAACTTCTTTGTTACCCTGTTGAAAAAAATAGTTGTTAAATGTCTTGCAAAAATAGTTGTTTAGTCGAATATAGCTTCAGAATGTGATTGCAAATATTTTGTACATAAATAGTTGTTAAATATCTTGCTGCATAGCTTTTTAGGGAGGTAAAACAAGAAACAACTACCCTGTTAACTTGAAATGCATCTACAAATAGCAAACTTGTATCCGAGCTCATCTTAAAATGTCACAGGAAGCCATTTTTGGAAACATGAATATTTGAACACACAAAATCTTACTTTTTGTAATGTTTAGTTGTACATGCACTGCCTAAAATATAAAGCAGTAACCAATATTTATCTAATAAAAGAAAAAGAGATAATCAGGTGTACCTGAGCAAATAGATCCATAGGAGCTTTGCTTTCGCTCATTACTGAATCAGCCCAGTAGCTATCATATGCATTGTCAAGGACAACAATTGGGCAAGACATGTCCCATCCACCACAATCACAGGCTCCACCGGACTTTAGACGGTCAAGTAATGGTGATGGGCTGGCCTCATCATCCCTTGGTAACCCATGTGCACCACCTGCTGTAACTGCTTTGATAGTACCAGGTGACGATCCAGCTTTCAATTCTTTGGACTTTGTTTTATTAAATGGCACCTGGATTACAATTGCAGCGACCTCCAAATGAGGATGAAGATCTTCTCGAGACCAAAGACAAGATGTCGATAGATCTGAGTCAGTCCTTGTAGTATTTTGTCTCTGCATCAGATCATTTCTGGTATGTCCAGACATTGAATTATTGACAACATTACAGGATGATGATCGAATGGCATCTGTAAATTGAATTCTCTCAACAGCAGAACTCCGTCTTGCATGAGCAATGTCATACAAAACAAATTCAGTGGTGGCTGAGTTCTTTAAAGTACCATCTTCTCCAACACTAGAGTACAAAAAGGAAGACACATGCATCTGGCCTACAATCGGAGGTAGACACCCATGCCTATCCTTGGAGGTCCTTCCCACAGTGCTTGCTCGCTTGCCACTGCTATGGAAAGTGTAAATCCAATTCAGTTCATCCCCAGATTTCCATGTATTAGCATATATTGATTCTTCTAGGCCCTTTGTACTAAACACAAAACCGAAAGCACCGTGATTTGGATCCAATTTAATAACAGCATGAAGATGAGTTGGTGATGAAGTAACGGTCAATTTCTGGGCTTCCCCATTTGTCTGGCAATCAGGTGCAAGGCTTTTCTCAGTCCTTGAGATATCACTTAACAAAGATTTGCGTAATACTCTGCCTTTTCCTCCAAATGGAGTACTACTTGACTTTGAATCTTCTGTTTCCATCAGAGAAGGGCTCCGTTGAGACTTTGACTTCAAGATAGGATCAAGAATTTTCTTGAATGGACTAGAACGAGCCTTTTTGTTGCCAACACATTCTGATGAGCATGTAGCATCAAAAACACCCACCTTTGTTGATAAGGACTTGGGCAAATTAACTACATCTCTTTCATCAGGACAAAAACCAACTGACTGTTGGCAATCTGATCTTCCAATTTCACTACAACTGCCTTCTAGCAAATGAGGGGTTGCATTTGTGCATGAACCTTTGGTGGTATCTTCTTCAAGTGATATCTCCAGGAAACTATCTACTGCATCATTTTTCAACAAATTGCAGTCCCTGCGTGGTCTCTCGAGTGTTAAATCATCCTCAGGAATCTCATGGAGTGAAAGCTTCATAATCTCCCTGGAAGCTTGATGAATTCTATGATTTGTCCCCATATAAGACCTTGAATTACATGAATAGCTTCGTGGTGGAAAGAAGCAAGCACCACTTGTACTAGGCTGAGAGGAAGAATTGGCAACCTCAAAGGACAAAAATGTGTCTTTATTGCTCGAATAATTGAGTTTGTTCCGCCCTTGGAGATTCCTGAGTCTGCTAACCTCTCCAGAACTCTGGTACATAGAGCCTCGCTTGTGCATGATGCCATCTTGTGGGTTTTGCGTCTCGATATCTTGAAGGCAAACTTTTGCAGTGGAAATTAGGGATCCTGTCAAGGCACGGTTCTGCGGATGCTTCATCTGCGCATTTCAATCTGTGTAACTTGCTGCTAGTGCTCTCAGTTTCTTCACTGATTGATTTCATGCTTTCCTTGCTCGCTCTTAGCCGGGAACGGTTCCCCATAGAGGTACCTGCAAATCAAACCACAAACATAGCAAGCTACTGAAATCCAAAATCAACACTTGTTTTCTTAAGACAATGCGGAGGCACATAAGCTTGTCATAAATAAAGATGCTGTACTGGAACATCAAAGCAAAAGGTCCATTTTCTGCCTAATATAATGCAAGGTCAATCAAGCAGTTCTTGCAGGTAAGCTACTAGATCGCGCAGACAAGAAAATACTGGAAATGCATTAATACATCAGCCAACATTTTTTTCTAGGTAAAACAAAATAACCTTATCTCCCCCAATGAACACAGTACGGTTTGTCGGTTTCATACCCTTAAACGAGATTCAGCGTTCACCAAAACCGTCAATCCTACAAAAACCCAAACATTTTCACACCCCAATCAATCGGCGGACCACCAAACAGTCCAAACCCTCCTCCCACCCCTGCCTGAAATCCAAGTATATCTCATCGATAGACGTCCGCATTTGTTGAAGAAACGCGTCGTTTTTTCACCAAGAAAACTTGCCCCACCACCCTCAAACCCAGCTTTGGCCTGCGCCCGAATCTCCCCACCCATTGACCTTCAACATCTACATAGCGGGCAAAGTACTAGCAAAAAGGCAGGAGTTCGAAATCGAATGGACTCAGTCCCAGTCCCAAGAACCCCATTTACCTTGGTATCGGCGAGAACCAGATCACCGCAGCAGAGCCGTAGAGGGGTGGATTCCTCACGCCTGTCGCTCCCTATCTCCCGCGCGGGCGCAAAACCAAAATGCATTGGTGTGGGGACTTGAGAGAGAGATGCTTGGGGGCGAGTGGGTGGGTGAGCTTGCTGACCTACTCTACTCCCTTGGCGGCTGATGAAATGAAGTACTAGGGAATCTACTGGTCGCCTGATGTCGGGAGAGTGCTCTGAAATCTCAAATCCGCGTCTTGCAGGGTCCAAGTTCGAAATAGCATAAGCACAAGGGACTGGAGTTTAACAACTCTCGGAAGTATCCAGCTTAGTTTAGGCGCTTTGGAACAGCACTTTTGCGAATCTCGAGCTCGAGGTGTCTCCTCCTCCGGCTGCTGCTAATTAAGGCCACTAATGAGAGAGAGAGAGTCAGAGAAGATGGGTGCCAGCCACTGCTAATTGTGTTTCCATCTTGTCTTGATTTGATGCTCATACATAGGACTACAGTACGTCATAGTACATCTAAGTTCTAACGCCACGTAGAAGTACAGTAGAAAACTGCCTCTGTGTGTGCAAGAAAACGTATGAGCGAGCTATCAAATCCAGGCGCTCATTCTCATGTTGCTTCGCTGCATTGGGGATACGCTGCTGGCTTCAGATTCGGAGAGATTACAGTACAGGACATGAACACCACACAAAGGATTGCTAGGTCAACAATTGAGGAAAAATGCAGGTCTTTGTTGCCTGCTTGAGTTCCATGGACTGTGATGGTGGTGGTGGAGGGGAGGGAATCCAGACGACCAACCACGGGTGCATATGTTGATTTCGCCCCTTGTGTTTTCTGACACGTGGGGTGACACGTGACTGACTGAGCAGGGACATGTGGTTGCTTTGGCAATCTTTTTCTTTTCCCCCCTGTTTTTTCTTTCATTTCGCTTATTATCCTGCCGCCCATCCATGGTCCATTCCATCTGCTCCGACGATCTATTTCGTTTGCCGTCGTGTGCTCGGCAGCACCTTGGTTCCGTCGGCGTCGTCTCTGCATTTCCCGATGAGATCGATGGTGATCCAAAGTTGAGAACTCACTTCACTTCAGACCCAACATTTGCTCTCACGTCAATAGTACAAAAGCAGATGTGCTAGGAATCGAATCGAACCGAACCGACTATTCCTAGTTGCTTTTTTCCTCTCGTGATCACGTAGGTTGCTGGCCTCCTTCCTTTGGCTGGTCCAAACGATTTAACAAAAGCAAGCCACGTTGTCATGTGCTTCCTTCCGAAAGGGCCATCGACCTGCACGCTGCACGCATATGCACTTCGCCCCACAAAAGCACACAAACAAACCGGGTGTGTAGCCAAACCAAGCAACCATCGTCACGGATGAATGAAACGTACGGGGACAAGCCATCACCCGGCATATAGCTAAGATTCCTACAACCCGATCGATCACAAGCTCTCGCCGGCTTGCCCAGTCGTCGTCAGCCCGGCCAGTCCACGTTGGTTGGTGGTCGTCCTAAGATGCGCTCGATCTGGTCTCATCTTTTCCGCCTCCCAAATCATTGCTTCGCCGTCCCACGAGATTCTAGTCCACAACGGCACGCACGCGCCGGCAGGATTCAGTTCAGTCGGACGTACACTTGAGAAGAGCGGCGGAGCTGAGCTAGCGCTCTTGCTTTGCTTGCAAAATGCATGTCTGGGCCTGCAGCCACCACCCCGGTCCTGCGTTTTTTCTACCGGACGGTAAAACCGCGGTTACCGTTTATACCGGGCGGTCCGGTTACCGGACGGGCCGGGTATAAAAGAAGGCAAATTTAAAATTTAAAATTTGAAAAAAAATCGTTGAAAAAATTCTGTAAAATAGTTCGTGATTTATAGAAGCCAATGGTATAAAAAATTTGTCAAATTGGAGTTGGTTTGGTATAAAAAATTTCAAATCTAAGTTTGAAAAAAAAAAAAAAAAAAAAAATACACAGGCCCATTAAGACCCATTAAATCATGAAGGTCGAAAAACATACTAAACACACTCAAATTTAAGTAATTTTGACATCATTGGATTCTACAAATCATGAAGTATTTTTAGGAATTTTTTAGCATTTTATAAAAAAAATTACATTTTGAATTTTGAAAAACCGTTCAAATCGCTCAAACATTTCGGTAAACCGCTCAAACCGGGCGGTATAAATTCCAAACCGCCCGGTTTACCGGATTTTTACCGTTCGCCGGCGCCGTTTGAATTCAGTTGAATTCAAATTTCAAACCGTCCCGTAACCGGCCCCGGGTTTTACCAGAACCGGACCGGTTTACCGAAACCGAGGCCGGGCGGTTTGATAGGACCGGTCGGTAAAAAAACGCAGCCCCGGTCCCCGGCCCAAGCCGACGCCGGTGAGTGAGACGGACCCAGGGTTCAGAATAATAAACAGCATGCCATGTGCCCAGGGAATGGAGTCAGCAGCTTGAGGGCGGGAGCGCGCGGGACCGGATTATTTGGCATTGGATGGACCCCGGGCCGGGCGTCAAATCCACCACCTAGGCTAGGATCAGATATTCAGATTCACAAAGGGACACAAGCTAATTTGGAAGGCATGGACACAAGCTACTGTACTCCCCAGTCCCCAATATCAACATCTTCTTCCTTTGGTTATCGATGCTCCACCTCGCCGTCAAATGTGTGACCAAGCCCAAGGACCGTGTGACGACATTCGCTGTCCCCTGAGTCGATGGAGGAGATACAACTTCCCCTTTATTTAAGAGAAGATGGATGAGATATTGATGATCAGCATAAAAAAGGATGGCAAAGGGAAGCTATAAATTGGCTTTATCTCCCCCCCAATATTACAGGTTTATGGGGATAGAGAATGGTAAAAGAGAGCTACCGGAGATGTTAGTCGACCAAAGAAACGAAAGGTGCAAACCCAAAATGTGCAACAAAGCCCAACATGCATACTACTTTATTATTTAAATAAGAGTGAAAGGCACCGTGAGCACTTGAACTAGTGTTGTGTCAAATAGGTCCATAGACTTAGAAATCGGTCATCTAAAGCGCCGAACTTGCGAACTCGTTCACCCCTGTGCCGAGCCCGGTTTTTGCATGGCTTGCATGGCGGGTTTTGTATAGATGTATGTGTAAAGAATGCCGACGTTAGCGATGATGTCAAGACTCCTTTTAAATTTGTGAAATTGATATCTTTTTTTATTTGGAGCTTCAAATATAGCAAATAATATATCAATTTTGATCGTCTCGACGAGCTCTTTGCAATGATGTACTCCGTTTTGTTATTTGATATAGTTTTATTTTGTGTAACTTTAAATATTTCTATAAAATAAGTAAAATATTATTTGCTATATTTAATTTTATATAAAATGAGTGAAATATTAGCTGCACGGGAGGCCATGGACAGCTGCACGTCGTCAAGGGAAGAGGCCGACTCCTGGGTCGAGGCAGGCTACCGCGAGATCGCGCCCGGTTATCCCCGCTTTAGCGTAGGGCCTCATTGCTTACGTCGCAAAATCGTGTTTCCATCTAGACGCCCCTCGAAGCACCACCGCTCGAGCCGGTGCCCCTGTTTAAGTGTGATTGTCTAGCTAACCCCGAGCAACTCATTAGGGAACTTGCTAGAATGTACTGAACACTCTAACTTCCCTGCAAAACAGGTGAATGCCTGGTTTCAAAAAAAAGAGGTTGTTGGGTGTGAGTGAGTAGGGCGGTTTAGCGCTTGTGCTTCCTTGCCCGTGTCGCGATTGATGTCTTATACACATGTCATGTGTCACCGCGTGCTCGCCTCGAAGCGTTGCATTGGAGTACGTACCTTGTCAGAAGTAGGAGTGTAGAACTGAATTGGTGCTTTCTTCTTAATACAGAGGCGCAGCTGTCTTATTTTTTAAAACAAAGAAAAAGAAAAAAGAAAAAGAAAACTTAACAGGCATATCTGAAATTCCTGATTGAAAGTTCTGAATTCGTTTGCATGCCTGAATAGTGCATGTAACTGCTACATTCCTGCCTTCCACATCGCCAGAGATAATCTTCCACTGAAGGAACGGGTTGTCTCCCGGACTCCAATCGGAGAGCACGAGTTTGGTGTCATCTTGCACCCCATCCACCTTTAAGGCATTGAAGTTGAGACCAATATTGCACACCATGTGTATGCACCGAAAGCCGCCCCCATGTCACGGCTCTCTGTCACAATATGAACTCATCCAGGTAGCATGGGTTGTACGCCTTAAGCTTCAACTGTACACTGAATCAATCAAACATGCAAAAAAAATATTAACCACATTCCTTTTCTAAAATAATGCTGTGTTAATGTCTGATGAATGTTGATTACAAAAAGTTGCAAGTACTGTACACACCCCTGACAAAAAATAAAATTAATCCAAAACCAACATACACATTAGAAATGGATCTGCAGCCCTGTGGTAATTCACTCAAAAACAAAAACAAAAACAGATGGGGCCATGTTTGGATGGAGGGACTAGAGACTAGAGACTAATAAGGGCTAAAAATTAGTCCCTAGCCCTTTCCAAAAGTCTAGTGAAATTGGGACTAATTGGGACTTAAAAATTAGTCCCCTAGTCCTTATGTTTGGTTATTTAGGGACTAAATGAGACTAAAAAAATTAGTCCAGCCCCTTAGTCATGTCATGTGTCACCGCGTGCTCGCCTCGAAGCGTTGTATTGGAGTACGTACCTTGTCAGAGGTAGGAGTGTAGAACTGAATTGGTGCTTTCTTCTTAATACAGAGGCGCAGCTGGCTTATATTTTTTTTTAAAAAAAAAAAAAGAAAAAAAACTTAACAGGCATATCTGAAATTCCTGATTGAAAGTTCTGAATTCGTTTGCATGCCTGAATAGTGCAACTCTGATGCAATGGTTTCCACATCGCCAGAGACAACCTGCAGGCAGGACCATGGTTGCTACCAGCTGCCCTAGTTTCAGAAATTGCAGAGATAATGGTGATTGGTACTTCGAAAATTGAATGAAAGGCGCTGCCAGCAAACTGTGAGTTGATCTGTCACTACATTCCAGGGAGGGATTGAGTTAATCCCCTCGTGTCACTTGAACCCTTTGGCCGGGGGTGTAATCCCTGGCTCCAAAAGGCTGTTCGGTTAATCCAGGGAGAGACGCAATCTAAACCTTCTATATGGGAAACCCCCACTTAGGAGTTCTCTATGCTGTGGTGAAGCCACGTCATCAGCGGGTCCCGCCATACAAATCCATGCAATAGAGAACAAACAATCAATTCCCATCTGCGTTCAACTCAACTGACGCGGACTCTCTGTTTCCAAAACTGAAAACATTATAACAAAGCAGACAAACAGTCACATTAGTTGATCCGAGGAAGCCTCATCGTCTCCTTTATGTTTCTCTTCCAATTCCTAATGCTATATACAGTCTCCGACCCTCGAGTCTCCTCGGCTCCGACGAGCGCATGACAGATCAATGCGGCCACCTCCAGTGAATTGTCCAATGTTGCGCCCCCATGCGGAGGTGGATCAGCTCAGATCCGAGGAAGACGGGAAAGGAGAAGGGGAAGGGAAGGGGAGGTGGCCAGAGCACGTTCGACGGCGCCGTCGGAGCTCGCCCTCACAGTCGCGACGGCGCCCGCAGAGGTCGCGCGTGGTAACCGCCCGACTCGCCCTCACAGTCGCGACGGCGCCCGCAGAGGTCGCGCGTGGTAACCGCGACGAAGCCACCTTTGCTCGCGTGTGGCAGCCCGCAGCCGCTACGGCGCCCGCGAAGCTCCCGCGTGGCAAATTGCATCGATCGTTCGTTCGTCGTTGGACACCTCGCCGGGCGCCATGCACGCGTCTCGGCGTCTGGGTGCGGCTTCGCCATCCACTGGACCCCCAGCGACAGCCTGCCGTCCGCCACCACAGGGACGTCCGTCTCCTCTCTCGATGATGGTGCTCGCGAGTCGCGAATCACGTCAGCGACCACCAGCATCCAGACCGTGTGGAGCTCAGCTCGGCAACCACAAACGCACGCGGCGAACGAGCCCTCCTCGCTGAGAAAGTGTAGGCACAGATGCCGCAACTGGATGACAGGCCGCCGCACGGGCCGGTGCCTGGACCCCGGCCACCGCTGAAGGTTGTTGTCGTCGCATGGACAAGGCAGTGCGAGCAGGTCTAGCAGATGGGCGATGCATCCTGACCATGGCCTGTTCACGTGATCCACCTCAACGTTGTGTAGGCTACAGGATTCTTGGCGCAGCCAATCTGTTTTGATTGTGTTGCGTATTAATTTTTTTCCTATAGAAACTACTTCCATAAATTATGCATTAGGGAGGATAGTTTCTTATTATCGGTTCTTGAAGTTATAGAAACCATACATGGTTGCATTGGGAGTGCCCTGAGTCGACTCTATCGTGAATTAATTCTTGATTCAACGCTGGAATGGAGGGCGCTAGCTGGTCGGGGGGCAGGAGCTGAGATGGCGTTGTCAGGCTTTATGATCCAGCTGCAAGCAATACAACGGCTTTGCGTCGCCGAGTTGTCATGGAGGTCAAATAACGTACAGAGTCAGAGACACGTAGTAGAAGGATGGCACAAGCATGAGTAATTGAGATTTCGGCCGGGATATGTGATGGAATCTGACACATTTCCATGGGACAAATTAATCTGGGCAACTACAGAGAAGGGAAAGAGATGAGGTGGAGCTGCTTGCTTCCTATGTAATACTGAGTCTTTGTGTGCCACATATATGAATGAACCAAGACCTGATGTAGGTTAGCATAGTATAATAAGTGCATAAGATAGTATAATAAGTGCATAAGATCGCGGAAGTCATGTATTTAAATACAAAAGTATTATCAGTCCATCTTAAAGAACCACCTATTAAAATATATTCTTTTTATCTAGGAGACTTTTAGAAATGACTATAAATCTCACATCAACTATTGCTGATTCTCATAGAAATACGTGAAAATCTATCGCATTGCCGTGGCAACGCGCGGAGAGTCCTCCTAGTTCTTATTACAATGAAGGCAGCCTTTATTAAAATGTGTTTGGCACTAATATTGATTGTACTCAATGGCCTATCTTAAAGTAAAAAAATTCAGCTGAATATTCAGGTGGGGATTAACCCCCACGCCCCCTTAAAAAAATCAGCTGACTTCTCAAACAACAAGAACACTCATGGTCTGTTAACACTGATAGCTTGCAAAAGACTACATCTCCAATGAACTGAACATGACGAGATCATGGATCCAGACAATGATGCATCTCTCTTTGACAGAACAAGTACATAACAACAGCAGAGAAAAGGTCTTCAATACATTAATTAGAATGACACTCAGAAAATATAAACAGAGAAGACATTCTTCCTCTGAAGACTGGAGCTAATTCATGCAGAACTCAAGCTCCTTACCTTCAAACATGTAACTGTCATAAAAGAAAATGCCATTGTAAGTACCTGTCAGCAACTATAAGCTATTTAAGCGAGGTGAATATTCAGTGTGCTGCTTTAAAAATAATCAGCATTATTGACTAAATCAAGTGTCTCACGGTAGAATCAAATTTACAATTTAGTATATGCCACCTAACTGAATCAAGAGCGAAAAACCTTAGGTATCATGTCTCTGCCAGAACAACAGAGAGAAGGGAAATACTAAGTGACAGTTACCGAAAATGCAGGTATGAAAGAACTTTACTTCCACTTCCTATTGAACCATTGCATAATCAATTTTATAGGATGCAAGTTGCAGTCATATGAAGAGTAGAGGTACCTCTAAGCCATTTCATTTTGTAACCATATAAGGGCAGATTCTTGATCCTCATCGCAAGCACTCAAAAAAATTTGCCTGTTGTCAGTATTCTTGAAGACCCCATATGCTTTGGCCTTCTCCACCTTTGTCAGCTCAAATGTGTTGAGAACAGATATGCATCTCTTGATTGAGAAATCACTACCTTGAGAAATCTCCTTTTCTTTTTTGCTAATTGTGCAACCTCATCCTCAACTTGTTTAATCCTCATGCGAAGATATCTCTCCATCAGTCCTTCTATGTTACCACTTTTTTTTCTGTCTTTTTTGTTCTTTTTCATCTCTGTTTCTTGATGCAACATCAAAACTTCTTGGTACACTTGTAGCCTCAAAACTTTCAGATTCATCCTCTTCAGTTGGCTGCACACTTGCATCACCTTCTTCACCTTCACTAGAACCCAACAGGTACAATGCAGGGAGAATAAACAACATGATGTCGTCATCATCATCATCCCTCCTCTTTCTAATTCGATCCCTTACTCTCGTATCCATCGCAAAACTAAAAATAAATCCAAATAACACAAAAAGTGAAAAACTAACAGCAAACAATCAGTTATAAAGTTATAATCATTGGAGCATTCATTTACCTTTCACTTCACTAGATTCAGGTACAAGTTCCCAAGGGTCAGACACTGGATTCAGGTACAAGATTCAGGTGGAGGCTCGTCCTTTCCTATTCTTACATGGGCACAGGCATTTCTAGGAAAAAAAGTAAACTACGGTCAGAGGCAGACGTAATGTCTATCTGTCAGGTTGCAAATGAAAAGGCATAGCAATGCAGTTTCCTTCCAATATAATATCTTTATAGAGAAAATGTCATCACAGCTGGGTAAAAGTTGCACAGTTAATAAGGCACTAGGTTCTGTGTAGAAAGAGTTGGAGATCAGACACTCAACCGTACAGTTTTTTCAAACTCTATTATATTAGTATATATCACATCTATCCTTCCTTTCCTGTATGATTTATCTTTGTATTGCCACTGATACATGTTTTGTCTTTGAACAGTTCAGTTTTATGGCCATGAGAAAAAAATGTGGATAGTAGTTTGCCCATCAAAACTGACAAAGTTACACTGAGAGAAGGAAACAGGTCAGAATGATGCTAGTAACAAACCTTTAAAATGATTCCCAAAAAATCCCTTTAAAATGGAAGTCCAGAATTTAAAAGGGTATTTAAAGAAATTGTATCAAACTATCAATGTACAGGTGAGGGTTGCTTGTTACACTTAGCAAAGTACAGTTGGGTGTTGCTTGGATCGAACAACTTCAAACTCCAAATATAACAGAACTGAATTATAGTTTTTTGAAAGCCATCGTTGTAGGTTTCTCATATTATTATTAAATTTATATGTAACAGAATGCAGAAAACTCCCCGAGAGATGAGAAATAAATATATATACTTGCAAACAGGATGTGCTATTTGTTGATCAGTATCAATAATATTCAGTAATAACTAGAATATGCTCTTATGCGGACAATAAACATAGTAACAATAATATGCAGTAATTGAAAGATTGATTAGAATGGCTTTCCATGATTCCAGTTTCGGGCCAGCACTCTATACTGCTTACCCATGATTTCACTACACTTCAGATACAATCCAAACATGTGTTCTAGATGTCAGCATTTCATCAATACCAAAACTGATGTCTCTAGCAAGTGGCTCAAAGAAACTACAGCCGTCCGTCTATGGTCGATTAATCTTCACTTAACAGATAGTTCGATCCAAGCCAACTGATCCAACAAACTCGATCAGCAAGGGGACCGAGATGTCCACGCATCCTGACTGAACAAAAAACGCGCACCCAACCGCAGGCCGGTTCCTCGTCCCCAAGAACCATGGCGCGGAATCAAGAACGCGCACCCAAAACCCTAGGACTAAGATAAGAGGAAGGAAAAGGAGGGTGCTGCGTTACCGGCGAGAAGGCGGCTGGAGATGATTGGCCCCGGCGCCCCGCAGGAGAGAACGCCGAGCCGCCGCGGCGGGAGCTGCCGCAGCGCCGCCAAGTCGCCCCGGGTTCCTACTTCCTTACAGTCGGATAGGCCGTTCGTGGGCCGAGATGGGCTTACACGAAGACATGTTTCACTGTGGGCCGGGAACGTTTCCACACCTCGCTGATCCATGGGTTTGGGCCCTGAGCCCCCCGACCCTGGCCATCCCTGACCCTGCCCAACCCACAGCCTCAAGGGCATGACCACATAAAACTGGCTGGCATCCGACGAATTGCTCGATCTGGGCCGATGGAGGATAGGGAAGCCCACGTCCATACGCGTGAATTGGAAAAGGGTCTATTTGATCTCCTCAATTTATGAAAATGAGTGGTTCCCTCAAAAAAGAATCTATGAATGTGGTTTGATTTTCCTTCTTGAGTACTATGCAAAGCAATCAGATATGGCCTATAAGGTGTTTCGAGATTCATGCGGCAAGCTCAAGTTGTGAGTCGATTTGAAGAAGGGCTTCGTCTCCGCCGACGGCAACCACCACCGATGGTAGCGGCAGCGATGATGGCGGATGAAGATGAGGAAGGAATTAGAATCACCTAGAAGGGTCCTTGTTGGGTTTTTGGTATTCTCGGGGAGGGGGGTTCTGTAATCTTCGAAATGTTTTTAAATAATTTACTCATGTCGCAAAAAAAAAAAGTTTGATCAATTTTATAAAAGATTTAATATCTATTACATCAAACCAAAGTTACAATGTATCTAGTGATGCTAATTTGATGTCATAAATATTACTCTTTTTTTCTACTATTTCAATCAAAGTTAGTATAGTTTAAATTTTAAGACAAATTTAGAGCTCTTATGTTTCACGAAAAAAATAGGTATTCCATATCATAAACTATTAACAATAAACAAATCACACACATATACAACACATCTTATTTTGCTTGGGGTTTTCGTGCACCGTTAGGCATGTTAATGGCACAAGTACTATATCATCATAGTTGCACACATTATCATTGAAAGATGAAAATAAGCAACTATCCATATTTCAATATCACATTATACAAGTTTTTTTTCTAAAAAAACAATCTAAGACTTAGACAATATAAACATGTTGGTGGCAAATGATTGTGAGATATTTTTAGTTTTAATGGCACAAGTAATAAATTATCATGGTCGCATAAATTATCATTGTAAGATGAAAATAAGCAATTATTATCGCACTATACAAGTTTTTCAAAAAAAATCCCAAACTTAGATACCAAATATGTTGGTGGCAAATGAATGTGAGATGATTACTTTACACTGACCATAGCAGGTAATTTGGGATCGACACTTCACCCTTATTTATCTCGGTCTCTATCAAATAAGACTTACGGGCCATAGTGCAATCGCGGGCACTCATGGGTCCAACAACCATTCTTACTCGCAAATAAACATAAAAAACAAACGAAATATCCAAATAACTCAAAATAGGAGGGGGAGGGGGCGAGGATGTAGTGATATAACTAGGAAAAAGAAAATCGAACTTTGGCCTTGTATTTGTTTCGAGCAAATACAACTTTTCTATGAATTTTCTAGTATTAAACTAGATTTTAGGACTTCAATTGCACAACTTTTTTGAGGAAAATTGAATAACTTTTTGAAAAATATTTTGTATAGCTTTTGTAATCCATCCAAATTATAAGTCCCTTTAACTTTTTTGATATATTTTTTCTATACATTTAGATATAATAATAATATGTCTAGATACATAACAAAAAAAGATGAATTAAAAAAAAGTCAAAACGACTTATAATTTGAAATGGAGGGAGCAACAAAGTTTATTTAACCCATAAACTACAAATTTTTGTAAAGTGTGTGTTTCCTATTTTTTGCACCTACCTCTGCTTCCATACGACACTTTTCGCTTTTGGACTTCTTTAGATGCAAAATTCTAAAACTATCGCATCAAATATTGGCGGCACATGCATGGAGGATAACATATAGACAAAATAAAAACTAATTGCACGTTTTTTTTATAAACTGCGAGATCGAGTCTAATGAGCCTAATTAGGCCATGATTAGACACTAAGAGTCTATTCGACTGATTTTAGTTGATGGCTGATTGAATAGTATGCTATGAGAGAGAATAAGCTAAAATAAGATAAGCCAAGACAAGTGAACATGGCATAAATTTCTACAGTAATACATGCTTTAATGACGGATTAATTAGGTTCATTAGATTCGTCTTGTAGAAGGAATCTATAATTTATTTTGTAATTAGTCCACTTTTAATACTTTAAATGTGTACCGACATCTCCCATGTGTCATTTACAACTTTATTTTGCATCCAAACAAGGCCTTTGTTCTAAATATTTTAAATGTTGTCTTCATTTCAAAAATTTTAAATAGCACCACCACTTCCTCCTTCCTCTCCACTCAACGAGATCTTTTCTTCGGGTCAGAGGTGGAAGCTCCCATGCCGCCGTCACATGTTCCATTCGCGCCCCAAATGATATTCCTCATGGAGAGAGGACTATTGAAGACAGGTGGCCATTTAGATTTTAGAGGGCGAGGGCCCGGTGAGTCTAGATCCTAAACCCATTCAACGCACGGAGGTGAAAACGAGCAGCGACGACATCAGCACGCATCAATTTGGGGCGGCACTAGATGATCTCCTCCCCGTCGACGTGGAGGAGCCTCGTCGACGTTGGTGTGGTCTCCGTCAATGAGGAGGTGAAGGTCCGTGTCGTGCTCGATTCGAGGCTGAGTGTTGATGAGCGAGGCGCCCGATGAGTCCACCGCCCGTCGAGATCTGGCGGTTGTTCAAATCATACTTGAGGTGCATTGACCCTTCAAGTTTGAAATGACTTATAATTTTAGAACTGAGGGAGTACCTGTAAAGCTAAAACTTGTAATTTGAGATGTAGGGAGTAGTTATTAGCCGGTTTAACTAATTAACATGGCTATAATAGTTAGTTGGTTGGAATAATTGCTTGCCTTATTCTTAAAAAATATTAGGGCCTAAATCCTTGGTACCTACTAGGTGGAAGGTATGTACCTTCACAGTGGCGAAATGTGTGTTTTGGCACACATTCCGCTTGACGCTGGCAGGGAGGGCCATTTAAATCTTAGAGGGACGGAGATAAAACGATAAAGAAATCCCTTTTCTTTATGGACCAGTAGAAATACATTATCTTCTGCATGCAAGTTACGCCATTGATCTGTCTTCTCTGGCAGCAATGAATAACTAGGAGTAGCAGTAACCGTTTAATCAGACGAGTTGGAAGAGAGGGATTAATTAGTCCACCAACTTAAAACGTGATCTACCCGCACACAAATCAATCCAACCACCCCGCCGCGTCCGAGCCGAGAAGAAATCAGATCACTGACGCGACGCGACTGATCGTCGTCACCATCTGCCGCTGCTCGTGCCGTCGTCGCCACATCGCTTTTTCCACGCACCCTTTTTGGCTGCACGCATACACACGCTCAGGTACGCGGCGCTGGAGTGGTGTCTCTTCTGTCTTCTGTGGCGCCATCCATCCGTTACAGGTGCGCAGGACGCCGGCCAAGCTTCTTCTCCTCCTCCTCCTCCCCCTCCTCCCAGCCGGCCGGCGGCTCTCGATTCCCCTCGCAACCGCGCCGCGCCATGGTGCGTCCACGGGGCACCAGGACATTGCCTTCTGCCGTCGCTACGGCCTTCGTCGCCGCGGTGGTGGCCATCATCACCTGGTCCGCAGGCGCCTCTGATGTGGTCGAGGAGAGGCTGACGGTGCCCATGACGATCGTCGCCGGCGCCGCGTCGACGGGGGCAGGCAAGCACGCACACGCCGCGCGCCTCCGTTGCTTCTTCGTCTCAATTCCCACCCATGGTGTCTGAGCAGCTAGCGCAGTCATTCGCGAGCCCGCCCGCCGGCGTTTATAATAATTTCTTTTCTACCCGCACCCGCAGTGTGCCTCGACGGGAGCCCGCCGGCGTACCACCTGCACCGCGGCTCCGGCTCAGGCGCGCGGAACTGGCTGCTCCAGTTCGAGGGCGGCGGCTGGTGCAACGACGTGCGGTCGTGCGCGGAGAGGGCCCGGACGCGCCGAGGATCCACCCGGTTCATGGCCAAGGTCGAGTTCTTCTCCGGCATCCTCAGCAACAGTCCGGCCAGGAATCCAGGTATTCAGCTTTGTAGCAGCTGGACAAACATATTTTACATCGCTGAGGCACAAACAATGCTGCCCCATATAAACTCCGATCAAGCTCTCTTAATTTGCAATTCATTCGAGAACGAAGCCAAACCGTCGGCAGCAAACAGCGTACGTTCCCGTTCCGGGTGGTACAGCTTGAGCTTTGCTTTTTGCAAAAGGTGACAGCCCGATCACAGATTCACAACCGGGATCGGGTAGGTAGCGCGAACAGTTTGCTTTAATCTAGTTCCGTGCATTTCTTTGGCGAATTCAAGGTCATGGCCCTACAAAAATCATTTAGCCAGCGTCGGGTGGGATAACATTCACAGCGCTTTATATAGTTTCTGGCCCACCTAAGTCCACATGGTACATCTGCTTCAGGCGTCCACTGTAAGATTTCTGGTGCAGGAATGAGCACAGTTCGATGCAAACATAGATTCATGAAATGCTAAATTTCTGTTAAATATTTTGAGAGGATTTTTATTCTCTACTTTGACAGCCATTCATTCATTCCTCTTGTGGCATTGTTATATGTAATTAACCTATGTGTCTTTCTTGATTTGCACTAATGCACCGCCAAGCTCATCAAGTCTCCATCCGAGAGTTTCACAAACTTCCTTCTCCTTGTTTTTTTCAATTGATATTTCCGTTCTCTGTTTTGCTGCAATCTGAATTTTCCAAGCTTTTTCAGCAAATTTCTACAAAATTAAGTGTGCTAAGATGACCCTCGCTAAACTGTTGAGCAGACTTTTACAACTGGAACCGTGTGAAACTGCGTTACTGCGATGGCGGATCCTTCATGGGTGATTCAGTATATATAAACAGTGTATGCTTACCGTTTGGTCAACTGTATATATGTATCTATGTTAGCACTCTGGAGAATTAGCTTACCGTTTGGTATTTGCCAATTTTTGCAGTCCACAGTCCTGTACTTTAGTGGTCAGAGGATATGGGATGCTATCATCACTGATCTTCTTAGGAAGGGACTCGCAAGAGCTGAAAAGGTTTCTCAACAATTTTCCTTGCAACCTTGGCATCTTCAGCATAAACTTCAGTTGCCGGTTGATAAATTAGTATGGACTTTTTCTTTGCATATTTTCAGGTTCTGCTCTCAGGTTGTTCAGCAGGAGGCCTTGCCACATTCTTCCACTGCGACAGCCTCAGGGAGCGGCTTGGAGGCACAGTCACGGTGAAATGCCTGAGTGACGCCGGATTTTTCCTTGATCTGTAACATTGGATGCCTAGCTACCAAAAAAAAAAAAAGTTTTTTCTTCAGTAGATCCGACAGATGCATGAAATTCTGATATCCCTTCTTTCCAGGAGTGACATTTCTGGGAACAACACCATGAGGCAATTTTTTAGCAGCCTAGTCTTCCTGCAGGTTTGTCACTACTGTCTCTTTGTCTAATTGAATTTGGGAACCTCTGGTAATAATGTTTTGGAACTATGAGATTTCCTGTAGGGAGTTCAGAAGAATTTGAACATTGACTGCCTGAATTCAACAGACAATGCATACCTGGTATATATTATTCTTGGGATCCTTAGTTCACCTTCAGGATACTAATCAAAATTTTAGCGATGAGACGATGATCAGTTTTGATGATTTTTGTTTATGCAGTGTTTCTTTCCACAGTTCGCACTTCCTAACATAGGAACCCCGTTTTTCATCTTGAATTCAGCTTATGATGTATATCAGGTAAATACGACTTGTGCTGCTCAAGTTCTCTCATTTTTAAATTATTAGTATAGTTTTTGACACCTGGTGTCAAGTATTAATGCTGGTTTAACATTTTTGGGCAGTTCCATCACAGTTTGGTGCCCCCTTCATCTGATCCTAGGGGCCATTGGAGCCGCTGTAAGTCAGATCCTGGTGCATGCAGCACACCACAGATTGCAATCCTCCAAGGTTAACGTTCTGTTACACAAATGGTTCAGACTCATATTATAATAAAACAAATCATCTGCGACGTTCTAAATTGAAGCTACTGTTTTCATGGAAGGATTCAGATTTTGAATCTTGTTTGCAGGACTGAGAAGTGCAATGTTGACATCTCTGAAACAGTTTGAAAGCAAACCAAAGGCAGGGATGTTCATTAACTCCTGCTTTGCACACTGCCAGAGTGAGCTGCAGGACACATGGTTTGCACCAAATTCTCCATTGATAGATAACAAGGTGCTTGTAATTTTTTACTACACAAGCTGTATTGCCAGAAAGTACATGTTTTTTATAGCCATAAGTGGTGCTTTGGTTAACATTATAGAGTTTCAGAAAATTGCAGAGGTGGTAGGTGATTGGTACTTTGAGAGAGGTGCTGCCATAGAGATTGACTGCGCTTATCCTTGTGATTCAACTTGTCACAACCTTATACCATTTGATCAGGTTAGTTTCTTCCGTTAAAAGAGGTTGTTGTTTTTGGCAAAATGGAATTGAGGATATTAGGAGTTTGACAGACGATTATAGCCAACTATCATCACAATAACAAAACTCTTCTTTTTGATAATATGTTAGTTGCATAAGTTACCTTCTACTTGATTCTTGCTTTGTTTGTATCACCGCATATTCAATGAAAGAAAAGATGAAATCCATATTTTCGAACTTACACAGCACAAATATTCCCATCTTTCACATTTCACGGTTGGACGGTAAACTATACTCTGCATGGTTGAACTAAAAGTTCCCTACACTACCCTTTTCTGCAGAATGGAATCTCTGGCGCCTGAGGTGGACCCTGGTTCAGTAGCATTAAAATTTGCCTAAAAAAATGATTGATTACCTGTATATATTGCACATTGCATCAAAATTCAATTTGTCACATGGATGATGAAAAATTTAGAGCCAACGCTCTTGAAATATATGCGACATTTGGCATGTTTTTTTTCACGACTCCTCTGTTTACCAACTATGTTGCTAATCCGGTTGACCTCGCCAAGAAGCCTAATCCCAGCATGTGAAACAAAGAACACAAGCAAGAACTTCGAAAGTACACAGCTCAATGAAAGTGGCAACTGCATATACATGATTAAGATCACGAAATTGGGATTTCATATTTGAATTTCGAAGACTTATTTATCTAAATCAAAACCCAAACCCTAACATGTGGTGTGATGACTCAATATAAGGTTTAATGGGCCATCACCACTCTAGATGCTCCCCATAATGGGATCTAAGATGATACACAGTTAAACGAACCAGAAAACGATGACACATCATCCTGATAAGTTAGGACTTTAGGAGCGAGGGGTTTTTCCGGTTGCCTTCCCCTTCTAGCCCCTCCTTCCAAGTTTTCAACGGTACCAATAATGTATAGAGGGAGATTAGGAGAGACTCTATACTTCGAGTAACAGCGTCGGTCCTAGTATTTTGAGTGCCCTCTGATGACTCGTCGCGATAGCTCCTCTAGTTATGCATGCGCGCTAAGTTTATTTGCAAAGCAAAAAGAAAATCCAATAATATATTTTTAATTTAACATTTAATATACAAGTACAAAGGACTAGAAGTCTGGAATACTATACAAATAATTAATTTGGCTTAAAAATGAACAAAAAAAAAAATAGCTAGGGCCTAGACATGAACCGCAACAACTGATTGACAATCGCATTCGCAAGAAGGCGAAAACCAAAATGTCATCTTCATGGAGTACCTGGCTACCTAGTCGCCGTCGTCACGTGTTGTTCTCCAACAGTTCATCTCTTTGTGGCGGCTCCGCGTGTGTTCATCTCTTTGTGGCGGCTCCGCATGTGTTCGTCGGGCGTCGGTAGCGTCGTGAACTAGTGTTCGAGTGCGGCGTGGCTCCTCGCCTCCCTATCTCGCCCGAAGGCCGTGGTGGCGGGAAGGAAAGCCAGAAAGGTCCATGTTGATCCTTAGGTCGGCTAGCTAGTTCTCTGCCTCTCTTCTCATTAGGTTGTTGATGTCTAATGGACTATAGGGTTTTGGGGGTTCTATACCTAGGCTTGGCTCCTCCCCCATCTGGGCCCTCAACTGTCGTACGGCACTGGCTGAGACAACCTCGTCCTAGCGCTAGATCCCCCCTTGCCTAGGTACATGCCTTGGATAAGCCTAGAAAGGTTAAGATCAGCCAAGAGAGAAGTGTCCATGGTAAATAGAGAAATCAATGCAACGAGGAAGCAGGGTGTGTTTGGTTCTTTAGCTTTTGCTCGTCTCGACTTCTGTGTTCATAGGTCATGTTATCTTGGGACTCACACTTGTAAGTATTTTGCTTGCTATCCTAGGGGAGCCATTTTAGCTAACCTAAGAGCGAGTATTATAAGAGGTTGTTAGAAGGCTAAATGCTGAGATGGAGGAGAGAAAATAGAGAAGTGGGTACAAGAAACTCCGTGAGACAGACAAGTGAGCCAAGTATTAAATGCTGAAGACTTAACCAATATACGGATGGGCTGAGAGATAGACTGTAAGAATCCTTACCGCGAACGGTAGACAAGGTGAGAGCCTCGCTAATGAGGGCAAGATGAGGCAAGCTAGGCTAAAGGACAACCAAACGTGCCGTCAGTTTACAATACAACCAAACGTGCTGGTAGTTTTTAGAGGAGGTTTCCTGTTAACGTAGTTTCTGTGAAACCTGTTCTCTAATTTCGTTTCGGGTTTGGAATTGTTGTTTGTTTTGTCAGGTTGTTGTTACTCCTTATAATAAAGCCCGAAAGGTTTGTTTTGTTCTGTGAAATCTGCTCTGTAACAAGTTCCGTCTGTTAGACTCTGTTACACAGGTTAAATCGGAACTAAATTTATGTTTGAAACTAATCATATGCAAACTGGACCAAAAACAAAAGAATCCATCACTGTCGCACGATACGATTCTAATGTTGTTCACTGCGGTACACATGTTTCAACAAGCTAGGCCGGAACTGAACAACAGTACAGTTGAGCTAAACCATGCTAAATCTCGCACATCCTAGGCCTATCGCAACGTGACCGGGTGTACTTCTTTTGTTCTTGGCAAAAACCTCGAAGCCATTGACACCTATGGGCAATCACTTTCATCAATGCCAGGGAAGAACCAGAATGAATCACCGATTGTGAACTCACCCGGCCACTGCGGCACCGCCTTCCTCATCACCAGCTGATCATCACCCAGCCCCGCGCCCAACCGCGACTCCGTCCAGTACCAAGGTTGCTGATCGCCACCGCCGCCGCGAAAGCTTAACCCAGTGTCCGCGTGCAGGAAGCTACACCTCCGCGGCTGGCGCACCACCAGAACTGTGCCCGGCGAGCGGCCCGATGCGGACGACCCTGGCACGGCCGCCGAACAACCGCGGCCCAGCAGCAACACGCTGTCGCCGAGGACGCTCGCGGCCGTGGGCACCCACAGCCTTGAGTCCCACCTGAGCCTGTAGAGCCCGAGGCGCTTGTGGTGCTCGTCCGATACCACGAGGAGGACGTGGCCGAGCGACTCCACGAGGTAGTGGCGCCACTTCTCCCCTTGCGGGAGCGCGAACGCCGTGTCCCTGCGCTCCATCTTGGGCTGCGCCGCGGCGAGGTCCGCACGCCACAGCTTCCTCCGCTCGTCGATGAGGTACACCGTGGCGCCCACGGACACGAGGTCGCTGCACGCCGTGTCGTAGCGGAACCCCGGGGCGCGCAGCGTGGCCCAGTCCCCACCGACGGCGGGGCGGCAGTACTTGATGAGCCTGTCCGTGGCGACCGCGAGGATGCACCCGGGGTGGCCAAGCGGCGCCGTCAGGACGGCGTGGAAGCCCTCGGTGGGGTCCTCCCCGAACGGCCACGACACGACCACCTGCCCCGCGGTGATGGGGTTCAGCACCAGAAGCCGGCGCGGCGAGTCCGTGGCGGCCAGGACGAGCCAACCGCTGCGGCTCGTGACGTGGCGGCAGGACGAGGGGATCGGGTACGCGTAGGATCTCCCGCCGGGGATGTCGTAGAAGACTCGTCGCTGCGGGGTGCCGGGGGTCGGCGCAGGCCCACGCTCGGCGGTTGGCGGCGGCGGCGGCGGGAGCATGAGCCACGGGAAGGGCGGCGGTGCCCGGCCGATGATGCGGCAGGAGCGGCGCCAGGCGCGGCAGACGATGCGGTGGACGAGGTGGTCGGCGAAGCGGATGAAGGGAGCCAGCGCGGCGATGATTTGATCGCCGGGAAGGAGGTGGCGGCGAACCCTATGGCTCCCGGGCCTGGTTGGCGCCGCCATTGCGGCGCGCCGCGAAGGCGAGGGGCTCCGCATGGAGCGCGATACGGCGCGCTTCAATTCGTCTCCGAGCCGGTCTCTTGGTCCTCGTGCGCGTTCGGGCCCTTTTATTTGGGCGGCGGAGCCGGCAGAGAACGGGGCACCTGCAGTCCTGGGTCGCGGACGCGGCGGCGGCTGGCTCTGCCAGCATTAATAATTTGCTTTCGATCAGTAGATAGGCAGGCCTAGGTTGCAGATATGCTGGAGATTAATGCCGATTTTTTATTATATTTAAATCTCTTGCTGTTTTATTTTCTTTTTAGACCTTACGTCACAACCAGTTTTCCAGTCAACGCGAGGAGGAACGAGAGGGTGACGTGGCGAATCGACGATGAACGCGGTGTTGGCGGCGGCGCAAGCTGCGGCGCAGATGGCGCGCGGTTGGCGGCGGCGGCGGCGGCGGAAGGCTGGAGAGCTAGATAGGTAGGGTTAAACCCTAAATTATTTCTTTCTTAATTGTCTCACAATGGTTGCCCACATATTTATAAGAGGGGTTTACAATTTCTAACAGGCCAGACCCATTAGTCTTTTTCTAACTCATCTTAATTTAACTTAATAAACTTACTAATAAAGCTAAATAATAATTAAATATTCAATCACTCCGCTTATTTCGGGCGACTCGCTGACCGAAGTCCGACATCTCTCCCCTTTGGAGATTCGGCTCGTCCTCGATTTGGAATTCGGATATATTTTGTTGAATAGTTCAGCATCCTCCCACGAAGCATCTGCAGCGGGTTTGTTCTTTCATTTGATGAGCACTTAAAGCCGACTGTGCGGGCTCTCGATTTAAGCATGAGTTCAGGTTTAGGAACCGGTATGCCATCATGAATCCGAGGTAATTACGGAATATCAGTAGTTGTTTTGGTCAATGCATGGTGTGAAGTATTATAACAATATTACGCCCAAGGTAACCATCTTACCCGATCTTTGGTTTGTCACCCGATCAAGCGCCTTGAGATACATTGTAATAATTTTGTTGACTACCTCAGCCTGTCCATCCGCTTGAGGATGATAAGGCGGCGTTGGTGATAAAATAATGTTGGACAGTCACGAAAAGTTCTTGCCAAAATTGGCTCATGAAGATCACATCTCGATCACTAACCACGGATCTTGGCAACCCATGTAATCGAACAATCTCTCGAGAAAAATTCTGAGCTACCGGGGTTGGCGTGTATGCGGGTGAGAAAGGGGTATGAAGTGGGCATACTTGGAGAGACGGTCAACCATTGTTAAAATTACCGATTTGGTTCCAACTTTCGAAGAGCTTCAATGAAATCCATGGAAATATCCTCCCGATCTGCTCTGGAACGGTAAAAGGCTGAAGAAGGCCATTTGGATGAAGATGTTTAGTTTTGTTGCGTTGACATACCATACAATCATTCACAAAATTGTTGACAATGCGTTTATCATTTTTAACAAAGAAGGTCCGACGAAATCGATGCAATGTTTTTCTGTATTCCCTCATGAGCTGAATCATGAATTGCATGTAGAATGGTCTGAAGATGTTTGGAGGATTTCAAAAACCATACCTTTTTGTTGAACAAGATCAATCCATTACGAACTTCCCATGCCGAGTCTTTACCGTTGATTATAGAATCAATAAGGCTTATAGCTTCATCGCTGAATGCAATTTCCTCATGTAGCTGGTCAAATAAACCCAATTGAATTTTCTGAAATAGCCATTATAGAGGATTCATTTGTGTTCGACGAGATAATGCGTCGACCACCACATTGGATTTACGGGTTTGTATTCCACGGTGAAATCATAGCCAAGTAATTTGTTAACCCATTGATGTTGTGGAACTGTAGACAGACGTTGATCTAGAATGTATTTAAGACTATAATGATCTGACCTTATAATAAAGGGGCGGCCCCAGAGATACGGTCGCCAATGTTTGATTGCTGTTACGAGTCCTATGAGTTCTCTTTCATAAGCAACTAACTTTTTGTACTTATCAGGCAAACGTTTGCTAAAGTAAGCTATTGGACCATTACCCTGATGTAAAACAACACCCATACCTATACGGGACGCATCACATTCCACCACAAATAATTTATTGAAGTCCGAAAGTTGAAGAACTGGTGCTTAATGTCCTCTTAAGATGCTCAAAGACTGTTGTAGCTAAAGGTGTCCAACGGAATGAATCCTTTTTAAGAAGATCTGTCAAAGGGCGTGCAATTGTACCATAATCCATGATAAATTTTCTGTAGTAACCTGCGACACCTAGAAAACCTCGCAATTCACGGAGAGTTGTAGGTAGCGGCCAAGCGATCCACGGCCTCAATTTTCTCGGGATCAACAACCACTCAGACATCCGATATAATATGTCCCAAATAACCCAATCGCGATTGACCAAAGAGGCATTTAGATTTCTTTAAAAAAAATATTGTGAGATGCTAGTACCTTGAAGATCTCTTCCACATGGGAGAGATGCTCGAACCGAGGATTTCTTCAAGATCGGGGATATCATCAAAGAAAACCAGCACGAACTTTCGGAGGAACGGTCCCAAAATATCATTCATCAAGGCTTGGAAGGTGGAAGATGCGTTGCATAAACCAAATGGCATGACTAAAAACTCAAAGTGTCCATGATGTGTTCTCAATTTTGTCTTTTTCGATGTTTGGGGGATGCATGCGTACACGGTGACAAGCGGCTGGCCGCAGATCCAATTTGATGAAGAATTTAGCACCTTCTAATTCATCCAATAATTCAGCAATGACTGGTATTGGGAATTTGTCTTTCAAGGTATTACTATTAAGCTCATGATAATCAACACAAAATCGTCAAGTCTTATCATGTTTCTTGACAAGAAGGACAGGTGATGAAAATGGCGAAGTGCTATATCTGATGATACCTTGATGAAGCATTTCAGAGCATTGTCGTTCAGTTCATTCTTACGTATCCGAGGGTAACGATAAGGGCTTTAACGACGGTTGGCTGAGTGGGATCCTTGAGATGAATTCTATGATCATAACGCCGCTGAGGTGGGAGTCCTGAAGGCTCTCTGAAAAGCTGTTGGAATTTGTATAACAGAGGATCCATTGGGACATCAGGGGAAAGTATATGAATACCTGGTGGAGGATTTGTTTCTTTAGTGTAACACCCGGCCCAATAAGGATGTGGCCCAGTAGGGGCCTATGAGTGCAGCGTGCACATGTTTAGTACCACCTTGCTAGTTGAGCAAGGGTGGAGTCAACTTATAAGCCTTTGCCTACCAACCATATCACCTTCGGGTTAACCCTTTTACACGAAGCGAGGACGAAAGTGTAAGTAGGGTGTTATGTGTACGCGTGCGCGCCCCTCGGAAGGGCTGTGCAGTGCGGCTTTGGAGGGCAGGGTGTCTGTAAGGTCCTAGATGGCTAGAGGGGGGGGTGAATAGCCTATAAAAATTTCTACAAACTCAACTAAACAAACCGATTAGTATAAAACACGGCGTAAAGCGGTTTGCACTAGCTCTAGTGATCTTGCAAGCCTCTAGTGACAATTCTAAATAACAACTATGATCTCTATGTCACACAAGAGCTATGTCACTACTCTAACTAGTGAACAAGCCTAATATGATCCTTAGGCTAGCAAGAACAAACTACACAAGCAAGTGCTAGCTCTCTACTCAAAGTAATCTAGCAAAGTAAATGCAAGGGAACAAGCAAGATATACCGACGCGTGTAGAGGAATGAACCAATCACCGGGATGGAGATGAACTATCAATCACTTTCGAAGGTGATGATCCCAAGCGATGACAATGAACAAGTCGATTTGTTCCCAGGAGTTCACTTGTACACCGACAAGCTAGTCTCCGGTTGTGCCGACCAACACAAGGATGGTGTTTAAGCTAGGCGGTGCCCTTGCTAGCCTCAACACACCACTCAACAAGTGTGGTACCCAAGACACGAGCAATGTATTCCTTGCACTTTGTCTTCCCGACGAGGAGTCGCGTAATCCTCTCACAAACCAACCGGAGGTGGCCAAGAAACAATCACCTCTTCTTGCCAACGCCTCCACCACTTCACCAAGCCGGCTAGGAGGCGGTGCCTCCAAAGTAACGGGGAAATCCACCGTCACAACCACGATCCCCAAGTGCCTCTAGATGCAAGAACTTCGATGCAATGCACTAGGATCAACTCTTCTCTCAAGAATGAAGCTCAAATCAAGAGTGAGAGAGGAGGGAGGCTTGCTTGCTTGCTCAAAGATATTAGGAGTGATTCAAAATGACCAAGAGTTGGAGCAAGAGGCAGCCAACCAAGTATATATAGCCCCCATCACGAAATATGGACGTTGGGGGCAAAACTTACATGTGCGGGTGCACCGGGCGCACTCGCCGGAACCACCGGTGGGTCCGATGCGACGGTCCGATACTGCGTCGGTCAAAGCGACAAGGGGCTGGCCCACGGCCGACACGCTCCTTCGTGCGTCCGATTGGGCGATTCCGGTGGTGCGTCCGGTGCACCTCGCCGGGGCCCCAAAACATGCTTATTGGAAGTCCCCACGGGACACACACACGGTCGCGTCCGGTGAATGCGTCCGGTGCGCCCCCTCGGCTTCGGGCGGCGTCCGGTGCCGGTTTCGGCAAGTTTTTCATTTCGTTGTCGCCCTTTCTTCGCCTCCTTTAGCCCGACATGCTACCCAACAAATATACCAATTTGTGCACGAAATAGCATGTTTTCAACACCACGATGCATCGGCGCCAATAGAAAATAGGCGTTTCATTTTCTCAAAAAGCGCGAATCCGCCACCATAAGCATCACCGCTTTCAATAAAATGTGCCAACACCACAACGTGTACATCACCATGTGCTCGTGTGTTAGCATTTTCACAATTCATTTCGAGAAGGTTAGGTTAGCTCTTTAGGTTAGAATGCATGCATATGAGACTTGAACCTAAAGGCACGTGAGGATTGATATGTACGAAAGTTTTCCCCTCTTTATAGTACGGCTTATCGATCCTATAACCACCCACACCCTCTATGGTGTCTTGGGTGTGAAACCAAAAAGCCCTATGGTTATACCTTTGCCTTGGGACTTTTTGATCTCCGAAACATCACCGGGTTGCATGCTTGATCATCCTTTAGATCGCCTTGATCCCTCAACCATGACCACAATGCACCAACTCCGGCGACGACCAATCTCCAATCATGTCAAACACTTAGCATTGAGAGATTAGTCCTTAGGTGTCACTAATTAGCCAAAACCAAACAAGAGATCTTGATTGTCACATTTAGAGAGGCGTGCCATGTGATCGGTTGTCCGTTCGCTTTAATTTCATAATGAGTTTATTAAAATTCCAAACAATATTTCTCAAAGAACTTCCCCAGTCCACACCCAAAAATAACATCATAGCCTCCCAATTTAATCTTGAAGAAATCTACTTTGAAACTTTCAGTAGCAATAGAAAATTCAATATCATCATACCTCCCAACATTTGTGATATGTTGTCCATTAGCAACAACAACTTTGAGGGGCGATGTAAGGAAGAACTTGGTAGGTCCAGTTTCTTAGCCAAATCAGAGTCCAGAAAATTATGTGTGGAACCATAATCCAACAAAGCCAATAAATTGGTGCCATTTATATTGATATGTAATTGCATAGTAGGGCAAGTACATATGCCAGTTAACCCATGAACTGATATTTGAACATCCGAATATCCTCTTGTGCGTACCTTTGAATTCTGTCGACATGATGCGGTATAGAGACATCTGGCTAGTGCTATGGCGGTCTCTATATCCGGTGGTTGGTGCAGTTGGATGTCGATCTGAATCAGAGGTGCTAACCCAGCGATATAAAGCATAGCCTGTTGTTTGGGGGAGAGGTGTTGTACCTTGTTCAGCGTTCTGCCGGAATGTATTTGTGTACATGTCCAAATCTCCGATTGGCGTGATCTTTGTCAGATCACCAAGATGATTATGTAGTGGAGTTCCAAAACACACGGTAATAAGCTGCTTGAGAAAAACCCGCAAAATTTGGTTGACCCACTTTATTTTCCCAAGCGAATAAATCAAGATAATGCGTTCCCTTAAAGATGGAGCGAAGCGGAGCTGCATTTGGTCATTATCGTGATTCCTTGGCGAGAAAAAAATTATCGCACTTATACGACCAATGAGAAGGGTCACCTTTGCCATCATACTCCGGAAAAAATAATTTGATATTATTTGGTCCGTCTGGAGTTTTTGGGAAGAATTTAGGGGGAGGTTACGTGGTGCTATGCGTAGGAATTTCTATGGGAATTTCCGTAGCAATTTCTAGATGAAAATCTGGGCCGTCTGATGGCTGCAGAATTGATGAGTCGGAGGTGCGGCGGATGGCGAGCTCATCGGTGTCCTGCATGAGGAAAGCACTTGGAGGGCGGGGCGTACTTATCGATGATGGGGCTGAATTTGCCTCCATGGCTGCGCGATATGTAGTTGTCGATGATGCTTTTGACGTTCTCCACGAACTTTTCGCTCGGTCGGAGGCCATTGGATCGCCCGGTCTCCGGATACCAATCTGTCACAACCCGTTTTCCGGTCAACGCAGCGTGAGGAGGAACGAGAGGGTGGCGTGGCGAATCGATGATGAACGCTGGCGTTGACGGGCGGGCGCAAGCTGGCGCCCAAGCAGATGGCGGCGGGCGGGCGCCCGGCCGGCAGCGCGTGGGCAAGCGCTTGGCGGCTGCGGTAAGGCGTGTCGTGGGCGGCGCGGCGTAGTGGCGGCGATGGAAGGCTGGAGAGCTAGATAGGTAGGGTTAAACCCTAAATTATTTCTTTTCTTAATTATCTCACAATGGTTGCCCACATATTTATAAGAGGGGTTTACGATTGCTAACGGGCCGGACCCATTAGTCTTTTTTTTCTAACTCATCTTAATTTAACTTAATAAACTTACTAATAAAGCTAAATAATAATTAAATATTCAATCACTCCGCTTATTTAGGACGACTTCATTGACTGAGTCGACACCTTATTTACTCCCTCCGTCTTAAAATAAACTTAATTTTTGACTTTGACAAACTGTGTTCAACCGTTTGACTTATTTAGCTTTCTTCTACAGATATTATCACTTTTATTATGACTTACTACATCACTAATAATATTTTAATAACATTTAGTTTATTTTATAATTTAAATAAAATTTTTAAATAAAACGAGTGATTTTAAACATAATTTCTAAAAGTCAAAAGAATTGTCAACCATGATGCCGAGGTGGAAGGCTGGCGTCAGCGTGTGGCGACATACAAGGTGAGAACAGGGCGGTGTTTCATAGGAGTAGCGTTGAGCCGTGAACCGGTAAACCCTAGTCAAGTCTTCATTTATCCATCCATCAGCTTCCTTTCTTTTTTATTTTGGTCGGTAGTATCTACCAAAATTGGATATCTTGAATTGATTTTTTTTTGACAACAGATATCTTGAATTGAATTGGTTAATGTACATTGAGCCAATTAGTCTTGCTTTTGATCTACTGCTACATTGGATCTCTTGAATTGAGATTCGTATTATGTAAACTTGGAAAAATAAAACATGTTATTGCGCACATACCCTAACTTGCTTTGTCTGTCAACCATTTCAAGCAACAAACACGTTTGATTATTACATGGACATTATGTGAAAAAAAAACCAGAAAATTAAAGGACATATATTGACCTTTGCTTAAATTACCTGAATCCAGCTGGACTATTGTGTAAATTCTGCTGAATCCGTGTTTCATGCACCCCAATCATGTTCCGTGCCATTCAGACTTATTCGTGATTCAAATAATATTGATCCAAATCATAGAATTGCACCAATAGTTTATCATGTTATATGCAACTCACACTTTTAGCGATAGCTAAAGTTAAGCCTGAAGATATTTTGATGTCGGCTAAAATTTAGGTGGGTGACATTTGGATGTGTTGATACCGTGGATAACACACAAGCAAAGGCTAGCACACCTGAGGTTGCAAAAAATCGATCGGCGAAACCGACCGAGGGGTTGGTGAGGGCTACATTGAACCCGTTCTTCGCTTGGTAGACTCCCAAACACCTTCCCATAAGACCCATCGGGGAAAGAGCACATGGAGGTTGCTCTAGCGTTAACAGGGCCACCTAGAACATTGTCAAATTTTGCTGGGAGACGTGACGAACAATAAGATAGAGAGAAGTTAGGGCAAGAGGGATACATGTTGTGTTTTTTACCATTGGAATTTGGAATACTCATTCAACAGTTATCCTTTTGTTCATATGTAGGGAGTAACTTTAGTACCCCTAGGCCTTGATATACAATGAGCTCATTGAGCTTCGTACAAAACCTCATGAGTCATGACACCCTACCTGTATTGTCCTTAAGGTTGATCAAAGTCTTATTACTAGACTCAGCTAGTTTGGTATAGTATGGAGATGAATTGGGCAATTTGAATTTATACAATTTGGCAAAATCACGTACCTCCTTTGGCACAAGTGATGTCTCTTGATCTATAGTTAATGTTTGAGGGATGCTAAATCTATGTATTATACGCTTAGTAGTATACTCAATTACCTTCTTATGTGTCATCTTTACTACATAAAAAGAGCGAAAAGGAATACTACCTAATGATACGATAATTTTTGGTTTGTCCGCCTGCCTCCTTCATGCGATCCCGCAACCGCGCTCCCCTCCCCTCGCAACGTTGGATAGAAAAAAGGAAAGTAACAATTGCTCCATGATCCTTGGGATTCATAATTTAGAAAGGAAAGGAATAAATACTCCATATTTGTGATTCGTCTCGCTCCCTGTCCCTGGACGTCAACATCCTCGCGCAGCCATCGCCCGCATCACACGTGAAAAGACCGGCGCTCCTTCCGCTCTCCGACGCCCGACGCCCGCCCGGCCGCCGTGCCCCTGCCGCCCCTCTCGGATGCCGCCGACGCCCGGCCCTGCTGCCCATCTCGGCCGCAAGCCGAAGCCCGGCACTCGGCGCTCGCACTGCCCCCACCGGCTGCCGACAACGACCGCGTCCGGAGGAAGACCGCGATGCGCCGACCCCGAGCACCCGACCGCGGCAGGGCACGTTTGTTGGTCCGTTTCAGTTGGAACCCGCATGCACTGGTAATGTTCACGGAGGGGCGACATCGCGACGCCCTCAAGTGGTGAGAAAGGTGAGTGAACTGGCGGCGCCGCCGAACCCTAGCTGGTTTCAGCTGCTGTGGCCTCAGGTTTCCATTCTCTTATGCCTATTTTTTTCCTGTCCATGGTGATGTTTGTTGGTGGAATGCGTCTGCAGGGCCGGGCAGCGGCGGCGGCACTGCCTTCCCCTACCGTGACTGCTTTATCAGTTGTTGTTTATGATTTTATCCTATTCTCTTCTGAATGATAAACATGTACTCGTTCGGTCGTTCTGCAGCACACAATTTGATATTCGATTCTTCTTCAGTCGTAGACCATGAGAACGAGGTGCATGGGAATATTATATATTAGATCATGACTGAAAATTATCAGATATATGAGTTGTGTATAATCACGTTGCAAACTGACAGGCATTCAATTATATATTGCAGGCTTAAATTTCTGGCTGGTTCAAGCACGCTCTTCTAAGATCAATGCTTGGTTTTATTCTTAATATATGAGTGTGCCGCTCTTCTAAAATCAATGCTTAAGAGCCTGCCAGTGCCATGTAGGCGTCTTTTGAATCTTCAGTTTGCCATCAGATAATCTGATGAGATTCATAGTTTTTTATTGAAAAAAAAATCTGATAATCTGCGGTTTGGGCATTCAATTATATGGAGCAGACTTTTCATCATTTAGTTTGATGAGATTCATAGTTTTTGTTTTTTACAAAAGTGTCTTGCATCATTTCAGGCTTGCATCTGCCAAGGTCAGCTACTCACGGATACCACCTATCACCACCCGCCAAGAGACAGGTAATCCTTCAATGATCTTAGAAGTCATATTCTACATGTATTGACAGTAGATGGAACCATATAAATATCAGTAGATAAGGTGATTACTGAACCATTGCACAACGCCCTTGCCTGTTGCCTCCAAACAAAAACTAATATACAATCAATTGATAAGTGTGGCTCCGATCCTTCACCTCGTACAGTCCCTAATTTTACATGCCATGTAAATTAGTAGACATTTTGTAATTATATTTATCGATGCACCTTGCCAATGTGTTTAGCCATGACTGTGTTGTACGTCTAAAAAATCAACCACTACTGTATATTTCAGGAACTTTGGACCATGTGTTTTAGTGCAACTTTGGGCAAAAAAGGAGCATCATATCATTTTTCATGTGAGCCTAGCCATTCATAAATATCTCTACAAAGATAAAAAGAACAAAGAGGAGGCATTTTTTTTGGTGTGCGATCCGCTTTGAGTCTGCCCAACCCCCTCCTTGCGACCCCTCCCTCCCTTTCTGCCCGCCCGCCAAAATAGGAGGCGGGGGGGACCCTGTGTTTCCTTTTTTGATCTTCCGTTAGAGAAAATAGGAAACTAAAAATAGAAAGATGAGATAGGCAACTGTCCGTGCGAATCCCTGCCTTCCAATGAGAATCCCTGCCTTCCTGTCCGTGCGATCGACGCAACAAAATAGGCAACGAGACCTTCCTTTTTGCGATACCTCAATTTGGAAGGTGAGATATGATGTTTTCAAAAGGAAGGACATGCGACGTCAAATGATTGAGGAAGGACATAGGATGTCAAATAAAATAAATCTCCCACCATGAAAAAAAATAAATCAGTACCACCGTGAAGAAATAAGGAAAGGAAGAACTATGGTTCTGCCGTGATTGAGGAAGGAAATAAAAATTAATCTCCCACGACCTTGCACGTTGGTTGTTGCGATAAAAAGTACGAAGGAAACCGTGACTCCTGCTCCTCTACCCATACGTAAATAGAAGGAGAAAATATAGGAGGAAAAGAAAAATCCCACGGCGCCCATTCTCCTCTCAATGGAAGGAGAAAATCTCGGAGGAAAAACAACGCTTGTTCACCTCTGCATCGCTTCCCCTCAATCCCGTCTCCCTCGCAATCTCTTGCCACACGGCAACCTCGCGGCGCCCGACATCGCATCTCGACATGCGCCGACAACGACACAGCTCCACCCCGCCGGTAACGTACTGGGCGTTGTCCTCACGTCGGGCCGGACACCGACACGGACCGCAATGCCTCGAACTACTCCATGTCGTGGGCAACGCATCACCACGCACACACGGACAACTACAGATGCGGCGCCAAGCATGTACTATCGCCGTCGCCGGACCTGCCCGACTGCAACCACGCCGAAGGCACGCCGACCTCCCGCCTTGCTCGGCGCATTGAGGGGGCAGCAGTCGAGGCAACGGTGCGGAAAATGGAGGCTCATCACCTCTGCTGGCTCGAGGTGGAAGAGCCCACGGGCGTTCCTACGGACATGAGGGGGACATCGGTGTTATTGGTCGGTTGCGGATGGAGGACACTCGCCCGTCCGTGTCGGACACGAGGAAGGACGGGCACGCCGCTGCTATTGTCCGTAGGCGCGGAAGGAGGTCAGCAGTGCCACCGGTGCTATCTACATCGCGCGTTGGCTGCTCGAGGAATTGCCTACAAGGTTTGTTCAGTTCTTATCTCTTCTTTATAGTTCTTCTGATCTCCTTGTTAAACCATTAAATGATCTTTTGTTAGTCTGAATGGTAACATTGTTAGTATAAAACATGTGATTTGTGTGAATGACATACACTATTAGTTTGCTACTTTTTAGTTAATCCAGCCCTGCTCCTTCGACACCACAATGTTGAACAACCCCATATACAATGTTTAAAGGCACATACACGTTGGACCTATGTGGTTGCTTCTTTTGGCTTTTACTGAAACACTGCTCAACATGTCTCTGAATTGGTCAATCATCACTGGTCCAATAAACTAGATTAGTACCTTGTGTTTTTTTCCTACTCTAAACTGCCATGCTGAATTTCTGATCGCGGCATAGGTGAAACTAAGCTTGTAGATCGCTGCAGAGATTAGGGAGGGAGCACGATTGTAAGTACGTAATGCATAATATATGTGAAACCTTGCTGCCTTGATCATTGCCTGTAGACTGAAAAAGGGTAGAGGATAATATTTGATGTTTCTTTCAGAAAACTTGTTTAGATTAAATGTCACTTTAATATCATTGTTTAATTTCATAGTGTTGTTATTTTTTTATCATGCGATCCATGTGTTTTTATATAAAATTTAGTTATCCCGTAGCAACGCCGCGGGCTTAACTAGTATTCTTTAAAGAAACAACCTCAATCCGCTCGGTGTAGTCCATAGCAACAGACAAAACAATGCCCCTTGGTTTGTTATCAATTTTTGATGTGATCAACTTTGATGACTTCTTATAAAACAATTAGAAAATATTGTTTTGTATGTTTAAGTGCGCTGTAGCAGGAGCCTGACTTTGCATTTGCTACAATAGGAGCCATCAAATCATTTTTACAGACACTGACACAAGGGCATGCCATTCTTTGGTCTTCTCATCCTCGGTCTCATTGTCATTTAGACGAGTGGAGATGAGGCCTGCACCCGCTGGGAGCCACGACTCCGGAGGCTGGACGATGTGTGAAGAGGCGGGGTGAACTTGTGAACTCGCTAGGTCCACGCGCGGACTATGAGGAAGTGCAGAGTCTAGGCTCGGACTATGAGGAAGCGCGGAGCGGAAGACATAATAATTGCGCATGCGGCTCGCCATCGCAGATCGCGCGTGCTGAGACTTGATACACATGTACGAGAGGTGAGCACGAGGCCCCCGCGTCGTCCTTCTGGGGCGGCTCGGGCGGCAACCAAGCCCCACCGCCACCACCCTTCCCCCCCTTCCAACCACGCCGCCGCCGGAGCGGGCTGCGGAAGCCCGTGCAGCCGCGAGGAAGGTGGCGGCGGGCATTTCCCCTCTGAACTCACCCGGGGAGGCGGTCGAGGAACGTCCGCCACCCATGATTCCGGTCGCGGGGGTTCGATTCCATGGCGGCGGCGGCCTCTTCCCCACGCTGGTGGCGGATCCGCGGTCGCGTGATCAGCGGCGTCTCCTCTTCACGGATGCGCGGAGGAGAGGAGGTGGTGTCGGAGGGCGCTGCCGGCAGCCGGCTCACGACCTCGGGCGCTGGGGGACGGTCGAGCCTTTTCGGCCCCCGATCTAGTGTCCTTAGTGGTTCCGCGCGCGGGCCGTGAGGGCGGCGGCGGCTGTCCGTCCGTGGCGCCCGATGCGGACGACGCGGCAATGATGATGGGAGCGCGGGGCTTTGGGCGGAGCAGCGAAGATTGGTTCGACCCCATGGTGGCGCGATCGACCGCCCATATCCGGGCTGGAGAACCAGTGCGGGCTGATCCGGCGACCCGGGGCGATGGGCGTCGCGAAGACGTCGACCATGGTGGCGGTGTTCTCGGGCGGCGGTGACGGTGAAGCAATTGGGTCGGCCGTATCGGGGATGAACCCGGTGACCGCCCATGGTGGCTTCCACACCGTTCGTCAAGGTGGAGGAGTCGTGGAAAGGGATGGTGAGGATGGCGGTGGACGTCGGCATTCGTTTTCCGGATCGTATTTGGCGATGGTGCACGTCGCGGCCGGTTGGCGTATCGGCATGGTCGGAGGACATGGCATTGGCCGCTCACTATTACTGACGGCGGTGGCGTCGGGGCGCCACTTTCCTCGCTGGAGACGCCGTCTTTTGCAAGTGGATCTCTACGGTGAAAACCTATACCGGTTGGGTGGGCGGCGATGGCGTCTTTGGATGGCATATTCTCATTTGGAGACGTCCTGGTGGAAGATCCTTGGATGTCGGTGGCGCGCCGGCATCAAGGTGGTGGCTCATCGCACAAGCTTTTGGGGCCTTATCTTTGGTCTTAGGGTTACGAGGATCGGAGTCTCCAATGGTGGATGAGTTTTAGTTGTTTTATTTTTTAAAGTGCACCGGTGTTTTCGGGTGACTTTTGTCTTACCCTGAAGCACTATTTTTCAGTTGTAATTTTGTTGGCCTGATGTCGGATGACTGAAGCTGGAATATAATTTCCTTTATTAAAAAAATCGCAGATCGCGCGTCACGGGCATCGCCCTTCGGTGCGGCGGCGAACTGCGGCCTCCAGTTCGCAGGTCGCGTCGCGTCGCGGAGTAACTGCGCCGGCCTCGATCTCGAATCTCTGAGTGTGTAACTGCCGACTGCACGTGGTCAAACGATCGAAAGGTCAAATTGAGTCGTCTGTCGTCCAGAGAAACACGTCTTCGTCAGTCGTCTGCGCCGGTGGCCAGCGGGCCGCTTCGGCATCGACGCCCGAGACGCGCAGCGGCGCGGGACGGCGACTAGGCAGATCGCGTCGGGTGTCTTTGTTGCGGTGTCGTCCAGGACGAGGACGCACGAGGCTGACGGCCTTAGCTGCAGGTATATTGATCTCGTAATTTTGTAATTTGCAGAAAACTTGCAGGTATTGATCTCGGACGGCCTTATCTATTTATTATTTATTTCGTCAGTTCTTGACTTCTTGTTCCCGAGTTCAGCATCGATCCATCAAAGAAGGAAGCATGCAGCATGTGAGTTTTGTAACAGTAATATGTTTTACACCTTTCCTAGTCGCCTGAACTAATTAGCATCGATCCATCAAAGAAGGCAGCAAGCAGCATGTGAGTTTTGTAACAGTAATATGTTTTACACCTTTCCTAGAGTTTAGTCGCATGAACTCGTTCCGCCCGACGCCCGATGCCCCTGCTCCAGCGACGCTCCGGGCGGAGGCAATGGCGGTGCCGACGAGCATCTCCTTCTCCTCCCCTTTGTGAGTTGTCGTTTCCTATACAAAGCTCTGTTCACTTTGTGTGTGAAGAGGGTGGCCGTCCCGGGCGCTAGGGTTCGCCGGAGCTCCGGCGAAGCTAGGCCCCGGCCCTTGTTGGCCGAAGCTCCAGGAGAACGCTAGCGCCCCGCGGCGGGTGGTGGTTGGTGGTCGTCGAGCGAGAGGGTGCGGGAACGAAAAGGTGGCAAGAGGAAGAAGATAAATAGTGTCCGATTTGATCCTGGAGCGCCCATTTTAGATTCCGTGGCTAGGATCGTCGCTGAAATCCCACCTTTTCTCCAGCGTCTGAAAATATAGCAACTCCCGGTAATTGCATAAGAATTTCTTTTGGAATGCATATCCTGTGATAAAATTCTAGGTCCGCCACTGGTCATCACTATGCATTCTCACCTTCCATATGGATCTGTTATGGTGTACAAATTTGAAGGACTTTTTTTTTTTTCTTTTGCGAAGGACCATTTTTTTTATTCATGAAGGATATTTTGGTGGAATTTATGACTTTTTAAGATTTCTTGTCTCCCATCGATGGAGGTGGGGTAGTTTGGTTTACTTTTGTAATGAGATGATGTAACTTGCTTTAATATCAATGGAATTTTTCCTTATCGCAAAAAATAAATAAATATTTTTTTAAGCAGAGATGACCATTACGGTTATAATTAGGGGAATTGGCGCCTGACCATGCAAATTGGATACCATTTGGAGGACCCTGATAGTACAAAATCCGTAGTATAAAAATGTGCATAGCAAATGGTTTCCAATTTGTATGTCCAGTAACCAATTCTGCCATAATTAAGAGTGCACGAATAGGGCTGCGGCAGATTCTTACGGGCTAAACATCGATTCAGACCCATGTCATGTCTTCAGCAGCCTATTGGCCCAACTTACTGCAATAGCCCATCTAATTCTAATGACTAAGGAGGTAGCCCAACTTAGTGCAATATAGCCCATGATGTATCTTTTTAGTCAGCCTATTAGGGCCTGTGTGGCTGGCTATTTCTTTTGCAAAAACTGGCTTGCATGGGCTCCTACAAAAAGTGATGATCCTATAGAAAGCTATAAAAATTTATATTTATAGATTGCCATCTAAAACTCAAATAAGCCTATCTCCCACTAGAGGTTTATTTTGGAATTCTCAGCCTTCTGATTGGTTGCCGTCAATTAAAACTCCAATAAACCTATCGCCCACTAGGGGTTTATTTTGGAATTTTCACCTTTCTGATTGGTTGCCGTCAATGGTAACTGAAGTACAGCATACCTCCCCTTCCCCGCTCGGGACCCGTGGCGCCGTCGTTCGTGTCTCCACCACGACATCAATGCCGCCGCCGACTGGTGGCCTTCTGGTCTCCTGCCTCTTCCCCTTCTCCGTCGCGCGGCTCCTCCGGTCCTCCCCTACCCAGAGCTGCAAGGCCTGCCTGGCCGGCTGCCCGCCTTATCCCCTACCCCGACCCGCAAATCCAGCCTCGCCGGCCGCATGGCTCCTCCCCTACCCAGACCCGCAACGGCAGCATGACCGGTCGCCCGCCTCCTCCCCTACCGCATCTCGCCGGCCTCCCGGCTCCTCCGCTCCCCTGACTGCCACCATATCTCCCCCTTTCACACCGCCGCCTCCACATCTCCCCCTGCTCTAACGAAGAAGGCACGGCGGCGGCACCTACCTCACTCCTTGCTCCAGCCAGATCCGGCGGGCCTCTCCTCCGGCCAGGCGGTATCTTCGAGCGGACGCGGGTGCGGGCGCTGCCCCAGCTGGCAGTGCGATGCCGTCTCTGCGCGGGATCCGGCGGCCATGGCGAACCACGGCCACTGCTGCTGTGGCGCCGCCGCGCCGCCAACACCATGGTGCTCGAGGTTCGTATGCCTCCCCCTTCGAGCCTCTACCCGCTATCCTTGCTTCCCCTGTCTAATGACGCACAGCGATTTCTGACCATTCCCTGACGGTTTGCGGTGGCGGTCCAAACCCAATCGCAGGCGACGATGATCTGCGTCGACAACTCGGACTGGATGAGGAACGAGGACTATCCCCCATCGCGGTTCGAGGCGCAGAAACACGCCTTCGCCATCCTCTCTGCCGCCAAGACGCAGGTTTGGCTTCTCTCCGTTGCCCACACCACGCGCGCGTCGCCGCTAGGGGTTGTTACCTGGTCGCTACCTAGGATTTCGGGGTGCGTCCGGGTGGCCTGACGGGTTCCTTTTGGGCGATCGGTGAATTTGGACAACGCAGGAGAAAGAGAGCATGGTGGGGGTGCTGGCCATGGCGGCGGCGGGCAACGGTGTGCTCGTCACGCTGACCAACGACTTCAGCAGGGTTCTATTAGGCATGAACGGTATGCGAAACCCCCTGCTCGCCTCCTAAGTTTGCTTATTGTCGTGAACTTGTCATTCCATTGATTCCATCAAATTGCACAAAGCCACAACCGGTTGCTTCATGATTTCATCAGCTCTTCTAATATTACTGCAATGCTGCTTCTAATATCATCGCAATGTGTCCTATGTTCTTCTACTAACTAGCTATACTGCAATACACTTCAATATTTAAGCAACTCAAATAGTACTGGGTATCAGTATCATTGCAATGTTGCTTCTAATATTAATATCGTAGGGGCCGCCATCTGCACGGAGGCGGCACCTCTGGCACTGAAACTGATCCAGGTCAGGATCCACGTACGCCTATGTGTTCTGCCTAACTTGCCTCTATTTCTCATGTTTCCTCTCTTCAAAGCCAGTCTTTACCAATAGACAATTACATTATGACGCTCCCTCTATTTCACCTTCAGATTTCAGAATGGCAGACTCAAAAGCGTTTGCTCAGGCGACAACCAGGTGATCTCAGAAATTATTATTTTTTAGTTCCCAGTGATGCTGTCTACTGCTATGCATATCAGACAAAGTTGCTTCTTCAATGACCTTCATATTCCCTCCAGCCTACAGCTCTCAACAACAGGTTTGCTATGTGATATCTCCTTTTCATTTTCTCTTTTCCTTTTTTTCTTTTTGGGAAATGACATGCAGATGTGAATCAAATATTTGTGGTTACATGTGCACAACAATTATATATAGCCATATAAATTTCCTTTGTTAAATTTTTTTTTTTGCTTGCCATATGATCTGTGTAGAAATTGCATTTAGCTGATTGCCCACACACTTCCTCCTTTCATGTTAACATGGGTGGTTTAGTGTGTAAAGTAGTACATCAGTTGTACATTCTTTAAGGCATGGCTAAAAATCCACCACTAGCATCTGCCCTGTAATGAGTCATGGGTGATAACATACTGCCAGGAGAGTCATGACACATGGTCAGATTTGTGATTTGTGAAAAGATATATGTACTTCAGTATTTGTAGTATACAGGGCTGTTTTAACCTGCATATCATTGCTGCATATGTTTTCAGACAGTTACCAGCTTCAGTAGTTCTGAATGAAAGGCAAACTACCTCTTAAATCAAAAGTTTGGTACTTTTGGGCTCATTGGACTCTGCTTGCTGCCCACAGGATTCTTCCAAGTGAGTATCATTGCCATGGCGTCACCCCAAAATCAAATTTGAATTAGTAAAGACTAGAAACTCACACCCCACATCTTATGAAGTGATGAATTTTTCCCCAAACAGTTCATGACATGACCCATACATATTTATTGTTAGTGTACATCTTAACTATTACGACTCATAATCCTGTAGCGTAAATACCTAGCTGCTATGCATGTCACAGGTTTGATCAATCACTATGAGGATAGCATAGCAACGTTACAACACTGGCTCAAGCACCTATATATAGATGGGACAAAGTAAGCAATATTTGTTAGTTTTATGGATTCCTGTGAACTGTTAGTTTCAGCTACGTATGTCTTAGCATAACTCATCAATAATTTTACCACTTTTTGCAGGTTACTAACAGGTTCACTTTAATTATCATTGGGTTGGCAACGTTTACCAACATAGGACATTTTACTTCTGAACCATTACAAATTATAGCAAAACAATGTATATAACTATTGCTAAAAAAGATGACTCCCCTTATATTAGTGCTAAGAAATTTTTACAGTAAGATTCAACACTGTTGAAATACATAGCTATTATTTGACAATTATTTCAATTTCGCAGCAGCTCACAGGCCAAACGAAAACTCTATGTCAATCAAGTTGATCCAATTGATACTCAAAGCAAACAACAGAAGAAACAGTAAGTGCTACTTCACATATACATTACAAAAGTTCTTTCCTTCACCTTTCCATTCCTATGTACTGCGCTATGGGTAGAACATAAAGAAAAATGTACAGAACCACTATTTTAATTTTGTTAAACCTATCAATGCTATTCAACGCTCTTGATCTTTCTGCGCTTTTACATATCAAAAGATATCAATGGAGGGTAAACTGTAAACAGTAATGCCTCCTGCCCAGAATCCTTTCCTTACTTCCTTGGCATCAAGCTCAAATGGAGCAACATATATGTCTGCATATGTATGTATGTTGTGATCCTCAAATCTGTTGGAAACAATGAGTAGAATTTGTAACAATTCAACCTTCCAAAAGTTGTCTATTGCTTTGTGCTGAGCAGGTTCCCTTTGGAACCTTATTGTTTTGTTCGATTTATCGCATAAAGGACTACGATATAATATCGCTCAGCTGCATGTACATTGGAGTCAGTTCCTTGGACCTCCTTGCAGCTCAAATTGAACCATTGCCCTCAAATGAAACTCATGCATTGATTTCCTTATTTGAGCATGAAACCAAGCACTGCATCATAGTTGCCTTGGACCCTTTAGATCAGCTCCCGAAGTTGTAGATGAGCTCCCGAGAGGCATGCTGCTGAGAAGTAAGGCGGCTCAAATGACAGAGGTAATTATTGAATAATTGTTTTGTCATCGAGATTGAGTACAAGTGTACAACTATGCCAATCAAAACCTGAAACATGGTCTACAGATTTCGACCTTGCAAGGGTGGAGTGGAAACAGAGAAGACGAATTCTTTGATCAAAGCATAGGAACAAAAATCGTGTTTAGTGGAACCATTATTTGGCCACTGCAGTAGATGCAATTTTAATGTATTGTGTGACGAGAGAAGAAACTACCAAGATTGTATTTTGATCCAACTAGGCTTAACAAGACGCCATTATATTGCAAACAATAACTTATATTATCATAGGTGTCATGGTTATTACAAAATTAGTTACAGCTTTAAAACTTTAGAGAAATGGTGAAACACATATAGATATGTATCAATCCCCCTATTAATTTTTCATGAACATTTAATATTTTTATTCTAATCCTTAGTCTAACATTTTAGATCATTTATGTTTCTCCTGCATACCATGCGACAACGCTGAGCGGAATCCTTCTAGTTTAAATGAATGGAATGTACGATACATGTTGGATTACACATCCTGTAGTAGCCAGCAAAAGCAGATGTGTACTGATTTTTTGGCTTCTACAACAAATACAGCTTTTGCTTTTCAAAATCTGAATTCAAAATCAAGTTGCTTATTTCATCTTGATTTTGACTAGTAGCCAAAATCATAAGAAGCAACTGCTAGGCTTTCAATCCTATTTGCTAAAAAAAAAAATTGTAGGAACAAAAATAATAATAATCAAGGGTCACATCAAACTATTTAAAAAAACAAAATTCATGTTAACAAAAAAAAAAAAAAAACTACCTAAAACACCTTTATAAAACTAGTTAGACTATAAATCGAATTAGATATGATTAAACAACAACCATTTAATTCACTAGTTAGCTAATAGAAGAATTACAACTTTAACATCAGCACCCAGCTAATTATCCTTGTAGATGTATCAAGTGAGATTTAGTTTTGGAAACCATGATTCAGACTTTCAGATACATTGAAGTTACGTACCTAGGATTACGGACCTCTCATCTCAGGGTGGAACAAAATATGATTAATTAACTAGGTTCAGTGATTATATTGATCCCAAATAAATGTAGTACCAAGACATAATAATTTACTATCAATTGTGGCCATTAAGAGACTTCTGACTTTTCTCTACATTTCCAGCGCAAATCATGTGTACTACTTCCGTGTGTTTTTAATCATGGTGAACGCGCTTGGCATATTGCAGTCTTAAATATATCACGTCTTTTGTCCTGGTTCACTTTATTATTATTATTAAAATCCTCCAAGAATCACTTAAATTTGATTTGATTATTTTTGCAAGCGATGGTCAGTGTATTTGAACTTGTATAAATTGGACCAACAGGCTATACACAGTACGCTACTAGTATGACAACTGGGCAAGCAAGTACGACGTGTACTGTTATAAAAAAAAAGTGAAATCCAATTTGGAGGTCCCCGAACTTGTCAGGAGGGGTCATTCAGTCCATGTACTTTAGGAAACCAGGTAAGCGAGTCCCTTGAACTTGTCTAATTGTGTCATCCGGGTCCAAAAGCTGGATTTGACTAGCGATTTTTTTGCTACAGTGACCGCGAGGTTTGCTTCTGATCCAGCAGCTTTTTGTCTTTTCTTTTTTTTTTTCCTATTTAGGTTGAATCTTTAAAAAATTATAGTAAATTATAAAAAATAATAAATGAAAAATCTAACTTTTTGGACTCCACATGAGTAGATCTACAAGTGAACATATAATATGATCTTTCCCTCGTTCCAAATTGTAGTTCACTTTTGGCTTTTCTAGATACATTGATTTTACTATGCATCTAGTTATACACACTATGTCTAGATACATAACAAAAGAAATGGATCTAGAAAAGCCAAAAGTGAACTACAATTTTGAACGAGGGAGTATGATTTAGTACAAAGTTTTTGCTACGAAGCTTTTATTTTTTTTTTTTTGTTTATTTGTCGAATCTTTAAAAAATCATAGTAAACCATAGAAAAATTATAAAATAGAAAATCTTCTTTTAAAAAGATTCACCAAATAAATAAAAAAGAAAAAAGATAAAGGTTAAGTAGCAAAAAATTTGTACTAAAGCATATCATATTATATGTTCACTTGTAGATCTACTCATGTGGAGTCAAAAAAGTTAGATTTTTTTATTTTATTATTTTTCTATAGTTTCTTATGATTTTTCAAAAGATTCAACCTAAATAAAAAAAAGAGAAAAGACAAAGCTATGTGACGGATCAGAAGCAAACCCACGGCCATCAGAAGAAAAACCGCTAGTCAAACCCGGTTTTGGACGCTGGATGACACAATTAGACAAATACAAGGACCTTTTACCTGGGTTTCTTAAGACATATGGAAATGGATGGATTTAATTTCTCCTGACAAGTTCGAGGGGACCTATAGTGGATTTCACTAAAAAAAAAGTACGATGTGGAGTACAGTGTACCGTAGGAGAGTGAGCTACTAGGGAGTAGCACATGTTGACTAGTCGTGAGGTTGGGTATCCGTTGACAAACCTAACTATAGCACAAGACATCCCGTTCGATGTGCATTAATGGTGGATACGTGCGCTGCACAAAATCAAGCTCCCCACGCGGCGGTAGGCATCGTGACGGCCACGCAGCGGCCACGACTCCACACGCCGCACCGGCCCGAGATTTCTTTAATGCCGTACGTGTTGGGTCAACGGCCCAGCCCTGGCGTCCAGCAGCAAACCTCTTGTTGGGAGGAGTTGAACGGTGGCCTCGCAAGATTACTTGCAATTTTCTATTCAGGCATGCTAACGGAGCGCTGGAGGTGTGGCGGTTTGGTGGAGGTCCTGGCAGGCTGGCACCGTGGCTCCTGCGTCAGGCGTGGCTTGTCCGATAGCCATTGGCGCCACTCCACTTCTGAGCAGCCAGCCAGCAGCCTCTCCAAAGAGTAAAACTTGGGCCTCTCCAAAGTGTAAAATTGCGTGGGAAATGCGGTGCCGGATGCACTGGATTGGCGGTGTTGTCAGAGACCCGCCCGGCATCAGAAGCGCGGCGCGGCCACGGCGCCGGGATCCCGACGCGCGCACGCACCGTGGGAACGCGACACGCGCACGCCCGGATCCGTCCGGCCGGGGCGCTTCCTCCTCCTGTCCACCCGTGCGTGCGATGCTTTCCGGCTTCCGCTGCTGCCTCGAAAGCACCGGTACGGCACCAGCCAGCTAAAGCCAAACCCATCGGATCGGAATTTTTTACCTCGGTTGATTTGGATTGATCGAACCTCAACTGCGTGCCCACACCGATGGCCGGCCTGGAGGTTGGTTGCACGGAAGGTGAAGTTAACGGCACCAGCTTTTGTTCATCCTGCACGCAAAGCTACTACTGTCGGGCTAGAGGAGTACTCTCTAATGCCAGGCCGCGCAATCAGCGGCCGACCCACCGTACCTGCGACGTTACCATTACCAGGCCGGACCCGGACGGATAGCCTCATCGTCAGCTGTAGTAGGCCAGTCCTCTGATCAGATGGATCCGATGGCGCAGCATGCATCGTCTGGTGGATGGTGCGCATCCGTCCTCTCTTTGCACAACACAGCTCATCGGGTCATGGATGATTGCTCGTCATCTCACGAATCCTGTCCCCATCCACCAATCAATCAATCATTATTTCCATCTCCGATTTCTTTAACAAACAAGCTCACGCCGTGACACGGACGGACGACGCAATTTCTTTTCATTTTTTCTTTCCATTGTTCAGTATATATATAAAAAATCCCATCGCTTTTCATTTCCGAACACATTGAACAGTTCGGCTAAAAAAATGTGTAACACGTACTCCATCGGTCCATCTAGTATAATCACCACTTAATTCCAGGGTTGACCTCACCCTCTGGAACCATAAACTGTATATACTCATGCACGATCCTGAAGCAACCCGTAATCTTGCCGCCAATTTTATAGACATTCACTTCCATTCCACGCCTGATAACATATTTTAAAATCAAAATTTTTTTGAATAATATACCACCAGTGTCTCCTCTGGCAAAGGCCAGGCTGCTACTACTACTACTATCCGTTCGGTCCATGCTCACACAACAAAACCAAGCGATTCAAGACAACTCATCCTTCCTTTTACCTCTCATCATCGCCTCCTTTTCTCTCATCAATCAATCAATCATTCAATCAAGGACAGGGTTTCCAAAGCTAGAGGAGCGTTATCAGAGCAGAGAGGAGGAGGCGTTGAGTGTTCGACGCAGGAGCATTTCGAGATCTGGCGAGCCAATTCATGGCAACTGCCAAGGGCTGCTGATGAGCTGCGCGTCGTCGTCACAGGCCTAGTAGGAATCCAAATCAGATCAAATCGGCGTCAGGAAAGGTGAGAAAGAGCCAGTCTTTTGCTTGCCATCTTTATCGCCCCTTCCATCTTTGCATTGCAGCAGCAGCTACCAAATGCGTGCTCTGTTGTTTCTTTCCATGTTTTTGCAAATTTTCTTTTCCATTTGGGTTGGTCTCTGGGAGATGAGATGAGATGATGAGGAGAATGACATGCGCCGTCGCACTGTTCGATGATACGTACTGTAGTATTCTTTTTGGCTCTGCGTCTAAAAGAAGGTTCAAAAGCAAAGTCGTCTGAATCTACTGCATCTTTATCTGCATGCCATGATATAACCATGATGATGGAGTCGTCCGTCGCCTCCTCACAATCCCCTCAAAAGCAGCAGAGCTCGTGCAGCATAAACAACAGGACCATTTCGCCAAATTCCTCAGCATTGTCTCCATCAATCCTCACAAAAAACTTTGAAAAATACTGCATCTGCTACAAGACGACACGGCAGTTTTCGAATTTAAACCAGCGAATGTATCTCTCGTTTCGATGGATTTGTCGTGTCCATTGCAGCACTTGTGTGGGTGGGCGAGGCCTTTATAAAGCCATCCGTTGTTTTGTGCAGTGCCCCAACTGAAAGTGTGGAGCAAAGAAGCGACGCCGCCATGGACAGGGACAGCAGCAGCAGCAGCTCGTCGGTCTCGGTGTCCGACGGGAGCTCGGAGGCCGGGGAGCGCGGCGGCGGGTGCTTCTGCTCGTCGCCGTCGATCGACGCGGCGGGGTGCAAGTGCACCCTCAGCCGCACCGTGTCCGACGTGTCCACGACCTTCTCGGAGCAGTGCAGCAGCGTCGACCACAGCGGGCCGTTCGAGCCCACCGCCGCCGTCGCCAAGCTTATCGCCAGGTCCCCGGCGTCCGCCGCCGCCGAGTCACTCAGACGGCTCAGCATCAAGCCCCGCGCCGACGTGCTCGACCGCCGCTCCACCGACGACGGTATGTGCGCGCGCATGACATGTCCGGCGGCGCAGAGATCACCGTGTCGCGTCTTTTGTTAACTTGACCGACCTGGTATGTGCGCGCAGAGTTGGAGCTGGTGAAGGAGAGGTTCTCTAAGCTCCTGCTCGGCGAGGACATGTCCGGCGGCGGCAAGGGCGTCTGCACCGCCGTCGCCATCTCCAACGCCATCACCAACCTCTACGGTAAGCAGCAAGCAGAGACTCTTGGAACGTTCTCGTGTACTGTACTGCCCGGGCTTCGTGTAACGTGTCGTTGGATTGCTTCTCGCAGCGACGGTGTTCGGGAGCTGCCACAAGTTGGAGCCGCTGCCGGCGGGGAAGAAGGCCATGTGGACAAGAGAGATGGACTGCCTCCTCTCCGTCTGCGACTACATCGTCGAGTTCTACCCGTCGACGCAGACACTGCCCGATGGCACCAAAGTTGAGGTGCTGCATTGCATGGATTTCTTATTGGTTCTTGCAAAGATTCAGTTCTTCCAATCCACATTGTTACTGATCAGGACGGATCGATTCGTGCAGGTCATGGCGACCAGACCAAGATCAGACATCTACATCAACCTTCCGGCGCTCGAGAAGCTCGACGCCATGCTCACCGTAAGATCAAATCCCAATCACTGCTCCCTCCATTGATTTCGCTTCGTCTCGGCCAGAAATGATGATCCGATCATGCGCGATGTACGGTACAGGACATTCTGGACAGCTTCCAGAAGGCGGAGTTCTGGTACGCGGACGCCGGGACGAGGTCGTTCGGCTCGGTCACCTCGTCGTCGTCGTCGAGGACGATGTCGTCGTCGTTCAGGAGGTCGGCCCACCGGAACGAGGACAAGTGGTGGCTGCCGGTGCCCTGCGTCCCGGACGCCGGCCTCACCGACAAGGCGCGCAAGGACCTTCAGCAGAGGCGCGACTGCGCCAACCAGATCCACAAGGCCGCCGTCGCCATCAACAGCGGCGTCCTCAGCGACATGGAGGTGCCAGAGTCGTTCATGGCCGTGCTCCCAAAGGTACGAAACGAAGGTGGAATAGTGTACACATCTCTCTCCTCGCTGAATCCCTTGGGTAAATAAAGAGAAAACATGGTGTTCGTTCGTTCAGAGTGGGCGGACAAGCGTGGGGGACTCGGTGTACCGCGTCATGCTGGGCGCCGACAAGTTCTCGCCGGAGTTCCTGCTCAACACGCTCGACATCTCGTCGGAGCACGACGCGCTGGCGATGGCCGACCGGGTGGAGGCCGCCATGTACGTGTGGCGGCGCAAGGCTAGCGGCAGCCACGGCAAGCTGCCGTGGAGCAAGGTCAAGGAGCTCGCGGCCGACGGGGACCACAAGAACGTGACGCTGGCCAACAGGGCCGAGAGCCTCCTGCTCTGCATCAAGCACCGCTTCCCTGGCCTGTCGCAGACCACCCTGGACACCAGCAAGATCCAGTTCAATAAGGTAACCCAAAACTGTCCAATCACATTGCCAAGCACACAAGATCATACTAAATTGACATTTTCATCTTCTTTTTAGTCATCTGCTTATCATAATCAACAGACAAAGCCGTAGTTATCTGCACTGAAATTATGTTCTTGATCTGATTTGATGAAATGAACTGATAAATTTGCAGGATGTTGGGCAAGCGATTCTGGAGAGCTACTCAAGGGTGTTGGAGAGCTTGGCTTTCAACATTGTTTCATGGATCGATGATGTTCTCTTCGTCGACAGGTCGATTAGGAAATTGGGTGACAACCTGAAGCCCTGAGTTCTTCAGCCTGCACTGAAGCTTCCCAGCAAAAGTTTTAGTTGACTGTTGGTGAAGTTGCAAAAGAAGAGTACGTGATTGTAGCGTTATATTAGGGTGATTTTGCTGACCTAGAGGCAAAGTAATTCCTACTAGCTTGCAAGAATGCAGAATGCAGTATGTGTCTGACCAACAGTGAATGTGTATGAGCGTGTTTTGATTTATCCTGTCCTTTCATTTTGATCTCTCGCCCTCTTATCACGCCTTGGTAACACGAGGAAGAGTAAAAAGGGATCAAAATGTCAATACTCCTTTTCCAAATTATAAGTCCCTTTAACTTTTCTTGGTACATCTATTTTGCTATGTATAGACATACATAACATCTACATGCATAACAAAACAGATATACCAAAAAGTTAAAACACCTTATAATTTGGAATGGAGGGGGCTATAAATGGCTGATCTTGCATCTTTTTAATTAGAGAGTTGTGGAATCCAAAATTTCAAGACAAATAACCTAATTTCTTAAGTACAGTCCAATTCCTCCAAAAGGGATCCAAACTAGCCGAAAAAAAAAAACGAATAGTTAAGCATGTGAATATCTCAAATAAAAATGTTGTCAACTACAAATATATGGATTATATTATGAGATTCAACTTTGTTATATAAACAATATAAACATCTTAAATCATTTGAAAAACTCAAAAATGAACTTAAATCTGATAAATTTAAATGAATATTTGGGTTCTTAATGATTTCAAATAAAAGTAGTTGTCAACAGGCACCAAGTTAAAATTTTCTTCTCTAACTGACATTGCCGTCCATTTGGTCTAGTAAAAGTGTTAAGTGGCAGCTAAAATGGCATGTATGCCCTTGTTTGTAATAGATGTATGTGGTACCATAGGATTTCATATTCGCCCTCTCCCTCTCGGGTCAAATAGCTAGGGAAACAAGAAATGGACAAGTTGTTAAATATGGGATTTTGATAATTGAACATTGCAAATAAATAATCAATAATTTTTAAATTCTAAGGTTAGAGTAGGTACATATTAGTTTCATGCATAATCTTTACAAATCTCATCACATTATCAGCACACTTAAAAGAAAATTCAGTCTATGTACAGGTTCATGAATCATAGTGGGGAGACTGATTGTTGGGGAGGTGACCCTCGCAAGCTCCCTGGTAGCCCCCTTGACCCCCGCGACGTATGTCGTTGACCACGAGATTGAACAAGCCCCTAAAGATAAAGATAATGCTTGGACAGAGTCACAACGGTTCGCGAGGGTACCCTCGCACGACGTCCAACATGATAGCTCGACCCATGTTTTTCGCGACAGGTGAGGGAGACGTGCACGAGGGGGGCCAAACCCTAGAGCGCTCCCGCCGCCATCCCCCTCGGCCCCCTCCCTTCCTCCGCAATCTCGCTAGCGGCGAGAGGGAGGGGGGCAGCCTGTCTGAGACATGTCCTGCTTTCGTTTCGATGCTTTCACGGTGCTCCTCTCGGTGGTCGTCGCAGGTGGCTCCGTCCGTCGTTGTATCGATGTCCGGTTGAGTACCGCTTCGAATAAGGTAATTGTAGGTTTCCCTTCTCAACTATTTGAGGAGGGATTGGATCTGTTTTCCCCTCCAATGGGATCGTCCTTTCCGGTCGTTGGTGCTACCACTAGCGGGGCAGATTTCTTTTTCTGGATGCCGTTGGTGATGGCTAACGTTGGCGGTGGATGGTATATGTGAAGATCTCTAGTTTGCTTTTGGCTAATTTTTGACATCCTTAGGACTAGTCTCTTTGCTAAGTGTATGATTAGATTGGAGACTGGTCAAGCCGATGGTGGAGCACATGGTGGTCATGGTGGATGGATTGGTGTGATCCAAAAGATGATCAAGTGCTCACGTGGCATGGATTCGAGGATCAAAATGGGCTCAAGGCGAAGGTATACCATAGGGCCATTTTGATTTTTACACTCAAGACACCATAGAGGGTGTGAGTGATTTAGGATCGATAGCTGGAACTATAAAGAGGGGAAAACCTCGGAAACATCGATCCTCATGTGCCTCTAGGTTCAAAATTCATATGTATGCATTCTAACCTAGAGAGCTAACTTCGCACTTGGAGAAAATGTTTTTGAAATGCTAACACATGAGCTCGAGGTGGTCTTCGACGTGTTAGTAACTTGTATCAAGTGGCGAAAGTTGGAGAAACGCGAAGGCGACGAAGAAACGACGACATATTGTTGTGGAATGCTGATTGGACCCTCGCGACCGGATTTGGACCGGACATTTGGGGGTCTTGACCGGAGCGTCCGGGCCGGGGTGCTTCCAGTCGATTCTAGTAAGGGTCGGTTTTTGGGATTTGGTCGACCAGGTGCGTCCCGGTCGACAACCAGGACGATGAACTTTGCTTTGTCGGTACAGGCGTGGGCCGCTTGTCCCTTCCGGGCGCTACCTTTTTATGTGTGGGCTATATATACTTGGTGGCCGGCCCCTTGCTCTCTCTCTCTCTCTTAGACATTTGAATCACTCCTAACATCATTTGAGCTGGGCATACTCCCTCCTCCTCATTGTTCTTGCTTGTGAGCACATTTCTAGTGAGTTGAGGAGTTTCAAGTGCATTGCTTTGACTGTTTGCATTTAGAGGCACTTGAGGGTCGTCATTGCCGGTGGATTTCTTGTTGCTCTTGGAGAGCACCACTCCTAGACCGGCTCGGTGATTGTGGAGGCGTTGGGAGAGAAGGTGATTGTTCTTGCCCACCTCCGTTGATATTGTGAGGGGTTCTTGATCTTCCCCGGCGGAGTGCCAAATTGATACTCTAGTGGATTGCTCGTGTCATTGAGTTACCCCTCAATCGAGTGGTGTCAAGAGGGCCTAGTGAGGCAAGGCGTGCGCACTACCTTGATCCACCGTTGAGACGGTCGACACAACCGGAGACATAGCTTGACGGGTGCTCAAGTGAACTCCGGGTGAACAAATCATTGTCTCCATCATTTGTGTTGATTGATTGTCTCCTGATGATTGGTTCATTGCCTCGACGGTTCGGTATAACACCTCCTCTCTACCTAGCTTTACTTCTTACATATATTGTGCTAGTGTAGACTTGCTAGTTGACTAGGTTGCTTAGAATTGCTTAGTGTAATCTACCTTGTTCACCTAGCTAAAGAAGTGGTGACATAGCTCTTGAGTGCTCTAGAGACATAAATAGACTAGAATTGTCACTAGGAGGCTTGCCGACAAGTAGAGCTAGCGCAACCGCATTTATCGCTTTGTTATTGTCTAATAAATTGTTCTAGTGTTTTGTAGAAATTTTATTAGGCTATTCACCCCCCTCCCCCTCTAGACATTTACGACCTTACAAGTTGTATCGGAGCCGTGGTCACCATTTGAGCAAGGATGAACACCCTTCGGTGTAAGAAATGGCAAATATAGTGTTCAACCATGTTGGGGGAAAGCCTCCGTTCTTTGATGGCATGAGTTCTTTTGATCATTGGAAGAGGAATATGACAATGTACCTTGGTTCTATACATGAGAGAGTATTGGAGGTGACGAAGAATGATTTTGTCATCCTTGATCCCACCAAGCTCACCGATGAGGACAAGGCAAATAGAACATGCAACCGGATGGCTCTCAATACCATCTACAATGGCATTGACACAAAGATCTTTGAGGGCATCAAGGATTTGGATCGTGCTAATGAGGTGTGGACAAGATTAGGTGAAACATATGAGGGCACCAAGGTTGTCAAGAGTGCCAAGCTCTATGGCCTCAAAAGTGAATTTGAGACTTTCAAGATGAAGGATGAAGAAACAATCTTGGAGATGTTCCATAGATTGCAAGTGATAGTGAATGATCTCAAGAGCTTGGCATGGTCGACGACAAGGAGCTGCTCGAGGAACAACCAATTAGAGTAGTCCATATTTGATGAGAGGGCATGGTCGACGACAAGGAGTTGCTCGAGATTGTCGTGCTCGACATCTGCGAGCTGCTCAGCTATGACAATGAGGCTCTCATGCGTGAGGTAGGAGACGAAGCAATACGCCGTTGGGGTTCCCCGTCAAAGAAGTCTAGATTTCATAACGATTCGCGTGACATGGGTCATATTTCATAAGGCATGCGAATTTTGGGTCAAATTTCTTGCGGTGTGCGAATACCGGGTCATATTTCATAATTTCTCAGAAAACACAAGGAAGAAGGGAGGAGGCGCTTCTTTGGACGAGGAGCACGAGCTGAAGGGGAGAAATCAGAGTTGAGTCAAAGGATGCTGAGTTCCCCTTCTAGATCTTTGTGGAAAAAAATAGCTTGGGCCTTGGGATTGAGCTGGTTGGATGGATGGGCCTAGCCCTTCTAACCTCTTTTTGTGTGTGTGTGTGTGTGTGTGTGTGTGTGTGTGTGTGTGTTACAAAAACTGCAGGAGAGAAGATGTGTGTGTTTACCAACATGCCCAGAAGGGTGTTTGTACCGGAATGCCCCTACGAGGGCCCGCCTATCAGAGATTGCACATTGTGTACCCTAATGTAAAACACCGACCGACCTCTCGGCTTCCTATAAATACACGAGAGCAATACTAAACAGGGGTCGGTTGTTGGCTAAATTCATGGTCAATTAATCGCAACTTAATACATTACCCTTCGCAAGTGAATTTGTTCTTGTTTACGCCCAGACATTCGCCCTTTTAACACCAACGAGGGTGCAAATCGGGACAAGGCACTCACACCTCTCTTACCCGTATAGTCTTCCCTGTGGTAAACCCTCACCCTTTCTCCCGGCATTGATTGTGAGGGCAAAAAGGCGGTGTGAGCCCCACAATCGATGTTAGGATGATAGAGCCGTGGAAATCCGGTCTTCCCCGGAAAATTAAAAATTTTCTTGTGGATGCTATGGCATGATAGGGTCCTTACCGTGGAGCAATTAAAAGTTAGAAAAGGGAAGGGCTCTGAGAAATGTAAATGCCGTGACAAACTACTCGACAAGGAACCATCTCTTCTTCAATTGCCACATTTTGCCCAGCTCGTTTCGGTGTGGATTAGAGTTTGTCTTAGATGGGATGTAAAGGTTGTAACAACCCGGATCAAGGTTTCTACGGATAAATGGATTGGAAGGAATTTAGGGTAGGTTGAGCGAGAGAATTTGGGATCGAGAGCATGAGCGAAATGGGGAAAAGTTTAGGCGAAGTAATGGCGGGATTCAAGTTATCGATTTGTTAAAAGTTCGGTTCGATGCCACCGTCATTTGCTTATATCTGCGCAGCGATTTACAAGGCCTATGAGCGGCTCACATCGGCCTTACGGTAGGCTAGAAAGCTACATAGCTAATAAAAGCCCACCCGGTGAATTACAAGCCCATTCATCGGGCCAACTTAGCCACTCATAACGTCGCCGTCTCTTGCTTGGGATCAGCAATAGTGGTCGCCTTTCTCCTTCCCTTGATGTTCTTGGTCCCGACATTCCTTCCCCACTTAAAACCTACTCGGGACCTTGTGGAAAGCGGCGCCATAAGTCTTGTACTTCCTCCCACGTGGTGAGCGAAACCGGAAGATCACTCCATTGCACCAAAGACGAAACAAGGTTGAAGTACCTTTCCCGCAATGTCTAGTTTCCGATTGCGGAGAGGCCGGACCACTTCGCCATTTGCATCATCAGTACTGAGTTATATCATCCTCGGTCGAAAGCGGATCGAGGAATATGCTTCTTGAGTTGAGATACGTGAATTACGGGTGAATCCGATAGCCATCCGGTAATTGCAGACGATAAGCCGCCCAATGCGCTCCGAATGGTGAAAGGACCATACCATCGGTGGCGAAGTTTTCGATTGGACGAGGGGCCCAGAGATGACTGAATGTAGGATTGTAGCCCGAGAAATACGGCGCTCACCAACCTCAAAGACCCGTTCTGAATGGTTTTTGTCAGCTTGAAGTTTCATCCTTTGTTGAGCCCTGAGCAAATGGTGCTGCACCACATCATTCAACAAATTCCTCTCACAGAGCCATTGCTCCAGATCTGGGGAGTGTAATTTAGCATCATTTGAAATTCCAAAGTGCCTTGGTTGATGACCATACATAACTTCAAAAGGAGATCAACCCGAGAGCGAGAATGATAACATGTATTGTACCAAAATTGAGCAACAGCTAACCATTGATGCCACTGTTTAGGACAGGCACTAACAGCACATCTGAGAAAATTTTCCAGACATTGATTCAATCTCTCAGATTGCCCATCAGTTTGTGGGTGGTAAGATGAGCTCATCAATAACTGGGTATCAGTGATCCTGAATAACTCTTTCCAAACCTTACCAGCAAAAATTCTGTCTCTATCAGACACCAGTTTCAGAGGCATGCCATGATGTGCATAAATGGAATCCAAGAATATTTGGGCCACTTCCAATGCAAAGAATGGATGAGCTAGAGCCACAAAATGGGCATACTTGGTAAACTTATCAATGAATACCAGAATTGTGTCATACCTCTGAGATTTTGGCAACCCTTCTATAAAGTCCATGCACACTACCTGCCAAGCTTGATTGGGCACAGGAAGAGGCTGAAGGAGACCAGGAAGCTTAACATGTTCAACCTTGACCTGCTGGCACACTTGGCACTCTTGGACATATTTTAGCACATCCTTCTTCATGCCTGGCCAGGAAAAGAGATTCCTGACTCTATAGTAAGTAGCCTGAAATCCAGAATAACCACCCACCTTACTGCGTGTATAGCCCACGTAACACATGTTGTTGAGCTAAACTGTTATATCCCAGCCAAATTCTCCCCTGGTGTCTAATGAGACCATCACAGACAGTGAAGTCACCAGTGGGTTTTAACAAGATATCCTGAGCCACTGTATCATCCTCATATCCAGCTTTCACTTTTTCTAGCCAAACTGGTTCACAGAAGGATACTGCCATCAAGGCATTGGGACTATGGCATCTTGAGAGGGCATCAGTAGCTTTATTCAAAGAACCCTGTTTGTACACAATCTTATACTTTAGATCCATCAGCTTAAGCAAAGCTTTTTGTTGGATTCTTGTAGAAATTCTCATTCGGTGAGATATAACAGACTTTTTGTGATCAATCTTGATGATAAATTCAACATGTTGCAAATAAGCTCTCCATTTTTCCACGGCAAAAATGATAGCTAAACACTCCTTCTCATAAGTTGTGAGCCTGATTCTTAGTGCGGACAGCCTTGCTTAGATAAGCAATTGGGTGCGAGTCTTGAGATAACACAACTCCAAACCCAAGATCACTAGCATCAGTTTCCAAGACAAAAGTCTTATTGAAATCGGGAATGGCTAACTTTGGGGCATTGACAAGAGCATGTTTCAATTGCATAAAAGCTGCCTGATGCCTAGAGGTCCAGCAGTAAGGCACCCCTTTCTTCAACAAATCAGTTAAACATCTGCAAATGAGCCCATAATTCTTGATGAATTTTCTATAATAGCCAATCAATCCTAGGAAGCCCCTTAATTCTTTAAGATTCTTAGGCATAGGCCACAGACTCAACTGCTTGAATCTTAGACCTCTCAGTAGCAACTCCAAAGCCAGAAATGGTGTGGCCAAGATATTCAATTTCTCTTTGAGCAAATGAAAACTTGGAAAGCTTTATGAAAAACTTATGCTACCTAAGAATAGCAAACACTTGTCTCAACAGGTGACATGCTCTTCAATAGTGGCTGCATATATCAAGATGTCATCCATAGATACCAACAATCCCTTTCTCAATAGTGGGGCAAAAATCAAATTCATGATACTCGAAAGGTAGCAGGAGCATTAGTTAATCCAAAGGCCATAACCAAGAATTCATACAAGCCACTATGAGTTTTGAAAGCTGTTTTATCGTATCATCATGTTGAATACAGAGGATCGATGATATCCAGCACAAAAATCAAGCTTAGTGAACCACTTTGCACCTGCCAATTCATCTATAAGCTCATCAACTATAGGCATGGGATGCTTATTCTTCACTTTGTCTGTGCATTAAGGTGCTTTTGTAATCCACACGTAACCTCTATGTGCCATCCTTCTTCATAACCAAAAAGCACAGGTGAGGCATATGGACTTTGACTTGGTTTGATAATGCCACTCTTCAACATTTCTTTGCAACTGTTTTTCAATTTCATTTTTTCGTGCTAGAGAGTATTTGTAAGGCCTGATATTCATAGGTACAAAGACCAGGCAACAACTCAATGTGATGATCAAAAGGTCTTTGAGGTGGTAATTCAGTGGGGTCTTGAAACGGATCTTCATAATCTTGAATGACTGTCTGAACTTCCTCAGGAATATTGGCCTCCTTGGAAAGGTCCACAACACACAAATCAACGGCATGCTCGGAAGCTCTGAGACAAATCTCGGATCAGCACCTGCACACCCCATTGAACAGCTTCTGTTTGATCAAACTCGTAATGCCCGACAAGAGATTGGAGAGCGGACATCTGAATTAATCATGGCTCCATTTAACTGAATGCATTGGCCATTATACTGAATCTTCATAATCTTCTTCTTCCAATGAACCCGCATAGGGCTACAGTCCTGCAACCAATCCTCCCCTAACACCATGTCAAAACATTTGAGAGGCAAAAGCCCCAGTGGTTGTGAACATGTGACCCTGAACTTGCCATTGAAGATTTGGCACCTGTTGAGTACAAAACATAGACCCACCATCAGCAGCAATGAACTTAGTGGAAGCACAGGGTGCAGTAGCTAAGCCCAGACTGGTGGCCACATTAGCACTGATAAAGGAGGCTACACTTCCAGAATCCACCAAAATCAGGATCTGTTAGCCTGCACTGACAGTTGCTCAACTGCCATCATAGTCTCCTCCAAAGCTTCCAGATCTTGATCAGTCGACTCAACTTCATCATCATCCAAAGCATCCCACATCTCATCAATCACATGAATTGGAACCTGGGTAGGACATTTGTGTTCCTTGGTCCACTTTGAACCACATCTGAAACATAACCCATCGCGTCTTTTGTACTATTTCAGAGCAGACAGCTTGTCTTCCCCTTCATTGACTTTGGCTTTATCAGGCTCAATTTCTTTGGTCTTGTTAGCAGATTTCATTGGCCATTTTGGAGGATCCTTCCACACCCCTTTACCCTTTATCTTAGCCAACTCGGCTTCTTGAAGTATAGCTAAAGCACTTGCGGTATCCACATCGCAGGTCGGTGAAGCACCAATCCAGCTCTGATGTCATTCCCTAGCCCAGCCATATATCTAGTCACAAAATAAGTCTCATCGTAATTGGAATTGTACAACAATAAATTGTGAGCACCCTGTTCAAACTCCATGGTGTACTCATCGACAGAGCCCCTCTGAATGATAGCCTCAAACTGCTTCAACACCATTGGATCCTGATCCCTATCAAATTTAGCCATGACCTTAGCACAAAACACATCCCAATCAGTCAATCTACCTTGACGCTCAACATTATGTAACCAGGTCTTGGCGGAGCCCACAAAATTCAGTGCAGCAAAGTGAGTCTTCGAGGATGAATGCACAGAGTAGACCTCAAAATACATCAAATAGTGATCGTTCCATAAGCGCGGGTTGGAGCCATCAAACTTAGGGAATTCTAATTTTGGGAACGGTGGCGGCCGTAAACTAGGATCACCAGAGGGGTCATGGAACGTACCCGGATCGAAGTTCTGCGGCCGGGTTTCGCGAAACCCGCCGCAGTGTTGGCTACTCCTGTTATGCAGCGCCGCAGGCGTCCCCGTAGATGGAGAGGACACCGCAGGCGGTGCGTTGAGGTCGAGCTCCCGTGGTGGAAGCTGTACGACCGTGGTGGGAGCGACGGGCGGTGTCCCACCCAGAGAAGAGTGCGTCACCGGCAAGCCGCCGAGGACTCCTGGGCCCGAAACTGGCCCCGCGTTCGGATCCGCCGCATCGATGCGCCGCTTGAGGTAGTCGACGGTTGAGGAAGTGTCGCGGATCGTAGACTCGCCACCTCCGCGCGCGACTGCAGATCGTTGAGCAGCGTCTCCGCCTCCGATTGCTTGCTGCTCACCCCAATCACCGAATCGAGGGTCTGCTTGACCATATCCCTCAACCCGGTGAGCTCGGTGGAGACGATAGCGATCTCGTCGGCGCTTGGACATAGTATCAAACTTTTTGATGAGTTCCTCCATGGATGAAGCCATCTCTTGCTGCAACTTGAAGCGGTTTTCTTCGGCGCCCGAGGCGATGATCTTCGACCAAATCAGCACCGAATCGAACAGGAGTTGGTACCAATTGTAACAACCGGATCAAGGTTGCTACGGATAACTGGATTGGAAGGAATTTAGGGTAGGTTGAGCAGAGAATTTGGGATCGAGAGCATGAACGAAATGGGGAAAAGTTTAGACGAAGCAATGAGAGGGATTCAAGTTCTCGATTCGTTAAAAGTTGCCGGTTCGACGCCACCGTCGCTGCTTATATCCTGCAGCACGGTTACAAGGCCTATGGGCCGACTCACATACTGGCCTTACAGCTGACTAGAAAGCTATAGCTAATAAAAGCCCACCAGTGAATTACAAGCCCATTCATCAGGCCAACTTAGCCACTCATAACGTCGCCGTCTCTTGCCGGATCAGCAACAGTGGTCGCCTTTCTCCTTCCCTTGATGTTCTTGGTCCTGACAAAGGCCTACCTCCATCCAGGATTTTGAAGAGTTTAGCAATGGAGTCTTTGGAAGATCGCCAATGACTGGGTTTTCAATGATCATCTTATAAAATCACCAAAGGCTCTTGCTAAAGAGGTTATGGATTTGCTAATGCAGTGGATGAGAATTATGAAACCAAGGGAGAAGCTGTCAATGGAGGACGTGCTCAAGAAATTGCAGGAAGGAATACTGGCGTGGTAAACTAAGGTGGCCGTGAGCCTCACGGTGGAGAATAGAAAATCTTCTTTACTGTACTGAAGTTGCTCTTAGTTTCAGGTTGGAGGTGGCTATCTAGAGGTCCTTATCTGTAGAGGTGTTTTTGGAGGTGAATTACTACTACAACATCCAGGAAAAAGCTATGAAGATTCCTCAAGCATACTACTCTTTCTATATCTGTCTGTGTGGCTTGTAATCTTCTTTTTAGCTTTTTTTGTGGTGTGTGTAAATTGGTAATCACAACGGTACATATATACATATTTAAAAACTGTTAGCTCATTGCATTACTTCGATGGATCCGCCCGGCCAGCAGAGTTGTATATCCTCTTAATATATGAACGCAGTTCAGCCGTGACGGCCGGCAGACTCCTTGGCCTTCCTTTATATATGATCATAAGTGTTCAACGTTATTGAGGAATCTGCAGCCAGTCCAAGGTGAAAAGGTCCTGTCTCCTGAGTCTGCAAACATCCTGATGGACAACGTTGAGCTGGTGAGAGTTTCTCCTGAGCGACTTGGTCAGTTTGTGCATCAACCTTGTATGAAATCCAACTTCTATGTTTTGTTCTTGTGATCAATCTACCTGTTCTATTTAGCTTTGAAGTTTGTTCTTGTGATCAATCTACCTGTTGCCAAAGCGGGAACATCTATCCATCTAAGTTACAACAGAAGTCACTTTAGTTTTGGTTCAGTCGCATACTTATATCCGTGAAGTGCCATTGTTTTTCGAAGAAATCCAGACAGGTACTGAACATAAATCGACGTTGTGACTATTTGCTTCTCCTTCCAGGGCCGTGGTTCCAGGCAGGTACAGATAGGCGTGCCCAGGAGATGGTACCGCAACAAGAGGATTTGGCTGGCCATCGGTCTCCCCGTCATCATCGTGGTGATCATCCTCCTGGTCCTCTCGGTTTGTCACGGCTTCAATTGTCGCTGATCCTTCAGCCAGGGTTGCTCGCTGCCAACGGATCGAAGCACGAGAACACCCCTGCATGCTCTAGATACGCTCAATAATCCTCTATGCAGCATCGCAGCTTCAGATGGCGATGCATTCTGCTTGATGTTGTGGCGGTCTCTGTTTTCTCCTCCCTGTTCTCCTCCCGTGTTATGTAACCTCCCGGTAGTTAAGGTTTCGTGAGCAATTCACAAATGACAAAACTTTCTAGCTGTGGCTTTTTGAAAAGTGCTTCTACCATGCTTTTGCCTTTCAGCCTTTTGCCTTTCAAATTAATGGAAATAGAAAGACGTCTTACAGATGTTTTAAGAGAGATAAAGAGAGGAAGTAAGTCTCATAGTTGTTTTAAACGAACAAGTTATAACATTTTCATAACATACAGCTCGCAATAATTTTTCCATACCTCATAGTGAACCAAACAACACCTTTGTCATATGTAGTATATATGTTTAATTTTATTGTTGCATGAGATGAGTGGACCCGATTCCTTGATAGAAGAAACAAATATGGGCATACAAATGTATAACACGTTCGGATATACTACCTCAGGTCTAGTTTGACTTTTTTTGACTATTATGTGTAGATATACACAATTTAAATCATACTTGAAGAACTTATATTAATAAAGCAAGTCACAACAAAATAAATGATCAGATGTTTGAATATGGTCAAAATAAATGTTCTTGTGCACAAAATTTTGAATAAGACAAGTAGTCTAATATTTAATCAAAAAGGTCAAATGAATTTAATTTCAAACGGAGTAATACTAACTATCCCAATAAAACAATGTCCGCCTTTTGAAATGAATGCTTAAATCAGTTAATTTGGTCTTTATTCAATGAGAATATGAGATACCTCCCAAGCAATATTCCATGTTAGCGACATGCATGCTAAAAACTTGCACTATATATACGGTCAAATTTGAGGAATACACACGAAATTTAAAAACAATACGTTTGTTAGAGCAAACAAACATTTTGGTTTATTATTATTTTTCTTTAACATGGAAGCGATCTCCATTACTCAGAAATTAAAGCCAAATCATTGGCTACAAAGACTCTGATACAAGCAAGAATATTGTCCGTGATCGTGTGCAACGAGACTGTCATTCTAGAGTTTGGAAAACAAACTAAGGCTGCCGATAAAATGACGTTGTTGCCCCTATATGATGGTTACTAACGTCATCGTGGTTCTATACTTCCAAGTTGTTTAAAGAAAACACGATTTGCCAAATGAGTGGTTCCACTCAGGAGTTATTGCAAGACTTCAATCCGGAGTAACCGAGGAGGCCCTAATTAACAATTTCGGCCTGGAATTCTTCCTCCGAGTGATTCTTGGGGGAGCGAGGGGCCCAAAGAAACCTACATAGCTATAGAGTCTCACGGGGCGATCCGAGCTCGAGCCAGATCCCCCGCCATGGCCGTTACCCTGAGTTCTTCACCCTGACCCTGCACTGACGAAGCTTCCCAGCAACAGCAAAGGTTTTAGTTGACTGTTGGTGAAGTTGCAAAAGAAGAGTACGTGACTGTAACGTTATATTAGGTTGATTTTGCTGACCTAGAGGAAAAGTAATTCCTACTATAGCTTGCAAGAATGCACAGTGTGTCTGACCAACAGTGAATGTGTATGGAGCGTGTTTTGATTTTTCCTGTCCTTTCATTTTGAGCTCTCGCCTTATCACAGCTTGGTAACACGAGGATGAGTAAAAAGGATGAAACTGTTCAATACTCCTTCCTTTTCAAATTATAAGTGGCTTTGATTTTTCTTGGTATATCTATTTCCAATGTATAGGTGCTCCTCTCGAAAGCACACACTAGCCAGCCTAGGACAGCGTGGTACATTTGTGTGCGGCACGCACACTACAAGCAAAAACACAAAAAAAATATATTTTACTACGTATAGACATACATAACATCTAGATGTATAACAACATAGATATACCAGATCGACTTTCAGCCCTGGCAAGCTGCCGTGGAGCAAGGTCAAGGCGCTCGCGGCCGACGGCGACGACAAGAACGTGACGCTGGCCAACAGGGCCGAGAGCCTCCTGCTCTGCATCAAGCACCGCTTCCCTGGCCTGTCGCAGACCACCCTGGACACCAGCAAGATCCAGTTCAACAAGGTAACCCAAAACTGTCCAATCACATTGCCAAGCACACAAGATCATACTAAATTGACATGTTCATCTTCTTTTTAGTCATCTGCTTATCATAATCAACAGACAAAGCCATAGTTATCTGCACTGAAATTAGGTTCTTGATCTGATTTGATGAAATGAACTGACAAATTTGCAGGATGTTGGGCAAGCGATTCTGGAGCTACTCAAGGGTGTTGGAGAGCTTGGCTTTCAACATTGTTTCATGGATCGATGATGTTCTTTTCGTCGACAGGTCCATTAGGAAATTGGGTGACAACCTGAAGCCCTGAGTTCTTCAGCCTGCACTGAAGCTTCCCAGCAAAGGTTTTAGTTGACTGTTGGTGAAGTTGCAAAAGAAGAGTACGTGATTGTAGCGTTATATTAGGGTGATTTTGCTGACCTAGAGGAAAAGTAATTCCTACTAGCTTGCAAGAATGCAGAATGCAGTGTGTGTCTGACCAACAGTGAATGTGTATGAGCGTGTTTTGATTTATCCTGTCCTTTCATTTTGATGAGTAAAAAGGGATCAAAATGTCAATACTCCTTTTCCAAATTATAAGTCCCTTTAACCTTTCTTGGTACATCTATTTTGCTATGTATAGACATACATAACATCTAGCAAAACATGTATACCAAAAAGTTAAAACACCTTATAATTTGGAGAGGGGGCTATAAATGGCTGATCTTGCATCTTTTTAATTAGAGAGTTGCGGAATCCCAAATTTCAAGCCAAATAACCTAATTTCTTAAGTACAGTCCAATTCCCTCGAAAAGGGATCCAGACTAGCCCCCCAAAAAAAAAAAAAAAAATGAATATTTAAGCATGTGAATATCTCAATTAAAAATGTTGTCAGCTACAAATATATGGATTATATTATGAGATTCAACTTTGTTATAAACAATATAAACATCTTAAATAATTTGAAAAACTCAAAAATGAACTAAATCTGATAAATTTAAATGAATATTTGGGTTCTTAATGATTTCAAATAAAAGTAGTTGTCAACAGGCACCAAGTTAAAACTTTTCTTCTCTAAATGACATTGCCGTCCATTTGGTCTAGTAACAGTGCTAAATGGCAGCTAAAATGGCATGTATGCCCTTGTTTGTAATGATTTCATGTTCGCCCTCTCCCCTCAGGTCAAATAGCTAGGGAAACAATAAATGTACAAGTTGTTAAATAAGAAAATTATAATAAATATAAAAATATACTTGTAACTAAAACATGAGATTTTTGATAATTGAACATTGCAAATAAATAATCAATAATTTTTAAATTCTAAGGTTAGAGCAGGTACATATTAGTTTCATGCATAACCTTTACAAATCTCATCACATTATCAGCACACTTAAAAGAAAAACTAAGTCTACGTACAGGTTCATGAATCATAGTGGGGAGACTGAATGTTGGGGAGGTGACCCCGCAGCTCGGTAGCCTTGAACCCCCGCGTATATGTCGTTGACCACGAGATTGGACAAGCCCCTAAAGATAATGCTTGGGCGGAGTCGTAGCGGTTCGCGAGGGTACCCTCGCGCGACGTCCAACACGATAGCTCGACCCACGTTTTCACGACCGCGAGACGAGCGCGGCGAGGGCCAAACCCTAGAGCGCTCCGCCGCTAACCCCCTCGGCCCCCTCCCTTCCTCCGCGATCTCGCCGGCGGCGAGAGGGAGGGGGGGGGCCCCGAGACATGTCCCACTTTCGTTTGGTGTTTTTCGTGGTGCTCCTCTCGGTGGTCGTCGCAGGGTGGCTCTATCGTCGATGTCCGGCCGGAGTACCGCTGAATAAAGTAATTGTAGGTTTCCCTTCTCAGCTATTTGAGGAGGGATTGGATCAGTTTTCCCCTCCAGTGGGATTGTCTTTTCCGGTCGTTGGTGCTACCACTAGCGGCGACAGATTTCTTTTTCCGGTCACCGTTTGTGATGGCTAACGGCGGCGGTGGATGCTACGTGCGGTTTAGCCATCAGAAGATATGGTCGATGTGCTTTCGGCGTCTTTTACTCCCTTCAATGGTCGAGCATACAACGCCTTTGCGGCCTCCACATCTGTGGAGTCTTTTGTTGGTGAGAACCAAGTTCATATCTGGTGTTGTTCCATGGCGATGGAGTTTTCTGAAGCAGTGGACGACGCCGGTTGAAAGGAAGACGAAGGGTAGAGACCTAGTGGCATACTTCAATGTAATCTTACTTTATGTTGATGTCTTTATTGTAAAAGGGGTCAATATCTTAATGAAATCTGATCCCTTTCTCAAAAAAAAAAAAAGATAGCTCGATGGTGATCAAGGGCGGCGCATTTGTGACGCCGGGGAAGTCCACTCGCATCAAGGCTTTGCGAGCGCACCTCGATCTGCCAGTGACGGCAGGGACTTGAAGACAAAGGCGCAGGAGAGAAGATGTGTGTGTTTACCAACATAGCCGGAAGGGTGTTTGTACCGGAATGCCCCTATGAGGGCCCGCCTGTCAGAGAGTGCACATTGTGTACCCTAATGTAAAACACTGACCGACCTTTCGGCTTTCTATAAATACCCGAGAGCAATATGGAACAAGGGTCCGTTGGCTAAATCCATGGTCAATTAATCGCAACTTAATACATTACCCTTTGCAAGTGAATTTGTTCTTGTTTACGCCCAGACATTCGCCCTTTTAACACCAACGAGGGTGCAAATCGGGACAAGGCACTCACACCTCTCTTACTCGTATAGTCTTCCTTGTGGTAAACCCTCACCCTTTCTCCCCCGGCATTGCCAGCGAGGGCAAAAAGGCAGGTGTGAACCCCATACTGATGTTAGGATGATAGAGCTGTGGAAATCCAGTCTTCCCTGGAAAATTATTTTTTTTCTTGTGGGTGCTATGGCATGTTAGGGTCCTTACCGTGGAGCAATTACAAGTTAGGAAAGGGAAGGGCTCTGAGAAATGTAAATGTCGTGACAAACTACAGACAAGGAACCATCTCTTCTTCAATTGCCACATTTCCCAGCTCGTTTCAGTGTGGATTAGAGTTTGTCTTAGGTGGGATGTAAGGCCTACCTCCATCCAGGATTCTGAAGAGTTTAGCAAGATAGGTCTAACTTTCTAGTCCTGGCCAGTGTAGTATGGAGTCTTTGGAACATCCGCAACGACTGGGTTTTCAATGATCATCTTATAAAATCACCAAAAGCTCTTGCTTGGATTTGCTAACGCAGTGGATGAGAATTCTGAAACCGAGGGAGAAGTTGTTTCCTTTTCTAAAAAGGGAGAAGCTGTCAATGGAGGACGTGCTCAAGAAATTGCAGGAAGGACTACTGGCGTGGTGAACTAAGGAGGCCGTGAGGCTCACGGTGGAGAATAGAAAATCTTCTTTACTGTAATGAAGTTGCTCTTAGTTTCAGGTTGGAGCTGGCTATCTAGAGGTCCTTATCTGTAGAGATGTTTTTGGAGGTGAATTACCACTACAACATCCAGGAAAAAGCTATGAACATTCCTCAAGCATACTACTCTTTCTATATCTGTCTGTGTGGCTTGTAATCTTCTTTTTGGTTTTTGTGGTGTGTGTATGTAAACTGGTAATCCAAACGGTACATATATACATATTAAAAACTGTTAGCTCATTGCATTACTTCGATGGATCCGCCCGGCCAGCAGAGTTGTATATCCTCTTAATATATGAACGCAGTTCAGCCGTGACGGCCGGCAGACTCTTTGGCCTTCCTTTATATATGATCACAAGTGTTCAACGTTATTGAGGAATCTGCAGCCTGTCCAAGGTGAAAAGGTCCTGGCTCCTGAGTCTGCAAACATCCTGATGGACAACGTTGAGCTGGTGAGTATCTCCTAAGCGACTTGGTCACTTTGTGCATCAACCTTGTATGAAATCCAACTTCTATTTTTTGTTCTTGTGATCAATCTACCTGTTCTATTTAGCTTTGAAGTTTGTTCTTGTGATCAATCTACCTATTGCCAAAGCGGGAACATCTATCCATCTAAGTTACAACAGAAGTCACTTTAGTTCCACAAACGAAAAAAGTCACTTTAGTTTTGGTTCAGTCGCATACTTATATCCGTGTAGTGCCATTGTTTTTCGAAGAAATCCAGACAGGTACTGAACATAAATCGACGTTGTGACTATTTGCTTCTCCTTCCAGGGCCGTGGTTCCAGGCAGGTACAGATAGGCGCGCCAGGAGATGGTACCGCAACAAGAGGATTTGGCTGGCCATCGGTCTCCCCGTCATCATCGTGGTGATCGTCATCATGGTCCTCTCGGTTTGCCATGGCTTCAAATGTGGCTGATCCTTCAGCCAGGGTTGCTCGCTCCCAACGGATGGAAGCACGAGAACACCTGCATGCTCTAGATACGCTCAATAATCCTCTATGCAGCATCGCAGCTTTAGATGGCGATGCATTCTGCTTGATGTTGTGGCGGTCTCTGTTTTCTCCTCCTTGTTCTCCCCGTTTGATGTAACCTCCGGGTAGTTAGGTTTTCGTACGTGAGCGATTCACAATGACAAAACTTTCTAGCTGTGGCTTCTTAAAAGTGCTTCTACCATGCTTTTGCCTTTCAGCTTTTGCCTTTTCAAATTCATGGAAATAGAAAGACGTCTTACAGATGTTTTAAGAGAGATAAAGAGATGAAGTAAGTCCCATAGTTGTTTTAAACGAACAAGTTATAACATTTTCATAACATATAGCTCGCAAGAGTTTTTCCATAGCTCATAGTGAACCAAACAACACCTTTGTCATATGTAGTATACTAGTTAAACCCCCGTGCGTTGCTACGGGATAGCTAAATTTTATATAAAAACACATGGATCGCATGACAAGATAACAATATTATAAAATTAAACAATGATATTAAAGTGACATTTAATCTAAATAAGTTTTGTGAAAGTAACACAATCAATCATGGATATCGCGGTTTTTGAAACTCTATTTTATGGGCTTCTTCGTAATTGCGTCTAAGATAATATTATCAAGGACCTGTGTATGCATACTTGACCATGAGAGACCGCACCTTCATAATTTGCATGCGGGTGTGGAGGCGGAGAGACCGCACCTTTCAAATTTGCGTGCGAGTGGGGGGGCGTGATTGATCGCACCTTCCAAATTTGCATGGGCGTGGGGAGGGTGTGATTGATCGCACCTTCCAAATTTGCATGAGCGTGATTTATCGCACCTTCCAAATTCGCATGGATGGAGAGGATCGCACCTTCTAAATTCGCATGGGTGGAGATGATCGTACCGTCCAAATTTGTGTGCGGGTGTGGAGCGCGTAATTGATCGCACCTTCTAAATTCTCTTGGGCATGGGGAGGGCTGCATGCAGATCTTTTTATTTTTAGTTTCCTAATTTTCTCTCATGGAAGCTCAAAAAGGAAAAAAGCCCCTTCGATCAAGAGGACAATGGGCGCTGTGGGAATTTTTTTTTCTTTTCCTCCTAGATTTTCTCCTTCTATTTACGGACTGGTGGTTTCCTTCCTATTTTTTATCGCAACAACCATCATGCATGGTTAATTTCTTCTTTATTGTGTGGTTAATTCTTTACTTTATTTGCGTGGTTAATTCCTTCCTTTATGAGGTAGCATGGGCGATTCGTTTTCTTTTTACTTCCTTTATTGCATGGTTAATTCTTTTCCTTTATTACGTGGTTAATTCCTTCCTTTATTAGGTCGCATGGACGATTCGTTTTCTTTTCTCCCTTCGGGTTCGCATGGGGTGGCGGTTGGGGCAGACTCAAAGCGAATGTCGCACCAAGAAAATGTCTCCTCTTTGTTCTTTTTATGTTGTATATAGATTATGTTGTATATAGATGCATATAGATATGTTTAATTTTATTGGTGCATGAGATGAATGGACCCGATTCTCGATAGAAGAAACAAATATGGGCACACAAATGTATAATACGTTAGGATATACTACCTCAGGTCTAAACTATAATTTTGTTTGACTTTTTTAACTAATATATGTGTAGATATATACAATTTAAGTCATAGTTGAAGAACTTATATTAATAAAGCAAGCCACAATAAAATAAATGCCCTTTTTTTGTGGTAGATGTATACGGAAACAATAAATGGACAAAGCTGTTAAATAAGAAAATCATAATAAATATAAAAAATATACTTTTAACTAAAAGATGGGATTTTGATAATTGAACATTGCAAATAAATAAAATTTAAAATTCTAAGGTAAGAGCACGTACATATTAGTTTCATGCATAACCTTCACAAATCTCATCACATTATCAACATACTTAAAAACAAATTTTCAACTAAGTACAAGTTCATGAAACATAGTTGGCATACTGATGTTAGGTTGATGAGATATTATACTATGCTTGGGAATAATGTGAGCCCTCCGTTTCGTCAGATCTGACGGTAAAGTGAGAGGAACCATTTGGAAGGAACTTAAGTTGTGAGCCGAACCAAAAATCACGTGAGACCGGGGTATAACTGATGTCTAATTGCTGGTGAGGCAATTCGCGTTTCTTCTTGCCGCTGATGGCGAGAGGCCGGCCGTGCGCCGCCGCGCTCACGCAGCAAGTCGGCCTCACCCACCTCGCCGACGAGCTCGTCTGCCGCCGGTGTGCCATCGACAACCAAACCTGCCTGTCGGGGACCTAAATATCGGGCCCCGAGACATTCTCCACACAACGAGAATTTGCCGGCCCATTAGGGCCCAATAAAAACCCGACCTACCACCATCCCGCTTCAAAGGACCGCCCAGCGGCGACGGACCGAGCCAAGGAGCCACGGCGATACATGAAGACGAGCCGCCCACGAGCGGCCCACGAGGAGTCACCACGACGAAGGAGCTCACTACGCTCGAGAAGGACAAGGTCGGGGACCTTTACAAGGCGGAGAACCCGAACGCTCCACGTCATCACCCGGCCGACCCGGGGCTCGGACTCTACCCAAATCTCCGTCTCGCCCGAGGGTGACCTAGCTCACCACCCTCGGGCGCATGGACTCCGCCTCGCCCGAGGGTGGCCTAGCTCACCACCCTCGGGCGAAAAATCTCCGCCTCGCTCGAGGGAGACCCGGCTCTCTATCCTCGGGCGAGGTGGCCCCCACTCACCCGGGGCGGCGACCCTCGGGCATGGGAGGTTCCGTGCGGAGGAGGAAGCAGCTGCATTTAATGCGATTCTTGTGGCTGACGAGGCGCCGGGGGCCATCGACACGCCCGATCAAATCGGCTGCCAAATCGCTCCCCAATCCGATGGGACACAAAGGCTGGCCGTGGCGATTACGCCGCCCAGCACGGAAACCAGGACAACACTTTGTTCATTCGAAACACCGCCAAGAGCGCCACGACGGGCGGACCCACCGGGCTCATGACACGCCACGACCCGGCGTTCTGGGACGCCCCTCGCCATGCGGATTGTGAGGGACGCCTCACAGATCCTCGGGGCCGCACCTGGGAACGGCACGTCTGCCATCGGATCAGGACGCGTGTCTTCATCAAACAACGCCCAAGCCAACCAACCCTCGGCCGCGCGCATGCAACAAGTGTAGCCTTGGGAATTAGCCACCTAGGCATCCACATATGTAAACATTACCTCCCTCTTCCTACTATAAAAGGGGGAGTAATGCCCCATTAGCTTGGGGATCCGGACCCGAACGGAAACCGAAGGGACAACCACCACCACCACCACTACCACGATCGTGGGGCTTGAGACCACTTCTCTCCCTCACGCCGCTTGTAACCCCTACTACGAGCTCTCCTTTGAGCGCGAGGTAACACAAGCGAGGACACCACCCATTTGGACGTAGGGCCCCGTTGGCTGAACCGGGGATAAACCCACCGTGTCCGTGTCCATCTTGCGCGACGCCATTTGGGGGAGGAGGCACACGGCCTAGAAATTCTATATTGCGGCACCGAGGCACCCCGGGCTCTCGGAAAGCGCCGGCCGGTTGGCGCGCCGGGTAGGACGCCGGCGCGTGCAATCCACATCTCCATCAGCCCTCATGGCGTTTCCACCTTCGTTTCCACCACCTTTCGGCCGAGAGCACTCAGCTCGCGGAGCGGAACATTCTTCGGGACGCCGGAGTTCGTGGCGCTCGGTCTAACTATGAGATGATCCTTTTGCACGACATGGCGGCGGAAAGAAGGGCGATATCGCCCGATGCGGCGTGTCGCCATCACGACCGCCAGCGCCGGGCGGGCAAAGGCGGATCTGCCGGCGCACCAGGGCGCGTTCACGCGAGCGGTTCGAATCCGGCGACGCACCACCCGCTGCCGACTCACGGGGAGGGTCCCGGGAACCCAGGGCACAGGGAAGATCCTTCCTCGGCTTTCGCCCCGGCGGGATGCCCGAAACCCTAATCGTCGGAGAACGCAGCGTCCACGTCGGTGATATGGAAGGATCCGTAATCCCTCGCGGCGGGAAGCTTCGGTTGAAGCCGCTGCGAGGAGCCGGCGGACTTCGTCGTCCCACGGGAACGCTATCCACGGGACGGTCGCGGAAGAGCGCATCCGCCAAAGGATGATGCGGGACCCCCGTCCTGCCTCCTCGTCCGGGCACGATTGGGGCCAGGAGTCCCAAGGGCGGAATCGCACTACCGTGCGGATAACGGGGACTTCCTCGCGTTGGTGCCGGAACCGATGGCGGGGCGACTATTATGACCCTACACGGGAATGCTACAACATAGAGCAAGATGGCCGGCCTCACCGGCGTCTCCGGCGAAGATGAGGCGGGCATCCGTGCGAAACGGGCCGGTCGCGGCACCGGCGGGCGCCCCTGTCCAGCGTGTGGCGGCGCGGCGCTACCCGGCGGAATGCGCGTGCGAGAACGCAAGACAAGATCCGGCGTGGGGTCGCCGCGACTACCGACAAATGGGCGGAACATCAGCGGGAGCAAGCCTTGGCGCGGGGCGAGGCCGGGCGCCCCATGATCGCTTGGCCGGCGGGCGGCGGCGGACCGGCGAGTACCTCCACTTCGACATAAGCGCCCCCGTTCAACGCGAGCGGCCTCAGCGTGGCGGCGGCCGCCATGATGCAGCGAAATGCCCGAACCCTCTACCGCCGAGGAAGGCGCATTCGAGAGGGCCAAGCGACATCTCCTCGACGGGGCAGCTGTACAACGGCGCGGAGAGCTCCGCTTCCGGGATCGGGCCGCGGCGTCACGACGGCGGGAGGAGTCCGGGCAAAGTCGGCGAGGGCTCCGTCAGGCAGTGTTGGCATTTCTTAACGCAATCAAAGGAAGCGGTATAAAACCCATCCCCAATAAGGCGTCGAGAAATGCGCGTGACATTCCCAAAGTAAACCACCATGTCGGTGATCAGAAATGGAGCTATCAGCAGGATAGATCTTGCCATCTTAGATATTCATCAAAAAGCGCCGCGGATCTATCATTGTAGCATTTCACCGGAAGTATTCGGGGGTATCGTTATTTATATTTTCCCAAAGGAAGGCATGTGATTAATAAATTAGCATGGCATGCGAATAGAGGAACATGTGTTTGCTTAGATCAAATTGTTCATACTTGAGGGGTAAGCAATAATGGTTCATGGATAGTGTGACACACACTTAAGAATCCACCGACAAAAGGATAAAGAAAATAGATAAAGAATAAATGAATAAATGAATAACCTAATGGAGTAGTTCTAATGTATCTAGTCATGGCCATACAAATGAATAGTTAGGATCATATGCAAAAGCGATCTAAGCGTGGTTAGGTCTAGGATATGAGGAGACTCGGGTGCCATACGGCCCAATAGAAGCATTCACGAACTCCTCTGAGAACATACGAGCGTGGGGGATTTCAAAGGGCGGTCAAGGCTTGTCGCGACCAAGCGCCTACCCCTCAACCGTGGCATGCCCTCATATTCGCGAGGTGTCGTAATGCGGGCACCATGCCAGCGTATTGAAACACTACTCTTGTCCCCGGGATCCTCACTCGTCGAATGGGCCGGACTAGAACAAGAGCAAACCCGAAGGAACAACGAACCGTTATCCCACCTCTAATCAAGTTAGGCATATGATGATCGATGATGGCGTAATGAACCGACCAACTAAGGGCGGGAAACCCCGTTGGAAGGTGCACGAACCGCCTCCCCAAGGCTAGGCGAAACGCCTCGGGGAGGGGTGCGGCCGCACTATCACAGTCTTGTAGCGCACCCCCCACAGGCTTCGGCTTTGGCCCGGGTCTTGGCGGGGTGTTGTCTTTCGCCCTAAAAAGTTGTGGGCGGGCTTTGCTCGGCCCAGATTTGATGTTTTGGGTCGATTTGCTCTTGGGCTTGGATTTTTGCAATGATGCGCTTTCGGGAAGGCGACTTTGGTCGATTTTCCACTTGCTTTTTATTATAAATCTGCAAAATAAAATACAAGGCACTACAAGTGAAATTTATTAGTGGTAAATGCATATGAGTATAAAAAGGTTTAATTTTACTCCTTTATGGTAGTAAGTTGACGGAAAAAAAAAATATGTCGTTGGTTTACCGTCAACAAACTCCCCCAAGCTTACCCTTTCTTGGCGTCCTCGAGCAAAGAGATAAATACTTGGTTGTTGATCGGGAGTTGCTACTATGCGATTCACGTTTTACAAGTGCGGGGTTTTAAAAAGATTTTCTACTATAGTTTGAATAAAATGGCACATCTTTTTCCCACCCTTTATTACCTTTCATCGTAGCGGGGCTTTCGGCTTTTCTCAAAGCCTTGGGCGGTTGCGGATAGAGCGGTTATAACGAGAGGTGCTTATCATTCATCCTTTTGATCAACTTTTTATCAGGGATTTTTATTTAGATAATATTTTTTTTCGAGAAAGCTTGGGCTTTATTGCTATATATATTTTTTTTGGAGAGGTGGGCTCTGCTTTCGCCCTAGACTTTTGTCTTTTATTTCCTCTCTTTTTCTTTTTTTTTAGAGATGTGGGCTCTACTAAGCCCTTGGACACTTGTCCATTTTTTATCTCATTTTTTTTTTTAGCATAGCCCAAAAACATTTCTCTTTTTAAAGCTTAGATTCGGATGTCAAGTTTCTCTTTTGGTCAAGTTTCTCTTTTGGACGAAGTCATAGCAAATCCATTTGTACCATATCATATTTGGCAACAACTTAGACTAGATAGAGCATATGCAACCCACATGAATGGGATTTTTTTTTTTTTTTTTTTTTTTTTCGGGATGAGTTTTAGAATTAGCCACTAAACCCAAACTTTAGAGAACTTCAAATTATAAACTAGGCACGAGGCAAAGCATAAGGCAGAGCAACTATTCATTATTTCAACAAGGGACTAAGACTAAACATTTTTATAGCTCATATATATAAGCATTAAGGCACAAAGAAGAGCTACTTATTCTATTTTTGGATTTTTTTAGTTTAGTTTTTTTTCAATGCAATATTGCTGAAATTTAAACATGCTAGAAATAAAGTAAAAAATTGATGGAAATAAATATAGAATGCAATGATACTGCGGGGGTCCTCCCCAAGCTATCTGGAGGCCTATTGATCGGGATCGAAGCCTTGGTACCTCGAATGCTTCCTCGCGTGTGGTGCGAGTAGCCATGTTGGACTCCAATTGGGTCCATCTCTGGCGACTCTTTGCTCCCGGTTCTGCTGCCAGCATGCGGTGTTTTGCACATGGGAATTGGCGTGTGCTCAATGTTCCTAGTCTTGCGGACGTCAAGGTCTTTGCCGCATTTGGATCCCGATAGCCTCCACCCCCTGTGGTGGAAGCACAGAGGCTGGGCTGGTGGGGGCATATCATCGGTTTGTCGTCAAAGTCAAATCTGTTGGCCCTCCATGCTTACGTATCTCCTTGGGGCCACTTTCGGATGGTGCGGTGTGCGAGGCGGCGGCTCCCACCTAGGATCATACCCGGGTATTACCCACAGGGTCCCCATGGGGTGAGGCCATCTTGCCTGGAACACCGGTGTAGGTTTGTGGGCGTGGGCTGAGGGCGTGAAGTAGGGGGCCATGGGAGGAGGATTCGACCTCCGGTCTCCCGATCTAGCGTGAAGATTTTGGGGGTGTCTTTCTGCGCAAGCTATCAACAGATCTTGAGCTCAAATGTTAGTACCGGCATTTATACAGCTGTAAGTCCGGGTTAGGTAACGAACTATAGTTGCATAGCCAGGGAAAAGATGACCAAGCTCACCAGATGGTAAAATCTTAACCAAGTGCCCCTGCACAAGCTGCGCATTGGTCCAATATTCCTGGGTGTGGAAATGTACTCTATCGATGATTTTCCAAAGCTCCAATCGCGAGAAGCGAGGCGTGTGATAAGAGATGTGCGGTGTGACGAACAATGACTTTTGTGATATTATGCAAAAGATTCCGGCACATCTCTACCCCTTTGGAGCTACCTTTTCTTTGTGGACAACGGCATAGAGTAATTTTAATTCAATTTCATTCACCCATCTAACCCCGTGTCTAGGAAACAAAGTCAACGAGATCCGGTGGTGGATAAACCTAAGTGATGGGTCTTTGGATGCGTGAGTGGCGAGGTTTAAAAGTTCGGTCTCATGAGCACCGGATATCTCCTCCCAAAAGTGATGTCTAACAAAGCGGGAGAGAAGCGGCATCTATGTTCATTGCACATCTATAATTAAAACCCCGATAACGAGCTAGGTCCGCCCACGTAACATGATAAAGTGTACCAAAGAGGCGGAAAGAAATTCCTAGCTGGTCTTCTACTAGTGTGCATAAAACTGAATTGTCGAGGCGAGAACCTTCCTCCTCGAGAGGTGGAATATCCACGCCACCCGGCCGCTCTCCAAAGGATGGGAAATTTGTTGTCCATACCGATTGCTCGAGGAGCTCGTGGTCGATTCGGGCGTGTCTTTGGAACACACGATCCTTGAGTAGGAGATATGCTTGCATCTCGGTCTCCACGGATGTCGAGGTGCGGCGGCGTAAACCCCTGGTCGATCGTCGGGGGAGCTTGAGCTTCTTCCTCCCCGACGGGTGCAGCATCTTCTTGCATGGGAGAGTCTTCAAGGTTGTCGAAGTTGAGGGCGGGCTTGTGCTTGTATGCCGTGAGCTATGCCTTGACGATCGCCTCAACCCCGAAGATCTTCGGCTTTCTTCATGGCTCTTGCAAAAGCGATTGAGCGAGACCTCGGGTGTGCAAGGGTTAGTTGAAAGTATGAACTTTCACGCCCGTGATCTTGCTCGGCACAATGTTTTTGGTGGAGAAAATGGAGTGTAGAACAAGCGGGAGAGAGTGTGCGAGTGAGAGAGAGTGAAAATGAGGGGTGTGTGCTCTCACACCGGTGCTCGGGCTATTTATAGCCAAGCCAGCGGTGGGTGGGGCGCTCACACAACGACTAGGAGCCGTTGGCGAAGGGCGGGCCAGGGACGGGCGCCCGGCGGAGGGCGGCCCTTGCAGGGTGCTTGTGGCGCACCACGAGGCGGCTCTTTGCTCGGCTTTGGCGGGCGTGCTCAATCTGGTCCGCGAAAAGTTCGTGGCCGTTGTTTTTCGCCCTGGTTCGACCGTTTTCTCCCTTTTTGAATTTTCTCCAAAAATTTTCAAATATAAATTTATTTTTAAATAGAAAAATCATTTTAAAAAAAATATTTTTTGTATATACTTTTTATGTAGAAAATATTTTTCTTTATTTTTCATGTAAAGACTTATTTTATTTAGAAAGATTTTTATTTTAGTTTTCTAAAATATTTTGTTAATAAAAATATTTTATGAAACACATAAATATATAAATATATATATATAGATTTTTTTAATATACCCCTTTTTTTTTGAGCAGGTTTTTTTTATAGTCGTCGGCTGTCGACTCTCCCTATTCATTGGCGGGAGGTTTTTGCTCAGGGGTCTCGAGCGGATCCTTCAACATTCCACACCGGTCTTGATGGCGATGATTGCGGGGTGTGTTGTTGCTTGTACCCAATGAATGGGCACTTTACCGCCTTATCCTTGATATGGAAGGCGATGAAGCCCTTCCCGGTGATGTCGGCCTTGGCGGTATAAAGAAATGGTCTCTCCCGGGAGGAGAGACACATCCTCCTTTGGGCCCATGTCCAAGACCACAAAGTCTGCGGGGATGTATTCATCTTGGATCTTAATCGGCATGTCCTCCGGTATTCCCTTGGGCGCCTTGTTGATTGATTGACGCCATTTGGAGGGCGAATTTGGCGGGGAGTAAGTGTCCCTCCATGGATTTTGTTGAAGGTGGTCTTGGACATCACATTATCTTGGCCCCCGGTCACAAAATGCATTAGCAAAATTGTGGGGGCCAATGGCACGGTGATGATCGGACGTCGGGATCTCCCTTCTTGGCAATGAATGGCGAGTCCACAGGGGATCTTCTTCAGCTCTCGGGTTGGCCGAGCCTCTCGGAGATATCATGTTAAATCGACTCGTGTGGGACCTCGGGTTGCCACAGGATCCTTCCCGAAGTCGTTAAGCGGCACTTGGGCTGCAACCGGGCTAATTTGTGTCTCTATCATCTTGTTGAAGCTGAGTTGGTTCTTCACGGCCGACATCAACCCTTCAAGCTTGTTATTCACACCTTCCAAGATCTTGTCTTGGTGGCTCATCTTTTGGTGAGATTTTCGTTAATTTTCACTGGTCGATGCAGGTCCTTTAGTGATGGTGACCCGGGGTTATAGTTGGAGTTATATCCACGGTTGCCTTGGAATGGTGGCTGGGACTGGTTGTTCCAGCCTAGCTGCGGTTGGCGGTACCCATTGCTGTTGTTGATGAAGGCGGCTTCTTCATGGGTCTCAGGCGGTTATCTCTGAGTGGCCAACCTCACCACACGTCTCCGAGAGCCATGTGGCGTCGTGGTGTGTAGGCGGGGCGCGGGGCGGGTAGTAGCATTTGTCTTTGCGCTCCTCCGACCTCTTTAGCGGCCGAGGTCCATTTTTGCGGCAAGCATATCCGCCTCCTTCACGGTATGCATGCCTTTTTGTGTTTGGGCCGGGGCTCTGTCTTCGCCCGGCTACGATTTGCCACCATTTTATCAATCGAGGGCTGTTGCACGATCGATGGTGGCGATAGAAATGCGCCACCGGCCGGCGGCGTCGAGGTGCCCCGCCGATATGGCCGTGAGACCATTGTAGAAGTTACGAGCACCGGCCGTTCTCCATCCCGTGGTGCGGGCATGCGAAATGTATTCTGCGGCCCTCCCACGCCTCGGGATGGGTTCCATTGATGTCTGGCCGGAAATTGGCGATTCTTCCCCTCGGGGCATTGGTTTTGCCCATGGGGAAAAACTTGGCGAGGAACGCCGCGGAGCACTTGGCTCCGTGCGGCGACTTTCTTGTCCTTGTAGAACCATTTGTTTTCGCCTTCCCCATGAGGGAGAAGGGAAACAGACGAGCTTTGATGGCGTCTGGCTGCGACATCTTTGATGACGATAGTATCGCATAGCTCCGGGAAGTGTTGGAGATGAGCATTTGCGTCCTCGCTCGGCGATCCACAAAATGGACCGGCTCGCACCATGGTGATCGGCCCGCAGTCTGGCTTCGAAGTTTTTGTCGCCCCACGTTCACCGTCGGCCCGGTGCAAAGGCACGTTGGTGGCGGGCGGAGTTGAGAAATCGTAGCGGCGACTTCGGCCATGGCTTGAGTTGCGGTTGGTGCGGGGATGTCGGTCTCGACCGTCGAGGTTCGGCTGAAGAAGAAGCGGCACGAGACCGGTTCTTCCTTAGGAGTGCCTACGGATCGGAGATGAAGTTTTCCGGCGGAGGAAACCCGACATACACTATCTCGTTTTCATCCACAATAGGAGAAAACATAAAGATTAGCCTTTGTATGAGCAAATGGTATCCACGACACTTTGTTCATATTCATAGCCTTGACTATTTATTTTTTTTTCACAATGCCTTCCCAACAACGGCGCGAAATGCTTGTTGGCATTTCTTAACGCAATCAAAGGAAACGGTATAAAACCCATCCCCAATAAGAGCGTCGAAATGCACCGACATTCCCAAGTAAACCACCATGTCGGTGATCCGAAATGGAACATCCAGCGGGATAGATCTTGCCATCTTAGATATTCATCAAGCGCCGCGGATCTATCATTGTAGCATTTCACCCGGAAGTATTCAGGGTATCGTTATTTATATTTTCCCAAAAGGAAGGCATGTGATTAATAAATTAGCATGGCATCCGAATAGAGGAACATGTGTTTGCTTAGACCAAAATGTTCATAACGAGGGGGGTAAGCAATAATGGTTCATGGATAGTGTGACACACACTTAAGAATCCACCAAACAAAAGGATAAAGAAAATAGATAAAGAATAAATGAATAAATGAATAACCTAATGGAGTAGTTCTAATGTATCTAGTCATGGCCATACAAATGAATAGTTAGGATCATATGCAAAACCGATCTAAGCGTGGTTAGGTCTAGGATAATGGGGAGACTCGGGTGCCATACGGCCCAATAGAAGCATTTACGAACTCCTACGAGAACATACGAACGTGGGGGGGATTTCAAAGGGGCGGTCAAGGCTTGTCACGACCAAGCCGCCTACCCCCTTTAACCGTGGCATGCCCTCATGTTCGCGGGTGTCGTAATACCCGGGCACCATGCCCGCGTATTAGAAACACTACTCTTGTCCCCCAGGATCCCCACTCGTCGAATGGACGGACTAGAACAAGAGCAAACCCGAAGGAACAACGAACCGTTATCCCACCTCTAATCAAGTTAGGCATATGATGATCGATGATGGCTGTAATGAACATGTCAAGATTATGATATGTAAACTATATGCTAGTTCATATACCAACACAAGAACATGAACAAAACTATACTCTAGTTCATAAGTTAGGCCAAGAACATGGATATAAGACTTGCAAATAGAAGAATGCTCCATAGAGTAGATGTATTACCAAAGCACTTTCTTCTAGGAGACAAGCCCTCCTTGTAGCTCTTCTACTCCAAGTGCTAACCAAGAAAGAATAAAGAAGAAGAAAGAAGAAGAAGGAAGAAGTAGAAGAAGAGGGAGAGGTAGAGGTGGTAGAGAGAGAGAAATTGCTGGTTTCTTTGGACTCCAAGTGGTGTGTGTTGAGAGAGGGAGAGAGAGGGGGCCTACTTATACACTTGGAGGAGGGCCTAAATGCTAAAATACACCAAAACCGACCTGGAAAACCTTCCTTCGTGCGCAAACCGACCAACTAAGGGCGGGAAACCCCGTTGAAAGGTGCACGAACCGCCTCCCCGAGGTGGGCGAAACCGCCTCGGGGGAGTGCGGCCGCACTATTCGAGTCTTGCCAAGCACCCCCACAGGCTCGGCCTGGCCGGGTCTTGGCGGGGTGTCGTCTTTTCGCCCGAAAAGTTGTGGGCGGGCTTTGCTCGGCCCAGATTTGATGTTTTGGGTCGATTTGCTCTTGGGCTTGGATTTTGCAATGATGCGCTTTCCGGAAGGCGTACTTTGGTCGATTTTCCACTTGCTTTTTATTATAAATCTGCAAAATAAAATACAAGGCACTACAAAGTGGAATTTATTAGTGGTAAATGCATATGAGTATAAAAAGGTTTAATTTTACTCCCTTTATGGTAGTAAGTTGACGGAAAAAAAATATGTCGTTGGTTACCGTCAACGACCGGCGAGCCGAGAGCCTCTGCAAGGCGGCCGGGAACGCCTAGTCGACAACCGCGACAACCGCCCGGTCTGGGAGCGCATAGAAGACCCCCGAGACCATAGCCGGCGCGCCCGACCTCGGGGAAGAAATCAGCGGCGGCGGGGCTCGCCACGAGGCGGCTCACCTCGGGGGCGGCCGGCGGGACGAGACATGCAAGTCTTGCGGGGAAGACCGAGGGGTTTAGGGTTTAGGGTTTAGGGTCCGGCTGGAACACCTTCCACCGGACCTCATATCAAGCTGGGCGGACTTGGAGAGGACCTTCAAGGGAATTTCCGAGGCACATACCTGCGCCGGGTAACTCATGGGACCTCCAAAATTGCCGCCGAGAAATCGACGAGTCCTTGCGCGACTACATCCCGGCGCTTCTCAAGCAACGGACCGAGCTCCCTAACGTGACGGATTTCGACGTCATAGGGGCCTTCTTGGCGGCACCTCTTGCCGTGACCTCATGAAGAAGCTAGGGCGCCGGACTCGGACCGAGGCGAACGAGCCGATGGACATCGCCACCAAGTTCGCCCGGCGGCGGAGAAGGGGGGCCTGTTCAATCGGGGGGGCACGGGCAAAGGAAAGCGTAAGGAGGAGGAGCCCAAGGGATCCCGGCCTCGGGAGGGCAAGAAGAAGAAGAAAAAGGACAAGAGCCGCAAGGGCGGGGGGCCAAGCCCTCAGCGCGACGACGAAGACATGGTGGCTGCGGTCGACCGCATAAAGGGTCCCGAGCCCCGCCACAAGTTACCTTCGACAACATGCTCAAGAAGCCGTGCGGAACCACGGTTCCCGGTCAAGCACACCCTCGAGGAGTGCAAAAGCGGTGCGCAACCACTTCACCAAACTCGGGGCCATTCCCGAGGAGGAGGAGGAGGAAGGAGTGCCCGAGGGCGGTCTGCGAGGGAGACGAGGGTTTCCGAAGGTGAACAATCGCTTCATGATCTTCGGCGACAACACCCGGCAACATGTCGGTGCGGCAACGCAAGAAGGAGCGCGGGAGGTGTATGCGGCGGAGCGGCGATCCCGAAGCTGCGCAAGTGGTCGGATCAAGCCATCACCTTCGACGGTCGGATCACCCTCGGCACGTCCCAAACCGGGGGGCTTATCCGTTGGTGGTGGATCAATCATTGCCAATACCCGGCTCACCAAGGTCCTCATGGACGGAGGAAGCGACCTCAACCTCATCTACGAGAAAAACTTTCGACCTCCTCGGGGTGGACAAGTCCAAGATCCGCCCGGGAGGGCCGGCATTCAACGGCGTTGTCCCGGCAAAGCAGCCGAAGCCCCTCGGGCAGATTGACTGCCGCTCTGTTTGGGGACCCCTCGAACTTCAGGCAAGAGACTCTCACCTTTGAGATCCTCTGGAGTGCAGGGGTACATACCACGCACTCCTCGGGCGGCCTTGCTATGCCAAATTCATGGTCTGTCCCAAACTACACCTACCTCAAGCTCAAGATGCCAGGGCGAAGGGTGTCATCACGACCGGCCCCTCACATCACCATGCATATGAGTGCGGCGTGAGAGCGTGGAGTACGCCGAGGCGCTCGCCATCGGCCGAGGCACTCATTGCCGATGCAAAGAAGAGCTTCGACGAGATCACGATCGAGCACGAGGCCAAGCGCCGCTCCGGGAGCTTTGAGCCCTCCTCGGGCACCAAGAAGATCCCACTCGATCCCAAGCAACCGAAGAAGGAAGCTGGCCGACCATCAGCTCGGGTGGATCCGAAATAGGAAGCGGTGCTCGCCGACTTCCTCCGTGCGAACGCCAAGACGTTTGCATGGGGACCCTCGGACATACCCGGGCATACCGAGGGATGATAGCCGAGCACTCCCTAGACATCCGACCGGGCTCGAAGCCGGTCATGCGGCGCTTGCGCCGTTTGATGACGCCAAGCGGAAGATCATCGGCGAGGAGATCCACAAGCTTCGGGAGGCCGGATTCATAAAGTAAGTATTCCACAGTGAGTGGTTAGCTAATCCTGTATTAGTAGAGAAAAAGAATGGGAAATGGAGGATGTGTGTGGACTACACTAGTCTCAACAAAGCATGTCCAAAAAGTTCCCTTTCCTTTGCCCTCGAATCGACCAAATTGTCGACTCCACCGCGGGATGCGAAACTTTGTCCTTTCTCGATGCATATTCCGGTTACCACCGGATCAAAATGAAAGAGTCCGACCCAGCTCGCGACTTGCGTTCATAACACCCTTCGGGATGTATTGCTACCTCACAATGCCCTTCGGCCGAGAACGCTGGGGCTACGTACCCGGCCGGTGCATGCAAATCATCTTCGGAGAACTCATCGGGAGGATCGTGGAAGCCTATGTCGATGACATAGTGGTCAAATCCAAGAAAAGCTGCAGGACCTCGTGGGAGACCTTGGGGAAACCTTCGAAAGTGTCTAAACAAGAAGGGAGTCAAGCTCAACCCCGAAAAATGCGTGTTTGGGGTCCCCGAGGAATCTTTTTGGGCTTCATTGTCTCACAACGAGGCATCGAAGCAAACCCAACCAAGGTTGACGCAATCACAAGGATTGGGCCAATCCGAGACCTCAAAGGAGTTCGAGAAGGTTATGGGCTGCCTGGCTTCACTAAGCGGGTTCATCTCCCGCCTCGGGAAAGGGGCCTCCCCCTCTATCGGCTCCTTCACAAGGCCCAGCACTTTGCACGGACCCCGAGGCCGAAGAAGCCCTCGGCAACCTCAAGAAGCTCCTCGACTAGTCCACCGATCCCGGTGCCGCCAAACCCGGGGAGAGACCTTGCTCCTCCACGTCACGGCCACTACTCGGGTAGTCGACGGTGGCCGCGGTGGAGCGTAGTGGGCGTCGGGGGAAGAGGGGCACACGTTGCCGTTCAACGCCCGTGTACTTCATCGGTGAGTCGCCGTGGTATCCTCATTCCCCCTCGGGAGATCATCCGAACCGAGAGGCCACGGGAAGAGTGGCGAAGTGGGCGGTGGAGCTCATGGGCGAGACAATATCATTCCCGCCTCGCAAGGCGATAAAGTCTCAAGTCTCGGCCGATTTTGTGGCCGAATGGATCGATACGCAGCTGCCCCAAAGCACCAATCCGGCCGAGTCTTTGGACCATGTATTTCGGCGGGTCCATGATGAAGACGGTGCGGGGGCGGTTTGCTCTTCATCTCACCCCTCGGGGTTCACACAAGGTACGCCATCCGGTTGCATTTCCGGCCTCCAACAACGTCGCGGAATCACGAGGCACCGGGTCAGCGGTCTCGGGATCGTGGCGGACCTCGGGATCCAACCGTTGGAAACCGTGGGGATTCTCAGGCGGTTATTGACCAAGTCATGAAGGCCTCGGCGTGCCACGACCCCAAGATGGGGCGTATTGCCAAGAGGTGCGCAAAAGCGGAGGAAAAGTTCCATGGGCTTGAGCACAAGCACACCCCAAGACGCTACAACGAAACGCGGATGAACTTGCCAAGGTTCTTTGCGACACGAGGAACTATTCCCGAGCGTACTCACCCGAGATCTCAACGAGCCCTCGGTTAAGTACACTCCTCGGGAAATACCCTCGAGGGGCGGAGACAACTCGGAACGGCACCGGGCCCGAGGCCATGGCGTCGATGGCCCCCCGACCGGAGAGAACCTCTATTGAAGTACCTCCGCCGAGGAGAATTATCCGAGGATAAGACCGAGGCTCGCCGGTTGGCCCAAAGGGCAAAAATACTTTGCGCTAATTGGAGACAAAAAGAACTCTACAAGAAAGGAGCCTCGGGAATATACATGCGATGCATACCCTCGGCGGAGGGCAAAGATTTGCTTGAAGACACCCACCAAGGGAGTGTGGCCATCATGCCGCCCGAGGACTCTAGTCGGTAAAGTCTTGAGACGAGGGGCTTCTGCGGCCCTCGGCGATACGGGGCCGCGAATGAAGTCGTGCGCACCTGCGAGGGGTGCCAATTCTGCCGCGAGGACTCACCTACCGGACAAGCCCTGCGAGACCATACCTCGACATGGCCATTTGCGGTATGGGGGCTCGATATGATCGGTCCCCGAAAAGGGCGCTGGAGGACACACTCATATCCTAGTCGCCATCGACAAGTTCTCCAAATGGATCGAAGCCCGAGCCGTGGTGAACCCTCGGACAGAGGAAACGGTGAAGTTCTTTACGAACATCATTTCCCGTTTTGGAGTCCCGAACTCCATCATCACGGATAACGGAACCAACCGTGGGAAAAAAGTTCCTCGACTTTTGTGATGACTCACGGCATCGAGGTTGACACATCGGGCGTAGCCCACCCGAGGACCAACGGTCGGTGGAGCGTGCCAATGGCATGATCTTACAAGGCCTCAAACCAAGGATCTTCAATCAGCTGAACCAGTACGGGAAGAGGTGGTACCAGGAGCTACCGTCGGTTCTATGGAGCCTTCGAACAACAAAAAGCCGAGCCACGGGCTTCACCCCATTCTTTCTAGTCTATGGAGCCGAGGCGATCTTGCCCACGGACATTGAATATGGGTCCCCAGTGCTGCGAGCCTACACCGAGCATGGCAACCAGCATGCAAGGCAAGATTCCATCGACCAAGTTGACGAGGCCGAGGCGTCGCACTTCTGAATTCAGCAAGATACCAACAAGCTCTTGGAAGTATCACGCCAAGTGATTTGAAGCCTCGGGAGTTCAAGTCAATGACCCGTACTCGGTGAAGCAAGATAACAAAGGGCGTCACAAGCTCACGCCACATTGGGAAGGACCATATTTCATCGCCGAAATACTAAGGCCCGGAACCTACAAGCGCTGAAAAACGAGAAGGGTGAAGTCTACTCCAACGCACGGAACATAGAACAACGAACGTCGCTTCTACCCTTAACTCCGCACTAAGAAGTTAAACACCTATGTTTTTCGCTCAATAAAAGATCTACATCTTTTTACGAAGAGAACTTCTTCTTGTGCATACCTTAAGGGAGTCTTAGCCTCGTCCGGCACAAGACTAAAACTCCCTTGGGGGCTACGGGGACCCCCTCGTTTTTTTTTGAAACTTTTTTTTCCAAAGAAAAAAGTTCTCCCACAAGACACTCTCGGATCGATCGTTTAAGTTGCGAAGGTCGCACACACACAAATCCTAAGTGAGGTAGCCGAGCCAAGCGGATCGCCCCGGTGGCACCCGTGCGGACCGCCCCGGTGGCATCCATGCTCACTATCTCGCGCTGGCGGAGAAAGCAAGTGACCCGGCCACACAATAAGCGAAGTTCGAGAGACACAACACAATCATAAACGCACCTGCCTAGGTCGGGCCTCGGGTAGCACCATTGTTTATACATACTTCTCTTACACACTTGACTTTTCATACAAGGGGAGATCGGGCGCGTCCACGAGCCTCGTCCACCCGCGCGCTTCACGATCGGCCGGCCGGCGACATCTCACGGAGGCAACATCCTCGGCGGTAGCATCCCGGAGGCGGGCGTCGGGCCGTCGGCGCATCCTCGGAGGCGGCATCCGGCATCTCCGTGTCCGCCTCATAGCTTGACTCTATGGGGGAATACGGAGGGCACACCTCATCTTCAAAGAGAGAGGCCCGGCCGTGTTGCGGCACCATCCGGAGTCGTACAACTCCTTGGTCTGGTGGCATTAGCGGCGGCCTTCTCGGCGGTCGCCAGCGTCCTCGTCGTCGGAGCCAAGGAAGAAGCCACCGCGACATTGTTCGGTACCTCGGGCGCCAGAAATGCGAGCGAGAACAACGCCATACTGCGCCGCCCGATCCGAAAGTGCTCGGGCTCGGACACGAGGAAGCGCCCACGGCGCTCTCAGCGGCTGAGCCGCCGGGGCCCAACCTCGGGTTGTCCGCCCGGCGGCGGATAAAGTCGAGCGGGGCCTCTTCCGGCTCACGGTATGACTTACGCTCTGCTCTAGCCCAGCGGCAGCGTAGCCGCGGTCTCCACGGCCTCGGTCGGACCTTCTCCGCCTCGGCAACAGGCACCAAAGCGGCGTCAACAAGATGAAGGGATCAAAGACGGTAGAACTTACCGGGGAGAAGGCGTACCTTGGCGCCTTCACCGCCGGCCCGGCATCACGTTGTGCTCCTCGCGGCGACTTGTGGAGCTGGTCCTTCTCCTTTCGAGGGTTTCCCCCTCGGACACTAGCTCCCGATGCGGGTATTCAAGGCGTCGCACATCTCCGCTGCTTCCTCGCCTCCTCCCGGGATCGGTCCCGCTCGTCATTGGCCCCCCCCGGGGCTGGAGGAGGGGCCTTTCCGGCGTCCTCAAAATCTTGGCTCATCCGAGCCATCTCGGCCCGCCATCTTGTCGGCCTCGGACTGGCCTTGACGAGCTCTGCCGCCAAAGCTTGTCGGCCGAGACTCCCTCTCCTCGGCAAGGGCGGTAAAGCGGGGACGTCTCGCTACGGGCTGGATCGGCTTCACCAGCGTCGTCAGGGCGTTCCAATTCGAACGTTCGGCGAAGGAGCTCGGACTTCTCCGGGCGGGTGCGGGAGACTCGCAACGGGGACACCACGGATTACGACGCATACACAAAGGCGGTGAAGCGAGGGGAATAGCGACCAAGACACTCACCGCGTCGGCCTCCATGAGACGCCTTTGGTCAATGTGTCGCCAATCTTTGCAAGGCCGTCGCCGCCCTTTGGCGGATCTGCTCATGAGTTTTCCACGCCGGGACCTCGGGACGATCGTCGATCACCACGGCGGGCGGACCCCGGGCACGTCACCCAAGGTCAGGGAGGACCACCCCAGCGGGTTGGCTCGTGGGGAGTATCGCCTCCACCGGCAACTCCCGCGGCTCGGGGAACCCGGACCAATAAAAGTCCGGGGGTCCCGGCTGGCGACCACGGGCCTGATCCTCACCATCGGCGGGGCGATGCCTCGCCGGGGGCTGCGTCGACCGGGCGCATGAAGCAACGGGAAGTCGGGATTGTATCCCTCATGAACCCCGGATCGGCGGGAGCCGGCGCATGCGGGGCCTCGTCTCCGCCGCCTCAAAGAGCTCCTCCCGAGAAAACTCCGGACGAAGGAGCTTGGCTCCTCGGGAGGGGGCGGCCTCGTCGTGAGTCCGGCGCCGGCGGCATCGCGCCGAGCCTGAGCCCTCCAAGTCGATCACCATCGGCTGGGTGGACGACCGCCATCGCCGCCAAGGGCTTGCCCCACCTCGGAAGGGAAGTCTCGGCCGTCCGGCTCGGGCCCAATCCCTCCCCGAGGGCTCGGGCCGGCACCAGGGGGAGGCCCAACGCGGATGGGGCGACGTCTTGACGAGACGGCCCCGGCTCTCGAGAGGCCCGCCGAGGCCCGAGCACCGGCTTTTAGGGCCTTCTTGGGGTGCAAGGTCGAGTGAGGCCCCCCCGCTTCCCGAAGTCAAAAAACGCGTCGGATAGAAGCCGCAAGATACTAGAAGAAAAGCCAACTACAAAAGCACAAAGGGGACTCACGAGGCCCGGGGATCGCCTTGGGTGGGGCGAGGCACGGGAAGGCTGCGACACAGGCGTTGCACTTGCGCACGCGGGCGGTCTCCTCCACGGTTCTCATGCGCCCGGGGGGCGGTTGGGGACGGGGCGTCACGGCTCCTCACCCCGAGCCACGCCTTGCGTATTTGGAGCACCCACGCCGGAAGGCGGCGGCTCTTCCGCCGAGCGGCCTTGTAGCGCCGAGGTACCCACATCGGGTAAAACCCTCGGGCCACCGGTGGTCGAGGCCTCGGCTGGAAGGACCCTCGGTCCCGGCCACCTCAGACGCCTCGGGCTCGGGCTCATAGCGAGCCCGGTGAGTCGGCAACCCGGGGCTCGATCTGACGAGGCCTCCCGATCATCGTCCAGACGGGTTCACGGCGAACTCATCCTTCTCCTCATCCTCGTCCTCCTCGGTGGTCGAGGTATCAGCGGCTTGACCCCGCCTCTGGCTTTTCGGCCCGGCGGTTGGCACGGGCCACATTCCTCTTCTTCTTCTCCTCCTTCTTCAACGCCCGTGCTCTCTCCCGCTCGTTCCGAGCATGGTTCGCCGCCCGGCGCGCGGCATCCAGATTGGGCACGGGCGGAGGAGAGTCGTGATAATTCAAACGACCCTGCAAGAAGACGGAGTAAGAACCACCGCGGCGGCGGCATGGTGGCAACAAGACAATACAAGAACGGCGAAACCAAAAGGCGCTTACCAAGGAGATGTACCCACGGGCGGGCGCATAGGGATCTCGGGATCTCGGGACGGGGTATTGGACCCCAATGCCTCCTTCACCCTCTTGGCCAAGCCATCGGTGGAAAGAAGCGAGAAGGGAGGACATCCGAGACTCTTCAAGACCGTAGCCGAGGAGGTCATCGATACATGAGCAAAGGGCGAGCCATCAATGGCAACACCCGACGCCGATGAAAGGCGGCGCCCACGGCGGCTGCGTTCACCCCCCATCTCGGAGCCGCAGGATCGCCGCCTCGAGGCCCTCCAACCGAGGGATGATCCGCCGAGGGGGGACCCGAGGAACACTTATGGGACGCCGCTTGAGAACGCGCCCGGTGTACACGGAAGCGCGTTCCGTCATTGCGGAGGTAGAACCACCGGGTCCCCGCCACCCCTTGTTGGAGGAGGTGAGCTTGGAAAGGATGTACCCATCAGCTCGGTTCGGCCTCGGCTGCTCTGATCGGACTTGGAGCGCGCAACCACCAACGCGCAATGCCCTCCGCGGCGCACCCTTCGCCACCGGGCGGTCGTGAAGGTCCGCCTTTAAAAACCACAACCAAAGGTCCCATGCGGCTCGATCCCCGTGAATCCCTCACGGAGGGTGACGAAGATGGCGGCGGGGAGACCGAGTTCGGGGCGGATGGTGAAGCTCAATGTCGTAGTAATGAAGGATCGCGCGGATAAACCGGCCCGCGCGGCATCCCGAACCCACGCCGGTGAAGATCGATCGGGCTCACCACGTAGCCATCGGGAGGGTTAGGCTCCTCCTCGGTCCAATCCGGGGGCTATCCACTCCGCCGCTCGGGTATTGGTGCGGGGATGAAGAAGCCCTTCCTCGACAAGGCGCGAAGCTTCTCCTCCGTCGCCGACGTTTTCGGCCATGGCTCGGCGTCGAGCACCTCCCTCGCGTTGTCGCCACCACCCGGATTGCGCCATGGGGAGCGGATGGACGAGGGGAACAATGCCCGCCGGCAACACCGCTCGCGACGAGCACAAGGCAAGTGGATCTCTCCCACAATCTCTCCTTATCCTCCTTTCTATTTCCTAATTGCCTGCGAGAAGGCAAGGAGGCGATAGCAAGAACAAAGGGAGTTAAATCGCACGCCGCCCGCCCGAACCCCAAATTTATAGGGAAGGGAAGGCAAACCGGCCTGGGCAAACGAACCGACGCGGGAATGGACGGCCCGCGATGGAACGGAACCGCTCATCCAACGGCTCGGCCGTCGCCAAGAGCCGTCAATCAAGAGCATTAATGCACCCGGCCGGGCGCTCGACACGCCTCGACAAGAGCCACGGGGCCACGCCCCATCGGATCGAACCGGCGATGCCGCCTCGCCGGCGAGGAGACGCCTCGTCTTCCATTCAGGGGGTAAAACCGCCCCGCCATCCATATCCGGCAGGCGCGCCCGACCTTAAGGGGCAAAAAGTCAGTCCGATGACGGTTCCTACTTCCGGCGGGAACCAAACAAGCCTCGGCTGACGCGACGTCAACGATGCACCTTACGTTCGCAGGTTGCCAGCCGGGCCCCACGGGGTTTTTCTGATCGCCGCCTCGGGATAACCCCGAGCCGGGGGACAGATGGAAATGCACAACCGGCTATACCCGGGCCCTCCGGGGCTGGATTTCTGAACGTGTTTAAGACCCGCGGGTCTTTGTTTATAGAGATGTCCCATCCGTGGGAGGCCTACAGGCCCTCGGGGGTTGACCTGTCAAACCCCGAGATCCGCTAAACGGTCCGTAGGTTCTCATGGGGTGAATCCTAGATCACCTGGCCGACCCTTGCTCCGGCGAGGGCACGGGCACCCGCTTAAACCGACCCGCCATAACGCTCACCGGAGCGTGTCACATTAAACTTACGGGGCATTGTGGCACGTCTCCCCTCCTCCTCCCTTCCGGGAGGGCGATAGAGGAGCGTATACTCAAAGTCGAGGAAGCCCTGGGGGCGACCTTGCGCACATAAGCGCGGGCCTCGGCCGCCCACGCAAAAAACAAACGGACTCGCACAAACAAGCGCAATATAGAGCTGTTTCGCCTTGCCCGGCGTGTGAGGTTTAAAAGACCTCGAAGGAATCCGCCATTCCTCCGAGGCCTCGGGGCTACACCCTGCTTGGGTGCGCTCGCCAAGCACCCATTGTAGACAAACCACCCCGAGAAGAAACACCCAAGGCGACGGAGCGGCACAACCCCGGGAGTCCCCACTCGCTCGGGGCTCGGGGGGCTACCGTCGGGGACCTAAATATCGGGCCCCGAGACATTCTCCACACAACGAGAATTTGCCGCCCATTAGGGCCCGAAGAAAACCCAGCCTACCACCATCCCGCTTCAAAGGACGGCCCAACAAAGCGACGGACCAGGCCAAGGAGCCACGGCGCATACATGAAGGCGGAGCCGGCCCACGAGCGGCCCACGAGGGAGTCACCACGACGAAGGAACTCACTACGCTCGAGAAGGACAAGGTCGGGGACCTTTACAAGACGGAGAACCGAACGCTCCACGTCATCACCGGCCGACCCGGGGCTCGGACTCTACCCAAATCTCCGTCTCGCCCCGAGGGTGACCTGGCTCACCACCCTCGGGCGCATGGATCCGCCCGCCCGAGGGTGGCCTAGCTCACCACCCTCGGGCGAAAAATCTTCGCCTCACCCGAGGGAGACCCAGCTCTCTATCCCGGGCGAGGTGGCCCAACCCACTCACCCGGTCGCCGACCCCTCGGGCATGGGAGGTTCCGTGCGGAGGAAGGGAAACAGCTGCATTTAATGCGGATTGCGCTAGCCAGACGAGGCGCGGGGGCCATCGACACGCCCGATCAAATCGGCTCGCCAAATCGCTCCCCAATCCGACCGATGGGACACAAAGCTGAACCGGTGACGATACGCCGCCCAAAGACGGAAACCAGGACAAAGTGAGTCTTCGAGGATGAATGCACAGAGTAGACCTCAAAATACATCAAATAGTGATCGTTCCATAAGCGCGGGTTGGAGCCATCAAACTTAGGGAATTCTAATTTTGGGAACGGTGGCGGCCGTAAACTAGGATCACCGAGTTGTCATGGAACGCGTGCCGGATCGAGTTACAGCGGCGGGTTTCGTAAAACCCGCCGCAAAGGTCGGGCTACTCTGTTATGCGGCGCCCGCAGCGCCCCCGTAGATGGAGAGGACACCGCGGGCGGTGCGTTGAGGTCGAGCTCCCGTGGTGGAAGCTGTACGACCGTGGTGGGAGCGACGGGCGGTGTCCCACCCAGAGAAGAGTGCGTCACCGGCAAGCCGCCGAGGACTCCTGGGCCCGAAACTGGCCCCGCGTTCGGATCCGCCGCATCGATGCGCCGCTGAGGTAGTCGACGGTTGAGGAAGTGTCGCGGATCGTAGACTCTCGCCACCTCCTCGCAAGACGATCGCAGATCGTTGAGCAGTGTCTCCGCCTCCGATTGCTTGCTGCTCACCCCAATCACCGAATCGAGGGTCTGCTTGACCATATCCCTCAACCCGGTGAGCTCGGTGGAGACAGTAGCGATCTCGTCGAAGCGCTTGGACATAGTATCAAACTTTTTGATGAGTTCCTCCATGGATGAAGCCATCTCTTGCTGCAACTTGGAAGCGGTTTTCTTCGGCGCCAGAGCGATGATCTTCGACCAAATCAGCACCGAATCGAACAGGAGTTGGTACCAATTGTAACAACCCGGATCAAGGTTGCTACGGATAACTGGATTGGAAGGAATTTAGGGTAGGTTGAGCAGAGAATTTGGGATCGAGAGCATGAACGAAATGGGGAAAAGTTTAGACGAAGCAATGAGCGGGATTCAAGTTCTCGATTCGTTAAAAGTTGCCGGTTCGACGCCACCGTCGCTGCTTATATCTGCAAAGCACGGTTACAAGGCCTATGGGCCGACTCACATACTGGCCTTACAGCTGACTAGAAAGCTACAGCTAACAAAAGCCCACCAGTGAATTACAAGCCCATTCATCAGGCCAACTTAGCCACTCATAACGTCGCCGTCTCTTGCCGGATCAGCAACAGTGGTCGCCTTTCTCCTTCCCTTGATGTTCTTGGTCCTGACAAAGGCCTACCTCCATCCAGGATTTTGAAGAGTTTAGCAATGGAGTCTTTGGAAGATCCGCAATGACTGGGTTTTCAATGATCATCTTATAAAATCACCAAAGGCTCTTGCTAAAGAGGTTATGGATTTGCTAATGCAGTGGATGAGAATTATGAAACCGAGGGAGAAGCTATCAATGGAGGACGTGCTCAAGAAATTGCAGGAAGGAATACTGGCGTGGTAAACTAAGGTGGCCGTGAGCCTCACGGTGGAGAATAGAAAATCTTCTTTACTGTACTGAAGTTGCTCTTAGTTTCAGGTTGGAGGTGGCTATCTAGAGGTCCTTATCTGTAGAGGTGTTTTTGGAGGTGAATTACTACTACAACATCCAGGAAAAAGCTATGAAGATTCCTCAAGCATACTACTCTTTCTATATCTGTCTGTGTGGCTTGTAATCTTCTTTTTAGCTTTTGTGGTGTGTGTAAATTGGTAATCACAACGGTACATATATACATATTAAAAACTGTTAGCTCATTGCATTACTTCGATGGATCCGCCCGGCCAGCAGAGTTATATATCCTCTTAATATATGAACGCAGTTCAGCCATGACGGCCGGCAGACTCCTTGGCCTTCCTTTATATATGATCATAAGTGTTCAACGTTATTGAGGAATCTGCAGCCAGTCCAAGGTGAAAAGGTCCTGTCTCCTGAGTCTGCAAACATCCTGATGGACAACGTTGAGCTGGTGAGAGTTTCTCCTGAGCGACTTGGTCAGTTTGTGCATCAACCTTGTATGAAATCCAACTTCTATGTTTTGTTCTTGTGATCAATCTACCTGTTCTATTTAGCTTTGAAGTTTGTTCTTGTGATCAATCTACCTGTTGCCAAAGCGGGAACATCTATCCATCTAAGTTACAACAGAAGTCACTTTAGTTTTGGTTCAGTCGCATACTTATATCCGTGAAGTGCCATTGTTTTTCGAAGAAATCCAGACAGGTACTGAACATAAATCGACGTTGTGACTATTTGCTTCTCCTTCCAGGGCCGTGGTTCCAGGCAGGTACAGATAGGCGCGCCCAGGAGATGGTACCGCAACAAGAGGATTTGGCTGGCCATCGGTCTCCCCGTCATCATCGTGGTGATCATCCTCCTGGTCCTCTCGGTTTGTCACGGCTTCAATTGTCGCTGATCCTTCAGCCAGGGTTGCTCGCTGCCAACGGATCGAAGCACGAGAACACCCCTGCATGCTCTAGATACGCTCAATAATCCTCTATGCAGCATCGCAGCTTCAGATGGCGATGCATTCTGCTTGATGTTGTGGCGGTCTCTGTTTTCTCCTCCCTGTTCTCCTCCCGTGTTATGTAACCTCCCGGTAGTTAAGGTTTCGTGAGCAATTCACAAATGACAAAACTTTCTAGCTGTGGCTTTTTGAAAAGTGCTTCTACCATGCTTTTGCCTTTTCAGCCTTTTGCCTTTCAAATTAATGGAAATAGAAAGACGTCTTACAGATGTTTTAAGAGAGATAAAGAGAGGAAGTAAGTCTCATAGTTGTTTTAAACGAACAAGTTATAACATTTTCATAACATACAGCTCGCAATAATTTTTCCATACCTCATAGTGAACCAAACAACACCTTTGTCATATGTAGTATATATGTTTAATTTTATTGTTGCATGAGATGAGTGGACCCGATTCCTTGATAGAAGAAACAAATATGGGCATACAAATGTATAACACGTTCGGATATACTACCTCAGGTCTAGTTTGACTTTTTTTTGACTATTATGTGTAGATATACACAATTTAAGTCATACTTGAAGAACTTATATTAATAAAGCAAGTCACAACAAAATAAATGATCAGATGTTTGAATATGGTCAAAATAAATGTTCTTGTGCACAAAATTTTGAATAAGACAAGTAGTCTAATATTTAATCAAAAAGGTCAAATGAATTTAATTTCAAACGGAGTAATACTAACTATCCCAATAAAACAATGTCCGCCTTTTGAAATGAATGCTTAAATCAGTTAATTTGGTCTTTATTCAATGAGAATATGAGATACCTCCCAAGCAATATTCCATGTTAGCGACATGCATGCTAAAAACTTGCACTATATATACGGTCAAATTTGAGGAATACACACGAAATTTAAAAAACAATACGTTTGTTAGAGCAAACAAACATTTTGGTTTATTATTATTTTTTCTTTAACATGGAAGCGATCTCCATTACTCAGAAATTAAAGCCAAATCATTGGCTACAAAGACTCTGATACAAGCAAGAATATTGTCCGTGATCGTGTGCAACGAGACTGTCATTCTAGAGTTTGGAAAACAAACTAAGGCTGCCGATAAAATGACGTTGTTGCCCCTATATGATGGTTACTAACGTCATCGTGGTTCTATACTTCCAAGTTGTTTAAAGAAAACACGATTTGCCAAATGAGTGGTTCCACTCAGGAGTTATTGCAAGACTTCAATCCGGAGTAACCGAGGAGGCCCTAATTAACAATTTCGGCCTGGAATTCTTCCTCCGAGTGATTCTTGGGGAGCGAGGGGCCCAAAGAAACCTACATAGCTATAGAGTCTCACGGGGCGATCCGAGCTCGAGCCAGATCCCCGCCATGGCCGTTACCCTGAGTTCTTCACCCTGACCCTGCACTGACGAAGCTTCCCAGCAACAGCAAAGGTTTTAGTTGACTGTTGGTGAAGTTGCAAAAAGAAGAGTACGTGACTGTAACGTTATATTAGGTTGATTTTGCTGACCTAGAGGAAAAGTAATTCCTACTATAGCTTGCAAGAATGCACAGTGTGTCTGACCAACAGTGAATGTGTATGGAGCGTGTTTTGATTTTTCCTGTCCTTTCATTTTGAGCTCTCGCCTTATCACAGCTTGGTAACACGAGGACGAGTAAAAAGGATGAAACTGTTCAATACTCCTTCCTTTTCAAATTATAAGTGGCTTTGATTTTTCTTGGTATATCTATTTCCAATGTATAGGTGCTCCTCTCGAAAGCACACACTAGCCAGTCTAGGACAGCGTGGTACATTTGTGGGAAAAAAAAAATTGGGTAGGGATGGTCCCTACGCCGCTCCGTACGGACGCCAACGGTGGTTAACGTGCGGCACCGTGCGCTAATCGCTTTTTAATCGGGCTTGGCTCCCGGCTCCCGCACGCACGAGACACCACGGCTCGGCAGCCTCGGCTAAATGACGTAGTAGATGGAAACAAATTTAGGCTTCGTGGATTGTTTTCGGAATTAGTAGATGGGAAAAAAAGGGCGAAGTCACGGGGCGACGCAACACGCTCAGGCTACTTTTTTTTTTTTTTTGCCAACATGCGCTCAGGCTACTTCGATTGTAGATGGCAAATCACATAGCGTCAGCAAAGAAAAAAAAATCGAAAAGGAGAAAACGGCGAACATTGCATAGTTATATATTTTGATCATAGCAGTACCTGTATAGTGGAGAATTAACCAACATAGCATAGTTATATATTTTGATCATAGCAGTATATGGATCTATTTTTTTATAGATAATGGATAATAAAATCCGGCCTCTACATAGAAGATGTACACAGCCAATTATTACAAACTTTAGGAAAATAAAAAAGAGAGTCTCGGTCCCAAAACAACCCAGAAAGCAGTATGTATCTATATAGTAGGAAATTAATCAACATAGCATAGTCATATATTTTCATCGAAATGTAACTGTCGAACAGACGAGGACATTGCAGCATCTTGCTGAACACCAATTAAAAGATCTGTAAATCCTCCTTGTTTGTAAGGTGCAGAAGCATATCCATCTTCGAACATCGAGAAAGGCGTGGTTGAATCATTGGCAAAGTTTGACATAGCACTGGTACCACCACTGCCACCAGCATAAGGGTCCTGTGCATAGATATGAAATTTATCATAGCAATTTCTTGTTAAAAAATAGGAAAAAATTAAGGACTGTAATTGATGACTTACAATAAATTGGTTCGGATTAGCATTTGCATCCATATTTTCTGTAGCCTGATTTGTATCTCCTGTACATAGAAATTAAAATAAGCAAAAGTAATATAGAAGTAGGAATGCTGGAAACAAAATAAGCTCCAAGAAAAGTAATATAGAAGTAGAAATTTGCTAACGCAGTGGATGAGAATTCTGAAACCGAGGGAGAAGTTGTTTCCTTTTCTAAAAAGGGAGAAGCTGTCAATGGAGGACGTGCTCAAGAAATTGCAGGAAGGACTACTGGCGTGGTGAACTAAGGAGGCCGTGAGGCTCACGGTGGAGAATAGAAAATCTTCTTTACTGTAATGAAGTTGCTCTTAGTTTCAGGTTGGAGCTGGCTATCTAGAGGTCCTTATCTGTAGAGATGTTTTTGGAGGTGAATTACCACTACAACATCCAGGAAAAAGCTATGAACATTCCTCAAGCATACTACTCTTTCTATATCTGTCTGTGTGGCTTGTAATCTTCTTTTTGGTTTTTGTGGTGTGTGTATGTAAACTGGTAATCCAAACGGTACATATATACATATTAAAAACTGTTAGCTCATTGCATTACTTCGATGGATCCGCCCGGCCAGCAGAGTTGTATATCCTCTTAATATATGAACGCAGTTCAGCCGTGACGGCCGGCAGACTCTTTGGCCTTCCTTTATATATGATCACAAGTGTTCAACGTTATTGAGGAATCTGCAGCCTGTCCAAGGTGAAAAGGTCCTGGCTCCTGAGTCTGCAAACATCCTGATGGACAACGTTGAGCTGGTGAGTATCTCCTGAGCGACTTGGTCACTTTGTGCATCAACCTTGTATGAAATCCAACTTCTATTTTTGTTCTTGTGATCAATCTACCTGTTCTATTTAGCTTTGAAGTTTGTTCTTGTGATCAATCTACCTGTTGCCAAAGCGGGAACATCTATCCATCTAAGTTACAACAGAAGTCACTTTAGTTCCACAAACGAAAAAAAGTCACTTTAGTTTTGGTTCAGTCGCATACTCATATCCGTGTACTGCCATTGTTTTTCGAAGAAATCCAGACAGGTACTGAACATAAATCGACGTTGTGACTATTTGCTTCTCCTTCCAGGGCCGTGGTTCCAGGCAGGTACAGATAGGCGCGCCCAGGAGATGGTACCGCAACAAGAGGATTTGGCTGGCCATCGGTCTCCCCGTCATCATCGTGGTGATCGTCATCATGGTCCCTCTCGGTTTGCCATGGCTTCAAATGTGGCTGATCCTTCAGCCAGGGTTGCTCGCTCCCAACGGATGGAAGCACGAGAACACCTGCATGCTCTAGATACGCTCAATAATCCTCTATGCAGCATCGCAGCTTCAGATGGCGATGCATTCTGCTTGATGTTGTGGCGGTCTCTGTTTTCTCCTCCCTGTTCTCCCCCGTTTGATGTAACCTCCGGGTAGTTAGGTTTTCGTACGTGAGCGATTCACAATGACAAAACTTTCTAGCTGTGGCTTCTTAAAATTGCTTCTACCATGCTTTTGCCTTTCAGCTTTTTGCCTTTTCAAATTCATGGAAATAGAAAGACGTCTTACAGATGTTTTAAGAGAGATAAAGAGATGAAGTAAGTCCCATAGTTGTTTTTAAACGAACAAGTTATAACATTTTCATAACATATAGCTCGCAAGAGTTTTTCCATAGCTCATAGTGAACCAAACAACACCTTTGTCATATGTAGTATACTAGTTAAACCCCGTGCGTTGCTTCGAGATAGCTAAATTTTATATAAAAACACATGGATCGCATGATAAGATAACAATATTATAAAATTAAATAATGATATTAAAGTGACATTTAATCTAAATAAGTTTTGTGAAAGTAACACAATCAATCATGGATATCGCGGTTTTGAAACTCTATTTTATGGCCTTCTTCGTAATTGCGTCTAAGATAATATTATCAAGGACCTGTGTATGCATACTTGACCATGAGAGACCGCACCTTCATAATTTGCATGCGGGTGTGGAGGCCAGAGAGACCGCACCTTTCAAATTTGCGCACGAGTGGGGAGGGCATGATTGATCGCACCTTCCAAATTTGCATGGGCGTGGGGAGGGTGTGATTGATCGCACCTTCCAAATTTGCATGAGCGTGATTTATCGCACCTTCCAAATTCGCATGGATGGGAGAGGATCGCACCTTCTAAATTCGCATGGGTGGAGATGATCGTACCGTCCAAATTTGTGTGCGGGTGTGGAGGGCGTAATTGATCGCACCTTCTAAATTCTCTTGGGCATGGGGAGGGCTGCATGCAGATCTTTTTATTTTTAGTTTCCTAATTTTCTCTCATGGAAGCTCAAAAGGAAAAAAGCCCCTTCGATCGAGAGGACAATGGGGCTGTGGGAATTTTTTTTTTTTTTTCCTCCTAGATTTTCTCCTTTTATTTACTGGACTGGTGGTTTCCTTCCTATTTTTTATCATAACAACCATCATGCATGGTTAATTTCTTCTTTATTGTGTGGTTAATTCTTTACTTTCTTTGCGTGGTTAATTCCTTCCTTTATGAGGTAGCATGGGACGATTCGTTTTCTTTTACTTCCTTTATTGCATGGTTAATTCTTTCCTTTATTACGTGATTAATTCCTTCCTTTATTAGGTCGCATGGGCGATTCGTTTTCTTTTTCTCCCTTCGGGTTCGCATGGGGTGGCGGTTGGGCAGACTCAAAGCGAATGTCGCACCAAGAAAATGTCTCCTCTTTGTTCTTTTTTATGTTGTATATAGATGCATATAGATATGTTTAATTTTATTGGTGCATGAGATGAATGGACCCGATTCTCGATAGAAGAAACAAATATGGGCACACAAATGTATAATACGTTGGATATACTACCTCAGGTCTAAACTATAATTTTGTTTGACTTTTTAACTAATATATGTGTAGATATATACAATTTAAGTCATAGTTGAAGAACTTATATTAATAAAGCAAGGCACAATAAAATAAATGCCCTTTTTGTGGTAGATGTATACGGAAACAATAAATGGACAAGTTGTTAAATAAGAAAATCATAATAAATATAAAAAATATACTTTTAACTAAAAGATGGGATTTTGATAATTGAACATTGCAAATAAATAAAATTTAAAATTCTAAGGTAAGAGCACGTACATATTAGTTTCATGCATAACCTTCACAAATCTCATCACATTATCAACATACTTAAAACAAATTTTCAACTAAGTACAAGTTCATGAAACATAGTTGGCATACTGATGTTAGGTTGATGAGATATTATACTATGCTTGGGAATAATGTGAGCCCTCCGTTTCGTCGGCCGAGATCGACGGTAAAGTGAGAGGAACCATTTGGAAGGAACTTAAGTTGTGAGCCGAACCAAAAATCACGTGAGACCGGGGTATAGCGATGTCTAATTGCGGGTGAGGCAATTACCGGCGTTTCTTTCTGACCCAGTGATGGCGAGAGGCCGGCCGTCGACGCTGGCGCTCACGCAGCAAGTCGGGCCTCACCCACCTGCGCCGACGAGCTCGTGCTCGCCCGGTGTGCCATCGACAACCAAACACTGTTGGGACCTAAATATCGGGCCCCGAGACATTCTCCACACAACGAGAATTTGCTAGCCCATTAGTGCCCAAGAAAAACCTAGCCTACCACCATCCCGCTTCAAAGGACGGCCCAACAGCGACGGACCAGCCAAGGAGCCACGGCGCATACATGAAGACGGAGCCGCCCACGAGCGGCTCCGAGGAGTCACCACGACGAAGGAGCTCACTACGCCGAGAAGGACAAGGTCGGGGACCTTTACAAGACGGAGAACGAACGCCCACGTCATCACCCCGGCCGACCCGGGGCTCGGACTCTACCCAAATCTCCGTCTCGCCCGGGGTGACCTAGCTCACCACCCTCGGGCGCATGGGACTCCCGCCCCTCACCCGAGGGTGGCCTAGCTCACCACCCTCGGGCGAAAATCACCGCCTCGCCCGGGGAGACCTAGCTCTCTATCCTCGGGCGAGGTATATTCCCACTCACCCGGTCGCCGACCCTCGGGCATGGGAGGTTCCGTGCGGAGGAAGGGAAACATTTGCATTTAATGCGATTGCCAGTGAGACGAGGCGCCCGAGGGCCATCGATTGCGCCCGGTCAAATCGGCCGCCAAATCGCTCCCCAATCCGGACCGGGATGGGACACAAAAGCTGAACCGGTGGCGTATTATGCCGCCCAGCCACGGAAACCAGGACAACACTTTGTTCATTCGAAACACGCCAAGACGCCACGACGGGCGGACCCTCGGGCTCATGACACGCCCGCGACCAGCGTTCAGGACCGCCCTCGCCTTGCGGATTGTGAGGGACGCCTCCACAGATCCTCGGGGCGCGCACTGGGAGCGCACGCGTCTGCCGTCGGATCGGGGACGCGTGTCTTCATCAAACAACGCCCAAGCCAACCAACCCTCGGCCGCGCAAGATGCAACAAGTGTAGCCTCGGGAATTAGCCACCTAGGCATCCACATATGTAAACATTACCTCCCTCTTCCTACTATAAAGGGGGAGTAATGCCCCATTAGCGGGGGATCCGGACCGAACGGAAACCGAAGGGACAACCACCACCACCACCACTACCACGATCGTGGGGCTTGAGACCACTTCTCTCCCTTACGCCGCTTGTAACCCCTACTACGAGCTCTCCTTTGAGCGAGGTAACACTGAGCAGGACACCACCCGCCGGACGTAGGGCCCGTTGGCTCGAACCGGGATAAACCCACCGTGTGTACCGTGTCCATCATGCGCGACGCCATTTGGTGGAGGAGGCACACGGCCTAGAAATTCTTTATTGCCGGCACCCGAGGCACCCCGGGCTCTCGGAAAACGCCGACACCGCCCTTTCCCCCCGGGTCACCGAACCCGACCTCCTCGTGTGTTCCCCATTCTGACTCACCGGCTTTGCCATGGTGCTCGCCATCATGATCCTGCCGTAGGCGAAAGACACATCACATTGCCGTGTTTATCGCCTCGAGACCATGGCGGCCGTCATCGGCGAGCTCATCCGACAAGCGGATCCTACTCGTCGTCGTCGCCTCATTGGCCGAGATGGCGAGCTCTTCCTCAAGACCCATGATGTGCTCTTCTGGACCGCCCTAGGGCGATCGCCGGCAAGCACACTACCCGCAACTTCTGGCCGACATCACGTTGTCGCCTTGGCCAACAGCGCATCGGCGCCCGCGGCGCCCGCGTCTGCGCCACCCGGCTATTGAGCCCCACCCCTCGCGTCTTTTGAAGCACATCCGCGCGGAGGAGGTGCCGCCGTGGCCTCGGCAAGTGGCTCTTCGACGACGGCGAGAAAGGTGCCGGGGATGGTGTCGCCCTTGCCCGAGTTCATGTGGATGATAGATGAGTCGCGGTGATCCTCGGGTCAACGGCTGCATCGAACATCGGCGACCGGATCCCATGGCTAGATTGGCTTGACTCGCAAGGCTACATCGCGTAGGGATGAAGAGTTTCGCGGAGAGGTTCAATGCGTTCTTAGAGTACGCCATCGACGCCAAGACGTAGCTAGCACCGGGCTGACGGCGGGAGAACTTCGTGGTACGGGACATGGTGGACGTGCTAATGCAGCTCACACAGATGATCCGACCCCGAGGTCCAAATCGGTTGTGTAGTACGTGTGAAGGCGTTCACGCAAGACATCATAGTCGCGGCAAGGAGCCCATGTCACCGCCGTGGAGTGGGCCATGTCGGAGCTCTAAGGAAGCCCTCCATCTTCGCCATGGCCACCGAGGAGTTGGACCGAAGTCGTGGGCCACGCACCGTTGGGTGGCACACGTCGAATTGGGATCCGAATTGAAACGGGTGGAGCTGTTTGCGAAAGAACAAACGCCTTTAATCATAATTGGAGGAGAGGAACCAACTAAAAATAGATTAAGGGAGGAACCCACCAATCACCCTAAAAATTCTCTAGGTTGATAGAGTGGAAATCCGGTCTTCCTCGGAAAATTAACTTTTTTTCTTGTGGATGCTATGGCATGATAGGTCCTTACCGTGGAGCAATTAGAAGTTAGGAAAGGGAAGGGCTCTAAGAAATGTAACTGTGACAAACTAGAGACAAGGAACCATCTCTTCTTCAATTGCCACATTGCCCAGCTCAGCTCGTTTGGGTGTGGATTAGAGCACTCACAATGCAGACTCTATCATAGATTCTATCCTCATTTATTACCCTTATATTTATTGTTTTTTGCTGATGTGACGCTATATTTATTGAAGAGAGAGAAGAAAAACATAAGAAACCAAGTTTATCTAAGAAACCAAGTCTTCACGTAAACCAAGACAATCTATGAGAGTGACAAGTGGGTTATATGACATCATGATAGAAAATTACATTGTGGAAGATAGTTTCTTGACACAATGTCAAGACTATAGAAACCATGATAGTTTCTAGCATTGTGAGTGCCCTTAGAGTTAGTCTTAGATGAGATGTAAGGCCTACCTCCATCCAGGATTTTGAAGAGTTTAGCAGGTATGGGCACTAATAAAGATAGCTCCAACTTTCTAGTCCTGGCCAGTGTAGTGTCGAGTCTTTAGAAGACCCGCAATGACTGGGTTTTAATCTTTTTTTATCACGCTTAAAGCGTTTTTCATCGGATAGAAAACAAAGGTACAACGGCTAAAAAGACGGCAACCCGGATTACCGAACTCACACCAACCCCACCTCAAATACTTAAAGTGGTTTTCAGTGATCATCTTATAAAATCACCAAAGGCTATTGTTTATGAGTTTATGGGTTTGCTAACGCGATGGATAAGAATTCTAAAACCGAGGGGAAGTCTGTCAACAGAGGACGTGCTCAAGAAATTGCGGGGAAGGACTGGCATGCTTTGAACTAAGGAGGCCTGAAGCTCACGGTGGAGAATAGAAAATCTTCTTTCTTGATCTTGAAGTTGATCTTAGTTTCGGGTTGGAGGTGGCTATCTAGAGGTCCTTGTGCGTAGAGGTGTTTTTGGAGGTGAATTACTACTACAACATCAAGGAAAAGGCTATGGAGATTCCTCAAGCATACTACTCTTTCTATATCCATGGGCTGGCTTGTAATCTTCTTTTTAGCTCTTGTGGTGTGTGTAAACTGGTAATCCCACCCGGTAATTGTTTGCTACCGACGTCCGGATGCTCCGAACGCTCCGTGCTCGACACGGGTCCAACTTCCATCTCCAACTCACGCTCACCCGCATGGAAGGACGGTGAAGATCTCTAGTTTGGTTTTGGCTAATTAGTGACATCCTTAGGACTAATCTCTTTGCTAAGTGTATGATTAGATTGAAGATTGGTCAAGCCAATGGTGGAGCACATGGTGGTCATGGTGGATGGATTGGTGTGATCCAAAAGATAATCAAGTGCTTGTGTGGCATGGATTCGAGGATCAAAATGGGCTCAAGGCGAAGGTATACCATAGGGCCATTTTGATTTCACACTCAAGACACCATAGAGGGTGTGAGTGATTTAGAATCGATAACCGGAACTATAAAGAGGGGAAAACCTCGGGAACATCGATCCTCATGTGCCTCTAGGTTCAACAATCATATGCATGCATTCTAACCTAGAGAGCTAACTCGTCCTTCAAAATTGATTGCGAAAATGCTAACACACGAGCACATGGTGATGTACACGTGGTGTTGTTGGCACATTTGCAAAGGAGGTGGTGTTTGCAGGGTTGAGTTGGGTTTCGGCACTTTTGAGAAAATGAAATGGTTATTTTATTGCGCCGGATGCATCGTGGTGGTGAAAACATGCTAACCCTTGTGCTCAAGTTGGTATACTTGTTGGATAGCATGTCGGCTTAAGGCAACGGAGAAACTTGGCGACATCGCTTGAAGAATTCTAGCGGCCCAGGACCTTGCGGCCGGACGCTGGCTCTCGACCGGAGCGTCCGGTCACGGAGCGTCCGGACGATTCTAGTAAGCATCGAAATCGGCCGTTTGGTCGTCCGGTTGTAGGGTCGAGATGGGGACTAGAGGGGGGTGAATAGTCCTTTCTAAAACTAATTACGCCGGCTAAACAAATATAATGTGGAATTGAAACTATTCGTTTAGCCAAGACTTCACCCCTCTAGCTATGACTCTAAATCACCTCACAAAAGATCCTACACAAAGCAAATGAGGTGATAAGCCTAGCTTGAGCTCCTAAACAATTCTAATGAGCAAAAACACAAAGTCAACCTAAGCTCACTAGATGCACAATGGACAAGACGACACACGCCTAACCCAAAGGCTCAAATTACTTAGCTACACAAACTAAGCAAGGCAACTAAACAAGCTACACAAGCTAGTAATTGCAAGAGCTACTCCACAAGCACAAGCACAAGATATATATATGAATGTAAATACAAAGCTTCGATTTGGAGAATACAAACCACCGAGAAGAGTAGACAAGTTGACACCGGTGATTTTTTTACCGAGGTATCGGGAAGCTTGCCAATTTCCCCCTACTCCTCGTTGTGTCGACCAACACCTTGGGTGGTTTCCCCGGTGTTTCACCTAGATGGTTCTTCGGTGTGATCCGCAAATCACTTGCCCCTCAAGGCACGCCCCGCAAGACACCACTCTCAAGTGAGCCTCTCAAGGCACCGCTGATCGAACCCACACTCACAAGTGAGGTAACTCAATGACACGCTCCACTAATGTTGCTCTTCCACGATCCCTTGAGGTGAGCACGAACCTCTCACAAATCCTCCTCCGGAGCACCGCACAATCTCCTTGCGTGCTTCAACGGAGTCACAAGTTCCAAACCGTGCTAGGTGATGGCAATCACCAAGAGAAATAGGAAATCAACAATTGCAATCACCACCTAGTGCCACCAATATTGAATCCCGAAATGCAATGCACTAGGTAAACCAATCCCCTCTCAAATTAGCTCTAATCTTGAGTGAAACAAATGGGGAATAGGTGAATCTTCAATCTCTCATCCACACCCACACAGGGCTCTTACTCTCTCCTTGAAATTTCAGCTCAAATCATGGGAGAAGAGAGGAAGGGATGAAATCCTAACTCACCAAGAGAAAGGGAAGCTCACTGTATTTTTCAAGTTGCAAGAGCTCAAGAAGGAGAGGGAGGAGCTGGACCTTTATCCTCACTTGGCCACCAACGGCAGCTGCCGGCCAGCACTCCCCAACGGGCAGACCCCAACGGTTCGGCACTCCCTCTGTCTCCCGAACCGAGCAGCGGCGGAGGAAATTTTCTTCGGCAGGAAACGGACGAGCGCGGCGTCGTGCATCGAACGGACCAGAGCACCACATCCCTCGCTTCCTCGTTAGCTTGGCAGCAGCGTGGGCCTCTGGCCATCAGCAGTCGACAGCAAGCAGTAGCGCCAGCAGCCCAGCAAGCAGCAAGGCACCGGCAGCCCACGCGCGAAGGAAGCCCAAGTCGACGGCAGCCCAGCAGCACTTATCCAAGTGGTTCGGACATCTGACTTGGAGCGTGCAGCAGCAACAGCTGCCTGGGCCAACACGAGGCCGAGCGCAAGCAGAATGCATGCGTGACTTCTCCAATTAATACAAGCTGCGGGCCCCATGCCATAATTAGCAAAGCCAATTAGCGCCACTTCTTTTCCTTTATCTTTCCATCTCAGCAGCCGACGGCAACAGCAGAAAAACTCCTCCATTTTTCTTTTGCCTATTAATACCTTGACCACACATGCTTCATGCTTCGTGCTCGACGACGGCCAGCAAGCAAGCTAACAAGTTAGCTAGTACGTGAGCGTCCATATATATATATAGCTCATTCCTTTTCTTTTCCAAGTTTTCAATATCTCTGGATCCAAATGATATACCATCAAATCCAAAGTATTTCAAACTTTTTGCGCATAGCTAGATGACATTTTCTCAAGCCTTTTTCCAGGGAGCCCCGTCACTAACCCGAATGCATATGCAATTCAAAAATTCAAGTTAGTGGCACTAGGTGAGTAAAGCGATTGAAGTTTTCCCTCTTCTTCATAATACGGTTATCGAACCTAAATCCAGTCATAACCTTCTCTACTCACCTATGACCGGCGAAATGAAATGCCCTATAGGTTATACCTTTGCCTTGCGCATTTCCATTCCGCTCCATCTCCAAGTGCCGATGCAATACATACACCAACACGATCAAGAATGATATGATCCACTTCATATCATCACATGACCTTCTTGGTCCATCGATCTTGACCTCACTTGCTCTTCACCGTTGCGTCGGTCCGTCGGCGCCAAGTCCCTCGACTTGCCCTTCACACTTGCAAACGGTCCATCAAGCCAAGCCTTGTCTTGATCTTCACCACTACGGTCACATGACTCCATGTCATGTTTCATATGCAATAAGCTCCTTCATTGCATCATCACATGTGAACTAATCTCCGTGTATAATCTCAATCACACATATTAGTTCACCTAATGTTGACACTCAATTACCAAAAACCACAAAGGGACCTTTCACCCGTCGTCGGTCGGTGGACGGGACGCTACAACCGGACGATGGTTCTTTGTCAGCTCATGGACCCGAGTGTTTGTCATATTTGACCAGGACACGTGACCGGTTGCTTCGGTCAGCGCGGCAATTTGTGTTTCCCTCCCCCAACGACTCTATTTTGGATTGGACTCTATAAATAGTAGGGTGGCCGGCTCATGCTCTCTCTCTTGGTCATTTGAATCACTTCTAACACCCATTGAGCTGAGCAAACCTCTCCCCACTCTCCCCTCTTGCTTGTGAGCACATTCTTGGGAGATTGGGTGAGAATCAAGTGCATTGCTTTGTGAGTTGCATTTAGAGGCACTTGAGGGTCGTCGTTTCCGGTGGATTTCTTTTTGCTCTTGGAGAGCACCACTCCTAGACCGGCTCGATGATTGTGGAGGCGTTGGGAAGAGAACGTGATTGTTCTTCCCACCTCCGGTGATATTGTGAGGGGTTCTTGATCTTCCCCGGTGGAGTGCCAAATTGATACTCTAGTGGAATGCGCATGTCGTTGAGTTACCACTCAATTGTGTGTATCAAGAAGGCCTAGTGAGGCAAGGTGTGCGCGCCGCCTTGATCCACCGTTGAGACGGTTGACACAACCGGAGACTAGCTTGAGGGTGCTCAAGTGAACTCCAGGTGAACAAATCATTGTCTTCATCATTTGTGTTGATTGATTGTCTCCCGGTGATTGGTTCATTGCCTCGACGGTTCGGTATAACACCTCCTCTCTACCTAGCTTTACTTCATAAATATATTGTGCTAGACTTGCTAGTTGACTAGGTTGCTTAGAATTGTTTAGTGTAATCTACCTTGATCACTTAGCTAGAGAAGTAGTGACATAGCTCTTGAGTGCTCTAGAGACTTAAATTGACTAGAATTGTCACTAGGAGGCTTGCCGACAAGTAGAGTAAAGCTAACAAGGCGATTATCGCTTTGTTATTATCTAACAAATTGTTCTAGTGTTTTGTAGAAATTTTATTAGGCTATTCACCCCCCCACTGTAGCCATTTAGGACCTTACAACCGGCTTTGCACTTCCATCTCCCACTCCCACTCACGGCTCCTCCCAACCTCTCCTCTCCCTCGCCCTCCTCCGGCTGCCCTAACCCTCCCCCCTCCTCCTATCTCCGCGCGCCCTCGAGCTCGCTGCGCCCTCCTTTTTCCTCAAGATCCCCACACCCAAGTGCCCATGCCTTACCCCCCCACCCCCCGCCATGGTGGATCCAACGGTCGTGATGGTGGATGTCTTTGGATCAGCCAGTGCACGTCTTCTCTTCCTTCCCTCTCCTCTCCTCTCCTATCCTTTCCTCTCTCATCCTCCTTGAATTTGTCTCGCCTCCTCTGTTTTATTCCTTCTCTTCTTCATCCTCTTCCTCCATCCGCATCTAATGGATGTCGAAGTGGGTTGTCTTGATTTGTTTCAACAAATGATTTTTTGAGGTTGCAATGGTGTTTTTGGTTTTATTGCAATGAGATGATTTTCAGTTGTTGCAGTTTTTTTTTTTTTGCAACATATGATTTTTCGGTTGTTGCATTTGATTTTTTTTTTTCATGTATCAACGGATGATCTTCTCCCCATCCCCTTGGCCTCCTCTCAATCTCAACATATTCCTCCCCACTCCAGGAATCAACTTGAAGCGGTGGCCGCTCCCAGCATTCTTGGGCTTGACCTCCATGAGCGAGAATGTGCGGCCCCGTTGTTGCCGGAACAGCTTTGTCAACCATTGCGAACATCGCCAAGTTGAGGCCGGGCCGTGGGCGCATAGTAGCCCCTGTATTTGTCTCCGTCGCAACCACCGACCATGCCCAGGCTTCGGAGCAGCCGCCACTGGCGGCCGAAATTGACCATCACAACATCCCTTTTCCCTATATTACAATTGTATGTTTCAGGTTGTTTTCAGAAGGTTCACATGTAAGTTTCAGGTTGAATGATATAAATGTTGTAAAAGTAGATCCGGAGTTGTTGCATATGTTATAGTGTTTGAGAGGCCTATTGCAGTAGTATGTTTGGAGTGTTTCATATCTTTGAGTATGTTTTCATCCAGGTCTTTCATGTGTATGTTGCAATCGTGTTTATCTGGATGCTATAGATGTTTTATTTCGATATTCCATATGGTTGCAAATAGTTTTCAAGTGTGTTTGAGGTGTATTTTTTAAATGTTTCAGAAAGCATGTTTCAAGTGTTTTATCTGCACTCAGATGGATGTTGCAACCGTTGTATTTGGATGTTTCAAAAGTGGATCGGCGTTGTATCTCCCTCATCGCTTTTATGTTGCTTCGCCTTGGTGTCTTCTCCTCCTCCGGCTGTCGGCTGGGCATTCGTCGCCCCTGCTCCTCATCCCCTATGCTGGTGATGTTCTGGCCGTGGGAAGTCACGTCGGGAGCGGATGTGGAGGGCGCGATGGCGGTCCCCACATGGCGCTCGGGGTCAACTCCACATGGGTCTTGGGCGGGACGGGGGAGGGGTTCAGTCTGGAGCGCAGCGGAAGGCCCATTAGCAGCGGGCGTCCAGAAGCGCGCTGGGTTACGGACGTCCGAGCGCAATCGTCACTGAATCCCAGCAGTACTTTCGTTTCGCTTTTAATATAAGCGGGGTTCGCCTGTGGTCTAAAAAATACTACGCTTCAAACGGGCTCCAAATAAAAACAGCGAAGATTGGAGCTGCTTTGTATGCATGCAAAAGTCAACAGCTTGACATAGAAAAAAGAGACCACAAATCCTATTACTTGTCCGCATATATATGTTTGTTTTGTTTGTAATGTGGCCTGCTAACTTAACTGTACTTATTATCTATAAACTAAACATTTATAACTGTACATATATACATATTAAAAACTGTTAGTTCATTGCATTACTTTGATGGATCCGCCCGGCCAGCTGTGACGGCCGGGAGACTCTTGGCCTTCCTTTATATGATCGCAAGTGTTCAACGTTATTCAGGAATTCTGCAGCCTGTCCAAGGTGAAAAGGTCCTGGTTCCTGAGTCTGCAAACATCCTGATGGATAATGTTGAGCTGGTGAGAGTATCTCCTGAACGACTTGGTCAGTTTATGCATCAACCTTGTATGAAATCTAACTTCTGTTTATTTGTGTATATTGCAATGTTCTATTTTGTCTTGAAGCTTGTTTTTGTGATCAATGTACCTATTGCGAAAGCGGGAACATCGATCCATATCTAAGTTAGTTCCACAAAAGAAAAAGAATCACTTTAGTTTTTGTTCAGTCGCATACTTGTATCCATGAAGTGCCATTGTTTTCGAAGAAATTCAGAGAGGTACTGAACATAAAGCGGCGTGGTGACTACTTTCTTCTCCTTCTTCCAGGGCCGTGGTTCCAGGCAGGTACAGCTAGGCGCGCCCAGGAGATGGTACCGCACCAAGAGGATTTGGCTGGCCATCGGCCTCGCCGTCATCATCGTGGTGATCGTCCTCATGGTCCTCGTAGCTTGCCATGGCTTCAAATGTCGCTGATCCTTCAGCCAGGGTTGCTCGCTAGCTGCCAAAGGATGGAAGCACAAGAACACCTACATGCTTTAGAAACGCTCAATAATCCTCTATGCAGCATTGCAGCTTGACAGATTCAGATGGCGATGCATTCTGCTTCATGTTGTGGCGGTCTCTGTTTTCTCCTCTCTGTTCTCCTCCCGTTTGATGTATCCTCCCGGTAGTTAGGTTTTCGTGAGCGATTCACAAATGACAAAGGCCCCATTTGGGACCGCGATTTTGGAACTCGCGTAGTTTATGAGCACACTTCTCTGATAAGCCACTGTCCAAAAACGTTGTGGTCCAAAATCACAATGTGTTTGGCATCCCCCCGATTTTTTCTCTACTGGAAAAGGAAGGAGGACTCGCCGTCATTGTGTGCGGACATGCCGGACTTGGCGGGTGCCATGGATGGCGGAGGCGAAGCGTTCCGACGCCGTCCGCCGTCGCTTGGCGCTGCATCAGCCGGGCGGAGGTGTCTACCACGGGGCGAAGTTGCAGCAGCAGCCCGTCCCGGCCGACAAGGTGCGGTGGCGCCCGCTCCCCTGCTCGCGAGCTTGACGCGCCGCCCCGTCGGCAAGTTGCGGCAGCCGCCGCCCTCCCCGCCGCGTGGGCTCCGACACGGCCACCCCGTCCCCGCCTACGAGCTCGATGCGGCGCCGCCGTCCCCCGCCGTCAAGATCCGGGCAGCCGCAACGGTGGGAAGGAGGCCGGCGCGCCGGTGTTGGCCACCGTGGTAGGGAGGGGAGGATGCGGCGGCGCGCCGCGTTGGCCGCTACGGTGGGAGGGAGGAGGCCGGCGGTGTCGCCCGATCCAGTTCAGCGAAGCGTCGTGTGGGGAGGACGGTGTCGAGGAGTCGCCGGGTGGAGACGGGGGCAAGTGCGGGAAACGGTTAGCTTTTTCCATACGCGAGCCTTGGGTTGCTTCTCAAAACGCTGTGTTGGACTGGATTTTCCTACATTTGCGATCCGAGAACGCCAAGAAATAAGCAACCTGTTTGGCGGGTTTAAAGCGCTTATTTCGCTTATAAGCTAAGCGGTCTCAAACAGGCCCAAAACCTTGTAGCTGTGGCTTCTTAAAAAGTGCTTCTACCATCTGTCTAGCCACATCCGAATAGCACAGGTTGAAGAACAGGTTTAATTCTGAATAGATGAAGTATGCTTGCTTGCTTGAAACTGTCGTTCAGGAGGACACACTAGGAACCAATCCATTAAAAATGACTGCATTCCTCTCTTTCCAAATGCACCAAGCAGCCATGAATACCTCCATGCGAAAAGTTGAAAGGGAAATCAGTCTTGGCCAGCATGTTTTTGTGGTGAATTTGAGATAGATTCATCATTCCATACAATGCCAAGAGAGAACCACCGAGCAGCAGCACATGAGCAGTCAGAGAATAGGTGCTCCAGAGTTCCTAGTCACATCAACCAAAAAACCAAAAGTTCCTAAAATTCCTATCACATCCCATCACATCGAAACATTTAATGAAAACGCGGCTTGCGGCCACTATAAAATTTAGGTAATTAAAAAACTAATTGCATAGTTTAGATGTACATTCATGAGGCGATTCTTTTGAGCCTAGTTACGCCATGGTAGGATAATATTTATCACTAACAAACGAAGCGTCTTTACGATTATGCGATGTGACAGCTAAAGGAATTTTGCACCCAAATTTTTGGGATCTAAACACACCCACATGGGCACATGACACCACTGTAATCCTATAAGAACTTCTTTCTTCTCCTTAGCAGGTTCCTGGTATTTAATCTATCATTCAAAAGCAGTCAAGCAAAAATTTATACTTGGAATATAATTGGATTTACAGATCCATAACAAGGTGACTGGGGGCTGGATGGATTTAAAATGGCGCTGGTAAAACTTGCTGACCGAATAGGTTTGCCGCCAGATAAAAAAGTCCAGACATGATTAAAATTTTTTTTTTGAAAAGGGTAACACTACTGTGAAAACAATGGCAAATTGAGATCATAGCTGAACAATTGGTGCTCGGGACAGATAGGCAAGATGACAAATAGAAAAATGGTTATTTTCATACATGGGCTATGCATTTTAGAATTGGACCCATTTTTGTGTTCTCCTTGTGATTGTTAAAAATAGATCATGTGCAGTGGCACAACAGACTGCAGAGAGAAAATATAAACAAAACTGTATTTATACAGATACATAGAACTCAAAACAGTACTCCATGAAACAACATTTGCATGAAAAACCATTTGCAGGGGCCATCTACGGTTGCTGTTATAGTGCCTCCTTGAGGAGGCTTGCAGCCGCGGCAACAGCTGCTTTGCAACAGTGAACAGGACTGCAAAACTAAACCACACCTGATTTATAGCAAAACTAAACAAAACCTGATTGAGAGCAGAAGCCTGGACTGGAATGCAGACGACGATTTCTTCAGGTAACAAGCTTGGCAATCAACTCCTTTATAACAGAAGGGCAGCTTGTATTCAGATGGTCGAAGCCGTCGCTAGCAAGGACAGTCGTCAGGATTGCCGGAGAGCTGATAAAGTTGAAACACGCCTTCTTGAGCCCGTGGCAGTGGTGCTGCTCTGCTAACGCCAAGATAGTTGCCAAAGTAGTCGCCTCTAGGCAACTGCAGAGTTTGTGCTCGCAGATGAGCTTGAGCCTCTCCAAGCCATACTTGTCGGCGGCCACAAGCAGATGCTGGTACATGGCAGCCTCCTCTTCCGCATTCTCAATCTCTGGCAACGAATCGTTGTAAACGAAGAAGAGCAGAGCCTTGAAGACACGTGCCTCCATGTCGTCTATGTGGACGACGGCGCCACCTGTGGCGGCGTCACTTTCCTTCATCTGGCCGAAAAACTGTGCGCTGAACACCGGTGACCTGGCTGCGAGCACGCACCTGTGCGCCTTGAACGTCTCGCCGCTGACCTGGAACACCACATCGGCACCCTTCTCTGTCTGGAGGATGTCGCCAAGGTGTCGATGCAGGTCCGATGGCGGCGGCAGGGAGACGGAGGTCGTGGTCGGGGCCTTGTACATCCCCTCCACGCGGAACCTGTCCAGAACGGCGATGTCGCAGCGGACCACGAAAGAGTCGTCCTTGAGATGGCCGGATCTCTCCAGGTCTTCCCTCTTGATGAACTTGGAGAAGCCCGAGCATTCGGTGAGGGCGTCGAAGGTGACTATTTCGGCTGACGCCAACGCCGACGGCGGAGGATCTTCCTCCTCCTCCACCTTGTCGATGAAGCGGAAATCATATTGCACTCTCACTGGTCTGGAGGCGATCTCGTTGGGGAAAAGAAAGATGGATATGTAATCGGCGAACTCCGACTCATCTCCATTGGGATAGTAGCGGATGTGCCAGCTGTGATCGCCCACTGTGAAAGTGTTGGACTTGATGAATTTTCCGGTCGGCTTAGCCTTTGTGCGGGAGTAGCCATCGACCTTGAGGATGTGGGAGCCTCTGACGGCGGATGCGATGATGGTAGAGCCCGACCGTGCTAGCTTGCGGCGTTTGGTGGCAGCGATGCCGATGGACGACGGCGACGACATGGCTCTACTACTCTTGCGAGGATGCGAGATTGGGAGGAGGGGAATCCGTGGGGGAGGCGGAGGGGATGAGACTGCGGGAGAGGAGGGGAAATGGGGATTGATGGGATCGAGGTGAGCGGCGCTTGGAGATCGAGTTGAGGAGGATGCGAGTTAGGGCTAGCAATCATTTTATATAATTGCTTTTGGGCCGGACCAATTCATTTTTACTGGGCTTTTTAGGCCTATTTAGTGCCTGTTTGGGACCGCGTTAGCGTGGCGTTTCAGCGAAAAACGCGAAATAAACCCGCCAAACGGCCTGCATTCGCGGAGAAGGATCACACACCACGTGATGAGCGAGAAATTGAACGTGGCCAAAACGCGAAGCGGGTGGAGGGTTGCGTTCTGCGTATACGCATCATCACACTTATACGCACCTTGGTCCCAAGCAGGGTCTTAGGGAAGATAATTACTCCATCCGTCCCATATCTTTTTACGTTTTAGCTTTAACTCAGGTACAACAAGGGAATATTGAATGTGGTACGGTGTTGTGTCTAGGTGCATTCGTTGAATGGTGAACGTAGACGATTCTCTCCCTGCCAGAACGTCTTGAATTCTGGGGTAGAGGGAGTAGATGGGCGAAGGGTCTATGACGGTATATACGTGCGACCCCCCGTCGATTGATGCCACATGGACCGCAACTCCCATCGGACTGAAACTAGGCTCACGCATATAACCGAGGAACCACAATGGAGTACACAATGAAACGCAGTGGAGCCTTGCACACCGGAGGAGCACTTGTGATGGCCATTTGATTTAGATTGGTGCCACATGTCGTTCATATAGAGAGGGCGTCCATTGTAGATGGAATGGACCAATCCCTCTGTTTGAAGAAACCACCTAAACAACACGGCCGTATGTGCGGCTTGAAAATTTGGGGAGATTGATTTTTACGATAGTTGAGGGAGGCAAAGCAGGCCTTTTTTTTTTTTTTTTTGAAAGGAGTGTTTCAATTGGGGGAGGCAAAATTGAGCCTCCGCAAAAAAAAAAAAAAAAAAAATGTGTGTGTGTGTGTGTGTGTGTGTGGGGGGGGGGGGAAGATCGAACGGACTTTATGCTACTCCGTTTTGATATGGCATTGTGGAACTTGTTGTGCTCGTTGCCAATCCAGCGTCGACCCCAGGTTCGCAAGTGAGTGGATCAATCCCCACATCTCCGTGTTGATGGTCAAAATTGACATCATGTACATATTTGGGCCTAACAGTTTTGCCAAAGTTTATTTGAACAGACATGTGAGGCTGCAGCATTCAGAGCTATTGGTGGATCCATTTTTCATGACTTCCAGGAGTTTCTTCAGTTTTGATTTAGACTCAGTAAAGCATGACGAGATTGTTAAAATTAATGGGATAAAGATGGAAGGTCAATGCATCCAAGATATTCAGATTTTACAAGAGCAGCATGGATATCGATGTCATACAAGATAGAGAGATGATACGTATACATGCAAGCCACGGTTTGTTTTTGGTAACACATATACATGTATACATGAGTTCTGCCTGTATGCGTTTGGTGAGATTTGTTTTAGCCGAACAGGACTGCATGTCTGAGAGACGTGGCGAAATAGATTAGGAAAGCCTTGTTCGGTTATTTCAGGGAAGACCAGCCGCCCTATAAATATGTATGAAGGGTGATGGCCGATTGACAACACACAATTGCACAAATCAATCTACTATATTATTTTGCATCTGCTATTTTCTCTCAGCTCTGGTTTTTCTTCGTTTGTCGTCTACTTCGTTGCGACAGCGAGCACAAGGTCCTAGGGGCGGTCAGGCCGATCGACCTAGGGCAGCCCATCGCCGCCACTCTCCCCGACGGGGTCCCTCCGGGAGCGTGGGGTGTCGGGTTCCAAGAGCTCTCGGCGGCGTGTCCTGCGTATCGCGCTCCCGACGAGACTCCCCTTGCGACGTGACTTGCGCATCACGTTCGTTGCTGGGGGCACGTGGCGTGTTCGTGTGCGAACACACTTTTTGGCGACTCCGCTGGGAAAAGGAACATCACGGTACATCTACGCCACTGACCATGCCTGAAACCTTACCAAAGCCTTCAGAAGTCAGCAAAGACAATATCATCAAACCTAGCTTTGATGAATTGTCTGACGAGCATCGCCAAGCTTATGAATTATACAAGAAGAATCGTGATGAGGAAGATATGGACAGATTTCTCGCCAACTTCAAAAAGATCGTGATGGCAAGATCAAAGCAGTTGGTGATATCACGTTCCCATCTCTACCAGGCAAAGAAAAGGTACAAAATCCTATAAGTAGCGCTTTTACTCCTGAGCAGCTAGCTGAATTACAGTTTTGTGTTGCACAGAATAATACTCTTCTTAATGAATCTATGTTAAGTATGATGAAAGCTAAGGATAATACGCCACAGTCTTCTGGTAGTCAAGGTAGTGCATCTACTGATGCACTGAATCCTAACCCAACAGCACCTATTAATTCATCGGAATTGCCACAACAACCCCAATATGGCATGCCGTTGAATTTCTTTTCTGGACAACAAGCTAAACCTGGAGGTGGACTAATGGCAATGCCTTCATATCCTAATCCTATTGTTAGCATACCATCTTTAGGAGTTTCGGTGCCAGGTAAGACCATGCCACAATTTTCTACACCGCCGATGCCTATTTTTAATACACAGAACACCTCGGTAAATCCTACTATGCCAGCACCACCCAGAACGCTCCCAGCCAATTTAGAAGATGTTATGGCTGGAATACGAGAAGACATGCATAGGATGTTTGTTGAGTCCTTCGGAATTGAGCCGAAGATTAGAGGACGTACCTATCAAAAACCATACCCATCCTCTTTTGATGCCATTGCTTATCCTCAAGGTTATAAGGTTCCTGAATTTGTTAAATTTAATGGTGAGGATAGTAGAACCACATGGGAGCATGTTAGTCAATATCTTGCTCAACTAGGTGAAGCTGGTTCTATAGAGGGACTGAAAGTTCGTTTATTTCCTTTATCTTTAACCGGTACTGCCTTTTCATGGTTTTCTGCTTTGTCTCCTGGCTCTATAACTACATGGTCGCAGCTAGAACAAAAATTTCACGATCATTTTTACAGTGGCGATAATGAACTTAAGTTATCACATCTTACATCGGTTAGGCATAAGCATGATGAATCGGTTTCAGATTATGTTAAAAGATTCAGAGATGTTAGAAACCGGTGCTATAGCCTTGTGATAGGAGAAAGAGACTTGGCTGATCTTGTGTTTAATGGTTTAAGAAGTCACATTAAAGAAAAAATTAGAAGGTAGTGAGTTCTTAACTGTTAACCAAGTTTTGCAGCGAGCTTTGGCTGTAGAGAGCCGAAGCAAAGATGTTAAAGATAGTTATAAGACTAAAACTGATCGTCCTCGCATGCATGTTATTGATTATACTTCTAGTTCGGATGATGAAGTTGACGTCTATGCTGCTGAATTTGTTTGGCCCTCAAAGGGCAAACCATATGCTTGTAGTGCTCTTAAGCCGATTCGCAAGAATCGGGAAGAAGAGATGAAGTTTACTTTTGATATTGCTAAATGTGATAAGATTTTTGATGCTCTGCTGAAAGACAATTGCATTAAAATTTCACATACTTTACCGCCATTTGAAGAGCTGAAACGGCGAGCTTATTGCAAGTATCATAATTCTTTTTCCCATGCTACTAACGATTGTAATGTTTTTCGGCACAGATCCAATCGGCTATAAATGATGGACGATTGAGTTTTGCTGAAATGCAAGTTGACAAGGTTCCCTTCCCCATGAACACATTAAATTTGGAGGGCAAAAAGTATTACTTCGACCTGAACAAGCTGAAGCTGCTAAAGGGAAGTCAAATATTGTTATCGGTGAACCTAGAGGTACAAACGCCGATGATGACAAGGTCTTGGGAAGAAAGGTTGTGTGTGAGAAGGCCCCCAATGGCAAGGAGACATTGAAAATCACTATGAAAGCTTCTGTACCTAGGGGGCAAGGGCAACAAGGGAGTCATGCAAAATTCATCAAGCCCAAAAGTCCAGAGGTTGGCAAGTGGAAGGTGAATGAAGCAAAGGTACAGCAGAAAAAGGTCAAGCCAACATTTGATATGCTGCTGTCCAAATATGCTAAACAAGCGGCCGGTTCTAGCTCTAATCGGCCATCACAGTTGAAGCGTCAAGGTCGCCTCCACGCCATCATTTTCATTTTCAGCAACAACATGGTCCATATGGACCATGGGCTCCTGCACCATGGATGGCGCCACCTCCTTATGTGCCATATTATGGGAGAGATTACTATGGACGATGGGAGCAGCCCCCAATGGCTCCATATGCTTTTCATCCTGGGTGGGCAGCACCTAGAAGACCTGTATTTGAGAGACTAACTCACTCTACAAAAGGCCGTTTGGACAGTGGTACTAATCGGCCGTTACAAATTTCTCCAAAGAAGAACATCATGAAACAAGAATGGCGTGCTAAGTCACCAAGTGCTGCAATTTCAGAATCAGCAAGCAGGCAAGAAGTGAGGTCTATGAGTACTGATATTATCAAAATTGGTACTAAAGATGTGGAGATCAAAGACCTGGGTAAAGGGCCGATTATCATTGGTAATCTGGCGAAATCTACTGGTGTTTTGACTGCTGTACAGTCAGGTTCAGCAGCTAATGATCATGAAGCTAGTACCAGCGGCACCAAGAAAATTGATCCTAAATATACCCAGCCGATATGGTGTCCTCCCGGCTTGTCCAAGACTAAGAAGAGAAGGTTGCAGCGCATGAGAAATCAGCAAAAGGAGGAGGAGAAGAGGGAGAAGTATAGGGACGATTTTTTCAATTTAATTCGGCCTGTCATCAATCCGAAACAAATATGGAAGCCTAAGGTTGATAAAAAAACAGAAGCACCTCCACCTGTTCCAGCAGCTAGTACTCCAATTCAAGAAGTGTCTAAGGCCGTTCCAACCCCACTCATGTCACCTACAACATCTCCTTCATCACAGACATCGTTATTCAGCTTGGGAGATGAAGAGGAGTTGGTGGATTTTGAGCCATCACCCAACAGGGAAGGTATGGATATGAATATGGTTTATTATTTACCTGCTGAGTTTCGTGCAATTGGTGAAGAAGGGAGGTCGCCCAGCTGAATTTTGGCCCCAAGAATGTCATATTTGAGAAGCCTAAAGAACTGGTGAAACACTTGAAGCCGTTGTACATCAAGGGACATATTAATGGATCACCGGTTGCTAGGATGCTTGTTGATGGCGGGGCGGTGGTCAACCTTATGCCATATTCAGTTTTCAAGAAATTGGGGCTGCAAGATGAAGATATGAAGAAAACTAATATGGTGCTCAATGGCTTTGGAGGCAAAAGAACAGACATAGACCAAAGGAGTTATTTATGTGGAGCTCACGGTTGGAAGCAAGTCCTTGCTCACTGCATTCTTTTGTCGCTGAGGTGCGAGGTGATTACAATGTGATTTTAGGCCGTGATTGGATACATGCTAATGAGTGTGTGCCATCTACCATGCACCAACTTCTGATCCAATGGGTTGAAGATGAGGTGGAAATAATTTATGCAGATACATCGGCTTGTCTTGCTTTAGCTGATGCTATGGTGGATTGGCAACATCCTGAAACTTCTTGTTTGACAGGACGTACTGATCTTCGAATTTGATTTCCTTAGTGCAACAAAAAATGGTTTTGTGCCTGTCATGTTAAAGCCGATTGGTGGAGATCGGCTCAAAAAAATATGTTTTGAATAGATGGATCCTAATTCAGATTGGCTGCAAAAGCGACTTAAAAATTATCGGTCTCAAGAGAACGGTATGCATGAGTCCATAGAAGAGCCTGAAAATGTGGACAAATTGGGACAAGGTTTTACATCAGCTGATCCTTTAGAGGAGGTAGATATTGGTGATGGATCAGTTCCTAGACCAACTTTTATAAACAAAAATCTGAAGGCCGATTACAAGTTGAAGCTAATCGAGCTATTAAAAGAATATGTTGATATCTTTGCTTGGGAATACCATGAGATGCCTGGCTTGAACAGAGAATTAGTGGAGCATCAGTTGCCCATTAAGAGGGGTTTTAGACCTTTCAAACAGCCACCTAGAAATTTTAATCCCAAGATGTATGACCGGATCAAGCGGGAGATCAATCGGTTGCTTAAAGCTGATTTTATTAGACCTTGCAGGTATGCTGATTGGATTTCTAATATTGTGCCTGTAGAGAAGAAAGGATCCGGCAAATTGAGGGTGTGCATTGACTTCAGAGACTTAAATAGAGCTACACCCAAAGATGAGTATCCTATGCCTATAGCCGATATGCTTATTAATGAAGCCTCCGGGCATAAGGTCATCAGCTTTTCGATGGTAATGCGGGGTACAACCAGATTTTTATGGCTGAAGAGGACATATCCAAAACAGCTTTTCGTTGCCCCGGTTTTCTTGGTTTATTTGAGTGGGTGGTAATGACCTTCGGCTTGAAGAACGCTGGTGCTACATATCAACGGGCTATGAATTTAATCTTCCATGATTTGCTTGGAGTTATCTTAGAGGTTTATATCGATGATATTGTTGTCAAATCGGATGCCATTGAACCACACTTAGCGATTTGCGTTTAGCTTTTTTTGACAGAATGAGAAAGTATAATCTGAAGATGAACCCTTTGAAGTGCGCTTTTTGGCGTATCGGCTGGAAAATTTCTAGGATTCATTATTCATGAACATGGCATAGAGATAGACCTGCAAAAATTGAAATCATCCAGAAAATTCAGATTCCTGAATGCAAGAGAGATGTGCAAAAATTCCTTGGCAAGGTCAATTATTTGAGGAGATTCATAGTTAACTTGTCGGGGAAAGTTGATGCTTTTACACCTATTCTTCGGTTGAAGGGCGATGCTGATTTCACTTGGGGGCAAAACAGCAAGAGGCATTTGAAAAGATCAAGCATTATTTGATTACTCCACCGGTATTGAGCGCCCAAACATGGACAACCATTTAGGATATATATTGCAGCGGAAGATGGAGTAATTGGTGCTGTTTTTGACACAAGAAACCGAAGGAAAGGAGCATTGTATTGCATATTTGAGCAGGCGTTTATTAGATGCTGAAACAAGGTACACGTTTATTGAAAAATTATTTTTCGCTATATTTTGCTTGCACAAAGTTGAGACATTATTTATTATCTAGTGCCTGCACAGTAGCGTGTCAAACTGATGTCATTAAATATATGTTGCATAGACCAATTCTTAGTGGTAGGATTGGTAAATGGGCTTATGCTTTAATTGAATATGATTTGGCTTATGAACCTTTGAAAGATGTGAAAGGCCAAATTGTTGCTGATTTTATTGTCGAGCATCAGATTGGTAATAGGCATACTACTGATCTGGACCTTGTTTCGTTAGCACCATGGAGATTATATTTTGATGGTTCAGTTTGTAGCAAGGGCCAAGGTGTTGGTGTTGTTTATATTTCTCCATATGGTGCTGTTTTTGAAGCCTCATGCCGCTTAGAATTCTCTTGCACAAATAACCAAGCCGAATATGAAGCTCTCCTATTCGGGCTAGAATTATTGATTCTGTAGGTGCTACACATATTGAGGCTTTTGGTGATTCGTTATTAGTAGTGCAGCAAGTATCCAAGGTTTGTCAATGTTTTAACGAATCACTTAATGTTTATCTTGATACGTGTCTAGATATTATTGCTACTTTGGATTCTTTTAGTATTGCTCATATATCTAGCCATGAAAATTTCAGAGCAAACGGGTTGGCACAGCAAGCATCCGGCTACCACGTTCATCATGGCGTGTTTTACATCTCTCAAGAGCCGATGTCTTGTGTTGCTAGCATAGGCGAGGCCGAACCGCAGCTCATTGATTCTTCGGCCACTAATTTAAAAAAAAAAAAAGGATGCAGGTGAAGACAAAGATTGGAGGAAGCCCATTGTTGATTACTTGCAAGATCCCAGCAAGAGGGTGGATAAGGCGGTTCGGCGGATGGCTTTCAAGTATATATTGATTGACACCGATCTTTATCGCCGGACTGTTGATGGCATTCTTTTGAAGTGCTTGGATGAGGACCAAGCGAGAGTTGCTATGGGAGAGGTACATGAAGGCATATGCGGTACACATCGGTCGGCACACAAGATGAAGTGGTTCTTTGCGGCGTGCTGGTTTCTATTGGCCGGCGATGATTAATGATTGCTTCAGGTATTACAAAGGGTGTGAAGCTTGTCAAAAGTTTGGTAATATTCAGTTAGCTCCGCTGCTATGTTGCATCCTATTATCAAGCCATGGCCATTCAGAGGTTGGGGATTGGACTTTACTGGACAAATTCATCCTCCATCATCTAAGGGGCATCGGTTTGTGCTAGTTACTACTGATTATTATTTTACCAAGTGGTCGAAGCTGTACCTCTAAAAAAATATGACACACGTGGAGGTAATCCAATTCATAACGAGCATATTATCCATAGATTTGGTATTCCTCAAACGTTAACCGGATCAAGGGTCTTCTTTCATATCTTCTCAAGTCCGAGATTTTTCTTTGGATTATACAAGATAAAGTTGCTCAATTCCTCCCCATATTATGCCCAAGCTAATGGACAAGCGAGAGTCTACAAATAAAATTTTGATCAAGCTCATCAAAAGAAGATTGAAGATAATCCTAGAAGATGGCATGAGGTGCTGTCAGAAGCACTTTGGGGCGCATAGGATCTCAAGGCACGCGGTGCAACTAAAGTGACTCCATATGAGCTTGTATATGGACAAGAGGCCGTTTTGCTGTGTGGAGGTAAATCTGGGCCTTGAGATTAGCCAAGCAAAATGATTTATCGGTGGTAGATTTTCATAATTTAATGATGGACAACATTGGCCGAGGTCGCCGATAAAGATTAGAAGCATTGAGGGGCTATTGAGAGAGACAAGCTACGGGTAGCAAGAGCATACAACAAGAAAGTTAAATTAAAAAGCTTTCAAGTTGGTGATCTAGTGTGGAAGGTAATTTTACCAATTGGCTCAAAGGATAACAAGTTTTGGGAAGTGGTCTCGAGGTTGGGAAGGTCCTTTCAAGATTGTGAGAGTAGTTTCTGGAAATTCATATTTGGTGGAGTCATTACAAGGTACTTTGCTGCCCGTGCTCTCAATGGTAAATATTTGAAGAAGTTTCATCAAGCGTGTGGCAAGAAGCTTAAACATGCATGGCGATACGGTTATAAGCCCTTAGAACAAATATAAACATGGCGATGGTTGTGTTGACATCGTCCTTAGTCTGACAGAAAGAAATATATTTTTGGCATGCAAGCTTTGCCAAAAAACGGGGGCATGTGTTGATGGTCAAAATTGACATCATGTACATATTTGGGCCTACTTGGTTTTGCCAAAGTTTATTTGAGCAGACATGTGAGGCTGCAGCATTCAGAGCTATTGGTGGATCCATTTTCATGACTTCGGGGGGTTTCTTCAGTTTTGATTTAGACTCAGTAAAAAGCATGGCGAGATTGTTAAAATTAATGGGATAAAGATGGAAGGTCAATGCATCAAGATATTCAGCATGGATATCGATGTCATACAAGATAGAGATGAATCGTATACATGCAAGCCCGCGGTTTGTTTTTGGTAACACATATACATGTATCACGTGAGTTACGCTTTTGTATGCGTTTGGTGAGATTTGTTTTAGCCCGAACAGGACTGCATATGCGAGAGGCGTGGCGAAATAGATTAGGAAAGCCTTGTTCGGTTATTTGAGAAGACCGACCCGCCCTATAAATATGTATGAAGGGTGATGCCGAACGACAGACACACAATCGAAGAAAACTAGAGCTGATAGAAAATAGCAGATGCAAAATTTTATAGTAGATTGATTTGTGCGATTGTGTCTGTCAATCGGCCATCACCCTTCATACATATTTATAGGGCGGCTGGTCTTCCCTCGAAATAACCGAACAAGGCTTTCCTAATCTATTTCGCCACGTCTCTCAGACATGCAGTCCTGTTCGGCTAAAAACAAATCTCACCAAACGCATACAGGCAGTAACTCACGTATACATGTATATGTGTTACCAAAAACAAAACCGTGGCTTGCATGTATACGTATCATCTCTCTATCTTGTATGACATCGATATCCATGCTGAATATCTTGGATGCATTGACCTTCCATCTTTATCCCATTAATTTTAACAATCTCGCCATGTTTTTTACTGAGTCTAAATCAAAACTGAAGAAACTCCTGAAGTCATGAAAAAATGGATCCACCAATAGCTCTGAATGCTGCAGCCTCACATGTCTGTTCAAATAAACTTTGGCAAAACTGTTAGGCCCAAATATGTACATGATGTCAATTTTGACCATCAACACATCCCCTGTTTTTGGCAAAGCTTGCATGCCAAAAAATATATTTCTTTCTGTCAGACTAAGGACGATGTCAACACAACCATCGGCCATGTTTATATTTGTTCTAAGGGCTTATAACCGTGTATCGCCATGCATGTTTAAGCTTCTTGCCACACGCTTGGATGAAACTTCTTCAAATATTTACCATTGAGAGCACGGGGCAGCAAAGTACCTTGTAATGACTCCACCAAATATGAATTTCCAGGAACTACTCTCACAATATTGAAAGGACCTTCCCAACCTGGAGACCACTTCCCAAACTTGTTATCCTTTGAGCCAATTGGTAAAATTACCTTCCACACTAGATCACCAACTTGAAAGCTTTTTAATTTAACTTTCTTGTTGTATGCTCTTGCTACCCGTAGCTTGTCTCTCAATAGCCCTCAATGCTTCTAATCTTTTATCGGCGACCTCGTCAATGTTGTCCATCATTAAATTATGAAAATCTACCGCCGATAAATCATTTTGCTTGGCTAATCTCAAGGCGTCCAGATTTACCTCCACAGGCAAAACGGCCCTTTGTCCATATACAAGCTCATATGGAGTCACTTTAGTTGCACCGTGCCTTGAGATCCTATGCGCCCAAAGTGCTTCGGACAGCATCTCATGCCATCTTCTAGATTATCTTCAATCTTCTTTTTTGATGAGCTTGTGGGGGCACACGTGACGTGTTCGTGTGCGAACACTCCGATGCGCTTGCTCTTTAGTTGGAGAATTTCAAAGCCCAGCTGCATTTTGACCTTGTGGCCTCTGTGAGGAGATCTCTAGTAGATTTTCAGTTCGTACAGGCAAATTTTGCGTCGCATAAAATTCATTTGATGGGGGTGATCGAGTAGCTTCGTTACTTTTGTGTTTTGTCCTGTGGTTAAAGCCCAATACCTGGGCGAGTAAAGAGAAACGGAGTATTTATATGATATGAACTAATTGTTGTTTATTTGCACATTTGTTTGTTTATTTCCTTCACAGTTCCCCTTTGGTGATGAGTTAGGCGTCACTGTATTTTCTTGAACATCCATGTGTTCTGGAGGAGCATAATTTCAGTAATTGCAATGGACAATGCATGTTCCTTCTTTTTGACCCGTTCCGTATAGGGTTTTAGTAGCAGAAATTCATTGACCGCGTCTGTGTATGATTAGTAAAGCTTATATCTTATACTACGAGAAACGGAATGGTGCTCAAGCATACAGAAAACATGTCATTTGATCAATCATGTATTGTTATTTTCTTGCACATTTACACACAAAACAAATCATATACAACAAGCGCGATCTGATCACGCTGAAAAGTGTGACGCATCACACGTATGCACACAAACTCTCAAATCTCAATGGGCAAGAGGAAAATTGCAATGCGCTTCAGACTGCTGTACACTTCGCTGTTCAGAGGCATGGCTGCTGAGTTCTGGTGACACCCAACTCCATCCACATAAACTGCACAACTCTGGTGATTTGCTCAACCTAGACTTTTGTTCTCATCCAAGAGAACGATTTCCACTGTAGTTACACACGTGACTAGTAGTAGTAGCCCATCATGTTATTCTGCCGCATAGAATTGGTTATTGTCAACACAAAAACTCATGTATCCTACTCACTATACTCACAAAGCACAATGGACGAGATCTAATCAGAACTTCAAATCCACAAATCAAAGACAGTCTCATCTATCAACTCATCCAATACAAACTCCCAGATCTCCATAACAATCCCTTCAGTTTTCGATCTAATGTTCATCCACGTCTCAACTTCCAGATCCCTCTTAATTATCTGCTCTAGAGTACTTGGAAGACTATATTGGATATAGCCGTAAAACATATCTATCAACTTCTGTGATGAGGTTTTCTCCTACTGGAGGTGTCCGTATGTCGTGTTTTAGAAAAGTTAGCCAAGAAGAGAGTCTAAAATATCTCTCTTGGATCTCTGTTAGAGCTTCACAGATACAGTCAAACAGAAGCTTTAGATCATCTGTTCGATCACCCTGATTCTCTAGTTCTTCAAACAAGCAGGGGCTGATTAATTCATCCTCTAGGTACCATACCTCTAAATTTTGTTCTGCACACAACTCTGAGAGTTCTAGCACCAACTTTATGTAATCCACCCTGACACTCTTGTCCTCCCAAAGGACATGAACATCTGGTTCATTATCTGGGAAATACAGGGTCCTTTGGAGACCATGCAGCTCACCTGTATGCCATTAATTAAAATCTTAACCATACAGATATGTAAAGCATTTTATCTTGTATCAGTAAAACTGAATAATGCTAAGTTTTACCGCTTGAACTTACATTCTTTCTTGTTTATGCAGTCTGGACTGCCATATTCTTCAAAGAATGACTCAAGAACAGATACTGGACTGGGTCTCTCTTGCTTTTCATCGCTTTGCTCAGGAGAACCATCTGAGATTAATTGGGTTGGTGCTCTTGATTCTGGTGTTTCTGGCTCTTGCTGCCCCAAATTTTCAACTATGCCCTCAGCAGAAGTCAGGGACATTCTAACATGTTCTTTTCCTGGTTTTATTTCTTCTAGCATTTCCTTTATGAAACATGGGACATTTAGAAAAAATAATCACAAAAAAGAAAAATATGCATTTATTTAAGCTTACCTGATATACACTATCTCTGTTTTGTTCTGCTGGAAAGGACTGTTCATTGCAAATGCTTTCGCCACAAATGAATTTGTCAACGCCTTCAATACACAGAGTGCCTGGCTCATTATGAGCATGTTTTGGTCCTGTCCAAAATTCGTGTGTTTATTTGTATTCAGAGAATAAATATGCATCATTCATAGAATCAAGTGAATTACCTTCTTGTGCTTCATTCGTGTAATATCCTTCTCGAACTGTCACCTGATCATCAACTGCTGCACTAGTACAGGGAGCAATGCTTCCTAAATCCTCTTGTGATTGGCTTCTCTCTTGTTTGCATTCTTCTCTCTCAACCTCACATGCAACATAAACATCTGTTTCTCCAGGCAAGGGTTCAAGGTAATGCTTTCCCCTCAGGCTACTCCTAGGGGTTGACACATTGCCATGAGGAAGAGAAAGTATGCCTTCAAGGATTTTGAGATTTGAACTGCTGGAGAGTTTGCAGAACAGTCATTATCTTTTAGCATCTCTGTTAAATGCCTCTTGGCCTCTTCATAGAAGATTGACGCACCTTTTGGTGCTACTATATGGCCACTGATTTCGTTTATGCTCCCATTTTGCTGCTTTTGCTTACTGCTGATGAAAAGGTTTGATGTCATTTTTAATGTCTGACACAAACTTGTTTGCCAAGCTCCCTTCGGCAGATGTCTAAAATCTTTATTAATTGCACTAACAGAATCTTTGAGCTTACGTCGGTCTCCTTGAAGGTCCTCTGCAGGTGCCAAATTTCTGTCTCTTCTACTCTCACCAGTCACAAATCTGAATCTTCTCTTGACTTCCTTAATTGAAAACTTTTGGGTTTTCCCTTCCACTGCATTCAGGGGAAGCGATGTACATGGCTGTTGATGTAAAGTTCTTGCAGTAGCTGCTTTCGATTAATCCCTCTTTCTGGATTTGGCTTCAGAATAACAATTTTGCTAACAGTCTGATCTGTGTCAGTTGCCTCAAGCATCTGCCTTCTATTTGATTTACCCTTCCTCCAGAAGAACATATATTTTCTCTCTTTAGCCTGCTCTTTTTGTAGCCAAAGGATGCTGTCTTGAGCCTCCATTTCCTCCAATGGTCTGTCCATGAATTTTATTGGGCTCCAATCCAGCAGCCACCTTACTGTTTTCATGCTTTTGGATACTGCCAGCTATATGTGGATTTGGCTTCTGAAGCAGCTTCACGAAAAGGTCATTGTTTGAACCCAGGATTTCCAATGCATCCTTGAATTGTTTGGATTGGGTTGCCATCATGTTAGAAAAATTGTTCTGGTCAGATAGCTTAACATCATTACCCTCTTGAGATTGCCCACAGCCAATATTGCGAGGAAGATTATTCAATTCATTGACCTTTTTATGGATTAGGGACTTCAGTGAAGGACACAACTCATTCTTATTCTTGCAATCACTGTGTGGGCATTCATTATGACAAGTATATATTTCTCCTAGGAAATTCATCAGGACAGATTCAAGATCATATTCTTCAGCATAATTCGAAACCCCAGAATCCATTGATGGAGTAGGTGTAGAGATGCCTGCCTGGTGATATGAGTTATCTGTTGATTTATTTGTATGCTCTGAAGTCCTATCAAGAGAGACATCATTTCCCAGGTCTGCTAATCTTCTCTGAACCTCATCATTTGGATTTTTCTTCAGCAGCTTTACTTTTCCCAATTCATCCTCCATAAGGTTTTTGACTGTTGGTTTCTGTGAAGTGCATTCTTCTATGTTCTGAATGAGAAAAAATAAAAAAGCTCAGATGCATTCGTATGTTGGAGAAAATTGTATATTGTGATGTGACAGAAAATGTATTGGCTGCTTAATTTAATTAATTGAGCTAGTTCTGATAATGAAGTCCCTCAAGCATAATATGAATTGACATACTGTCCAGGATAACCTGATTCAGCATTAGTGGTTCATTGCCTTACCATTCATATCATAAACTAGAGAGACTTCTTTCTTTGCTTGGTTAAGAGAATGTGGTCTTCAAAGTTCAAAGTTAGAACCAGTGTAAATTTGATTATGGATTTATGGGAACTAATAAAAAATGACTAGGTGAGTTTGCTTTGCTCCTGGAAAAACTACTTGTTTGTTCATGCAACTTACACCATCTTCTTCTATCTCGTCAAAATCCTTGGGCCACTTTGCTGGATGCCCCCTCTCTGCACAAATAATATCCCATCATCAGAATAATTGTCCATCAACACCCAAGTTGACAGAGAAATAGTACTACACAAATTAGATGAATATATTTTTTTTTTCTGAATTATTTTGGCTAATTCTAAATCGCACACATCAGATGTGATGTTTGGTCTTGCTTAGCTTTAGAAATCAATGCAATGACTGGAGTAGTTCATGAATCAAATCCATGTTGCTATCTTGCAGTCTGTGATTATGGATTGTCACTATAATATGTTGGGACAACCCTACCAATGCAACCAAACAAATGCAAACAAACATATACTGGTAGCATATTTTGTGGCATTCTCATGGATGGCAAATTGAATTTATTGGAGCTACAGCATCTGAAGTTACTAAGCATCTTTTGCTGGCTTGAAATGGAGCTCAAATAGTTACTGTTACAATTACCCTAGTCTATCTATTAGTAAAAAAATGTCATGAAAACTGTGGTTAGTGAAGAAAACTTACCGCTGACCTCCCGGAACGTATGCCTCCCACTCAATTGCTTTGCATCCAGCAAGAGTTTGGGGTCTCGGCGGAAGTAAAGCATGCGCATGAGGCCCCACACACAGCCCACATTGTCCTCGTCTTGTGATGCAGACCGCCTGTGGCCTCGTCTCCCCCATTTCTGATGATTTGTTCTCTGTAGCGGAAATGACCCTTTTTTGTTTCTTTTTATTGATTGCTCAGTTCATGAGGGAGATCGGCGCAAGCTGCTGCACCTGATGAACACTGCACTCGAATGAAAACAATTCATCAGCCAGGCTCCGACGGGCGATAGCAAAGGGCACAAAAACAAGCCAAACGCAAGAGGTGAAGTTTTGCAAGATCAGAGCAAGGGGGTGGATGGGATGCAAACAGCTGGATGCCAGGCACCGTACCAACTTTCTATTGTCTTTACTCTCGATATAAATCTCTGCTCAACCAATCCGGCTAATCAATCAATTGAGCAGTAAACGAGGGCAAAGGGCAATCCAACCAAACACTTGCAATATATCAAAACATTGCTTTGGGCACAATTTCAAAAATGAACCTATTTTCTAAAAAAATGAATACCAAATCCCAACAAATTTCCAATCAGCCATCTAAAGTCGGGATCCCCCTAATTTAAGTCAGTATATTGGCACGGTTAACAAAGATCAGATTCGTCATGCAAATAACAGCTACAGTGCAACACCACCAAGAAAGAAAGCCGGCAGAAATACTAGCTTCCAAGCAAAGGAACAAGCAAGCCTACCTGAGCAAGCACGGAATGGAGGGAGCTTCACCGCCCCGGCCGATGGCCTTTTCTGACTCTCTACCCCCTTGTCTTCTCTTCTCTCTGTCGGCCGGTGTGACGCCACAGAGACGAACACAACACCCATCCAAAGTCCTCAGTCCTGGCGGCATCCCGCGGCCATGTGAATCGGCACCGGAACCGGCATCCCCTTCCTTCCTTCTCCCTTTCGGCGAGGAGGAAGGGGCAGGGAAGGAAGGAATCGGAGGCTTTTCTTCTTCCGCGGTCAAGCCTAACTAATCCATGTCTCGGCCACCTTTGCCTTGCTTTTCTCCCCTTCTTCTTCTTGCTTTGCTTTGCTTTGCGGAATGGACTGGAATGGAACGAGCGCAGCAGGGAGGGCCGCAGCGGAGCAGAGTGGTAGAGCGCTACGGCAGCCTACCACATGGCCGGCCAGGCCGCCATCGCGTCGCACCAGTAGATTAGTGGACTTTCGGCAAGTGCGCCAGCAGCTTTCCACCCGCTCGAAAAAAAAAAAAAAAAAAAGCAAGGCATGGACACCTAGCTCTACCAGGGATGGATGGATGGATCATTGTTGCGTGTTACGCATTACTCCTGCTACAGTGATGGCAGGATTAATCGTATCGTATAGTATACGATGATTCTTTCTTCTGAATGGGATACGAGCACATAATTTAATGCTAGCGCAATGGTTTTGGGGATAATGTTGATAAAAAAAAATGTTTATGAACAATCAAAATCATGCGATTCCATTTTTTAGGCCAGCAAGAAAGAGTCTGAAAGAAGCCACCCCGTGTCATCTGTCGAATTCCGAGATGGAGATTGCACGCGACTTTTCCTGTAGCCGGATGATGGCTCGGCTCGATGCGTAGTAGTAGGAGATAGAATTTGCGTATCGGCAACGAGTAGTGGCGATCAAAAGTTTGTTACCTGTCCATCACAAACCGGTTGTTGTTCGTCCGAGAAAGAGACGCGGCAAGCACAACCTTTCTACTCACCTTTCTTTCCCCTCCAATGCTCTTCTTGGCTTCCGTGTGAGGCTTTGTACGAGCAGAAGTCACTAGTGTTTTTGTTTTCAGTGAAAAAAACCTTGACATAAAACATGTGTAGACTAACATCTCCTGCGATAAATATAGACTTCGTAATTCATGTGCTGGCTTTGATAAGAAGAATATGGTCTAGTGACAGGCTTGGCAGCTCATTTTGCTGGAAAATAGAATGTGACGTTGATTATTCGGTGCCAGACAGGGGTTAGTGGTTTTGGATGGGATCTACCAGGTGGGTGGGTCCAGCAATTCCCTGCTCCTCCTCACTTTACAACTCGAATCAGATTCATCGAAAGAAACAGGGGTCCGCGCCCACTGTCACGCACGAGCTAAGTCACGACACCCCAGGTCCGTTCGGTCGGCCTGCCCTGTTCTTGTTGCGTCATGTTTCGCCTTATTTCAAATTATCATTAAATTAGCTGAAATCAGTCCTGGTGGATTATAGCTAACCATCTGTTCCAGTCTAGTACTAATAGTCTAATAATACTACTACTCCCGATCGGCCGCTAATTACACACTATTGCTAATCGCTTGCGTCCCACGGAACGGAAGGAAGGAAAAAGGCAGCAATGGAGTGTGACGCGGGTGGACCGGTGATGCTGAAGCCAAGTCGATGACATTCATTCGATCATGTGCCGTGACGTATCAGAACCACGAGACTTTTTGTCCTCATCGCTCGTCTTCGTCGTCACGGATTTGGGGTTGGACTTTGGGTGGCCTAACGAGTACGTAGTGGCCAAATCACGGCTGTTATTTAGTCGCGCTTCCGGGACCAAACCGGCCTATCAAGGCTCAGCGTGTGACGCCGTATCCGAATTTGGTGCGGCTTCCTAGTACTTTTCGTTTTCGATTAGATAGTTTGGATTGGATGCTACGTGTAGGCCCTGTTTGGAAGTAATGGAAACATATATTATCGTAAATTGTTTACACTTATTCTCATGTGCACAAGAAAACAGATCATAAATCACGGCGGGCATGTGTGCATTCAAGTCTGACACTGTGCTTCCAAACAATATAACATACAATAATTATAGACAACCTATATCCAACAGCTTGGAACATTATAACATAACTAAAGAAATCATGCTCAGTTTTGAACATCAATAACAATGTTTTGTAAAATGAAAAGGCCTAATCTATACCTACTATTAAACCATGAAAATTTCTGCCACTTTTTTTCACCATTGTTTTCTTTCACCACTCCGTGTCTCCCTTTATACCGGACTCTAGGAAGAGTTTGGCTAACCGTTACGTCAACTCCTCTGTCCGTCTGTGTCGAGGACTTCTGCCTCGATAAGACAATATCAAAAGCGGATCCAGAACAAAGCATGCAAAGACTCTTACGATTTCCTTCCCTAAATGAAATCCAGCCCGCACACGTAACAGTTTCATCAAATAAGAATCGTTTCTTCTGCCGATCTCCACGGGGCAATCACCAAAAATAAAATAAAAAATCAATTCTTCTATCCATACATGAATTGATCTAAGACTATCGGATAAAGAAATCATAGACATATCCATACATGAATTGATCTAATACTATCAGATAAAGAAATCATAGACAGAATCGACTCGACAAAATCGAACGGAATTGTGCCTCCAGGCTGCCCCATGGTTCGATGATCGATCCGAGAAGAACTCTAAGAAAGACATAAACAAAAAAGAATCGAATTGGCTATCCAGGGTGCCGCACTGCTGACTCCGCGCTCGCCAGCCAGGGTGCCTGCGCCATCGACTCCCCCACTACGCCAAGGTCAGGTTCGACCCATGTGTCCATGTGTCGCTGAGGAGGGCAGTGTGGAAGCAGAGAGAAGAAAGGGCGGTGGTCTTGGGGACAGGCAGTGTGGACGTGTGGTGCCTTGGTGCCTTGGTGGTGACTCCTGGTGCACGAGAGAATAAAAGACGGACAAAGAGAATAGAAAAGAAAGCTCGTGCGCTTAAAACACTTGAATTCATCACTACACTTTATTAGTTATTTTATATAGAAATAAAAAGTTCATAACATCTTTTTGAGAATAATAAAAGTCCATAATATCGCATAGGTACACTAGCTTTGTGGTCATGAAAGTGGAGGCTAGCTTCTCAAAATTTTAATATGATCTTTGATATTCTATCAGCCAGGTTTCTTTCTAATGTCATTTTTTCTCCCTCCGTCCCTAAATAATTGTCGTTGTTGGTGTGCATGTTTGATTTGATTTAAAAGAAACATATGTGCAAAATTTGTATCTCCAAATAAATTTGTTAAAACTAGATTAGAAGAACTTCCACTAATATTAATTATGTACCATTAATATTAATATTTTTAATATGTATTAAATTTAAATTGTTTCTCGAAAATTGCAAATGACAAATTTTTAGGGACTGAGGGAGTACTTCTCACTAGCCTTTCTCTTGTCCTAACCAAAATAATAAAAAAAAATAGAATACACATCATATGGATCCTAAAACCCATTCTGGTAACGGACGGACATTTTTTGCTAGTAAAGAAAAAGAACAAAGTGTTGGTAGTTTTGAACATCACCGACTTTTTATTGGGGAACAAACGTGGCTGTGATACTTCACTCCCGAAAAGGTGGCTGTGACTCAAACGTGGCTCCAGAACTAGTAATAATAACAGAGAACACATCATTTACATGTCGCCAGGAACCATGACGATTTTTTATGTTTAGATGGCAGAGGACCTATGAGTATGAGCCTATGAGGCAAATAACCTCCAGTTCCAGAAAAAGTTTAAGGTTTTTAAAGTTTGATCATGTTTATCTAAACAAGTATTATCGTTTATATCTCTAACCAGATTTACTATCGAAATATATTTTATAGTTAGTTTAATGATATTTATGTGTCTGCGCGCTTCAGACAGGAGCCATCATGGCCCGTCCTCTCTGCACCGGACAGACAGGGCCCCGAATCATGATCATGCCATGCGCGACTCATAAATCCTTGCTCTCGAAGAAATGACGTTGCATTGCAGTGGGCATCGCGCGGGCCGTGGCAGGCAGTGTTCGGATTCAGCTTGGCAAGTGGCAAGGAAAGGTTCACGGCTGGCTGATATAGGGATCTTGTCAGCATCATGCGTGGCAACCTTTTCAGTTTCAGTTTCAGCTTCAGCGCCGGCCATTTCGAAGTGGTGATCTTTGGACATTGGAGGAGCTCTGAATGCAAGCCTTGTGTGTCTCGCGATGAAGCTGAAATTATATGCTCTGCGGCAGGTTGGATGAGTGTCGGCCAGATCAGGGTGATGATGATGTCGTGGTTAGTGTAGTGGGTACCCCGGGCCGTCCTTCCGGTCTAGGCGTTCCGGTTTTCTACTGGCTTTTGTCTCGGTCACCAGCTGGAAATTCCAGGCAGGGTGTGTCACTATTGCCTTGTGCTTGCAACAAGCACTATTCTCCTGGCCTGGTGAAGAAGCAACGACATAGCGCTAAAAACACGCCAACAAATAAAAAAAAAAAGGGACTCGTGGAATACCCCGGAGCACGATATGCGTTACTGTGAACGTTGTCTTAAGTTCTACTCTAAAATATTTGCAGATAAACTTTATTCAAACACGCGTGTAGCACGCGCGCGGTGCACGCCAACAAATAAGAACAGTCGCGTGCTTCTTGCTCTCAAGGACGCGTACGGGAGGGAGCGCATGGCGAGAATTGAACATAACCCTTGACCCGGGGGTGGGGTGGGTGGATGGTTTTTGGTTTGGTACCATGGCAGGTGGGTGAGCTACGCGGGGCACCGCACGCATCAATTGCTTCGCGCTGTGCTCGGTCGGAGGCGACCGTGCATGCCATGGCAGTGCCACTCTCCTATGCTTTGGTGATAGCATATCTGGATAAAGAGCCGTGCATGCGCAATTGTCAGGTCAGTCCTAGCTCAAAAGTTTATACCACAAAAAAAACATGTTCTCTCTATAAAAAAAAACGCACATGCATTTTGCATTTTAATAACGAGTCAACTAATTTTGGATTTGGCTAGGTATGTAAAAAAATATGTGGCTTGATCAATCAAATGGTAGTTATTTCATATCATGGACTTTATATATCTTGTGAAGTTTAAACTAGAATGACTCATCAAAGTGATGTGTACACTTATTTTGGGAGCGGGATATGATGAATTTTTTTTCTCGGGTCTTGAAACCGGATTTAGATCATGTGGAATATTGTTATCCATTACATATACATTTCATAAATACAATTTTGAGTATTTATATATGATATATGGGCCTTGTTTAGATGGCTAAAGTTTCTAACCTTTTTCTCACTTTCTCTCCATCACATCACATTAAATACACCAAAAGACATATATTTAGAGTATAAAATGTAGGTAAAAAAAATAACTAATTATACAGTTTAGATGTACATTGCGAGACGATTCTTTTGAGCCTAGTTACTTCATGATGAGATAATATTTACCACTAACAAACAAAACGTGTTACGATGTATGCGATGTGACATACGGTTCAAAATTTTAGCCATCTAAACAAGGCCATGGTACGGGTATGAAATGTTTGAATTCAAATATGAATTATCCACATGTGAGGTTTGAACCTTTTGGGATGGATGTATATTGAAAAATATTCGTCTTTTTTTTTCATCCTAAGAGGGGAAATAGGCACTACACATAAAACCCTAATTTTAATAGATAATTTCTCTAAAATATTTTTTCCAATTACACGTATTTTTTCTCTTCAGAGTCTATCTATCACATCTCTTTATATTTTTGTTTTTGTTTAGACATAGACATAGTTTTTTTTTTTTGGGTCTAAGAAACAATCTTCTCCTATCTTCTTTAATTCCAAAAGTATATCACCACCTTTACTTAGTTAGATTCTTCTCGTAGTTGACGTCATTGGGAGACCGCATTCTAGAGGAAGCGTGCCTGTAGTTTCACATTCGTTACTCGTAGTAGTTCGATCTTGTGAGCATCGGCTACCCGCCTCCGGTGTCACGGTAGACCATCAACACAACTGGGGAACGCCCGCGACGCCGATCTAGAGACAGCAATGCACAGCGGCGGCGATCCGGACTGCCTGACCCTTTCACAAACCCCGCCCTCCTTCGTCTCGGCCTGCAGAGCAGCGGCTGCAGCTAAAAATGTCGAAATCTTATAAGTAGTTTATGTCTAATCCAGTTTATGACATGGCATTAGAAACTACAAAACTGTAACTGAAGAAGTACACATGATTGTGATCGTCTAGATGAGGATCTTGCGAGCCCATCATCTGTTGAGAACGATCCACGATGCGGGGATGATCGACGGTCAACTAATTCAGTTGCACAGTCCAGCCCATCCGGTCCTCGGTTTGACCGATCTAAAGCCTTTTCAGTGAAGCGTATACTCCCTCTCGTCCTATAGAGTTCGTCGTTTTTGACTTTTAAACTTCATGTTTGACCATCCGTCTTATTCAAAATATTTATGTAAATTATAAAATAAATTAATCGATATTCAAGTATCTTCATTGATAAAATAAGTCGTAACAAAATAAATTATATTTGTGCAAAAAATTTGAATAAGACGAAGCATCGAATAAGATGGCACGGAATCCGTGGTGACAAACTTCGGTGGGGCCGGAGGGAGTAGCTGCTGGGACACAACGCCGACACCTCGGTGGCCGTATTCCACTCTGCGAAGTGAACTCCCTTGCATGTACTCTCCTCCGTTCCACAATACTTGCAATTCTTTGACTCATATAAACCGTGTTTGACCTCTCGTCTTATTCAACTTTTTTTTAATAAATATTACCAGTTTTGTTATGACTTATTACATCACTTAAGATATTGTAACGATGTTTTTGTTTGTTTTATAATTTACATAAAAAATTTGAATAATACGAGCAGTTAAACACAATTTATATGAGTCAAAGAATTGTAAGTATTGTGAAACGGAGGGAGTAAATCATTGCTAAATCATTCTCCAAAAGAATAATATTTGATTAAAACAATAAGTTGTAAGACCCATATGTACAAATGTTCAAGTGATTCCATCTTGCATAATGACGCTAATCTTCGTTTATTGAAGAGCTGACATGTAAAGGGACTTTAAAAAGAGGTTTATTGTTTTTCTGATTGCAAACAAAAGTGTTTGTTCCACATTTAGTTGATGAAGGACTCTCCATTCTTCAATTTGCTGATGACACTATCATCCTTATGGATAATGACTTAGAGAGGGCCAAAAACATGAAGCTTTTGCTTTGTGCTTTTTGAACAGCTATCGGGACTCAAGATCAATTTCCATAAGAGTGAGATGTTACATTACGGATCAGCCAAAGATAGACAATTGGACTATACACTTATTTTTGGTTGTCATATGGGGTCATATCCTTTTCGATATCTAGGAATACCTATGCACCATAGAAAACTCATGAATAAAGACTGGAAACATGTTGAAGAAAGATTTCAAAAAAAGATTGAATTGTTGGAGAAGTAAATTATTGTCGGTGGGAGGGAGATTGGTTTTGATTAACTCTGTTTTGAGTAGTCTCCCCATGTTTATGCTTTCTGTTTTGAAATACCTAGAGGTGTTCAAGACGCATTTGGATTACTTTAGATCGCGGTTTTTTTCGCGGAGTGATTTCCATAAGAAAAAAAGTATAGGTTGACTAAGTGGGAGGTAGTTTGTACTCCAAAAGATCAAGGAGGGTTAGGGGTTTTAAATTTAGAAGTCCATAACAAGTGTCTCTTGAGTAAATGGCTTTTTAAGTTGATTAATGGAGATGGGGTCCGGCATCAAATTCTTAGGAATAAATATTTAACAAACAAAACGTTGACCCGAGGTTCAATATATGCCCTGGAGACTCTCGTTTTTTTTGGCTGGCCTCATGAAGGTCAAGGAGGAGTTTCTCTCGCTAGGCAAGTTTGATCTAGGTGACGGGTCACAAGTAAGATTTTTGGGAGGACGCTGCGTGGATAATGTCGCGCCCACTAAAGTTAATCTTTTCCCGCACTTTATAACGTTGTTAGGAAAAAAAAGTGCTTCAGAAGAACGGTACTTTCCACAACACCGTTCAATGTAGCTTTCAGGAGATCTCTCGGTAGGGGTTAATTTACAAGCATGGCACGATGTGGTGGCATTGGTTGCTAATGTACAATTAACAGACCAAAGGGATCGTTTTGTGTGGGGATACACGAGAATGGATTATTCACGGTGAAATCCATTGTAACACCCCCGGTGTTAATTACCCTAAAAATCGGACATGTCATCATAATCTTTGCACAACATCCATGCTTAGTCCACCATGTGTTGCATTGAACTAAAATAAGTTTATTTCATGTTTAGTTGCTTTGTCGGTCGAAAAAGACGCGAGAGGAATCAGGTTAGGGAACTATTCCCCTTGCCTCGGAAACCCTAATTTTGAAACTTTGATTTGTCCCTTTTTTCTTTATTTCGAAATCTATCAAGAATTTGGGTATGGTTATTAAAGTGAAAAGGTAGAGTTTTCAAAATAGAGCAAAGTTGGTATTTTGAGTTTTCAAAGTTTAGTTCAAAATTTTGAAGTATTTATGAATTTTCTTTCAAACCCTAATTGCCCCCTTTTTCCATATTTCAAAATTTATGCAAAATTTGAGAAAACTTTTAATAGTTAGTTTGTAGATCTTGTTGAGAGGAACAAAAGTCATGTACAAAGTTTTTCAAGTTGTTACATGATTTTAAAAGTAATTTTGAATCCAAATTTCAAATTTTGAAACTGTTTTTTCAAAAAGTCCTATTTAGAGGCGTAATTTGAAATTGGTCCAATTGAGAAAGTTGTAGATCTTGAAAATTAAGGGGGTTACTTTTTTGGAAATTTTTGAGTTCAGTTCAAAATTTGGGAGTAATTTGAAAAGTTTTGATTAGGGTTGAATTTGGGGATGAACAGCGATTACCCGACCTATCCGTCGCCACCGTACGGCGTCAACGTTAGCGCCGCCGTCCACCGCCGGCGCTGCGCGCTGGCCGACCGGTGAGCACCTTCGCGGACGTCGCTATCCACTGTCCAGCCCCTCCATGGCTATAAATAGCTCACCATCGCCGTCGTTTTACCTTTTTTCCCAAAACCGCCGCCGCCCGGGACCGACCTCCCTCCGCCACCGTTGCACGCCTGCCCGCGTTCAGCTCTTGCCAAACCATCTTGCCCATCCTCTTCGTAATTTCCTTGCGCACCTCGGAACCTAGTCGCAGCCCGCCGCCGTCGGAATCGCCCAGCGACGTCGTCTTCTTCCCGCCGCCCGGCCGGGGCGCGCGCCGCCCTGACCCGCCTGGTTGCCCGGTAGTCCGGTGAGAGTTTTACTCAACCAGACTTGTCAATTGAGTCGCCTCGGGCGTCGTGGTCGTGAACGGCTCGACCGTTTTGCGATTGAAGCCCCGGCGTGCGGAACGCCGCCGCCGTCACCGCCGTTGCCGCCGCCGCCGCCGACGACCCCTCTCCCGGCCGCTCCGCCCAACCAAACCCCCGCCCTAGCACCCGGTGAGCCCCGCCACGCGTTCACGAGTCGGTTTTGCATTTAGATCGCCGCCGGCGCCGGAACGACGGCCGCCAAGCGCGGGGCGCGCACGCGCCCGGTGAGCGTGGCGTCGCCGTTGGCACGCGTACAAGCACCGTGCTTGGTATCGTAGCTTAAGTGCCTACCAAAGATGAACGATAGTGGGCCAATCTTTTTTATGGGCCAAAATAAAATCAAAACCGGCCCATGGGAATAGTGTTGGGCCATGAACAGTGGTGGGCTTTGAACAGTGTTGGGCCAAATTGAAACAGGGAGTTTTTTTTTTTTCCTTTTTATTTTGTTTTTCCATTTTAAATTCAAATGAATAGTATCGATTTTGTAAATTTCATATAAATTCAAATATAGCTTTAAAAATTCTGAAAATTTTTGTGTAGCCTTCCCATGAGTATGTCTATCCATGAAAAATTTGAAACTTGAAATTTAAATACTTTTGGCATGATTTAAAAATACAAATTTTAATTAAAAAATGCATCTTCCTTGATTTTTAATAATTATTTTATTTATCCAAAAAAATCATGAAAATTATTTTGGTACTGTTTTATGACCTGACCTACTTGTACAAAATTTTTTGGAGCTTGTTTTGAGAAAGTGAAAATTTTATTATTTTACGCCCTATTATTTTATGTGTTAAACAAATTGTTTAGCGCTTTATAACTTAGGGTTTTGGGATGAATTTTGGGTTGTTTTGTGAACCCTACACCACACCACTGTCAAATGGTCCTTGAGAACTCCTTAGGCAATGGTGATGATATCTCGTAGAGTAGTTCAACAAGTTGGTTTTGTTGGGTTGCAACTTTATCGTGAAGGAAAGTTGAACTCAAGCGTTTATCTTTTCATGCATCCTCGCGCATCATGTTTATATACATGGCATCATGTAAAGCATATGTTATTCTTTCGTGTAGTAAACGAAGGTGATCAAGAGATTGTTAATCAAGCTTAGAAGAGGGTTTTCTTGTTGATCCGAATTCGATTATTGTGATCCATCGTCCGAAGTCGGGATATTTCGTCAATCAAGGCAAGCCCCGGTTCATTTAAACAATTCCTTGTGTTTTACAAAGCTTTATATCACCTTTGCTTTAAGCTTTGCATTAGGTGATAGGAGTTGAGTGACAACCTAATTGATGCATTACCATTCCTTGTTTATTTCGATATCTACCTTGATAACTTTGTTTTGCTAAAATGCTAGAAAGCTTAGCCTGGCTATATTAGTTAGACTTTTGAGTCCAAATGTGACAAGTCCCTTATGATAGCCCGAAGAGGCTTTTGATAAGAAAGGATGCTATATGAGAAAACCATACTGGGATATGGTGTTGAAATTGAGACCGGTCGGGTAATTTGCATTGAGAAGGGAGTCTCAGTGTAGTATTTCCGGCTTGTCGATTAAGAACCGTGCGTTGTAAGAAATGTGCACCGAGACTATGGAACGCATAATCGCCCGAGGTCGTTGGACCAATGGCACGCCGTCTGTCATGGGTGTCATCCCATCACGGTCGACCCTAGTTCGGGCGCATACTACGGTAAGCCTAATCTTGGGGGTGTCAAATCGGAAACGCATAACCGCCAAGACCGGGAGTGGAGAGATGGCGGGAGTACATGTTACCCTCGTGGGTTAAAGTCCCGGATTGGAGGCGACGGTACTCTCGGGTGGCGAGGACGCGGTTCCGCTTTTGAGTATCCAGAAAGGGTTGATATATGCAAGCTTAAGTGCTACATATGTCGTGTGGAAAGAACTCCCCACTGGGTTAATCGATTTCGAAATCGCCGTGTTTTCGGATATGGAGACTTGGTTTCCCTCTTACATCGTAGTTTAATTATGAAACAAAGTGAAGAGATGGAATAAGTGATGGAACTTCTACAAGTGTTTGTTGTAGTATAAGATCACCTAGAATAGGTGAGAAACTTACTTGAAAATAAAATGTTGAAAGTAAGGATTCACTACTAGTAAGCTTTTCTCGCAAAAAGAGTCCTTGATTCTTGCTAAAAGCCTTACCTTGATTCCTATTAGACCAAAGCATTCACGAAGTCTTCTCCTATTTTCTTTAGTCGGGTAAGACTTGTTGAGTACTCCCCGCTTTCGGGGTTTGTTGACCCATGTTGCGGGATCCGGGAGTCATGTTTGCACCAGGAACGTCTGCCGCATGACGGTTCTTCAGGAAGAAAGTGACGATGAGTGAGAGGTGAGACCCGTGGGGCGTGGTCTAGTAGTGTCGGTGTGTAATAAACTTCGCTACTCATACTTATAAGTATTGTAAAACTTGTTTTTAAACAAATGATTGTAAAAGTATTGTAATATAAACCTTCCCTTTTGTTTTACTGCATTTATGTATGAAAAGTGTTGTAATACTGCAATGACCTTGTAACGGATCCTGGTTGGAAAAGTTAATAGTACTTTTTTCGTGTTACGGGTGCACATATGCGACTATTAAAGGTCGTTGAACCGATAATTAGTACATGTGGGCCTGTAATTTGGAAGGTTCTGTTACATCCATGTCTGAGCCTTATTGACAAAGACAAGCTACTCCTTTTAATACTTTTATTTGGAAATTGAAATTACCTCTCAAAATCAAAGTTTTCTTGTGGTACTTATTTAAGGGAGTAATCTTGACAAAGGACAACTTAGTGCGACGATAAAGTGGCAAGGAGATAGAAAGTGTTGTTTTTGTTCTTCCGAGGAGTCCATACAACATCTATTCTTTTTGTCATTTTGCTAAGTTCATTTGGAGAATTGTTCATGTTTCCTTTAATTTATTACCTCCAACTAGTGTTCATAATTTGTTTACAGTTTGGTTAGATGGGATAAAAGGAAACTGAAATCTAAGATTCTTGTGGGTGCAAGTGCGATCTGTTGGGTGATTTGGTTAACCCCGAAATAATATAATTTTTGACAAGGTTGCAAAGACCATCTTATTTACTGGGCTATCTTCGTGGGGACCTACTAGACGGGACGTGGTCCCTATTTTAGAAGGAGGAGGATCGCCAAATAATAAAGATGGGATGCATCAATATTGAAACAACTACAATGGAGGTGTTTGCAAGATATGGTTGGAGATTTAGCAATAGAATTGCTTTTTAGATGGCGAGTCTTGTAATTCTTCCTTCATTTTATTTGGTCAAAATATGTATCTGAGTTTGTATGGACTGCAATAATCTTGTTTGTAATAAGGAACAGCTATATGCATTGATCAATGCGGCAATTTGGAATATTAATATATTCCCTTTTCTAAAAAAAAAAAATCGGGATGAAAATATCTGCATATTGATTCGCCTAGATAATCAGGCATGTCCACAGTCCACGACACGTCGACACCACATGACTGACCTGAGGTCCTAGATACAACCTGTTACCTAAGCATGCCCCCCAACACTGTACACCACAGCACATCCAAAACCATGTTTAGCAGTCATCAAGAACAATGCTGATGAAAGAAACTGACAGTTTGCAATGAAGGCAGAAAGTGCACAACAAGACAAGGTCGACAAATGCCGGTATACCAAACACTAACACACATGATCAAGATGGTGAGAAATTAAGAGCCTTCAAATGGTTCACGGCTTGCCTCATGTATTCAAGGGACAATGCATGAGACTGTTGGTTACCTTATGCAACAAACAAAATTAAGCTGAATTAATTGGATGCTTATTTCAATTAAAAACAGAGTTCTCAAGCAAAGATAATATTTCACATTTTCCCTTGATATGTAATACTCCCAACAGGAGACACGACAACAGCGGTTCCTGTGCAGAATACTTCATCAGCATCAAGCAGTTCATCCACTGAAACAAGCCGCTCCTCAACCTTGCAACAGAAACAAAACACTAATAAATATTACAACAAAAGTTTTATCTTATGCATTGACTTTTCATCATGATTCCGAAGAATGTCTTTGCCACCTCCAACTGGGTCAACATCACCACCAAGCGGAGGTCCCGGAGAGGAGGAGAACCCTAACACGTCTCATCCAATGGGCTGAGCCGCGGGCCCATGAACTAAGGCGGTTTGCATGAAGAAAAGACTATGTTGCCCTCGGGATAGTGCAATAAGTGAATATTCCAAGAATATACCCAGGGTAGTCTTATAAATCGACGTTGCTTGCAATGAATGGATATAAATAGGAGTTTGAGCCATGATGTAGGTTTGGTTGGTGAATGAAACTTATGACTATTTATTATTGAGTTCTTACACTAAGTATTTTAACACCCTCACTCCCCGGAGCAGCGCCGGAGGGGAGGTGTGTCTCAACCTTGTTGGAAACCCTAGTTTCAACAATGAACACATCATGAAATTATAAAAGGTAGTCTAATTATTAGGCACACTTAATTAAATAATGGTCAATTGGTAGTTTTAGGATATTTAATTACTGATTTATTTTGAAAAACCTAGATACATATACAAATGTAGATTGTACATGTATGCACACTCATCAATTAATACACATATGAATGAAGATATATGTACATATATCCTTGCTTCTATGAACATTTGGAAATATATTTGGACAAAATATCTCAAGAAATTATATTTGTTTTGTTGGTGATAAAAAACGTCACCTGCCACTGAATGAAACAAAAATTTGGTTGTAAAGCATAGCATCCCATTCTGGTTTAGAGACTCGAAATCTTGTTCAATCTCCAAAAAACTTTTTCTTAGAAAGGTGGCAAAAAGCTTTTTGCGAAATTTTATTAGACGGGTAAAAAGAGAAAAAGAAAACAACATGTACAAACAATCGACCAAAACTTGAGGTCTGGTGATCGTAAGAGAGCTCCTGATCCACTATTGCATCCTTGACCTCGTGCCTACCCTCCACTGAAAAAATCAAAAAACAATCAGAACACCAAAATAACTCTACCCAACCACTACTGAATCTATGTAGACTGATCCATGGCTCTTTGGTACTGATTGATGTCATCCTTGCAGAGTAAAGCTACTTGGAAAGGCTGTATAGATTTGTTTTGAAAAGTTCTCCTATTTCGCTCCTTCCATATATTCCACCACAAGTAGATCATAATTCCATCTGTCCTTCTTTTCTCGCGACTTATCAAATTTTGCTCGACATTTCCGCCACCAACGATGGATTGAGCCCGAGATATCCACAGTGTCAAGAATTGAAAGGTTGAACCAATTTTTGATTGTGTCCCAAACCTGTAGGGTGTAGGGACTATCTTTGCAAAGATGTCTTTGGGTTTTCGGCTCACCGCACATAGTTTGCAAATCGGCCGGGTCGATTTTTTCCATTTTCTTTTCGCCGGGTTGTTTTGCGGTGAGGATCTTGTTATGCAGCAACGTCCATGCGAAGAACTTGCATTTTGCTTCCGCCTTTGCTCTCCATATCGGCGTTACCTTGAGTTTGCTAAATGAACCTTGCAACCGTATTTGATAAGCACTCTTGGCCGAGTATTCTCCATTTGTGGTCCATTTCCATCGAATAGAGTCTTCCACGCTTGTGTCCCTCCTGAACTCTACTAACATACTCCCATAGCATTACATACTCAAGCAATTCTTCTACGCTGATTACAGGGGCAATGTGTGCCACCCATTTATTGTCTCTAAGCGCCTCTTCCACTGAGATCTTCTTTCTTCTTGTTTTCTGAAATAACCGTGGTGCTAAGGATTTTGCCGTTTGTCCCTCGAGCCAGATGAGGTCCAGAAACTTGCTATTCTCCCATTGCCTACCGTGACCCTTTGTGGATCTTTGCAAAGAGTTCTTTGTCACGACTGTCGCATGGGAGGTCCAGGCTGCTCCACGCCCTATCGCGATCTGTCCATTGGTACCATAGCCATCTCAATCTTAAAGCCCTCGCTAAAACGTTCAAGGTCCGAGTACTCCTAAACCTCCTAAATTCTTTGGTCGGCAAGTGGTGGGCCGGTTTAGTAGGGAGTGTCCCCATAAACCTTATCCGGAGTTTCTCCTCTCCATAAAAAACTTTTTCGCTGCCTATCGATCATGCGTATGAACCATTTGTGTTCCGGGAATGCCGTCATGTGATATATCGGTTGTGCTGAGAGTATTGTTTTAACTAAAGTTTCTCTCCCTGCTGTATTGAGGTGCCCTTCCAACCCGTTAGTCTATCCCCCACCTTGTCGATTAAAGGTTGAACTTCTATTCTCCTGAGTTTCCTGGTGTGTAATGGAAGGCCTAAATATGTCCCCGGGAACTTTCCTAGGAACTGCTTCCTCAAGGGTGCTAGTGAATGGAAAACCAACTAGTGGAATCAGACACGCAAGAGGTTAAAGGCGAGGGGTGATCCACTATCACCACTTCTGTTTATTCTGGCCATTGATCCACCACAGAGAATTATAGAGCTAGCAGCAGAGAAAGAGCTTTTAGAGCCGGTGTTGCCTAGCGCAACCTGTTAAGTGTGACCAAGTCTATAGGCCTATCTATAGGTCCTATCCATATATAGCCATGTGGCTCTCTCTATACGTAGACTCTCCACCTCTGGAGGATTGCACGAGACTAATCCCAAGGTAATGTAACATGGTACCAAAGCTTTGGACTAGGGATTAGAATTAGATACTCGATCCCACGATCCATTTTTTTCCTTGGGATCGCGGCACGCATGTCGCCGTGCGCCGATCCATCCTCTGTCTCCCTTTGGCGGCCCATCGCCGCCGTCGTCCATCACCAGGCGCCCGCCGCCCGCGCGATTCGTCGATAGCCCGCGGCGCCCGCCGCCGCCGGTCCGTCCCCTCTTCTTCTGTTCGTCCACGGATCGCGGCATAGGCGCGAATCGCGTCGCTTCATCGCCCGCGCGCCGGAGTCTTCATCGCGGCCATCCGCCCGCCGTCGTGGATCGTTTCCTCTCCGACCAAGAGGAATCGCGGGCCATATGCAAGTCGTGGGTCCGCCCGCCCGCACGTCCACGGATCACGGACGCCGCGATTGTCGGCCCCCGCGGTCGGCCTCTCTTCGTCATCGCGGTCTTCGACTTCGCCGTCCGCACGCGCGGGACTTCTCCAGCGCGTCCGTCCGTTCGTAGCTTGGGCCTCGCCACGCGTCCGCATGTCTCGGTTCTGTAGCGGGACTCGTCACACGTCCGCCCGTCTCCGCTCCGCCATCGATTGTTGGGGACGAGAAACGGAGGAGGGACTACACGGTTGTGCCGGCAAACTGAGGAGGAGGTCCTGCACGTTATACTCCGTGGTAACAGATCACTGTCTTCCTCCTCCTTGGTCAGTCCTGGTCAGTTGTTTCAGTCATGTCGCAGTCTCATCTCAATGCAATTGTCATCCGTATTACCATAGAGGGTCCAAATTATCCTGAATGGGCTTTTTGTGTGGAAACTGCATTAAGAGGTCATGGTTTACTTCATCATCTAACCGATAATGCCCCTAAGCTTAAGGAAGATGGTAGTAATGCTACTGCAGTAAAGGATTGGGGTATCAATGATGGCAAAGTAATGGCTGCTATGATTAATAGCACTAAACAATCCTTGATTATGAGTCTATCTAAGTTCAAAACTGCTAAAGCCATATGGGAAAATTTGAAGCAACGCTATGTACGGACAGTGGGGCTCTTTTACATAGTCTTATGCAGCAAATTCATGTCATTGAGCAAAGCATGATATGTCCATTGATGAGTACTATTCGCTTTTGATCGACCGATGGGATCATTAACTTCCATGGTACTGAATGCTCGGTTGCTCCTTGTTCAAAGACATAAATTTATTGAAAAGTTTTTCACTTATAAATTTGTCATGGGAGTCCGAGAGCGAGTATGATTCCATCCGTACCACGGTTCTTTGCCACAGTTCTTCCGATCTTACTATGGCAAATGCTTTGTCGTAATTACTTTGCGAAGAAACTTCGTCTCAAGTCAATGTCCCTACTGGTGTCTCATAGTGTGTTGGCTGCTTCTCGGAGGACTTTTTGCACCCAATAGTACTTACGGAGAGCCTTGTAAGCATTGTGGCAAGAATAATCACCTCTCAAGAAAATTGTTTCTCTCAAAGATCCGGAGAAGTTGGTCGAGTATCGCGGCACGGCGTGGTGCTCATAGTGGTCGTGGTCGTGGGCGTGGTAATCGGGTTCCACTAGAGGCCGATTTGATTCTTTGCTTCCTCGGCTATTAGTGGTCCTTGATTGGGTGCTTGGTTCGGGTGCTTCCTTTAATGTGACTTCGATCAGTCCCGGTTGGTTGCCCCGCAAGCCGGTTCCTCGATGGCGCCTCGTTCGGGGCGGTGATGGTACATCTTGTTCTATCACTCAACAAGGTTCACTTTGCAATAATCATTTTTTTGTACCAAATATTTCCTTTGTACCTCAGTTGTCTATGAATCTTATGTCAGTTGGTCAAATTACCGATCAGAATTGCTTTGTTGGTTTTGATGACTCATCTTGTTTTATTCAGGACCGTCGCAGCGGGAAAGTGATTGGGACTGGCCATCGCCGTAAAGGTGCCTCTAGCCTCTACATTCTCGACACCCTACGTCTTCCTTCTTCCGCTCCATCGACAACTCATGTATCATCTGTTGTGTTGTCTTCAGCCTCTTCATTTGCCAAATGGCATCATCGTCTCGGTCATCTTTGTGGGTCTCGCTTGTCCTCCATGATTAATAAGGGTTGTAAGCTTGGCAAACAAATACAACTTCCTTACTCTTCTAGTGTTTCTCGTTACGCTAGACCTTTTGATCTTATTCACACCGATGTATGGGGTCCTGCACCTTTTGCTACAAAAGGTGGTCATAAATACTATGTCATTTTCATTGATGATTATTCTCGTTATACATGGATTTATTTCATGAAACATCGTTCACAAGCTGTGTTCCATTTATCAGTCTTTTGTTGAATGGTTCACACACGATTCTCTTCTCCCATTAAAATTCTTGGATTCGACGGGGGCGAGTATTTGTCACGCCTTTCGCCAATTTCTCGCCGCCCGAGGGTACACTTGCACAATTGTCTTGTCCGGGCGCTCATGCTCGAATGGTATTCTTTGAACGTAAGCATCGCCATCTCATAGAGACGGCTTTCGCACACTTTGATTTCATCTTTTGTCCCTTCTCATTTTTGGGGTGAAGTTTCCACCTTTGTCTATCTCGTCAATAGGCAACCTTCATCTAAATTGTCCGATCATTGTCCTGGTAAAGTACTTTTTGGTACTCCTCCTAGCTATGCTCATCTTCGAGTTTTTGGGTGCACTTGCTATGTTCCCACTCGCACCTCGTGAGCGCACAAAATTGACCGCACAATCTATTGAATGTGTTTTTCTAGGGTATAGTCCTCGAGCACAAAGGTTATCGATGTTATGACCCTTCTTCCCGTCGCATCCGCATCTCTCGTGATGTTACCTTTGATGAGGATCGCCCCTTCTTTTATAACCCTTCCACCAAGCCTTCATATTCTCCCACAGAGTCCACCTCCTTTTTAAGCCTTCCTCCACATTCATCCACTGAAGATGTCTCTGCATCATCTGATCCTCCTATTTCCATCACACCACCTTTACCTCCAACATCCTCATCTCCATCTCATTCTTTTTCAAAACCACTGTTACACGTGTCTTCGTCGTCGTACTTCCAAGCTTCCGTCTAGTTCTCCCACCATGGCCGATCCCGATGAGCCCGCCGCTAATGCCCGATAATAACATTGATGATTCACATGTTGATGAGTTACAGGTTGCTCCACGATATAATCTTCGAGACCGCAATACCATTCAGCCTGCAGAAAAGTATGGTTTTCCCCATGTGCATGTTGTTGTTGATGAGCCATCCAATTATCAGGAAGCTTCTGGTATTCTAGAATGGCAGCAAGCTATGTGTGAGGAACTTGCTGCCCTTGATCATCAAGGCACTTGGGATCTTGTTCCATTGCCATTGCACACAAGACCTATTACATCTAAGTGGGTATTCAAAGTTAAGACTAAGTCAGATGGTTCTATAGAAAGATATAAGGCCCGTCTTGTTGCCAGAGGTTTTCAGCGATTTCGGGGTCTAGATTATGATGAGACTTTTTGCTTTTGTTGCTCATATGACGACGGTTCGTACATTAATTGCGATTCTTTGCCTCTTCTTCTTGGCCTATATCTCAAATGGATGTCAAGAATGCTTTTCTTAATGGTGATTTAAGCGAAGAAGTTTATATGGAACCACCCCGGTGTTGTCGCCCCTCCGGGATACGTTTGTCGTCTTCGCCGTGCTTTATATGGCCTTAAGCGGGCTCCTCGTGCTTGGCATGAGCGTTTTGTCTCGGTGATACGGGCTGCTGGTTTTTCAGCTAGTGATCATGATCCGGCTTTATTTGTTCACTTGTCACCGCGTGGTCGTACATTGCTTCTTCTCTATGTTGATGATATGCTGATTACGGGGGATGATGAGGATCACATTGCCCATGTGAAGCAGCAACTCAGTGCTGAATTTCAGATGTCTGATTTGGGTCCTCTCAGTTACTTCTTAGGCATTGAGGTGAAGCAATCTACTAAGGGATATCATCTTTCTCAGTCTAAGTACATACAAGATCTTATTACTCGTTCAGGCATAACTGATAGTCGAACTGCTGCCACACCCATGGATCTTCACCTGCAGCTTCGTCCCACTGATGGGGTACCTCTTAAGGATCCCTCTCGATATCGACATATTGTGGGCAGCCTTGTTTATCTCAATCGTCACCGGGCGGATATTGCTCATGCAGTCCATATTTTGAGTCGGTTTGTTTGTGCCCCAACCTCTCGTTCATTTTGGACATTTACTTGGCGTCTTTCGCGCTACTTACGGGGGACATCATCTCGAAGTTTACTCTATGCACATGATAGTCCACTTCAACTTCATGCTTACTCGGACTCCACTTGGGCAAGTGACCCGACAGATCGTCAGTCCATAACAGGGTACTGTATTCTTCTTGGCTCTTCTCCTATTGCCTGGAAGTCCAAGAAACAGGCTGTTGTATCTCGTTCTAGTGCAGAAGCCGAGCTTCGAGCCCTTGCAACTACTACTGCAGAAATTGTATGGCTTCGATGGTTATTGGCTGATTTTGGGATTTCTTGTGATGCTGCCACACCTCTTTTGTGTGACAACACTGGAGCCATTCAAATTGCTAATGATCCTGTGAAGCATGAACTTACAAAGCATATCGGTGTGGATGCTTTCTTTACTTTCGATCTCATTGTCATGAGAAGACTATTTGTCTCCAAAATGTTCCTTCGGAGTTACAATTGGCTGACTTTTTCACTAAAGCACAGACTCAAGTGCAGCATCGGCTTCACTTGATCAAACTCAATGCTTCAGATCCTCCACTTCCACCTTGAGTTTGAAGGGGGTGTTAAGTGTGACCAAGTCTATAGGCCTATCTATAGGTTCTATCCATATATAGCCATGTGGCTCTCTATATACGTAGACTCTCCACCTCTATATGCGGATGATGCAGCAATTTTTTGTAAGCCATCGGCCTCGGATCTGGACCTTCTACTCAAGTTGCTGATTTTCTTCGGAGATTGTTCGGGCCTCAAGATTAACATCACGAAAACAGAGATCTTCCCAATAAGAGTAGCGGAGACAGAGGTTACGCAACTTCCCAAAGAACTTATAACGAACCGAAATGGCATTCTATTGGGAACCCGGAATTACATGAAAGAAGAATGTGTGTGACAGAAAGACTCCATGCTTCTTTGATGGAATTGTTAATGATGTATTAATATTAATTACAATTTCCGAATAACTAGCTACCTCTTTCAGAAAGAACCAATGAAATGAACAACATTCTTTGCGCAACTACATACGCATATGTACAGGTTAGTTATCAATAAATCGAATCGGAACCAGCTTATTGGTAATCAAAATAGATCTGTCATGCTTTTTTGAGAGCCGGCGGTCCAGATCGGACGACGGGCATGCCGCAGGCGCCGTCCGCCACCGCCCCTGCGGCCCCTGCTAGTTTACGGGTGGCCAGGAGCTTGCCAGTCGCCATTGTTGCCGCCCGACCCAGGTAGCATCTGCATGATCATCCCCAGCCAGCCGCCGTCTGCTGTCACCGCTACCGCCGGCGCCTCAATCAGCAACGGCCTCGCCGCGACCATCACGTTGCAGCACTGCATCAGTATGACGGCCACCAGCACCGCCCTCATCATCGCCGCCTCCGCCATTTTATCGGATCAGTACGACGTCGTCCCTTATGATGCGATCACGTTTGTCTAGCGGATATACCACGCTGCTAACAGACTGCAGATGAGAGGAAGCTGTGTATACGTCTATGGTGGTGGGACGTACAATGCTCTTGGAATGGTTGTTGGAAGAAGAGAGACAAGGTGGTGGCCTTTATATAGCCTCATCACGCCGCCAAGAAAACTAGGACAGCGGACCGGGTCCCCGTCTATATTCTCAGCTGATTTAATCAACCGTAAGCACGTACTACTCGGTTTCCTGGGCTCGGTCCAGTTCCAGTTCTATATTTCAGTTCACAAGGTTGAAAATCAACCGATCAAAGCCAAGTGTGCAACCTTAAAGACAACGATTTTGATGTAGTATTTTTCGATGTGCCTAAGTCGCATGTATATGTAATTATATATAGAAATTCCCGGTCCTGGGCCTTCAGTAACAAATAAGTGACATTCTCGATCTGATTGTATTTTAAATCATCTATATTGAACTATTGTTACAAGTTATTGTTTATGTATGAGTCTGATTGTTCAAAAATGGTTTTGCCTTAAGTTTTGTAAAATGTATACTTTTCATAAATATATATTTTGTAACAAAAACATTATTATGTTTTCTAAATATTACCCACCTTTAATTTGCCATAATAATTACAAAAAGTAACCTGTGTAAATACTCCCTCCGTTCCAAATTGTAGTTATTTTTTGGCTTTTCTAGATACATTTTTTTTTATGCACCTAGTTATACACTATGTTTAGATACATAGTAAAAGAAATGGATCTAGAAAAGTCAAAGTGAACTACAATTTGGAACGGAGGGAGTATAAATCTAAATTATTATTGGTATTATTGTAACCTGTCTCTACCATTATAAAAAATGTTATTATGTATGTTGGTTTTGCGATTATATGAGCACAATGTCTTTGTGAGAAACTAGGTGAATGAACATTTTTAGGTATAAACAACAAAAAAGAACTAGTGATCAATGCTCTATTTGTTGGACCGATATAATGCGGATGATAGGTCGGTCTCAGATTGTGCATACACATTGTTTGACTCGTTGTCGTGTTGGGACGCGCGTGTTGTTTCAGTGCGCCACCGATAATTCAATTCAATTGGGTCGAGTTCAACGATCGAGTAGTATACGCGTCGCCGCGGACCATTGATCGGTTCCTCGTCTACTCTCCGCATCAGCGCGCACGGCATCGATCCCTGCATGGACGTGCATGCTACATCCGTGTTTGATCGTTTATCATATTATTATTAAAAATATTTAAATATATAATATTTATAAAAATAAATCAGATCAAAATATATATAATATTTATAAAAAATTGAATAATCTGACGCCGCGGTTGTTAAAGCTTTTTGCTGTTGTTATTGCCTTCCAATTATAATCTGCACACTTCGGTCGGTTTCAATTTCAACGAGTCACCGCGCGCGTCGGGCTGCATGCGGATGCGGTTGATCAAATTCAGGAGACGCTGTGCTAGCTCTGCCTCTGACGACGACCGTTTAATTTCTTCACGCCGGCCAGAAAACTGACGAGAAGGCGCACGGTCGGTCAGCCGGAACTCGGAGTTTCTATGTCAACAAGTGTTTTTATACGGCGACAAGTTTTTTTCTACGGCAACAAGTTGGGGCGAGTGAGTCCGATGTCGAACCGGCTAGATTGGGCGAACCGACACCGATCGTTGGTCGTTGGAGGGGAAGGAGGAGGTGGTGGCGGCGGCGGGGCTGCCGCTTCGGCGGTGGCGGGCGCCGTCGCGGGGGGGCAGGCGGGGCGGTGCTGATGGTGGCGGCGCACGCGGCGCTAGGGTTAGGGAGGGAGGGAGAGAGAGAGCCTGGAGAGACAAGAGCTGTTTGGGTGTTACCCCTTTAATTTTTTCTTGATTAATTCCAAACGATTACAGCTCCCTTTGTATTTATAGTCCGGGGAAGACTTGCACGCTAAGCAATCTCTAGGAGGTTTACTTATAGATTGGAATACCTCTTACAAGCAACCTATTTATTCCTATCTTTATTCCCTAAATATCTATTACTTAATGACGGCCGATGATGAGAGAGAGGAAGGGCGGCGGCGGCGGCCGGCCAGGCTTGGCCGAGGTGCGTGCGCAAGCCCTAGGGGGCTTGTTGGGCCTCCCGAGCTGGGTCATGACATCACTCCCCCCTTTTCCGACACGAGCGGCCCTGCGCTGTGGTTTTGCACGGCTGTTGTTGTTGACGGGTCGATTGAAGCAGTCCGTTTCGAATTATATGTATGGCAAGCTATCCAAATTTGGCCAAATTTAAAAACTAATCTTTCCAATATCAAAAGAACCCGATCAATCCTTTTATGTCAATTGTTGACAAAGGGGAGAGATTAGTGCATAAAGATTAGAAGGGGATCAAATTTTTGGAAGCACACAAGTAGGGGGAGCAAGCTCATAAGCAAATTATTGCATTTGTTTGTGCACTAACATATGACTTGCTCTTGCACATGTATTTAAATTCCATATATACATGCTTATGTGATATATGCTAGTGGTAACTTGATTGATGATGGATCAACTAGCATGCTTAGGTGGTATCTAGATATTTTGATTTCCGCTCTAAATTTAAGTACCTATGATTATAATATGATCTCACGAGGTACCTTGAGTTTTTGATGAAATATCTAGTTATCCATGATGCTTGTATGGTGAGAAAGGCGCAACTTCGATTGGTGTCACGCTTCAAAGGTCCATTCTTTCACCTTAAGCATCATTTTGGTAACATGGCTCACTCCCTAATTTCAATATTCATACATGTATGCAAAGCCTATACCAAACTCTAGGCATACATGTAGGGGGAGCTCATGCTACCAAAACCGAATTTATTATGTTTGTCCAATCCTATGATTGTAAGCAAAATGCTTGGACAACCATGATAGGTTCAAAAACCTTTAATCATAAAATCTTTATGCGGTTTGTCACCAATTACCAAAAAGGGGGAGATTGAAGATCTCTAGATTGGTTTTGGCTAATTAGTGACATCCTTAGGACTAATCTCTCTATGCTAAGTGTTTGTTTTAGTTGGAGATTGGTCAAGCCAAGGACGGTGCATGGTGGTCATGGTGGATGGGTCGAGATGGTCCAATTGATGATCAAGTGCGCGGTTTGGCGTGTTTCGAGGATCAAAATGGGCTCAAGGCAAAGGTATATCATAGGGCCATTTTGATTTTACACTCAAGACACCATAGAGGGTGTGAGTGATTATAGGATCGATAAGCCGTACTATAAAGAGGGGAAAACTATCGTACATATCGGTCCTCATGTCCCTCTAGGTTCAAAATCATTTGCATGCATTCTAACCTAGAGAGCTAACTCCGTACTTGATGGAAAATGTTTTTAAAATGCTAACACATGGTGTCGGGGTGTTCTTCCGATGTGTAGGCAACAAGAATCAAGTGACGTAAGTCGGTTTGGAGCAAAGGCGAAGGAACGAACGACGAAATTTCGCGGCTTCGGTCGGTGACCGGACTCACCGGACGGAAGCTGGAAAAACCGACCGGATGCACCGGTGTGCGGGTCCGGTCAGAATTCTAGAGAGCATGTTTTGGAGCTCGGCCGAGGGCGATCGGACGCACCGACGGATGCTTCCTTGGCTGACGGAAGCACGATCGGACGCGCCTTCAGGCTTTCGGTTTGTCGGTTGTGACAGGACCCACCGACCGGACTCACTGGTGAGTCCGGTCGATCGTCCGGTCAGGCCGATTTTGTGCGTGGATTGCACCCCAACGGTCACATTTTCGTGGTGTGGGGTATTTATACCCCTTTGGCCGGCCATGGGAGGTCTCTTGGTCATTTTGAATCATTCCTAACACCTATAGAGTTGGGCACTCATCCTCCTCCTCACTCCTTTGCTTGAGAGCATTCATTCTAGTGAGTTGAGGTGATTCAAGTGCACTTTGCTTTGATCTTTGCATCTAGTGGCACTTGGGGATCGTTGTGAGCCAGTGGTTTTCTTGTTGCTCTTGGAGAGCACCACTCCTAGCCGGCTTGGTGATTGGTGGAGGCGTTGGCAAGAGAAGGTGAATGTTCTTGGCCACCTCAGTGATTTGTGAGAGGACCGTGCATCCTCGTCGGGACGATGAATTGCAAGATAATACATTGCTCGTGTCGGTGAGTACCTCTCATTTGCTTTGGGTTCAAGAAGCCTAAAGGCATTTGGCTTGGAGTGAGTTCCACCTTGACCCACACGTGAGAAGGTCGACACAACAGAGACGTAGCTTGAGGGTGCTCAAGTGAACTTCGGGTTAAATCTTCGTGTCTCTCCATTGTGATTGTTGTCTCTTGTCATTTGGATTCATTATTCATATTGTGACAACATCCTCGGTGATTGGATTGACTAGCCTCGACATTGTGGTATATCACCTCTACACACTTGCATTGCTTTGATATATATATTGTGCTTGTGTAGTCTAGCTAGTTGCTTAGTCTTGCTTAGTGTAATCTAGTTTGTTCACCTAGTTGGTAAAGTAGCGACTTAGCAAATTGAGTGAACTAGAGATCATAGCAACTAGAATTGTCAATAGGAGGCTTGCCGACAAGTAGAGCTAGAGCAAAGCGTTTATCGCCTTTTGTTATTCTAACAAGTTTGTCTAGTGTTTTGTAGAATTTTTTATTAGGCTATTCACCCCCTCTCTAGCCATTTAGGACCTTTCAAAGATGCGCACCCCTATCCATGGCACATGACATTTCCCCACCGTTCGACGAGGCGGTAGCGCCCACGCGTCGCCCAATCCACCCGCTAGGGGCGAAGGCGATGTTGAACCGGGAAGGCGTGTCGTTCGGGCCATAGTGTTGTTGGAGTTGGCCCGTCGGCAAGGTGCTCGTTGTGAAGCCCGGCATGGTTGGTGAGGTCATTGGGAGGTGAACGCCAATCACCTTGACGGCGCGCCAATTTGGTGCTCTCGCCTGGAGGTTGACGGTTCGGTGGACTTGAGATAGCTTGTTGTCGGTCGGTGGAGCGAGTTGAGGTAGGATGAGAGCCTCGGGATTGTGACGAGGTTGACGAGGTAGGGGTTGATGTGGGTGGAATGTACCTCTTGTCGTCGTAGGTGAAGCTCACAAGTCGAGTCTTGTGAAGATGGAAGCGTTGAACATTTGGGCGAGGTGGATCGACGTGTTTCTCCGTGTAGGGCGCCCTCGGTGCATTGCAGCCCACGGCTTGTTGGCGAGTCGCATTAGACGTAGATGTTATTGAGGAACATGGGAGCTAACTGGTTTGGCTCTGGAGTCGTCCCGGCTGCCATAGCCGAGTAGTCGACGGCGCGTTGGTTGTTGGTGTCGCCGTTGATGGGCATCCCAAAACCGTGAGTGAGGCACCATGGTACGGTGTCTCCGCTTCTCCCGTGGCGCCTTCATGGTGATGTAGAGGAGCCAAAGAAAGAGGAGTGCCGTTTCGCCGGTTGGGCAGCGGTGTACTGATGTTCTGGCGTGGTGCCGATAGTGTCGCCTTTGCCTGGATCTGGCAGCTTGATTGATGGTGTTCTCCACCATTGTTAATGTCGGCAGGATGTCCAGCAGGTGTAGCGGATCGCCGTCGCCGGTCGGCGGTGAGTGAACGTCGCCTCCTTCGTGGCGCCCGGGGACGTCGGTATTCTCATCGATCGTGGCGCCCATGTGGGGAACGCCGTGGTTGCCGGTGTCAAGGTTGGACGCGAGGGTGTCGCCGTTGTTCATGCCCTTGTAGTTGTTGTCGATGATCGGCATGGCGAAGACGTAGTCGATGTCAGGGGGATCATCATCGGCGTTGGCGTCCTTGAGGACGTCGTTGCCGCATACATGGCGCCCATGGTAGCATCGTTGTCGTTGATGTTGTTGGTGATGTCGTGGATGGTACCATTGTTGAAGACGCCCTGGTTGGTGAAGGTGTTGTCGTTGTTGTCCGTGATGACGGGACGCCGGGGTTGAGATTGGCGACGCCGGCGCCGACGTCGGGCGACGCATCGTTGAGTCGCCCTTGTTGGCACCCAGATGTTCCCAATGTCAAATATGATGTTGCTAGTGATCGGGAACTTATACGTGCCATTGTAGTAGCCACGAGACGTTGGGCTAGTTGGGTAGGCTTTTCGTCAAGCAACCGGTGGACGCCGGTGGTAGCCCTCCTCGATCTGATCCGGTCGGGTCGCGGCAACGGGGCATCCTTAGGTAGGCGTGCTGCCGTAAAAAAGCATCGCTGGTCGAGGAGGGGACGACGCCGGGCGGTGCCCCGGGAGGCACCGTTGTCGTTGGTGGCACCCGTGGTAGGAGCGTCGCCGAGGAGGTCGTCCAGCCTTTGACGGGGTTGCCGCTGGCGCGCTTCGCCGGACAGCATGGCCGTCGCTGGGCGTTGTTGCAGCGTGTCGTTGCTGTTGGCGCCGCCGTAGGGGTCGCCGCCGCCGCGGTGGCGCCATGGCAGGGACGTCGCCGATGGCGGGCTGGTCGAGCATCTCCAGGAGGGCGGTGAAGGTGGCCTCGATCTTTCTCCCGAGATCAGCACACCGCAGATCCCCGTATGGAGCTCGGCGATCTTGAGGCTGTCCATCGGATCTTTGGCGTTGGTAGTGGTCGAAGTCCGTCGGTGGTGGGAATCGCTCGGTCTCCTGGATACCAGCTGTCGAACCCGGCTAGATTGGGCCGAACCGACACCCGATCGCTGGTCGTTGGAGGGGAAGGAGGAGGTGGTGGCGGCGGCGGTGGCCGGCGTGGCGGCGTCGGCCGGTAAAAAGCGGTGGCGGCGCTGATGGTGGGTTAGGGGAGAGAGAGAGCTGGAGAGACCAGAGTTGTTTGGGTGTTACCCCCTTTATTTTTCTTGATTAATTCCAAACGATTATTCAGCTCCTTTGTATTTATAGTCCGAGGAAGACTTGCACGCTAAGCAATCTCTAGGAGGTTTTTCTTATAGATTGGAATACCTCTCTTACAAGCAACCTATTTATTCCTATCTTTATTCCCTAAATATCTATTACTTAATGACGAAGCTGATGACGAGATAAGGGGCCGGGCGGCGGCGGTCGCCAGGCTTGCCCTGGTGCGTGCGCAAGCCCTAGGGGGGGCTTGTTGGGCCTCCCGAGCTGGGTCATGACACCTGATAGGTAAATTTTCTTTATATTATATAATTGATTGACATTATAGCTGTAACGAGATAGATATTTATTTATCACAGTTTTCATTCATGAGGTTTAATTACGAGTTTAGTAATTGGATTTCACAGAAGCTCCACATGACAATATAAATATTCCCTCGTTGTAATTAAATTATATTTTACTTTAGCTTACTTATTTACGAGTTTAGTAAGTTTTCAGAAAAATGATATTGAAATCTACGAGGAGTTCAGATAAATGGCCAGTTAAAACATATTTACATACAAATACTAATTTGGTACGGTGTTCTATATATATGTTGGTGTATTTTTCCTATATATAGAGAGACTCGATAGAAATTTAACTTAGAAAAAATCAAATTAAAATATAATATTTACTTTTGTTAAATTCTCTATAAATATGTCTTAACTACTTATAATAAAGTCACAAGATTCAGTAAAAAAATAGTCGAATTGATATTTTGTTGTGCTATAAAATCAAATAGATGTAGAGGTATTAACAAACGTCTATTGTGCATAGTGGGGCCAATGCCCCTGCCCCTGGTGTATGAGCACGGAAGACGTTGGGATATACACACCCCTTGCAAGGCATTTCAACAATGTTCGGCTCGTGCTGTCGATCGCTTCGCCATTGCTATATATAGCCTGCCAACGATCAAGAGAATACGATTTCTTCGTCTCAACGATCGAGAATACGATTCCGATTGATCCGGCGTACGTGTGTCGGGAGGGGCTCCAGCCCTGCGCGAGGGAATATTGTACGTTGTTAGCACAAAACTGCTTTTATTACATGATGTCAATTCTTTAGAGTGAGTAGTCAGCCACAGTCCACAGGACTTGAAAGGAAGCACATATATAGTCAGCCTGAGCACTCAGGTTGTATCTTTTCCAACAAAGGCAAAATCATATCTCAATCCGCACGAGCAGTTCTCGTCCATCTTCGGGTCCCGACATTGCTAATGCGCTTTTTGGACACAACAATTGTTTGCACGTACGTCAGGGAATCTTCTTTTAAAAAAAAAAATTATAAACATAAAGAAACCTCCCAATTCTATCAAGTGTCTGTAGGATGATATCTGTAAGCCTGTTTGGATCCTATGAATTGAACCTTTTTTTAATAACATCCTACGAAACTGAAGCTAATAATATCTAGAAAGCGCTTCACATATTATATCTAGAAAGCGCTTCACATACTTATTTACGAGTTTAGTAAGTTTTCAGAAAAATGATATTGAAATCTACGAGGAGTTCAGATAAATGGCCAGTTAAAACATATTTACATAGAATTTAACAAAAACTAATTTGGTACGGTGTTCTATATATATATTGGTGTGGTGGGCCAATGCCCCTGCCCCTGGTGTATGAGCAGTGCGCGTGCATCCCGCCTCCAAAAAGAGGAATTAGAGAAATTATCTATTTTTAAGCACTCTAGCATCCAACATTGTTTTGCTAGAAGTGCTTGGTTAAATAATTCTATATGTAGCTTGTGTTTCGACACCGTGCAATCCTAAGTGCCCGCCATAGTTCAAGTTACGTGATCATATCAATACACGTGATTAATAATATTTATTGTATTAATTAATCTCTCTATGCGTGCTCATCATATCGGATCTTTATTAGTACGTCTTGGACTACTTCCATCGGTCCTCTCTTTTTTCAAATGTTTGTTGGAACTTCCAATAAGAAAATAAGCTCAGATCATATATAGGACTAAAATGACTATTCCATCAAGTCACAAAAAAAACTGACTATTCCATCATGCAACTTATTTCACTTGATGTAGCAGCACTAAACTACTTGATTATTTAACATTCGACAAACTTCGTACTGCCTTATACACCAGGGGCAGCAGGGGCATTGACCCCCCTATGCACAATAGATGTTTGTTAATACCTCTACATCTATTTGATTTTATAGCACAACAAAGTATCAATTCAACCATTTTTTTTTTTTACTGAATCTTGTGACTTTAGTATAAGTAGTGTAAAAGTATTTAAAATTTTCTTTAGACATAAGTTCGGGCGTGTGACACAAGTGTCAAATACTGTTCAATTTAAAGTCAAATACTGTTCAATTTCTCTAGACATAAGTTAGAGCGTGTGACACAAGTGTCAAATACTGTTCAATTTAAAGTCAAATATTGTTCAAGTTAAATTGAACACATATCTATCGTGTAGCCGTTCCTCCTAGCGTTGGTCCACACCCAGGACTCTCAGTAGTTTCTTTCTTCTTACCCGTCGCACAGTTAGTTTCCCTTTAGAGTACGACCATCCTGTTGCGCCGTTCGCCCGACGATGTATGTCAGTGTGCCTTTGTACGCGCCGCGGTCAATGATTTTGGCTAGAGCGCACGTGTAAAACTCTCGCTTCACTTAATACAATACGCGCACAATGTGCGCCAAAAAAAAAAAAAAAAAAATCTATCGTGTAGCAGGTCATCGTCTTGAGTTTGCATATGGTGGAACTACTGGAAGGAGCCGCACACATGAATCTCTGTAAATACTGTTCAATTTAACTTAGTATACTTAGATTGTCTATTTATCATTGTTTGAGGAACCGTGTGACACAAGTGTCAAATAGAGTAACTCCAACGGGAGTCTTTTAAATGCCTTTGAACAAAGAATGAAAACATCCGTGGTTAAAATTTGCACTCTCATATTAAATTATTAATTTGGAAGCTAAAATTGTACGAAAGATAACAAACTCCATGCATATGTGTACGCAGCATGTGTACATCAGTACATGCATGCTGCTGTGTCAAAAAAAAAAAAAAAAAAAAAAAAAAAAAAAAAAGGCGCGCGTTGATGAATTCGGTGTCAACGACCCTACAAATCTCTACTATAATGCTTTTATCTTTCTTCGGCGAGGACTAGCGCCAGTATCGTCGTGATTCTCCGGCGATTCATTCAGTCTTTGGCAACGGTCAAACAAACAGATAAGTGTATATAAAATAATTTTCATGTCCACCAGAAGAGGTAGTCTATATATGATAGTATGCCTTTGAAAACCTGAATTTGAATAAAGAATGAAGAGACCCCTGTTGCGAAAGATAAAACCCCATGCGTTTTTGCACGGAACTAACTAATTTGTTAATTACAAACTCTGAACATCTAGCTAGCTGTTTTTTTAAAAAAATAAGGAATGTTTTTCCCTGTTTATATATAAAAACAACTAGCTCGAAAAGAACCAATCAAATGGGCATCTTTAGTACTACCGTGCTAGGCAGCAGCATGTACATGCATGCATGTTAACGAACGCCAAAAAAATGAATAAACTAATACAAATCGCATCCAGGTTCCAGCCTATCTTGGTCATTGGTCTCAGCAAAGAACATGCATGCCGGAGGCGCCGCCCGGCCGGCAATTAGTTTACGGCGGGTGGCCGGGAGCTTGCCAGCCGCCATTGTTGCCGCCCGACCCAGGTAGCATCTGCATGATCATCCCCAGCCAGCCGCCGTCTGCTGTCGCCGCTACCGCCGGCGCCTCAATCAGCAACGGCCTCGCCGCGACCATCACGTTCAAGCACTGCATCAGCGCGACGGCCACCAGAACAGCCCTCGCCATCGCCGATGACGTTCGTATATAGCAAATGCGATCGATTGCACACAATTTAGAGAGACGATGTCGATGGATCGCTGGAGCTGGTTACAACAACTTAACTACACGTTGTTGGAATTTGAGTAAGTGGATCGATAGGAATATGGGATGATGCCCTTGCTCTGCTTGGAATGGTTTGTTGGAACAAAGAGAGACAAGGTGGTTGCCTTTTATAGTCTCGTAGTCGTACTATATGCAAGTTTAACTGCGTGCCAGCAGAAAAAATATGATCACGGACCGGTTCCATTCTGAATTCTTCGATCGCCCTCGTACTTTTAATTAAGCACTGTGATTCATTCCCTGACGAGTGAGTAATTAAGCGCGAGCAAGTACGCGGTGACAAGTAGTACGTACTTGGTCCGAGTCCGAGGTTGTGGCTTGAACTTGAACACTTGAAGGCCGTTCTCAGTCCGACTCACAAGGCTGACAACCATCAAAGGCAGCTGCCAGCCGTCTCTATCCTCGTAGCTTTGTTAGTTGTTACTATACGTATACAGTGGCTTGCGTGCTTTTTCTTCGCACTTTCGCACATCAACCGTGTTAGTTCTCTACCTACAATTTGATGAAGAGGTTGAGGTTTTAACAGTCAACAAGGGCAGACAGAGGGCTAATCTATATATATATATCTACTGATAAAGAGAGAAAATTTCTTGACCCCTCCTTTTTCTGTCTGCCACCAAAATTTCTATCGTTCTGTCGTCCGGCCTAATTCCTGAGGTCTACGTAAACAAAAAGGAGAGTTGGAGACCCAGACGCAGAGGCAAGAAATTTCCCAAACCCGTAAGAGAAGCAAATTGAGGAGACTGAATCGAAACCACCACGAACAAATCAAAACATATAATCATCCGCCGACCGCAAGATCCGCCACCGCCCGGCCACGCAAGACCCGCCGCTCGAGCGTGGACGGGTGCCGCGCCGAAAGCACAGCAGGCGCGAGATCCGTAGCCAGGGGAGGTATCCCGAGGAGCCTTTTTCATGGATACCATTATAAAATGTCGTGTTCTCATGGATACCCCTAAAAAATTTCGGCTTTCACAGCTAACATCGTCATTTCAAACTCTTTCGTGCGTACCATTCCGTCCGCTGGACGTGAGAATTGCGCCGTTTGGAACCCTGACACGTGGGCCCAGCACTGCAAAAAGACATGGTTGCCCTCCTCTTCTTTCTCCTCCCTTGTTCTGTCAACGGAGCCTCCCTGGCAATTCGTCGAACAGGTGGTGGGCGGGACAGGTGAACTCATGGGCGTGGAGGATGTCGATGTAGTACAACCCCAGTCATGGATGAGCGTACGGGTGCCCATGCACACACACACCTACCTAGAGTTGCTTGCATGTCGCAAGCAATCAAGCAAGCAAGACACATAGCAGCGGCTAGCTAGTTTCTTTGCAAGGCAACGAGCAAAAGCAGGCAGCAGTCCGCGGCCGAGGCGGCAATGGCGTTCTGCCTTGGCGGAATTGGCCGCGCGGCGAGGCTAGGTGATGCAACGCCGCCGGTCGCCGGGGCTGCTTTGCGGCGCGCGTGGGAGTTGCGTCGCGGCTGCTCACCGCGTGCGTGTGCTCGTGGCCGGCACCGGCGTCCTCGGACCGTGCTACGTGCTGCCCAGGGCCGCCGTCGGAGGTTCTGCGCCCCTCCGCATGCGCGCTGGAGCCAGCGTGCTTCGCCGCCCGCCCCTCGCCGCCGGGCGATGTCCGGAGTCAACGCTCTCTCCATCCGCTCCTCTGTTTTCCCCAACGAAGTGGGGCGCGCGGGGGGCACGGGCTAGAACCGCCCAGCCACTGCGACGCCGCTCCACCGAAGCCCACGCCGTGGCGCCACGCGGGGACGCCGCGTTCATGTGCACCCTCCGCGCCCGTGACGAGCGCTCTAGGTGGTTCGCCGCGTCGGCCAGGTGCTCGGGGCAACGACGAGCACGGGAAAATCGATGATGCGTCCGCCGCGCGCCGTGCGAAGGCCACACTGCGTCTCCGCCGCGCCGCTCCCGCACTACTCCCTGGATCACGCCGCCGCCCTCGCCGCTGGACGCCGCGCCCTGGACCAGCGCGTCACGCCGCCGCCCTCACCGCTAGCCGCGCCCGGGACCCGCGTGCGCCGCCGAAGGTTGCACTCGCCGCTCGCCACGGTTTGTAGCGCACGGTGTCCGTGGCGAGGTGCGAGATGAAGTCGTCATCAGCGGTGGCGAGTCGGAGCAGCAGCTCGCCCGCGCCCGCCAACACGCGAGGCGGAGCAGCAGCACGCCCACGGCGGCCGGCAGCGCCGTTGTCGGGCATGCGGTCGTGCGTGGCCCAGGAGGGGATGGACTGACGCGTGGGGCCCGTTTGCTGGTGAGGGAGAGAGGGCAAGCTGAGGGGCATCGGTGGTCATTTTACCGCCCCGGGCCCGCCTGTCAGGAGCCCAAACAAAGGAAAACAAACAGCAGCTAGACGGAATGGCACACACAAAAGACTTTAAAATGACGCGGTTAGTTGTGAAAGTCAAAAATTTTTAGAGATATCCATAAGAACACGACATTTTATAATGGTATCATTAAAAAAAGGCTCTATCCTGATCCCCTCAAGCCGCCGGTGACGCCCTGGCCTGTAGCTGTCGCGAGATTCCGGGACCCTCGCGAGCAGGTCCCCATCGATTTGGGTGCTAGAGGAGAAAGTGATGGGCAGGGCAAGGAAGTCAGTGCTAAAGGGGGCACCGAGGGCGGCGGCGCGGCACACGATGGGTGAGGAGGCGAGCGGACTGGAGGACAAGAGGGTGTGTGTGGTGGGTGGGATCCCGTGTGTGGTATACTGTGTGAGTTGCTTTCTCTTTATTACTTTTTTTCTTTTTTGAAAAAAAAAAATCAGATGCCACTGTGGACGGCCGTCTGCATGAGTTGCTCGCTCTACTCTTTTCTTTTTCTTTTCTTTTTCATAAAAATAAAACAGTAAGCACAAACATGAAACATATATACATGTATTTGTAGAATTCTATGAGCTTTCTTTAGGCCTCGTTCGTTTGCGTGGGATCCATTCCGGACCCTAAAACTTTCCAGACCTGGATACAGTGGATCCGGTCATGTCACTCATTCCAGGCCCAGACAACACACCAGGAATTAATTGTCATGGAGCTGGTGCAAATGGCTGTTCGTTTCAGCCAGGAATGATTCCAGGTTTCGGTTATGATTCCAGGTTTCGGTTCCTGTTTAGCTGCCCTATAGAGCCTCTGCCACTGCATGCTGTGGCTATTTTCTATAGATTAAAAGCAACACAATTTAATTGATTAAAATCAAAAGTATAATTAACAAAACTCCTGACATACAGCAGCACAGAGAAGAATCAATGTGAATACAGACTGTTCCATGTAGGAGATATGAATAAGATAACTAAACACCAGAAGATATAGTAGCCAAACCAATTCAGAGCAATACACGTATAACGAGACAAGAAGACATATTTCATAAATAGTAGCATAAAATAAGTGCTTGTCTCCTGGCTGAACACAAGCTTATGTTTACACTTATGTTTACCGCCACCCACCTTTGCCATGCTTTTCAAGCCCAAGGAACAATCTGCAAAATCAAAACCAAGTATAAGTATTTCAATAGCAATACAAACTTTCGGTAGATAAAGCTTTTGAGAATATTATTTCGATAGCAATAGAAGACAACAAGAGTAGGTGCACGTCCAATATCACTACATATAGCTACAGCTACATGTCTGCAATGCATCTTCTATGCACGTCCAAAATCAAAACCATGTACTTTGCTTGGATCTAGAAGATACATCCAGCACCATACTCGGTGACCAAACCAACCTTGCATCACTTAACTGATGAAAAACGCAGCCTGAGACTGAACCTTTCATCCTGCTACAACTCACTGCACTAATTAAGGAACTATACAATACTGTTGAAAAGAAGGAAGCAAACAGACTGCTGTAACTGAATGTACATAACTTGGCTCACACGAAGTTTCGGTTGGTCAAAACTCCAAGTGGGTGGTGTGAGGCTAAGACTCCAAGTGCTAAGGTAGTGCAGTGATGCTGACTCCAAGTGTTGCATTCTTCTGTGATTAGGATGACAAAATTAGATGGGAGCCCACTCAATCAGTTTGAGTTGGCCTACCCGCTGTCTGACAGATAGGAAGCATGGTGATTGGTGAAGCAGCATGACAGATAGGCATGCAATTTCCAGCTGCTAAAATAATAGAAAGGACAGAGTGTAGCAAAATCACCAACTAGCTGCCTAGAATTCAAACCATATACTTCATTTACAGGTCAGAACGAAATACAATCGACAATTCTGTCATGTTATATTCTAGACAGGGAACCCATAATGTTCCATACCACAATCAAAGTGAAACTGTGATCAGCATATATACTGAAGCCAAACTGTGATCAGCATCAGATAAGACATAAAACTGTGATCCATGCAGTGAAAGTAAATGAATTGACTTAGTTGCATGAAATATTCAGTCATCACTCATGTTGTATCTATTACTTCTATTTCTAATGGCAGTTTGTTAAGAATGTCAAAGAAACTGACCTGTTATGCCATCACACTTTTAAGCCACATTAAAGTAGCATCTTGATCTACTTGACAGCCACTCAAGAATGCCTCCCTATTCTCTGCGCTTTTGATGAACACTTATCCTCAAATAATTATAGTTCATGCATCTCAAGTGTTACTTATCCTCACCAGGAAGACCCTGTACAGTATAAACAACGAAACAAAGAATGGTTTTACTAAATAGAGCAAAGAACATATTACAGCAGGACAAAAACAAGCATGCATCTCAAACAAATGCAGAGTTAGTACTCTGTAAGCAGGCTGCAGTTGACAAGCGATCTCAAGGCCCCTGAACCAGGTGTTATCCTCTCTTCCATAATTGTACCAAGAAACTTAAGTACAGAAAACCACACATGCATCTCATCTAAACATACCATAGGCAGATGTGCTGTACACATATATGTGTGTCTCTGTTTCAAGTTAAGTGAAACATGTAAAGTACTTGATGAAGACTGTACTTCGAAGCACCATACAGAATTACCTTTCACTAAGAGAAATTTTTCAAAGCTAGGTCAAAGCTACTAATCACTTGTAGATGATTCTTGATACTTCGAAATGCATTATTCAGATAGCATCTAAACTGAACCATTAATTCAAGGCACCATATACAGATACAGGAGGTTCAGTGACACTCTTTTTACCTTATTTTCTTTTACACTATCTTATCCTAAAAAAAAGATGAATGGACTTGTGGAGTACGAGACGTCGCAGCAAGCCGAGAAAGCAGTGAGTGCCCCGTAATTAATTTCCAGGAACAGGAATCAAATTACTTTGATTACCTTCGCTATTATATATAGATTATCTATCCTATATCTATGTGTACCATATATACCAGGTGGAGAAGCTGAATGACGAACACAAGATTCAGGACAAGATTCATCCGAGCGCACCCACCCACCCACCAGATCCGGCTCGGGCAAGATTCAGGATTCAGGACTCAATTAGAACTAGAGACAAGATTGAACCCGGAGTGAGGGGATTACCGGCGAGAACGAGGAGGAAGAGGACGACCGCCCCACCGTCGCGTCTCGCCGCCCCGTAGTCGCCCTCGAGTCGCGTCGCGCCGCCGTCGCCTGTCTCCGCTCGCATCGCCGCTCCGCAGTCGCTCGAGTCGCGAGCCGTCTGTCTCCGTTCCGGAGGTCAGGAGGTCCGGAATGGATCCAGGCCGTGGATAGCTAGGCTGAAACCAGGCCAGGCCCGTTTTCATTCCGAGTCGGACCAAAACGAACGGGCCAAATCGTTGATATCTGGTTTCGAACCGGGCCTTTCCAATCCGCCTGGATTGGGCCGTTCCAGGCCTCAATCCGACGGAAACGAACGGGGCCTTAGTGGGTCTAGAATTGTATAACCCTACATAGAAATATATCTTCTATATCTTCTTATATGTTACACCATCTATGTGTCATTTTTGTTCTTTTATTCATAATAAATACCTCCTTATTTGTTGTTACAAATGTGTACTCACCTCGTACATAAAAGGATGCAATTATGATAATTGTGTCAGTTAAAGTGACTCAAGTTTGACTAACTTTATACCGACAATATTGTTTATTTTTTATCTACCGTGGCAGCGGCGACGCGGGCATATTTTCTAGTTAATATAAAAACGGCTGAGCCACGTTGCCGCCCGTATTGCGTCAGCACCACGGCCGCTGACCACCGCCGTGTTGCCTTGTACTCCGCTGATCAGTGTCATTTTTCTATGATTATTTTGGACATTCAGATGGTTATCAGAAGTTCAGGAAATACAATTGTTTTTTTTATCCAAAACAACCGAATTGGTTTGCTTAAATTCCGGTTGTTTTTTTGCTCAAAACAACCGGTTGTTTAGTAGACACTCCCTAGAATTATAGGTTTATTTTTCCTTGTAAAGATATGTTAAGAGTTTGTCTGTTTTATGTCTAGTATTTTCTCTGTATTCATTTTTATCTATTTCATTTATGTGGCTATTTATAGAATCGAGTGACGTCATGGTATGGATCACTCGATTTTTTGGTTTTTCTGAGCAAATCTCCCATATCACTGATTTTTTTTTTTTTATGTTAAAATCGAGTGATTTTGATGGTTGGTCACTCGAGTGATCAAATCTGTTTTGAGTATTTAGTACACAGACCTCTCTCAGTCGTCAGCCAGAGGCGGACCGATCGAAAAGGAATGAAGCACATATACAGGGCGTGTTTGATTTCAGCGGAGGGCCAGGCTCGTTGGCCAGGCCGTGGCCAGTCATGGCCGCTCATATCGCACATACCCCTTTGTTTGATTTCTATACACGAGATGATGAGCTCGGTTGAGATTGTGTTTGATTTCTGTTCCAAGAAGGTATGGATACTCTCACGCACACATTTCGTCATGGCGACCATGGCAACCGTCTTCCCCAAGGCGAGCGGCAGGCGGGGAAGAAAAAGGAGCGGTGAGAGAGGGAGCGGAGGTGAGGGAGCGGCACGAATCGCCCACGCGAAGCTCGGGCCACACCTGGCTCTCTAGGAACGCGGAGGAGTGTGCGCCACGAGCCATGAGAGAGAAGAAAATTTGCATCCCGGAGCCAGGTCGGAGAACAGTCTTTGGAGATATCAAACACGGGCTCGTGCATCTAGGAGCCAGGCCGGACGTTTTTTTCCCATATCAAACATAGTCAGCCTGAGCACTCTGGTATCTTTTTCTATCAACAAGACAAGACAAAACAGAGCCCGGTCCGCACGAGCATTTCAAACCCATCTTCGGGTCTGAGATGGCTTCGTCGATTGTAATGCTAGCCTTTTTAGATCAAAGGCTATACGCCCTGCTCATATATTGAAACATCAAAGGAACGTACTGGTGAGTAATGCTAATGATCGAGATCATAGAGAAGATGAAGTTAAAATAAATTAATGTTATAAATGGTTTTGAATATAGAATCCAGAGGTTGACCTCCCTAGTGAATTAGACTCTAGTATGCTTTGAGAGGGTTTTCCTCCCTAAAGGAGCATTCTGAAAAAAGGTGAAGTATCTTAGGCTTAAATAGCTTCTAAAAGCTGTAGGACAAAAAAATATGAGTTATCAAATTATAGAAGCATTCTGGAATGTTAGAGGCCTTAATAACTTAAGTCGGCTCTAACGTGTTACTGATTTTTGTTAAACATAAGAATTTATATTTTGTAGGTTTTGTGAAAGCTAAGAAAGAGACTTTTCAGGAGTCCTTCCCTTTTTTTGTTGAAGCGAGGGATCTTCCTGTAATATGAGATTTTGTAATATTTTACGTGGCATTGATATTGGTGCCTGATTATAAGATTATATTACCTTGATCGATGCTTGCACATATTTTGTCTCATGCATGGAGCATCAAATGTAGGTGAATGAAATAACTAATTACACAGTTTGAATGTACTTTGTGAGACAAATCTTTTTGAGCTTAATTAGCTCACAACAATTACCACAACAAACGAAAAGTGCTACAGATTGCCAAATTCAGTGCTACAATGCCAGTCAACTAATTTTGGATTTGGCTATGTATGTAAAAATTTATTTTAATATACGTAATTCAAATATTTACTACAAAAAAATATGTGGATTGATCAATCAAATGGTAATTATTTTATATCATGAATTTAATATTTTTTATATATCTTGTGAAGTTTAAAATAGAATGACTCTTCAAAGTGAGGTGTACAAATATTTTGGGAGTGGGATATGATTATTATTTTTTCTCTCTGGTCTTGAAACCGGATTTAGATCATGTGGAATATTGATATCTATTCCATATACATTTTAGAAATATAATTTTGAGTATTTAGATAGGATATGGTACGAGTATGAAATGTTCGAATTCAAATATGAACTATCCATTCGGTTTTGACCCTTTTGGGATGGATGTATTGAGAAATATTCGTCTTGTTTTCATCCTTAGAGGGGGAAATATGCACTACACATAAAAAACCTAATTTTAATAGATAATTGTCATGACCCAAAAACGGAGGCCCATGGGGCAACCGTCCGCTTGAGCACGGAAGCCGCCCTAGGGCGGCCGCCGCCCGCCGCCTGCTGCGTGTCACCGTCATCATCCAATCTTTTCTAAAAAATAAATATTAGGGAATAAATATTTAGGAAAGAAATAGGTTGCTTTGTCAAGAGGTATTCCAATCTATAAGGAAACCTCCTAGATATTTCTTAGCATGCAAGTCTCCCTCGGACTATAAATACAAGGGACATGTAACCGTTTGGATCTTAAGTAAAAAAATTAAAAGGGTAGCTCCCCTAAATAGCTTATCTCTCCAACTCTCTCTCTCGCTCCCCGCGCCGCCGCCGCCGATCACGCCACCGCCCACGCCGCTGCATCGCGCCGCCTCGCGCGCCCCCTCTACTTCCGCCGACGCGCCGCTGCCGCCGCCCCCTTCCTCGCCATCCTCACCACCCGACGATCAAGAATCGGGTGTCAATTTCGCCCAATCTAGCCGAATCGACCACCGGTATCCGGAGACCGGGACGATTCCCACCACCGACGGCTTCCGACCACCACCAACGCCAAGATCCGATGGACAGGCACAAGATCGCCGAGCCCGGATGGAGATTTGCGAAGTTACGCGGCTCACGCCGAGGGAAATCCAGGCCACCTTCACCGCCCAACCGAGAAGTTGATGAAATTTCGCCCGACGACGCATAACGACGCGACACGGGCCACGGCGCCCCAACAACGCCGCCGCCATGGCCGCCTCCCGACATCAACAACGCCCCATCGACATCCACGACGACCGGCAGCCCACGAATAACAAGAACACCGCAGCAAGACGCGGTCTTGTCGTCCGACGACGCCGCCCACGACGCCGCCTCAGCCACCACCGACGACGCCCCGCCATGGCGCCGCCGACGGTGACGACGCTTCCTACCGGGCGCCACCCACGCCACCCCCTCCAAGATCATCGACGCTGCAAGCAACGAGCACGCCTTCCCCACGGATGCCCCACCGCTGCGACCCGTGATCGACGATCGATCGATCGAGGTCGCCATAGACGTCCACCCCCACCGCCGATTTTAAAAGCCTACCCAACTAGGCCAACGCCTCGGGGTACTACAATGGCACGTATAAGTTCCCGGCCACTACCAACACCCTCCTTGACATTGGGAACATCCGGAGTGCCAACATGGATGACAAGACGACGCCACCGACGTCAACATCGACGCCGCTAGCGTTGACATCGACGCCGCCGGGATCGACATCATTGACGACATCGCCACCAAGGACTCCAACGGCAACGACGCCCCTCCCAAGGGCGCCACCATCGACGACAACGACGCTTACCATGGGCGCCATGAACGGCGACGACGCCCTCAAGGACGCCAACGCCGATGATCTAACCCCCGACGTCAACTACGTCGCCGCCGTGCCTATCATCGACAACAACAACAAGGGCATGAACCGCGGCGACCCCTCGCGGCCAACCTTGACACCGGCAGCCACAACGCCAACCCAACGGACGCCGCCGGATGAGAACACCGACGTTCCCCGGCGCCACCGACGAAACGGTCGTTCACCGGCCGACATACGACAACAACAATCGCTACACCGGCCGGACATCCTTCCGGCATCAACAATGGTGGAGAACACCATCGAGGCAACCTCCAGATCCGGCAAAAAGGCGCCACCGTCGATTGCCACGCCGCGATAACATCGGGTACACCGCTATACCGACAAGAGTGGCACTCCTCCTTCTCGGGTTCGTCTACATGCCAACCTAGGCGACACGGAATCTTGGGACACCTCCACCGCGGTGTCTTCTTCGCGGCCTCAAGCTGCCCATCAATGGCGACACCAACGACTACCGGCGCTACTTCAAGCGGAACGGCGACTTGATCGACTACACCTATGGCCCCGACACCTCCATCAAGAACATGGGCTTACCGGACACCACGGCGCCAAGCAGCGACCATCGCGCCATCCACTACTCGGCTATGGCGGCCGGGGGCGACTCGAGCCAAACTAGTTGGCTCCCATGTTCCTCGGCGACATCTACGTCTGCATGCGACTACGCCAACAAACCGTGGGCTGCAATGCACCAGCGGCGCCCACCATAGGAACACGGCGATCTACCTCGCCCAAAAGTTCGACGTCTCCATCTTCAGCAAGCCTCGACTTGTGAGCTTCACCGACAGCGACAAGAGGTACATGCCACCCACATCAACCACCTACCTCGTCGACCTCGTCACAATCCGGAGACTCTCATTCCACCTCAACTTGCTACATCAACGCTTCACGAGCCACCACGACATAGCCGGAACCAACAAGCTCCGGGCGGGAGCACCGGTTTGGGCGACACTCGCGGTGATTGGCGCCCACCTTCCGACGACTTCGCCATTAGGTGCGGGTTTCACGACAAGCAACCGGCTGCTTGAAGGAGCCACCACATACCTTCTTCTTTGTTAGAGCCAATCTTCTTCCTCGACAAGCACCACTCCTACGGCTCGAATTGTCCAAGGTACTATGGGATGTACTCGAACCAGGTGGGATAATTTTGCACACACTTGAGGTTGGCTTTCACCCCTCGGCGCACTCGGCACCGATGCAACCACCTCCGTGAGAGCAATGGAATTCCATTCATTGAACCAAAGATCAACAAAGGTCGGCATCTTCATCTTCGCCCGGCTCATTCCCCGACACAAGTGGATGCAACAATCTTCAGGCCGTGCTACCGATCACCCTATCAACAACGACATACCGTGCAGAACCACAAATAGCGAGGACGCTACTGCTCGAAAAGGGGGAGAGATGTCATGACCCAAAAACGGAGGCCCATGGGGCAACCGTGACGCTGCAAGGAAGGAAGCCGCCCTAGGGCCGGCCGCCGCCGGCCGCTGCGTGTCACCGTCATCATCCAATCTTTTCTAAAAATAAATATTAGGGAATAAATATTTAGGAAAGAAATAGGTTGCTTTGTCAAGAGGTATTCCAATCTATAAGGAAACCTCCTAGATATTTCTTAGCATGCAAGTCTCCCTCGGACTATAAATACAAGGGCCATGTAACCGTTTGGATCTTAAGCGAGAAAAATTAAAAGGGTAGCTCCCTAAACAGCTTATCTCTCCAACTCTCTCTCTCGCCCAAGACGCCGCCGCCGATCACGCCACCGTCCACGACGCCAAGACGCAGCGCGCCCGCAGCGCGCCCCCCGCCCGCCGACGCCGCTACGCCGCCGCCTTCCTCGCCATCCTCACCACCCGACGATCAGCAATCGGTGTCAATTTCGCCCAATCTAGCCGAAACCGACAATAATTTCTTCAAAATATTTTCCCAATTACATGTATTGTTCTCTTTATCGTCTACTATCTATCACATCTCTTTATATTTTCGTTCTTAGTTTAGACATAGCTTTTTGTCTAAGAAACAATATTCTCCTATCTTCTTTAATTCCAAAATTATATCACCACTTAGATCATGCTTGTAGTTGCCGTCATCAGGAGACCGCATTCTAGAGGAAGCGTGCCTGAAGTTTAGCCGCCATCATCAGCAGACTCCACTTGTAGTAGTTCGATATAAAACTTAGAGTTCTTTGTTTACTTCTAAATATTTATGTGATTCTCAATAGGAGAAAAAAATATACCAAAATTATAATTTAATTTGATACAGGATGCTACAGTGTTGTCTCAAAAAGGCACGATACATTTTGGGCCTCACAGCTCTGCCTACTCTTGCTTGATGTAATTACACCAGCTTGAAGTCAAATCCGAAACATGTATGATGCCCAGTGTCCACAATAAAACTAGAACTGTTCTTCATTCAGAAAAGAAAGAAAATAACCAAACTAGTACTTGTCTCCGGCAGATGCTACAAAACTTAAGGGTACAGACGACTGTTATATGGTTTAAATACAATCTCTATTTAAATATACAGCAGGACGCCATCGCATTAGAAACTACAAAACTGTAACTGAAGTACACATGATTGTGATCGTCTAGATGAGGATCTTGCGAGCCCATCATCTGTTGAGAACGATCCACGGTGTGGGGATGATCGACGGTCAACTAATTCAGTTGCACAGTCCAGCCCATCCAGTCCTCGGTTTGACCCATCTGAAGACTTGTCAGTGAAGTGTATAGCTGCTGGGACACAACGCCGACACCTCGGTGGCCGTATTCCACTCTGCAAAGTGAAATGTAAATCATTGCTAAATAATTCTCCAAAAAGAATAATAGTTGATTAAAACAATAAGTTGTAAGACCCATATGTACAAATGTTCAAATGATTCAATCTTGCATAATGACGCCAATCTTCGTTTATTGAAGAGCTGACATGTAAGGGGACTTTAAAAAGAGGTTTTGTTGTTTTTCTGATTGCAAACAAAAGGGTTTGTTGAATTGTTTGCATTCGGTCATTCACTCAGAATATAATCGGGATGAAAATATCTGCATATTGATTCGCCTAGATAATCAGGCATGTCCACAGTCCACAACACGTCGATACCACATGACTGGCCTGAGGTCCTAGATACAACCTGTTACCTAAGCATACCCCCAACACTGTACACCACAGCACATCCAAAACCATGTTTAGCAGTCATCAAGAACAATGCTGATGAAAGAAACTGACATTTTGCAATGAAGGCAGAAAGTGCACAGCAAAACAAGGTCGACAAATGCCGGTATACCAAACACTAACACACATGATCAAGAGAGTGAGAAATTAAGAGCCTTCAAATGGTTCACGGCTTGCCTCATGTATTCAAGGGACAATGCATGAGACTGTTAGTTACCTTATGCAACAAACAAAATTAAGCTGAATTAATTGGATGCTTATTTCAATTAAAAACAGAGTTCTCAAGCAAAGATAATATTTCACCTTTTCCCTTGATATGTAATACTCCCAACAGGAGACACGACAACAGCGGTTCCTGTGCAGAATACTTCATCAGCATCAAGCAGTTCATCCACTGAAACAAGCCGCTCCTCAACCTTGCAACAGAAACAAAACACTAATAAATATTACAACAAAAGTTTTATCTTATGCATTGACTTTTCGTCATGATTCCAGAAGAATGTCTTTGCCACCTCCAACTGGGTCAACATCACCACCAACCTATATTTCATTCACTCAATGATACAGCCCACATAAGTAAATGAACAAATATATTCTTGGTAAAACAGTATGTAATACAGTACCCCTGTTAGTATTCACAGTGAAAAGGGAAGAACAGTGAGATGCACTAATAAAAATTAATATAAAAAGGGAAAAAAAAAAAGACTAAAAAGGGCAAAAAAAAAAAAAAAAAAAAACTAGGTGCTCAGTCAGCCTCCTGCCATATGACATGGCAAGGAATTCAACCATGGTTGTTAGCCCCAGCTCTAAAAAAGAGCTATTTAGCCCACTTGCAAAACATGGATAGATCATAGATGGACCTAAGCTCACTATTTCCTGTCCCAAAACCACTGCTAACTTATTATATAAGCAAAGGCATTGAAGCTAATACAAGAAGCAATTAACCTCCTAGATGATTTCTCAGTTCATGGGAGCGACAAGTAATTACCTGGAAGCCCTTACTCAAAGCAACATCAATTATACTTTTCCTTGTGATACCAGGTAATATTGTTCCTTTTATTTCGGGGTAGAAATAACATTGCCCTGGTGCATAAGACAATAAATGGAATAAATAACAGATAACATGCATAAGCTAGCCCATTAATTTGCTGAACTAAATGACCTTAAGCAAAAGTAGGAACAGCATGTTCTAAATGCAAGTCAGCAGGAAAATCGAGAGAATTCAACAACAGGTCATCCTTCAGTAGATGATATAGTTCTACAATGTTCTAAGCTGCAAAGTGTGGCTCAATCTATTTGGTGACAATAGAGGTTGACTAGGTGGCAGTGGCACTATATCCTCCTATATTCCTATTGAACAGACATGCAACAATCTGGCAAAAGAACCTTTTATCTTTGTGTATAAAATAGTCCTGACCTGTAGACCAACCTACAAATCAATGTGTTACAGACATGCTTCTGGTTTCTATTAGGTGACTAGCTAGCCAAAAAGGTTTATGCATGATAAAAGGTTAAAAGTTTCAGTCACAAAAAGATTTACCATAGAAGGCCTGACACGAAAAATCTCTTATCCTACTTCAATGGAAGAGCACACTTGAGAGTTACAATACTAATGTGGTTATCAACTAACTATTCATAGAAGACATGCCTCATGGCAGGCTTACCATTTCAAAACAGATCCTAGCATTGCAGGCAAGAATTAGGGTGAAATGAGAAAAATTAAATAGGTTAACAAGCTTGTCTGATTACTAGCTTTCAGAACTTAAAATTATTGGACCTGCTAAAACCAAGATTCAAGCCAAAATAAAAAAATATGTTAGCAGTTTTACCTTGACAACAAAAATATTGCATGAAGAAACTTCTTCAAGGTACTTCTTGTGAACAGCGCCCAAGTAGAGGACATCAGAATAGCCCTTTTCCTTTGCAATTTTCTGTGCCATCAACACCTATGCAATGACAAGAACACATGATGACAGTCAAGAAGACTATACTGCTTAAAATCATTGTGTATACAATATCAAATTTCTGCCACAGAATAATAGCAAAAAGTAATAGTTAATAATAGATAGCATTTTTAAATAAATTATGAAAATCTTATAACGTGAGTTGGTTGTATTTTCTTATTTCAAAAAATATTTGCATCTTTAGTTATTGAAATTTAAAAATTAAAGTAATGGATGTACTGGCAGGAAGATAGCCGCACACGTAAAGAGATGGAGCAAAATAAATCTTAAGCCACATGGCCTTATGTCATGAGATATTTGTTCCGACACACGTTGTGTGATCCATGTATTTGTAGTATAAATGTTAAGATGTGCCTTCAATCCACAAGGCCTTATGAGACACGTATTTTCCATTGGAGCAGTATTGAATAATAGGTTGTTCATCCGGTGCAATGCACGGGCATGTTTTTCTAGTAATAGATAACGACCAATCATGACTAATGATACTGACTGGAATGTCAGGACACAAACCATCACATCTAAGAGATCTATATAATCTAAATGACAAAAAAACACAGAAACTATATAGAATTTTATGGTGAAAATCTAATGTTCCAGTATAATTAACGGAAAAAAAAGAATGCTCCTTGAATGTTGATAACATAATACTACGAAGGAAATACTTGGGTTTTAAAAGTCATTACGCATGAAATGTTTATTATGTAGGAAACAAACTTATACAACACTAAATTTTTTTGGAAATCTCCATGACACTGTTCCATTCCATTTTTACCATATGCTTAGCTTAAAGTTTTGTCATTTCATAGCAAGGTACAGACTGCGTTTTTCTACCGGACGGTTACCGTTTATATACGGGCGGTCCGTTACCGGACTTGGCGGTATAAAAGAAGGCAAATTCAAAATTTAAAATTTGAAAAAAAATCGTTGAAAAATTTTATCGTAAAATAGTTAAGTGATTTATAGAAGCCAAGGGTGTAAAAATTTGTCAAATTGGAGTTGGTTTGGTATAAAAAATTTCAAATCTAAGTTTGAAAAAAAAAAAAAAAAGAAAAATACACAGTAGGCCCATTAAGGCCCATTAAATCATGAAGGTCGAAAAACATACTAAACACACTCAAATTTAAGTAATTTTGACATCATTGGATTCTACAAATCATGAAGTATTTTTAGGAATTTTTTAGCATTTTATAAAAAAATTACATTTTGAATTTTAAAAACCGTTCAAGCTGCTCAAACCGCTCGGTTCCCGCTCAAACCGGGCGGTATAAATTCCAAACCGCCCGGTTTGGATTTTTACCGTTCGCCTGGAAGCATTTGAATTCGGTTGAATTCAAATTTCAAACCGTCCGATAACCGTCCGGTTTACGGTATAGGACCCGGTTTATCGTTTCGGACCCGGCGGTTTCCTAGGTCCGGTCGGTAAAAAAAACGCAGGTACAGAAGATGCATTCTAAAAGTAACTACATCAGTGTGTAATAGGCAACAGCAGTATCGGGGAGCAAGGTTGCAGAAATAACAGTAGTGTAACTTCAATAACTTGCGCAGCAAAGTAGAATAGATAAATTACCGAAGCATAATTTCCTATGGTCTTCACACCTCCAGTACCACCAGGAGTAGCACGATGGAACTTGTCTTCAACTATCAAATTTATCGGTGCTAAACCTTCCTGCAGACACCAGTGAATATATTCAACAAATAATCTTTAGCTTGACGCATCAACAACAACAACAACAACAACATAGCCTTTAGTCCCAAGCTAGTTGGGGTAGGCTAGAGATGAAACCCATATGAAACAAAGTACAAAAGAATTAGAAAGGCACAAGATGGAAGGATAAAGATAGGGTAGATAGAAAAGGAAGCAAAGTCATGGTTCAGCACGTTAATAGCTAGCCTACAAGCGCTCCCTGTCCAAAAGCTAAATCCTTGGAGATATTCCTCTCCTTAAGGTCTCGGTTAACCGCCTCGTCCCAAGTCGGTCTAGGTCGACCTCTACCTCTCTTTACATTATCTACCCGTTCTAGAACTCCACTACGCACCGGCGCCTCGGGAGGCCTCCGTTTAGCTTGACGCATCAACATTCAACAATTCCGTAGGTTAGTTTATCATAACCAATAACAGTACAACAATAACCATAATTCTAGTTGCAGGTTTGCAGCATAACTTTAATTCCACAGCACAAAGCCATGGAGCACATAGCACATGGTTTATAAAAATACATCAGTATCTAATCTAATGATTATTTATTTAAACAAGTATTTCGCAAAAGTACTGGAAACAGAAATTTAAACAAAAAGTACCAACCTTAAAGTAGTTCCCAACAGGAGAGACATATATAATGAATGTATACTCAGGAGCAGGTGCAAGACCAAGAACAGTCCCACTTCCCATAAGTAAGGGCCTAATATACAAAGAACCTTTACCGGTAGGAGGAATCTGGAAGCATAAGATATTTGATAACCAATTAAACCATGATTCAAAAGTAATGGGTATAGCACTACAAAAGTCCCCTAGCTTTGTATCCAGTGAACTTACCCATCTCTTATTTGCTAGAACGGTTTGTTTTACTGCATCCATAAACTGCTCGACAGAAGGTGCAGGCATGCACATCCTCTCAGCACCTTTTTGCATCCTCTGAGCATTTTCCTCTGGGCGAAATAATAGGATGGATCCATCAGCCTTCCTATACGCCTTTAGGCCCTCAAACAATCCCTAAAAATCAGACTCAACATCATTTTACCGCAAACAATAGAGTATTTATGCCTTCAAAAGTATTCTGTTTCAACTAATCTGATCAACCACAGAATATATGAAGCAAAGAGATCTATATATCCTACTAACCTGTCCATAATTTAGGACTCCAGCAGATGGACTCAGCGCTATAGGTCCAAAAGGCACCATTTCACCCTCAGAAAAGTTGCCATCCGTGCCACACTTTGCAATATACATATAATCAGTTTGCACAATCCCAAAACCCAGGTTCTCCCAGTCCAAATCAACTATTTCAGATGTTTGCCTGATAAGCAGTAAGTGCCATGACATCAGAAGATCATCATAACTACATCGAGGACATGCCAACCAGGCATGCTATAACTATAATGGAAATGTCATACGTGTAGCTGCTTGCTAAAGAAGCTCTGCATGCCCTCACAGGTCCATCCCTTAGTGGAAGTGACGAGATCGAATAAAGACGATTCTGAATCTGCACGACCAAAAAAATACACACTGCCGCTTAGATTATTAAACGCATGGGCATAAAAAATACTGACCACTACATTGACTTGACACCTCGGATTCCCCTCGTACCAAAATTCCCCCACTCCCGATCAATCACCTCACCGGATTCCAGGCATCCACACTAAAAAGGGGATGTCCATGTCTCACACCAAACAGGCAAACACAACACCAACAGCAAACACAACCGCTAACAGCAGTACGGCAGGACCTGAATAGACGACGCCGGTGGCGGCGAGGAGAGAAGGAGCCAGGTCGGCCGTGCGACGAGCGGCGCGGCGGCGAGGGCGGCGCCGTACTCCATTTTCTGCAGAGCTACGCCGTGGGGTCTAGGGTTCCCTGCGGCAGCGGGAGCGGGAGAGGCGGCGGCAGAACAGGTGGGGGCAGTGGAGGAAGGAGACGACGATGATGTCCAAATCGGACTGGAATTGCACGGGGGAAAAGGGTGGTTGCGCGGATAATGATCGATCGGTACTATGACGTGTGGCTTGCCGATGGTGGGGCCGACAAGTCAGTGGATCAGAGGCGCCAAACGGCCAACTAATCCAGCAGGCCAAAAGGTTGTGCCAAATGGTCCACGAGCCTTGCGCTTCCCCCCGTTGGTGGCTGCGGTGGCTTGGGACTGAGCCATCCAACCTTTAACCATGGTCCATGGAATAGGTCGTTGTTTAGTTTGTTATTGCACAGACACCGGCCTCCGGCGGCCGTGGCTCCACTCTTTGTGTTGTGCTCTTGCTATCCAGTTTCACCTCTAGTTTGGCATGAAATGGGTAGGGACTAGGGAGGAGTCGTTTTCTTGTACGGCAACAGGTGAAGTCCACTTGTGCCCTACCTTCGCCGTCCACACACGCGTGATGTGGGTCGACACGGTCCGCTCGTTTTGAGCGGATGGCGCTGACCCGTGTCTAGGTGGGATATTCCACTATGGGTTCAATCCATCACTCAAGCTTCCATTCAAACTCGGGTATATCTCAGTTCAACCCGTTTTGATTCTAACCACATGCTCCTCCCGAGGAGAGAACTATGGAAGCACAGAAAATGAAGTGGTGTTCAGAGAAGCATCCCCAAACATCTCTTGACTCAAAATCGCTTGTAAAGAATCCATCAAGAATTGGAGTTGCTGCATCCCTCAGAAGAATGAAGCCTTAGCTAGGCAACGGAGGAATTTAGTTTTTATGTAATCTACACCCTCCCCCTTCCTTGATGTAAATGACAATGTAAGAAGGCTAAATTTCCACCCACCGTTGGCTGGAATTTGCGGAATATACGCAGACGGGGATGACTTTATCCCTCCGAAATTGATCTCTATAAAAATTCTAACCACCTCAACCTTCAAACAAAAAATATAAAAACCAGCCCTTCAAAAAAAACATAAAAACCAGCCCACTAACCAGTCCCCTTCAGCTTTCCAGAGTTGGTCCATATGTTTGGTGACCTGGCCCATATATTTTGCCAGACCGCTCGGTCCATAAATTCAAAAACCAGCCCACTAATCCAGTCCCCACCACCTCATCCCCTTCTTCCCAGTTCTCCCCAATCCGAAACGACCAAAAACCTCCCACCACCAGCGGCTGCAGCGCTAATTCCCCACCTTCCTTCCCACGGCCACGGCGCGCCTCCCATGGCCACGGCGCCCCTCGCCTCCCGCCTCCCCTTCCCATTCCCTTCCGCCTCCCGCCCTCCGCCTTCCAGAATCCTAGCCCCTCCCAACACCCGCCGCCTACCCCCTACGCCTCGCCGCCGCGGCCGCACGACGGTTCCGTCCGCCCACCGCCGACGACGAACCTCCTGAGGCCGCGGAGGACTCTTCCCATGGCCTCACCCGCTACGACCAGCTTGCGCGTAGCGTGGAGCGCGCCCGGAGCCGCCAGCCGGAGATCACCCCCGACAACCCGCTCTTCTCGTCCCCACCCCGGTCGGAGGCGGCGGCGGGGGCAGCTACGACCCTGACGACGAGTTCTTCGACGAAATTGACCGCGCCATTGCGGAGAAGCGGGAGGAGTTCACTCGGCGTGGACTCATCAAGCCGTCCCCTGCTTCGCCGCCGGAGGACGAGGACCTCGCCGACGAGCTCTCCCCTGAGGAGGTGATCGATCTCGATGAGATTCGGAAGCTTCAGGGACTCAGTGTTGTATCCGTAGCGGACGAGGAGGATGAGGAGGTGGAGGGAGGCGAGGATGAGGACGGAGACGATGGATTGCCGCTCGACGAGGACGGGGAAGGCTTTGATGTGGCCGAGGAGCTCGGCCTCGAGGGAGCTAGGATGCGGCAGCCGGCCTTCCGGATGACGCTGGCTGAGCTCCTTGACGAGAGCAAGCTCGTCCCGGTGGCCGTGACGGGCGACCAGGACGTCGCGCTCGCAGGGGTGCAGCGCGACGCCAGCCTGGTGGCGGCGGGAGACCTCTTTGTGTGCGTGGGAGAGGACGGGCTCGCGGGGCTCACCGAGGCCGACAAGCGTGGAGCCGTTGCCGTCGTAGCCGATCAGGACCTCAACATCGAGGGCACCCTGGCCTGCCGCGCGCTGGTCATTGTGGACGACATTTTGGAAGCGTTGTGCGTGCTCCCTGCCTGCCTCTACAGGCGGCCGTCAACGGACATGGCTGTCATAGGTGTCACTGGCACAGACGGTGTAACTACCACAACTCACCTCGTCAAAGCAATGTATGAGGCTATGGGGGTGAGGACTGGCTTGGTGGGCGTTCTTGGGGCCTATGCCTTCGGCAACAACAAGCTTGATGCACGCCCTGACGCATCTAGTGATCCCATTGCTGCGCAGAAGCTGATGGCGACAATGTTACACAATGGCACTGAGGCAGTTGTGTTGGAGACATCCACTGATGGGATGCCTCCATCTGGTGTGGGCAGTGAGATAGATTATGACATTGCTGTTTTGACTAATGTTAGGCACACTGATGGGGAGGATGGCATGAGCATGACCTATGAGCAGTATATGAGCAGCATGGCCTCTCTGTTCTCCAGAATGGTGGACCCTGAGCGCCATCGTAAGGTGGTGAATATTGATGATCCATGTGCCCCATTCTTCGCAGCACAAGGAGGGCATGATGTCCCTGTGGTGACATATTCGTTTGAGAGCAAGAAAGCTGATGTGCACACTCTCAAATACCAGCTTTCCCTGTTTGAGACGGAGGTTCTAGTTCAGACGCCTCATGGGATCCTCGAGATCTCCTCTGGGCTGCTTGGAAGAGATAACATCTACAACATCCTTGCAACTGTGGCAGTTGGCATTGCAGTTGGTGCGCCACTGGAAGACATAGTCAGGGGCATAGAAGAGGTGGATGCGATCCCTGGCCGTTGTGAGCTAATCGATGAGGAGCAAGCCTTTGGGGTAATCGTTGATCATGCGAGGACACCAGAAGCTCTATCGAGGCTTCTGGATGGTGTAAGGGAGTTGGGACCACGCCGGATTGTCACTGGTAAGATAATTTACCTTTAGCTTTTGTTAACAACACACACTGCCTATGCAGAGCTGTATCAAATGTTGATTATTTGTACGTGCTGCTATGTTTTCTCTGTTTGAGTTATAACATGGGAACTGAACCTCCTGCTGTGCTGTTTAATTTAGTTGTTGGATGTTGTGGAGAGAAAGAAAGAGGGAAGAGGCCGGTGATGACAAAGATCGCGGCTGATAAAAGTGATGTTGTCATGTTGACATCAGACAATCCAGCAAATGAAGATCCGTGTATGATTCTTAATTAATATCTAATATGTGGACCAGATGTCAGGTTAAAGCATAATCGCCCTGAATTTTTACACAAATTTGTTGTTCTATTCTGCAGTAGATATCCTAGATGATATGTTGGCAGGAGTAGGGTGGACCATGGAAGAATACTTGAAATATGGTGCTAATGATTATTACCCACCCCTTCCAAATGGGCATAGGCTATTCCTACATGATATTAGAAGAGTTGCAGTGCGAGCTGCTGTTGCGATGGGTGAACAAGGGGATGTGGTGGTAAGTTTTCTCCAAGGTGGTATCTTTGTTACTGTTCTTGTATCACCATCTAGAAAGTGGTAACTGTGCTACATTAGTGTTGTTATGAGAAAGTGGTAACTGTGCTACATTAGTGTTGTGATGAGAAAGTGGTCTTGATTCTTTAAACCACACAGTTATAATGCAGTAGTGTTCACCTGTCTCACTTCTTGGGTTCGTCATGATCCTGACACCTATGCTTACCTTCAGGTTATCACTGGCAAAGGGAATGATACTTATCAGATTGAAGGCGATAAAAGTGAGTTTTTTGATGACAGAGAAGAGTGCCGAGAAGCATTACAATACGTCGATCAATTGCATCGAGCTGGAATAGACACCTCAGAGTTCCCTTGGCGGTATGTTTCCTCTAAATCAGTAGTTAATAGGTTATCTTTCGTGAGTTTGGGCCTATCATCAGATCGCTGAGTCCTTTCAAAAACCTTTTTCCAAGGATTATAAAAAGGTCCATGACACTACTGGAGAAAAAGAATCCAAACAAATCATAACCTGTAAATCTTTAGAGCTTGAATTCCTGACATTGTCCTCGCAACTCATGATTCCACTTGCAAATTCTATGAGAGCTTCAGCTATCCTGATTTTGTTGCTTGAAACTTTCATCTCACATGAAAATTGCCAATTTATTGTGTTGTTCTATTTGCTGTACAGGTTACGGAAAGCCACTGATTTTGATTTAGTCAAGATAGTCGAGTTTATCAACTGAAGGAGAAACATCAGTGATCAGACTCCCAATTTAGAGAACTGTGCTTTTCGAGGATAGAATATCCAAGTTCTGCAAGAAAAATGCTCTTAAGTGCTGAGTTTTCTAACCAAAGTGCTAACAGCTAACAAACTTCTAGCTTATCAGCTATTCAGTTACACTGCCATACTAGTTAGTAAATAACAAGATGGCCCAGTAAATGCTGTATTAGTTCATACAAGTAAATGAGGTGTAGCAGTTGAAAGTAGATTGGTGAAGGTTCCTGATGCGAAAAGTCAAAACACAATGTAAGGGCTTCTGGTGTCACAAATTTCAAAAGATTTTGTCCCATGGCAGTGATTGTAAGATCTTTTGAAAGTTATGCCTACGGTTATTCTGCCATTCTTGTTTGTGTTTGTTTCCTATTTTAGTTGATTATGATCTTAGTTCTTCACAGCTAACAACGATATCCTCTTTACGGTATCCAACTTTAATAGGGATTTATTCTGATCTTAGACAGAGCTTTCATCTCCTGAACCTCCAGATAGTTTTTATTCTGTGCCTACTTCTACATGCTGAAATAATATCATGAAATAAGGGCTTCTTTTTTTGGAACTGGAATATGAAATAAGTTCTAGTGACGGTGTACCTTCTATGCAGCATTTAAGTGATCTGTAAGCCTATATATTTGATATAAGCTCAAGAACGGGTTGTTGGGTTCTAGTGCATGGCTGTATGTTTAATCTGCACTTGCCATGTGTCCTATTGCACCCTAACACAATGCTTTTTTTTTTCTGGTTATAACAAAAATAGGTTTAAACCATACAGTATCTGGACTACTGCTATTCCAGTACAGCACCACCACCTTTGAATTGGTTAAATACTCTGTACTGAAATTTGAGTGATATTATATTATTCATTCATTGTCTGCATGATTGCTACTTATCAATGTTGTTGGGAGCCTGAGATCTGCTTTTGTTATCAGACATATGTAGCCAAATCTGCCCCAGATGTTAAACACTACAAGACGGAATTATGATATTCTACATTAATAGTTTATTATATCTAATTCCATATTTTAATACTAGATATTCCAACATGTTCGTCTTATACCAGTATCTGATTTCAGTTTTCTTCGGTGATGTTATTATATATACTACACACAGTTTCATGCCGTGTGCTTTGCTCCCAAACAGTTGAAACTTGAACCAGCAAAATATTGCATAGATGACTGATGAGTCAGTCAGCCGTGCAAGGCATTATAAAACAAGCAGAAATTTTGTCTGATGTGACAAAGTGCTCACACTGAGTTAAGAACTGCAGGTAGCCTGGGAACTTCCTCCTTGTCTCTGTATGTCTCTGTCGCGTGCCATTGGCTTCCTCCTCACATGGTGTCACTGTCCCGCGTCCAAAGTCTCTTGTATGTTATCCTAAGTCCAACTTCTGCGTGTTTGTTATGCCATCAGACAAGGAGCTCTTTAAAACCTAGGCTTCACGGCGAACTCTGCGAAGAAGTTGCCAGCAGCGATGGAGAAGGTGTTCGTCGTGCTTCCGGCAGAGTTCAAGGCGGGGCAGTCCACGCTGTCATGGGTTCTCGATCATTTCGGCGGCGGCGGCAGACCATGGTTGTGATCACACATGTGCATGTCCCACCACAGATGATTCCAGTGAGTACGTGTTTCTTGATCTTATAATATGCTTTTACCTCTCGTTCTGTTGCTCTTGCAAATGGTAGTTCGATGATTCTGGCCACGGGAATTCGAGGCCACCGGCCACATGATTCTGGCGCTTGTTCCTTGTATTTCAATAAGGTGTACGTTGTCCAATCTGACTCGTACTTTATATATCAGATTACAAGGATATGTACTAACTGCAGTTAAATATTTGGATTGTTACATCATGTGACAGTAAAATAAAAAATGAATGTTAGCCTAACCACCAGCCACTCTGTTGCTGTGGGCTGGGAACGATATTGCCTTGCCTTGAGGGGAAGAAAACTACTCTATGATTTCTTTTCGGGATATACCAGTGCCTGCTGTGGATACGAGATATTAATTCTGCTTGTGCCTTCTGTGATTAGATGGTTGTATTGATTCTATCTTTTTATGCAGTGGGAGTTAAATTCCACTCTAGTAAACTGAGTCCGGAGCAAGTGAAACTGTTCAGAAGGATGGAGCATGAGAAGGTGGACAAACAACTAGATGGCTATGTTCATCAATGCTCAAAAAAGAAGGTGCTATTTTGGTCCTTCCTCATGTTTCATGGCCACTGTGTTGGTGTGTCATACACTCTATATTTTACATTTACCTTCTTCATATGGTTTTGGCCTGCAGTATTTAAAAGTTAGCATCAAGTTTCAGAACAAGATGACTGATAGGTCCCCATGTTTTGCAAATTCAGGTCAAATGTGAGAAACTAGTTTTTGAGAAGGAAGACGTTGTAGCTGGTCTGGTTGAACTCATTGTCTTGCATAAAGTCACTAAGCTAGTTATTTCAGGAGCTGCAGACAGGCAATATTCAAGGTGAAATCTGACATAAGTAAATCTTTTTCTTCTTCAAATTTGATTTCTGTACCTAGTAAACTTAGGAAATTATAAATCCATCATGTATAAAAAGTACATTCGTCAACTTTGGTTTCAGACAAATGGACAAACCTAAAAGTAAGACAGCAACAGAAATTATGCAGAGAGCTGATCCATCATGCAAGATTTGGTGTGTTTGCAAGGGACAACTAATCTGTACCAGGTACAGCCTTCAACGTTTGGATTTCTGGTAGCTCATGAACAGCGGGGTCACAAATTTCTGATCGACTTCTCTATGATAGGGGTGAGGAAGAGGAGATTGTACCATCAGCCACACCTTTTCTCCCTGATTTTGATCACCAAGCTCTGCAGTTAGTAGTAGTACCTCACCAGAAAGAGGTGTGGCAGAGTATCTATGGGATCTACTGATTCTAATGGTTATTGCAAGCAAGCTTATATTTCTTTTTCCATTACTGTTATGTAGGACGACGTTAAGTCAGAGTTGGGGTTATACGATGAGCTCAAAGAGGCATGCATAGCAGCTGAGAATTTGATGAAGAGAGCCCTAAACGAATCTTCCAGGCGCCAAAAGGCAGATGGAGAAGTGGCCTCTGCTCTTCAGAAAGTACAATTCCTTCATTCCTTGGCCCTTGAGAATTAAAGAATCTTACAAACTTATTAAAGGAGTTGCTATATTTTAGGCGCACCTGAATTTTTAAGACAAATGTAATGATGCTTATTTGATGTCATAACAATCTATATTTTTTCTATACATGATTGGTTAAACTTGAGATACTTAACATTGTGCTAATTCTTTTCCTGACGAGGGAGGGCATTTTTAGATTTTGATGAGAACTCTGAACCTTGCAGGCAAAGGAATACCAGGAGCTGTACTTAGAGGAGGCGAGAAAGCGTGAAGAGCTTGAAGGAGCTCTTGCAAGAGCACACCGAGAGATCGCGCGGTTAAGGCAAGCAAACCAGGTACCACCCCTGGATGAGCAAAACACAGCAACAGACGTACTCCAAGATGCAACGTCAGCGAGATCCTCCCCGGAAGGCCACATCTTCAACATGGAACCTGCCGTTTTTGGAACAGTCGCCGGTCAAGCAACTGAGCAACAGCAGAAGGAGCATGTCCAGGTACAAATCGATATGGGCACCGGTGAAAGGGACCTGGAGCTGGAAGTGGAAGCGCTGCTCAACCAGAGCAAGCTGGCCGCGTTCTCGCCGTCGTCCGTCATACAGTCGCCCTACGACGAAGTCTGCTTCCCATCCTACTTCCTCTGCCCGATCCTTCAGGTGGGTGCCTGCATTGCATCCTCCTCTGCTCTGAGTATAGTGCGTGATGCTCTGCGAGACAGACAGTTTCTGTGAACATGTTTTCCTCGAATCGATTTTTTGCAGGAGCCCATGAGGGATCCCCACGTCGCGGCAGACGGGTTCACGTACGAGGGCGACGCCATCAGAGGCTGGTTGGAGGGAGGCAACGACGCGTCCCCGTTACCGGGCAGCCGCTCGCGCACCGGGAGCTGGCACCCAATCTCGCGCTTGGTGCCGTGATCCAAGATTACACACTGATGAAGAGGAGGCAGTACCGATTTGGCGATTCGCATGACACCGTTGCTGCACTTCAATTCCTTTCCTCTCCCGTGGGCAGTGAGCGGTGAGCTGCGCTTGGCATTTGCAGGCTCGTGTACAGTTTGTGCGTACAAGCTGTAAGGAGTTAAGGACACAAGGTGAGGTATGTTGGTGATGGAATAAGAGGAAGAACAGCGTAGCGAGGATGTACTTAGGTAAACTATAACTGTCACAGAAAAAATGGCCACCAAAATCATACACGCTTGTGGTAAAAGTTGGTAAGTAATGAGTCTCAGGGACAAAATACTAGGTGTAGCACGTCATGGTTCCATTACCGAACCAAACGACTGTTTAAAAATTTGTGATGTCGCGTAGCGATACTGAGAGTCAGCAGCGACGCTTAACATGGCTATTTGTGATGTCGCGTCGTTTGGGTAGGCTGGAGACGGCGGTTCAATGGGAGGAGACCGGTGGTGCATAGACCAATGGTCCGGCAAGGAGAGCCGGGTGGATGGCAGTTGGGGCGAGGGGAGGCCACGTCGGCTGCTTCGTGAAGGTGGGACCACAGGATGAGCCGCCACCATGGCAGACCATGCGCATCCGCTTGGGGCGCTAGACGAAAGAGCACCAAGTAGAAGAGAGGTGTAGAAGAGAGGTGCCACTAACATCCACTAACATGTTGGACCCATGTGTAAATTAAAGGGTTGGATTTTTTCTCGATCTACTTTGATACAACGGAATTCAGATTTTTTTTTTTACCCTCGATCTACTTTGATACAACGGAATTCAGATTTTTTTACCCTCCTATACGCCGTCTCCTTGCCGGACCACTGCTTTACCCTCCTATACGCGCCGACGCTGTCCCACCGCCGAGATGCCGCCGGCGAACCCAAACCTGGTCCACCCGTCCCGCGTGCGGCTCCTCCACCCGGGCGGAGGCCATATGCCTGGCCCGGTGGTGTACTGGATGCTGCGGGACCAGCGCCTCGCGGACAACTGGGCCCTCCTCCACGCGGCCGAACTCGCCGCCGCTGCGTCCGCCCCCGCGGCGCCGCTCGCGATCGCCTTTACGCTATTCCCACGCCCCTTCCTCCTAGGCGCGCATCTCCGCCAGCTAGGTTTCCTCCTCCGCGGGCTCCGCCGCCTCGCCGCCGATGCGCACGCCCGCGGCCTCCCGTTCTTTTCTCCTCGAAGGCGGGCCTGCGGAGGTGCCGGCGCTGGTGCGGCGGCTCGGGGCTTCGGCGCTCGTCGCCGACTTCTCTCCGCTGCGGCCGGTGCGGGAGGCATTGGACGCCGTCGTCCAGGAGCTGCTGCGTGACGCCGCTGACATGGCCGTGCACCAGGTCAGTACACTGGGATTCCGACAAAGTTTGAATCCTTCGAGTGGAAGCACATTGGTGAGATAGTGTCCACGCAGGTGGACGCACACAACGTAGTGCCTGTCTGGGCGGCGTCAGGGAAGCTGGAGTACTCGGCCAAGACCTTTAGAAGCAAGGTGAGCAAGGTGATGGACGAGTACCTGGTGGAGTACCCTGAGTTGCCGGGGTGGGCACCTTGGTGCATGGAGCAGCCCAAGGGTGTTGACTGGGATGCACTGATCAAAAGAACCTTCAGGTGCTGGTGTTCATTTGTTGAATTCTGTTGACAATTTTGTAAATATAGCATTGTTAGTGAGAGCTAAATGATTCTGCACTCTTGGAACAGTGAGGCTGAGAATGTGCCAGAGATTGACTGGTGCGAGCCAGGGGAGGCCGCAGCAATGGATGTGCTTCTTGGGAATAAGGATGGGTTCTTGACAAAGAGGATTAAGAGCTATGACACAGGCCGGAATGATCCTACAAAGCCACATGCATTGTCGTGCCTTTCACCATACTTACATTTTGGGCACATTTCTGCACAAAGGTGTGCTCTGGAGGCAAAAAAACACCGTCATCTTAGTCCAAAGGTACACTTGCTTAATTTCATTTTACTCTCCTAAACTAAAAGATTAAGAGTCATATTAAATGGTCAATATCTTTCTACCAGCCGAACAGCAAACCTTAACATTAGCATTTAGATTGAATACATGTGTCTAACAGTGAACTCATACATTACAATGTACCGTGCCTTTGGATACAGTCAGTGGATGCGTTCTTGGAGGAGCTGATAATAAGGAGGGAACTAGCTGACAATTTCTGCTATTACCAGCCTCACTATGATTCACTGGCTGGTGCATGGGGGTGGGCTAGAAAGACATTAATGGATCATGCTGGTGATAAAAGAGAGCATATCTATACGTGAGTTAGTTGTATGTGCTAATTACATTTATCTGCCTGCTTGGCATGACTAAGGTGGAAGGCTCATGCTCAACATGGCTATTTGTTAACTAGCATTCTATTTTGGCTAACAGGAGGGAGCAGCTCGAAAATGCCAAAACATCTGATCCTGTTTGTATTAGAATACTCCTTGTACTCTATTGAAGTTATTGAATTTATTTTCATCTACTTTCCTGACTGGACTTTGTGTCCTTCATTTCCCAACCTTTATCAGCTATGGAATGCATCTCAATTGGAGATGGTGCACCATGGGAAAATGCATGGATTTATGCGGTAACATAATTCATACTATATTAATATATCATGGGGTTAGCCCATTTATGTGTTGTTTGTTTACTTTTGCGATGATATGATAGTTTTAGAATTGCCTAATTGTCATTCCACATTGCTTGCCGAATAAAGAATTGAGCATTGTTTTGGCTTCATTTATCTACTTCATAACAGAATTAGTGCATAATGCAGTCAAATATTCATGCCCTGGCCTCCATCAGCCCATAGGCTATACTTGTTGAATTGGTGACAATTGCTTGTGTTAAGTCTTAGCACAAAGACATTCATGTTCTGAGTAGACATGTCTTTCTATTCCTATTTGAACAATGTATAGGCTTCACCTCACAAAAAAATGTAGTATTTCAATTATATTTGACTGAAGTCTAGTTAGCATAAAACGATCTTTGTATATTTTGTTTATTTGAAGTATTTTTCCAAGATCCTGCCGATATGCATGGAGTTTACTATGGAGTACTAACCTTTTGTATATTCTTATAATTCTTAATAAGAGAAACCAATCCAAATTGTTTTTGCCACCTTTTCCCCAAGAAAGATTGTATTCTGATCTTTACTTCTGCATTCATATTCTCTTTATAAGAGACTGCTTTGTGCTGATACAGTACTTTTCTACAGAATGTATTGGGCCAAAAAGATTCTAGAATGGACCGGTGGACCTGAGGAAGCACTTTCAGTAGCAATATATTTGAATGACAAGGTAAATTTAGAAGAATGTTTGAAATGCATTGTAGAGTTGTACTGCTTTTATTTTTTACATGTTGATGAAAAAATGTCTTTATATTCACCAAATGTAAGAAAGATTGGGGAAACAGAAACTACCTATACTTTTGTGTCGAAGTTCTATAAATTACTAATAACATTGTACTTCAAGAAACTGCAATTAACAAAATGTGTTACTGTATTATCTACTACACCTATGTAGGTAAACCCCACTAGGGAGTTCTCTGGCTTGTGGTGAAGCCACGTCACCGCATTCTCTTCAGCTCCCTAATCCGGAATCGTCAAATATCAGTCCTGGATTCCATCTGTTGATGTTTAAACTGTTTGCTCAAACTGACACCACTATGATCAGTGAGTTCACGGCATTTATTATCCACCAAGGACGAAGTCTACTACCTTTATTATCCACTAAGGACAGAAAGACAAGCAGGTCATCACGTCTCCTCATGTAGCCACCCAAAACAATTCATCTCCTCACGCCTGCTCACCTTCTGCAACTGTCGGTGGGCACTAAGTGATAGATCATTACCTTTGCCCTTTATAAACCACCATTGACAGAAGGGCAATCTGCTTCGCCAAATCTCTCATCATATCCAGTTCTCCATCGCCATGGAAAGGCTTCCACATGCGCTGCTGCAAACACAGTCCTCAACAATGACTGATTTAATAGTTTCTATGGTGTTCAAAATTCAGAGAGTGGTTCTCATGTCCCCAAGAAAATGGCGATGATCATCCAAGCCTGCACCTACCGAGTATTATCAACATTTTTCCCTTGGAATGGTTCCTCACCTGTTTTGATCACATCAGTACCATCTACCATGAAATTGACATCTTCCTCTATCAAGGCCACCTCGCTGTAGCTCTTGAGGTGAGCTCATGAGCACCGCAGATATGCCTATTGCAATTGAAAAACATATATGTTGTGCTTTATTTAGAAGTTCATGCCTTCTATCGTTGCCTTCACAGTTTTGGTTTTTTTTTTTTCCTATAGAGCTGAGACATCAAAAAGTCATACAATGCAGGTACTTATTAGCTTCTCTGTACGCATGCATTCAAAATATGTCTGACTGCTGATGTCTCATGTCCTGATTCACATGTACTGATTCTTTTACCAATTTGATGGTAATTAATACAGTTTTTCTTGCTGCCTACTTTCCTTTAGAAAATTCCAAAATAAATGGTTGCAAATTTGACACTGGTAAAGCTACAAAAAAAAAAATAGAGATTAGCCTGTAGGTCATTTTTCCCCCTTTCCTTACTTCAATTCTTCACAACAATCATACACATATACACATTTAGATCTTTACCTAAAAATACATAGATATCAAATCAAGTAGAACATTTCCAGCTTCACATTAAAGAAGGTGCCCTTTCATTCACACGTTGCATTTTTTAGGCTTGCACAGTGAAAGCATCGGTCAAAATAAGATCTCTCTTTTGGGTAATAAAAAGAGAAAATTGAAATTATTTCTAATGATACAAGAAGAGCTACAATGTGAGAAATTATGTATGTTAATTAAATTATGGCCGTGCCAAAATTGTTATAATTTAGCAAGTTCTTTTCATGTGTAATTTGGTGATGTCATGCGCGAAATATAAAATAATTCCTAATGATCCCAACATTCACATTCTTAAAGTCTTCCCAGCAACGCCGGGAGTCCACCTAGTTTCCTATATGACAGTAACATTCACTTTGTCACCAACTAAAGTACACTTTCAGCTGCCACACTTAGGATGCAGTAGTTGAGATTTTACTGTTTCTTTGTGCTTCTGATTCCTGAAGTTTTTGTCTCAATTTTGTACTTTTTGTCGCTCTAGTAGAGTTTGTGATTTTAGCAGGCAAAAGTCACCTATAGGCTTGAATGTGATTAGGAATAGTTGTTTGTAGTACTACTTTTTATGCTAGGAGAAAAGATCAGTAACAGTTTACAGTTCTAGCAATGAATAGCCACCATTCTTTTCGAACTAAGGTCCACTTGATCTTCTATTTTAAATATTGTGCCATAATCCACTTGGGGCAAAAAGATGTTACGATTGCCTCTGACAGTCTGACAAGTAGCAGTAACTTTGTTAAATTGGTTATTTATTTTATTTGCATTTAGGTTTAGAATAGAATTAACTAATTGAGATATGAAATTGTAAGCGGGAAAATGATATTTTGGGACTTGAAAACAACTAGATAATGTACCTGTTGTGCATACCTGTTGTCCAGTTCATTTCCTTGGTCAATAGATTTGATTTTGTAATAGCACTTTGCCTTAACGTATCCATTCATGTTGGTTCAAGAGTATGGTATGAAATAGTCTAACTTTATTAATATTTTGCAGTATCATATTGATGGTAGGGATCCCAATGGCTATGTTGGTTGCATGTGGTCTATTTGTGGCCTCCATGATCAGGTTGGTGAACTTTGGGTTCCCTTCATATGGAAGAACTGCAAAATGTTTGTCGATGATTTTATTATTTTTTATTATTATTATTATAATAGATTATTTTTGCAGTTCCATAATTAGTATCGTTCTTAAAGCTTACGAGTTAGTGTATGCTTCTATTTTTTTTTAGGGTTGGAAGGAACGTCCGGTGTTTGGAAAGATACGATATATGAATTATGCTGGTTGCAAGAGAAAATTTGATGTTGATTCTTATATTTCGTACGTTAAAAGATTGGTTGCTCAGGCCAAGAAGAGGAAAACTGAAGAATATCTGAATCCATGGTCAAAGAAACCAAAGTCTGAGTTGGCTCAGCAGCTGAATATGTCTAAAACATTGATATAATTTGAGTTTGGTGCAGTCCAGTGATATACTGTTCTTTTGCTGGTAGATGTTAACATGGCAAACTGAAGAATAGACATTGTGCAAGATTGTGCTCTAGATCAGTTTGCCTCACTGATATTCTCATAACTTCTGATGATTGGAAAAAAAAAAATGCCGTGCGTTGTAATGGAAAAAAAAAAAAAATAATTTGACGGTAATGTCAACATGAACTTGTGCTGTATTGTTTCAGAAAACAAAATGAACGTGATGTTTGTCAATATTACATAAATAAAAGTCTGAAGATCTTCGACACTTTTTTTTTTAGAAAAGGAATATCTTCGACACTTACTATGGAGTACATGAAATTTTCATAGCAGAGAGACTCATGTGTGCTCAAACAAATCAACAGTAGGTCATTATTGTTTTCACAGCGAGTTCACACCTCCGGGGTACCTTCCCCGTTTTCCCATCTATCGCAAGGTTTAGCTTGAGTACTTAAAGAGTTTCACAATACAGCTTCAGTGTCTGTAATCGCCATCGTCATTAGCGTAGTCTGCCATGGTGGGGCCAGAACACTCGCCCGTACCCGCTCGGTGGCAGCTCGGTAGCGTAGTCCGCCCGAACGAACGCTCGCCCGATGGCGCACGCGTGACGCGTCCCTGCTGAACGCCGGCCGCCTGCAGCGGCGGTGTCTCGGTGGCCCACGTGCTCACGGCAATGACGGCAACCGCTCCACCATTCTCTAGACCCGTGGTGTCAGGAAGAAAAAGGACTGAGGTGGGACTGAGGTGGGATTTTGAAAGATTGACAAAAGATTTTAGAGAAAAGAAATTGGAAAGATGATCTGCTTATCATGTTTTTATTTAATTCCCTATATTACTATAGTTATATGGAAAAATATTACTATTTTCACGATCCGGTGATGATACTCTACCCTTCCGCGGGCGAGTGTGGATCGCCAGTAACACTGGAAAAAAAAAAAAACTCGAAACTCGTAGCATATAACAAAAAAAAACTCGAAACTAGTAACAAGTATTGTTGATACTATTTTATATGAATAATTAAACTAAAAAGTGCTTTTTAAGTGAGATGAAAAATCATTTTAATACATAGGGGAGTAGCTGTCTTTTTTTTTTTTTTTTTGAAATTGGGGAGTAGCTGTCTTGATGGCACTTTTTTTTTTTTTTTTTTTTCGAAAGCGTGCATTAACGTCTTCGCATTAAGAGAAGTGAGAATTTACAAACGATTCGCAAGTAATCCATAGATTACCGACGCAGTCGCGCAGTACAAACAAAAGAAAGAAACGAGGGGGGGAGAGGTGGGGTGAACCCTCCAACTAACAACCCCGACAAAGCGATCCTATTACGACCCGAGAAAACTCAACACCTAGGTAGGTAGCGGTGATTGGAGCCAAAGACAACAACAGCGGCAAAGCATCCGCTAAGAGCTCGACGGCAAAGCATCCGTCGAGACCAACCTCAAAGAAGAAAGCATCCGCCGAAGAAGACGGCGGCGACCACGGCGGCAAAGCATCCACCGAAAGCGACCGCGACCCGGCGGCACTCGCGACACCGGAAACGCATGCTCGCAAGAGAAGATACACGGCGGCAAAGCATCCGCCGGAAACGCCGCGACCTCAACGGCACTCGCACACCGAAACGCAGTTTGCAAGAGAAGATACACGGCGGCAAAGCATCCGCCCCACACCTCGGCGGCAAAAGCATCCGCCGAGAGACGATCGCGACTCGGGCGGCCCGCGACACCGAAACGCTGCTCGCATGCACGACCTACCGAAGGTACATGGCGGCAAAGCATCCGCCCGGCGACAAAGAGCACCTCGGCGGCAAAGCGCCCCAAAAAACGACCACCACTACGGCCGCAACAATCACTAGCTAGACATACCCGATGAGGAGAACCATGAAGCGCAAATAGGACCACCGAGACGACCAAAGCAGCCAAGGTGGAAGAGCAACGGGCGCAAGTGAGCATAAGAGTCGAAGACGACGCTTCAAGAAGGGTGCGGCGACAAAAAGTCGCCGCCGCCGCCCGCCCGACCACGTCGGGCCGGGCTTTCGCCGGAGCTCCATGCGCCCAAGTCTCGCAGAGGGCAAGCGATCCGCCGTCGCCGACGCCACCACGGCGCCGAAGACGCATCGCCGCAGCAGCCACCCCGCACCACCACGGTGCGAGACGGCATAACGGTGGCCACGCCGCCCAAACCGTAGTGCGCCCGCCGCCGCCCACCACCACCGCCGAACGCCGTCCACCACCACACGCCATCGGGGGCAGCTCACGACGGGGAGTCCATAGGCCGGCCGTAGCTTGCGCCCGGCCGATGGAGATGCGCGCGCTGAGGGCCGGACACGCCGAGGACGGGCGCCGCGCACAACCTGAAAGGTCCTAATGGCTAGAGGGGGGGTGAATAGCCTATTAAAAATTCTACAAACAACACTAAGCAAGGCGGTTAGTAAATAAGACGGCGTAGCACAAATGCAAATGCTTCAAGCTAGTTACGCAAGCCTCCTAGCAATTCTAGCAATTCTAATATCTCTAATCACAAGCAAAGGCTAGGTAGCTAGGTTACTCCTAGGTGGACAAGTAATCCTAACTAATTCTACCACTAGGAGCTAACAAGGCTAAGCTAACTACTCAACTAAGCACCCTAACAAGTATACTACCAAAGTAATGCGAAGAAGTGCTAGAATACAATACCACCGCGGAGTGTAGAGGATGATGCCAATCACCGTGTACAATGAGAAATCTCCAACGAGCTCAAGACAATAGACACGATGATTTTTCACCGAGGTTCACGTGCTTGCCGGCACGCTAAGTCCCCGTTGTGGCGACACACTCACTTGACGTGTGCTTAATGGCGGTGCCAAAACCCCTATGGGCGCTCAAGCAAACGATCACAAGAGAGGATCCAACAAGCCACGAGCAATCCACTAGTGCTCCTTTCGCGAATCTCCCGCGGGGGTAAGGAACGACCCCTCACAATCACCACCACGGTGTGGCCTCAAACAAGCTCCACTTGAGCTCAACACCGCCTCTTGCTCCAAGCCGCTAGGGAACCGGGCAAATTCCCAAGAAAACAAGAATCCTGCGGCTTCTCCAAGGATGAAGTGCCTCTAGATGCAATCACCAATGCAATGCACTTCTATCACTCTCAATCTCACCAAGAATCCGAGTTAGTGGTGAAGAGATGAGTGGAGAGGAGTATCAAATGCTCACTAGCAAGTTGGAAGCTTCAAATGTGCAAGAGAGAGCCTAAGGAACCAGCCAACCAAGTATATATAGGGCTCCTCTCGAAATGGAGCCGTTGCTCAAAAAATTTGCTCTCTGCGGAGCCGGCCGAACGCACCGACCGGAACCACCGGCCGTGGTCCGGTCGGGGAGTCCGATCACGGCCCCGGTCACTCGGACAAGCTTCGGGCCCACGGTGGCACCCTCCTCCATGCGCCCGGTCGTGGAGTCCGGTCGGCCACCGGAAAGCATCGATCCCGGGGTCCGGTCGGCGCGTCCCAAAAAAAACGCCGCTGCATGGCTCTCGCGAGACGCACCCACCGGAGCCATCGGCGTCGCGTCCGTCGCACCGGCGTGCGTCCGGTCACCCCCTCGACAACTGTTTCTTCATCGTTTTCTTTGCTCTTTGCTTCAAACTTGCTTCGCCTCTTGCCGTAGGTTGCCAACACGTCCAAGATGACCACGTTATCACCAATGTTAGCACGTCGAGATGTTAGGCAAGATCGAAGTTAGTGCTCTCATGTCCTAAATGCAATATGCAAGTCAATTGGACCTAGAAGCACTTCACCAAAGGATTGTCGCGGCATCCCCTCTTGATAGTCGGCTATCTATCCTATAATGTGATCACACGCTCTATCGTGTCTTGATCACTAAAAGGAAAACCCTATCAAGTATACCTTTGCCTTGATCTCCGGGTTCCTCTCAAGCCAATCACCGAGCTTGACGATCCATCAAGTCCACCGACATTGTCCATGTTCATGATCATCATGCTCCTTGTCATCAACCTAATCCTATCTCAAGTCACACACTTAGAGCAAAGGATTAGACCACAAGTGTGTCATCAATTTCTAAAACCAAACATGAGATTTCAATCTCCCCCTTTTTGGTAATTGATGACAACCAAACTCACAAAGATTTGAAAAGAAATTCAATTGAACTTGAATTGCTTGCCCATAGAGTTTTGATCATGAATCAAGAGATGGACAATCATTTCAAGGTTCGGTTTTGGTAGTAGTAGCTCCCCCTACATATGTGCTTCTATGTGTTTGGATCAAGTTGGCACATATGTATGGATAGAAATCTTGGGGAGAGATACTAATACCAAAAGGGATGCTAAGGTTCTAGAAATTGGACCTTTGAAGCGTGAAACCATCGGAGTCCTTAGCATCATGTAACTAGACATTCATCAAAACTCAACATACCCCATGAGATCAACATTATAGGCTAAAATGTGAGCTTTGTCTAGATACATCCTATGCATGCTAGTTGGTCAATACACCAAACAATTTTCAAAAACTAGCATACACCAAGCAATCATGAATATTGAATTTAGATTGCCAATGCAGCATTTCATTATGATCATGCACATACAAATGCACAAATAGTCTATGAGCTTGCTCCCCCTATTTGTGCGATTCTTTTCCAACATCTTTGTGACTTATTTCTCCCCTTTGTCAACAATCACCAAAAGGTGTAAATGAGAGAAATCAAGTCAATCAAAGTATCACATGTGGTCTCATCTAGATCACTTGCATTTCCATGTATTCAAGTTTGAACCAAGGACAAGCTTTTTCACACCTCATATACATAAGGGTTATCTTGCACCATGTTAGAATACACATCAATAGCGCATTTTCTAGAATTGACACTAGGATTGCAAGCACATAAACATGTCATATGCCACCACTAGTTCATAGAACCATTCAAAGCTATAGTGGTGCCACACATGCATTGAAAACATTTGATTTTCCATGAATGAGCCTATTAAGCATGCATGATGTCTAGATGCACTAACAAGTCCTTAGCTATATATGAATGCCATGACAACCAACTTTTACCTTGGGGTTTGTCGAAGGAGAGGCATGTCATATAAGTGGGGTGCATCAACTCAAGTTGGAGAAGTCAATAATGTTCAATTCTCCCTTTAGCATGCAAAACCTCTTCTCATCAAGTGGCTTGGTGAATATGTCGGCTAGTTGATCTTCGGTGCCAATGCCCATGATACAAATGTCACCCTTTTGTTGATGATCTCTTATGAAGTGGTGCCTTATATCAATGTGCTTTGTTCTTGGATGTTGAACCGGATTTTGGGTCATCTTCCTTGCACTTTCATTGTCACAAAACAATGAGACTTTGTCAAATTAGAATCCAAAATCCTTCAATGTTGACCTCATCCAAAGCAATTGAGTGCAACAACTTCCCCGCACTAATGTATTCGGCCGGCGGTTGAGAGAGCAATACTATTTTGCTTCTTTGAAGACCATGATACTAGTGACCTTCTAAGGAATTGACATGTGCCACTTGTGCTCATTCTATTGATCTTGCACCCTCCATAGTCGGAATCCGAGTATCCAATCAAATCAAACTTAGATCCCTTTGGATACCATAGTCCAACATCTTGTGTGCCCTTCAAGTACCTCACTATTCTCTTTGTTGCTTTGAGGTGACTTTCTCTTGGATCGGATTGATATCTAGCACACATGCCCACACTAAATGCTATGTCCGGTCTTGATGCGGTTGCATAGAGCAAACTACAAATTATGGACCTATACTTCTTTTGCTCAACCATGTTGCCACTTGGATCGGGGTCTAGGCTTCCATTGGTTGCCATAGGTGTGGACATTGACTTGGCATCTTGTAGATCAAACTTCTTGATCATGTCTTTGATGTACTTGCCTTGACTAATGAATGTGTCATTCTTCAATTGCTTGATTTGGAGTCCAAGGAAGAATGTGAGCTCTCCAAGCATTGAGATTTCAAACTCATTTGCCATCATCTTTGCAAACTCTTCACAAAAATCTTGGTTGGTTGACCCAAAGATAATATCATCAACATATATTTGCAACACAAACAAGTCTTTGCCAATCTTCTTGGTGAAGAGAGTGGTGTCCACCTTGCCCATCTTGAACCCTTTAGAGAGAAGAAAATCTCTCAACCTCTCATACCATGCTCTTGGTGCTTGCTTCAAGCCATACAAAGCTTTCTTCAACTTGTAGACATGGTTGGGATACTTCTCATCTTCAAAACCCGGGGGTTGTTCAACATACACCAACTCATTGATGAAGCCATTCAAGAATATAATTTTCACATCCATTTGATAGAGCTTGATGTCATGAGCACATGTATAAGCAAGTAAGATTCTAATTGCTTCAAGTCTAGCAACCGGTGCATAGGTCTCTCCAAAGTCAAGACCCTCTACTTGAGTGTACCCTTGAGCTACTAGCCTTGCCTTGTTTCTAACCACAATTCCATCTTGATCTTGCTTGTTCTTGAAGACCCACTTGGTTCCTATCACATTGTAGTCCTTTGGCCTTTCCACCAATTCCCATACATCATTTCTCTTGAAATTGTTCAACTCTTTATGCATGGCATTGATCCAATCTTCCTTCTTGAGTGCATTTTCAATGATCTCCGGTTCTTCTTGTGCTACAAAGGCATGGTGAGCACAAAAGATGCTAGTCTTCTTCTAGTAATGTTGACGGTCGTTAACTACATATTTTATACCGTCAACATTAGTATAAAACTACCAAAACACAATAGCAATAGGACTTCGAGCTAACCTTTTCCACATGTTTTGGTACTTCACTTGTTTTGCAGGGCAATGTTGAAAACATATATATATTGGGCCAAAAGCAAAGGAAAATACACAAGATAAAAATGGCCCAATGCGAAGCAAGGATAAACAAGGAGAAAATGCACCAAAATGCGCCTTCCGGGAAAGCGTACTTCAGAACATCCTTCTCTCCAATGAAAATGAGCCCAACACGATGCAAACCAAACCGAGCAAATGGCGTGGCACGACTTTTGAGACTCAACACAGCCCACTTGCCAAAGCCTGAGCTCAGCCGAGCCAGGACGGGTGCGCGCGCACCCACTTTGGTACCGAACCGGCCCAACCTTGACGAGGTGGTACATTAAGTGCATAGGAGTACAGTCCAGTCAATGTGTGCCGGTGGTGAAATCCATAAAACAAGCCCAAGAAGTCGAGGCCCAAATCCAACATGAAATCATACCGGCCGCAGGACATGGGTTCAATGTTTTGGGCATAACTTTCATACGAAATCGGATTTCGGTGATCCACCCGGTCAAAACGAAGCTTACTCGAGGCCCACGCACTCCTGCAAAGTTTCAGCCAAAATGGGCCTGATCCTGGTACGCCCGCACCTTTGGGTGCGCTAGCGCACCCATATGGAGGCGGTTCGGGCCCATCTTCCTCGAGGCGGTGCATTACCTTCCAAAAAGTCCGGACAAGCTTCGGGCCCACAGCTGGCACCCTCCTCCATGCGTCCGGTCAGGGAGTCCGGTCGACCACCGGAAGCATCCGGTCCAGGGTCCGGTCGGCGCGTCCGGCAAAAACGCCGCTGCAGGGCTCTCTGCCAGACGCACCCACCGGAGCCACCGGTGCGTGCGTCCGGTCGCACCAGCGTGCGTCCGGTCACCCCTGGACAGCTGTTTCTTCATCGTTTTCTTTGCTCTTTGCTTCAAACTTGCTTCGCCTCTTGCCGTAGGTTGCCAACACGTCCAAGATGACCACGTTATCACCAATGTTAGCACATCGAGATGTTAGGCAAGATCGAAGTTAGTGCTCTCATGTCCTAAATGCAATATGCAAGTCAATTGGACCTAGAAGCACTTCACCAAAGGATTGTCGCGGCATCCCCTCTTGATAGTCGGCTATCTATCCTATAATATGATCACACGCTCTATCGTGTCTTGATCACTAAAAGGAAAACCCTATCAAGTATACCTTTGCCTTGATCTCCGGGTTCCTCTCAAGCCGATCACCGAGCTTGACGATCCATCAAGTCCACCGACATTGTCCATGTTCATGATCAACATGCTCCTTGCCATCAACCTAATCCTATCTCAAGTCACACACTTAGAGCAAAGGATTAGTCCACAAGTGTGTCATCAATTTCTAAAACCAAACATGAGATTTCAACAGCCCGCGCACTCCACGGTCCCAAGGCTACGACCGCACCGGCCCGGAGTTGCGGCGGCGGCCCCGACGACCGACGAGGCCATGGGCGGCGACCTAGGAACCCGCCGCGCGCGGCGCCGCCGGCCGGGCGCGCCCCGCCGAGTGCCGATCCGGTCGGAGCGAGTCGGGGAGGGGCCGAGGCCGGCGGGGGAGCCGACCACGCCGGCCATGCCGCACCTCGCCGGACACTCGGCGCCGCCGCCGAGCTGTAGGGGTGAGGACCTCCGGATGGGGTCGACCCGCCACCAGATCTGCCGACGTAGGGACGCCGGGGCGGCGGGGAGGTCGTCGCCGACCGCCAGTCGCCGGAGTGGAAGGTTGGAGGGAGAGGAGCGGAGGGGAGGCGATGGAGGAAGGTGGCCGCCGTCGCCATGGTGAGAACGGGGGCGACGGCGGCCGGGGGGGAAGTGGTGGTGGTGCGGCCGCCGCCCCGAGCCGCCCATTGGGGCGCTTCGGGAGCCGGGTTTCGAAAAGAGCCGTGTCCCCTGTCTTGATGGCACTAACGGTGCGCACTCCAATGCTCGCCTAGACACCTCATCTCTGATAAACTTTGTGCTTCTTCGTTTGCTTCTCCGTTTTTTCTCTGTCCTCCTTTTGTTGTCGCCAGCTGCTACATTTTCTCTCTTGTTTTTTTTTTTAAATTTTTTACGTCAGCCTAGTTTCAAAGGAGAGGTGAGTCGAGTGATATCGAAAGAAGGGGTGAGTTTCATCTCACAAAACCTAGTAGAGTACACATTGCTGCTAAATTGTTTTTTTGCGAGTTCAACTTTTGTGCAGTCGCTCTATGAGTTAATGGGGCCCCAATTCCTTAGCAAAAAGATGGGCCCGTAATTTGGCCGCTGTAAACTGGGCCCCGCATAAAAGCAAATCTCCAGGGTTTTAGACGAGCCCAGTAAAAACGGCGGAGGCATCCAATCCGGTCGCGACTCGACTCCTCTCTCGCCGCTGCCTGACTCTCTCCATCCCTCCTCCCTCCTTTTCCAGGTCGCGACCGCGCCGCGCTAAACGATCCATCCCAGGACATTTTCCCCACGCCGCCGCCGCCGCCGCCCCCAACCAGGTTGGTTTCGTAGATTGTTCCGGATCCATCCACCACAATCTTCTTGCATGTAATTTTTGTTTTGATAGATTGTTCCGCTTGCAATCGAACGTTTCTGTACGTTTGTTTTGTTTTGTTCACCTCCTGTTGCTGTCATTTGATCCGTTCCGTTTTCTGTTGACGTTGGACTAGGGTTTCGCTCCTTCCGCCGTCGGGCGTGATCCATGGAGAACGGCGGCGTCATCGGTGAGGGGCGCCCGGAGGATCAGGCGGGCGAGAACGGCGGAGCCGCCGAGGAGGAGGAATCCGCCGTGAAGGCAGCCACTGCGGCGGACGAGGGCGATCGCGATGTGGTGGTGGAGGGCGGGGATGAGGGGGGACGTGCCGCCCGGCGCGGTGGCGGCGCAGGATGGTGGCGGGGATGAGGCTGGGGAAGAAAACCGGGGCCCGGGAGAAGGTGCGGTGGAGGTGGCTGGCGATCACCATCCAGTGGTGACGCCGAACACCAGAGTGGTGCTGCAAACCGGGCAGCTTGCGGCTGATAAGTGGGACGAGGACGAGACACCCCGTGTCGTTGATGTGGAGGAAAGCTTTGCCGATGATGTGAATCAATCTGGGAGGGAGTATGGAGATGTAAAAGGTGGTAATCTGATGAATCAAAGCAAATATGAGCCAGCGAAGAGCATAGAAGAGATTGCTTCCTCTCATAGCAGGCCCGAGTCAGCTGAGTCTGCTGTTGTCATTGAGGAATTGGATGACTCGAGCTCCACAGACGATGAGAACACCGCCACCTCTGCTCCCCCTGCACAATCCTCAGCTGGTAGTTCTACACCTGCACAATCCAGCAGTGCTGCTTCTGGTCGTTCTACTAATGGTCCTTCTTTGCCATCTCGTCCTGCTGGCCTTGGATCATCGTCTTCCCTGTCCCAGCCTCCTGCCCGTTCTGTTCAACAGGTCCGTGCCAACAGGCCAGCTGCTGTGGATAGGGGAACCCAGGAGTCTGCTGAGCGTGGTAGAGATGAGAATGATGAAATCCATGAAAAGCTTCAAATGATCCGGATTAAGTTTCTTCGCCTCGCTAACAGGTTTGGGCAAACGTCTCATAATATGATCGTTTCACAGGTTCTGTACCGGCTTGGGCTGGCAGAACAACTTAGAAGAACTACTGCTAATGGGACATTTAGCATTGACCGTGCAAGAGAGATGGCAGAACGTCTTGAAGCTGCTGGAGATGTGCCCCTTGATTTTTCGTGCACCATCTTGGTTCTTGGTAAAACTGGGGTTGGTAAGAGTGCTACCATTAATTCAATTTTTGATGATACCAGGTTGGATACAAACGCTTTTGATTCTAGTACTATGAAGGTTCAAGAAGTAGTTGGTACAGTCGAGGGAATCAAAGTAAAAGTGATCGATACACCTGGACTTTCCTGCTCATCTTTAGAACAACACCACAACCAGAAGGTTCTCAACTCTGTCAAGAGACTTATTAGCAAAAACCCTCCAGATATTGTTCTTTATTTTGATAGGTTGGATATGCAGAGCAGGGACAACGGTGATGTTCCTCTGCTGCAAACCATCACAAAAGTGTTTGGATCATCAGTTTGGTTCAATGCCATTGTTGTGTTAACCCATGCTGCATCTGCACCGCCAGATGGGCAGAATGGAATTCCTTTGAGCTATGAGATGTTTGTCACCCAGAGATCTCATGTAGTGCAACAAGCTATAAGGCAAGCTGCTGGGGATGTGCGTCTTATGAATCCAGTATCCCTGGTGGAAAACCACCCAGCGTGCAGGACAAATAGGGCTGGCCAGAGAGTATTGCCAAATGGACAAGTCTGGAAGCCACAGCTACTGCTGCTTTGTTTTGCTTCAAAGGTGCTAGCAGAAGCCAATGTGTTCCTCAAGTTGCAGGATAGTCCCATTGGTAAACTTTCTCGTACAAGGATTCCTCCACTGCCTTTCCTCCTCTCTTCCCTTCTTCAGTCTCGTGCCCCACTGAAGTTACCAGAGGAGCAATTTGGTGGTGATGATGATGATCTTGAAGATGAGTCGGCAGATGATTCTGATTCAGATGATGGTTCAGATTATGATGATTTACCTCCATTTAAGCGTCTCACGAAAGCTCAGCTTGCTAAGCTGAACAAACAGCAGAGGAAGGCCTATCTTGAGGAGCTAGATTACAGAGAGAAGTTGTTCTACCGAAAACAGCTGAAAGAGGAAAGCAAGCGTCGTAAATTGATGAAGAAAATGGCAGCAGAAGCTAATGCTCGAGCAAATGATTTCAGCAACAGCAACCTAGAAGATGATTCTAATACTCCAACTAATGTTTCAGTGCCTATGCCTGACATGGTACTGCCCTCATCTTTTGATTCTGGCTATCCTAGCCATCGCTATCGTTTTCTGGATACACCAAGTGAATGGCTTGTCAGACCTGTGTTGGAAACCCAGGGCTGGGACCATGATGTTGGTTATGAGGGACTTAATGTTGAAAGGTTGTTTGCTGTAAAAGGTAAAGTTCCTCTATCCGTGTCTGGCCAGCTTACAAAAGACAAGAAGGATTGCTCCCTGCAAATGGAGGTTGCAAGTTCAATTAAGCATGCTGAGGGTAAGACTACTTCACTTGGGCTTGATTTGCAGTCTGTTGGCAAGGATATGGCATACACAATTCGTGGTGAATCGAGATTTAAGAACTTCAGGCGCAACAATACAGCTGCTGGGATATCTGCCACGCTCCTTGGAGATTCAGTGTCAGCTGGTGTGAAGATTGAGGACAAACTGATAGTTAACAAGCAGCTCAGGGTCCTGGTTAGCAGTGGCGCCATGAGTGGGATGGGAGACGTGGCCTATGGAGGCCGCCTTGAAGCTACAATGAGGGACAAGGATTACCCGATTGGGCGGATGCTTTCCACTATCGCGTTATCTGTTGTGGATTGGCATGGGGATCTCGCAATTGGCTGCAACATCCAGTCTCAGATCCCTGCTGGAAGAGCTAGCAACTTGGTTGGCCATGCGAATATAAGCAACAAGGGAACCGGCCAAGTCGGGATTCGCCTGAACAGCTCGGAGCATCTTGAGATCGCACTTGTTGCCCTCGTGCCGATATTCCAAAACATCATGAAACTGTTACAGAATTATTCAGAATCTGGCTAGTATTTTTTTTTCCATGTAAGCCTGAGAAAACAACGAGCAGAGCATCATAGGGTTAAATCTAGCATAAATTAGAACTTTATATTTTCAATTTATTTTGTTCTTTTGTTGCCAACTTTTGTAACTATGCTCTCCCCTGGGCTCTTTTTCTTTGTGAAAGCTGGAATAGTACTCATCTAATGGAATGCTTTTCCCTGAGCTCTTTCTGATGAATCTGGATTGCTTCATCGTGTCACTTTGTCAGATTTTTGTGCATACATATTTGTTATTAGTAACATCTGAATCCTAGTACATTCTGGATTTTTTCCCCAGAAGTTTGATTGATTTTCCAGCGATAGGCACATCGAGAGCGAAACAAAGAACCAGTCAAATTGCGAATTGTTAGTGGGTGCAACGTTTCAGCTCATAGTCGTTTCACAGAAAATCCTCGTGAAAACGAGTCACCAAAGCCATTGTCTACACTCTGCCTCCCGGGCTACACGTTAATCTAACCAGTAACTACGGATGCTGTCACATCTGATGGGCTGTGCAGGAGATTTTTCGTTTCGTGCCTTTTTCAGACGGCCCCGGGGAGTGACGCTTTCAAGCTGCGCGTAGCTGAGAAGAAGGGACATCTCTGCCTGAGAAGATTTCCTGTTTCGAGGAGGCAGAAACTTCCATCACCTTTTCCTCGCTTCAGTCTTATCGCATATGAGTCGCCGCCAAGGTAACGAGTCCTACAAGCATTTTATTTTATTTATTTATTATTACCAGCCTTCTGATCCCATACTCCTGATCAGAAATTCTCGCTCGCTTTTAGACCACCCAGGTCCCAGAATCTAGTGAGACTGCGAAATTCTTATGAGCTCTGCTCTTCTCAGTTCTTAATAAGTTTCCCTAAGGTATATGGCCGCCTCTGGGTATCTTGTACTGCATGTATGAGCGTACTTTTGCAGTGCGATAGCCTTGCTAAGTGTTCTTCTTCCTGAATTTATTCCCCCGGGAGGGGGGATAATAGCTTTGCTTCCGTTTTGGTTTCCGCTCTTGGCACAGATGGGAACAGAAGCCAAACCTCCTACCAGTGCTGTAGTAGACCTTACGATGGAAGTAGATACCTTATTGATAAGACCGTCAGACATGGACATGCAAAGACCTTTTTCCTGTAGTTATGTTACTAGAATTATTAGAAGTAATCCTTATCCCTTACTCTTAACTGCTTATTATGACATGATTATTTTGTTTCAGGTGCTAGCTCAAGCTCTTACACTGTATCATCATTCGTGTCCGATGAATTGGACTACTCAGATTTGTTGTCCTTGCACGAGGATACCAGTACTGAGCACAGTGGCTCAAGGTCTGAACTCCTGTCGTCCCTCCCAGTTGATCTGAAGATGCCCCCAACAGACCTGGTTTGCACCAAACTTTAGCATCCTGATTCTTTATTGAGCTGTATCCTGAACTGTTTCTTTAGGTGAACGTTCATCAATTGAAGCAAGTATTCTTTGTGATGCATCTGTAACTTATTGACAGGAAGATATGAATTTTGATGCCGACTTGCAAGATAGACTTCAGAAGGCCTTTGATGAGATTTTCAAGTTGACGAAAGGAAACTTTGAAGAGTCTTGCCAGCGCCAACAGGTTGAGAAGGAGCTCCTAATCGTCCGCAAGAAAGTAAACTGCTTTTTGCATATTTTTGTTCTTTCTTCACTAATGTATGTTTCATACTCGAGTATGGAAACACATTATAGTGTCATGAGTATATTATTGTTACAATATCAATCTTTCACTAGTAAGCACATATCCCATCCATTCTATGTACACAATATCTAGTTAATATAGCTACCTTTTCAGGCTAAGAAACTACAGGAACACCTCTTAAAAAGAACTACAGCACTCAAAAGGAATTCAGGAAGCTCGCGCTGCAGATCAGCGCTTGATAAAAAAGCTTAAAAAGGATATTGAACTGCTAAAGATCCAGCGTGATGAATATCTTGAAAAGTTTTTTGTCAGGCAAGTGATCAGATTTTGCTTCAACCTTTAGGAGCAGTTAAGGAAGCTCATGAACAGGATAAGCATGAGATAGAAACACTGAGAGAAGAAATTAGTCAGCTTAAGATCCACCAAGATGAATACGTTGCAAAGTTTCAGGAGAAAAATAAGCCCAAGTTGGCGCCGGTGCAGTGTGTTTCTGATATTCATGTTATAGAAAATGATTTGGAATCATACAGAACTTCCCTTGACAACCAGTTGTGGCCTTACAGGGACAGTGCAATCAGATATTCTGAAGGACACACTGAGTTTACCTTGAATGAGCTGAAGCTGGCAACAGAAAATTTCAGTGAGTTACTGAAGATCGGAGAAGGTGGGTATGGGCGTGTCTTCAAGGGCACTATCTGTGACACCACCGTGGCCATTAAGATTTTGCGTCATAATGAGAACCTCCAAGGCTTACTGCAGTTTCAACGCGAGGTAATTAAAGTAGGATGTTGCAATTTCATGTTACTAGTATTTATATGGAGGTTATGCAAAGTGATTCAGAACTTCTGCTGTCATTCCAGGTTTTGATCCTGACCAAAGTGAGGCACCCGCATCTTGTCAATCTCTTAGGCGCCTGCGATGAAGTGTCAGCTCTTGTGTATGATTATTTACCTAATGGAAGCCTTGAAGACCGTCTTTCCTGCAAGGGTAACACCCCAGCGCTTACATGGCAGGTCCGAACAAGGATTATTGGGGAGATTTGCTCTGCGCTAATCTTCCTCCACAGTCATAAGCCCAAGCCTATTGTCCACGGTGATCTCAAGCCTTCCAACATCCTCCTTGACGCTGATTTAGTGAGCAAGCTTGGAGACTTCGGCATCGCTAGATTTCTTGTGCCATCCGACACCAGCACCATGGTCCATCTTACTGACCATCCAATTGGGACAATGTTTTACTCAGACCCAGAATACATGGCCCACGGTGAACTGACCCAAGGATCAGACATCTACTCCTTTGGTATCGTTATCCTACGCCTCTTAACAGGGAGACACCCAAGGGAGATAGTGAAGAGAGTGGAGGATGCGATGATCAATGACGAACTGCACACCATCATTGACAGATCCGCTGGTGAATGGCCCTTTGTGCAGGCGCAGCAGCTTGCGCGTATTGCTATGAGATGCGCAGCAGAGAAAAGGAGGCGACGCGCAGATCTTGTCACCGATGTGTGGCCGGTGGTTGAGGGAATGATGAAGAGTGCCTCCTTATCAGCGTCTCCATCGACCTCTTCATCTATTCAGGATGAAAGCAGCGTGCCACATTACTTTTTGTGCCCGATTCTGCAGGTAAGTGTGTTGCTTCGCATTGAATTCTTTTATGTCCATGATAAGTACTTTATTTCATTTATGAAAAATTGTGCTGATCACTTATTCATACGGATGCTGTCAATGAGCAGAAGATCATGAAGAACCCACACATAGCAGCGGATGGATTCACGTATGAAGCTGAGGCCATAGAGGACTGGCTTGAAGCCCATGACACATCACCCATGACCAATCTGCCACTTCGAAACTGCATTACAATTCCAAACTCAGCGCTTCGCTTAGTCATCCAAGAACATCTTCAGCGTGGACCATGACTGATGCGGATCCCTCCCTGTCGGAGTTTATGCCTACAGGCTACATCTATGTGATTCTCAATTCATTCCTGCTTGGATCCTGAAAGGGATGCAAGAAGCTAAAGAGTTTTTTCCCCTTTAAACTCATAGTGTGTACAAAATTGGACTTTAGCATGTGCATAATTGGTTGTGACTTTGAAAGAAAATAATAAATATGTAATTTGATTCTGATTTCTCAAGGTAGTTTTGTTCGTCAAATGTCTTTACCAGCTTATCCTATTTATTCATTCAGACGACATCAGACATTTTAGAGAACAGGGAGTTAATGATCCAGTTTGGCATCCACCCCACGTTTTTTTACCAAAAAAAAAAAAAAAAAAGTAAACTGCACTGGCATCAAGGAAGATATATCGTAAACAACATCTCTAAGCATTGTGTGCAGTGTCCGTGAAAACCTATGCATCATGTTGGTAACCAAAGCTACGTACCCAAATAGATAATCACCTCTAATATCAGAGAGACAGGTGTATTTATCACTTGGCAACTTCTCCTAACCATCGCTGTTACTATTTTTCTTCTGAAAATAAGAATGAGGTAGCAATTTAGTCTGACACAACGGGATTGCAGCCCCGTCTGAAAATCCACCAGTTCCGAAACTATGCTGGATTTTGAGTTTTTTTTTTTTTAAAAAAAAAAAAAGAGTAGCGTAAACGTATTTAATCTATACAAAATGAAAACAAAACTGCTAATCTAAACACCGTTAACGTGTCAACCTCTCTAAGTACCCCCAAGAGTTTATAGAGCTAGCGATGATCAGCCCAAAAAGAATGTTGGAGCCCATAGGTAATACTGTAGGTTTGAACTGTCCATTTCAATTTTCAGTATATTTTTTCTTCTTAATATAAAGATATGCAGCTCTTCTCGCATGTTCAAGCAAAAAAAAAAAAAAAAAGATTTTCAGTAGATTTTGCAAGTTTAGCACGGACTAGCTCCACCAATTTTGGCACCACATATCACGTAGGACCCGCCTGTTAGTGTCACAATGGGTGTGACACGTGGCAGTGCGACAAGTCCACCGTCCGAGCGAATTAACCTCAGTTCGTTAGTTAGTTAGTTAGTTACGGTCATAGTTGCGATATGATATTTATTTACCGATCCTAAATCAACTCGTGGGTTGATCCAATCCAACTGTCCAACACCTCGACTTGCCCGGCGGCACGCGCGCGCGCGCCCGCCAGTTCGCTGCTCCCATGGACGCGTGGGAGAACGGCGGCGGCGGCGGCGCCGACTCTTACTCCTCCAGCACCACTGGCGGCGCGTCGGCGGAAATATTCGAGGAGCAGGCGACCACCGGGGAGGAGGCGACGGTGAAGGTGTTCGTGGCGGTGCCGGAGCAGCACAAGAGCGGCAAGTCACTTCTCGCGTGGACGCTCCGGCACGTCGGGGCCGTGGCCGGCGCTTCCGTGGTGGTGGCACACGTCCACGCGCGCCGGCGCAGATGATCCCGATGAGTACGTGCGCTCTCGCTTCGCTGCTTTACCTCGCTTCTCGAGCCCCGTAGCCCGGCCCGCAACGCCTCCCGGCCGTTCCCGTAGCATAGGATGGAGACGCACCCTCCTCACCGTCGGATAGGGTTCGTGCGGCTCTCTGATTGAGGAGAACGTGGCCCCTGTCCCTGGATCTTGCGTTAGAACCCTTTTTGTCTCGTCTCGTCGGATTGCGCATTTTGGTTGGCCCTGCTGGAACCCCAAACGAAATGCGGCGCTTCGTCGTCGTCGCGGCCGGCGTCGGAAAAGTCGGGGGCGGAGGCTCACGCCAGCGAGCACATTTGTTGGGATATTCATGTGCCGGCGGGTCGCGGGGTGTTCCACCTCTCCGCTGGGTTTGTACCGAGATTTCTTTCTTTCGGCTTGGGTCGGCTAATCGGGTCACTGTTGTCGCAAAGGCCGAGCTATTGGGATCTGTCTTCGCTAATTTGCTTCGGTAGTTGGTTGGCAACTGGATTTCCGTTTTCATATTGTTAGTAATAGTAGTATTCCCAACAGATTGTATCTGGAAATGCTTTTTCTTACCTGGAGAAGAGCTGTTAACATGTTCTCCTGTCATGGAGTGAGATGAATACATAGTTAAAATTTCGAAAGTAATAACTGGAATTTGATCCAATGCTTAAAATTACTCGCCGGTGGCTGGTGAATTGAGGATATCTAGTCCTATCATGTAAACCTAGGTTGTTCAGGATGCTCTATTGTTAGGCTTGTCTTCTCTAAGTCCTGGTGAAATGTAGTATAAATGTGATGACTATTTCAAATTACATACTTCGTTCACGTGGTGTAATTACAAACTTACATTATCATCTCACTATTTATCAGTGGGGAGCAAGTTCCATGCAAGTAAACTGAGACAAGAGCAGGTCAGTGCTTATAGACAGTATGAGAGGGAGAAGGTTGAGAAACACTTGGATGAGTATATTCACCAGTGCTCAAAAATGAAGGTGCAACCAATAATCTTTCTATTGTGAGAAGTATTTTAGAAGTGAAATGAGGCATGAGCAGAGCAGGGAAATTATTGAAGCATCACTCCCTTTTCAGGTCAAATGTGAGAAACTTGTGATTGAAAATGACGATGTTGCTAAAGGAGTTGCAGAGATTGTTTCGCTGCATTGTGTGAGCAAACTCATCATGGGAGCAGCTGCTGATAAGCACTTCTCTAGGTATGCTGCGAAGGTTCACACTTCAACACATATATCCATTGCTTATAATTTAATAGGTTAGAATTTTTACCTAGTGATGCCCTACTTCCTAATTCCAGGAAAATGAAAATGCCTAAATCCAAGACAGCGCTTGCTGTCCTGCAGAAAGCTGATACTTCGTGCAAGATTTGGTTTGTTTGTAAGGAACATCTGATATGCACTAGGTAAGAATTTCGAAAACTCATCATGTTCTCCGGCTGTGTGTTACAGGTGTGATGTGTAGTGTCTGTCCTGCGTGGGTGGGTGTTAGGGGCTGGGAGATTTATTTCTCTCTCTCGGTGTACTTTCCTCATCAATTCTTAATGAAACGATATGCAGCCCTCCTGTGTCTTCAAGGAAAAAAAAGTCAGTCTTCTATTGTTTTTTTTTTTTAATAACGGAACAAAGTTCCAGCCTGAATCAGCTGATAGTCAAGATAAAAACCAAAGCCATAAGACTCAAACTCACACATCCAAGAGAGATTAAAAAGCAACAACGTTCAGCTCAAGGAGCACGGCTAACAAGGGAAAGAACTAATCTCGAATACGGTTCCTGAAGTTCCACCCAAATTTCGCAAAGATGGCCATAACTGAAGTCTCCAAGCTTCTCCAACTGTTCTTGAGCAATGGCCGCTCCTCCTCCTTATGCAGTAGGGACCACTGAGTATTAGAGTTAACCTTTGTTAAATACCATATCATTCCTATTCAACCATAATGCCCAACAAAGTGCAGCTGCTCCAAGCAAAATTTGGTTTCTGAGCTTAAGATTTAATTCAATCAGCCAAGAACCGAACAAATTAGAAAAGCTAGTAGGTGGTTGAATGCCAAAATGATATGCACACCACACAAAGCTCGCAAAATGACAGTTACAGAACAAATGTTGGATAGTTTCAACCGAACTACAGAAACAACACTTGACACTTCCTTACCTATTCCTTTTTGCTAAGTTATCTTTAGTGGGGGTGACACCCTTTTGCAAGTATCACAGGAACATCTTAATTTTTTTCGGTACCCTTAATTTCCAGAAGACTTTTTTCGGTGATAACACCTTGCCGTATCAAAGTCCTGTACATAGATCTTACTGTGAACATGCCATTCTTACTAACATTCCAGCGGAAAACATCTTTATATTGTTAGCTAAGGCGAATTTGTTTATGATTAGCATTTAAATCGTACTGCTTCCCTCAATCTATCTTGGACCTCCTATTTACATATTGATTCAAGATTATTCTTATGATCCCATTTCCTATCGGCACATCACATTTATATGCTACCATTTTGTTGCTGCTCAGTCTTTTCCTAGCACTTAATTATTTTCCCTAAACTCAACTTTATACAGGGAGGCTGGTGCTTCTGTGCACAGTGCAGGAACACCCCCAGCTACCGCAAGTTCAATATCCACTTTATCTGAGTGCGGTGGACAACCGAGTGGATATTCAAGCAATGCTGCTGATGGTCACATGCAGAGGTTGACGTCAGAAAAGGTTATGCCTGCATCTGTTAGAACATCATTGCGAATACCTTCTCGGTTGTCTGTGCGGACAAGTCTTAGCAGGCGAAACATAGAGGATATCTCTGTCAGTTCCTGGGATAGTGTTCCAAGAGGTAATTTTCCAAGTTCGCACCAAGCATCCTCTACTGTCACTGAAGAGGGGTTCAGGGACTACAGCTCATTTTCAACGCCTAGGCATGATGCCTCTGAAATCGTAACCTTAGTACATGTTAGGCATAATCTTCAGAACTCTTCATGCCATGAACAGGTTTGCCTTTTAAAACCCTAATTTTGTCGTAGAGGGTTGAGTTGGGAATTGATCTGATCAGCTGAAGGCGCATGACAGGATTCAATGAATTCAAATCTTGACATATTTGATAAACAAGAAGCCTCCACTAAGGCTGAGAAGCATCAGAAGCAAGCGTTTGATGACTCTGTGAGGAGAGAAAAAGCAGAGGAAGAGCCGGTTTTGTTTCGGCGAAAGGTAAAATCTTCACCACATTAGCATGAAAACTATGTACAATTTGACACAAAGTTCTGATGGTTATAGGCAAACAATTGTGAGGATATATCTTTGGATGAGGGAAAGAAGAGGAAAGAAGTCAAGGAAGCCCTAGCAAAAGGCAAATGGCGGTGCCACTAATTTATGGACGACCACCAGATTCGTAACTAGTGAACGATTTCAGACATCCCGCAAATTTCCTTTTTTGGTAAAAAAAAAATCTGCAACATTCCTTTTTTTAGGTTTTCTATTTTTAGCAAAAAAAAAAAAAGTTACAAAGCTACACATAACTTTTGTCTATATCTTATAAGTATAATTTATATATTTAACTTATACACATTACTTATGTGATCTTCAACATTATAAAGTTAGCACATAACTTATACATATAACTTATTACATGAAAAACTTAACTTACACACGTTACAAAGTTATATCTAACTTATACATATAACCTTTATGTTTAAATTAGGTTATATCTCATAAGTTAAAAAGCATAAATTGTTATCAGAAAAAAATGTTAGAAAAAATATTTAAGTGGGCTCTAGTTTTGTTTGCCTCGTCACGTAGAACACACCGGTGCAAACAAAATTGAAAATGGATACACGTTAAGTACTTATAGCATTTTGAAATAAAATTGTTTTGATTTTTTTCTCGTCTATGTCAGCACCTACGTCAGCACACGCAGGAGGGGATAAAGGAGCTCCGCAGTCCGTCATTCGCTCACTCGCCGAAGGAGTGGACGACCGTGAAAATGGAATTGGGGGCAAATGCTATCATAGAACGTATGAAGCAAGAAATGGATGCACTTAAACGTGAAAGAGATGACAGCATTGATAAGCTTGTTAAGATGAGCAAACAGAAGGAAACATTGGAGCAGCAAGTCGATGACTATGGTGGCATTGTCAAGGATCTTGAGGATACATTGGCAGCAAGTAAATCCCTTATTCATTCACAGAAGTTGGAGTATGAGAAATTGAAGCATGAAAGGGACAATGCGCTCAAGGATGCAGATGAGCTGCGCAAAGAGAAAGAGAAGACAGTATCATCGTGCCCAAGTTTAACATGGAACACTGAATTTTCTTTGTCAGAGCTGCAGCTGGCAACACAGAATTTCAGTGACACACTGAAGGTTGGTGAAGGTGGATTTGGGCGTGTCTACAGAGGTCTCCTGCGCAACACAACAGTGGCAATTAAGATGCTGCGCTGTCATAACTTGCAAGGGCAGTCTCAGTTTCGGCAAGAGGTAATAACTGTTGAACACTTAATTATGTAACATATGTTACTAATGTAATTTTACTGTGCAGGTTGCTGTTCTTAGTAGGGTGCGGCATCCAAACCTTGTAACCCTTATGGGTTCTTGCTCAGAAGCTTCAGGTCTTGTGTACGAGTTCCTACCAAATGGAAGCCTTGAGGACCGTCTAGCCTGTGAAAACAACACGCTTCCACTAACATGGCAAGTCCGTACGAGGATCATTGGTGAGATATGTTCTGCACTTGTCTTCCTTCACTCTAACAAGCCCCACCCAGTAATCCATGGTGATCTGAAGCCTGCAAACATCCTCCTTGATGCCAATTTGGTCAGCAAACTCAGTGATTTTGGCATCTCTTGTCTCCTAGTTAAGTCTAGCACAATGTCCACAAACCTCTACCAAACGGTGAACCCAACAGGCACTTTTGCCTACATGGACCCTGAATTCCTTACCACCGGGGAGCTAACTGCGCGGTCTGACATATACTCTTTGGGCATTGTCATACTCCAACTAGTAACTGGGAAGCCAGCTTTAGGCATTGGAAGGGAAGTGGAGGATGCACTTGAGAAAAATGAGTTGGAGCTTCTTGTTGACCAATCAGCTGGGGAGTGGCCATTTGTGCAAGCCAAGAAGCTGATGCTTCTGGGTCTGCAGTGTGCAGAGCTTAGCAGAAGAAGGCGACCGAGTCATATGAGTGACGTGTGGTGCGTGATTGAGCCCCTGGTGGAATCAGCTTCTCTATCAACCACATCACCGTCCTTTGGATACCGGTTTGTTGAGAGCCACACACCTTCTGGCTTCATATGTCCTATTTCTCAGGTATTTTTTTCTGCCCACTTATTGTGCTACAGATCCTTATTTATGCAGTTTGTTAGAACCAGAACTTCAGAAGAGCAAGGTATTACATAGTTTATTTACAAAACTCCAAGACAATTAAGTAACTCACATTACCGAACAAATCAAATGAATAAACTATAAACAATAAGTGTTTTTGTTCGAGTAGAAACCTTGTTTGAGTCTTGTGCTACTTGAGCTTCTTATGGCTTGAGTGTGCATGTGGTCGCTGAAACTCTCTTCCTCTTAAAGAAATATACATAAGCATGTAAAAAAAAAAAAAAGTGCCACAGCAACACAACCCTATCCCAAAACTCTCTTGTTTCTGAGTCAATGAGGAATCCTCACTTTTGTTTTAAAGTAGAAGATTGCTGTGCTTGCTTAAGTAAAAAACAAGTTCATACACTGATGTGCAGTGTGTTAATTAAGTCGAGTACTAACAACTTGTTCATTGTGTGAAATAAAACTGTAGGAGGTGATGAGGAATCCTCATATTGCGGCAGATGGGTACACTTACGAAGCAGAGGTTATAATGGGGTGGCTCCATAGTGGGCGCACCACGTCTCCAATGACAAAATTACCTTTGGCACACCATCATCTCATCCCAAATCATGCTCTTTATTCTGCCATACAAGAACATTTCAATTTCAAGCAGCAGCAGCAGCAGCAGCCATTGTAATTTTTTTTTGGCGAATGTGCCTTAGCATGTGTTTCATTAAGAGGAAGATAATTACATGACACAATCAACGTCATAATTCTTTCATCAAAAAGAAAACGTCATAATTCTTTTGAATGTAATGGCAACTCTGTCTTTCAATTAAGCAAAATAGAATTGGCCTAGTTTTTAAGGAAAACCCAGACCTAAAAACCTTACACACTGACAGATCCTCCCAAGATCACGAAAGGCCTGGCAACTAACCCTCGATAGTCCACGCAACATGATGAGCTCTTTACAAATAGGAAAAAGAGCAGCTCTGTTATCCAATATCTTTATAAATAGCTTGGCCTAGCATGGCATGAATGACTCCTAGCATGGAGTGAACGACTCCTTGATATCAGCGCAGATGGTGCAAGGAAGCATTACGTCACGGTTTGCCTCGACAAGGTTGGTCTGTCGAGCCCACTAAGATCCACTAGTGCCTTGATTACAAGGTCGGACTTCGGGGCACCTTTGATAAGGTTCGCACAACGCAGGAAGGTCATCTCCCTAGTTTCATCTTCTTCCGGTGTGGCGCCCAGCCTCTTCATGAGCACTTGCCTTGCTTTGCTATGTGCATCACCACGCGGCCAAGCAATGGCTACTAGACGTGCGCTGCGCCGGGATGGCTTGCTCGGCCTCTTCTTCTCTCTTCGTGGCTGGTTATTGACCGGATGAAGTTTGCGAGCGCTACCTCATGAACAGTCTGTCCACCATCCTGTGGTGAAGGTGGCATAGTGTCCCCCTGGCCTCTGCACTTCAATGTCCATGTGTGGCACGACATCGGCAGCAGCATGACGAGGGTGCCCGAGCCTGCAACGTGGATGCCTGGTGTACACGCAGCCCTGCCGAAAATGACACGTTCTCCATGTGAGCCTCCTTCTTGCTCGTGAGGTGCCATTTGCTAGTTCTGTATCCTTGAGTGGCACGTTAGAACATGGGACGATCCAGCGGTCTTCGAATGTGGGTGAATAGTGTGGCCTCAACGGTTCCCAGACCTGCTATCTGCTCTTCTAATTGTACTAGTAGCGCGCCCGTACGTTGCTACGGGATAACTAAACTTTTATACTAAAAACATTGATCGCACGATAAGATTACAATACTATGTAATTAAATATACTGAAATTAAAATGACATTTAATAAAAAGATATAGTTTATAAAATTAACACAGTCTAGTAACCACACAACATTGCTGCAAGCGGATACATGGCTCCGCAACACGGAGAAGCCGTGTAGTAGGCTCATGAGCAATGCACCATGTAGTTGGATTTAGAGGTGGAGACGAGTGCGAGTAGGGAACAACGATGTTGATAGCGGCTGCGGCTGCGGCTCGGGCGGGAGCTGATTTCGATCCAGCAAGCGTCATCCGTTCTCCGTGTCCTCGGGCGCCGAGGATGGCCGGCAGCGGCGGTGATGTTGAAGGTAGCAGCCGTCGTTGTGCATGGAGACGTCGGAAGCGATCAGAGATGAATGCGTCGTCGTCGCCTAATTCCGCGGCGTGGAAAATCCCTTCTCTAGGAGCGCGAGGTGTAGGTTGTGATAAGCAGAAATGCCTTCCTTTCTTGGGTGCGGGCGTGTATTGCGTGCATATATGTATTACGCGGTAAATTCTTTCCTTTATTGCGTGGTTAATTCCTTCCTTTTATTACATGGTTAATTCCTTTCTTTATTGCACGGTTGATTCCTTCCTTTTTTATTGAGTGGGTATTCCTTTCTTTATTGCGTTGTTAATTCCTTCTTTTTTTATTGCGTGGGTAATTTCTTTTTTTTTTATTGCGTGGTTAATTCCTTCCTTTATTGCGTGGATAATTTCTTTCTTTATCGGTCGCATGGACGATTTGTTTCCTTTTCTCCCTTCAGGTTCGCATAGGGTGGCGGATGGGCAGACTCAAAGCGAATGTCGCACCAAAAAATGTCTCCTCTTTGTTCTTTTTATGTTGTAGAGATAGCATGACAAGAGGGCTTGCCATTTGTTGAGCCCAAGGAGAGCAGAAGAGAGTCAGATTCCCTACCAGCAGCATGAGTAGGTGAGCAACATGAAACAAAACTCAAAGGGGGTTCCTTAGCTGCAACATTCTCTATTTGGAGAAGGGCATCCTCAACATCCTGGATTTGTTACTGCAGACTTATTTGATTGTTGACACCACTTCCACTGTGGAGCCGCTAGGGGTCATCTCCTAGGGCATGTGATGTTCATCTCCTAAACTCTTTGGTTCCTTGCTCGATGTCTTGGTTGCACTTCTAGCGACTTTAAGATGGAATGGAGCGGTGTGTCAGCAGTTCGTTCACCCACCATCACGTGGTTCTTTCTATTTTCGAGAACTCGTGTGAGGTTGGTGAATCAACACATTAAGAGAAGGAAAAGAAGGCAGACGAACCCGCTCCCAATTGCTCCATTCGACTTTAGTTTTGTTATCTGTTATGATTGAAGCCTTCTCTTTGGGATGTAAGTTGCAACTCGCAGTGAATGGTACATTTAATACATATACAGGAGTATTCTGCTTGGAACAAAGTGTTTCAGGTTCAAATTGATCGGCATTCATTAGATTTCGTGTTCTATTAAAATCTAGGATGAACTGCAAGTATTCAGCAAGCGAATATATGCAATCAGAGCACCTTTTCTTGGAGATTAACCACATTAATTTTTCTGAGATGCGGAAAACTTGTATCTATTTTTCCCCAGCCTAGTCATAAGTTTTTGTTATATGGATACCGAAACTCTCACATATTCTGCTATCTGCATATTGATAGGTTGATCTCCACCAAGTAGGCCCAACGGCCAACTTGAGCCTTTGATCCACGCCCTAATCGGGGGCGTCCAACCCAACAAGGTTGGTGGGCCCCCGTCGCACAGTGCATATATAGGAGGTGGGGGCTGAGGCTCAGATTGAGTGGTTGATTAGGAACAGTAGCCGCCACCCCTAACCCCCCCGATCAAAGGGCGCCTTTGCCCGGCGGGAAGTCCTCCTGACCGCCGCCACCTTTGCCTCGGCGTCAAGCGCTAAGAGAACACCGGCGACCATCCATGGTGGACGTAGGCAACACCAATGGTCGGTAACATACTCCCACCCCTCTCTGTCATCGTTGTTCTTCTACTAAGTTAGATCTTGTACAATGTTGTTCATCAAGTTAGAACGTCTCGAGACCCACCGATCCACACCTAGATGATTCTTAGAAATTAACAATGGTATCGGAGCCGGCCGTCCCGTCAACGTTGTCGGTCGTCCATGGCGGCCTTGCGAGAAAATCGGCCGCCTGGTGGGCGGTCACGCCACCCCAAGGCCAGGTCTCGAGCCGGCTTCGAGCGCCGCGGCAATGAGGCCTTTCGATAGCACCGCACCGCGCTCCACCAACGGGGAGCGCGAGCACCGGCGAGGGGGCTCATGGCGGCGCCAGTCCTTCTCCGTCCGGCATCTCACCGTCGTCGTGGAAGCTGCCGAGAAGCGGCGGTTGCGGCGGATAAGTTGAGGAGGAAGAGGTAAGAGGATAGAAGAGGGTTAGGGAAAGCACCGCCGGCGTAAGCTCCGGCGAGGACAGTCCTCACTGTCGGCGGTTGCAGTTGCTAGTGCGGCTGGGAGTGAGGAGAAAAGAGAAATAAGATTAGGGTTAGGAAAATCAACCCTCGGGGGTTGATCCTCCGGTCATGACTTTCGTCCGTCGGATGGAACCCTAGCGAGTTTGGACGGCTCGGATCGTGCTTCATCTTCTTGGGGCTGCGGCTCCTTTTGGGGGGGGGGCGGTGCGGCGCCAAGATGGCGGGCTTGGGCCGTAAGAGGCTTCGGGCTGTTTCGTTCGCCCGACCCGTTGAAAGGTCCTAATGGCTAGAGGGGGTGAATAGCCTATTAAAAATTCTTGCAACAACACTAAGCAAACCGATTAGTAAATAAGGACGGCGTAGCAATTAAGCAATGCTTCAAACTAGCTATGCAAGCCTCCTAGCAATTCTAGCAATTCTATAATCTCTAGATACACACAAGGGCTAGGTTGCAAGGTTACTCCTAGGTGAACAAGATATTCTAGCTAGTTCTAATTCTAGGGGCTAACAAGACTAAGCAAACTAATCAAACTACACAATCTATCTAGTGAAACTAAGACAAGTGAGCTCGATTACAATACCACCGTTGTCGTGTAGAGGTTGTGGCCAATCACCGTGTACAAGAAATCTCCAACGAGCAAAGCACAATAGACACGATGATTTTTCACCGAGGTTCACATGCTTGCCGGCACGCTAGTCCCCGTTGTGGCGATACACCCACTTGATGATTGCTAAGCTTAATGGCCGGTGCCAAATCGGTGGGAGCTCAAGCATACCAATCACAAGAGGGGAACAAACAAGCCACGAGCAATCCACTAGTGCTCCTTTCGCGAATCTCCCGCGGGGGTAAGGAACGACCCCTCACAAACCACCGGTGTGGCCTCGAACAAGCTCCAATCGAGCTCAACACCGCATCTTGCTCCAAGCCGCTAGGGAATCAAGAAAATTCCCAAGAGAAACAAGATCCCGCAGCTCCTCCAAGGATGAAGTGCCTCTAGATGCAAGCAATCAAGCAAATGCACTTCTATCTCTCTCAATCTCACCCAAGAATCGAAGTTAGGATGAAGAGATGAGTGGAGGGGAGTCTCACAAGCTCACAAGTGTGTAGGAGTGTTCAAATGTGCAAGAGAGACTCAAAAGACCCGGCCATCCAAGTATATATAGAGTCCTCCTCGAAATTGAGCCGTTGGGGGGTTTTGCGGGGTGACGGACTCGCCGGCCGGACGCACCGGCGGTCCGGTCGGCGTCGATCCTGGTGACCACGCTTCGGTCACATGAGACAACACCCCCCGGCCCACGGTGACAACGTCTTCATGGTTCGGGCCAGTGCTTCCGGTGCGGCGTCCGGTCAATCCACGAAGTCGAGCACGAAAACATGCTTATTGGAAGTTCGATCGGACTCAGCGGCCGGATTTGTCGGTCCCAAGGCGTCGTCGGGCGACCGGCTTCCGGTCGTGCATCCGGTCACCGATTCTTGTGAGTTCTTCAATTTTTGTTGTCATCTTTGCTTCAACCTTGCCGCTTCTTGCCTCAAGTTGCCAACACGTCGAAGATGATCACGATATCACGTGTGTTAGCATGTCACGGTCGGTTAGACAAGAACGAAGTTAGTGCTCTCAATCCTAAATGCAATACGCAAGTCAATTGGACCTAGAAGCACTTCACCAAAGGATTAGTCGCGGCATCCCCCTTGATAGTCGGGTATCTATCCTATAATGTCATCACACGCTCTATCGTGTCTTGATCACCGAAAGAAAACCCCTATTAAGTATACCTTTGCCTTGATCTCCGGGTTCCTCTCAAACCGACAACCGAGCTTGACGATCCACCATGTCCATCATCATCGTCCATGTTCATGATCATCATGCTCCACGTCATCCATGCAAGTGTGTCATCAATTTCCAAAACCAAACATGAGATTTCACCCGTATAAGAAAAGAAATGTTTTCCATTTTCAGAAATCAGTGATAACAAAAAAAAACGGCACATCAGGCTGGCCGGTTTAGGCCAGTTTTTTTCGGCTGTGTTGCGTAGTGAGAGACCAGGGCTGCTGGTCAATTTCGGTTTTGGGCTGAATTGTTTCCCCTAGCCCATTAGATAACAGTGAAGTTTTTCCATTTTTTCTTCACAAATTTCGGCAATATTTTGCAATATTAAGTTAAGTTTTAAGTTTCAACTTTTAAGTTAAATTTATGAACCAACGAGATTAAATTTTTAGAGAGTAATTAAGTATAGTAAGATGATTCTAAGAATTATTGTAAGATTATTTATAAGCTTCCGCTGCTAAGAATCTCGAAGTAAGAGTTTCATCCTCTTAGATCATTATAAGATTATGTTTTTGCTTCCACTGCTAAGAATCTCAAGTAAGGTTTTCATCCTCTAATTTAAATTGGAACCAACAGGAAAATTTAAATAGAGGATTGGAGAGATATTTGTTTAAGATTTCAGTTTAAAGTTTTTGAATCTCTGGTCAGTTTTTTTGTGTCATAGTGACAAATTTTCAGAAAGCATATTAAGAATTTTCTGCAGCAAAGTTATATTTAGTTGTCTCTCTTAATTGAATTCGAACCAACGAGAGAATTTAATTTAAATAGCACTTATGAGTTTGTGAGTAAATTTGTAACATTGTTATTTTCTAACCAATGTTGATTATATCAATATTATCAATGTTTTGGCTATGAGAATTTTTGTGAGTAAATTTGTAACATTGTTATTTTCTAACCAATGTTGATTATATCAATATTATCAATGTTTTGGCTATGAGAATTTATGCATTAATTTTATTTACGCCCAACGGTGATGTAAAATTAATGTAGAAGGAACTGTATGTTTTAATTCTGACCAACGTATTTTTTAAAGCATGCAATTTTATGTCAAGTTATTTAAACTAAGTTTCTTCTGTAACACCGAAATTTTGCATGATTTTTAAAATAGGAAATTTGATTTTATTTATGTATTTTATGTGATGCATTGAATTTAGTAATAATAAATTTTTATGTAAATTAAAATCCATCATAAGGATAGACACATGTACGTGCACTCATGCTGCTGCATTGCTCTTTTTGTTTTGATTGGATTTGATCAAAGTTGCAAAAGAATTCAAATTGGTTTGAAAATCATTTGAAAAGGAATTTTTTGAAATAAAAAGAAAAGGATATATTTCTTTTCCTCTCTAATTTCTTTTTCTTTCGTTCAGCTGAACCTGGCCGTGTGCCATTTCTTTTCTTTAGGCCTGCTCGTCATTTTCTTTTCTCTAGGGCTGAAATTGCCTCGGTCCAGCCCAGCTTGGAAATCAGCAGCGCAGCTGCTCTCCTCTTTCCTTTCTTGAACCTTGCGACACTTTCCAAAATCGGAAGCTCTCGGTTTCCTTCGAACTGGAGCTCGAACTCAAGTTTTCCATCCTTGCTGCTGCCCCGGGGCTATAAAAGCAGAGCGCCGCACCCTTTGGTTTTCATCTTGCCTTCGCAGCTTTTGGTTTGAGCAATAGCAGCACGGAACCCTAGCTTGCCCGCTGCCGCAATTAACGTCGTCTGCTGCTTCATCGCCGTTGTCGATCTGTTGCTGAACTCCTCGTGGTCACCGTACAGGTGAACCTTTTCTATCATCGTTTTCCTTTCTGTCCGCTTATTCTGAGCCGCCCGTCGCCCTTGTCTGTCTTCCATCGTCCAGATGCCCTGCGTTTGCTCGCCCGCCTTCTCCTACACATAGCTGCAATCCGGGTGAAGTGGTGTCTGTCGTGGTTGTCGTCTGCCTTCAACGCAATGGATGGTGAGCTCTTTGTTTGTGTTCTTTATATCACGTCTACTCAACGTCCCTGCATGCCTATAGCTGCTGGCCATGCATGCTTGTTCATCACGTCCCGTCCAGGCCGTTATTTTGTTTCACCTTAATCTTTTGTAAACCGAGGCATGCATGTACGTTCTTTCTAGTGAACCCTCGATCAGGAAGCCCCATCGTCGGCCATGCATGGTCTCCATCTTGCTGGCATCATATTTGGCCTGATGTCATCGTTGCTAGTTCCATGACATCGTGATGACAAGCATATGTTTTTCTTGCCGATTTCCTTTCCAAAAAATAAATCTAGAAGTTACAATGGAATACTTTCAATCATCCTGAGTCATCAATTGTCCCATCTTTGGTCCAGATTGTAACATATACTCCTTCACCAAAATTTTGCTACATAGACCCTAAGCTCCACCAGTATCTAATCGTAGCTCATCCAGCAACCAAATCAGATTTAATTTAATTATTTTATTTCAAAAATCACAAATTGACGTTGTCTTGTTTTGCTCATAAAATCTTCGTTTTAAATCCCTTTTAGTCCGTTCAAGTTGCGTTAGAGTCGTAATTTCGTAATCTATATGTTTATCTCACTGTTAGATCAAGTTTGAAACTTTTAAATTTCAAGATTATATTAGGTTTATTATTTTATTAATATTAATCATGTAAAATTCATATCAAAGCCGTTTTAGCTCCGATTTTGTGAACTTGATGTCTATGTGATCGTAGTGACGCGTACTTGTGTTTAAAAGTGTTTTAAATTTATTTTATTGCTGATGGTGTACTGTTCTCATAATGTCTCTTATTTGCATCGTGTATGTGTGCGTGGATGATTGTATGTTGCTACGTGACAATCGGTATAGATGGTGAGCAGATTCGTGGAAGATCAGGAATTATTTGAACATCAGAATCTTCGTAAGTTCTTTAAAGGTTTAGCTGAGGAAGAATCTATATCCAAGGCAAGTATAGCATGGGATCATCCTTGTTGTCCTATTCACCTTAATAATTACATCCATTTTGCATGTGTCTCCCTTGATCGACATTCAGGATTTCCTAGTTGTTGTTAACTTATACCTTGCCACCTATGGGTTTGCATTTGGGTAGTAATTTTGCTAGTGCTCTACCTACACCAACTATTATTCTTGTTAAATGGTAAATGCAAAGTATTATGGTTTATGATGTTGTTGGCAATATTAATCATAGGGGCGAAAGAGCTTGTGTTTGCTTATTTATGATGCTCTTAGCTCTCCGTAAGGACTTATTTTTTGTGTGATCATCCGGGATTTCTGATGCAGCTATGGGGGTCACATGGCTCGGCTTTAGTCGGTCAAAGGATATTATCTATCTTTGTTGGTGGTTTGCCGGAATGGGAGAAACGGGGTTGTATCGCTCGTTGGCCACTAATATTTTTAGGTGAACCTTTGAAAGGCTTTATATGGTTCTCGGTGTTTTGGGTCTAGCTAACCCGTGCATTTGAGAATCATGACCCATAGTGAAAGTGTACACCTCTGCGCAGAGTTAAAAACTGATATATCGGCCCGTGTTCGCGGTTATGAGCGGCCTTGGAGACACTCACAAAATAGATGATCATTGTTCATGACATGTTTATGATTCATTTATTGTTCATACTTGTTTATTCATATGATTATGGGATGTTGGGAATTCTTGATGCTAATGCTTAAAACTTTGATCAACTAAAAGCGAAATGCAGTAAGCCAGTGTCAGCCTTTTGAGCCTCATAACCCCATGTTATATTTGCGGAGTTCGACATGGACTCACTCTTGCTATTTCCCCACACCTCAGGTGGAGTTTAGGCTTGTGATCAACTAGTCGGTTGGTCCCTGTGGAGTCTACACCGAAGTTCGGAGTGTCATTCCGTTGTTTGCTAGCGACGTTGTATACTTTTATACTATGTTCGTTATATATTAAGCATTGTGAATTGATACTACCATTTATTTGTAAACTATATGTGAGATTTGACTTTCAGGGCTCACATGTGGCTTCATCTGGTTTTGTTCTTAAAACCGGGTGTTACATCTTCAGGGAAGAATCCTCGGTGTAAGTTACGCAAGCAAAGTGGGCATTATATGTCTTATTGCCGATATTTCCTGAACTACTATTTAAGGACCGGGAAGAATTAAGGTTGCAAATGGAGTAGAAGGCTGAGCTTTGAAGCCATCGAGAATGTCATCGAATTATTAGATGTTTTTGTACTTAGGCTACATGATGTACTCCGTGTTCCCATTTAAAAAGAAATTTAATAAGTGTTTTAGATTCAGATATGATGGATATGATTGTCATACCTTTTGTAGTGGCAAAATGTAAGACTACAGCTCATAATAAATATGTTAATCTTGCCATCCGGCAAGACAAACTTGATTTACTATCAGTTTATGAGCATGTGAATTTTGTAAGTAATAAGAATCGAATAACTCCTCTTGTCTATCAATGTAATTTGAAAGCATAAAATTCACAATGACTCTTCGAAATTTTGGCATAGGCCATATTTCGAGGGGGAAAAATAGATAGCTTAATCAAAGTTTAGATAGCTTAATGAAGGTTTTAGAACTTTTCATAATTATAGACCACTTTTCATAATTAGACCAAATTCATTGATTGCATTAAAAGGAAGCCATTGCATGAGGGACTGAGTTCTCCTTATAGCAAAACAACTCAGTTTAAGAATTGTCTTTTTATGTACTCTTTATCAAAAGAATTTGCTTTCGGTTTAGTCATTATGATAAGAATTGTACTAAGTTGCATGCATGTTTATTTTGACCAACGTCCGATTAAGCATGTATGTTATAGAACATTCGATTTATTTGTGGATGTGATAAGAAAAGACCCAATCTTAGCACTTAAGTCCTTTGAGGAAATTATCTCGCATGGTGGGAAGAGTTTGAGTCAATAACTAGCATAACCCACATGATGAGATATGGTTGGTATGACACTTAAGTTATACTCATGTGCTTTAATTTTAAGATATCCCACAATGGGAGAGAAGTCTAGGAGTAGCTCTTATGCTATTCCAAGCACTTCACTTCTATTGTGTCATAGTAATTTAAGCACTCAATGAGTTTAAGAATAGTAGTAAGTTACATAAGAAAGACAATAATTATATGCAAGCTTGACTTGCAAAAGTACTTGTAGTAAAAGACTAAGTTGAGTTTAGATAAGAAAAAAGTACTCCCAAAAAGAGTTAAGAAATAGAATGGTTTCGAATTGTGACAGAAAAGTTCATGCCACATTTCGAGGCGGGGGGAGTAAGATAATCAAGAAAGATAATAAGAAAGATACTCCCTTATACTTTAGATAATATGAGATCTCAGATAATGCGGTGCATTACATTGCATTGAAGCTAAGAGTGATCTATAAAGATAAATGTGATCATTGAGGGAGTACAATGATCATAAATAAGATACCCCTAAGTATTGAGTTTAAGCGGTGCTTAAGACATTGTATGAGTTTAGAAGATTAATCAAGTGCTTGAGGCACTACATGAGTTTAGCGTGATTAAACCCAAAATAAGAAATTTTAAAGATACACTATCTTCTATAAGATGGAGTAATCGAGGGAGCATGGTTTAAAGACCTAATTCCTCAAGTTAGAGCAATCGGGGAGCAAGGTAGCACAAGAAATAAGTTTTAACAAAAAGCGGGTACACGTGCCCACTTCGATGTTTTAAGAACCATACTTTATGCTACCTGCTCTTGTTGCACCAACGGTGTCCAACAACTGTAGTGCCAACACATGTTGTTAGTTCTCTTTTGCCGACAAATAATGAGAATCAGAAACCCGTTCCTCAGGATACCTTAGAACCTAATGTCGAGCAAGAGGAAGAATAAAAGCAGCCCCATAAGGCGCCAAATAGTGAGGGTCTTAGAAGGTTACAAAGAACTAGAGGATTAGCTACATCAAATGATTATAAAGTTTATCAAACCAAAGAATTTCAAATAGAGGGTGATCCCACCTCGTTTGAATAAGGCCATCGAAACACCCACTCATTAAAATGGTTATTTAGTTACCATGTAAGAACAAGATGAAATTCCTAATGGAGTCAAACCAGTAGGCTATTATGAGTCTACAAGATAAGATGTGGCACCAAAGGGAATACATTAAGATATAAGGCGAGTATATTCCTAATGGAGCCAAAATAGTAAGTTACATAAGGGTCTACAAGGTGAAAAGTGACTCCAAAGGGAAATGAGTAGAGAGCATGGCTTATAATGGAAGGATTTATGCAAAGAGGATAAGTATGTTACAATAAGTGTAAGTGGCGCATTATAGTTTAGAATCACATCGGATGGATGTATAGTAAATATTCCTCAATGAGGATTAGTATGAGATGATTGCATAAGGATATACACATGGGATAACATTAGAAGAAATCCATTTATGGGTTGATGTAAGACACCGCAGACTGGGTGGCATCTAAGGTTTAATGAGATAATAAGAAAAGTTTCAATTAAGGAGAATAAGATGACAATTGCATTAGTACGAGTTATAGAATGACAAGTTTATTTCCTAATCTTGTATGTTGATAACGTCTTGCTTATCAATAGTGATGTTATTCTACTCTAAAGAGAAGAAATGTTTCTTGTCCTCAAGATTCAATAAGATTGATCTTGGTGAAGTGTCATTTGTTCAAGCAATTAGAACTCACGAAATAAGAAGGGGTATTAGAACTATCGATTCTAAAGTAATAAGGTATGCATGCGGGAAGACATATACTGTTTTCATAGTCAAGGGTAATATCTTTAAGAAATTTAGTGCTCTTAGAATCAATGAGAAATAGATCAAAAGAAGATGGTACCATATGCTTTATTTGTTGAAAGCTTAATGAATGCATAAGTATGAGATTACCCTGACTCAGTTCAAGTATCCAGGGTTATTTTGGCAAAGACCACTCCGACTATAGATAAGCTGGAATGGAGTTAAGAGTTTCGGCCTCATGCTAAAGAAAGAAAGAATAACAAAGTACTCTCAAATAGATGTGTATACATGGACTAAGTAATGACGAGTTACGCAACAAATCCATAATTGTTGCTAACACGCATGATTGGAGTTTTATTGTGGAAAAGCTCCAATGAATGGGCCAAGTATCTATTAGTAATGAGGCAAAAACTCCAACACAGAGTAGCGGAATCGATAATGGTTGACAACAGCAATAACCATATAAGCATTTCACTCCTAAGACAACAAGTCAAGTGTGATGCCAAACACATTGACATTAAGTTACATGTTGTAAAGGAGAAAGCCCGAGAATCATTAAGAATGTATTGAGCATATAAGTCTTGAGTAAGTTTTTGCGGATCCGCTTACAAAGGCATACCACCAATACACAGTCGACATTTAGGGCCCTCAGTTAAGACTCTGTCTCAACTTAGAGAGATGTATTGTAGCTGTCAAGTCTAATGGCGGTTTTAGTTGTGATGATGAGACACGCTCTACGATCGATCTATAATGGAATAGAGTGATAGTATTAAGTTAAGATTGAAGTAAGTTGCTAAGATGAGATCAATGGGGAGAATGTTAGGTTGATCTCCACCAAGTAGGCCTAACGGCCAACTTGGGCCTTTGATCCACGCCCTGATCGAGGGCGTCCAACCCAACAAGGTTGGTGGGCCCCGTCGCATAGTGCATATATAGGAGGTGGGGCCAAGGCTCGGATTGAGTGGTTGATTAGGAACAAGAGCCGCCACCTCTAACCCTACCCGATCAAGGAAAGCCCTCCTCCCTCCTCGCCGTCGCCTCCCCTCCCGCCGGAGATCTTTGTTTCTTGAAGACCATCGGTGGATCCATGGCAGCCCTGCATCACGACCCACTTTTAATGGGTCGATTAATCCACGTGTTTGCGTCGGGGATCATGCCACAAACACGTCTATTAGTAATAGATGATGGTAAAAGCGAAATTAATAGTAAAACCGAGCTATAGAAATATAGGATGGAAAGGGGCTTACGGTGGCGACGAAGGGTCACCAAGTCGGGTTACAATATCGAGTGGCCAACCGAGAAGCGGTGGATTAACTATGACACTTTGCCCCGTTCTCCTGAGCGGGACTTGTGCACGAGATGAAATGCGGGCTTCAACGTCCTTCTCCTAAGCAAACACCTTTCGAACTCCTACGATACATTTGGTCTTCTACCTTGTCGTCGATCTTACCTTCACATGTGCCGATATCCTATGCAAAAATAGAGGGGTGAGTACAAACGTACTTTCGGCAAGTCCCAACTAGGGGTTGTAATTATTAAGGGTTTGGGCCCTAGCGAGTCTCTAAAAACGCTCTCGCTAGTTCGGTTATCCCATGTCATCATTTCTTTGTCATGACACCACAAGGTTAGTTATCATCAAAGTGTATCTAATCATAGATGTTCGGGCCTAGCACTTGCCCATTTCAAGGGCGTGGCTATTCGAATAGATTTAATTAACTCTGCGAGAGGTTGTACAATTTCCCACATGATAGGCCTTTGCCCTTACCATCGCGACTTGGCTTAGACGGGCCCTAACGAGATCCGTACCCGCTTGGGTGCTACCCTAGGTGTGTTGGTATAATTCTTCCCACAACTTCTCGGGGGGGTTGAAAGGATGACTCATCATCCTAGACTATATGGTGATACCAAATCACCCACGGCTTTCTGAGGTAATACCTTATTACCCAACCTATCTTGTCAACACCAAACCCAATCATAAATATGTGCACCTAGCTTTGCGCCAGCTAGCGCCCAAACACTTACGTGGAAGATCACTCGGCATCCCGCCAACCCGGACCATGGGGCCACTCTCCCCATGCGCTCCTAATAGGTCGATTGCTTTGCTCCAGGCCACCTTGGTTCTGAATTATACCTCAACCCAACGGGGTGTGAATCAAGCCGCCCCATCTCGGCAGGTGGGGCATGCGTAATATCACACTAGGTAGAAGGTCTATGAACCGGTCCTTGGGAGGCGAGTATCTCTCGGGATTCATCCCCGATTGTGATTAGTCCACCTCCATGTAGACTATCACCACTCACATTTTTGTTGGGAAGGTTCACATTATTACTTGAGTTATATTATCGACAAAGCCTAGCGAAGCCTCACGCACATAGCCCATGAGTACTCCCGCACGGCTTGCCATGGGTATACTTATCTTATCATCTTATTAATTATTAGTAATTAGGTCAGGTTAGGGGGTTAAGGACTTGCCTGGGAGGTTCTTACGAATCGGCACGGCGTCGAGCGTCTCTAGCTACCTTCGGACGGAAAACTCCTAATCGGATTCGTAAAAGCGCCTCGGTTGCCGATAAACCTAGCTTGAACTATGGCATACAAAACAAACATAGAACATTATGGTGGCAATGGGTTAGATGCATAGAGCTAGATTTTAGATGAATTATGGAAGTCGTTTCACCTTGAAACGGAGTTTATTTGCATGAGATATGGATTTTATAATATTAATCCCTAATTAAATCATTAGGGTAATATAATTTTATCATGTAATAAAATGGAAATAATTACATGATAAAAATTCTATAAATCAAATAATGAATTTACAAATTTTAAGGGGATTTTTACGACACGGGAAAGTCTACTTTTAATACTTTTTGTACAACAATTCGAAGTGAATTTGTAGCAATTTACAAAGTGTACACAGCAAAGCATCCGTACGTGGGTGCCGCGTGGGTCCACGTGGGCGCCCACGGTGGCTGCCGCGTGCGCCACGTGTAGCAGCGGGGGTCGTCCGTTGGCCGTGACGGAGGAAGCGGCAAGGCGGCGTGGCGTCTTCCGATTGGTCGGTGCCTTAACGCCATTGCTGCATTTGGCGGCGTCGTCATGGAACCCCATCCGTCGCTCCCTGCGGCGGCGGCGCCTCGCCGGAGCCGTCGGAGAGCAGCCCATCCGTGTCACGGTACCTCGCCGCGTGGGGTCCGTTCGACTCCCCTCGTCGCCCGGGCTTGATGGAGCCGGCTAGGGTGGCGGGTGGTTTCGTCTTCCACCACGGCGGCGCACACGGCGGAGCTTGGGCGGCGGCGGGGGCGGACTCCGGCTACATGGCATTATAAGGCACGATTCATGTGGGAAAAGGAAGAGGGGAGTTGGGGTTTAAATGCCGCACCCATGTCGATCGACCGGCGACCTCCCTAGACGGCGGGGCTCGGGTTTCTTCCGGCGGCGGATCCCGAAGTGGGGAGAATCCCATTTATGCGAGATGGGGGGGGGGAGGAAGGAAGCAGAGGTGAGCATCGCGTGTTCCAGCTCTGGGCGGAGCTCACCAGGGTGGAGGCGAGCTCGATTGAGAGCCGGGAAGGGCCTATTTATAGGCCGCCGAGCGGGGTGTCGCCGGGAAGATTTTTCCGCGAGTGTTGGTATACCTTATAGTATAAAATATAGAGGTTTTTAAAACGAAAATAAGGGCATAAAATGAATAGTAACATAGTATAGGGACTTGGTGACATAATTCCATGAGTTTTGGTGATTTCTATATTTTCGAGAATTAAAAGGGAAAATGCCCAAGAGTTTGCAAGCCTTACGCCATAAAGGCGTATCCGTGAAGTAATCCAACTTGGAACCCACGCAAGAACATTCTAGAAGAGACCGAGAGAGCACCGGAAGGAAGGTGGGGCCCCACAGCGAGCGGCGGCGCGCCCCTTGTAGGGCCCCCCCGTCGGCCTACGCTTCGTAGAGGTCGGTTCACAACCGCCATTAAGAAGAGATCTACACCGTTGCTCAAGGTCGGTTTGATCCAAGGGCATGCCGTGCATCGCCTAGGGCTATATAACAAGACCCCACGACCCTGGGTGAAACCCTAATTCATTCTAATTCATTCCAACTCCAAGTCATCAAGTCAAGATCCCAAGCCCTAGTTCCACCATATTAGAGCATTAGCTATCTAGGCAAGTTTCTAGAAGAAGTCAAGTATTGTCTTGGATTCCTGATCGTCAAGAAGTAGCGGGAGCTGAGCTTCTCGTGGCTTCTCTCTTGTATTTGATCTTGTAAGTATTTTGGTTATTTACAATTGCTAAGGCGTTGCTCTATTTAATGATTATATTCTTAGTTATATGTCTCAATGTCTATTATGATTATATATCTAGTATAGCTAGATTGTCTTTATATTCAAGCATGGAGTCGTATAGCGCCCCCTTAGATACGCACTATGTGGGTGGTCGACAATGTGTAAGCGTGGTGTTTATACAACGTTTGCTGCGACATCACCCTATATTAGGGGACGTGTGGTAGATCGTGGATGTGACACTCCCATTGAGTCCTTTGGAGTCCCCCCCGAATGTAGGGCTAGTTGAACTTTGTTACTATGGTAGGTTAGTTTTGTTCCTAATCTTCCTTAGTAATATTCACCATGTGTAGATATATTGCTTTCTGCCATGATTGCTAGGTGTCTTTGCACTAATCTTAGTATGCATTGACATATAAGTAGGAGTAACATAGGAATATTCTGTCTATTCTACCTATACCATCTATTTGCCCTTTTATGACACATTCTAGTGGCATACGATGATCTTTGACTTGGCACTTATCATTTATCTTTATTATCTTTATATGACTTACCCTGTTCGGAGTAGTTAGATTATATATGGTTATTCTACTTTACCACACTTTGCATGTGACCTCAATCAATCTACCCATAACCTACCCTTTCCTGCGGAACATATAAATACGATACGGATAGATTCTGGTGAAGTGCTACAATGGGTTATTCTATCGTGGCGCTGCGGATACCAAATAGATATTATCATTGCAAGAGAATCAAGTGTCATATTAAGAATACCATCGTGCATTTCTTAGTATTTTGTGAGCTAGGGTGACAGGACTAGTTTAAGTAGGCAATGCTAGAATGTGTGGTATAGCTTTTGTGCCTATCATGGTGAGATTAACTCCACCATAGATAATGTTACAAAGTCACACACCATAACTAACACCGTCTAACTTTATTAACTCTCCGCTTTGACTTTTATTGGAATGTGAGATTAACTCCACATCCAAGCTAACTTATTAGATAGATCTCCTTATACATTTACGGCGCCATCCTAGGGTTGGGTCTTAGATCCATCCTTTTGTGATTGCGTTAAGAAATGTCAACGGCAACTCCGATCTTTTCCGACATCCCCTGCTGCGGGCGCGTGGGCTTCGGTCGAGCCAGCTATGGAGCTCATCGCGTTCGCGTGTTCCTCGTGCTTTCCGGCCGTGTGGACGTCGAGTCGTGTCACCCACGGTGGCGGTCGGGGCTCGTCATGGCGGCATCCCGTGTTCCTATCCGCGTGGCGTGGCTGGTTGACTCGGTCCCCGTGTGCGTTGAGCTCGGCGGGATGGTCGTGCCTCGTGGCTTTTCGTGTACAGCCCGGACGCGTGTCCGGCTCGCCGACTCTCCTGTAGAGGTTGGCGGCGGGGCGGCCGCGATCGATGGTGGTGGCGTGCGCGTGAAAGCCGTCCATGTACCCGTCCTCGGTTCCGTCGCGTCGGTGGCTCGAGGATGGCGCCGGCCGGTGCCCTGTCTGCGGAGGTCGCCCCCGGCGATGGAGGGGCCGCGGTGTTTCCGCGTCGCGGCGTGGTCGGAGGAAGGGGGCGGAGGCGACCTCCGGGTCCCACTCCATCGCGTGTGAGGAGGGAAGGCGAGCGGGGGCTTGTGTTGCTGGGCTCGATTCGCCGAGTTGGGCCGGCCCGTGCGTCGGGGAAAGAAAAGAGAGGGAGAGGCTGGTTGGGCGGGTTGGAAAGAGAGAAGTGGGAAAGAGTGAGCCCGAGAGCCTGTTCTAATCCCCTTCTCTTTTCTATTTCTTTCTCCTTCTTTCTTATTTTCCTTCCCCAATTATTTTAGGTGTGTAAATATATATATATATATATTAACATTATTTATACAAATACGTATATATCCTCATGTGTGGGGGATCGATATCAGGGATGCTAAGAATGAGCTCCCTACTCGGCGTCGACAATTTGAGAGCCCGCTCGGCCAACGCGAAGAGCTCACTATCCTCCAAAGAGCTCGCGCTCGTGGACGAGCTCTCGCCGTTGCGTTGGCCAGACACGCATGAGCTCTCACAACCAAGGGGCGCATTCTCGCCTCAAGCGAGCTCTCCCGAATGAGCTCTCATCCGCATGATGAACACCTTTTATACGGGGACCTCTTTCCGCCTCGCCCGAGCTCGAGCTCAACGGACCCGCGACGGCGGAAGAGCTCGCCTATCTTCCACGTGAGCCCCAGCAAGTGCGGTCGGCCAACCGCTCCTCGACAAGTACTGTAGCCACGCAGCGCTACTGACTACGAGAGGGAGGTCCTTTCCATCACACCGCCATACCCCATCGACTCCAACAGCGTTGCCACAGTTTTCTCAAGTATGATCGGCGTGCGCAAGCCTCATCCATGGTATGGCCGCGCCCATGCCCGGATCGGTTCCTACCGCTATTAGGGACTACACGACGCCCGGGCCACCGCCCAAACCTCGATTCGCGCGTACGGCGGCGGTCAATTTCAGCATCCGGGCCTCCAAAGAGCTCGAAGAGGCGACTCTGCCCGGCCAAAGAGCGCGGGGCGAGAACTCCCTCGCCGTACCCGTCGCATCCAACAACTCTGCTGCGATCTCCTGCGGGTATGTGCGGAGCGCATCTCGTGTCGGCGGCATGGCCGCCCCTCCCATACAGAAGAGACGGTTTCCAACTACGATAAAAGACGGGGCAACGCTTGATCATCGCCCGGACCGGATTCCCGCGTGCGACAACGACCGATTCCGACATCCCAAGCTACGAGAGCTCGAAGAGAGCTCTGGCCAATCGGCGAGCTCGTTCGGAGAGTTCTTTCACCTACCCCCGCTCCATGGCTTCTTGTTCTATCCACTCTCGCCTCAACTCGGAGAGTTCATATGTCTGCTCCCCTTGCCACTATAAAAGGAGGCGGGGCTCTTAGTTGAAGGAGAGGAGAAAAGGACAACACACCCAAGCTTCCACATACAAACACCCCCTCTCACCCTCATATTGGCACTAGCCTCAATCACGAGAGACTTGGGAGTCCTCCCCTCTCTCGATCTGCTTATGCGCACCCGGTATGAGTGTTTGAGCTCGGATAGTGATCACACTTTGGACTAGGGAGCCCGATCGCCCGAACCAAGTATAAACATTGTGTCATTGTCTCTAGAGCTAGGCCATTCGGGAGAACGCACTAGCCGGTCGGTCGTGGACGGTGGTCGCCGCGATATCGGACCCACGACGGTTGGTTGGCGCGGTAGGGGAGCGCTAGTGTGACTCCACCACTCCGATGGCCCCTCCCTTCGCATCACCGGCGGCCATGATCCTCCAATTCGGCTCCCTAAGGTTCGTGGCCACCGGCGAGGGCTGCGGCATGGTCCTCCTCCCTCCGTCTCGCCCCGGCGGCGGGCTCGGCTGTCCCGTCCCCCCGGGGCTCCGGGGACCGTACCCCCTGCCCTCGCCGACGGAATGGCACCCGCCTTGCTTTGGCGGCGTCCTCGCCCGCCGCCGCTCATCGGGGTTCGGTTGGCGTCCCCGACACCTCCGGCAACCGGCCGCTCGCCGACGAGGCCGGCCTGCTGGCCCGTTTCCGACATCGGCCCTCGGCGCCCCATCACGGTTTGGGAGGCGTCGGGGAAGGCCTCCCCCGCATCACCTACAGGTCGCGCCGCCCTCGGGTGCCACGTGGGCGTGCGGAGCATCCGGGCCCCTCACGGCGGCGGCGGCGGGGGAACCAAGGAGGGCGCGGCGACCGCTTCGCCCTCCGCCCCGCCACGCCCGGTATCACGTCACCATCCCGGCGGTGCGGCGTCACGGCCACGCCACGCCACTCCTCCGAGCCGAGGCGGCGGCGACGCATCGCGGAGAGACCGTGACCCGCCGGCCCGAGCTCAAGCCGCCAGCCGGACGCCCGTGGACGCATGCGGGACATGTGCGACCTCCTCGATCCGCTAGGCTATACGGGCTCGACCGGAGCGCGCCCGTCGCATCACGTCACACGCAGCGTCGCGCCGGGCCGACACTTTGCCGCCCGCCCAGCCCGTCCCCGGTGTACGTCTGGGACCCAACGCTGGTTCCGCGCCTCCCCATCGGGGGAGCAAACCGCCGGCTCACCTCCGGGCCGCCTTCCGGTCGCCCGAGCAAGGAAGTGGCCACCAGAGGGCCTCACTCCGGGTCGGAGATGCCCGGGATCACCGAGAACGCCCTGCGGCCGCCTCCGGGCCTCTCCGGCCCCGCGATCCCTCGGCGGAGGAGGAGGAAGCGCGAGGCATGCCCCGCGCTCGGTCACCTCGGCATCGGCCGACCGACGGTCGAGAAGGGGACGGCGGCCCGCCCAGAGGCTCGATCATCTCGACCTCGACCTTCGCCTTCTCGGGAGGCCCCAGCCCGAAAGGGCGGACAAGCGGCAACAAGATCGACGGCGGGAACAGCCACGTCAGCGGTTGCTTTGTTCTTAGCGCTTCATGCCTTTAGGCCCGACCTTCCTCGGTTCACCTAGATGCTATGTACCCCTCTAAGCTGTGTTAAGAAAAATGTCCTTCGATTGCATCAATCCGTTCAAGCTCTCGAGCTCATTTTCTCGTTAACAGTTTATTAAGCAATGGCCCGGCCCTCGGCAGCGAGGCCGGTCTTCTTCGAGGGCCCCGAGAGATCGGGGTGGTGCACCCCACGATTTTCGCAAAACCGTTCTCCACAAAAGCCGCAAATCTGAGAGATGGGCTATGAGCTCACACTCACGAACTCGCACCTCTCCCCTCGGCCACGGGCCTTTGCTCGAAACAACTAACCCATGAGCTCATCACCGAGAGAACATGACGCGATCGCCCAACGACCTTGGCGCCCCGGCGCCGCCAGAAGGAAGGGCCCGTCATCCGACTCGGGAATGCGGCTCGTATGAGGGTCGGCGGGGGGCACGGGAAAAAAAGCGCGAGAGAAGCACAACATCCACCATGCCATAACCACACGAGTCTTTACAACTCGTCCCGATCGCGAGGACCTAACGGATCGCTGAGAGAGGCCGAGCCTTGGATCTCTATCCTGCGCGCGGGGTCCACGATCCATCGGCGCCCCGGCGGGGGCGTCATGTGCGGCCTCCCTGCGGTGAGTTCCTCGTCCGCTCCATCCCCGCCGGCGGGATGCCCGAAGACCTCGAGCTCATCGCCGGCCATCTTGAAAGCTTCGATGGATAGCTCGCCGTGGCGACCTCGGCGACGCGCGAATTCGCCGGTGTCGGCGTCGTCGATGCCCGGAGCCCACCTCGCCCGCACGAGGTCGACCTCGAAATCGGGATAATGGGAGAAGACGACGCTGACCGCCTTTGTGCACGCGTGGCGCGCCGCGTCCTCCGCCACCTGCGCTGAACACGGACACCAGCGTTCAGTCCGCCGCATCTTCCACCCCGAGGATGTCGCGAGACGTCTCCGACCCGATGGCGAGGGCCCCGTGAGCGCGTTGAGCTCTCGGCCTCCTCCCAGCAGACCTTGGTAGCGCTGCGTCCGGGAGGCCTTGGCGAGCGCTTTCGCGCGCCGGCGAACTCGAGGGTGCCTTGTTTGAGCTCGCCTCCTTCCCCTGCCGCTTGGCCGAGTGCGCTCGGGGCGGACTCAGACGGCGACTCTGGCGCCTCGGTCCTCGGCCTCCTGCTCCGCCTTCAGGGTCCTCTCCTTCTGGCTGCGAGAAGAAAGGGGTCGACACCGAGTCGTGAAAACCCTGAAAACATGGAGAAGAGACGGTCCCCCGCCTACTCGGCTCGTCGAAGAGCTCCCGCTCGTTATGCCGGAACTCATAGCCTTCGGCGGCCGAGCCGGATCCCTCTCCGCCTCCGAGGCGCGGGGTCGCACCATGGCTCGAAAAGCGATCGATCATAGGCGGAACTCCCGACAGTCGGCCTCCGAGAACCCCGAATAAAAGGGAAAAAGGGGAAAAGCTACGAGACAAGGGCGAAAGTGCTCACCCGCGAGCTCGGCGTCGCGGCCGGTCGATTGTCCCTTGAGCTCATCTTTCTCCTCCCCCAGGGGTCTCGTTGTCAAGCTCGAGCCCCGAACGCTCGAGCTCCTTCTTCTCGAGCATCTGCGGAGGGGAGTCCAGCTCCTCCCTGGGTCTTCGCTTTGCGGCTTATGGGCGAGCTCTCGCGCTCCTCCTCCCTACGGGCCGCTTCGCGCAGCACACGGCCTCCACCTTCTCTGCGCCTCACGAGGGCCTGGTCTTCTACTCCGCGAGCATACTCGGTGACCTCGTCCACCCGGCGCTCGAGGTATCGTTCTTGCCGGAGGCGTGTCGCGTCGATCTCCCCCCACGCATATCGCGCACGCCGTCGTCAGCTTGCTCACCCGGTCCTGGCCCTCAACGAGCAGCGTCGGTGGTTTAGCCACGAAGGGAGTCTGCACTCCCCGAAGGGTTAAAAAGCATGTGAGCATCCAAACAAGGCACAAAAGGAAGCGATTGAGTACCACCTCTAGACCAAACACGGGCAAGGCGGAGCGCGCCACGTCGGCCCCTCAGCCCGGGAGCGCGGGGGTTGAGGCGTCATCGGGGCAGGTCGCGGGAGTCCGGCGTCCGCGCCGGGAGGGACGCTTTCACGACACCGACACCGCGCACCCATGCCCCCGTCGACATCCATCATCGCCGTGGCGAGGAGCGGCACCCGGCACTCGTCGGTGACGTTGAGCCCGACGCCGCCCACCAAGAGCCCTCCACGAAGCCTCTTCTTCCTCCTCGGGGCGGGCCGCCCCGTGGCCGCCTCTTCGCCCTCACCATCGCCATCGCCATCGCCCGGGAAGCTCAACGATGGCATCCTCGAAGGAGGCCGTCCCGGCCCCGCGGGCCCTCGGCCCCGTACTGCGGTGACCCTCTTCGCCCGGGAGAGCTCGCGGCGTCGCCCGACGAGGAGCCCGGGCGCGCGAGCTCCCGCACGTCGGCAAGGAATCGGTCGGCGGGTTCCCCCGAAAGGGAGTGGCGGCACCGTCTGCGACCTCGTCGTCGCGGCCGCCGTCGCCACCGTCGCTGAAGAGCTCGTTCCCATGGAGCTCATCATCGGCGGCGCCATCGTGCTCGTCATCTCTAAGCATGGCGACAACGAAGCTTCGGGATCACCGGCATCGGGCTCACCGACGGCGACGACAAAGAGCTCGCGACCTCAGGAAGCCAAAGGTCGCGTCGCTCAAAGCGAGCCCCTCCGTCCTCGGCCGCGCTTCCGGGGTAATCTCCGCCGCCCGAGCATGGAGGAGGGTTCAGCCGGACACGACCACGTGCCCGCGGTCGACCCCACGGCAACGAAGACAAAGAACTCACACAGGGGCCACCGCTTCGACCTCCTCTTCCTCACGGGCGCTGCCTCGGCGGTTGCCGGTCACGGGTTTGATCACCGGCGCGAGGCAGAAGCCGCGGAGACCGGCGCCGTCGTGCCGACACACCACCACCGGCGTCAGAGAACTCATTTGGGCTCGGTGGGGACGCCGCCTCTCCGGTGGGGCGGGTGGGCGACGCCGGAGCTCTGTCGATTGCTCGGCCCCGGACTTCTCGGCCGACCGGTCATCACCTCCGCTCGGCGAGCCCGCTTCACCACTCGCCCGGCGCGCCGGCCAACAATGGGCGCCGGCCTCGTTGGGGAAGGAGGCCGAGGCCCGGGGGCTCATCGCCCCAACCTGAAGAGCACGAGCTCGTCGAAAAGCGCAAACCTCACGCGCGAAGTGGAGGAGAGCTCAAACAAAAGCCGGGGGCACTTACCAACGCCAACGCCGCCGCGTCGGGAGAGCTCGGGGGCCCCCCCTTCGCCCCGCCCCGGGTCACCAACTCAGGTAGAACTCCACCCGGTCATCATCGAGATCGCGGGCGTTCGCGGTACCCTCGAACGGGGGCCCCGTCCCCCGTCATCTCCCACATACGGAGAGCTCGATCTTTGGCGGCACCACCGCCTGCCCGGAGCCGGGTCTCGATGATGCGGTTCACCGAGTCAACCCGGCGTCACGCGGCGCCTTGACCTTGGCCACGGCCGCCGCCGCCCGCCTTCGCCCCAGCGAAGGGTCTCGCGCCATAGCTCGCTCCCCTCATCGAAGGGTACGTCCGGTGTACGCGGCAGTGGGAAGGAGTCGTCATTCTTCGAGATAGAACCACTCCTCCCTCCAACGAGCATTCGCCGTCGGAAGTCGCCCACCGGAAAGGTCTCACGAACCTTCCCCGCGGAGGCTGCACGCACGCAGCGATCGGGGCGGTCCGCCGCCCTTGTCCATAAGGCTGAATCTTGGCGAAGATGTAATGCTTGAAGAGCTCCCGGTTGGGGGAATTCCCAACCAGCCCTCGCATCATAACGAAGGCCGAGAGGAGCAAGCACTCCCATGGAGCTCGGCGCCCTGATGCGTGATCGGCCCGCCGGAGGAAGTCGTCGGCGAGCATGCCCAACCCGCGCTCATGGAACGCGACGAGCGAGACGACGGCGTGAGCCGGCGGCGGATCGGGCTCAGCGTGCGGCGCCGCCGCCGGGATGATCCACTCCTCGCCCTCGTTCGCGGGAGCGGCAGCCCGCCGACGAGGCTGCTTTGCCGATCAAGTCCTCCGTCGCCAAAGAACGCCGCCAGAGCCCATCTTGCACCCGCAGACTGCCCCGGCGATGCGAGGGAAGGTGGAGGATTGAATCTATGGGCCGATCACCGGTGCTCGGATTTCTCTTCGAACTTGCGTGAGGAAGGCAGGTAACGGGAAGGTGAGCCCACCCCACGATCTCCTCGCCATTTATAGGGCTCGCGCCACGATGGAGGCGGCGAAACCGCTGGGGGGCCCGCCACGCACCACGTCCGCCACGTAACCGACTCAGCGAGATCGGCGCAGACGACACCCGCGCGAAGCGAACCGACGTTGTCTTAATGGGGCGACACCTCCCCAACGGTAAAAATCGCGGCAAGGCCCCAACGGCTGTTTTTACCCGGCAAGCTAAAATCCCGGGGCTCGGCTTAACGGTCCAATCACCAAGCGTCGGAGGAGGGTAAGCTCGCGGCAGCTCACCGACCCCAGTGGTCCGAAGGCAAGCTCGAGACCCGCGAGCTCCGGTGCCGCCCGAGACGCCCCAGCGTCGAGGGGCGCATCGCGGAAGAAAGAGGCGCCGACAGCCCGAGCTCGAAGAGCTCGGAGGCTCCGCCCCGCAGCGTGTCCGGGCCGTCGAAGAGCCGCGGAATCAAGCTCTCGGAACCGAGGGCGACCCACCGGCCGATCAAGCGAGCGAACCAGCAAGCTCAAGCCTCATCCGGCCCGTCCGATGGCGGCGGCGCTTGATGCGACGGCGGTAAAGCGGCAGGCGCGGCAATAACCGCAACTTCCGGCGGTAATTTTCCAACGTCCGGATGCGATAACTAGTCCTTCTTTGCGCAGGTCGAGCACATACGAGCTAGCCCGAACGACTGCAGAGCTTGGGTCCTTACCGAGCACGACTTGTCCTAGGGTTCAAAGGCCGGCCCCCACGGGGGTCCGACGGCCGCCCGGGAACACCATGAGCGAGGGCGCTAAGGCGGCGGCATCGGCAGCTCTCGCCCGGGCTCACGGGACGAGTTCGGGGGCTTCCGCCTAAGCGTTCGGGTTGCCAAAGGAGGCGAAAAGACAACCTTAGGTTATCCTCTACGATGAGGAGACTCTAGTCCTCGAGCTCCCGAACGAGCTCGAGGCCGTAAAGGTTGCGCCTTTGGAACACGAGGTCGGTCCACCGGTGACCACATCGAATGAGCTCGAGCTTGACCTCCCGAACTACCCACTATCGGCTCACCGAGCACTCGATTCCGACCAACGAGGTAAAAAATCGAGCCCGAGCTCACCCCTCCACGGGCCACCGTGCGAGGGATGGGTCGACGAGCCCACGAAAAACTCTAACGGGGTCTCCACGAGAATCCACCTTTCTCGCGGAACCTCGGGCATGCGCTTCGAAACATTGCGAAATAACATGCGACTCCGTGATACGAGGGTCCGGCCCGCCGATCAACCACCACTAAAGAGCTCGGGCTTGACCTCCCGAACTACCCGCTATCGGTGATCGAGCACTCGATTCCGGCCAACAGGGCAAAATCGAGCCCGAGCTCATCCCCTTTTACGGCCTCATGCGAGAGCGGGAAAACAAACACACAATGACCTATGAAAAAGCCTCCACGCGAACCTCACGTTCCGCGGAGCCTCGGGGGCTACACCGCGGATGCTTCGGCGCGCCCGCGATGAACGACCAAACGCCTCCGAGGCGAAACCCGGCGAAAAAAAAGGGACACGGGGGCTACCCATGCGAGTCGTGCGGCGAAAAAGCGGCGAGCTAAGCACGAGCACCTCGCCTCGAGCGAGTTCGAGACCTCACGTCTAAGCTGCGATTGAGATCTCGCCGACACAAGGCGAAATCAACATTGAGCACTCGAGGTAATGAAGGGCATCCCGAAGGTGATCTGAACCCCTACCCATTCATCATTCATAGATATATATATATACATGGGGGTATGAATACATGACCCGAGCAGGAGATTACGAAAGCAAAAGGGGCACAAAAGAGGTCCTAGCTACGGCAGCTCCCGCGGCGGCGACGCCCCATGGCGCACCAAGCTCATGGACCTGCGGTCGAGGGCGTCTTGCGGTCCCTTGTCGAGCTTCAGCTCGGTGGCGAAGACCTCGCTAGGGGCCGATCAAAAAGCCGCCCGCAGCCTCGGCGCCCGGCGAGCTATTCCCTCCGCAAGGAGGGCACCGGCGTCGAATTCGCCGCCACCACCTCCTCGCGGTGGCCTCGAAGTCCTCGACGTCGTCGGCAAAAGTCGCCATGGAGTCCCCCGTCCGAAAACCCTCGGACCTCCATCGTCGGCGCCGATCGCCGGCCGACGACGCCATCGCCCGGGGCCGTCACCACCCGCGGCGGACGCCACGGACGGCAACCACCGGGAGCCGCTCCGCCAGTGATCCGCCTCTTCCAGGCGAGCTGCGGAGAAAGCGCCAGAGGGTCAGCGAACGAATGCCGACTCGAAAGATAAGCCGGGAAGGAGGACGACTCACCTGCCGCGTCATCGATCGGCGTTCTCGCATTGGATACGCCGCATCGCGAGCTCACGCTCCAGCGTCGATGGCGCCGCCCTCACATCCCCTTGACCTCGGCGCGGCCGAGGCTAAGACGGAGCTCGGCGATCGTCGCCTCTCCCGAGAGCGGAGGAGGAGGCGGCACCGGGCGGAGGGCGAGGCATGGCCCGGGCGGCGCCGGGATCGGTCGGCGGCGACGGGTTGCGCGGGAGGGCGAGCCCGCCTCCTGCCGATGACGACGCCCTCCTCCCGGCCGCCCGTGTGCGAAGATCCCTCGCCCTCCATCTCTCGAGGCAAAGAAGTCTCCGAAGGAGAGAAGAAGGACGCAGGGAGGTGGAAGGGCTGGTGCCCCCCCTCCTCGACTCGAGTCCCCGAATTTATAACCGGAAGGCGACGGTTCGCCTCCCGCACACAAGGGGACGCCCGACGGACTCCCCACGATCTCCACCCACGACGCCACGATCTACGAGGAACCACCATCAGCAGCAGCGACACACGAGGACCCGCCATAACTATGGCCAATCGCAGGGTGCACGGCGCCCGCGTGCCGCCGGCGTGACGGAGCGGCCGGCGGACGCTCGATTTCGAGACCGTCATGCGAACAGCCCCCTTGGGCTCTCCGAAGAGCTCACCGACACGAGCCCCTTTGATCCGTCCCGGGCGGACTCTCGCCGACCAAAGCTTCTCCAAGCTCTTCGAGGGATCTCTCAGCAGACCTCGGGGCCGCCCGAGCTCCCCAACAACGAGCCCCGCGCGGGCTACCCCGAAGAGCTCGGCTCCGGTCTGCGGGCACGAGGGTCGACCACCAACTCTTTGACACGGCCAACCATCCCCTGGCGAATCCCTGTAGCCATGCGAAGCCACAGAGACAGGAGGAGGTCAGTCAATCATATCGTCGCACCCCGTCAACTCCAATGGGGGGCCGGACGGGTGCATGCATCGCACCAAACCTTCACGCCGCGGCATGGGCGACCCCCCAGCCGAGAAGGCGTTTTTCGACCGATTAGGGACAAGTCTAGCCTTTCCACATAACGGATAAAACGTTGAAGAGCTCGGCGCAACGGTCGAACGCCGAAGCACGGAGCTCGTGGCGCGAGCTCATCGCCGCGGGGCCCAAAGGTCAAGCTCGACTCGAAGAGCTCCTTGCGCCGTCCCAAAGCGGCATCGGCGCCCCCACGCCCCGAGCACTCGGCGGACAGGCTCGGGGCCTTCTCGTCGCAGCGGCGTCCAGGTATCTGAAGGCTACGAACGACTCCAAGCTGGTCTCTCGAGGAGGAACTGCCTCGCCTCCGGGCAACCCCGGGGGCTCGAGGACCACGGAGTCGGGCCCTCGGAATCCGAGGTCGATCCACTAGCCGATCGTCGAACGAGTTAACAAACTCGGGCCTCACGGACCATCCGCCAAAGAGCCCACCGAGCTCGATCTTGGCCAACAAGGCTAGATCGGGTTCGAGCTCACCATCTTCACACGGCGAAAGGCCACGGGTCGATGAGCCCACGACAAACCCCCGAAAAGCCTCCAGAAGAGCTCACAGCTCTCTCGGAGCCTCAGCACTACCAGCGAATGCGCGCCAAGGCGCACCCACGCCCAAGACACTCCCCGCCTTGAGAACCTCCGCAACAAAAGCTACAGGTACAAAGATCATACGGGAGAGACTCCCTTCTCTCCCAAATGCTCGGGGCTCTTGTGGGGGATCGATATCCGGGACGCTAAGAATGAGCTCCCTACTCGGCGTCGGCAAGCCGAGAGCCCGCTCGCGAACGCGAAGAGCTCACTATCCTCCAAAGAGCTCCGCGCTCGTGGGCCGAGCTCTCGCCGTTGCGGACCGACACGCATGAGCTCTCACAACCGAGGGGCGCATTCTCGCCTCAAGCGAGCTCTCCCGAATGAGCTCTCATCCGCATGATGAACACCTTTTATACGGGGACCTCTTCCCGCCGCCCGAGCTCGAGCTCAACGGACCCCGCGACGGTGGAAGAGCTCGCCTATCTTCCACGCGAAGCCGGCAAGTACGGGTCGGCCAATCGCTCCTCGACAAATGCGTAGCCATGCGGCGCTACGGACCATGAGAGGGAGGTCCTTTCCATCACACCGCCATACCCCATCGACTCCAACGGCGTTACCACGGTTTCATCAGAATGCGATCGGCGTCGCGCAAGCCTCATCCATGGTATGGCGGCGCCCATGCCGGCGGATCGGTTCCTACCATGATTAGGGACTACGACGCCGGGCCACCGCCCAAACCTCGATTTGGCGTGCGGCGGCGGTCAATTTCAGCATCCAGGCCTCCAAAGATCTCGAAGACGACTCCTGCCCGGCCAAAGAGCTCGCCCGGAGAACTCCCTCACCATACCCCGTCGCATCCAACAACTCTGGCTGCGATCTCCTGCGGGTATGTGCGGAGCGCATCTCTGCGTCAGCAGCATGGCCGCCCCTCCCATACCGAAGAGACGGTTTCCAACTACGATAAAAGACAGGGCAACGCTTGATCATCGCCCAGACCCGGATTCCCGCGTACGACAACGACCGATTCCGACATCCCAAGCTACCGAGAGCTCGAAGAGAGCTCCTGGCCAATCGACGAGCTCGTTCGGAGAGTTCTTTCACCTACCCCCCGCTCCATGGCTTCTTGTTCTATCCACTCTCGCCTCAACTCGGAGAGTTCATATGTCCTGCTCCCCTTGCCACTATAAAAGGAGGGGCGGGGCTCTCGGTGAAGGAGAGGAGAAAAAGGACAACACACCCAAGCTTCCACATACAAACACCCCCTCTCACCCTCATATTGGCACTAGCCTCAATCACAGAGACTTGGGAGTCCGCTCCCTCTCTCATCCGCTTATGCGCACCCGGTATGGCGTTTGAGCTCGGATAGTGATCACTTTGGACTAGGGAGCCCGATCCTGCCCGAACCCAATATAAACATTGTGTCATTGTCTCTAGAGCTAGGCCATTCGGAGAACGCACCAGCCGGTCGATTCTGTGGACGGTGGTCGCCCGCGATATCAGACCACGACATCATGACTTTCATCCTTGAGAATATTTATTTAATTGTACTCATATAAATATGCACATATATAATTGTGTGCTCACACCTTGTCCCCCAACTCTATTATTTCATGTGTGGTATATATTTTATGAATATTTATACAAGCTCAATTGATATTCCCATGACTTTTATTGCCGAAAATATTTATTTATTGTGCTCATGAAAATATTCATATATATATTTTTAGTGCACGGTAATTATTATTCTGAATAATTCGTAAGTCATTACTCATGCAATATATTCCATAATTCCAATCTAGGACTTACCTTGCATCCTCGGTCACCATAAGGTTCAACAAGCAACAAGCAAAGTTTTCCTATTTTCTAAATGGTGAGAGTTTGAAATGCACGGTTTTCGAAAAAGCTTGAGGGGTTTTGGTTTAGCGGAAAAATAAATCAAGTTTTAGTTGTAATTCAAAAAGTTCAAATTTTTAGTGAATTTTAAAATGATGCAAAAACACGGGTGTTACACCCTCTTGGACCTGGATTTCGATCCAGGGAATCAAGTTCTCGCCCTAGCGCGTTCTCGCTTTTGGCGTCGGTGAGTTCACCCTCGGACTCCTCCCGGGTGTCTTTCATCTTGTTGTCAATTTTGGGAGATCAGCTCTTAGGCTAAATGAGGATTCAGTTGGTTTAATCCTTCAAGCTTGCTTGGGTGGGACAGCAAATCTATTTCATGTTCGTCATCTTTCTAGATGGATGTTCAAATTCTCCTGCTCTTGCAAATCAATTGGAATCATGATTTACAAACTTAAAAGTGTTTGTTGCAATCTATTCTCGGCCTTTTTTCACCTCTAGGGCGGAGGGGGGCCTAATTGGAAGCGAGATTACGCCTCTTGGTGCATTGAAAAGGAGGCTGAATGGACTAAGATTGGTCCTGCATGCAAACCTATCAAAAGCTATGCAGATGTGACTCGATCCCGAGCACGGCAATCTGCTTTTCTTCGCCTCCAATTTCCCAAGAATTATCAATTGAATTATATAGAAGAGTTGGGAAAATCGTCCCCATCCCCAATGCACCCCGAGCGGATGCTCGGGCCCCTTCTCGACGGTGGATCATCCAAATCACCGGCCGCTGAGCAATCCTAAAACCGCCAATCGAAGCGTGTTCTTTATTTGGATTCCAAAGGCAAGTCCCGCTTTGAGGCGCCATCTCGGGGAGATGAGTTCAAATTCGAAAATATTGATTGGCCGGATCGAGCTACGGATTCACGAGAAAAGCTCGGCCACCTCTTATGGCCCATCTGCCCCCCTCGGAGATAAAAGCCCAATACAGGGCATCGAGCTTTTTGCACCAAATGTTTGGGCCCGGGTCATTTAAGGAAAGTGTGCGTAAATATGGCATGCCACAACTGCTTCAATTATGGGCACACTTCCAAATCCCGCCTAACCAAATCAGCCCCAAGCGATTTGAGGCCCATTCCTTTGAGAGAAGACGAAGGGACGGAGAGGCGCCCATATAAACAAAGTGTCGCCGCCCCTCCTAGAAGCCTCGCTTCCCCGCCTAGCACTTGTTCACCACCGTCCTCCCTCAAACCACGCCGAAAACCACCGTCGTCGACGCCATGTCCAAGCGGGCGGTCGATCCCCGGTCATTCACGCCGGAAGGCTTTGAGGTGGAAGAGCCAAGGAACCCCCTCCTCGGGCATGAAGTTTTCATCACCGGGTGCTACACCCTCTTCAACGAGAATCTCGCAATCGTCGCCTCGACCCGCCATGTGAACAAGACTAAGGAAGACTTCGCGGAACTGGAAGAGGCCCTGCGTGCTTTCTTCGAGCAAGTTCATTAGGTTCGCGTATCGAGATCCAACCTTGTGCTCTTGGTGATGCTTATGTTAGATTTGAGTGCGCTTTCGGATAGAGAAAGATTTGTAGGGCCAGAATTTCGCTTTGGTAATTATGAAATGACAGTCATTAGACATGATGAGGGTCGAGAATGCTCGCTCGTTTGATTTAGATCGGGTTGCTTGGGTCATGTTAGTTGCTTTCCTAGAAGACCTCAAGGATTCAAAGCATGCATTTCTAAGGGCCTGCTCTGGTTTTGGAATTATGGTGCACCTCGGCTTGAACAGGATAACTTAGCTAGGGTTGTGGCTAAGGTTTATTTAAATGACAATGCAAAGATTCCATCCTCGATCAAGATCAATGCGGGGTTACCACCGAAAGGAAGATCCTGGACAATGCCTTGCTTTGTCCTCAAGAGCAGTGGGGTGGTGGAATTGCAGGATGAAGAAGCCTACATCACCATTGGACCTCTGCATCCCCTACCATCTGATGCCCCCAACTGGAAGACCTCCTTCTTTGGACCCCAGGGTCAAGCTTCAGGTTCCTCAGGTATGCAGATGGATGGCTCTTCTGGATGGGATCGCTGGGAACAAGTCACTGGCCCCCAAGACAGCTCTGTTCGGGCACCAGTGCAAGAAGCTCAGAAGAATCGCTTTGGACAGTTATCTGCTAGGGTGGTACATCGGTCGCAAACATTCCACGCACCAACAATGATCATGAGATGATTGATAGTCTGGTTGCTCTTTATGCCACGAAGACTCAAGCCACATCTTCCAAGCCAAGGTCTGTGATTGTTGGTCCTACTCTACCAGACTCTAACCCTGCAGGTAGTACCACACTCATCTCTGCCAAGTATGGACCATCTACTGCAGAAGATCCAGTGATAATAGTTATCCCATCCCTGCTGAAAAAGGTACTCATTCCTATACCACAAAATCCATCCCACATCACATTTAAGTTCCTATCCTCATTATGCATTAGTGATGACACTCTAATTCCAAGTTACATCAATGATGAAGAGTTACTCATCTACATTGCCTATGTCTCCTTCCTCCAGATTGATGAGTCAGCCCTGAACAAGATTGCCCTGGACTATGGAGAAGAAGAAGTGGAACCAACTCATGAGGAGGAACATCGGGAGGAGGAGGATGAGATGGTGATGCCCATGGACACAGATAAAACTGAAGCGGTTGACTCTGACATTGAGATACTAGATGAGGTCCCTGCAAGTTTCCTCACCCCAACCAAGAGAAGGAAGCACACCAAGTTGAAAGAGAAGTTGGATGATGCCTTCCTCAGGCGCAGCAGGAGGGTGTGTTGGCATTTGTTAAGTGCTAAAAGAATATGAAGGATTACGCAAGCGCACGAGAACACCTACCATTGTAGCTTTTCCCTAGGATGAGTATTCTAGAGTACCGTATCCACAGGGAAGCTTTGGTTAAAGAATTCTAATAAGTCACAATCATGTATCCACTAACTTAGTAAACCACTAAACTATAGTGAGGAGGTAATTATTAAAGGATAATTAAATATCAAAGCATAAAATAGTAACCTACCTAAGATATCAAAGAACAACTAAACTAATCAAGAGGTCAAGGGAGAGATTAAGGTTCCTAGATACTTCTCTATTACTTAGGTTCTATGATAGCAATCATACCATAACACTTCGGGACACCAAAGCACTAGCCACGGAAAGGGATGAGAAGGGGGCTAGGAAGGTTTGGCAAGGTCCTACAAACACCAACCCGAACGTGGTGGAATACATCGGCCATCAGGGCTGTCACCACCTGGGGCTACCACAAACTATCCGTGGGGTTGGGTGCAATCTCAGGTAACCTCTAGTCTAGACACCATGTCTACACTATCAATTACTACTCTAATCACATATGATAACTAGAGCACTCGATGCGAGCGGAGATCCCATGCAATAACATAACAACTATACTTAACCAAATATATGAAAGTAATAGAAGTAAATAGAAAAGATAAATATATAAATCATAAGTCTTGTAGAGAAGATACAAAGACATACCATACTCGACGACATCTCTCGAGCAGGGAGCATAGCTCCTCTCTCCTTTTACTCCTGATTAGATCTAAGTTAGATCTAATCTAGTTCTAATTACATGTCTAATCTACTTCTAATTACATAGCTAATCTTCTTCTAATCTACTTCTAATTCACTAATCCTAGAGAGAGGTTATCCTTACATTGAGACACCTCTACAAGCGAGAGATAATGAAGTAGAATGAGATAGAATGAATTAGGGTTTCACCACGGGGGGTCGGGGGTCTTCTTATATAGGCCTTGGCGATGAATGATAGCCCTTGGATCAAACCGACCTTGACAACGGTGTAGATACAACCTCAAGGTCGGTTACAAACCGACCTACGAAGATGGGCTGGAATGGGCTCAGGACACCGGCGGCCGGCCTAAATGGCATTGGCGGCCGCCGTGCCCCCCTGTCCCCCCTCGCCTCTCGCTTCTTCTGGTGTCCTCTAGTACCTTCTAGAATGTTTTAGTCCACTTTTCGGGTTGAGTTACTTCACGGTTAAGTCTTGTCATCGTATGGGATGTATATTCGGAACTTTTCTCCATTTTTCTCTGCATTTATCTATTAAGTCCCTCGAAATTATATAAATCACAAAAACTCGTGGAATTATGTTAGTTAAACCCCTAGACTTATGTTTGATATTCATTTTAAGCCCTTATCCATGTTTAGTTGACTAGTAATATTATGCTATAACAGGTGTCAACGAGGGTGGCAAACAAGTCAGATGGCTTCAAGGATGCCGAGAGCGCCAAGAAATTCAAAGAAGGTGACAAAGGAAAGAAGCCCATGGAGTCAGGAAAGCCTAAGAAGAAGAAGGGATCCAAGAAGGCCACCGATGGGCCCTGCTGATGAACCTGTACCACTGGCAATGATCCTTCCCATTGATGAAGAAAATGTTGCTCCCCAGCTCCCCTTTGAGGTGCTTACTGGCATTGGTGAGGGATTCCTGCAGATCCGGCTGAGGTGGTGTCTGCTGCTCTCCTGAACAAAGACGATCTTGATGAATAGTTGGCCCAAGTGCAAGTCCTACACACCAGCAAGCCTAGGGTGTGTTTCTTTTGAGCCCCTGCTTTAGTGTCCTTCTATCGATACCGGTGCATCTTGGTTTAATAAATTCGGATGTAATAGTCCCTTGTCCCAAACTGGAGTGCCTTTGAGGTTGTGTCGAACATCATGGTGTTTATCACCTCTTTTAATATAAGCTTGTTTGGTTATCCCGTTGACCTTTTTTTTTTGCTATTTATCAATACTGTTCCTCAACAAGTGCCCATGCTTGCCTTTTCCTGCACTTGGAATGTGTCCAAATCTTGGCATTTTGACACGTTCTTGTTCCCCATGCCGTTACTTAATGGATACAAAAAATAACAAGAACATGCAAAACCGTAACTTGCAAGGTATTGTTCGAATATCGAGGCATCAACTCATAGTCTAAATGGGATGCCATCGGGAAAAAATAAAAGAAAGTGCTTGTCGTCATCTGTCTGCGAGAAAAAAAAAAGAGAATTCTTTGATAGCAGTTACATTAAGAACTTCTGGTCCAAGATATCCGGACAACTTTGCCTTTTTTCCATCATTAGGGGGCCTCGGGAGGCTTGATTACAATCTGAAGCAGCAGGCTATTTCAAAGTGGCACATTGATCCAAAGCAATTCATACTTAGTTACAGTTAAGCTACATTCCAAGATGGATAATAAGGAATTTCATATCTCCAACATATATGGGCCTAGCATCAGCCAAGAGAAAATAGGCTTTATCACTTGGTTAATGAACCCGGATCCTCTAGTTTCGATAACTGGATTCTTGGTGGTGACTTTAATTTGATCGAAGCCCGAAAAACAGGAACAAAGCAAGAGGTGATATTACGAGAGATGAACATGTTCAATGAGACAATATCGGACCTAGACCTAGTAGACATCCCATTCAGTGGCAGAAATTATACTAGGAGTAACATGCAGGAAGACCCACTATTGGTCAAGCTAGATTGGGTGTTTGTCTCCTCTGATTAGCTGTCTTCCTTCCCTGACACATCAGTCCAGCCTCTAAGCAAGAACACTTCTGACCACATCCCATATGTCCTGCACATTGGCACCAAAATTCCAAAGTCAAGCATGTTCAGATTTGAAAACTGGCCGGGTCGAATCATACGGCTTCCAAGAAACAAGACTCACTCACCGAACAAGTAGTCCATACTATGCCAATGCAGCAAAACATCTCTCTGCAAAATTAAAACAGGTTAGAGCAGGCCTGAAAAAGTGGAGTAAGAAGCTCTCTAATCTCAATAAGATCATCTATAATTGCAATTGGGTTCTTCTCTTACTAGATGGCCTGGAAGACCAAAGACCTCTCTCGCATCTTGGAATCTAACTTCAGAAGGCTAGTAAAGAACTACCTAAGCTCTATGTTAGAAGCTAAAAGGATTTATTGGAAACAGAGATTCACAACTCGATGGATCAAGCTAGGAGATGAAAATACACATTTTTTTCATATCATGGCCACTGTTGGGCATAGAAAAAACTTCGGTGTTAGCTTAACCGACAGTGAAGGAAACCTTGTGACTCGACCATGATCGAGAAAGCAAGCCTACCGTGGGATGCATACAAGAGTAGGATGGGAATCTCTGAATTCAGTGATATTGGCTATCCACTTAATGATATCTTGGACAGTCATGACTTGGAAGCTCTAGATGCGTAATTCAAGAATGATGAAATTGAGATGGCAATTAAAACTCTCCCAAATGATCATGCTCCGGGACAGGTGGCTTTAATGGATCCTTCATCAAAAAAATGCGGGGACATTGTAAAAGTTGATTTTGTTAGGCTCTTGAGTGGATTTGCTCGAAAATACAGATCTCACATCCATAAATTCCTCAGTCATTGCACTCATCCCCAAAAAAGACAGCCCTGAATCTGTGAATGACTATAGACCCATCTCCCTCATGAACTACTCAATGAAGTGTATCACAAAAATATTGTCTCAGAGATTGCAAAAAGTAATTACACAGTTAGTTCATTTGAACCAGTATGGGTTCATTAAGGGGAGAACAATACAGGATTGTCTTGCCTGGTCTTTCCAGTTCCTCCACTTGTGTCACAGCTCTAAAAAAGAAGTGGTTATCCTAAAGCTTGACTTTGAAAAGGCATTTGACAAATTGGAGCATCAAGTAATTTTGGAAGTTATGAGACACAAAGGTTTTTCACCAAGTGGGTAAATTGGATAAGTAACATTCTTGGTTCAAGCAGTTCTAGTGTGCTACTAAATGGAATTCCAGGAAAGGCCTTCAAGTGCAAGAGAGGGGTCAGGCAGGGTGACCCCCTATCACCCTTACTGTTTGTCCTAGCTGCAGACCTCCTCCAGACTATTGTTAATAGAGCTTGGCTACAAGGAGATCTAGTACACCCTCTTAGTGACAATTTTGGTGGGGACTATCCAATTGTCCAATATGCAGATGATACTTTACTCATCCTCCCAGGTAATAGCATGTACTAGAAAATCTGAAGATGCTCCTCACAACATTCTCCAACTCCACAGGCCTCAGGGTAAACTTTGATAAATCCTCACTTGTTCCAATAAACATCTGCAATGAGAGGGCCCAAGAACTTGCTGCCATCCTTGGCTATCAAGTGGGAAGTATGCCTTTTACATATCTAGGCTTACCCCTTGAAACAACAAAACCAACTTGATCCGAGGACTTTACACCACTCCTGACAAGAATTGAAAAGAGGTTGAATGGTTTTAACAAACTACTATCATACAATGGAAGACTTTTATTGGTCAATTCAGTTCTGTCTGCTCTCCCAACCTTCTACTTATGCACCCTAAAATTCCCCCCACAGGTCATAAAGAGATAGACAAATATAGAATGCACTATTTATGGAACAAAGGGGACATAGATAGGAAGGGAGGCTGTCTTGTGGCTTGGGAAATTGCCTGCAAATCTAAAGAAGAAGGTGGCCTAGGCATTATTGATCTACAAGCTCACAATGATGCCCTTTTGCTCAAGTCTTTGGATAAATTCTACAACCACTCCAACTTACCCCGGGTGACACTTACTTGGACAAAATTGTATCATAATAGCAGTACCCCTCCACATGCAAGAGCCCCAATTGGATCTTTTTGGTGGAAGGATGTGATGAAGCTTTTCAGTAAATTTGCAGACTTTGCTAAATGTAATCCCAGTGAAGGTAATTCAGTCTTGCTCTGGCTTGATGTTTGGGTTGATCAGTCTCTCCAAAATAAATATCCACAGCTGTTCTCCTTTAATAGGAAACCAAAATGCTCAATAAAGTTTTTCCTAAATCAAGATTTGGAAAGATCATTCAGACTCCCCTTAACACAAGCGACTCTTGCCCAATTGGATGACCTCATGGAAATTGCCGACAATAGAGACTGGAATGAAGAGACACCAGACATTTGGACCTACAATTTTGGGGTAACTCGAAATTTAGCAGCAAAAAAGCTTATCAGCTTCTCACTAGTCACACTCCCTGCCTCACCCCTCTTTAAGTGGCTATGGAAAGCGGGTAATCCTGGCAACCACAAGTTCTTTTCCGGTTTTTTGAGAGAGACGAGCTCAACACAAGGAACATGCTAGGGAGAAAAAATATGCATCTTGATAGTTATAGCCGTGTTCTCTCGTGATCCGGATCTTTGAAGAAACTCTGATGCACCTGTTCTTCCATTGTCGGTTTAGTAAGGACTGTTGGAACCATGTTAACATCACCTGGGACCTCGATTTGCCACCCCTTGACATGGTCCTCAAGGCAAGATCTGATTTCCAATCAGTCATTTTCAGAGAGGCAATGATCACTGCCTGTTGGTGCATTTGGAAAGTACGCAACAGCATCATATTTGACAATGGCAGGAGAGAATTGGAGGCCTTCAAAAGACTTTTTCTATCGGAAATTGGATTGGTTTGTACCAAAGCCAAGCCGACCAGATCTGCCCTCATCAAAGTTTGGAGAGATAGTCAGCTTCTACCTTGATGTTCTTCTTTTTTTCTTTGGGCAATGCTGCCTTGTAATTTTCTTTTCCCTGTGCCTCTCTTCTTTGTTTTTTTGTACAGACTCTCATTCGTTCATTTAATTGAAAAGAAAAAAAAAAATAGGTAGGGGACTCCCCTACCGAATTCCTCAAAAAAAACCCTACCCGATCAAGAGGGCGACCGCCAAGGGAAGTCCTCCAGTTTGCCGCCCTTTGCCTCGATGTCCGCGCTAAGAGAACACCGGCGACCATCCATGGTGGACTTGAGACAACATGGTGGACGCAGGCAACACCAATGGTCGGTAACATACTCCCACCCCTCTCTGTCATCGTTGTTCTTCTACTAAGTTAGATCTTGTACAATGTTGTTCATCAAGTTAAGAATGTCTAAGACCCACTGATCCACACCTAGATGATCCTTAGAAATTAACACATATATGTATATGTTGGAACAGTTTGAAGTTTAGAACAGTAGCACATTTCAAGTATATATCCATCAATGATATGTAGCTAGCACTTTTTCAAATTCGATCATGAAAGCCGAACAAAAGAATTACATAATATATTTCAGAACTCTCAGTATGGTTATTATCGGCGCATGCTCTCTCATGCAAACATATAAGCGGCCAACTTATTAGCTTGCTGCAGGTCGGCAGCCTGCCGGATCAAGGGCATTCAGAACTGGACGTTGGAGTTGTACACGGTGTCGGGCTTCCAGGCTGCCGGGATGACGTTTTGGGCGATGAGCTTCTTGCCGGACTCGCTGGTGAGGCGGATGGAGAAGGGGCCCTTGAGCTGCTTGGGTGTGTCGATCCTCCAGATGGCGCCCCAGGAGTGCTTCAGCGGCACCCAGGCCGGCGACGTCTGATCCTGGAGTTCCATGAGCACGATGTTGCCGTCGTCATTCACGTTCTTGGCATGCAAGGCCAGGTAGTTGGGGTTGCACCCTTTCTCAACGTGGAAGACGATCTTCCCGGACAACTTGCACCGCACCCTGCAGGCAAGGGAGGTTCATTCATTCAACGTATGATCAGAGAGAGAGGGGGGAGGCCAGGGGGAGCCTTACTACCTCCTGAACTCGACGTCCATGATGCCGCAGTGGCGGAGCTTGTCGTTGAGCCCGGGCTTTGCCAGGGAGCCGAAGGCCTTGCCGCTGAGGTCGAAGTGGTAGGGAGCGATGGGCTCGTAGTTCTGGTCGGTGATGATGAGCGTGATCGGGTTGCCCGAGCACTCGGGCATTGATTTGCATTTCAGCTGCATGCAAAGCCCAACCAAGCAGTCAGTTTGCATTCATCCAAACCAAGCAGCAGAGCAGAGCGAGATGGTGACCGACCGACCTCGTAGCATGAGCCGCAGCCCAGGCCGTCCTTGAAGATGGGGATGTTACCGCAGCCCGTCATGCCGTTGTAGGGTGGCAGGTTCACGCCCTTGATCCCGCACCCACCGCCTGCATCATCATCATATCAACAATCACGTTTCAGTCACACATGCATATGAATCATGATCGATCGAATTGATGAATTCCCAATCTCAAGGCAACCTTAGCTACTCTACTATATATACATACCGTTGTCGTCAGGGCCAGCGCCTTCGGGCTGGCCGTACCAGGTGGCTCTGGCGGTGAGCCAATTGGCGTTGTAGTTGGTTGTGATGTTGGGGCCAGGCGGAACCTTCTTGGGCGCGCACGAGACGCCGGCGACGAGCGCCGCCAGGACGGCCGCCACGACCACGATGTTATTGGATCCCATAGTCGATGTGGTATTGGCGGAAAACTTCTGTGACTGATGGATGTCGCGGTGCGGAGGTGGCTACTTATAGGGAGGACGGGTGGATGAGCAGCAGCGCCGGCCGGGCCGGGGGTCAGCCAGCGCTGCACGCGGGCTGCCGTTGTTGGCGTCGGACGGACGACCGAGTGCCGCGCGGGTTTCACGTAGCTCGCCTAGCTGAATCGCCACTTTCGGCCGGTGTTGCGCTGTGCGCGCTACCCAGGCTTCGCTGTCGTTGGTTCGAATTGGAAGGGGCATGCATGAGCATGATATTGTGATCACTGATCAGTGCTGACAAGAGTATTTGCATGCGGCGTTTTGTTTCTAATTTAGATTAAGGAACAACGTATGAACCAGTATGAGCTGTCCTTCTCAAGACAAGTTTGGTTCGTTGTGCACACGGCTCTTGGAGAGCTGAGGTGCATCAGCTCTTACCGGCCGACTCCATCCTTGACGAGTAGGATGTTGGTGATCACAGTGGACAGGAAGCTGCAGAAACGGCTCTGGCTAGCTCACTCTTTCCTTTGATCGTTCGGGAATTTTAGAAAGAAAAAAAATGTAAGGTGCTTAACGCTCCAATCCAAACATTGATGGAGGTTATCAAACATCAAGCTACTTTTGTATCCGGTAGTTGTTAGGTTCCGCCTCGGTAATCGTTTCGTTACCGTTACATCTTGTTGTTCGAATTTTATTCTGCTTAATGAAAAATGTGCAACGACGTGGTCTAAAAAAACATCAAGCCCAGCAATGAATGTAGACTTCTGTCAAGCACACTGCACCTTGGCGGCGGATCCCTGTCACCTCGCCGAGGCGGACGGCAGGCCAAGAAGCCGTACCTCAAGTACTTTCTACTTCAGGCCCGATGGCACCATGTCCGACGACGCCGATACCCCACGCACCGTGTTCGACGACATCGATACCCGCTGGATCAACCCACCGTGATCCAACGTTTTGGCATGAGCAGGGCACCATGTCCGACGACGTCGATACCCCCGCTGGATCAACCCATCATGATCCAACGTTTTGCCCCGAAAGGGGAGGAGCCGGCGTCGCCGCGTGGGGCGGCGTGGCTCGCGCCCGTGCAGCCATGGCGGGCCTGGCGCGCGCGCCAGCGAAAGCACGGTTGTCGAAGCGGATCCACTTTGCCGGTTTAAGCGGTTTCTACCCCATGTAAGCCAACCCGCACGGTTCCTCGAGGTGCGGTTTATCGTGGTCCGGCTTTTGGGTTGGGCTGGGTTGGAACCGGGTTATGTACGAGGCGAAGTTTGTTGTTCCTTACTCTTGCAAATCAGATGGCCGATGGTTTGGCTCGTCCATCTCATCCGACGTCGTTCGTGGTAGATAATCATTTAAAAAAGAAAACAAAAAAAAAACAAATAGAAAGGAACTAACTAGTTTTTCAATAAGAAAAAAAAAAACATCAAAATTCGAGTTCAAAAGAAGTCGAATATCCACGATCATACCTCTCAACAATTGAGATGAGTTAAGCTCACTTTCTATGATTGTTAAATCTAAATAAATCTAAATAACTAAGTTACATGATACAATGAGTATGAATTTTTTTGCTATAGTTCAAGTATACAATAATTAGGCCACCATAAAAATCACCACGATTAGACCATAGAAACTATTGTTATGAATTATTTCAATTAATTATAAAAAAGAGTGATCTAAATCTACAACAAAAACTGTGTAATAAACATTACCATATTATATATTCATTGTATAGATCTATTCATGTGGACTCTAACAAAATTGATTTTTTTTTTTTTATGATTTCTATGAGATTTTATGATTTTTCAAAGATTCAACAAAAAATAGATAAAAAAAAGAAAAGATAAAACCGTCTTCAAAATCGATGAGGCAAAGCACATGGTTTGAAAAGTTGAAGGAGATGCTACCTGGTTTTGTGGTTCATGAGGAAAAGCGAAATTTCGTAAAAGTTGTTTTTAAAAAAATTACACAGGGAGGAAAAGTAGACTTCTTCCTTTTTTTTTTTTTAATGTTCTGCAATGAGCCCAACGCAGGAATCGATTTTTCTGCCGTTCAGCCCATGAGCCCAACATAATCTCGGTCTGGGCCGCGACGCATCCAGATCATGTGTCGGTGAGGGCATGACTCTGACTCGCCTCGCCGCAGCCCACGCCGCCCGGCACCCGCCGCTCGCCGTAGCGCCACTACGGCTACCGGCAATGGTTCCCCCGCGCGGGCCACCGTGGTGGAGGTGGAACCTTCCGTGCCGAGGACGACGAGCCCGTCATCTCGTAGTCCCTCCCTCGGTCCCTCCTGCGTCCTGTCTTGCCGCGCCCCGTTACGCTTGCGCACGCATTCCGTTGCCCTATGGGTGGGTCCGCCTATGCTTGCGCACGCATTCCGTTGCCCAGCATCGGTGGCCTCTGCGCCGCCAGGGCGCCGGCGGCTCCGGGGCCTGGCCTGCTTCGCTTTGAAGCTGTGCAATCCACGTCCGCATGACACCACTACTCACTAGTGGGCTTCTACAGAGCTCGGACCTCGAAGAGGTATTTCTTCTAGTCCTACTACCCTTCTGCAATCGCGGGTGGATTCACTAGCAGGACTCCCTAGTCATTTCATGTTTTATCACAAACTTCTTAGATTGGGACCTAGTTCATCAATAGTCACGGTTAATGGTTGCCTCACCCTTCGTGTATCCACTAGTTTCTTTGAACCACCGAAGATGAGTATTTCTTGAGATTGCGCGAGATTTTTACATATGCTTATCGTCTTGTGGCTCTTGTAGATAGCTGGAGGTGTGAATATGTAATGATTTTACGTTCGTGAAGACTAATCGGAACATGAAATTTCTCAAATTCTTTACTGCTTCAGTTCACTGTGTTGTTTGCAATTTGCACCACAGTGTGTTGGCTATTGGGTTTATTTTCTGGTATCTTATTCATTTCCTTTACTTTCCAATAGTGCTTAATCACCAATGATTTATGTAAGGATATCTAAAGAACTTTTGTTCTTTATTACTGGCCAAGTATGAAATGCCTCTTAGGATACAGAAAAACGAGTGGACTTCTTCCACTACTACCGATGTACTACACCTCGCCTGTCATGTTCATTGGAAGAAACTACAATAATACACCTATCCATCAGTTGGAGTTAACTGAGATCTGAAGGTGACTTACAAAGACTTGGTAAGTACCCTCCTCTGTAGGTCATCAATTAGTCTATCGGACACAGCTCCTCCATGCAAATTTGGAAAGTGACTTCAAGTGATTCTTCTTGAAACCAAGTGACAGTCTGCAGAGAATTTTTGGTGAGGTCTTGAGTCAAAGGATGCTTCAAATTAAGTATACCATTCAAATTTGTCTCTAGCATTACTATGTGTGGGTCAAGCAGTCAGCAGTCAGAACTTTTACATCGTCAAGCGAGCAATTTTTTTCCTATACATCAGCTGTCTAAACGGTGATCTTGTTGGTACCGTATAAAAGAACAATACCTCTCTGGTCCTCCTCAGACCTTAGCACCTTTGCAGCTGCACACATGATGCTGAGCCAGAAGAGTCTTTTTGGAGACAAAGTATTTGTTGCACTTCCTGAGGAACCGAGGGATGGAAAATCCATACTATCTTGGGTTATTGATCATGTATCTGACAGTACAGAGATCACCATCGTTCACATAGTAACATCACCGGACTTTGGTTAGTTATGTGCACTGATTGTCCTGAATTTGGTAGCCCCTTGTGAATAAATGAGAAGATATACTTGTTTGTTGCCACAATTTTTACTTGATTGCTTGCTGTGATATTCTTTTTATCTCAACTATTATTTCTTGTTAAGCGTTCTTATTGTATAATCTGTTGCAATTTATTATCATCTTACCTGATTTTTTTGTTATTCTTAAGAAAGCCGGCAGCAAATTTTGGACTGCTACCTGGATCAATGCTCAAGGAAAAAGGTGCATGACATCAATTTTTCTATTGCATTTGTTCTATGAAATCTTATGTGGAAACGTGCATTACAGTCCCAGGGACTATAGGTGTGCCATATATACTCCCTCCGTTCCAAATTATAAGTCGCTTTGACTTTTCTGGTTCATCTATTTTGCTACACATCTAGATATAATAATATGTTTAGATACATAACAAAATGGATGAACCAAAAAAAAGTCAAAGCAACTTATAATTTGGAAGAAAGGATATATGTGTGAAGAAAACGGAGAAAAGGAAAATGAAAATTATGTGCTTAGTAACTCTATGCATTGCTTTACTTTTTCATGTACCGATTGAAAGTTTAAATATGCCAGCTTTTCATTGACCAAATAACTAAATTAGAAGTAAAGGTTCAAATCAAATCCCGCATTTTAATATGTTGGTTGTCTTATTTGAACTCATTTAATGAATGCATACTTGCAGCTTTACTACTAAAAGTGAGTACAAACTAAGTAAAATCTGTGCCAGGAACTTCTTGATAAGCATGTTCATAGAGAAATATCCACAGTTTCTGTTTAACATCAAGTAAATTCTATTTTCTACCATGGTCAGGTTAGAGCTGAGAAACGGGTGTTTCTATTCAGCTTAAATCGATGAGGGCCTTATTCATCTGATAAATATGTATGGGGTCACTGAACTTGTTATTGGTGCAGCAGCAGACAGACATTACAGGAGGTCTCTCTCTCTCCATCTATATAAGTATTACAAACTGAAATAGATTTAATCTTCAAGGAAATGTTTTTTTTTTTTCTCCAGGAAAATGAAAGCACCACAGTCTCAGACAGCACTAAGTGTGATGATAAAAGCTCACTCACACTGCAATATGTGGTTTATTTGCAAGGGAAAGCTAATATTTTTCAGGTAGGATTAAAATCGCCAATGGGCCCTTCAGCAATTCTAGCTTTGGCTTCTCTTCTGTTGATCTTAATCTATACAAAATTTTGCTTCTATTTCAGGTAACTTAAAAAAGTCTAAGCAATATAAGCATTTTAATAGTCATTTCTCAATATATATAAAACTACGTGATGAGAGGTCATTTCTGTATATATTGTAGTATGCGGATTTATGGTTGAGAGTACAGTTGACATTTAATTTAATAGGTGATGAACAGACATTGCTTGAAATTATCTTTATTTACCAGTAGCATCGCTGTTATTTTCCTCATGTGAATGAGTATTAAACTCTTAATTATTTGAAGCTTAAGTAAATCTTTTGTTTCACTCATTTAAGTTGACGGAAATTTTCCAGGGAGGCAAATTACTGCCTGTTGACCAAGTCAAGATCAGCACGGCCAACTTGTGGTGTTGGCTATCCCAAAATGGATCTTCAGAGTTTGCTTCATCCTAATTTAGAGGTGTGAGAATTTTCTGGCATAATCCATATATACTATTACAACAACAACAACAGCATAGCCTTTAGTCCCAAGCTAGTTGGGGTAGGCAATCCATATATACTATTATATGTTTGAAACAGAAGGATCTTATTCATTTGGCATTTTGGCATCTATCCACATGTTATTTCATAAATTTCAAGAACTACAGCAATGTGGTCAAAAGGCCTTGATACGTTTTTAGTATTTTATTCACAGTTTCACACCATTATTTGGGTAGAAGAAAAGTAGGATCATTGTACTAGTCCAGGGATTTCACTGATTTCCTATCAACAATTGCTAATTGCATCCACAGGCTAAAAGATTGGAATATATGTATATTAAGGATACGGAAATAAGGAAAGAAATAGAAGTAGAAATCTCACAACAGAAAGAAGAGACAGAAACTCTAAAGGAAACAACTTTGATGCTCCAAAATGAGCTTGATTGGTACAGATACCAATGGAATAAGAATGCTAATGCATTGCAAGAGGCAAACAAGCAGAAACACCTTCTGGAACATCACATATCAGAGTTAGACTCTGTTGCCATCTATTTAGGAGAGAGCATGAGAGCGTCTGATTCTCTTGTGCACTCACTAAAGTTGGAGTACAGTAAAGTGAAGCAGGAACGAGATGATGCGGTTAAAGAGGCAAGGGACATGCGTATGGAAAAAGAACTCACAGAACCTTGTGCCTATGGAGCAATGAACTCTGAATTCTCCTTGGTGGAGTTGGAGCAGGCTACCCAGGTATTCAGCAGTTCACTTAACATTGGTCAGGGTGGATTTGGATCTGTCTATAAAGGTTATCTCCGGAGCACCACAGTAGCTGTTAAGATACTCAATACTGAAAGCTTGCGTGCCCAATCACAGTTCAAGCAAGAGGTAAAATGCTTATTTTGCTGCTTTGTATAGCCATACATACAACACTGCATTGGAACAACAGGGAGTAAGAATAAAGCCATCGAATTTTGTTTCTTTAATTTATTTTTTCAGGTGGCAATACTCAGTAGAGTGAGGCATCCAAACCTAGTCACCCTTATCGGAGCCAGCCCTGAAGCTTCAGCCCTTGTTTACGAGTTCTTACCTAATGGAAGCCTGGAAGATCGTCTGAACTGTGTTAACAACACCCTGCCACTCAGTTGGCAGGTGCGCATCCAAATCATAACGGAGGTTTGCTCCGCACTGATTTTCCTTCACAAGCACAAGCCTCACCCAGTTGTGCATGGAGACCTCAAGCCAGGCAACATCCTCCTAGATGCAAACTTGGTGAGCAAGCTCAGCGACTTTGGAATCTCCCGTCTCTTGCTGGAGTCCAGTGTCACTGGCAGCGAGGCACACTTCACCACTCAGCCTATGGGCACACCGGCATACATGGACCCAGAGTTCTTTTGGCACAGGGGAGCTGACACCACAGTCTGACACTTACTCCTTTGGCATTACAATCCTGCGCCTCTTGACTGGAAGGACGCCTCTACGCCTTACAAGGGTGGTGCAAGAGGCAGTAAATGACAATGACCTTCACTCAGTGTTGGATCACTCGGCAGGTGAGTGGCCACTGGTGCAGGCAGAGCAGCTTGCACGGATTGGGCTGCAGTGCTCGGAGCTCAGCAGGCAGAAACGCCCTGATCTTGAACTCGATGTGTGGAAGGTGGTTCAACCTATGAGAAAGGAAGCTCCTTCACTGTTGTCACAATCTTTTCAGTCCATCTACAATGAAAGCAGTAGAGCTGTGTCCACGCCATCCTACTTCCTGTGTCCAATCTCTCAGGTAATACAGTCTGAAAATGTAAGGTGCCTCTGTTCTTTTGGTGCGAGCTGCCGTCAGATAGTTAACTTTCTGGTATTGGTTGTCTTCAGGTTGTCATGAGAGATCCTCAAGTGGCAGCAGATGGCTTCACCTACGAAGCTGATGCTCTTAGATATTGGCTGGATAGCGGGCATGACACATCTCCAGTAACAAACGAAACTCTTTCAAATCGTGATACCATCCCCAATCACGCATTGCGTTCTGCCATCGAAGAATACCTCCGGCAGAACAATCTGCAAGAACTATTTTCCCAGGGGTAGGAGCAGGCCCTTTTTGGAGTTTCAATTGTGTCAACTGATAATCCTTGATATAAGGAAAGCCGTAATTGCCATTTGACCTATGAATGCCGAAAAAGTAATTCCTTTTCACGATGTGCGCAAGATCTATTTGGATCCTGTTTGAATTTATTCACTGTATGAGGAGATTTAGTCAGTGGTGCAATTGTTCTATCTACTGTAATATGAAAATTCATGATTTGTGCATATGAAATGGCACGGTCAGATATACTTTCCCAAGCACAGCTCTGAAGAATTTAGGAGTTGTTTAGTCGACGGTAGTCCATGGGTACTTTTGTTCTTTTGCCTTCAGGGGAGGGTCTCCATCTGTTCGATGAGATCCTTATGGGCAAGCAAATTCTTCGGAAAACTACTTATGTCTGTCAAATAAGTGCATATACCCTTTAGTTTTGTCATATACTAGAAATTCAAGACAAGTTGCATGGAAATTGCCTTAGATCTTTCTACATCGAAGCAAGTGGGAGCAATCAACTGTTTGCTTCGTTCAAAAAATGTGTTTTAAGTTTTGTCCTATGTTAAACTTGTCTAATTTTTACCATATCTAGAATTAATGATTGTTATGCTAACTTTCTTTTTTTTTTTTTTTTTTTTTGACTAAGATGGGACAGCGGGAAGATCAACCAAATTCCTTGTCCATCAACGAACATTGAGTAGCCTAATGCACATTATGAGCCAATTAACAGCCCGTGGAACATAAGTTCCAAAAAAAAAAACTTCACTTTTCCTCCCTCAATTTTTGTGAATGCTCGCTTTTCCTCTTTGAACCACAAAACCGAGCAAACCATCTCACTCAACTTTGCAAACCGTGTGTTTTACCTCTCTAGAGCAGTTTTCAAGGTGGTTTTGTGTTTTTATTTTTTGTTTATCCGGATGAATCTTTGAACAATTATAGAAAAATCATAAAATGGAGAAACAAATTTTGTTGGACTCTACATGAGTACATCAACACATTGGATAGTTGTAAATTTAGATCTACGCTTTTCTATAACTAATTGGAATAACTCATAATTACAGTTTGAGAGACAAAAAGCGGACTTTTCGCAAAACATTTTTTTTAGATAAAGGAAATTCCATTCTGGGCCTTCATGTGCAAGGTTGGATGCTGGACTTTCGCAAAACAGGAGGAAAAGTAAACTTTCAAAAAAAAAAAAAAAAGCCCATGGAAAGCCTAGTAGAAAGCCCAGCCCCACTGGTTGACATCCTCTCCTCTGCCTGCCTGCCTGCCTGCCTGCCTACTCTAGGAGTCGAGGTGGCGCTCGCGTTTCTGCAGCTGGCGCCGGCGCTCTCCGCCCTTCACCAATCCCACCCCAGGCCCCAGCCATCCCACCCCAGGCCCCAGCCATCGAGACTCAAACCCCCAGGCGGCCAGGCCCAACCGGCGGCCGGCGGCTGCGGCTGTGCTCCGCGGCTTGGCGAAGGCGGCCGGTGGCCGGCGGCTGGGGCCCAGCGACTCAGAGCGGTTCCAGTAAAGATTTGTAGTGAAGGCCACCGCTGGATTTCCACTGCTGATGCCCCAAGTGAAGGCCGCCCCTACGCTGGTGAGCTGGCTGCTCCCGGCACCGGCGGCGCCTGCCATCTGCCCCGCAGTGGTGAAACTCAGAGCCCGGGGATTTTGCAGCCATGGCTATTTCCCCTTGGCATCTCGGATTTGTTGCTCATCAGAGTTATCTGATACCGATAGAGGTCCGGCCAAGGAGATGGAGGAGCCAGAATTCAGTGACGAGATACACGCCGAGAACGGTGCCGAAGAGGACGATGAGACGGAGGATTCAATTTGGAGCGAAGAAGAGATCGATGCTATTTCGGCGCTCTTCGACCGGCCGATGCGCCAGAAGCCCCTGAAGCCGCCAAACCCCGCGAGGCAGAGGGCGCTCCCGTTGCCACTGCCGCACAAGACGAGGCTGCCCGTCGCTCCTGCGCCGAAGCAGCACGTCCGCCTCGCCGCGAGAGCGGGGCTCTCTTCTCGCGCTTCCTTCAGCGACCAGGTGCGCAAGAACCCGGAGTTCCTCATCGGGATTGCCCGGGAGATTGCCGCGCTTCCTCCAGAGCACGACGTCTCCACGGTGCTCGACCGGTGGGCGAGCTTCCTCCGGAAAGGCTCCTTGTCACTCACCATTCGTGAGCTCGGGCACATGGGGCTCCCCGAGCGCGCGCTGCAGACATTGTGCTGGGCTCAGAGGCAGAAAGCTGTGCCGTTGTTCCCCGACGACAGGGTTCTTGCTTCGGCCATCCAAGTTTTTGGCACGCTTTGACCAGCTCAAAGTGGACTCTGCGCTGGAGCAATGTGTGCCCACGGCCAGCCGTGCCGTTCTTGAGGCCATGGCGAGCGGGTTCATCAGGGCAGGGAAAGTAGACCGTGCACGCAAACTCCTGGAACTTGCAAGGATCAATAACAGGACGCTGCACCCCAGCATCTATGTGAAGTTGATGCTGGAAGCCACCCGGACACCTGAAGGCTATGGGCTTGCATCGGCGTTGGTCGATGAGCTTGGTGAGAGGCCGGACCTGGAGCTGCGTCCGCAGGACTGCACGGCTGTCATGAAGGTCTGCATAAAGCTCCGACGGTATGCAGCTGTGGAGAGCCTGTTCAGCTGGTTCAGGGAGTCCAGTCGGAGCCCCACCGTGGTGATGTACACGACGGTGATCCACAGCCGCTGCCGTGATGGGAGGCACCGCGAGGCGCTGTCCCTGGTGTGGGAAATGGAGCAGGCAGGCTGCTTGCTTGATCTGCCGGCCTACCGAGTTATTGTCAAGCTGTGCGTGGCATTGCAGGATCCAGAGAGAGCTCTCCGCTATTTGTCAAGGATGAAGGAGGCTGGGTTTATTCCAACCGGCGACATGTTCGACAGTCTGATTGAGGGCTATTTGGCAGATGGGAGGCTGGCCAAGTGCCGACAGCTGATCAGAGATGCCGAGTCGGCCGGCGTGAAGCTGGACAGAAGGCTGCTTTCACGGTTGTCTGAAATTGGAGGCAGACATCCTTAGTTGATTCTAATGAGTGTTGTTGACATGTGTTATACACGGGTAGAATCAGGACAGGAAGACCAAACTGTGTAGAGGCAAATTACCTGCAGCATTTGTTCTTTCTAGAGTAATGGAAAGAATAATCTTGACAGAAGATTATGAACTACGTAGTCTTTTGGTTGTTGCCCAGTTCCCCTTGTACTTTTCAGTAGTGGATGATAACATGACAATGATGAATTGGTGTCTGCAATGGGCTTAAGCCAAATTCCTGAAACTGCTGATGCATGCTTGCAAGTTCCTTTGGATCCGTTCTTCTGACCATGTCATGAACAGTCTCTTTTAAGCTCTTAATCGATGCAAGAACTGGGTTCCTGAAGCTGCAGCTTGCAGTGATGAATTTGTGTAGTTTCGATGCCAGGGGATTGCTCAATGCTGAATTTGTGTTCATCCTTGAATTCAGAGAAGCCTTGGAGTCCTGCCACATTTTTTTGGGCAATACTGCAGTGTTCAATGACTATGATCACAGCATCCGTACACTGAACGTACAAGAGATTTGTAACAATACCTAGTGCTTTTATTTGTGCTGTAACATTTGTTACCCACATTATTGAAGGAAGCACCAGACTGTGCAGACTGCAGAGGCGGGGTTATCTTGTCGTGACAAGGATGAATTTGTAGCTGCCATGAGCTTAAGCTGAAATCCTGAAACTGCTAATATACCTGTCTGCAATTAAACCTTTCGCAGCATTCTTCCTTCTGACCTTACAAATTTACAGCGAAAGTATTTGTCTCTTGTAGGTTTTTATCAGTTGATGAACATCTGAAGCAGTAGCTTGTGGATTCCTCTAGTTTGATGACAGGGACTGATCAATGCTGGATAGCCTGGATTGGTGTGCATCCATGGATCCAAAGAGGACTGTGAATGTTGGCATACTTGGTTTGTTTTTAAATGCACTTGTTAAATAAAATCGTGGCAACGCACGGGTAATATACTATAGTCTGGGAAATAGTCTCAGTTGACATAATAATTTTCTTTATGTCACTTGCAAATTGCAAAAGCTGCAGAAAGCTAAACCAGCAAAGGGTACCCAAAAACGGCAAGAACATACTAGAAAACGGTTAGATCCAGAGGGAAGGGGAGGGGAAAAGGAAAACTGAGCAGGAGGAGGCCGGTGTCTGGGTGCCCATCGTCTCTCCGGCAGAGGCGGGCACAATGCCGCGCCTCCGCCTCCCTCTGCTCCTCCTCCTGCCCATAGCTCTCACCATCCTGCTCTTCCTCCACTTCCCATCTCCCCCCACGCCCGCGCTCTCCCCCGCCCCCCCGCCGCAGGAGCCGCTCCCCTGCGGCGCCGCGCTCTCCGATGCGACCGACGGCCGGTGGGTGCCGACCCCGTCTTCCGCCGCGCCGCCGCCGCTCTATTCCCCGTCCTGCCCCTTCCACCGCAATGCCTGGAACTGCCTCCGCAACGGCCGCCCCCAGCTCGCCGCTCTGTCCTGGGCGCCCACCCGCTGCGGCGGCGCCGTCGTCCCGAGGGTCGACGCCGCAGGGTTCCTGGCCGCGGCCAGGGGCGACGGATTGGGCTCGTGGGGGACTCGCTGTCGGAGAACCTCGTTGTCGCGCTCCTCTGCGCGCTCCGCTCCGCGGATGGCGGCGCCCGGAAGTGGAAGCGGCGTGGCGCGTGGCGCGGAGGCTACTTCCCCAAGGAGGACGTCGTCGTCGCTTACCACCGCGCCGTCCTGCTCGCCAAGTACACGTCAGTGAGTGCTCTATGATGCTCCTTTCCTGGTTTGTTTAGTTTTTAATAACATACAGTTAATAAAAAGAGCAATCCTTCTAGTACTTCTCTGAGATTGCCATGAATGGTACCTGCTAGATAAGAGGTGTTAGCATCTTTTCAATAATGCATTGTCTTGATGCAGAAAGCGAAGTTGCGAATTTGTGAGTAAGGAGGGCAGATAGAAAATATGAGTTTATCTGTCTGCTACGTTTGCAGTAGTTGTAGTTTTTAAAATTGCAGCAGTAGTTATATTTGAGATGAGTTGTTTCAGTTGCTTGGCTTGTTTAGGATCTAGACATGCAACCGAGAAGAGTTCTTAGAAATTGTAACAACTATTGAAACATTTAAAACTGTAAGACTGCAATGCAGTGCTATCACATGAGGCAGAGGGCACAATCTGAGTCATGTGACAATTTCTATGAAAATGATCTTCAAGGAAGATGAACAAACACATACACATTTTACAATTCAAATTGTTCATGTTTTGTAAAAAGGCTAATTATTGATGATCGGTAAACCATCATTCTATTTCTAGATGTATAGGAAAAAAAATACTCCACTTGTGGTGCATGCTGCAACACAGTTCACTAAAAAATAATTTATCACATATTAGTAATTTAGTTAGCCTCTGTTTTCAACTTCCTCACCATAATTAAATTGTTCTGATCCATAAGCATGCAAAATATTGTTTTTCTTCTTTTTTTTTTTTTCCTCGGCGATGCAAGAGAGCTATCCTTTCATTAAGAAGAGAAAGAATACAACTGATATCTGGTTACAGATGCACCACTTACAATAGAGACTCAACCTCGACCAAACAGGCCTTGATCTAGATGCCAAAATTAAGCGACCTGATGAGTAGTTAGTGGAGAGCTGATGCACCAGCCAAAGACCACAAGCTACTTTTTGTTTGACACTGCCTGTAATACTAGCAAAATACAAGGCCTAGCACCTTGAAACAGACAAGCATTGCAGTGTTTCCTTATCTCCTAAGACACAAGGATGATGAGGGAATTCCACTCTTTCTTGCTATCCTTAGGAAAACTTTGTACCCAATTTTAGGAACACCATGGCACCAGGTGGAGAAACAAGTGGCGGCAGGTTGAGGAGCAAGGGCAGCCAGACCCATTTTTTGGATGATAAACAACCAAACCTGTCTTGTAAAAAAGACAAGAGACTAGAATATGTTGAATTGTCTCATCTTCTTTATCACAAAGGGGACAAGCACTGGGATGTGGCAGCCTTGTTTTAGCCAAACGATCTGAAGCCCGACACCTATTCTTGATCACCAATCAGAAAAAGAACTTGCAGTGCTGCTGAGCCCATGATTTCTAGGACGCATTTTCATTGCACAAACTTGGTGGAGCCGAGAAAATATGCATTGTATGCCATCTTACTAGTATAGGATCCTGACTGGGTCAGGCGCCATATGTATTGGTCTGGCACATTTTGCTACAAAGTAAAGTTCTCTAGCAGATCCCACAGGACTTGTAAAGTTGGTGCTCCCTTAATGTCTGCCACCCATCTCCTGCCATCAAGAACTTGGGGACTGTCCACTGCTTAACTGATTGTTTAGAGATTATCTTGATCAGGTTTGGAGCAAGCTCTGTCACTGTTTTTCCTTACAACCAGTGATCAATCTAGAACCTGCCATCGAGATCTCCTGCCAAACAAGGCTTGAGCATTACACGGCCATGAATTGGTAAACCAGCCCATGACCAATCATCCTCAGTTTTCTGTAACTAAAGCCAATGTATGCACAAAGCCCGTCCCATGATCTCGAAGTTTGTTATGCCTAAGCCACCATACTGGAGGGTTCGCTCAACGCGCTCCCAGGAGACAAGAAATTACCTCCATTTACTTGCTCCCTACCTTTCCAGAGAAAGTCCCTTCTCTTGTCAATACCTTTGATAACCCACATACGTAAATCCATGGAAATCATCATTGGGTAAATAGGGATGGAATTCAACACCACACAGGCAGTAATTAAGTGACCCATGAGAGAGGATTTCTAGCCCAGGAGGCTGTCAGCCACGTTGTCATTGAGAGGTTGGATCTCAGTTTTAGTGGGTTTGCGGACTGTTAGGTGAAGGCCAAGGTGCATGGGAATTCTTTGATCTGACAAGGTATAACTTGAGAGATGACTGCTAGCTCATGATCAGACCATCCAATAGAAGTTAGTGAACTTTTTTGCATATTAGTATTCAACCCGGTAGCATGAGCAAAGACCTCAAGCTCCTTGATGAGACAAAGGTCGGTTCTTATTGGACAGATGAACAGGACTACATCATCCCAATGCTCCATTTTTTTTTGTTGTTCTTTTTCTTGGTATATGTTGTTTTGACTTTTTTTTTTTTTTCTACCAGTTTTTCATTTAACTAGCTCACTTAGACCATGCTTACAATAAACATTGATGTTCTTGCTAAGGTAACTGTATATATATCCCCTCTCAATATCTTTCAACCAAAAAAAAACTGCTACCAAGGCACAATGCAAGCCATATTCACCTTTAGAGATCATTGAGTGCATGCTTCTTGCCTTCATGATCATCGCCAATCATGGTACCATAGTATTATCTCAAACCATTGTCTAGAAGGATGAAGTTTTTTGCATGATTTTAATGTCATTAAGTCATTAGATATGGAGGATCTGCATTGTAAATATAGTTGCATGAATTTTTTTTTATATTCTTAGGGTGTCTCTTTGGATGATTAGTAAGTTTAGCCCACCATGATGTCATAAACTTTCATGGCTTCATCATGAGCATAGTCAGCAAAGGTAAAGGCGCACTCAATCTTGGTTATATTACAAAGAGAGCTGGTGTAAGTATGCTTGTCCATTGCAAGTAGATGCATTTAGGGAGGATTCGAATTTGAAATTAGTTTCAAAATACACTTTGAACTAGAATTGATAGAAGAAAAGCTATTGCTAAATGCTAAAACATTATTGTGAATCTTTTCTGATGCCCATTGCATACAAATCACAATCAGAACCTTCACCGCACGTCTTTGTATCTATGAGGGGCACACTGTTTTTTTTTTTTAACGGGGGGTGGGGGGGTGGGGGGGGTACTAATTGTGCTTAGTGGGCCTTAATAAGGAACTGCCAGAACTTGAGTGGGGGGCCTGGGTCCCTTCTCAGCATAGCATAGGTCCATGTTCGCCGCTGACATGGTAGGTGTGGATCGTGTTATGGCAGGAGTTGGTAGTATTCCTGTGGGACCTGGGATGATGCTAAATATAAATCTGGATCAGTTGCACTTGTGGTTATCTGTTATGGAAGATCTTCTCTTGATTTCAGGTATTTTTTATGTGTAACAGACTAAACTCCTATGGTAGTGCTGTTCCCTTGAAGAAACTAGGATGATATGCGGCAAATATTGTTCTATGCTGCATGGTTAAGTTGTGTATGTTGTTTGCTCAAACGTGAGTAATTATGCCGTTGTTTTGCTCTTCATTGTACATCTCTATGTATGTAGAGCAGCCTGTTTAACTGCACTTTGTTTAGGATTAGATGTACACAACACTCAAGGAAGCAAAGGATATTACTTATTTGCCACATAAAGTTCATATTTGATGCAGCACTTGGACATTTCTATTTCTTGCACCCGTGTTTCTTCAGAATAACAGGATTGCGTTTATTTTATGCTTTGCATAACAAAATCATGAAGTTTACTTGGTGGTGACTAATGATACAAAGGTGGCATCCTGTGGAGAATTCAGAAGTTAGGAAGGATGGAATAAAAGGAACATACAGAGTGGATGTTGACATTCCTGCTAATGATTGGATAAATGTCACAAAGTTCTACGATGTGCTAATTTTTAACACTGGACACTGGTGAGTTCATTTTTCCCAAATGAAGTCTTTCTTTTTGCACACTAGTAAAAAGTGAAAAGACCATTTCTTGTTTAGTTGGAGGAAATGGGATTGTTTCAAATGTTTCTTACAGTAGTACATTTCCTGCTCTCAGCTTCATATTGATGCCATGTCCATTCATAAAAAGGGTCTTTCTTGAACAAGAACAACCTTCTGTTATTTTCACTTGTTATTGTTAATTTTCTTGACGAATATGTTTGGTCATGAATATACTAATTTGTTATTATTGTTCCTGTTGTAATGCTTTACACATTTCTCCATATCAGGTGGGATACGTATAAATTCCCAAAAGACACTCCCCTTGTTTTCTACAAAGGAGGAAAGCCAATTGAACCTCCACTTGACATACACAACGGACTGAAAGTAGTCCTCAAAAGTATTGCTTCCTACATCGAAAGGGAGGTTCCTAGGAGCACGCTGAAGCTGTGGCGCACGCAGTCACCTAGGCACTTCTATGGAGGTGAGTGGGATCACAATGGCAGCTGTGTATCTAATAGACTTCTTGAAGAGCATGAGGTATGCTGGTTCTGATGATCAAACTGTTTAAATTCAGTTTATGCATTTCAAAGTTGTGAATTGTTTATTCCTTTTCACAAATCTTGTGGCAGCTAAATTCTTGGTTTGATCCCCGGTTTGGGGAGTGAACAAAGAAGCGAGAATGGTGAATTTAGCAATTCAGGAAGCCCTAGCTGACACAGAAATCCAGTTGCTCAACCTCACTTACATGAGCGAGTTCCGTGCTGACGCCCATCCAGCTATCTGGCTCGGCAAGAAGGACGCAGTGGCTGTCTATGGACAGGACTGCATGCATTGGTGCCTGCCTGGCGTGCCGGACACATGGGTCGACATCTTGGCTGCACAGATCTTGCATCACTTCAAGCAGGGGGAAGGGCTGATCACAGTTTTTTTTTAAAAAAAAAAACTAAATACATCGCATATGTATTATTATAGATATACTCCATGTAGTTTTGTGATACAACTCTTTTTGTAATTTTAGTTCCAATTACATGTCAATTTAGTTTTGTAGTCAAACTTTTTAGCTTTTTTGAAACATCAAACAATATTCATTAGGTCTTCCATAATGTGATAGTGAAGCCACAAAATAAATGGACCCCACATTGCATTGGGTACACTGTCACTATAGGTACGAACTAGTCAGACTTTCTTATTTTTTATCACAAAAAAATCAGTTTATTGAGTTATCTAATGGTATTAATTATGCACGATAAATATTAATATTTTATTATTATATATATTTGGTCAAAGTTTTTTTTTTTTTTTTTTTTTTTTTTTTTTTTGCGTTCATATATTTGGTCAAAGTTAAGAAGAATGTGAGCTTAAGATTGTTATGTTTTTTTTTTGAGACCATTAAGATTGTTGTGTTAAAATAAGGATCTGGTAGAGTCTCTCTTGGTTTTTGATTCTTTGCGAGTCCCACAGCATGTTCTTGCCGTGTTGTTTGTTAGGCATGAAGTAAGTGTTACTTGCCACCGTTGTACAGTAGTCTACTTGGCTTCTTGGTGGAATTGCACTTGTAGCAAGACATTGATTCTGCATGGTTAATGCCGCTGTTGTACAGTAGTTGAATCATGCTTGCCAATTATTAGCTAGGCCGCTTCCATTGCATGCATGCATGGACATAGTTTAATCGATGGGCTGTTGGACTACTCGGCTGAACAATATTGCCATAAGACGTTTGGGCTTACTGTTGATTTTGGAGCTTATTGACTTGTGAAACCCTTCGATGATGTGGTGCAATGAGATTGTTAGAACTCCCTAAGTGGGGTTTATCTTTATAGGTGTAGTAGATAGGTACTCTATAATGGATGGCGCCAAGGTGACTAGAAGAGTCGAATTACGGTAATGACATTTAGTGGCTTACAACAATTGTTTGTGTTGGTGACAAATACTCTCTCCTTCCCAAAAAGAGTGACATTTTTATTTTCGGACATCATGTTTGACCGCTTCGTCTTATTTAAAAAAAATATATAAATTATAAAATAGATAAATCAGCATTAAAGTATCTCTAATGATAAATAAGTCATAACAAAATCAAATATATTTATTACTTTTTTTTTAAATAAGACAAATGGTCAAACATGATGTATATGAAAAACTTTAAAGCGACACTTTTTTTTGGGGAGTACGTGGCAAACTCAACACTATGACCGGGAGAAATACTTTAGTAGAGCTGTAACATGGATTAAAGATTGGGCTTTGATAACGGACGCCATGTGGTACATCATCTCATCTAGAAAAATTTGTACCCCTTTACTTGAGCTCTTTATCTATCACATATACATTTTTTCATGTGCTTGTGTTATGTGCCTCTAATCGTTCCTATATTAGTTTAGAGTAATAAATTTATTTAGTTTTAAATTATAAAACTCTTGGTAGGTATGCATAAATAGAGAACACTAGATAAGCTTTAAAAACACATATTGCTAATTAGTATTCTTTAATAGAATAAGTCAAATCATTCCAGGTTTGACTATAATTATAAAAACTATATTGATATTTGTGATACTAAATAAGTATAATTTAAGTATAATTAGATTTAAAATATACTTCTTTCACTTTTAATTTTAAGATATTTGGGCTTTCTAGATACATGATTTTTGCTATGCACTTGATACAAACTTTGACCTTGTTTGTTTTTGAACTTAAGCCACTTTTAGACTAGCTTTTGGATTTTTTTTTTCAAAAACTAAATAGCTCCAATAAACCAAAAGCTTAAAATCTCTCAGGAGTTTTTGACTTTTGAATGACCAAAAACTAGGATCCAAAAGCTTCCTAAAAACCCCGAATAAACAAGTCCTTCATATATCTAAGATATACGCAATGCATTTAGAAAAAAAGGCAAAACATTTTATAATTCGAGAACTAACGGAGTAATATATAGTTTCGTAACACAACAATTGAAACCAGGGTAGTCCCGATCAAAAAAATTTCTTACACAATACAACAAAACTCAAAGAAAAAAATCGTTAAAATGGCTATAAATTAACCAAATTACGATTATACAATTCAAAGGTTCAAAACTTACATAATTAAGTCTCAAACTTGCTCAAATAGTATACATAAGATAAGGTCTTACATAAATATAAGAGATTACATTCTATAGTACTTTGCGCTTTCTCATTGCCATGAAAGCATGAACTATGTCATCATCGCTACAGTGGAGAATATATCACGCCCAACAAAGGTCACCAAACAATCATTGGTAACTTGTCAGTCATACTATTTCTCAACTTATTCTTCACTAAACACAAGGCAGAGAATACTCTTTCAACACTTGCTTTGTCGCCACCGGTAAGATCAATACCAATTTAAGGACTAAGTACACCAAACCATAACATTCATGTTTCTTAGTGTCAACAAGCTTTTTAGAGAGCTCACCTAGGTTGTCCAGTCCTTGAAATCTATCATCCATCTTTAAATCTTCAATATATGTGCCAAGTTGAATTTCAAGTGTCATCAACTCAGAACTTGAAAAATCTTTGGGATAAAAAGTTGCAAGCTTAAGGATTTTCTTAGCATCAAATGAGACAAATGAATTGGAGGGATTCAATGCTGACATACAAATTAGCAACTCCCTACTAACCTCATCAAACCGATTCTCAAGCTTTCGATGAATTCTATCAATAATACCAATAAACACCTCTGTTCTATAAATGATCATCAATTGTTTGTTCAAGTATGGATCTAGTGGTTTTCTGAGAGCAACACCTAATAATTTGCTTTTGTATGCGAGGAGAGGTCAAGCCCCAATTACATGGGGCATTTTTCAGAACCACTCTGTTCACCACTTTCGTAGTGTGTTTATTTGGAATAATATTTACATTTTGTAAATTAAATTAAAGTGTACTAGATAATTGTATTTTCTTGCGGAGGCACTACTATACACTACGGAGTAGTAATAACCAAACTGGGAGTGAAAAAAAAAACAAGAAAAAAAAAAAACTGGGAGTGGCTCCACCAGCGCAGTCGAGACTCGACGAGAGCCAATTTATCGCCCTTCCGTCTCTTCGTCGTTTCGGCCCCTTTCCTCCTCGCTCCGTTTCGCCGGCCACCGCCGCCGCTGTCTCCCACCGCGCTACCTCGCCGACGATATGCCCGAAACCGTATTCCGCTCTATCTATCTCACTCTCCCACCCCCCTCGCCTCACTTCTTACTGACCTGGTCTTCTACCCCCTCGCAGGCGGCGGAGACCAGCCTCCGCAGGCAACTGGAGCAAACCCTCGCCGCCGAACCCTCCAGCCCGCTCCACCACTACAACCTTGTAGGTTTCCTTGTCCATTGCATTTGATCCCGTGGTCGCGCCCGTGCTTCTTCGTTTCGCCTAATCACCTGCTGTTTGGTCCTGTGCGTGAAGGGCGTCTTCCTATGGGACCGCGCCGAGGCAGAGCAGGAGGACGGGGAAGAGGCGCGGAAGCTCCGCGCGGCAGCGTCGGAGCATTTTCTCGCGGCGGCCAAGCTGAACCCCAACGATGGCGTCCCCTTCCGCTTCCTCGGCCACCACTACTCACGCAGCGGAGACAATCAACGAGCGGCCAAGTGCTACCAGCGTGCGGTGACCCTGAACCCTGACGACGCTGAGGCTGGGGTATGTTTGGGAATGTGTATATTCATATGCCCAATGTATTCTTCTGTTCGCTTGTGCTGGGTTCTAATGTGTTTTCCCCCTTTATTTCTGGGGTTGTGCAGGAGACACTCTGTGACTTGCTAGATGTTGAGGGGAAGGAGAGCTTGGAGCTTGCTGTGTGCAAGGAGGCAGCTGGCAAGTCACCGCGTGCGTTCTGGGCTTTTCGGAGACTTGGCTACTTACAGGTAACTTGTATAGCACTTTCTTGAATGGGCCTATCTGTTGAAGTAAGAATTCCAATAGAATGTGTCATTAACATTGGTCCTCACTATATGTGTTATGTTAATGAGTCTTGCGGCTTCATTTTGAATTGAGTTAGAATCTGCAGGTCCAAAGCTGTCAAGCCTAAACCCAATGATATTGGTTAAGGGCAACATTGGTTTGCAGTAATTAGTTAGATTTAACATGGTTATGCAGTATGATGAAAATGGTTGAAATTTAACCTAATCTAGCCCCTTCAATATATAAATTGATTAAATTCTTATAGCAATCTCATCCATTTGTCATTGATGTTTCTTGTAGTTTATAGAGGCAGTGTTCACTTCCATTCATTATGGCATTGATATCATCACCCCACAAAACCTTTATGTTAAGTTGTTATTGTTAGTGATTTTTAATGACTCAATTCTGCATCTATCCTTTTAGATTAGCTGACAGATGAAATTGGATTATGCAGGATAACATGACTCAGTTGGTCATTCACCATTAGTATAGCATTATTAAGTTAAAATCTGGATTGTGCTGGTCTTGAAAAAATTTGAATGGTTTACACCTGGAGCAACCTCTTATGATAACTTCTACTTGAGAAGTTGATCGCTTATTTTCTTTAAGAATTGCAAAGGTTTTTTCTGTTGGAAGGAGATACTACTGCTAATATTTTAGGTGTGCAATTTGTTTTTGTCTGTGATAATGCATTACAAAATTTCTGTATAATATAATGTGTATTGACATGAGTTGGTGAAAGGTTAGGTTCATCAGAGGAAATGGTCAGAGGCTATACAAAGCCTTCAGCATGCAATACGAGGTTACCCAACATGTGCAGATTTATGGGAGGTGGGTGCTTTTTCCCCTCCATCAGTTTGCTCTTGCCAAGGTTTCTTAGTGTAACTTATGTGATGTGTTTTCAAGTTAATCAATTATTGAATATAAACATTCCATATTTATGGCTACAGGCACTTGGTCTGGCATACCATCGTTTGGGCATGTTCACTGCAGCAGTAAAGGTTTGCAGTTTTCAGTTTTGAGCATACTTAATAACTGTTGCAGTGCGCTGTATTGAGCCTTCTCAATGTGCTTAATTCAGTTTTGCCGGCAGTCATATGGACGAGCTATTGAACTTGATAGTTCCAGGGTCTTTGCATTGATAGAAAGTGGAAACATCCAGTTAATGCTTGGTTACTTTAGAAAGGTAGGAAGTTTTTTGCTTGCCTTTTAACTACCTATCGTTCTGCTGGTAATCTGGTATACATGATTTAATCAGCCTTTGCTAATCTATCAGTGCATCCATTAAAAATCTAGCTCTTATCTCTTTCACTGTTAATACCATTTAATCTCTAAATACACAACACCAGGGTGTGGAGCAGTTTCGTTCTGCTTTGGAAATGGCTCCATCTAATCATTCGGCATACTTTGGCCTTGCTTCTGCATTGCTTGCGTGGGCAAGGAATTGTGTAACTACTGGGGCATTTGGTTGGGCTGCTAGCCTCTTGAAGGTATTTTGATCTGATATGCTTTTTAAATATCATTGAATAGGCTATAGCTGTATAGCTTCACCATATAGATTGTTTTTCTCATAGGATGCTTCAGAAGCTTCCAGAATGAATTTGTACTTCTTTGACTGGAAACCTTTCATGCGCCTGGAAATTACATGGAGATGTTCAGGTATTTGATTTTTTTCATCATTTAAGTCTGCCTGTCATATAAGTGTGAAGACTTATAATATTATATTCTACCATATACCTTGCCTGCTTGGTGTCAGCTCGCACTTGCGAGATGCTTTCCATGGTGGATGAGAATATCAAAAGGGGCATGGATGCACAGATGTTCAAAGATTCTGTTCAAGAGTGGAGAAATACATGTTTGTCAGCAGCAAATGGTGCAAAACTCTCATATCAACGTGCATTGCATCTTACTCCCTGGGAAGCTAATGTTCACAATGATACGGCTATTTGTCTTGATCTAATTTGTTCCATGGATGATAGCAACAGACTCAACCCCAATGTTTGGTAGGTTTCTTTGTGGCATAGGCTAATACCATATTACTTTCCAGATGGTGTTTTTTGTGAGTTGTCTAAGGGTATTATATTTTTCTTTTTTTGTACAACAGGGAGCTGCCAGAGAAAATGTCACTGGGTGCCTTGATGTTGGAACCAGTTAATAAGGATTTTTGGGTTACTTTGGGTTCAATGTCAAGTTATCTGGCTTTGAAGCAGCATTCTTTTATTAGGGCACTTCATCTCGATATGTCGTTGTCTGAAGCTTGGGCATGCCTTGGAAAGGTACTGCTCTTAAAGCAACATTTGATTTATATCTGCTGCTAGTAGGGGGGTATCTAATAGTTTGGCCTTCAGATTTACAGGCAGTCTGGTGATAAGCAATTGGCAAAACAAGCATTTGATCGAGCTCGAAGCATTGATCCTTCATTGGCCTTGCCATGGGCTGGAATGTCAGCGGAAGATTATCACCAATCTGGGTACCCCTCACCCCTCGATCATTCCATGGAAAAGGTTCCTATGTTGTGCTCTGAAAAGTTAGTTACTCAAAGCTGTTTTTTTTTTTCTTCTATTTTTTCCATGTGATTTTAAAGGAGCGGTCCTGTAAATGAATCTTTTGAAAGCTGCTTGAGGGCTGTGCAGATCATACCTGTAAGTGCAATTTTTTTAGCATCAATCTTCACTTGCCCGTATAACAACTTTCTGTTTTTTTCTTCTCGAAGCTAGCCCTGATTTCATTCTATTATGTTCTTGCATTAGCTGCGGAGTTCCAGATTGGTCTTGGAACAATTGCTGCCCGTTCTAGTAATCTTCTTTCACCTCAGGTATATATATCCACTTTTATATTCATGGTTTAGGCTCTTTTAGGTGGCAATGGTCTATTCAACTTGATGGCAATTTTTTTCGTTGGCCTTCATTCTTATATTCTACATTATTTAACCAGTTGACTATAAGGGATATGTGATGATTCACTAAGTCATAAAGATATTTATATTTCATAATCTGCTACCTAAAACCTTAGTGCCTATGCTTAACAAATCAATTTCTTTGTACTTGGTTCCATTATGTAGGTATTGATGGCTGTAAGACAGGCTGTTCAGCGAGCACCCCATTACCCAGAGTCTCACAATTTAAATGGCTTGATTTCTGAAGTGCGATTAGATTTCCAGTCTGCAATCACATTTTACTTGCAAGCGAGATTTGCTTTAGGCATGACGCATACAATTCCAAGACAGACAATAGACAAGCTTTTTGCTGATGTTTCAGTGAATCTTGCCCGTGCACTATGCAAGGTAAGAGGTGTTAACAGTTACTTTACATCTGGTTTGAAGTTAAACATAATAAGCAGCTAAAATCATGGTGTTGTGTATGATATCTGGGATTCTAATCATTGCACTAATTGCAGGCTGGTCTTGCAACTGATGCAGCACGGGAGTGTGAAGAGCTGAGATCTCAAGGTATATTGTTTTTATTCCACTTGAGTAAAGAGTCCCGTTCTCTAATTTGCCAGATAGCATTGACAGTAGATCCTTTCAAATATTTTCCACATGCTATATAACATATAAACTAACAAATAATCCTAAATTTTCTAGGACTGTTGAGTGTCGATGGATTGCAGATATATGCTCTGGCATTGTGGAAAATTGGACAAAGCAAGGAAGCTCTTTCTGTATCTAGAAGCTTGGCTGAAAATTTAAATGGTATAAAGGCAGAGAGTGCAACAGCAGCTTGGGGATTTATATGCACCTTGATGTATGAAATTTCTGGGAAGGACTCTGCTGCTGCCATCGTTCACAAGCTTCCTGGTCAACTCAATTACAACTCACAGTTGAAATTCATTATATCTGCATTGGATGCTTTGCAACCAACCAAGCGTCTCCAGCTGCCTCAGTTGAATATGCCCCCTAAGCATACAGCTTATGAAGTGATGAGTGAAGTACACTCGAATATTGCTCTTGGGAAGGCTGTAAGTATTCTAAATACTGGTGTTCTTTATTTCTGTGGAGAACTAGTTTATTTTGAGTACATGCTTGATGCACTAATATATATAAAAATTTCTTTTAGATTGGTGCGGAATTTGACAAGCCTCTGAGGGTTGATGGTAGTTTGTCTTACCTGAAAAAAATTCTGCACATGTATCCTGACTGCAGTTTAGTGAGGTAATTTGCTTGCTTGGAGTGGTCATACCAGGTGTTCAAAAGGTTACTAATTAAGGCTTGAGTCAAAATATTGCTCACCATTCTCTTTACTACATGCTGCAGAAATCAACTTGGATCCCTGCTGCTGTGGAGTGGAGATTGGATGGCTTCTCATAAAGCAATAAGGGTTACCTCTCTGTCACAAGGACACAGACATGGCCACACATCCAGTATGGGCCTAAGATCACCACATCAAGTTCAAGCCTGTGCTATGGTTTCTTGCTATGCTACCTGCCGCGACGTACCCAAAGTTCTCTTTCACAACATGTGAACACCAGTTCCTAAGTGGACCGGATGCAATACACCACCTGCAAAGGTACATCTTCTTGTTGCATTGACAATGTATTCCTTTGGTAGGAGAGCTATTGATGTTATTTTTCACTTGTCAAGGTGGGTTCATTGTGAACCATGGAACCAAGACGCACGCGCTACCTGCTCATACTTGCCATTTTCCAAAAGCACGTGAAGAGAAGTACCCCAAACATATCTGTGTTATTCTGAAGAAGCTCATTATGCAAGTGTTGTCCAATATTAGCAATCCACACAAGAAAGAAGCTATGCAGTATGAGGTGTTTTTGCTACTTCTTTTTGTCATCAGAGGTCTATTTGCAATCTTTAGACTATGAAAACTGCATTGCCCAAGCTAAAGAAGCCCTAACAATCACTTTTTGTCAAGCCGTGTGGATACTTTTTTTGCAAACTTGCAACTGTGTCGGGCCTATGCAGTGCAAGGGGATCTTTTGAACTCCAGGAATGAGTACATGAAATGCTTGAGAAACCATACAAATACTGAGATTGGCTGGGTAATGCTGAAGCAGCTTGAATCAGCATGTTCATTAGAGGGTTCTTCTGACGAAATAGATATAAAACTGCGTGAATGTGTTAAAAGGAATGGTAGTGACTCATCGAAATGGGCATCCCTTTTCAATCTGGTGTGTACTCAATGCTTTCTGTGGGATGGAAACTTTGAAGGCGCTGAAAAAGCTCTTGCTCAGGCATGCACTGAAGTAGATCCAGATAGCTGCATCTTGTTCTTTAATGGTTAGCTGCTTTCTTCTCACATTGCTCGTATTAGTTAAGGGTTCTCTAAAACCCTTTGCTGTTTATGGTGTGAAGTTAAATTGTGAACTTGGTTGGTTTCTTCCGCCCAGTAGCATCCTGGAATAAACTTGGTTGCTTTGTTCCCTCGAATAGAATCCAGGAATAAACTTGTTTGGTATTGGATCAACAAACTTTCTGCCAGTCTTTTATTCCATTCTGATGTGTAGTACATTCCTTGCACTGGTTATTGAATTCTGATGTGTAGTGCATTCCTTGCACTGGTACTAACTATTTACTCCGCCAATAGTGAATTAAGGAAAAAATGCTTAGATGTTCTTGATAATTCATTTTGTGGAATGGAATTAAATTGATCCAGTCTTTAAGGATGCCGTGTGAAGAACTCTGCTTCTAAAATTTACACTTGTTGTTTGTTGTCATCTAGTTGTTTCGTCGTGCTCAGTGCGAGCTTATCTTCTTTTAATATAATCAGAAAGAGGCCTTGGTTTTTTTAAAAAAATTACACTTGTGTTTCTTTGCATGGTCTGAGAATAGTCTATGATAAGCCTGATTATGTACTAATTATGAATATTCATGTTTTATGTAATTTTGATTTTGTACTAAATGAAACATCACTGATAGGTGCAACCTGTATGGAAATCGCCCGGAGGTTTGGAGCTCCTCAATTTATATCCCGTGCAGCTTCCAGCCTCAGAAAGGCCCAGCAGAAATCACATGCTTCATTACCTCTTGTGTCACTGCTACTGGCCCAAGCCGAGGGTAGCCTTGGCTCCAAAACCAAGTGGGAGAAAAACCTTCGCCTGGAATGGTTCTCATGGCCCCCAGGTACGAATTTAACCAGCAGCCTTCGAATGAACACTATTGGGTTTTCAGTCAGCTGTTCTGTTTCAGTCTCAATGCCTGTTTTTCTTTTTCCCGGTTTGGTTGTGCAGAACTGAGGCCTGCGGAGGTGTACTTCCAAATGCATCTGCTGGCGAGGCAGTCGACTGCAGCGGTCTCTCAGCAGAACCGGCTGGTGGAGACGATGCAGAGCCCCGGGTTGTGGTTGCTTCGTGCGATTCACCTGAACCCGTCCTGCTCCAGGTACTGGAAGGCTCTGCTGCAACAAATGGATGCGGTCTAGCGGGCGGTTTATTGGTTGAGATTGCTGGGAAGCTGGCGATAAGTCTATGACTCGCCGTAAGGCTTTTGCGTTGGGAACTTGATAGTTGCATCTGCCCTGTGCTTTTTCCTTTCCGAAATGATATTACTGGAGCTTGTAGGATTATTTTGTCGATGTGTCTTACTGTCTTTGTTAATTGTTACTAGGAAATATGCCCGTCGCGTTGCGTTCTACGGACGGTGTGTTTCTACGCGTTTAAAAATTTGTGATATTTTTTTTAATCTAGAGTCATACCCGTGTGTTGCAGTTGCAATGGAAACTGATACATCGGAATCAAACTACGCGCCATTGCTTCTAGACATGATTTATTTTAATTTGTATTCGCACATATATATTGAGCAACAGTCGCGAGAATTGCACTATTAGACCATCTCCAAGAGTTTACCAAATTTTACTCGGCAAATCTTGTGTTTTTGCCAACCGGCAAAAGTATATGGCAAGTAAAAAAAAATAGCATCTCCAACAGTTTGACATATTTTACTTCCCAAAATTAACGTTTCATTTATTTAAATACAATAAAAAAAAAAAAAGATAACGAAAAAAATATTTTTGCAAAGTGAACATGAAACTTTTCGCAAAATTAACCAAAAGCCCGTATCCTGTCTTATGCTTTTACATCTGGACCTAGAAAAGAGTTTCTATTCAAATTTTACTCCTTCCTAGTCTTCACGTCCCGGTGAGCATCGTCCGGCCTTGGCGCTCACTGCGAGGTACTACTCCAGAACCACCACCACGCTCTGCCCCAGCTCTCTGAATCTCTCTTGCGAGATCGTCAGGCAGGTCCCCAGGATGAATCCCCGACTACGACGCACTACACGCGCGAGACGAACGGTTCGCCGGGTTCGCCATCTACAGCGACGTCGAACACCAGGATCTTGCCAGGATTATTGGAGGCGGCGTCCAGGAGTAGTCCGGCAGATTGCGCAAGGGAGGGGAGATCGCCCGTGCCTAGCTATAAAGCCCAGGGGTCGTCCGATGCTACAACTCCCATGTCTAAGCGGATAAGGAATTACTAACTCCTATTTCTTTATGTTTTATTACCACCCTGGACGGACGGAGGACGGAGCTGCAGACACATCGCCCGTAACAAACTCGTATTTGCAGCGGACGGGCGGACAGGGCAGGCAAACCCAAAAAGATAGACAAGAAATTTTCTCTCTTTATTCCCTTACTGCGATCTTCGAGGCACGACCCGACGGGCAGCAACCTAGCTGCTACTGGTTAGGCTTCCTTTTTAGATAATGATGAAAACTTCCAGGAACGAGTAGAAGAGATCGTAGTAGTCAGCCACGACGCAGCTGCGTTGCACGAGTTGAGTACCGCCTATGATGTACACGTGTACATTGTCTTCTAATTTTCTATTCTAATCAAGACTTCATGAGGCGTGTAATGGGAGTCCGAGACGGACGTCCGATATATATTTCACATACTTTTCTCCACGTATTTTTTTGGACGCTAGGACGGGGAAAGACGTATTGCAGTGGGACACTTGTGCTGACGCGGACACAAATACGAAAGAGAGACAGAGAAGGTGGAACCAAAGATAGGGGAGACGACGGAAATTTTCTCTCTTTATTAGTAGGTATAGATCAAGACTTCATGAGGCGTGTAATGGGAGTCTGAGACGTATTCCGGTGGGACATGTTAGACATAGTAGTGTTCTAGTCATATTCCTATTGTAATCCTGTTAGAGTCCTAGTCATATTAGAAGTCCTAGTGTAGTTAGGACACATAGAGTTCTAGAAGGTTCGGAGATGTGCACTGCACCTTCCCGAACCGTGTCCAAGTCGGAGTCCTTCCCGGATTTGCATGTAGGTTTGCATGTTTTATGGTAAATCCTAGAAGGATTGCCATAGGGACTTCATAGCGGGGAGGGAGGAGGTCAAGGCCCCGTGCCTATATAATGTAGACAGAGAAGGTGGAACCAAAGATAGGGGAGGCAGCGGAAATTTTTCTCTTTATTAGTAGGTATAGATAACCTTCAGTTTGCTGGAACCAATACACCTGATCTCTCAAGGCCTCGTTCGGTCGCACCAGGAACGGCCTGGAACGCGGCCTAATCCGTTTGGATTCACTTGGCCCGGTTCGAAGTCTGGTTGGGCCTGATTTGGCTGTTCGGTTAAATTCAGCCTGGAACCAAACTTGGTGAATCCTGGCCTTTTCCCCTCCTATTCGGCCTGGAACGAAGCCAGACTATAGTGAAACAGCTGGAGCCGGAAGAAATCAAGGCCCTGATTGAAATCTGGACAACCGAACGAGGCCTAAACCGTTTCTAGTGAGGGCCGAAAGTGCGTGTCGCCCAAACAGTTACCAACGTTAAGAAACAATGGATGAAACCTATCATTAAGACTGACTTAGAATAATGTAACAGCTCTTTGTCAGTCATAGACTGCAACAGTGGAACTGCAGTTTAAAAGTCCACGATGAGCAGAACCGATTTTTTATGGGACCAAGGCAAATCATTTTGAATTTAAATAGATTTACAAGAAAACTAAATTATGATGTCAAATAAGTACAATTAGAATTTATGATAAGATATATTAATAAATTATAAATATATTTTTTCTATCAGTTCTTTAAAATGTCAAACAATATACAGCAAATTTTATTAGAATGCTGGCTCTCGAAAGGAGAAATATTAGAGAGTGAATTTATGAGCCCAACCGCAGCAAAAACACGTCTACACGTAGCCTCTTTGTCAGTTGTTTAGGCGACGGCGTGGAGCTCTGCAGACTGCAGCTCACAATTCTAACATGTGTCACGCTAATTTCAAGAAGGTGCCCACGTCAAGCCATTTGCAGCTGCAGATGGGCTGTTGAGCTGTTCTCCCAGACCGGTAAAATAATCGAGCCCAAATCCTTTCCACTCAGCCGTCAGCCCACGCGGCGCTCCGGCGCTTGCCCGGCCACCGCCGTGCGCCACATGTCCTCCGCTCCCGCGCCAGCCTCCTTCGTCTATCGTCTAAACTTCATCGCTATCGCGAGCCCGAACGCTCAACAGTCACCCACCGCTTCCAGCTTCCAGCATCCAGACAAGCCCGCGCCTGCGCCCCTGCTCACGCTCTCAGCACCTCAGCTCGCCCAGGTCATGTCAGGCGGCGTCGGCCCGACGGCGGGGGCGGCATCACGCTGCCGTCCATGGGCGCGCCCCCGCCGCCGCTGCACCCGACGCCCACCTCGCCCACGGCGCGGCCGCACCGCCACCACTACTACCTCTTCTCCATCAAGCAGCTCAACACGCTGGGCGCGGCGGCCGTGCTGGCCTTCTCCACCACGGTCCCGCTGTCGGAGATCGCCTTCGCGGTGCTCCTCCTCCCCTTACCTCCTCGTCCTCGCCTGGCTCGCCTTCCCGCAGGGCCCGGGCAAGCCCAACCCGGCCGCGCCCGTGTTCCCGGGCGCCGGCGGCCGGCTCCGCCTCGCCGTGCACACCGCGGTGGGCTTCGTCGTCGGCGCCGCGCTCCCGGCGCTCTACATCCTCGACGGCCTCCGGACTCGGGACACGGCCGGCGTCGCCGCCGCGGCCCCGCACGCGTTCCTCCTCTCCGCGCAGGTGTTCACCGAGGGCCTCGTCGCCGCGTGGCCCGGCACGTTCTCGCTCCCCGTCAGGGTCGCCGTGCCCGTGATGTACAGCGCGCGCAGGATGTTCGCGGCGTCCGAGTGGCTGCGCGAGGAGCTGCAGGAGCGCGACGACCTCGGGCGGGGCCCGCCAGTGCCGCCGCGCCGGGTGGTGGCCGGAAGGGCGCTCGCGGCCGCCAACCTGGCGTTCTGGGGTTCAACCTCTTCGCGTTCCTGCTGCCCTTCTACCTGCCTAAGGCGCTCAGGAGATACTACCTCGGCAGCGACCATGAGGATGACGGCAAGAAGCAGAAGCAGCAGGATCAAGGGAAGAAGGATTCGTAGATCAGACGTGTGTGATTTAGTAGCGGAACAAGCTCTACCCTGTCTCTATCATTATGTATGCTACTAGTTGGTATCTTGTTTGATGCATGCCAAACTTTTTTTTGCTCCATCTTATTACCAGCAGAGCAACACGTACAAACTTCTACTACTATCAACAATTTTATTCAATGAAACTATCTATAATTTGTTAGGGAAACGATTAAAATCACTACAGGGACCGTTTGAAGACCGTTTGATTTGGTTTGCTTGTGATTAAAATTACTGTAGGGACCGTGTGAATCATTAGCGAAAATTAAAGCAACACGCATTCAGAGACTTAGATCATCTTCATGAAGCTAACTAAACCGACTACCTATCCTTTATTCCTATATTTAAGTAGTGATGGAAAAAAACACCAACTCAGCAAGGTCCTTGTAAAGGAAAAAACACCCACTCCAGCAGGTCCTACTGACTGCCTAAATCTCCCTTACCTAAATCCCCTTGGCTATCTAAATCCTACTTTGGTCGGCTACCTAAATCCCTTTGGCTTCACAAAAGTGAAGCTGACTGCCTAAATCTCCCTTACCTAAATCCCCTTGGCTATCTAAATCCTACTTTAGTCGGCTACTTAAATTCCTTTGGCTTCACAAAAGTAAACCCAAAAAGTGATACACACCTCCAATATTTTAACACATGCATGAAGTATTAAATGTAAGTAAATAAAAACTAATTATACGGTTTGACTAAAAAAAGTGCGAGACAAATATTTTGAGCCTAATTAGCTCATGGTGAGACAATAATTATCAAATGCAAACGAAAAATGCTAAAGTAGCCGAACCAAAAAATATTTCACCAACTAAACACCCTCTAAATCCTCTACCTATTCTGTTGGGCCAATAGACTTTGGGTGACACTTTTTTTTCTCTCTTTGAACCGCGTCTCTCTCTCTCTCTCTCTCTCTCTCTCTCTCTCTCTCTCTCTCTCTACGATTGTTCGCTTTTCGATGCACGGCGCTAGGGCTGGCCCGGCCCGCCCCCGCGGCGACGGTCCCTCCCGACGACGTCGGTCTCGCCGGCCGAGTTCCCCTATCTCCCGGCCCCTCCCGGCGCCCTCCCCTCAATTGGGGGTGGGGGGTGGGTGGGTAAGGGGGGAGCCCAAGCGGCCAACTCTTGGCGGTGGTGGAAGGGCTGCTCCCATATGGGAACCTCCTAATTCTGGGACCCACACACTTTTTGTCATCGTCTCAAAGACCTCGACGGTGTGCGGATACACCCCGATAACTTAAGAAGCCCCCTGTTCTCATACCGGGATCAACAAAGGAGTAAGCCGCAACATTACAACATTTGTTACAAAAATATAGATCGAGTGCGGAAGAATAATAACATTAACTTTACAAATTGTGAATAAGTTACATTTGAGTAAACTTAACTTATTTGCGGAAACTAGGTAGAATCGAAGATAAACCGGATCATGTCGTGCCCACCGACATAACCTTGGTTAAACAAAGACGAGTCGGTGCATCGCAGCGAGGGGTCAACAAACCCCGAAATGCGGGAGTACTCAACAAGTCTTACCCGACTAAAGAAAATAGGAGGAGACTCGGGAATGCTTTGGTCTAATAGGATTCAAGGTAAGGCTTTTAGCAAGAAGCAAGGACTCTTTTAGCGTAAAAGCTTACTAATAATGAATCCTTACTTTCATTGTTTTAATCTCAATTTAGTATCTCACCTATTCTAGGTGATCTCATACTATAGCAAACACTTGTAGAAATTCCATCACTTATTCCATCTCTTCACTTTGTTCCATAAATTAAACTACGATGTAAGTGGGAAACCAAGTCTCCATATCCGAGAAGCACGGCGATTTCGAAATCGATTAACCCAAATTTGGGGAGTTCTTTCCACCACGACATATGTAGCACTTAAGCTTGCATATATCAACCCTTTCCCGGATACTCAAAAGCGGAACGCGTCCTACGCCACCCGAGAATACCGTACACCTCCAATCAGGGACTTTAACCCACGAGGGTAACATGTACTCCCGCCATCTCTCCACTCCCGGTCTTGGCGGTTTATGCGTTTCCGATTTGACACCCCCAAGATTAGGCTACCGGAGTATGTGTCCGGAACTAGGGTCGGCGTGATGGGATGACACCCATGACAGACGTGCCATTGGTCCAACGACCTCGGCAGCGGTGCGTTCCATAGTCTCGGTGCACATTACTTACAACATACGGTCCTTAATCGACAAGCCGGAAATACTACACCGAGACTCCTTTCTCAATGCAAATTACCCGAGGTCTCAATTTCAAAACCATATCCCGGTATGGTTCCATCATATAGCATCTTTTCTCATCAAATGCCCATTCGGGCTATCATAAAAGACTTGTCACATTTTGACTCAAAAGTCTAGCTAATATAGCAAGGCTAAAGCGTTCTAGCATTTTAGCAAACGGTTATCAAGGTAGATATTGAAATAATCAAGGATGGATAATGCATCAATTAGGTTATCACTCAACTCCTATCACCTAATGTAAAGCATAAAGCAAAGGTGATATAAAAACTTTGTAAAACACAAGGAAATGTTTAAATGCACCGGGGCTTGCACGGGTTGCAGAGAAAAGTTAGATTCCGTAGAAAAGTTGTCGAAGTCAAACTTGATGACATCCTTGTCGACGGGCCGGATTTTTCTCGAAACACGATCATCGCGAACCATATCAACATCTTCTCTAAAGCTTCATCATCACGATCCGACTCACTCTCGTATATTCTACACGTAGATAATGATGCATGCTTTAGCGTGATGGAATGATAAACATGATGCGTGATGATGCATGAAATAATAAACACTTGAATACAACTTTCCTTCACGATAAAGTTGCAACCCAACAAAACTAACTTGTTGAACTACTTCTACAAGATATCATCACCATTGCCTATGGAGCTCTCAAGGACCATCTGATAGAAGTGTGGTTTAGGGTTCACAAAACAACCCAAAAACTAACTCAAAAACCTAAGTCGAAAGTCACTAATCATCTCATTTTCTAATTAAATAAATAAAGCATAAAATAGAAAATAATTTAACTTTCTCCAATGGACCCCAAACTTTTTTCCACAAGTAGGCCATCTCATAAAACAACACCAAATAAAGTTTCATGATTTTTGGATAAATAAAATAATTATTAGAAATCATAGAAGATGCATTTTTCAATTAAAATTTGTATTTTTAAATCATGCAAGAACTATTCAAAATCAAAATTTAAAATTTTTCGTGGATACACATACCCATGGGAAGGCTACATAAAAATTTTCAGAATTTTAGAAACTCTATTTAAATTTATATGAAAATAACAAAAACAAGTTTACTATTCATATAAATAGAAATTAGAAAATCAATTACTAAAAAGAAAAGGCCTTCGGACCTAAACTGACTCGGCCCACTTCAACAATTAGAAGGCCAGGCCCAAGACTGTGCGGCCCACATGAATAGTGAAAGGCCGGCCCAACTACGGCTTTGCCGATCCTTGACTTGACAAAATTATAAAAAGAACCCCGGACTTTTTATGAAATTACAAACAAGGGACGAACACTATTTACCCGAGTCACGAGAGTTCTCACCTAGCACCACGAGTTTTTCGATTTTACAAACAGGTCCTTCCTCTATTTCTTCTCTTCTCCTTTCTTCGTTCTTAGGGCACGCAGGGGAGGATGGCGGCGTCGGTACGGCCTCGCCCGTCGGCTATCGGCGGCGGAGGAGCGACGGCGAGGCAAGGTAAGGGCGAGCATGGGTTCCACGGGCTCGAGGCGGACCGAAACCGTGGGTTGGCGGCCGCGGACGGCGAAGCGACGGCGGCGGGCGGCGGCGTCTTAGCCCGCGGAGCGGCATCGGGCGGCGGGCGTTCCGATGAACCGACGCGGATTGGCCCGATGGGCGGGTGCACGAGCACCGGGAGGTCAGGCGGCTCGGATCGCGCCGCACTTTGACGCGCTGGCGTGGACGGGGCGCTGGCCGGGCCCGGCGGGCGCCCACGGCGTTGGCGGTGGGACGCCGTGACGGAAAGCTTGCGCAGCACGGCCGTTCGGGCGTGCGAGGCCGCGCAAGCTAACTCAAGAGGTGCGCAAGGGCGAGACGGCTCGATGGCGAGGCTAATTTGGGCGGATGGAGGTTGACGTCGGCGGCACGGCGCGGGCGAAGGGAAGTGACCCGGCGGCGACGGAGTTGAAAAAAAGAAAAAGATGGTCGGCTCGAAGCTTTATAGGGCAAAAGAGAGGTCGAGGACGTGGCTCGCGCCTCGCGAACTCGCCAGGTAGCCCGGCCGCGGAAGGGTACGAGAAGGCGCGACCCACGGGCGCGGCGGCCGGCGACGCGTGGAGAAGAAGAGGAAAGAAATTTCCCTCCCTGGCAGTCTTGTAGCAACCCAAACCTAACTTGCTTTGAATTTTGCAAATTACTCTCAAAATTTGAACTGAACTCAAAATTTTCCAAAAAGTAACCCCCTTAATTTTTTCAAGATCTACAACTTTCACAATTGGAGCATTTTCAAAATCTACCTAGAAATATGACTTTTTGAAAAGCAGCTTCAAATTTTAAATTTGAATTCAAAATTACTTTTAAAATCATGTAACAACTTGAAAAACTTTGTACATGACTTTTGTTCCTCTCAACAAGATCTACAAACTAGCTTTTTAAAAGTTTTTCTCAAATTTTGCATAAATTTTGAAATATAGAAAAGGGGACAATTAGGGGTTTGAATGAAATTCAAAATTGCTTCAAAATTTTGAACTAAACTTTGAAAACTCAAAATACCAACTTTGTATAACTTTGAAAACTCTACAAATTTTCTTTAATAACCATACCCAAAATCTTGATAAATTTTGAATAAAAGAAAAGGGGACAAACTAGGGTTTAAAATTTAGGGTTTTCGACAAGGGGGGATAGTTTCCGAATCTCGATTCTTTTCGTGTCTCTTCGACCGACGACGTGACCATGAACTAATACACTTGTCTTTGGCCAAATCCATTGCTTAGCGGTAATTAACACCTGGGGTGTTACAGACTCCTCCCCTCCCCAACGACCGCGCGATTGGGGCCGCCGCTCCTCCCCTCCCCATCAAGGCCGCGCGGCGGGTCGACGACCTCGGACGGCTCCTACTAACGGCGTCCTGTACCTGCGATAATGGCTCTCCTATCACGCTCCATCTCGTTGCTTGCGATGCTTTGTCCAAGTTCGTCCATGGCAAAAGAATAAAGGAAAGGGACCACATGTGGGCTTCACATGTCATCGATTGTTAAAATGATTTTAGGAGTCATGATTTAGGTAGTCTTCTTTGGAGTTGAAAGAAAAAAAATCAGGTAGTATAAAAATAGTTGGGTACCTAAACAAATATTTAGATAGTCCTTTTTTAGATAGTATAAAAATTGCTAGGTACCTAAACAAACATTTAGATACCCCTGTTTTTTTATGTAGTATTAATTAATGGCGATGCTCTCAACGCTACCTAAATGAATCCTCGTTATCAAGGTTTCAATTATTTCAATGGATGCATCAACATTTGCACAGGAAACTAAACCATATATTCGGTTTGCTGATTTTAGAAAGTTTGCACAATCACTGATGATAGAGATAAAGGACATTGGCCCATTAATGGACAATAGCAGGGTGTAAAGTTCTCAAGCCCCTTATGGTTGTAAATGTAGTTAGTGAGTAATCAGCTATTGAAAATAAAACCCCACACATTTTAGATGTGTTTAGGGGTTTAGGGAGCACACATTTTAGATGTGTTTAGGGGTTTAGGGAGCGTTACTCGCGCTTGTAATTGGATGCTTCTCTTTCTTCACTTATTATTAATTAATATGTTTTCTTCCTTTACTTATTATTAATCAAAGCTGGGCTACTCACGCTTGTAAGTGGATGTTTTTCTCCCTCCACTTATTATTAATTAAGATGTTTCTCTCTCGCCACACGATCCACGTGCTCCCCGCGTGAACTGTTCATTCTCAATGTCGCCGACGCAGCTCGACGGACCATTTCAGTCTAGCTTGCTTCTTGCACAGAATTGCCAAAGGATATTGGGTTCGGTTGGCTACCCGGCCAAACGACACTCTGGACGCACTCCTTAGGTCCCGAGTTTGAACTTTGAATCTCAGTAGGAGCGAATTTCAGCATCAAGTCAATAAAAATCCCTTTTCTTTGGAGGAGTTTTTTTGGAGATCGGGAAGAATTTCTTTCTTAATGAAATACGGTGGGGGCCTATCCCTCTCCGATTTTTTTCTATTTACTCTTTGCTTTTATATTCATAATTCATAATTTCATATAATGTTGTGTTCAATCGAAGCCTTCATGTAGCCGTAAAAAGGGAGAATGTGGAGCCTAGCTCGATGAGGAGCGAGCCTGTTCGAGTTTTGGACGCTTTATGGGTGTCCATCGCTTACTTTGTGAGTGACTGTATATGAACTTTAATTTTCTTTCTGAAGCAAAAGATGACAGCATGCTTTAGTTGCTTTGTGTATTGTGACTTTGTGAGTCAGGATACATAATGCGATTTCTGTTTTCTTTCTTTTCTAAAAGCAAGATACCTAGTACCACCTTGCTTATATCATAAGAGTTCATTTCTAATACTATAGAGGTGTTCGGATCTATTGACATGTGTTAAACTTTAGCATTAAAGCATTAACATGCTAAAGTTTTTAGCCTATATAGGAGGCTTTGGGACACTTTTTAGCACTCCATTTAGCACTCTTTTTTATCCGAGTGCTAAAAAATGCTATAAGTGAAGTACTAAAGTTTAACACTGTGATCTAAATATTGCTGTGTATGGATCTCGATCAGAAAGAGGACAGGGAAGGGAAATCAGGGTAGAACACAGACGATAGCTGGGGGTTGGGAAGGAAGACGAGCAGTTGGGAGATTCGGCTATTCTTTGCCTTCCTTTGCTTACAGTTCACACGGGCTCAGCCCCACACACCGCCGTGAGCCACTTCGCTGATTCCTAGCTCCTAGCACACACTATAAAAAAGCGCAGTGCGGTGGTGCCGTTTTACGAGTACCTTGCACTGCAGTGAGTGACACACCTCCAACTCTTCCACTATCCGTCGTTACTGACACTGCTGTTCGTCCAGCCTGAGAACCTGAGAGGTAGTACGAGCACGATACTCGATCGGTGATACTAATGGCGGCGCCGGCGTCCTCTGCCGCTTCGCCGGTGGACAGGGGAGGAGATCGTCTTCTTGGACGTGGAGACGTCGACCCCGCCTTGCGTGCTACTCGAGTTCGGTGCCGTAGTGGTATGCTCTCGCAGGCTCGTCGACGTCTCCTCCTACGCCACGCTCGTGCGGCCCGCCGACCTCGGCGCTGTCCCGGACCCGACCGCGCGGTGCAGCGGCATCACGCGCGACACCGTCGCTGACGCGCCGCCGTTCCGGGACGTCGCCGATAAAGTCTACGAAGTCCTGCACGGTGAGGAGTACTTAGTGTGCCCGCACGCCCCACTCGATCATCGATCAACCTAATTGAGGATGCATGACAACCTTGAACAGGGAGGGTGTGGGCTGGGCACAACATCGTGAAATTTGATTCAGTGATAATAAGGGACGCGTTCGCTGAGATTGGGAGATCCCCTCCTGAAGCCAAGGGCATGGTCGACACCCTTCCCTGCTTACCCAGTGGTTTGGCCCGAGAGCCGGGGACATGAAGGTATATATACAATCTGCTGCTTTCCTATCCTACGTGCTGACACGCAGATCATTACCATTTCGCTATCTGTTTTGAACTTCTAATTGCAGTTGGCAAGCCTGGCGAACTATTTTGGTCTAGGGAAGCAAAGGCACAGGTAAGAGGTGGTGTACTCTCTCTATCTGTTAATTAACTTGACACATGTGCTTTTGTTTGTTAGCACGATTGCACGATTTTTTTTTCGAACAAGGGGATTCCCCATTTCTATTACATGTAACGGAAATACAACAATGTTCGGAACATTCAGAAAGCAAAAAAAAAAAAAAAAGGTTCTGCCAACGGGCATGGGGGACAAAGTTAACCCCAAGATCCCAAAAGGAGGCCTAACAGGCTAACAGCCAGATAGTGCACAAACGTATGATCTTATTCTTCTCTAATTTGGTTTGAAACTCATCTGCAGGAGCCTTGATGATGTGAAAATGAGTATTGACGTGCTCAAGAACTGTGCTACAGTCTTGTTCCTGGTATTTTTTTCACACCTTCTGTTTCCCCCGTGAATATAAATTGGTTCATCTGAGCAATTCGGTGGATGAAAGATCAAATAGGCAATCGATCAGAGGGGTTAAAAAAAATCTCAAGGAGGAGTGACATATAGGTTAAACAGTCAACCCAATTTCCTTGCCTTGAGCACTTGGCTAACATGTGGAAAATATGAAAGTACTCTACTTTCCTAATACTAGATATGAAAAATACCATTTCAAAGCTGCTGAATAATGGTCGTAATGTTATGTTTGTAGCCTCATTTTTTTGTTTTAGTATTATTCAAAGTATTTTTTTTGTTCTAAATGCCCAAAAATTCTTCTCACAGGAGGAAAGTCTTCGAGGGATGCCTACTGTTCAGAACATGTTGGAGGGTGCAACAATTAGAACCCAAGGAACAAGTGATCCTGCACCAAACAGGGGTTCCAACGAGTTGGTGGGATCCTATGTTGAGGAAATGATGTTAGACACCACTACGCAGATGGATGCAAGAAGTTCAGGCGGTTTTTCTGGGTTTGTTGAGCTAGATGACGTTTCAACAGAGAGCATAAAAATCTCAGTTATGCTATTGCAACACCGATCTGGTCCGAGAACAATTTTCCAGCATAAGGGTGCCCAACTTCATCTCAGTGTTCCAGGTTTGGAAGTCCGTTGGGTCAGCACAAAGTTTCTACCGAAGAAACTAAGCATAGTGGTTGACATACCTGATAATCTCAACAAGTTATTAGTGTTTTGCGACAATCTAGCACAAAGTTCATCTCCGGAAGGCCGCAGTAGTTCTCCATGGAAACCCCTGATTAAGATATATGGAAACACGAATCGTCCAACAGTCCGGCTGAAGTGAGTTGTAATCTATATCCTTCCATTCTAATCTTGAGATGATGGCCCTGCTTATTCAGTACTATGTAGTATGTAGTATGTACTAATGCTAACCTTTTATTACAGCATCGCTACCATTCTCAGTGGCAACACTGCAATGTACTCGACACAAATATACCTAAAAGAGTGCAATGGTGTCATTCCAAAGCTTTCTTCCAGAAAGGTAGATGCAGCGGAACTGGAATCTATGCTTCAAGGGAACAAGGTGGATGCGTTCTTCTCACTGGAAATATATGACTACCAGCAAAACGCTGGTATTCGGTTGGTTGCAAAGAGGCTAGACGTTCACTTCTAACTAAAGGGACCATGCCAAGATCTTGTGATGATCCTCCTATCACTATAAATAAAGCATGCTCTTGCCCCCACTTTAGCCACACCTTAACCTCTATCAATAGTAGCAGGTCGTGTGTACAATGTAATGTGGCCATAGATCTACACAAGATTAAGATGTAGCATGTTCTTGATCTATATTTGGTCGGAGATAGACACTTTATTGGCTGAGTACTAGATGAAAACGATAGATCAAATAACACTTAGAGGATCACTAGCAGTAGATCAGACGGGTACTACTTGTGACAAAATGATGAACAACATGTATACATTTATATGATCTAGATCTACGAGTAACAGAGACATAGGTGTAGATCGGGTACAGACCATCCTTTCCCTTGTCGTTGTTGTTGCTGAACTCCGCCATGGTGCCATCGGAGACCTCCCTGCGCTAGGGCAGCGACGGTCGGTGAAGGGGGCGTCGCCGGCGTCGACGCAGATGGCGGTGGATATGCTTCCAGTCACTTGCTACGGCTCTAAAGATCGGATTAGGTTTTAGGAATGTGGGTGGGGAATAGTGGCGGTGGTAAACTTAGGGTACCATGCCCCGACGCCACCACCCTCCTATTTATGTACCGCAGTGTGACAGGGGCCCTCCAACCATAGGTGGGTTGGGCTCCCCCGATCAGGGAGCGGATCAAGGTTTAGTTCGGTCTGTTAGGCTCAAAACCAAGAGAGATCAAATATTAACATTCTCCCCCTTGATCTCCTCTTAATAACTTATCTTAATCTTAACTTAAAACTTATTTCTTAAACTTCATCCCATTACAAAGCTATGCGTAGAGCGTGTCTCATCATCACAGCAAATTGCCGTTAGACTTAACAGCTACAATACATCCCTCTGATATGAAATAAAGTTCTAAATCTAATTTTGGGCCCTAAGTATCCAGGAATTATAGGCTTTCCATTAAACCCATGCCGGCTAGGTGTTTTCTAAGCACATTGGGTGGTAAGCCTTTTGTGAGCGGATCCACTAACATCTTATCTGTACTTATATGCTCTAGACTTATAACATGATCCCGGACTTTTTCCTTCACAACATAGTACTTGATGTCAATGTGTTTGGTAGCACTACTTGACCTATTGTTGTGAGCGTATTCTATTGCGGGATTATTATCGCAATATAACTTAAGTGGTTTATCAATGCTGTCTACCACTCTTAAACCGGGTAGGAACTTCTTAAGACAATTCACCTGACCCGAGGCCTCATAACATGCCACAAACTCCGCATACATTGTGGATGATGTAACAAGAGTTTGTTGTGAGCTTTTCCACGATTTAGCTCCTTTTGCGAGAGTAAAAATATATCCTGAAGTGGATTTTCTTTCTTCTCGCATAATCGAGTCCGAGTACCCTATTATCTTAAGGGTGTCTAATTTTCTATAAGTTAGCATGAAGCCTTTTGTGCCCTCGCAAATAACGCAAGACTTGCTTAACTAATTTCCGGTGTTACGCTCCTCGGATTTTTTTCGATATCTTCCAAGTAACCCGTAACGAATGCTATGTTAGGGCGAGTACATATTTGAGCATACCGTAAACGTCCGACGGTGATGCATAAGATACCGATCTCATCCTGCTCGAGCTCGATTTGGTTCTTGGGGCACCGATGTTCCCCATACTTATCGCCCTTGACAATGGGTGCAGGTGAGGGACTACACTTATGCATATAATATTTCTTAAGAATCTTTTCTATGTAAGCCTTCTAAGATAGTCCTAATACCCCCTTTACTTCTATCACGGTGAATCTCTATCCCCGTAACGAAAGATGCTTCGTCGAGGTCTTTCATGTCAAAATGTGAGGACAAGAACTTCTTTGTTTCAGTAGTAGAGTCATGTCATTGCTTGCCAGCGTGATATCATCTACATACAGGACTAAGAAAATGTACTTACCATTCTTAAATTTTGCGTAGACGCAATTGTCCTCAACATTCTCTTTAAACCCAAACTTTCTTATTGTGTTATCAAACTTCAAGTACCACTGTCTTGAAGCTTGTTTTAACCCATAAATAAATTTCTTTTGGGCGACATCCCATGTTTTCTTTTCCTTCCACAACAAAACCTTTCGTTTGTGCCATGTATACATTCTCCTCTAAATCCCCATTAAGGAATGCCGTCTTTACATCCATTTGATGCAATTCTAAGTCATAGTGTGCTACTAGCGCCATTATAATTTGAAAGAATCTGTTGACACCCAAAAATGTCTTGGGCTAAGGCATGGTAAAATTTCGAGACTTAGTCATATTTTGAAGGTCCAAGTTACCGCAAATTTTCAGAGACTTAGCCAAATTCTCGAGGAAGATCGAAAAGGGCTTTACGGAATGCGACCAGGACTCGGCGCGTCCGGTCGGGTCACCCCCCTCGCGAGTGAGGTCGGCCGGTGGAACCGGCCGATTTCGGGACATCGGCCGGAAGCACCGTGCGTCCGGTCCTGCGTCCGTCCCGTGGTCGGTCGGTTTGCGTGTCGCGATCGACCGCAGAGCTTCATTGGAAAAATCAATCGACCCGGACCCGGCCGGAGCGCCCGGTCAAGGCCGATCGATGGCGTCCGGTCACCCCCGACGCAGCCCGTGTCCGTCACGAGATCCGAACCGATTCGTTTCCAATCGTGTTTTGGTCGGTTTCGAGGCTTGGAAACGCCCAAGGACGGTTTTCTAAAAGGATAAGACCACCCTTCTCTATATAATAAAGAGGTTCATGGCCGATTTAATCCCATCTACATCCAATCGACAACCAATCTACCTCCCCGTCCCGTTTGTAGGTCATCTTCTTCCTTCAACCCCTCTATCCCCGCTGTTTGGCGGCGAACTCCGCGTTCTTCGTTGGCGTTCTAGGTGGCCACGCTGGTCCTAGAGCACCCTCGCGCCCTCCCGACGGTCTTCCTGCAGGTGCGTTCGGAGGTTCTTCCGGCCGTCCCACCGAGCTCTACGTCACCCCTACCGATTCCTAGATCGGTTAGGGCGGCCACGCTGCGGTGCTCGCTGCTATAAGGTTGTGTGCAACCTTCGTGGGCGTCCAAGGCCCTCCCGGTGTGTTGATGTGAAGCCCTAGTTTCGCGTCAACAGAATCTTTACATGAGACTAGAGAAAAGGTCTCATTGTAATCAATTCCTTCTCTTTGCGTAAAGCCTTTTTTGCCATGAGTCGCGCCTTATGTCTCTCAATGTTCCCTTGGGAGTCATACTTAGTTTTATAGACCCACTTACAACCTACTTTCTTAGCTCCCTTAGGAATTTCCACTAAGTCCCAAACATCATTGGAATTCATGGATTTTATCTCATCTTTCATGGCTTCTAACCATTTCGCTGAGTGATCGCTTCTCATGGCTTCTTCATATGTGGTGGGGTCATCCTCCATATGAAATTTTTCAGTTTCATAAATATAATCATATAATAAAGTTGATCTTCTAACTCTTTGTGACCTTCTCAGGCCCTCATTATTTGGCACTACAGTGTTTGTTGTTGTTCTTCCTCATGCTCGATAGGTGGTTCTAATGGATCCCGGCGACGGATTCCGCATTCTCATTTATTGTCGCCACAGGAGAACTTACAACAGGTGCTGGCACCATGGTGTCTGACACCACCGTAGGTGAAGCAACAATAGGTAGCATAAAGCATGATTCTTGAAAAATTGGAGTAGGGGCATGAACCCGTTTCTCCTCAAGACTAATATCTTGTGCTACCTTACTCCCCTCGATCACATCATCTTCTAAGAACTCACCATGTCTTGTTTCCACAAACTTTGTATGCCTGTCAGGGCAATAAAAGCGGTAACCTTTTGATCTTTCTGGGTAGGCAATGAAATGGCAATTGACTGTCTTAGGATCTAACTTTCCTAAATTTGGGTAAAAGACTTTTACCTCAGCAGGACAACCCCACACTCTTAAATGCTTAAGTGAGGGGACTTTACCTGTCCATAGCTCATACGGTGTTTTAGGCACCGACTTACTAGGCAAATCGATTAAGAATGTGAATAGCGGTTTTTAACGCCTCCATCCACAAGCTTATCGGTAGCGTAGAGTAGCTTAGCATGCTTCTCACCATATCCATTAAGGTACGGTTTCGCCTTTCAGCCACTCCATTTTGCTAAGGATCTCCGAGCATGGGATACCGAGAAACTATGCCATTTTCCTAAAGGAACTTTGATGCCTTTTAGTGTGACAGGGGCCCTCCAACCATAGGTAGCATAAAGCCAAGAGTGTGGGGTTGGGCTCCCCCGATCGTGAGCGGATCAAAGTTTAGTGCGGTCCATTGGGCCCAAAACCAAGAGAGATCAAATACTAACGAGAAAATGTGTGGGAGGAGATCGCGAGATAGTAGCCCTATGAAGGTGCATGAGGTAGTCGGTTTATTAGCACACCTAAACATGCACTAATCAATGTATTAGTACTTATCAAAACTAATCCTACCATCGTAATTACTTAGTAATAACATAACAAACTAATAGCGCCTAATTTATTTACCAATGACAAAGATTAGAAGACATGAATCAGTGGTTCGCGAGATTTGTTTATGAACCGAGAAATTCAACATCTCCATGCAATATTCCCTTTTCAATCCAATCCAATCCAATCCTTCAAGCAAACACTGCTCCTCCATAGATGGTCCCCTATGTATCCTATCCGATCCAATCCAAGCAACCAAACACACTCTTAGTGGAGTTATAGTGTGCGGCTCATTAGGCAAGTTTGGCACCACCCTACCAAAATGTAGTAAAGAGTGTGAATCTCACTGTTAACTCTGAAATTAATATGCTTGGGCCAGTTGAACTGCACCAACAATATAGGTTTTCATAGATGCAAATTACTGGATTAAACATGTAGTCCCTCCGTCTCAAAAAGAATCAATTTCTAGGTAAAAAAAAATTGTCTCAAAAAGAATCAATTTCCAGAGATGAGTGGTCCACCAATTCACATAATCTCTCTCTCAGTCTGGGTTGCATTTAAGACAACCTCTCTCTCTTGCTCTACTATTGATACTCCAAACAACACTACTTAATTAGACTTCTCGGTAACTAATGAGCTATTAAGATTTAACAGTTTAATGAGAGGTAGTATGGTTTTTTTTATCTCCTTTGCTAATATGTCTTAAAGTTGCTAGAAATTGATTCTTTCTGAGATGGAGGGAGTACATAAAGGCTTTAGCAAGGGGTGTAATCGGCTAGCTATGGTCCATACGTGAGTTGTCAGAGTTAGTGATGCTGATTTTAGAAGATGCAAGGGAAAGAAAGGCTTATAAGTGTGTTAGATGCAAAATACCTCTCAAAGTTCGGTATAGATGGTTGTCACTAATCAGTGTACTCAATGGTTGTCACTAATCAATGTCAATCAAGCATTATCCAAACCCTACTCTCTCGTGGTACCAAGAAACGGTTCAGTCCTGCGATTTCTCTTCTTCCGCAAACCTTATAGTCATCGCCTTTCTCTGGTGGGTTGCTGGATGGGCCTAGATGCCTACCCCGCTGGTGTTCTAGCTTGGCTGTCTTGTTTGATTGGGCCTTTGTACACGTTTTGCATGAATAATGCCTCCGAAAATGTGTTGATGTACGGTGAAAATATGCGTTTATTGTGTTGACGATGAAAATGTGCACTTAGGAAGCCGTTTCTCCCCGCATGGATTTTTGTACACGTTTTGGAAACTTGCTTGTCTGGTGGTTAGGACATCAATACGCCTTCCTAAATGGCAACTAAGAGCAAGTATTATAATACGCCTAACAGTTCGGCTGGGTTCCTTACAACCTTCTCTCAGCCTCACCCATACAGTAGTTAGCTCTTTCTAATTAATATATGGTCCACTTGTCTATCTCACATAGTTTCTTGGTTTTGTGTCAAGTTCTACTGTAGTTTTACAACCCGTTTCTACTCTCTCCTCTCTTCTCTCCTCCCTATCAGAATTTAGCCGGCTTACCTGCCATAATACTTGCTATAATTCAGGTACGGAGGGAGCACCTATTCCCAACGATCAAAAATCCATATGCGGGGAGAAACACCTCCTGTGAACTCCAGAGTTTCCAAAAATAGCACAGTTTTTTGGTTGGGCGTGGATTCCAATTAATGCATCAGTTATGACCACTACGTATTTATGTTGGCCATCCGCTCACACCGCTGGAGCATCGCCGCCATCATCATGCTCTGTCCATTGCTCCACTGTCCATTGCTCCACTAGACCACTATTTATGTTGGCCATCCCCCATCTAACAGCCCACGGAGCCTAAGAACCTACAGCTTGATATGTGGTGGTTCTACCGCAAAGGGCCCTCGGGCTTCTCCGGCGCCTCAACGGCTGAGGAGGTCACTGCCAGCTTCGACGGCCATGGTTTGGTCGCCGTCGTCACAGGTACATGTACTTACCTCACATCCCAGGTCGCTCCTAGGCTCATCACGGTCACCTTGGGCCTGGCCGCTGGCCGGACTTACTTTACTTGCGAGTTTGGAACGCCGACCACACCTCCAGGACTCGTCGGAATCGACTCCGAGCAATCCCGGCCGGTCTGGTCTGCAGGCTCCGAGTCAATTTCAGATTGCAGCACCTCGATTTTGTTTACCTCTAGAAGACGGCTGTCCCTTGCTGCGCACTTGATCGAATTACGATGTATGAGAATGATTCCTGGTACTATATCACCATTAATTTGACTTGAATAATGGCATGTGCCTGCAGGTCATTTTCTTCTAACAAACCTCCTACTGGAGAACATGAAGAGCACATCCAGGGACACAGGCATCCAGGGGCGGATCGTGAATGTGACGTCCGTAGCGCATGTGTTTTCTTATACTGAAGGGATACGTTTTGAAAGAATCCGTGATCCTTCCGGTACTTCCGGGTAATTCATTCTGAGATCAATCTGAATTTTCTCGCAGAATTGGGATATCATGCATCATGCTGCATAATTTTAACACCGGCAAAATCTGTTGTATTTGAACCTTATATAGTTTGAAGAACTATTTTGCTTACTGTCAATCAAGCTTGCCAACATTCTTCATTCTAATGAATTATCCCGAATCTTCAAGGTATCTCAAGTTCTCAACTCTTTGACACTGAATAATGGTAGTCGTTGCATAATGCATAACTTGGCTAATGACAAGAAGCTATATATATATGTTCGTGAACATCAGGAGGAAGGAGTGAATATTTCAGCAAATTCAGTTCATCCTGGTGTCATCATGACAAACATTTTTAGGGAGAAGTCTATTGTTACTGGTACTTTCGATCTCAAATCTAAAGATTGATTTCATGTTTGTGACCCATCAAAATATCTCTATAAACATTTAGATGGAGCTCCGCCGGTTATGACGACATTTTACTATTATTACCTTTATTCTTACAGTTTTTTATGACATCATTGGAAGAATCATGTGTAGAAGCGTAGAACAGGTTAGCAGTAACCTTTTTTATTTTTTATATAGCGCGGCGGGACGACGTGCGTTATACTGACCCCAATTAATTTATTGTTAAGGGTGCTGCAACAACATGCTATGTGGCAACACATCCTCAAGTGAAGGGGTTAAGTGGAAAGTACTTCGCCAATTGTAATATAGCCTGCCCAAGCTCGCAAGCTACGGATGCTGAGTTGGCCAAGAAGCTATGGAAATTCAGTTTGCAGATAGTTTCTTAATGTATATATGTTTATATATACAGCTTTTCAAGATTCCATGTCGGTGAATTTGATCAAAATGTAAAAACCAAACATCGATTAGTGTGCAACTTAACAGTCGAACCCAAATTAAATAAGGATAACATGGTCGTTTGGCAGGAATCTATTTATTCAGTGACAGAGGAGTATTCGGTTTCATAAATGTCATCATTTAATTATATAAATTTAGTCAAACTTGAGACATCTTGACTCTCCATGGCTTTGTTGGTGGATTCACATCAATCCACAAATATTTGGGTGGGTTGAAATAGAATTTGAACTTAATTCCACCTTAATTCATCCAACACATGTGGATTGAGGTGAATCCGATAACATCCAAAGCATAAGAGAGTAGTATTATACTCCCTCCGTCTCAAATTATAAGACGTTTGATTTTTTACCTCAAGTTTGACATCTTATCTTATTCAAAAAATTTGTACGAACTTAGTCAAGTTTAAGTCGGTCTTGAAGAAATTTTATTAATAAAACAAGTCACCACAAAAGAAATGATATTATATATAAATTTTTAAAAAGACTAGTGGTCAAACTTAATATCAAAAAGTCAAAGATCTTATGATTTAGGATGGATTAAGTATAATTCAGGATAGAGGAGTATAAAGAAAGCTTTAATAAGTGGGCTTGCTTCTGCTCACCGGTACGGTTTCTGTCGCTTGCTCGTTGTTAGTCTGGCATCCCAGTAAGCGACGGAGAAATCGGAGTACAGAAGTGTCTTGATGAAGTGGACTGAATGGTTATTATGGAGAAGTTGGGTGCTTTGATTATCTTCAGAACTGTGACAAACGACGAGGTATTCATGCGATGGTTACGATCAATCAACAATTCAATAGCAACTCGTCATAAAAAAAAGGGAGAGGAAAGAAAATACTCCCACTATCTCTCAATAAATTTTTAGAATCCGTAAAAAAGTCAAACTATCTTAATTCATGAAGAAGGGTTACATCCAAAGTGGAAATACTAATGACGATCCAAGTGGAAATACTTCAGTCATTAGTATTTCCAATTTCCAATGATGACCAGCCTACTGATGATCTAATCAAAGGTTGGCTGAGAGAGGTTAGAGACGGTTGCTTCGGCCGCTGCAGAGATATTTTGTTTCTTTTGCCCTTGCTTGTTGAGCTAGCCATTTCCTCTCCTTTCAGCCCCTTCCTAAGGACGGAAGTATCCTGAATCGAGACACAAGCATTGTTTCTCGGCAGCCGTTATATTTTTTGAGACCACGCCAAAGCGTGTTTTTCAAGAGGTGATACATCATCACGCGATAGAACGGCCTCACAGCTGGCAGTGTGATTCTGTTAGAATGTTGCAATTTGTAGCATGTGTTTGCTTCCGACCGAATTAGCGGTCTGCTTCGTTATATTAATTGATGTCATTACTTGGTAATTTAGATCATCTATTCGATCAAGAATATGTGCAGGATCAACTAGACATTGACAAGATATATAATGAGACCCGATATCACTAAACAATCGCTTTGGCTTCACTAATTAAGGGACATTCATTGGAAGCAACCAGCCAACGATTTTCACACATCCCACAACTTTCCATTTGGTAAAAAAAATTCCGCAACATTTCTTGTTTTGGAAAGTTTTTGTTTTTTAACAAAAAATGAAAAGCTACAAAGATGCATAATTTTTATCTATAACTTATATGTATAATTTCTACACATGACATACATGATCTTCGAGGTTACAAAAGTTATGCTCATAACTAATATATAATTAATAGAACACAACTTATGTACAAAAAGTTTAAACACAAATTATGTACATAAGTTATTATATATACACTTGTGTATATAAGTTATTCTATACAACTTGCTAACGCTAAAAAAGAAATTAAAATAAAAAGAATAAGAAATAAAAAAACTAAAAACCAGCAAACATAACTATATAAAAAATCACACAAAACAAAACTAAATAGAAAAATAGAAAAAGAAAGACAATGTAAGTTTAATGTTGCATGCATATGTTTTAAATATTATTATTATATTATATAAATTTATCGATTTAGTTAAACTCGAGATGTTTTATAACTCTCTAATATAAAAAAACTTGTAATGACTAATAATTTGGGATACAAGACCCCCAGTATAAAAAAACTGTAATAAGTGGGCTTGCTTCTGCTCATGGGTTTCTGTCGCTTGCTACGCCTCTATTTTATTTTGCATATATTGGCATTACTAGTCCGGCATCCCAGAATCCCAGATTCCCAGTACGCCACGCCAAAGCCCACATAACGGTCCGAATCTGGTGCCTGATGTGGTGGTTCAACCGCAAAGGGTCCTCGCGCTTCTCCGGCGCCTCGACGGCTGAGGAGGTCACCGCCGGCATCGACGGCCATGGTCTGGTCGCCGTCATCACAGGTACCTAAAACACGCTTCTATGCTAGTCCATTCAGCTTCCACCCCATCTCAGAGCTTGAAGGCGTATTCAACGAGGTTGACGGCCACTATGGGCTTGACTGGGGTACCAATGGCGGCCACCTAATCCGTCGGGCCAGTCCTGCCCCGGGCTGGCTAGTGGGACTCGGAGATTGCATTCGCGACCAGGGGAATGCCGATGCTGAGCTAGCACTACCTGCGCAGGTGCGTCGAGCGGCATCGGGCTGGAGACGGCGCGTGTTCTGGCGTTGCGCGGCGTGCACGTCGTCATGGCCGTCCGCAACGTCTCCGCCGGGCTGGAGGCCAGGGAGGCCATCGTGGCCAAGATCCCCGGCGCAAGGATTGACGTCCTGGAGCTGGACCTCACCTCCATAGCTTCCGTCAGGAGATTCGGCTCCGAGTTCGGCTCTCTGAACTTGCCCCTCAACATTCTCATGTAAGCTCCAACAAGTCCTACTTCTGAACTTCGTGCCAGTGCTATCACAAACTGTCAAAAGGCAGCTTGAAATCATAGTAGTAGTAGCCAGTCCCTATGGAAGGAACGTTTGCCAAAAAAGTCTAGAGCAGTAGCTGATAGTTGGTGTGCTATTTTGTTTAACGGCATGTAAACCTTTATTTCTTTGTAATTCCCGTGTCTTGTACAATCCGGCTTTTGAGCCACAATTTGAAATGCAATTCAGGTGGGGATCCTCTCCCCCGGTGACTTTCAAAAAAAAAAAAAAAAAAAAAAGTAGTAGTAGCCAGGATGTGTAATGCGTTTGGTTGGTTGACTTGATGTTCTTTTCGGCAGCAACAATGCTGGAGTCATGACAAGGAACTGCACACGTTCCTGCGACGGTCTGGAACTGCATTTCGCGACAAATCACATTGGTGTGTCCTCTTATCCAAGTACAAATTTTTACATTTGTTGGGCACATTGTTGGATTTCGAACTTCTTTCTTTGTGAGGCATCTCTCGTTTACCTGTATAGTTTGTACTATGTAGAAGAGTACCCCTTGTTCCTCTGAATTATTATCTATGAAGATGATTCCTGAGAATGCAGTAGCGTTTTACTCGGATATATGGCAGGCCATTTTCTGCTAACAAACCTCTTGCTGGACAACATGAAGAAGACATGTAGGGACAGCTGTATCGAGGGACGGATTGTCAACGTCACCTCTTCCGGGCATACCATAACCAATCGTGAAGGGATATGTTTTGACAAAATTTATGATCCTTCTGGGTAATCCGCTCTGAGATCAATCTGAACTCTATTGAAAAAAAATTGATTATTCTTCTTCAAATAAATGATACCAAACAATGCGAGTTTGTTGTTTTTGACCTTACACAGTTTGAACGACTTTGTTGCTTACGGTCAATCCAAGCTTGCCAATATTCTTCATTCTAATGAACTGTCCAGAATACTCAAGGTATCTCAGATCTGTGTTACTGGCTGTTTTTGCATATAAATACATGAACTGCAGAATAAAGGCTTAAGTTACCTTCTTGAACAGGAGGAAGGAGTGAATATTACAGCCAATGCTGTTCATCCTGGTGTCATCTCGACTAACCTTTTTAGGAACAGGAATATTGTCTCTGGTATTTCCTCAAGTCTTGCAATCAATTTTATTTATAATATGAATAGCAGAATGGGAAAAGGTTTAACTTCTGAAAAACATTTACATGGAGCTCAAGTTAAAATATCATTGGTAACTGTTCCCCCCTACCCTTGCAGCTCTATTGAACTCCATTGGAAGAATCATATGTAGAACGGTGGAGCAGGTAGGCTTTCACCTCTTATTTCACTGCTGGCATGTTGGCAGAATACGCACTGATCCTAATCAACTTTCGAAAAATAAATTAATCAACTTTGTTTTATCTTTTTGAAGGGTGCCGCAACGACATGCTATGTTGCAATGCATCCTCAGGTGAAGGGGATAAGTGGAAAGTACTTCGCCGACTGTGATATAGCCAGCCCGAGCTCACAGGCATCAGATACTGAATTGGCCAAGAAGCTATGGCAATTCAGCTTGCAGATTGTGTCTTCTTGATCAAGTGCTTATCTAAACTAGTGGTGCACATATTGTTCTGCTAAACTGATAATGGTTAGACTCTATTCAGAACAAATGGAAAACCATATGAATTTTAGAGGATTACAATGCTCAAGGAAAATGTATGACATTTTACTGGACCAAATGATTGCTCCCTATGACATTCCTTTGTGTTCCTATGGGATGCATGAATCCATATTCCATAGAAGTTTGGAAGGAAACTAACATAAGGTTAGACCTCATAGAAACTTTCCTTTGTGCTTCTATCTCTTTGGTTGAGTTCATCTGTTTTTCTTATGTTGCATCCACCTATATTTTTCATGTACCTACATTTTGAGATTTTTGAGTTTCAGGGAGGCCCCTCATATTGCTTCACTCTACATATTGCCATGTATGTATGTACTGCCACCAACATCAAATTTGAAATCCAAACCGCCACACAAATCCCAAAGAAAATGTTGGAACAATAGATCTGAATATATTTGTGAGAGTAAGCAGTTTTCCCCACATGACCCAGCTGCACAGAGTAGCTAAAAGAAAGATTTGTGAGCATATCTAAGCCTGGATATTTCATCAGCAATTTTCTTCTTTTGGCAGTTATATGATTCCTGTATGATGTCAAATGAAGATACTTTTTAATATAAAAGTTTATAACTCTCAATGAAATTTACTACTTTATAGTTTTGAGATTTTTTTTTACATTTGGGATCGCTAAGATGTGAAAAAAAAAATTATAATTTTTCATCAGCAAATTAACCACGTACAAGGCTTGTGGCCTCACAAAACTTATATGATTCTTATGATGTCAAATAATGATTGTTTTTATATTAAAATGTAGCTATAGAGATCTATAAGTTTTTTAGTTTTGAAAATTTTGTTTGAGATTGTTAAGATGCTCAAGAAAATAATACAAATTTTAAGAAGTATATTAATCACGTTCTAGGCTTGTCTTTTTAGAAGTGTCTGATATCTATACCTTTTGTTTAAAAAGTATTGATTCGACATCAGATAAGGAAGATGTTTTTTTTTCTAAGATGGCGAGCACTGGTATGCTATTTAATATACTCATTTAAATTTACATCTGTTTTGTTTTTTGTGCATCTTAACTATCTCAAATGATAAACCTCAAAGCTGAAAATTTGAATGTCTCATCGAAAGATATTAAACTATCTTCATCTGGCGTATGCCGTATAAGAAAGATATTATTTTCATATGCTATTAGTATGTTGATAATACACGCCACTTACGCCCACGAACTTTCAAAATTAAAATCGACACCCCCAAACTTGTTAAGTAGGTACATAAACTGTCAAAAATGTGTCACTTATGTCCATGAAATTGTTTAGTTGTGCCATTTAGGTCCATGAACTTGTTAAGCTATGTCACTTATCACTAGTTTATAAATAATTAAAGTATTTACAATTAATATGATTTTTAAATTAGGTTACTAATTATATTTATGTTACAAATTAGGTGTCATTTTAGCTTTTGTAGATGTATTTCTTTTAATATGTATGTAGACATAGTGTACAACTAGGTGCATAGCTCCTCCAAAAAATAAAAATAATAATAAAAAAACTAGGTGCATAGCAAAGCCAATGTATCTAAAAATCAAAACAAACTATAATTTAAAGCGGGAGGAGTAATTATTAGGTTACTAGTTAGTTTATAAATAATTAAGAAGTATATCTATGCATGACATGTGTTCGAGAGTTCGTGGACATAAGTGATACAACTTAACAAGTTCATAGGCGTAAGTGAGACGTTGTATTGAGTGGCACAACGCCACACGTTTGAGGGCTGCCGATGTATTTAACTCAACTTTATATTACTTTTTTAGCATTTTAACGATCTCAAATGTAAAAACTCAAAACTATAAAGTTGTGGCTCTCATCTATAATTTTTATACAAAAAGTATGATAAAGATTTATACCACCTCCTGAGGTTTGGAGAGATGTTTACTTAGCTCCTCAAAGTATAAAACTAGATATCCAACACATTACAATTTTGTAAAACAGGTCGACTTATCCCATGGGGTGGTTATGCCATGTGGTTTCACCACGCGGGTATGCTGACGTGAACTCTGACGCTGATGTGGACTTTTTAACGAGTGGGCCCTGCTAGTAAGTTATCGGTCCTCCTCCGGTCCTGTCCCAAGTCCCACCGATAGGTAATCCGCATCCGTCCCCTACCCCATCCGTTCCCTACCTCCTCCTGTCCTCCAGCTGCTTGTACCTCCAGTCCCTCCCGACAAATTTCTAACAGCGGCCACGACGGCGTCTGGCCGCTGATTTCCAAAATTCGTTGACGACGGGGCGTGGCTGCCTCTCGCTGTGGGCTTATTAGCTAGGCAACTTCCATAGCTACCCACTTGAGCAAGGAATTGAACTAGGCAGCTTCCAGCTGACGGAATTTGATAGGCGAAACAGGGAGCTCTATTTTTGGCTCGTGCATGGCGACGTCCATGCGAAAAACGCCCGTAGCAGCCTTTACCTTGGATGAAACTCAGCGAGGCTAGGGCTGGGATGTAGAGAGACTCAAGGTGAAGCAATGGTTGCGACTAATTTGGGGATGGTGTAGTGGAGCTCGCGAATTTTGGCCGACGGCGGCAGCTGCTCTCCATGGAAGCGACGAACAGAGGGAGTAGGCAGGAAGAGTCAGTGAGAGATGGAGAGCTTGAGACATGGCAGAGGGAGGGAGAGTGAGCGACGAGACATGGAGGCTGCTCCTCCCCCGGCCACCATGGCCACCGCTCCTATTCCGCCCGGTGCCGCCCCGCTCCATCCGCCGCGTTCGCATCGCCGCCCCTGCTCCATCAACCCGGAGCACGAATTGAACGGAATAGAACTGATGAGCGGACCCATGCGCCAGCGTGTCCAACACATCCGGTCTGGACTACCACGCAAACAAAACCACTACCAACAAAACCGCTTCAACATATGTGATTTAGATAGACTAGTCCATCAACCCGTGGTCCTGCACGGGTTAGAATTAAGATTAATTAGAGTTTGTTTGTTTATTTTCTAATAGAATAAACAAAATGTTTTTATATCTATATGCATAGTTTCTTTCCTTTGCATGTCACCTCTGTTTTAATATGCATTTAGTTGAAACCGTAACAGCTTAACTTGAACTATAATTGCTCATGTTGCAGCCCATACTTATATGACATAATGAAAATAATTATTAAAAAATTAAAAATTTAATCTTATTAATTCCTACAATTTTACTTAAATGAAGTGGAGACTCTTGGGCTTATAATTACTACAATGAATTCTCCTTTTGTGCTTTCTATGAATAAGAATTTTTTTGTCCTAAACTACACTGCTAAGTACTATGATGGCATACAAAGTCATTTATAACTTATATCACATCGGATACGATCAATGCTAGAGCACGAAATTGGGATATAGGATGGGGTAGTGGTGCTAATATCAAGATGATACGTAAACTTAAATTCCTTTTTTTCGTATAAAGGCATTAGATTCCTTACTTGATAGTTCATGAACAAATAAGGTTTGCCAAAGTTTGGTTATCGACTATTTACAATGTTGTGGCAACATATGGAAACTAAATAAAATAACACCCCAAATTAAGCAGTAAAACCTTATTCTCCATCTAGCTCTAGTAAAGGTTAAGTTTTTTTTTTTTAATTAGGAGAAAAACATTAGTACACACATGTACATTTGTTCACAAACTATGTGATTAGGTTTATATATCTTTTGAATAATGAAAAATCTATCATAATCATAAGAACGATATACAAATTATTAACATTCTACAAACCATGCAAATCAAGATATAAATCTAAATGGAAATTTGAACAATTGGCATATATTTTGACAAATTTTCTCAAGCATGAATGTCCAAAAGCAGTACAAACATCATTAGGGGCACTTGAGTTGACCAGCTTTTTTTTTGTTGTTGTAGTAGAAACGTCACACTTCATGGATATAAAACACAAAAGAAAGCGAGCATCCAAAGTATTCTATCTTGGACTACAATTATAAGTCATTCTAAAATCTACACTGTAGATTATTTGAATAATCATTTGAGTAAATTCATTTTGTATATCTTTACCATGCAACAATTTTTCTACATCTTGTGAGCATTGCAGAGAGTCATCCTCTTTCTCCATGCATGTTTTCTAGAGAGAAATCTAGAATAAAAGAATATTTATATTTGGAGAGCCAATTAAATAGGTTCTTGGAGGAAAAATGACCAGATATTTGGATTCATCATGCAACAAATTGTTACTCTTATTTTCTTAAAAAATCCAGTGTCCCATGTCCCGCCATGTCACATCATAATCTCATAGAGAAAATAACACAACAATAATAGCCATATTTTTTGTGTAATTTTATAAAGTGATTTAATTATTTCATGTTGTTGTAATTTGTCACTACTAAAACAGGATGTTATATCCAAGTCTCATCTAATATTTAATCCCTCCTATCCTTGTAAGTGAAAATAACACAATAACGACCACATGTTTTTTTCTGTGAAATTTCATTTTAACTAATTCATGTTATAATTTTAAGGATCAAATAAAATAGAATGATTAGATATCCTCACATCCAAGAGACCTTCTAAATTAACTTAATTAACCACCATAGGGTGCATCCTCACAAAAATTGTCCCTTAAATATTTTTGTTCTCGAGGATTTCCCAATCTCAAATAATGGCTAATATGTCACAGTCACCCAAACTGAACACATAATGGAAGATTTAGAATATCAGTAAATATAGTATATTGCTGGAGAAACTATTGGGTGGGGATTTTTATTACGTACATGTTAAGGCTTCAAGAGGTTAGATAAGGAAACTATTATTCGAGACGTTCTGCCTACAATCTTTGTTATGTATTGGACTATTTTTTTAGGTGACCGATCAATGATGCACTTTCTTCCTAGGTTGTTTAACTTCTAAGTGGTTGTATCATACGAATATCTCATGGGTCATACCACTTTTTCTTTTCCCACAAAATGTAGAAAGTTGACTACTTTAGTAACATGGATGCATTACTACCTTAATGACTGGGACCTTGTATACTCATTGTAAATCAACCATTATATAGCTTATATCCAAGGTCCAATCTCTAATCTTTCTACTTCCATCGATTAGGTTTGCATTGAATATAGTCTGATAAGGAAAAAAATAAGAATAAGACAGTAACAGAATATGTTATTAAAAAAACTAATTTACAGATAAACAAAGGGTAGCATCAACGAACCTTGCAATTTGCAGCGTTGCCCATTGTTTCATTCTGCCCATCTTGGGGGTTGGCGTTAGATCGATGCAATGCATAGTGATGTAACCTTTATATCAAGCATGTGAATTTCCATAGTAGAAAGCAGTGGCTTTGACAAATAAATAAAGGGAAGTTATCTTGGATGAAGATTGAAGATAATCAACTGTGAGAGGCAGTTCATGGAGATTGATTCCTCCAGGCCTCTGGAAAGCCACCATGCAATATTTTACGCACACGTATGCACCCACCAAGCCACTTGTACTGGCCTAATATCTTTGACACCGGTAACCAGCTGCAGAACAACTTGTATCTATATAACAAAAACATGTGTCAAATACTCATGCAGTGATTTATACTAATTATATCAATTGGATTTACATTCACACTCCAAACTCTAGATATGCAACAACATAGAACGGTTTTGTTTATATAAAATCCGAACCAAAAAGGTATATTGGCTTTAGTGCAAACTCCAAGGTAGTAAAATTACAACACCATGAGAAGTAATGAGAACTACAATGCGCTTATATACAAAACCCAATTCGAACGCCAAAACTTCATTCACGAAATCACTGACCGCTACACATCGTACCAACATCAGCGGACTATGGAAACAGCCATCCCGAAGCAGCGGCGCCCTCTCTCTGTTGGAACATATCCTCACCTCACGTAGGTGAATTTGGATAGCCGGAGATCGGAAATATTAGATTTTAAAATGGTAGAATTTTCCCTACTTTTTATCTATAATAATATAATGGCAAAGGCTAGATTGATTTATGTAGTTATTTTAATTGTGTAGTTATTTTAATTAATTGATCCAATGGCTATTTATTTGTCATGATCATTGAACGTGACAGTATCATATTAACTGCATTGCGTACTCGGTTGGATATTTGGATGGATTTGTTGAAAAAATGTAGGACTCGGTTTCTCAAAAAAAAAAAGAGAGATACGTAGTATTAGTCTTTTTTTTTCTGCATTGCGTACGTGGTTGGATACTTGGATGGATTTGTTAAAAATAAAGGACTCGGTTTCTCCTTAAAAAAAGAGATACATATAGTATTATTAGTCTATTTTTAATCTATAATGGCAGTGGTGGGTAATTTTCTAGATAACAAAAAAATAGATCTAATGGTCATAAGTGGCTATAGACTTAGTCTATTTTTAATCTATAATGGCAGTGATGGGTAATTTTTAGATAACAAAAATAGATCTAATTGTCATCAGTGGCTACAGACTTTAGATTCGATGGCCGGATGTTTCTGATTAACGTGAGAATTTCTAGCATTTATTTTTTTTTCTTAACGATCTGGTGAGAATTAATGTGGAGCCTCCAATTAGTAATAGTATAAGATACATGGACATCCAAATTAGCAAACTTCAATGTGTTCAATACCTAATTTTATTATACTTTAGGGGGTCATAAGTAGACTCCTCTCCAACGACGTAGATTTTTATTTAACTTTATGCAAGAAAAATTATACATGATTATTATATTGTTGAAACGGTATATTATTTTTTAACATCTCAATGACTTTAAATGAAAAAATATCAAAATTAGAAAGGGCACGGCCTCATAAAATCATGTGTCTAGTAGTGCTTTCATCTCTATTGTGATACTCGACTCTAGAAAGATTGTAGCCTTGAATGCAAGTCCTTGATTACCATGTGTTTGAAATTTGGGGTCACATTTCTTTAGTATGTTGTGGATAATTTGACCTAACTTACAAATTGTTCTTTCACAAACAAACACTTGCATGGTCATCAAAGTTATGCAAGTTTACAAAAGGAATAAAAGAACAGTAGTGAGTTTAGAATAAAAAAGGAAACAATGAAAATCAAAGGCAATTACGCAACTCGCTCTAGTCATAGAACTATTGCTGGAAAATACTTCTTTTTGGCTCTCCATAAGAGGATGCCAAAGTTGTTGTTGTTAGAGTATATCATGGGCCTATTGGGTAGGATGGTGATATAGCCTGTCAGGGTTTATTAGAGATAAAGGTCTCCAACTGTCGATGTTTTAGAAATTTAGACCAGACGAGTATACAATTGCCTAGTGTGTAGCTCAGAATGGTAAAGGAAATGCGGTAAATTACAGTAAAGTAAAGGGGGCAATGAGATACAAGATTTATCCAGGTTCGGGCAGGAAAGTCCCTACTCGAGCTGTGAGCCTGAGGGTTCACGGGTTCTGAATATCATATAGTGTGTACAATAGCCTAGAGAAATGAAGATCTAGCTTCCATGTCTCTAGTGTGTGAATACAAGGTGTGTGGGTCCTCCCAGTCCAGGACTAAGGATGCCTGAATTCGGATCCCCGCCACAGGAGGAGTGCATCCCCTTATATAATTGAGGTAGGGCTCGATCGTACATACATTGTCATAGCGCCGAAGGAAACAAGAGAAGAAATGAAAACCAAAGGAGATGTCGAGTTGTCTAGGTCATCGTCCTCCTCTCCACCATGCTTGGTCATACTCCTGATCATGACGTCGGCGAGTCATCCTATGTTTTTCTCTTGTACGATCCCGATTGACTTGGACGTTGCCAGTGATGTCGCGGCAATCACTTTGTGACGTCGGGACTGTCGTGCCCAGCACAATTGGGCCATTTAGGGTATGGCTTCCCTTCCTACTACGAGCTAGAAAGGCATGCCCCGAGAGATCCCCCGATTGGGGGTTGTACAAGGGTTTGTTGAGCCGCAACGAACGACGCTGCCGCCGGCCGAAGAACCGCGACGGTACTAGGGGTTCTCACCGGTGAGCACCTAGGGCGGCCGCGCAGCAAGGTCGCCCTATGGTCGGTCCACCTCTGGTCTCACGTACCTTCCTTTCTAAAAGCGCGGTTTTCTTTCTCTCGAAATCGCTAATTGTCAGCATAATCATCGATATTTTTCCAGCTCTTTGCCAAGGGCGGCACACCATCAGCGCCAAATCTAGGAACCACTCATCCATGTTGGTCGCTCGTCCAATTTGCGGGCATAAGTGTGTTCATCGCTTGGAATTTGTCGGCATTGAACTTCGTCAAGATAATTATTTCTATTGTTGCCGACACATAGAAGAGTTCATATTTGTTAAACCTAAAGTGCAAGAGCATATGGCAGGAACAGGATACCTTTTCACTTTTCAGCTAGCGGGACGTTGTGAGAAATGTGAGTGCATCCTTTCCTTCTTTCTTTTTTTAAGGTTTCCAATCCTATGGTGTTTTGTACCCTCGAGAAGTATCAGTGAGTACTCATGCATCCTAGCTTTCCAATACCATGTACAACATGTTAACCTATTAAGTGCATATATCTAGTCATAGAACTATTGCTGGAAAATACTTCTTTTTGGCTCTCCATAAGAGGATGCCAAAGTTGTTGTTGTTAGAGTATGCCATGGGCCAATTGGGCCTAGGATGCTGATATAGCCTGTCAGGGTTTATTAGAGATAAGGGTCGCCAACTGTCAATGTTTTAGAAATTCAAACCAGACGAGTATATGATTGCCTAGTGTGTTTAGATCAGAATGGTAAATGAAATGCGGTAAATTACAGTAACGTAAAGGGGGCAATGAGATAAAAGATTTATCCGGGTTCGGGCAAGAAAGCCCCTATTGAGCTGTGAGCCCGGGGCTCACGGGTTTTGAATATCAAATAGTGTGTACATTTATAGCCAAGAGACGAAGAGCCGGCTCCCAAGTCTCTCGTGTGTGTGAATACAAGGTGTGTGGGTGCTCCGAGTCCAGGACTATGGATGACTGAATTTGGATCCCAGACACAAGAGGGGCGCATCCCCTTGTATACATGAAGTAGGGCTCGACCGTACATACATTGTCGGAGCGCCAAAGGAAACAACAAGAGAAGAAATGAAAAACAAAGGAGATGTTGAGTTGTCTAGGTCATCGTCCTCCTCTCCTCCATGCTTGGTCATACTCCTAGTCGTGGCATCGGTGAGTCATCCTTCGTTTTTCTCATGTAATGCGTTCCGATTGACTTGAACGTTGCCCGGTGGTGTCGCGGCGCCACTTTGTGACGCCGGGACTGTCGTGCCCAAAGACAATCAGGCCATTCAGGGTATGGCTCCCCTTCCTACTGCGAGAAAGGCATTCCCCGAGAGATCCCCCAATTGGGGGTTGTACATGGGTTTGGTGAGCCGCAACGAACGACTCTGCTCGACGGACAACGCTACCGCCGGTCGAAGAACTGCAGGGTACTAGGGGTTCTCGCCGGGCGAGCACCTAGGGCGGCCGCGCAAGCTTGCCCTTTGGGTTGTTCCGCCTCTGGTCTTACGTACCTTCCTTTCTAAAAGCACGGTTTTCTTTCTCTCGAAATCTCCCAATTGTCATCATAATCATCGATATTACTCTAGCTCTTTGCCAAGGGCGGCATGCCATCAGGCGCCAAATCTAGGAACCATTCATCCAGGCTGGCTGTTCGTCCAAATTTGCAGTCATAAGTGTGTTCATCTGTTGGAATTTGTCGGCATTGAACTCGTCAAGATAGTCGTTTCTATTGTTGCCGACACATAGAAGAGTTCATATTTGTTGAACCTAAAGTGCAAGAGCATATGACAGGAACATGATACCTTTTCACTTTTCAGCTAGCAGGACGTTGTGAGAAAAATGTGAGTGCCTCCTTTCCTTCTTTCTTTTTTAAGGTTTCCAATCCTATGGTGTTTTTGTACCCTCGAGAAGTATCAGTGAGTACTCATGCATTCTAGCTTTCCAATACCATGTACAATATGTTAACCTATTAAGTGCATATATATGACTACACAGAAGGTATATACAAGGAGTGAATGCTTGTTAAAATCAACGGCACAGCACCAAGGCCGATCTCCCTTTTTTATGCTAGTGGCCTGCAGGAGAGGGGTAGCCGTTGCGACGTTGGTGTGATGGTGATTTCAGCTATCTCCACTAATGCAATACTTTCCTTCCAAAAGAGAACACAGACATTTTTTTTATGTCTCGTTAAAAAGTGGGACACGTATATATACTAGCAAGAATCAGAGAGCAAAGACAGTGAACACTGATACCACCGACGACAATAGTTTATATATTAGCTAGACTAGAAAAGCATTATATACATACTAATTCTCTCATATACCCACAGGAGAACATTATCCAAATTAAAGGTGCAAATAAACAAGGCCGGCCAAATGTTCTTGGCGTCCAGCATGCTATAGCTCACATCTGACAAACGCTGCCATGTTAACGAGTGACTTACGGCAGTCGATCGTCGTCCCAGATGGAGCATGGCAAATAAAGCTATACAGCAAATATATAGCTGAAATAAACTTGTTGAAAAGCATGCAATCGTACACTAGTTGAGTCATGCATGATGCATTCATTCATGCACGCACATGAGTGTGTAGCTAGGGGCGCTTAATTGATTGCCTAGCTAGCTTGCCCCGTCGACCACACCACACGGCCAGTCGCCATAGCACGACGCCGGCCGACGTTCTTGGCTGTTGCTGAAGCCCTCGTCCTCCATGGACGACACATATATCATCATATCGACGCTAGCTAGCTAGCTACTAATAATCAGTACATATTAAAATCTAGTAGCAGCTGGTAGGTAATTTAAAAGGGGATCTTGCCGATGAGCGGTATGCCGATGGCGGTGACGACGAGCGTGGAGGGGACGCCGAACACGACGTGGCTCCAGAAGGTGAGGTCGTGGGCGTTGCGCGGCGCGCGGAGCGCCTGCTCGCACACGATCAGGTTCGCCGCCGACCCCAGGAGCGACAGGTTGCCCGCCACCGTGCTCACCCACGCCAGCAGCAGCCACGACCGGGTCACCGCCGACGCAGAGATGGTCGCCGCAGAAGCCGCCACCTCGTCCCCATCAGCAGCACTGCAGTCAAACATATGCATGCTTGTGATTTCATTATCAAAAGTGTCACGTACAACACGTCAAAACGTAACTAATTGTCAAGTATATCCTGTCAAAGGAGGTAACGTTAGTGCTTAACGAGCTGGGGGTCACGCCCACGACACACTTCAAACTCAAATAATTACTAGATATTTGATTACTTGACGCCCCTTTGTTAGTTGTTTAAAGAAATGAACACAAACCTTAGCCATCTTGCCATGTACGCTTTCAGTTTCTTGCACCGTGTCATATATATATTTGATATGTACGTATATAAGTTAGGTCACGCACACTAGCTACAGCCTACAGCTATAGCTAGCGAGCTATTGAACTTTTTGGTGCTTTGCCAGTTGTTTGCAATATGTGAAAATAAAAAATGTGCTTTCATTTATCAGTTGTATGTACGTATATATTTATGTTTGCCTCCAAAATTAAAAAAAGCATGGATCGATATGCATGCCCCTTATTACCAGTTGGCACGTTGGAGGCGAGGTTGGAGAGGAGCAGGATGATGAGTGAGAGCACGGTGACGCCGCTGACGTGGTTGACCTTGGCGTAGGGCGCCATGAAGTTCCAGATGGCCCCTGGGAGCCCCGTCTTGTTGAAGCCGCTCACCGTCACGAACATGCCCGAGAAGAAGACCAGCAGCGAGTAGGACACCTGCGCACATGTACAATTACAACCGCTGCATGACATCGATGCGCGTGCCCAACCACGTGATGCTCATGAGCAAAAGCAAGCGCACCTTTGTCGAGGCACGGCTCGGCGTCGCGGAAGTCGACGACGACGAGCGCGATGGCGGTGGTAATGGCGGTCCACGACATGTTGAGGCCGAGCATGTAGGCCACGAGCATGCCGACGGTGACCACGTACGCGAAGCTCTTGAGGAACAGCTTACGCCGGTGCTCCGAGCACTGCATGAACCACCGGTGCTTCGTCGGGATGTTCTCCGACATCATCGAGTCGGGATCATTATCGTCCGAGTCGTGGCCGTGGCCGTTGTGGCGGTGACGCAGAGCGGCGCCGGCGGCGGGGGCGCGGTGGGGCTATTCTTGAGCGAGAGCACCGAGGCCGGCGACGACCGGCCCTCCTCGACCGCCTCCATCTCCTTGGCGGCGGCGGCGGCGGCGGCGGCCTCGTCGGCGCCGCCCTCCAGGTCCTTCCAGTACATGCAGAGCAGCATGACCGTGTTGACGCCCATCCCGGCGAGCATGGCCGGCAGGATGCCGAAGAAGAACTGCAGGAAGGTGATCTTGCTGTTGAAGGCGATCACCAGGTTCTGCGGGTTGCCGATGGGCGTGGCGCTGGAGCCGATGTTGGCGCTGGTGGCGAGCGCGAGCAGGAACGGCTTCGCCGGGAGGTTGCGCTCGGCGGCGAGCTCCAGCACGAACTCGGTGAGCACGACGCAGCAGGTGTCGTTGGTGAAGAGCGCGCTGGCGAGCGCGGTGACGACGCAGACGCGGCACAGCAGGTCGCGCCCGCCCTGGCTCCGCCACGCCAGCAGCTTGCCCAGGTGCTTGAACATGCCGGCGCCCTTGAGGTAGCCGCCCACCACCATGGTGGCGAAGAGCAGGCCCAGGATCGGGAGGTCGATGGACGCGTACGCGTCGTCGGCGCTGATCACGTGGAACACGATCATGAGCACGGCGCCCAGCAGCGCCCCCGCCGTGCGCCCGATCGGTAGGAACGGCACCGACGGGAACACCGCCAGCATCCAGAACACGCCGAATGCCAGCGAGCCCATCACCACCTTGGGAAGAGGCGCTAGCTGCGTCATGATGGCTAGCTTATTGCTCGACCTCGATCACACTGCAACTAGCTGCTCTCTGCTCTGAGTTTGACGAAGCAGAGGGAGGGGAGGTTTAAGTAGTGGCAGAGGAAGACCTTGCATGCTCTCCAGCTGACGTCAAATATCTCGGCTCGGTGTGGGGGCTACCCGGCCGCTAAGCCCTCCAGTAGTGTCCGAGGTCTATTATCACTCGAGATTTTTTGTCTACATCGGAAACTGCACCTGACGAAACAGATGTTTATTTCGTCATGAATGAATTGAATGGGAAGTACAGATGTTTATTTCGTCATGAATGAATTGAATGGGAAGTTCAATGTTACAAAAGGCCGTCAAGACGGTTTTAGTCCGGTTTTCCACAATTAACCTGGATAGGGTTTGGTCTCGTTTTTCTTTAAAAACGAGGTTATCACCATTTTAGGACACTTGAATATAATTCGGTGTGGGAGCCCCGAAAAATTCAAAAAAAAAAATCAACCATTCCCTTTCGTAATTGATGGTTGTTAAGAGAAATTGAAGTAAATTATTCGCAATCCTGGAAAAATTGAATAATTCAAAGAAGCCCTAAAACAATTTGAGTAGGCTGGGTATTTACCCTTAAAGCAAAATGAATCATACTCCCTCTCTCTCTCTCTCTGTCGGTTTTTTTAGGTTTTTCGGGCATGTCGTTTGACTTTTCATATTATTTAATTTTTTATATAAATATTATTTATTTTGTTATAACTTATGTTATCACTAGAGATACATTAATAATGATTTAATCATTTTATAATTTATATAAAAATTTTGAATAAGACAAACGGTTAAACACGATGTCTCAAAAAAAAAGCTAAAATGACACCTATTTTGAGAATGAGGGAATACTACGTTGCAGTGGCGATCAAATTTAACACAGCACGATTGTCGTGCCATAAATCAAAAATATCACCCATATATCAACTTATACACATACACGTAAGCATGCACTTCCTAAGCTAGGTAGCTTCTCACATCAAGCGTGCTAAAACTACTACAAGTGGTATATAGCACGTCGACATGCAAATGCAACCCTCTACGTACGGTTACGGTACTACAGTCCGGTAATTAAGCGTAGATGGTACGTACATGTATGCATGCGTGACACGTCATCCGTTCAGATAACTTGTCCGACTGTTGCGTGCCTTTGTGGGGCCCTCGGTACACGCAGTACGACCAATCTCTACCGTTGGATCCAGCTCTGGCTGTGCGGCTGTTATAAAAATACGTCGTCTCTGAACCTCAGTGCTAATTTCAGGTCACGCCTTACTTATATACTGTCATTAGTGTGCTAATTAATTAATCAACTTAATTGCTGCGGTGGAGCTTTCTTGCTTTAGGTAAGCATCAGCATCACAAGCTAAGGATACGCATGATTAATCTTGAGCAACGACGGCAGCCAACGATCATGTGATACGTATATGGGTAGTGGCCGGCGGTGCTTTGGGAGTGCAGTGATTGGCCTCAAGGCCATCAGAAAAGTACTACGTGCCCAATATATAGAGCAGGCAGGCTCACAGTTTGAGCAACATTTTACTACAGATTAGCTAGTGGTAATGCGTACATGTGACTCAAGATGGCCAGTCACAAAGCCTGAAAAAAAATTTAGGTGGGGCTGAAACAAAGGAGATGTTAATTTGCATGAAAATTTAATGGTGATTTTTTGTTTTTTGCTACATGTAATTAACCTTGATTACCGGATTTTAGGAGGGGTTAGAGCCCCACCCGCCCCACTGTTGGCTCGGTCCATGGCAACGGATACGCACCCGACGGGTACTGGCCACCCACACCGCACCCGCCAGGTCGCACCGCACCAATACCTGTACCCGCATACGGGTAAGGAATTCATTCCATACCCGCACCCGCGCGGGTATTTCTTACATGACGGGTAACCCTCACCCGACCGCGCGTCGAGTCAAAGGCGGAGGTTGCGTGTGAGCAGTGCAGCGCCGAGCAGGTGCTGGTGGTCGCCGCCTTTCTCGCCTCTCCGGATCCAAGACTCGAAGGATGGATGGCGGAGGTGCAGATGGGGAAGCGCCCGCCGCGCCCGCAAGCGGCGCTCGCACGGCAATCGAGGTGCAGGTGCTGGTGTCGTCGCGCTTGGCCCGGCGGCGATCGGAGGTGCAGGTGGCGACGACTCTAGACTCGCGATGGATTCGGAGACGGTCGCGGTCAGCCGTGTCGCCCCGCGATGATGTCCGTGTCCTGGCGGCGACGGAGTGGGAGGACGGAGGCCCGACGGCGCTACGCTTCGCGCTCTCTCTTCGCTGAGTCGCGATCGTGGACTCGCGTCGGCGCCCCGCCGACGGGAATCGCGGGATGGGATGGAGTGGATGCGGCGGCGGCTGGCTCAGCCGCCTGATAGTGAAGTGAAACTAGGTTTCACCGAATCACGTGTGTATATATACTTATAACCGATGAGCTCTTATGGGCCAAATTTATGGGCACTTATGGGCCAAAATGAGCAGGCTGGCTAGTATTGCGTGGTTTTACCCGCTGGTATGGGTAGTATGGTTCCACACCCACGTTTTAAATAGCGCGCTATAGCGCCGCTATAGCGGCTAGAAACAACCGCCGCGACGCTATTGCACTTTTTCATGCTATTGGCGCTTATTGGAGCTATTGCGCCGCCGGGCGCTATTCGCCGCTTATTGCGCCGCTTATTGGCGCTTATTCGCTATATAGCGCCGCTTATTCACGCTTATAGCGGCAAAAGAAGCAGCTTGGCGCTATCGCTACAGTAAGTCGCCGCTATAGCGCGGCAATAGCGGCGCTTATAGCGGGCCGTAGCGCCCAATAGCGCCCAGAAATGCATGACGCTATTTTTCATAGCCCGCTATTTAAAACATGGTTCCACACCCATACCCGCCATACCCGATGGGTAAAGGATCTCGCCCATTAACGTACTCCACGGGTAGAAAAACTTCTTCCACACCCTTCTTCTTATCGGGTAAAACCCGCCGAAGTTAGCGGGTTTCGGGTACCGTTGACATTTTGACATGTGACATACGAGTAATCATTCCTAGGTTCTAAATTATACTTCCTATGTTGCAAATTATAGGTTACTTTTGTTGGTATATCCACTTTGATTGCCAAAATGATTTATAATTTAAAATAGAGGGAGTGTATTTTATTACTTAGCTTTGCTCTCGTTGATCAAATGTTTTTATATAAAAATGCGCCGGTACTTCTAAATTCAAATAAATCATTATCTAGGCATATTTTATGGAGAATCTAATGAATAATTTGATATATATATATATATATCAAAAGATATGTTCGTATATGTTTATTTGAATGTGGTCTAATATAGATAGAAGTGTGTAACTTATAGCAAAGATAAAGAAAACTCTATATCTTGTAATAACAGTATGGCATGGTGGGATGAGTTCATCCATACGTGTATCGGTGTGTACAAAAGTACACTATGTAATTGCTCGAAAAGTTACATCTGAGCTGGAGCTCTGATCCATGAAAATTGACAAACTATGCTGCATGGTTCAAGTATGTTCAAGTTCCTCCGAATCAAAAGTTGGGGTTGTTCATGGCATGGTGCCTGGTGGGCTGTCGGCAGCTTTTCCCTTGTTGTACTTTGGATGAAAGAAGAAACCAAAAAGTCTCTCTATATATATTGAATTTGGAAAGGAAAAGGACAACTACATCACAAACAGTGGCGAAAAAGGTACCTACGGAAAGAGGGGCTGTGGCACTGTGCACATGTTGTTGCTTGCATCACTATTCACTAACACAGCTTCGGATGCTAATCTGAAGCACACACATATGTTAGGACGACTTCATGGAAGCACGGTTTCATTCTCCCTTTCTATGTAAACTGACTAAAATGGAAAGGAGCATACCTAACATCCGCACTACCACCGTTTTAAGTCGCTTAAATTTCAGTGTATGTCAATTTTTAAAGAAAACTAAATTTATCGAAAGTATTAGTAACATTTGTATCTCCAAATATATGTATTATAATGATACTTATTATGCACGATAAATATTAGTAATCTCTTGTACATATTGGTTAAAGTTGAGAAAATGATATGTTAGAAACTACACTTAAAAAGACGGAGAGAGTAATCTCATAGACAAAGTTTGAGTCCTATCACCACAAGCTAGGTACAAAGGTACCACGTACTCCATTCATTCTAAATTATAAATTGTTTTTAGCTCTTCTAGATATATGTATTTTGCTATTCACTTAAATATACACAATGTCTAGATTTATAAGAAAAAATAACGCATCTGTAAAAGTCAAAACGTTTTATAATTTAGAACAGGGAACAAGGAGAGTAGATATATTGATCTAGTGTGTGCCACTATACTCCCTTAGTTTTACACCTCCTCTATTAATTGCATATTTTCTCCTTCAAATTTTAAATTTCTATAACTTTATTTAGTTTATTACTAGTCAAGTAGCAACTAGTAGCAAATATGTATACCTTGTTGAAAGGTCCCTTGTGGTTTTTGGTAATTGAGTGTCAACATTAGGTGAACTAATAATGTGTGATTGAGATAATACACAGGAGATTAGTTCACATGGGTTGATGCAATGAAGGAGCTTATTGCATATGAGACATGACATAGAGTCATGTGACCAAGGTGGTGAAGATCAAGACTAGGCTTGGCTTGATGGACCGGTTGCAAGTGTGAAGGGCAAGTCGAGGCGGTGAAGCGATGGACCGCAAGGCGGTGAAGCTTAGGCAAGACTTGGCGCCGACGGACCGACTTAACGGTGAAGAGCAAGTGAGGTCAAGATCGATGGACCAATAGTGTCACGTGATGATATGAAGTGGATCATATCATTTGGTGATCGTGTTGGTGCATGTGTTGCATCGGCACTTGGAAGATGGAGCGGAATGGAAATGCGCAAGGCAAAGGTATAACCTATAGGCATTTCATTTCGCCGGTCATGAGGAGCTTAGAGAAGTTTATGACCGGGTTTAGGATAGATGGCCGTACTATCAAGAGGGGCAAACTTGTTTGCATATCGGTCATCTAGTGCCACTTGAGCGATCTAACTTTGCGATGTGTTAGGATCGAGTGGCGTGGTAAGAGCTAACCGGGCCTTTGAAATGATTGTGAAAATGCTAACACACTTGCACATGGTGATGCACACTTGGTGGTGTTGGCACATTTGCAAAGGCGGCGGTGATTGCAGTGGTTGAGTTGGGTTTGGGAACCGCTCATCCTCCCGCCGAGCTTGCGAGGCGGGATTCGGCGCTTTTGTGAAAATGAGATGCTTATTTTCTATTGCGCGGATGCAAGTTGGAGATGAAAACATGCTATTCCTCATACTCAAGTTGGTATACTTGTTGGATAGCATGTCGAAGCAAAGGCAACGGAGTTTCGCAGAAAAAGGGCGACCGGACGCGGCCGAAAAATCCCGACTGCACGCGGTGACCGGAAGCACGCTCGCTCGACCGGACGCTCCGGTGGGTGCGCCTGGCGAGAGCATGTTTTGGGGATTTTAGCCGGACGCGCCGACCGGACGCTTTGACCGGATGCTTCGGTGCTCGACCGAACCGATGACCGGGACGCGTGGAGGAGCCGCTACCGTGGGCTAGGAACCTTGTCGGTTGTGACCGAGGACTCTGCGGACCGGACTCACGACCGAACTCGCCCGGGGTCCGGTCGGTGCGTCCGGTCAAGACGCAGAGAGTGTTCTTTCAAGCACCAACGGCTCTATTTTGGATGGTGTTCAAGAGTGTTCTTGCTATGGTCGGGCATGGCTGGTTGCTGAGCACACTTGGGCCTTGGTAGCTTGTGTTGTGGTTCTTGAGAGCCCTCCCACTCACTTATGATTGATAGTGTTCATCTAAATCAAAGTGAGGAGTGATTCTAGTGCATTCGCGTTGAGAGATCGTGATTCGTGGCACTAGGTGATCGTGTTGCAAGCCGGTGTGCTTGTTTCTCTGGAGGTTGCCACCTCCTAGACGACTTGGTGGCAAGAGACTTCGTGAAGCACGCAACGGAGATTGTGCGGTGCTCCGAAGGAGGATTTGTGAGAGGTTCGAGCTCATCTCGCGGGGATCGTGAAGAGCATCACTACTAGAGCGTGTCGGTGAGTACCTCCCCTTGTGTGTGTGGTGTCTTGCGGTGCCTTGAGAGGCTCACTTGAGAGTGGTGTCTTTGCGGTGCCTTTATGGGCGTGCCTTGAGGGGCAAGTGATCGGAGAATCACAACCGAAGAACCATCTAGGTGAAACACCAAAGGAACCACCCAAGGTGTTGGTCGACACAACGAGGAGTAGGGGAAAGTTGGCAAGCTTCCCGATACCTCAAGAAAAAATCACCGGTGTCAACTTGTCTACTCTTCTCGGTGTTTGGCATTCTCCAAATCACAAGCTTCGTATTTACATTCATATATACCTTGTGCTTGTGCTTGTGGAGTAGCTCTTGCAATTACTAGCTTGTGTAGCTTGTTAGTTGCTTTGCTTAGTTTGTGTAGCTAAGTAATTTGAGCCTTTGGGTTAGGCGTGTGTCGCCTTGTCCTTAGTGCATCTAGTGAGCTTAGGTTTGGCTTTATGCATTTGCTCATTAGAATTGTGTAGGAGCTCATCCTTGTTTGAAGTACTAGTGCATAGGTTTGTGTGACCTTGCAATAGAAACGGTTAGGAGCTCAAGCTAGGCTTATCACCTCATTTGCTTTGTGTAGGATCTTTTGTGAGGTGATTTAGAGTCATAGCTAGAGGGGTGAAGTCTTGGCTAAACGAATAGCTACAATTCCGCATTATATTTGTTTAGCCGGGCGCAATTAGTTTTAGAAAGGACTATTCACCCCCTCTAGTCCCCATCTCGACCCTACACTTGTCTTGAAATAGGAGAAAAGAAGACTTTGTCATGTCAATACTCAATAGAGGGAAAAGAGGCTAGATGGACATAGAAGTTAACCTTCACAACTATGTTTAGCAACCCTATTGTCGGGATAGAAACTCATGAGCATATGATGGTCTCCTAGTACTAGTTACCGTGGCATGGTACCATGAGCTGCTCTATAGCAACATCATGGAGTTGTCAAGGATCATTGTGCCCTCACTATCATTTGGTCATGAGGTGGTTGCTAAAGTCCTTTTTGCCATGGGCAGAGGTCCTCCCATAATGATTCTGAGATACTCTATATATAACAAAAGGGGTGAGCATCACTATGGATATGTTGAGGACCCCCATGCCCTCGCCATTGTCTAGAGGTGGTTTGGTGTATTCTTTTGTTCCTAATAAATTGTCATTGTTGACGTCCTTCTAGTCATCCACTATATGTTGTACACGTCGTTGGACATGGTAGATCGACCAAAATAGATTTTGACACAATACGCTTCCAAAAAATTGAATAATCTTATTACAAAGGATCACATCCCCTAGACTTTATATGCCTTGTAAACAAGACCAAAGATGACTTCCTCAACCCTGATTTGTGAATGGTGATGGGTTAATTACATAACTTAATTCGCTTATGCCACAAAATGAACTTGATTAAAAATTGGAATTAGCTAGTAGACCGAACACAACTCAACGCATGAGTTGCACAATCTTAACAAGTCTTGGTGTAAGAATCTCTAGTCACCATTGAGCTATGTCTTGTTTGTTACAATCTCTTCGAATTATCTATAAAATTACACAAATAAAGTCCAACGCTAGTAGTAGAGTCCTGGCCAGCCATGGGGTCCTATGAGTGGCTTGAACCGGCCCTTCATTAGGTGGAAGGAATAATGAGGGATTGAGGGAGCATTCTTGTTTTTGATATTATTAATTATGTAGAAGTTACATGCCAAACCTCTTTGTAACGGTTTGGCATTAAAGCTTGATAGCTTTGAGAGTTTGGGCCATTGTGCCCTTGTATCTTGGTGCGCAATAGTGCTTGAGGTTTGGTGTGATGTCACAGTTGACTTAGTGTGTAAGAGATGAGGAAACCCCATCCTTGGTAGAGAAACTCCATAGTGTAGATGAAACCAAGGTCACCAAAAGAATCAGTTGTTGGTTGAGTCATGATGGATTAGGACACATGCCTTGGTTGGCAAGAAGTCTTGGTAATTTGCCTAATATATTACAACTCAGAGTGTACCTTGATGGATCTCCAACATGGACTAGAGGTTGTGTTTTTGGCAACCTATGCCATGGGATAAATCACGTCATCTCTAGAAGTTTGCATTCTTTGTCTCTTGCCCTATACTTACCTCATTTTTTTGTTTCCACGTATGCAAACTTTATGTGACTAGTTGATAGGTTAGGCTAGTTGATAGGATTAGGTTGCAAAACGCCTCGTGGGTTAAAGGGTAAGTTAAAGAACACTAGAAAAATCTTAGGTGCGCATCATATACATGAACTAGTATAATGTTTTCTACTAGTAGTTTTGTTTGAGTTTTTAAGTAGGCACCCAGTTCACCTCCCTCTTGAGCACTTATCTTTCACCATCCATCTCGGCCAACACATCTTATAGATGGGCCCATGCAATACCTTGGGTAATTAAGTGGTGGTCCAAGGGGGTATTTGAATGTATTAAATGATTTAAGGGCTATAATATCATGTTTTGTAGCTAGTGAATCCTCAATATAGTTGGGTTGCATGGACTTTTCCTATTACTTCCTTCATCTCGGGATATAAAACGCGATTTGATTTGATGTGGTCTTCAAGATTATACTTTAATTGTTAATTTTTACTATTGTATGTAATTTATGGCAACAACACAGAAAATATCATTGTAAAAAAGTACTTGTAAAGACAAGATACCACTATTGTAATTTAATTTTTTTATTCTATTAGGCTAATTATTGGACAGAGATAACAAAGTTTGAATTGTGAAATATGTGCATGCTTATATCATGAGACGAAGAGAGTATTTGTTGGCTCATAGCCATCTCATCGGTCATCCACCAGTTGTTTAAAGACTTCTTTTATTGGCAGGGAAACCACCTTCAAAATATAAGGTTATGTCATCCCGGTCCCCCGAACTCAAAAAAAAAATGTGACATTTCTATCATTAAACTCTGTTTGGGTCTCATTCATCCAAACATTTATTTAGCTGTCCGTAGTGCACATCGAATTGCTTAACAAAGTTATATATTTAGAAATGCTAAAACATCTTATGATTTAGAATGAATGGAGTACTTCCTAATGCTATTCATGGGCCTTGTGAATTGTTAATTTAATTGGAAACAAGTGTGCCAATCCAAATTAAATCATAGATAAGTTGGTTGGGGTTCTTGTGGTAGAACCTCGCTACCGGATTCAAGTCATCCACTTGGCATGGGTGCTAACATTTTTCTAGATTTATTTTAGGATTTAACGGCGCTATGCTTTTAACGATAGGTGACATCCCCTGTCGATAGCAAGATGCATGTGGTGACTTCTAATTAAAAAACCGAGCACGTTGTTTTTACCCTCCGTAACATGCGCCCAAGTTACTTCTTTTCCTCTCTCGAAGGCTCTCCCGTTAATAGTTGAGAGAAGCAAAAAGAGGGTGACCCGTGCTCCCGCCGTCGAGGTTGTCGTTCCCCTTCGTCCTCGGCGGGCCTCTGGCCCTTAGAGGTCTGCGAGAATGGTGGTCCTCGCACGACGGTGTAGATTGGTCCTAGGGTGTCTAGGTCGAGGTTTCTAGGCGGCGTCAATGAGGCGGCGGCGGCATGCGTGAATACGCCCCGGGTTCTTCCCCGTCTCGTTGGTGTTCGCTCCCGCACCGGCAGGGAGCCCATGGAGTTGGGTCTCCATGCGTGGAGCCCGTGTACGTGAGTGTGCCGGGGCGGTGGTGTGTCGCCTTCGTCGGCGGCGCCTGAAGTTGGCCTTGTGGTCCATGGATGCGGAGGCTACGGCGGTGCTTTGTAGGTGTGTGGATCGAGCTCAGACTTCCATCGGTGTCACAGTCGATGGCGAGCTTTGGATCTAGATCTGCCGCGAAGTTTGGGGCGCGCCCCCGGCCAACGCTCGTTCAACGATGGTATCAATCTGGCCTCGGTGTTGGATGACTACTGCGGCTCGATAAAGCCTCTGCGTGATGCAACTTCGTCGGATCATGGCGGCGCCGGAGATGGAAGGGGAAAGAGTCCAGGGGACTGTCTATAATTTTTACTTTTCTTGTGGCTCTTTTCTGCGAAGTTGGGTGGGACAGCTGTCCTTTGTATCAAATGCCTACTTGTTCTGGTATTTATACGTGTCCTTTAACTATAATACAAGTAGTTTTTTCAAAAAAAAAATAAAAAATAACTGTGCTCAAGTTGCCAGTCAAATTGTTCCCTTACGGATATGCCCTGAACATTTTATAATGTCAAACCTCCTACCCCACCGTCACATTATGAACAGAGCAATGTCCAACACGAACCCGCCAACACATGCAGTCAAAAGTGATTATACGTTAATGCGCTGATTACATCCCAAACCAAGAAACATTAAACTAGTGCCAAATTATTAGCAGCACATGTTGTCTCGTACCACTGGCATTCAGACAACAAAGACAGCAGCAGCCAAAAGGGAAACCCATCCAGCAGTCACTTTTGAATTACCCTGTCAAATTCGTCCAGAACTTGTTTCATGTTGCTCCCTCTCCGAGCTGGATCGAAGCCCAAGCGGAAACACTCAATGCTGATTAGAGAAGATGATTTCTGGCCACATGTTCCGCCACGGTGATGGAGAGTTTAAGAGTGTAGTAAGAAGCAAGATCAGCTAAGATTAATCAGGCAAAGTCCGACAAGGGATCTGCTGACAAAATGCCAAACGGATCTCAACCGCAATGATCTGATCTGATCCAGGGCAGGATCACACTCACACATGCATGCCACTAAGGAAGCACTACACTGACATATCTGATATCCCTCTTTTAATTTGCTTATCATATTATCAGCTCAGCCATATACTACGTACAAGCCGGAAACAGGAAAGGAGGCCGTTTTCCTGACAGCCAGAATATATAGCAGCGACGTGTTAATCTGTCCTTGCAAAAGAAATGGATTCTTTTGAACTACCGTAACTTTGTGTTGTTTGGATTGGAAGTGCGATGGCGCCCCCTAATGGGTGGGTGTCAACGTTCCCTTGAAATTGTTACATGTTCCACTTTGCTATCAACCAATAATTAAGTCAGGCTCAGTCTGGATCTGCTGTATCCATTCAATCTTTTGAAAGCTTGATCAAATCTAATGCATGCTTTGTTTGCCTGCTCTGGAGTTTGGAGGGCGTTATTCAGTTCCCTTGTGTTAACCTTGCAGCTCACTTACAGTAGGAACATACATCAGTGGTGTATATATATGTGTCGTAAATTCAGTTCAGCGTCAACACAAAAAACATGTTGAGATTCGTCTCCATTTTTTCTGTGAGCGAGTTCCCGTCGATCATGTCTGAGTTATTCAGGTTATTTATTATGGCAAGTTCACAACATTGTGGTTTGTTGACATCTTCACTAAAGCTTTCCAACGCCATCGATGTTCCCATCTAAATGTTTGTGTTGTCGACGCTTCGATTGCCAACCTGTGTCGGGGTTATTGGCCAGTCTCAATGGAGAGTTTCACCTCCCGGTTTTCAAGATGTGAAACTTTGACATTAAATAGGTGTCTCCCTCAATGCATAGTTTCATAGGCTCAAGGGTCTCACAGCCTCTCTCTCATTGCATGGTTTAATTGCATAGTTTCATGGTGAAACTCTATTTCTGTCTCAATGAGGGTTTCACCCTTTTCCAATACATGTGAAACAGTGCCCAAAGTTTTCACCATGGTGAAACTTTTTTCTTCTCTCTCCTAGACGTTTCATGTAAAAAAGTGATGTTTTACTGATGTGACGCTACATTTAATGTACATGAAACACTTATTAGACTGGCCAACTCATGTAGCCTGTCCGGCGTCCGGGGTCCTGTTTCCCGTCCGCCCTAACTGGCTTCAGCACTGCCGCCTTGGCCTGGTGCACGCTGCCCCTTGCGCCCACCGTTGTGCCCTAATCACACATGGCCCACAAGCTTAATCACTCCTGATTCTGCTGCTATAAATCTCGAGGTATTGCGTCATTATCTCCACTATCAGGAGCGCATTGAGTTTTCAGACGTAAAGCAAATTCTGGTGCAGAATTATTTGAAACTACTTAGTTGAGTACTTGAGACAAAGGTACTATTTAGGGGAATACGCTGGTTGCGATGGGCAAAGCTGCAGCGCCATAATGATTAGTAGGTTCAACTGACCCATGCGGGACACTACTTGGAAACATCAACATTGCACTTCTTCATATTTTGTTTCGGTTACACAATTTCGCAGATTGTACGTGTGTTGGCTGTAGTTTTAATTTTGGTCGCTTGGAAAGACAATGTAATAATGGGTTTGATTCTATCTTTCGATAGATGAAGCCAGATTTTTTTATCCATTATTTAAAAAAAAAGTTGAGTACTTGAGTGTATACCTGGCAACCGTACCGTACCTGCTGTCCTTCAAGCCGAAAAAAAAGACAGGCCCAATCGATCTTATTACGTACTCCGATCCCCTAGTTTAGCTTGTTTCTAATTGAGCAAAAGCACTTATTAGCGACATCGTAGTGCAAATATTAGGTCAGAGAGCTTTAACAGCCAGTTACATGTGCAGATGACTGAAAGAACATATAGTGGTATGAAACAAAAAAAACGACTGATATGGACTGAAGTCCTATCCTTGGCTGCAAACTTTTTATCTTAACTGACAGTCTATGTGATTGGCATGGGCTTTACAGTGCATCATGCTCCTGATTAGTGCATCATGCTCCTGATTAATTCGGACACACTTTGTTTTGCCCCATAGGGGAATGAAGCTCAATTCTCTGCAGCTAGCCTTTTGCCACTAGGCGTTATATAGTTGGCACTAGCCCTAGCTGAGGCTGATGCACTGATGCTCTAGTATCCAATTTGCATTGTGGCCAGTGCGCGTCCCACTTCTCCGTTTTCCATTCACAGTGGCTCTCTTGTGCTTCTCGAACTCTGTGTCAAGCTAGACGCTACTGCTAGTATTAGCTCGAAAAGGAAAAAAAGACGAAGCATGTATGCATGGTGGGCCTGTTTGGATCGAACCCTGAAGAAATTTGCCTCGCCTGTAGCTTGCCTCGAAGCCGACTGCACCTTGTTTGGTTGCAGACCTGGTAGCTTGCCTGTCCCAGGCATCTCCGGCGGAGTCCAGGCGTAGGAAAACGAGCGCCTGGCTCCTGCTCTTGCTTGCCTGGATCGTACTAGTACTACTCCAATGTCCAATCACTAATTGGATTGCTTTAGCTATTTAATACATATGCATTAGCTATTTAATTAAAGCAAACGTACATTAGCTATTTTATTAAAAGGAAACGAGAACCAGTTTCAAACAAAAAGAGATGAAAACCTGTACCATTATTGAATTTAATATGAATAATTATTCATTTTAGTTTTATTAGATTACTAATCTAAAATAAATCTAATTATGTATTAATATATATAGTTAAAGATGTTTCAGTAAAAACTATTTTCTATTTTATTTACTTGAGAAAACCAATAGATATTAGGAATCTTTCTCTCATAAATGTCTCGCATACAGGCCTCCAACCAAACACATTCTCTTCGTCAGATTTTGCCCGGCCAGGCAAATGTCATCAATTTTTCCGGGCAACTCTCAAGGCAACACTTTTTACCGCACAACTTGTCGGGGCTTCCAACCAAAAGGCCCAACTGTGTGAAGTCTGTATGGTTGGACTCTTTTAGGTATACAACAGTATGCACTACATCTGCGCTTCTTTTAAGGTTGGATTTGGAATTTGGGTACGCATGCACCTCCTGTGTGAAAGTGAAAAGCATACTCCTACTTGCTACCACTTTCGTGCTTGGTTTCCCATTTTTTCAGGTTAAAAGAACCTTCAGACATGCTCCAAATAGACTTCTTTCTGTTGCTAGACAGAATCTAATCCCACCCTACAAGATACTCCCACCATCCTAAATTGAAAGTCATTCTAAAAAAAACTCAAAGAGAAAAAAAAAGCATCTCAAGTTTAATCAAATTTATATGATAAGATAATAACATTTATGATACCATTAGATTCCTTATTGATTTTATTTTCATAGTATACTAATTTGGTACCATAAATCTTTATGATTCTCTCAATGCTACGGTACACCTAGCTTTTACTTGCTAGGAGGTAAGATTTCAAATAAATTTGAGCCGTGGATTTTTAGATTTTAAAATTAATTAATTAATCTAGAAGAAGAAAAATATTCTCAAATCCCTTTGATTAAGGGAGATGCATGCAGCTCCTTCTTTTTCACGTATCCTTCCTATTGCATGACTCAACTAGAAAAAAATATATTACATACATAAAAATATCAACAATGCTAATTGAGTCATATTATAAAAGAACATATTATATATCGAGTAGACTAAGTTAAAACTATATTTATAATTGAAAGGGCCTTCTAATTAATAAAACATGTAGCTACAATAATGTTTTAATTTCTACACATAAAGCTTTATGCACGTGCATTGATATATGTACGTTTTTTTACAACACATTGGTACATGTACGTCGTGCACTTTATACACGTACGCTTAGTTTGCGTGACTATGTTATATGTGCTTCAAAAAATAGTTAGTTTATATTGTAATTAAGTTATGTTATATCTAAAGTTACAAAATAAAAGATTCAGTACTATATCCAATATAATCATATATGCACCAATTAGATCTAAAAAAAGATTTTTATACCTAAAACTTTCCTTATTTCACACATTTCCTCTCTGAGAAAGTAATAGATGATTCAAGTCATCCAATCTAACTAAATAAACGGTTCAAAGTCATTTAAGTGTACCACAACAAATGTCTTCTTGAATGACTTCAATTTGGGATGGAGGGTAGAGACTACTGGCAATTTCACCGTACAACATGTTACCTACTTAGCGCACCACTCTAAGCGCCACTGTTAAAGCCGGAGCCTTCTATGTGTGTAGTGGACTCGATCCCGAGCAGCTCACTAAGGATGTAAAAGATAACTATCTCACTTCTCTCAATGCAGTACCCGCTTTTTGAAGAAAAAAAAAAGTTATACCCATGCTTTCTCCACTTCCAGCACTGCTAAACGTGGTCAACATGTTTGGTTTATGTCATGAAGCAGTCCAGAATCATCCGATCCAGAATCTGAGCCTAGTTAACGCTGCCGGTTTGTGGCGCAAATCGGCAGTGTTCTTTAAGAGTAACACTGCCAAACAACACTGCCGGCTAGAAACACGCGATGTTCTCTTCGACATCAGTGTTGGTTAGATCAACATTGCCGGCCCGTTGATGAAATCATGAAATAGTTAACGATCAACGTTAATTAGCTGGGACGCTCTCCGCCTCACGCAGCTGTTTGAACATCAAGCTGCTTTGTTGACTCGGAGGAAGTAGTTTCTGCTAGATTCGTACGCGCGCGCTTCAAGAGCGTTTTACGTTAATGTCTGAACGAAATTCCTTCAGTGCGCAGGGAGAACTGAAGTTCGAATCTCCCCGTCGTCAACAATCACTCAAAGCACAAACCGAAAGCAAAAAGAAGAGCATCGGAGCACGGCTTTCAGAGCAACACATCTTAACTGTGGCCATGCATCTCTTTGATTCTTTGCCCGCCAAGAAAGCCTGCGGCACATGGAGTACACACCTCGTCTTCTGTACAAAGCCGCGGCGGCAGCCCCGACCCGTCCATATGCGCCGCGCAACCGCCGCAACTGCAACTGCAACAACGTCGCCACGTACAGCTTCCTACAGTAACAATGCCGGCGGCGGCGGCGATGCGTGGGGACGGGCACGCGCGGCGGGTGGCCGTGGTCCGCTGCATCGTCGCCGCGATGGTGGTCACCGTCCTCCTGGCGGGGCTGACGGCGCTCATCTTCTGGCTCGTGGTCCGGCCGAGGCCGATCGACTACACCGTCACCCGCGCCGTGGTGCGCCACTTCAACGTGACGCCGCCGCCCGACGCCAACGCCACGGCCACGGCCAACGCGACGTTCTACCTCACCCTCGCCGCCGACAACCCGAACCGGCGCGTGTCGATCCTGTACGAGTGGGTGGAGTTCCGCGTGCTGTACGGCGAGGCGGCGCAGCTGGCGGTCGTGGACGCGCCGGCGTTCCGGCAGCCGCGCCGCAACGAGACGCGGCTGGAGGTGCGCGCCGTGGCGCGGTCGGCGCCCGTCGGGGAGCAGGCGGCGCGGGAGCTGCGGCACGACCTCGCGGCGGGGCAGGTGAGCGTCGACGTCCGGATGCAAGCGCGCGTCCAGTTCAAGGTCTCCGGCGTCAGGAGCAGGCGCTACGACCTGCAGGCGTTCTGCTCGCCCGTCGTCATCGGCCTCGCGCCGTCGTCTGCGCGGTCGTTCCAGAGCGTGCCGTGCGACGTCGCCATCTCGTGAGGCTGTACGTAGGCAATGACTATAGCTCAGTGCCTGAGTACTGTGGTGTGGTGCTGCTGGTGTGCTGCAAAAATCTACTAGCTTGGCTTTTAGAGATGATGTTTGACTTGGTACGACGCCTAGTACCCATATATGACGTGTCTTGTAAATCTAGCTAGCTCTGCAATTCTGCGTGCTGCCTTCTTTCGTTTCAAAATTGGCTTAGTGTGCTGAGTTTTTTGCAATGTTTGATATACAATAGTATCATCAACCATGCTTGCTGCCTCTGTGAGTGGCATCCCCATTTGGGAGAGTTGCATATGCCCCTCTTAATTGTTCAGTATCTTGTCCCAAACAATTCACACTTTTTGTGTTTATATACATATATGTTCATGTCAAATTTTAAATACTGTTCAACTTGCATTGGCACTCCTCCATAGATATAGCATACTTAAAACATGATGGCTGTCGTCACTTTGGTGCAGCCATTATATTGCAAATGCCTTTGATTGCAGTTGCAGCTATTCAAGTGCGGCTTTCATGTCCTACTACATCTTAATAATTCATTTCTAAAGTGAAAAAATACGACCCTTCAATCAACTTTATTGATTTGCTTCTTTGGAGTTTTCTGTAGTAAAGGACGAGGAAAAGAGAGCAGTCCATCCATCACCACTTGCAACTAACCAGTGCCGTGGTGGCAATGTAGCAAAAACTAGTTGCCTACCTCTCTTCGTCCAAAAGAATGCCCGGCATGCGACCTTATTGCTACAGATCCACACAGCATTGCACATTGCTAGAATATAATATCCTCAGCCTGAAGGTATCTTCAGCATCTAGAATTCTTGAAGCTGAGCTGGAGCTTAGAGTGCAGATGTCGCTTATCACCATATCTCATTTCCATTACATATGTTGAAACACTTTGTTTATTTGGAGTACAATGATCATTTATATACTAATAACATGTTGCAAATAATGTAGGTGATGCAGCTGCCTAATGCAGCAGCTTTTTTACTAAAGACAAGATCACTGAAATATCTATCGGCCACACCTCTGAAAATCTGACCTGAACGCTCTATAGCAGTATCTAGTCTATTGGCAGAAACGTGCATGATGCGTTTGGCATTTTGCAGTGCGACAACAAAGTAGGAACGAAGCTACTCCAGCTAGTAGCGAAAGAGACGGAGTTGGAGCCTGTACATTCTAGTCTCTGACGACGATCGATCTTGTCTGTCCTGGCGTGCGTGATCCACAAGCACGATGGCGGCTGTCCGGCCGCGATCTGGCCGGCCAGCCGACGGTAATGCGTTCTGGCGCAGGCAGCACTAGCAGGGCTGGGATTTAACAAAACTAGCTCGATCCTTGTTGCTATGGCGTGTGTCAGCACTAGCGTTTCCTCATGCGCCTATTAGCTCGCTCCCTCCTCTGTGATGGTCGATCTTGTTTTCTATATTGACAGGATTGCCGCCCGTCAGTCAGAGGCCGTGCGATTTGTTTCTCTAGCTTCCATCATGCCTCCAGCTTGAATTTTTTGTCAATCAAAGGGCAGGGCGATGGATCGATCAACGGCTTTTGTCCATCTTGATATGGCCGGAGGCAAAGCACAGCACTATCGATCGGATCGATGTTCATTCATGGGATTGGATCATACATACATAATGCAGAGAAATATGTGCTAGCTATTACATACCTTGAGTGGCTGGGTCCTATATCATGGGGACTTTCAGAAAGCAGGTAACAAAGCTTGAATACTTTTGAGAATTTTGGTGGCGATGGCATGGGAACAATCATCAATGGTATAAGACTGTAGCTTTACTTTGTTGGATGAGAGCCTGGCCGTACATTCTGACAGTACAATAGTGGTGGGGTTGTGCGACGATTTGATTTCTTGGCCGGGTCTGCAACGTTGAAGCGACGAGTGATGCTACATGTGTCTTGAATCTGTTTTCATCTGAAAAATCCAGTGCCACGATGTTATGTTATGTACACACGTTGCTAAATTCAGAAGCTGTGTATGTATATATTTCAAGCCTTCATTCAGTTGCGTGATTTTGTTCAGAAAGTGTAAATCCTTTCTTCTTCGTCCCATGATGTCGACGCACCTGAACCGGCCGGGACCGAGGGTACACCACGTTAGCAATGCTCTCTCTCGAAAATGGGCCAACATTGGACGCCTATGAGTAGGCCGTATCTGGCCCGCTCGGAAGTTGAGCCGAAACAGGCCTCCTCAAGTACATAGCCCCGACAGCCGTCGTGCATCAGGAACTCCATCGGGAGAGCAAGTGGATAAACTCCCAAGTCACATCGGCAAACGTTTGCCACGGTCAGACAGCAGATAGACCGATTGACGTGTGACCCCAAGCACGACGCCTCGCTTCCACGGGTCGAGTCGAGGCGTGCGCTCCACGCTCGTCGTGCGCGCCATCGAGTACATGCTGGCCAGCCACACGCCGTTGCGCCCACACGCCCAGGCAGGTTCGGGTAGCCTTTGGGTAGTAGAGTAGGATTTTTGTAGCAACTTATGACAAACTAAAACAACAATAAAATGAAACTGGTTTACCTCAATAAAGAACCAAACTCTGACACAATTTACATTAATCTTTAAGCGCGTTTATTCGCAAAAAACAACTTTAAACGCTTTAGAGAGAAAAAAAAAGTCGCCCAATCATCCTTTTATGCAAAATCATGGACAATATTAGCATTGATCAATACTCTTCATATCAGATGCAATGACCTCTGGGGTGTCGATACTAACATAAAATATTTGAATTAAAAGTTTAAAACCCTAATAATCTGACATTTAAGATATGGAGTATTGGTGGATTATATATCTCAAAAAGTAAAACGATTAGGCACTGAAGTAGGATGGGCAGGCGAAAAGGCATTGTTTTGCATAGACACCAACAAGATCTCGAACGAGGTGATGTGAGTGATTCTTTTTGACAAAGGTGACAAGCATGATTCATTACCACAAACAACGATCCACAATGGTGATCCGGCTATCGCTTTGATGCATTGTTTTGAATTCATGATTCGTTACCACAAACAAGGACCCACAATGGCGATCCTCCATCTATCCGAGAGGAAAATACGAATTCATATCAATAATGATATGTGCTTATCAAGGAAATCCATTTCAGGCCAAGCCTAGCAAATCTACACTCGAAATTTGAGAGCGGGGAACAATCAATGACCAATGGAGAAATAAAATGGAGGCTCTGTAGAGGGAAAAAAATGGCAACGAGTCAAAACTACTCCCCCTCCCCTTTAGCTATATACTCCCCTCTACCCCGCTGCGATTGACGTTTTAGCTTTTAACTGGTACAATATTAAATCTTTGAATGTGTCACATAGTTGTGTCTAGATACATTCAAAGCCCAACTGGGACAAAGAGAACCTAGGGTTTATGTCTTAATAAGTAGGTATATATGCTAGCTCTATCGCCCCACAACTAGGGTTTTCCTCTTCCGCGTTCTCTTCTCTTCTTTGTCGAAGGCGAGCAATACGCCACACCTTGTCTCGGTTGTTCTATTTTACTGTTTAAATTTTTATAAGCACCCATGCATCCGAGGAAATGCTAAATGCTCTTGCTATCACATCTGAACTCAAGTCGTCCCGTTTGGGATAAACACTAATCGCGTGTCACATCCAAATCCGTGAATCTGATATCACTTTGTTAGTAGCGGGTTAGAGAATAGTAGAAGAATCAGAAACGGGCTAGAAAAACTGGATTGGGGATGGCAGGAATGATTTCTTAGTTTTTACAGCCGTGAGTTCGTACAAGTTAACAAAAACAATCTTCTTTTGTTAAACTCTATTAAAAAACTAATCTTACACAAACTATCTGCAAGTATGTTTTTTTTTTTTTGTAATCACATTTTCTAGAATATCTTGAGATCCAAACAGGGCCTCAGTCACTCTCTTTGTCCCAAGTCAAACTTCCTAATTTGAACTAGATTTATAGCAAAATGCATCAACATCTACAATAGTACTCTTTGTTCCAAGTCAAACTTCCTAATTTGAACTAGATTTATAGCAAAATGCATCAACATCTACAATAGTACAAATTACTTTTTATTAAATTCTTCATTAAAAAACATGTCTTGATAGTGCATTTATTTGGTTTTGTAGATGTTAATGCACTTTTTCCTAAAACTTGGTAAAGTTGGAGAAGTCAAAGTTGAGCTGAATCACATGCCGCACAAAAAGTTCAGACCAATCACAATATTTTTATTGTTAACCACTGCTTACACCAAAGGACAGTAAATAATATGACTGTTAGTCACTTTCGACAATATTCCCATAGGTGATTAGAAAACCCCAGGAAGTACCTGGATATAAAATCTGTAATGTATGGTCATATTTATTTTCTTTGGACACAATCAATGGCAGGTCCCAAATCTTCACAATCACATTAGAAACATCGGTATCATGATGATGCTTTGTTCTGGCAATGAATGGACCTGCAAATTTCGATAACTGTTGCTGTAAAAACAAAACAGTCCCAAAAAGAAGAAAAAATTGCTGTCAATAAGAAAAATTCAGTACTACTGATGTTTGCACGGTAGTAGAAGACACAGTCATGCATTTAGCCATGCTATCCTGAACAACTGATCCCATCTTAGCATTTTCTAAAAGAACCATGATTCCAGGTCATAGTTAACTGCTGTTTAGAAGACCTTTTTTTCTGGTTCATCATTCATAAGTGGAAAATAATAGCTATCAGCATTGTTATGAAAGAAAGATGCTACTTCTCATATTTAAAGACTCACTGGAAAATTTAAAAAAAAAAAAAAAACCTTGTTGTTTATGACAAGATTTGGTCAAACTTTAAAAGTACAAACATCAGTAAATACTATTAATATTATTCAGTTTGAGAACAAGTAGTTATATGTGTAGATATAAGAAGTAGTTATATGTGTAGATATAAGAAAAAAAACAATGTCTAAAATTTGAAGGTTTTTAAGAATAATATTCCAGAACAAATTTGTGATCAAAGATATGCATCGGAGACCATGCAAATGTGTAAGTGTTTCTGAAAACTACATACCTCATTTCTTTACTTCAAGGGTAGCAAGCCCCGTAATGTCAGGATTCTTGAGCTGCTCAAGCTGCTTCTTCCCTCTCCTCAACAAGTACTCTATGTGTACAAAGTTCCTACGGTCAACACTCCTTGCGTTGTCACGGAACTCTGCCGAGACAACAGACTCAATCATGTGGCGCTCTTCAGGGGCCTTAAGGCGTGCTGTCCGAAGGAATCCCCTGTACAGCGCCAAAACCTGCTTCTGAATACCAGACAGCTTTGGACGGGAGGCCATATCATCCTTGTAAATCAATCATCAAAGCCTGATACAAGTGTAACTCCAAAATGAGTTTTTTTTTCAGACAATAGACATGTTTTTGTGGAGATACGATCAAGCATGAAGCAATGGTCTTACTCTCCTAGAAAACCAGCTTGAAACAAATCATGGCAGCAGTAGATGTAATAAACAAGGAGACATATAGCAGCCTGGTTATTAATCTTTTTTTAAGGAAAACTACCTAAAGTCCCGCCTTAATTGGGTACCAAGGACTAAATTCGATCTTGGGGTGATGGAGAAGAATGACTTAATCGAACTATGGATTGATTGACTGGAAAGGGATGTTAGCACATAACAAATGAATCATAACTAACTAAAATGAGAAGAAACCTTCGGATTTGATTTCACAGCAATGAGAGGAGCCCTAAGAACAGAACAAACTCCTAGGATAATAAACCCAAGCAATCTAGGAATACTGACCAGGAAAATCGGTTAAGGAATAAACCAATCCATAAAGGGAGAAAGAAATCTTCAGATTTGATCACCACTCGACTGTAGACTGCACAAGAATGATGGATCCAGTGGGTGGAGGATGGAGGGATGCAAGAACAGTGCCCTGGCTATGCCATGCTTTGGGGCAGTAGGCATGGACTTCAGAGCAGGCCTTGGGCTCAGTCCCTGATCGCTAACCTTCATAGTCTCGTATAGCCCATGAAATTTTTAAGTTTCAGAATTTCTAAATGTTACTCGACTAGTTTTTTTATGCCATCACTCACTTTTTCAACCAGCTGGATCTTTCTAAGCAAAAAATTTAGCGGTCAGGATGTAATCAGTTGGGAACCATACTTGTACTTCCCATGAAACAATTTAATCATTTGACATTACTGCGCTTTCCTGAATGTGGAAAAATAGCCTCTGATGATAACAGAGTATCACAATTAACAGCATGCAAACAAATATGATGTGGCGCAGTAATTTAGATGTAGTTCCATATAGATTTGGTTATGTAGGTTATTAAAGCTTCACAGGCCATGCAGATTTGTAAATTGTAATTGGTCGATACAGGGAATCGCAAAGCAATAATCTCTTAACCATAATTTCTATTCACTGTTTTAAGTAATAGTATACGCATGTATAGGGCTTAACTAACTGTTTGTAATTGACCAGTTTTAGAACCAAAGTTTTTTTTTTTTTTTCACCAAGGTCTGCTTTCTGACACATCTTGAATCTAAAAGAATTACTTGTGCACATCATGAATTGAGCACCATAAAACTGCATACTTATATTATGTGGTCAAAATGCTTATATAGTCAACTTTTATGATACATGTTTTTTTTTATATAATGGTTGCCAACTCTGGAAGTCACAGACAAGCCTGGATGCTTCATTGTAATCTTTCACCCATGCGTCGAAGATGAAGTCATTGCTGGTTAATTCAAAATAATAGCACACATATAGAGTGAGCAGAACTTGATAAACATGATAGCATGAACCACAGCGACGTGACCCTATCAAAAGTTTCATAGTAATAAACTATTATCGTATAGAGCCCCTTCATATCCATGTAAGCTCCACAAGAAATAAGGCTGCAGGGGCCTCTTATGCGGAGGTTTTCAACATACAATTTTTTTGGCACTAAAAGAACAATAAGCTTAACACAAAACGATTTGCTATGTAGAAGATTTTGTTTGCCTAGAGAAAACAATATACCATGAATCTATGATGGTAATTTTTTTTCCAGCACACTCACCCTAGTTTAGTAGGATAGGACTAGAAAAGGGCTAAGGTACAGCAAGGTAGTATCTAATCATGTTTAGAATGGCCACTGCCAAAGTATTTTCTTGCCTCTGCTGCTACTACTAACACCAAGATGAGGAGTTGAGGACCTTAGCAACTGCCCCTTGCTTCCAGCTCGTTAGCCATAGGTTAGTATCTAATCATGATGGTTCTTAAATAAGCTACAACATGGCAACATCCCACACTCAAACAGCATTTCCTACTTCTATCTACAGATATGGGCCAGAGATTCAGTCTTGTAGCTGGAACATAACTCCAAACAGGGGCGGACACAGTAAAGGTCATGGGTATACACATGTATGCCCAATAATTTCCTACTTCTGTATACTAATTCTGAATGTACTTCTTGAGAAGATTGGAGGTCTCACAAAGGTTGTATAATTGGTGTAGGTGAAGGAGAAAAAAAACGATCTAATTGACCTTGTCCTCTTCATTGTGCAATTCTACAGACTAGAAAAATTGGAATAATCAAATATCATTTATGGATTCCTGAATCGGAGCAATTGATTTGAGAATTGGGAATGGGATATGAGAATTGGGAGGGAATTACCGCTGATGCCTCCTGCCTCCGTGCGTGCCTCCGTGTGCCGTGGTGCTGCCCAGCCCTGGTGCTGCCGCCTTGCGCCCTGGTGCCTGCTGACGAGCGATAGTCCAGAGAGGCGGCGGCCGGGCGGCGCTTGGGGCCTCGGCGGCTCGGCGCGGCCGCGCGGGAAGACGCAGACAACGACGCCGCGGGCGCGACGGGAAGCGGGCGTGGTGTGGTGGAAGTAGGGTTCGAGGCTTTCGACGCCGCCGCGACGGGAAGCGGCCTCATTTTTGCTGGGCCGGAGGCATGAAGAATTTGGCACAACGCTCCGCGGCCCTAGCGGCCCCTGGCCCAAATCCGCTCTGTGTGTAAGCACAAAACATATGTATCTCTATCTTCTAATAATAAACGCCAAAAATTTCAGGCGTCCAGCCTTAATCACCGATTTCGTCTCAGTCCCGCGTCCACGAAACAGAAAAGAAATGGAAAATTCACATGGACCAAATCGAAACCAACATGGACATGTAGACCGAATCGAATAGAAACATACTGAGTCAAAAATCAAGGAAGCATGTTTGACGCGGGACTGAATGAAGTCGGCGAGGTCGGAGCCCACCAGGGCCGCGGCGTCAACAAAGGCCACGACGGCGGCAGCAAGGAGCACTAGGTTGTTGCGGCGCTCGCAACGGCTGGGTGGTGGTAGGTCCTACAAGTGGTGTGGTCGGGTGGACGGGGTGGTGGTAGGGCCTAGGGCCGCCCCTGGAAGTGGTGAGGCCGGGTGAGAAGACCCGCCGTGCCGAGAGGCAAGGAGGCTAGCGTGGATGCCGGCACCGGAGGAGCAGAGGAGGCTCGACACGGACTGCGAGGCTGGCCTTGGAGGCGTGGATCCGAGGGCGTCGGGAGAGACGAGTGAGGCTGGCGGCGGCGATGCCGAGCCCCTAGCCGTGTGCGGTTCCTTTTTCTTCTTATTTTCCCCTTTTTAAGATATTATAAAATAAAAGTGTGCATCCGAATATTCTAAAATAAATTGGAACACAAAACTAATCTTAAGTCTCAATAAGTTATTATTTTTACATCCCGTTGACATGGGGATATTTTGCTAATTAGAGATAAAAATGAATATTTTTTTAGAAACATTTGCATGCAATATTCATGCATAATTAATGTATTTTAAGTGAACTATTTTTGTTTGGGCAGTATAGCCAAACCTCAAATTAGAGCGAAAGGAAAAATACTTCTTTTGAGAAAATTAAGGGTGGAGACGGATGGGATGGGACAACCACAGATCCATCAATCATCGATTAAGAAAAGTATGTGCGGCACAACTTAGAGTATTTAAAGAGAAGATTGGGTGTGGAGAAAACCCGCTGCCAGGGCATCCACGTCAGTCCAAAAATGTTCTGGCCGTTGGATTTCGCGATCGACGGTCCTGCTGCCTCCTCCACACCCAATATATATCGGCTCCAACCCCTAGCTCACGCGCCTCCTCTTCTCAAAAAAAAAAAAAAAAAAAAAAAAAAAAAAAAACTTCTCTTCCTCTCCCGTCACTCCCAATCTTGTTGCCGCTTCTCCCCCCCGCCTCCGCCTCCGCCTCTCCCTCCCTCCCTCCCTCGGCGGCTCCTCGGCGGCGGCCCTCCTCCTCCTCCTCCGATCCTCCTCCTCCTGATCCTCCTCCTCTCCCTCTCACCATTCCCGGGGGAGTCGGCGGCGGCGTGAGGCGGGCGGCACGGTGCGGGCGGCGCTGGGGGCGGCGAGGCCCAGCGGCCCGTCCCTCTCCTCCATCCTCCGTGCGACCTCCTCAATGTCTCATCACACGAGCAGTGCGCGTGCAATCCTCTGGTTGGTGAAACCCTAGGTACACGCGTCCGTTGGCATGCCTCGCCTCTTCCTGGATCCGTCCCCTCTCTGGTTAGCTATCTTTCTCTCTCCCTTCTTACTCTATGCAGTGATTCTTCCATGTGTGGTGCCATGTCTTTGCGATTAATTGGCGATTCGCCCAAGATCTATTGATCTCCACCTTTTCTCACTTCTAACTCCGCGCAAACTGGAGGGTCCGTGGGATCATCGGACTACCGAGGTGTTGTGGTATATAATCGAGGACATGACTGTGTCAATGATATTTGTATGATTTCTTAGCACACTGCTCATGATTTTGTGACGTATGTTGGAGCACATCACTATGTCAATGGTTTTGGTTTCGTTTCTTTATGCACTGCGGTGCTCATGAATTTGGTCATGTCCAATGATGAGTACACTCTTCTCTTGCTGCTAGATTATTTTGAGGGAATAGGGTGGTGCTATGATGAATACACTATAAATGTCTAATAATTCATGCAGTCAGTGATCGTGGGCCATCATTCCACAATTGACACCTATTTCTTTCTCAACGTGCATAACTGAGGCAACAGTCATGAGCTATCTATAGTGTTCATAAATCGAGGCAAAGTGATCATGAGCAAGGTTGATTTCATTTTTTCCCATCTTCCAAACTAAGCCATCGATTTTTTTTTTCGCGCAGCTCTTCCATGATAGCCTGAGGCAAAGTGGTCAGTTTGTTACTCGATTTTTTGTGTCTGTTTCTACCTATTCTATTTTATGTGCTTTGAAGTCTTTACGCTTCTTTTTCGCCATCCGAGGCAATGGTCACGGTACAGATGGTCCAGGTGATCCTGAGGAAATGGTGCCTTCGTTAGTCGACACGACTCGATGTTATTTCCTCGATGGTTTCTCCCTTTGCCTTATCGATCATTCCCTTTGGTTTTGCACTCATACTTGCTTATGATCGTTGCCGGTGATGTTAATAGCGCATTATTGTGATTCTAGGCTTGTGCTCATTGCTTCAAGTCAAATTATGTACTGTTGGTTTTGAGCACATGCCCTATTCCCAAAGATTACACTGTTAAACACTTTGCTTGTCTGCGACCAATATTGGTTCTCCATTTTATTTGACTTCGAGTACTATTATGTGCACCTTTGTTCTTATATGCAGCAATGATCCAAGGATATAACAAAGGTAATTGTTTTCTCGCTTTCCAAGTCCATCTTGTCTTAGTTTTTTTTTTTTTCCCAATGCGGCCTACTAAAGAGTAGACTGGAATGGTGTACATTTGCTGGTAAGGAAAAGGCACAATATTGCTCATAATGCTATTATTGTTCATCTAGAAATGAAAAGTCTGTGCACCTTGATTGCTACGTGTAATCCCTAAGCTAACTTGGTTTGTTGTGACCCATTTAATATTTAACTAGCTACCTACAGTTCTTGCATCAGTAGCTTCTTTTTAGTTGAATAGGATTTCTCTAATACTCTCTCCATTATTTAGGTTGCTCTCGGCTTTTCTAGGTACATGACTTTTATTATGCATCTAGACAATATATCTAGGTGCGTAGTGAAATCCACGTATCTAGAAAAGCCAAGATGGCCTACATTTTGGAATGAAGGGAACAAAATGAAATTTTAGTATCTTCTATCAATTGTAGTATAAATATCTGACTTACTCCTTTATTTAGGATTCTTGCATACCATAAATTAGTTGGGCCTATAGCACCAACAATTGGAAGGTCAAATCAGTTGCAAACTTTGTAAGTTGTTCAAATAATGGCTTTTCTTAACCTTTTCTTATTGGTATTTTCCCTTATATCATTTGTTCGTACAACTAAAGTGTGTTTTTTTTTTTTTTTTTTTGGCCACAGGTCTTTGCATGGTTCACTCCCTCCTGAGTTGGGGAATTGTACCAGGTTGCAAACAGTTGTAAGTGCTGCTGATTATTGTCCTGATTATTGTCTTTGTAGTTCACCCAAAGCACATATTACTTTTAGGTGCTTCATTTGCCCTATGACCTCTTTTAAACAGGCCTGTTCTTCGAATCTTTAACACTGCTGATTTCTTACAGGTTTACCTTTTTTATGGGACCCCTTCCTGCACTGCTTTGGTTGCTCTTGGTTGCTTCAGCAAGGAATACCCAGTGTGCTCATAATGCCACAATTTTATCGTCATGGTGCTCTTTAGGTAAGATTAGCCGGCCTCATGTTCAGCCTCTATTTATGTCTTTAGGCTTCAGTGGTCCAGCTTTTCAGAACCTGTGTCTTCAGATACTTCTTCAAAAAAGATTTTTTTACTTGCCCTCATCTATTGCTGCAAACAACAACTAATGTAGTATTGGCACACTGCTGTTTTTTGTTTTCATGCTTCGCTTAATATGTGGTGCTTTTTTTTGTGCTCTGGATTATGCCCTCCCCCTGCGCTTATTTTTTGTTTCCAAAGCCTTAATCAATATGTGCTACTTTTAGGTGTTATCTTCCTCTGCCTATCTTACATGTTATCCTGGGAATGATTATGATTTCTGGTAGATACACTCAAAATTGGGTGAGCCCTCCGCTAGCATCTTCAGTATTTTCATACTTTTCTATGCCATCAAAATGGAGACCAATTGACAGTGTGCTTTATCCTTTATCCTCAGTTTCATTTTTCAAATATACTGCTTTTGCCATGCCTGTTTGGGCTCGGTGGTTTCTTTGGATCGCGGTGCTCATACATTTAGTTCACATTGGCTTCCTTATGGCCTTTTCGGTTTATACATCTCAAAAGACAACTAACAATGCTTGAGAGTGGCTTTTGCTTTCCCTGGAGCCATTGGCTTCTTTTCTCTGATAATTGGTTGTGCCTTGACCTTAGGATTGCTGTAAGCTGGACTGTTCATATGTGCATTATAAATCCTCAGCGGAAGATAATTGTACAGAAATGATGTTCCTGTGGTGTGTGCAAGGTATGTTTTGTACTGCAAACATTTTATTATGTTATTATCACTAAAAGTCAATGTAGGTCATTTGATGAAGAAAATATTCAAAACAAGGTAGTTATTAGTTACCGGAAGCATGATAGAAAGAGGGTCAGTTCAATTATGATTGACATTGTAATTGATATCAGGCCACCATACATATCTGGACTATTGGATTCAACATTAGAGGGCTTATTTGATTGTTGTGAAACATCAATTGAATATGTCGACCTCTCTCCTTGTTGTAGATTAGCACCAAATACTTAGCTTAAATAAATTGGGACAACCACATTTATTCACTGGCATCTAGAGATCTTAATATCTTAAAAGACGCGCTTATGTTATTTCCTAATCTCGCCTTTTGGGATATGAAAACTCCTCTATATATGCTTAGGATAATAGGCTGATTCAAAGATACCTTATATTTCATATAAGGGTGCCTAACTGCGAACGACCAGCTGGGATTATTAGTATGGTGATCTCCCGCTGTGACCACCTCGCCCTTTCTCTCTTCTATGATTGTCGTGGATCGATGTGCCTGTCTCATTTCAGATTTCTTGTGTATGCTTTAGGGATTGGTATATGGTCGTTCTACTTCGGGAGTTTTCCCGTTCATTTTGGGTTTCTATGTTTGATTTGCGATTCTGATTCACGGATATGGTTTATGTACCTAGAGATTTAGGCATCTAGGAATTTAGATGTGGAGCGCCATGACCTTATCTTCATTTTTGGTTTTTCTTCATTTCCTAATCCTACTCCCATATGATTTGCTTAGACTTTTATTGGCTGCTGATGGATGACCTACACTTTAGTAGTCTACCCTGATCTCTTAAATTAGTTAGTTTGCTATGAGTGCTAGCTTGGGCAGCCAAATTTAGTGTCCTTTCTTTTCAGAATTTGCTTTATCATGCTGCTTGCTACATGATCAGGATTTATGTAATTGTTCTTTTGCAACTTATATTTAGTCACCTTGTTTGCTTGGGACAACTGCAGTTTGTTCAGACAAAAAAAAATTAAGAATTAAGAAAGTGGTCTAACTGCTACTCTGAAGGAGGCAGACCTTGTTTTTCTTAACTGAAAAATCAGCCATGGGAGAAAGGACAAGGTCTGCCTCCTTCACATTGCTTTAAAACTTTACTGCATTCCTTCTTTTTTGACTGATCCTGGTGCACATAATCGTGCACATTATTGCAAATTATCCATAGGTTTATCAGTCCCCCAAAAAGGAAGATTGATTTGACCTCTTGCAGACTTGCAGTTCCACTGTTGTTTGCTTGCCAACACAACAAAACATCCCATATTTAGCCTTCCAGTGTGGCACTCACGAAAAAGCTAGACTTATTTTGATAAATGGCTGCAGCTATAGGTAATACCAGTGAGGTACTTGGGCTGACCTCTTCAACCTGATCAGGTGAGGAAAAAGAGAACAATGTTGTATAAGTCCAGCCAGTTCATACACACGAAGTGCTATGACCTGATGGCCTGTAGATGCAGAGAAACAACTTATTTTTGGCACAATTGAAGCTGGGTTAGCGCCTACTGCCACTCAACTTACAACAGTTGAGCCCTTGCTCTACCGCTACTGCTTCCCTAAACTTAAGATTTTCTGTTGTTTGTTTCAGGTTGAAGCTCACTATTTATTGTCAAGACGGCAATACCTTACCTGGCTTCTCCATGGCAAGTTCGTACTGTCCTTCTTGATTTCAATTGTGAAATCTATATTTCTTTAGTTTTCATATCACGCATGGAAAATAGCCTCTTTCCCTTTTTGAAATGATATTTATTGGCCCTCTGTTGATGATTGAGGGTAAGAAAGATCATATCAAGCACCAATATAGAACACATGTAATTTCTTCTACATGTTAGGCTATTATATTTGATAAAATACATTTACAACTGATTTCACTATTATCTTGTATTGTTGTGTTGACTGATGAATGAACCTATTTCATTGTTAAAAATAAAATTCAGAGCTTAAGCTTTGGTGGTCTGTTACCAGGAAGACAACAAATAAATGCCGAGCTCTCATTAGGCTTTGCATGCAGTCAGAAACAGAAAACCTTGCATTTATATCTTGGTCTTCAGTGTTCCCAAGATAAAAACATTACCTTTATGTGTTGTAGAAGTTTACACCGCTACAAATAGTAACACTGAGTTATTTTTTTATTGTCTCCATTTCATTATTAACTATTAAGAAAATAGATTGGTGGATCCGTGTGTTGGATGCTGAATATGGGCTAGGCATACACCGATACACGCCAAAATTGGTGGTTTCAGATAATTGGGTTTGTTTGTATAGAGGCTTCTGCTGCTGCGGAATAGTGTTGCAGTGATAACGCTGGAGTTTTGTTGTGCATTAGGTCAATTGAGAAAAAAATATATTACTAGGAAATTATTGATTCGGTAGTATACTATAAGGGATGAGTCCAAATTTTTTTTTTTTGGTGCAAGATGCAGCTTGTGAGATGCATCAGCAGCATACAAAAATTTATTTGTTATGTTGTACAGTTTTCAGGTAAATTACTTGGCATACTTGGCATGCTGTACAGTTTCCAGCAGTGATATCTGATGACATCTCTCCACTAATGCGAGGGCTAATTTCTATGAGCAGGTGATTGGTCGCGTTGCTCACCTAAGAAGCTGACTGCGCTATCGACATGTTTTCTGTGGGCCTGAGGTCTTTGTCGTTTGCGGTTTAAGGGTTCATAATCAGTGTTGCAGAATGAATTATTCTCAGGTAACTTCAGGGCCTGATTAGTAAACATCTGATGCTTCTGTGCAACGACATGCTGTTGACATGCAGTTTTCTATTACTCCTGTTCTTTGTCAGAGTTCCTCCATCAGATTGGTGCTCAATCATTGGCGAACAATTAGGAACAATAGAATTCATATTTTGACCTGATGTCACTGCCAACTGCACTTAGATATGTAAAATATTAACTGTCAACTGCTTGTATATATAATATATATAGACCCAACGTATTTGTCAATTGCCCGAGTGCCAAACCCTCTAATGTAACAACATACCTATGCTTCGAAGTTTCATGTGTGTAATATTATGATGCAAATTCTGGCCAAATCACTCACATATGTATTCCGCAAGAAGGAAACAAAAAAAGAACGAGGCAAAAGATGCATCGCCTGTGGCTTCCTGACCTTCTCTTATTCGGTCCGTCGGGAAAGTTCACCCACTCTACACCGCTACCGACGCTGAAAACCACATCAGAAAATCACTTTCGTTGCCAAAGAAACTAGATGCCCCGATTGACTGTCGCCAGGATATTACAAATCCTTGGTGAAATCCCAGCCTTGGCAATGCTTTCCAAACAACAACAAAGACTTTGGCCAAGAGAATCGGATGCTCCAGCGACTATTGAAGAGCGTGACGTTCTTATTTTGTTGCCACTCTATAGCTAACTATGTACGTACTTTTTTTCCTTCTTTTGTTACTATCCCCTAGAGAAATGGCTGCAGGCCAAGCAACCTTGTAAGTGCAATCGCTATCTTTTAGGACTATTGCAAGTCTGTTATTCAGACCACAACTATGCGTATTTTATTTCACATGAAAGATTGTTTATCTGTGTGTTTCGAGAAAAAAAAAAAACCGTTGTGTACATGTGCTTTTTGTAACACGGGCTATTCCATTTGCCATTTGCCAAGTGATAAAAGCATCGTTATATAACTCCGCGCTGCAGCATGAGCGCATACAAGAAATCACTGGTGGCCATACGATAGCCAACAACTTCCTATCAACAATCATCGATATGGTCTTGTCAACTCCCAAGCGGGCAATAGGTGCCAGAGGGTTAGAGTCGCTTCGTGTGGTGAAAGGGACCTAGAGGTGGAGTCGTCAGCACCCGAAGGCGGCCACGTGACGTACGTATGCAGGATCATCGTCCTGCATGGGCTGCGACCAAGACCGCGTCGTCACCACCGCCATGCGATATCGTGACCAGCTCCAACTGCCTGCTGGAAGCGGGGACGGCTTGAACGTCACGTTCGAGTCCGACTAGACGTTATGGGCGCAACGCGTTCAAACGGACGGGCATTTTGGTAGTAAACACTAACACCTACACTTTGCAATTGGATCAGGTCAGATCCTAATACAAATAGCTTAAGCTAGATTTTGGGTGCTCTGTTTTGGACAGTAGAAATGGAAGAGAAGGGGGGCGTACGGCGTACCTGGTGAGTTTTGGTCGCCGGTGAAGGGCCTGAACATGGAAGCTAGACAAAGAGAGGGAGAGTACGCGCGGTGGCCGACCAACCCTGTTCAGGCCCTTTACAAATGCAGTCTTCGGCTCACGTAAGCTAGAGTTTGGCCCAATCAACCGGTCCAGCCCACACAAGTGATATTTCTCTCTGTTTTTACTGGTAGAGCATCCTGTGCTGATAATCCCGAACATTTCCTTGTGCGCACATTCCTACCGCCGTGAAACCTGTAGCTAAAAAGGCGACCCTCCTCACGGCTCCGACGATCCTCGGCTTGGTTCCCCTAATCCTCCCCCCGCATGCGCATGCATGTCGCAATGATCCATGCAGGTATAGCGCCATGGCGCGGAGGAGGGTGCAGTGACTGGGGCCCAGATTGATTGCGGCCATTCGGGCGCGTGCATGCCCAAGCGGCGACGGACGGAGGTGAGGGCTGGATGTCGAACCGCCGCCGTTCCTCGGACCGGCTTGGGGAGCGAGTGGAGTTTAGGTTCTCTGGCCTCCGCGCCGTCCAGGTGACTCGGAAACCTTTTTTGTTTTGTAATTTGTTCCTCTCATTATTAAGCATTGCGAGTTCGGTGATTCGTGTGAGGCCCGACGGTCGTTGCTACCATTGCTAGGGTGTATGCATTGGGAATTTAGGGGACCCTAAAAAAAATTATCATTTTAGGGTCCCATTATTACCCTTAGCCTTTAGCAGTTTGAATTCCGAGTTTGGAAAACATTGTCGTTGATATGGGTAAACTGCCATGCGGTGATTTGTCCTCGCGTGATGGATCAGACAATCGATTGATAATCCATTGAATGACTGAATATTATCTTAGCATGCATTGCTTGGAAGCGTGAAGTGTGCATATGCGCTCCCTGTAATTGTAAAAGAGTTTTTAGATTCAGTAAGAGAAGGCAATTCTAGTCACCAAAATCTAGACCAACAGATTATAAATAGAAGAGTAGTTAATGATCATTGTTCGCTACCTCGAGATAATTATGCTTTCTTTTGGATTGTGCAGACCATAGTGGTGGATTTGTAGGTGGCTCCATCTCCTCAGTACTTGTTGAGTGTGCTTCTACGCTATTCCTGATTGTAATGAGCATGCAGCTTTAAACTGGGTCTCTGACATTTATTGCTCGGCAGTTGTACTCATTTTACTCAGAATAGTCATGGTGGCAAGAGGAAAGAGTACATGTTCTATTTCATGTGTTCCATGATAGTGAAATAGAAACACCAGTTATGCTTGTGAATTTAGTGGTAATGTTGTGTGATGTCCTGAAGGACTCGAGTTTGTGATTTTGATTGGCACTTGTTCAGTTACCAGAGAGATAAGTTTGTTGATGTTATATCCATTGGGTGTACATTCTGAGATGGATAAAATTTCTTCTTACCTTTATTTTCTAATTTATTGTTTCGAACAGGTGCCAGTAGTATCTGACAGGCTATTACTTTCTATAATCTCAGTGGACACAGGCAAAACAATTGCCAGGTCCAGTAAAGCTGCCGCTCTAAGTGGAAAATGTCAATGGCCTGACTCGATCCTGGAATCAATATGGTTTTCTCAAGATGAAGCGTCAAAAGAATATGAGGATTGTCAATGTAGGATTGTTGTTTCCATGGTATAGTGTTGTTGCTATACACATGTTTTGTTTATTACTTGTTTATGGGATTTTGCCTATGTACTATACTGTAGTGTTACTTGCAAAAAACATTACCTGTTACAGGGATCAACAAAAGGTGCTATTCTCGGGAAGTTTTTCTAAACCTCACTAACTATCTGAGTTCAGAAGACTCAACTGCAATCTCATTGCCATTGAAGAAATGCAATTCCGAACAGTTTTTACAGGTTGGTTTCAATAGGTGTGCTATTCCCCCTATAGAATTTCCAAAAGTTTGGTATTTTCATACGATTCACTAGGTTCACCATTCTTTTAGTCTATGTAGTTATACTTCAAACTGAAGTATTACCGAATAAGAATTTGATGTTGACCTGCATAAATTGTGTTACTTTGCTATTCTCTGAAGTAGTTTTAGTCTTGTGACCTGGCGTCGAAATTAGTTGGATGTTGTATACTCACTGCCGGTGATTCGGTTAGGCCATTGCCTTCACTTTGTATTGCAGGAGTGCTTGTGCTTAATTAATAATATACTGTAGCTTATGGTTTGCTACTCCTCACATGCAACATAGTCTTACTAGCCGTGCACACACTGTAGTGCATCTATGATATAGTCCGTAATTCCATATTCCATTTGGTTTGACCAGTTATATCTCGCAAAGAGCTCACAAATCAACTTGTAGTCTAATTTTTTTTTTTTGTCTTTGTGAAAAGATCACAGATTGTATGTTTCTCTGTCCAATAAATGAAGATACTAAAGCTTTTGGATTCTGAGATGTTCATGCATCTTACAATTTACACAAAGTTTTTGTTTTCCCATCCAATGAACAAAAATAGTAAAATATACTAAATACTTTTTTCGTTCCAAATTATAAGTCACTTTGACTCTTTTGGTCCATCCATTTTGTTATGTACAAAAAAAAAGAAAGCGACTTATAATTTGGAACAGAGGGAGTACTATGCATTTTGTTGATGTTTGGTTGTTGAGCAGTTTATACCATTTGTACAAGGGGTCACAACATTTCTCTCATTAGGGTGAGTTGGGTCTAAGTGGTTTTCTAGAGAGGAACCACCTCGGTTTGTCTAGTTTGTGAATCTCTCGGCAGAAGAAATACATTTATTTTAACATATTTACTTAAGCTAATGTCTAATGTTTGTTATGTGCAGCTTAAGATTCAGTGTCTAGGCACAAAGTCTAAATCAAGGTACTTGATGATTTCTATTGTTGCTTTGGTATATCTTATGTGTTAGGTGATCACCTCAATACAACTTAATTTTCTTGGCTTCTCATAGAAGTTTTTTTTGTTACCTTTTTCCCTATACACTGGTATGGAACTATGGAATGGACCATCTCCATGTTTTGTTGGCCATAGTCCAAGCAATGATGACATGGATAACAAATCAGATGGTTCTAATAACTTTATCAGGAACGTTAATATCTCATCAACAAATCATTCAGGTGGTTTTCATCAAGATGAAGTTGGGATTAGGTACGATTCCTCAAAACTCTTCCTTTTTTGGTTATTAATTACTCCCTACAGTTCACAATACTTGTCTTGTATGTGGTTTCTTTCCCCTTCGTTTTCTCTCAACATCATTTGCGCAGCTCTCCTGCGTGTTTGATAAAAAAAAGGGGAAGGTAGATGAAATGACAATACTACCCTAAATTATTTCCCTTGCATACATGAACAAATAAGTTAGGTGTTACAATGAAGGAAGGTTATGGCCTATGGGCTTATGGCTGGAAAAATATGTTGAAGTTACCTAGTTGTAGAATAGCCATTTTGAAGATTGTAAAAGAGGCTGAAACAAGCATTTTGAACTGAAGGGAGTATTAAGATTACTGTGCGCAAATATGGATTGTGAAATGTATTTCAGGATACAAGATTCTCAGCATCTCCAAGGAATGATTCTGATGAAGGATTTTGCATAGAGAGGCAAGATACTGCTAGTTCTTTTATTGATATATCAGTGTGGGTCGTGGTGATCTAATTTATAGATCTAATGATTCATCTTTCAGTTCTCAAACTCCAGGTCGAAACATGCTGCAGGAGAGTATCGATGAGTCATCCTTAAGTGGTTTTGCTCAACTGTCATCAGGTGCATCGGGTTCATCCAAAGATCTCCTTGATGCTGCTGAAGCAACAATTGAAGAACTTCTTAGCGAGGCACACATGTGGGAGAGCCATTCTCAAAAATTGAAAAATGACCTAGCTACACTGCAGAAGGAATGTGATGAAAAATCCATGAAACAGACTGAGATATTGTTGGAACTTTCTGCTTCACAAGCCGAACTAGAGTCACTGAGAGAAGAAATTGAAGAATTGAAATTGTCTTTGGAGGTGGCTAATGCACGGCAAAGTGTTGCTGGAATTCACAAGCCTGGTGATGCAATAGACGTCCAGCTTGAATTAAAAGATGAGGTGCAATTTCTGAGAGAATCAAATGAAAACTTAACAACGCAACTGAAGAAGAGTCAAGATGCAAATATAGAGCTTGTTTCTATTCTTCAAGAACTGGAAGAAACAATAGAAGCACAAAGAACTGAAATCTCCAATTTCACTCAAATGAGTAATGCGATTGATCATGAGGTACCCATGAATGCATTGTCGGTTCAAGAAGATGCAGAGTGGGAAAGGAAGATGTCACTAAAAGAAGACGAAATCGTAGCATTGAGGGAGAAATTGGATCGTGTACTCAGCATAGAAAATGCAGGTGGTGCTGGTTCCAATGCTATATATCTTGAACTGGAAAAGGAGAATGATTTTTTGAAGGTTCAAATACAAGATCTTGAGAATGACTGTTCCGAATTAACAGAGGAAAATATGGAGCTTATACAAAAGTTGAAAGAAGTTAGTGGGGTCGAAGGACAGGATTCTTGCATTTCTGATATTCAAGAAATGTTAAATGCGACAGATCTTTCTGGGACATCAAAATCTAGAGCAAAATACCTAGAAAGAAAATGTGCTGACCTTGAGCTAAGGATGTTGAATTTTAAACCGAGTCTACAGAACTAGAAGAGAAGCTCAAAAAAGCCAAGAGGAGCTAAAAAGAGAGAACTCTTGAATTATCTGAGCTCAGAGAGAACCTAAGTAGCTTCCATGCTGCAGAGCTGGAGAGAGAGGAAATCAATATTGCAAGAGGCTACCAGTTAAGAAGTGAAGAACTAGGAGACACTGAATCTGAATTGAAACTGTTGAAGGGTACAGTTCAGCTCAAGAAAAAAGAGATTGAAGGCTTGCAACATTCTAAACTAGAAATGGAAACCTTTATAGAAAATGAACTTGGACAGAAGATACATGAGCTTGAAATATGCAAAGTGGAACTAGAGTTGCACATATCAAAGCTGCAAGATGAAAACTTAGAATTATTGGAGTCCATTTCTGGAATGGAGGTTGAGTTAACTAATCTGACAAGTGAGTACGAGTCATGTATAGTGCAAATGGATGATTCTAGAACAATGATCATAGATCTCAAGGAGAAAGTAGAATGGCAGCAATTAGACTTGGAAGCTCGAAAGGTGGAAGTGAAGCAAAAACAACTAGAATTTCAGAAAAGGTTTTCAGAAGTACAGGAGGATTCAGAGGCTCTAAGAAGATTGAATACTAAACTGCAGGCTAAAGTTGATAATCTCATTGAAGATTGCAATTCTCTTCAAGCATTGACGGATGATCTAAAAGAAGGAAAAGTTGGAATTGCACAGTTCTGCTACACAGCTAGAGCAGGAATTGGAGCACTCGAAAAGAAAGACCACAGAATTTTGCAGAACTGTGGACTTCCTAGAGGTAAAAATTTCTTCGATTCAGAAAGATATATCTTCAAAAGAGCAATCTTTTCTCTTGGAACTGGAGAATATATTTCATGAGCACAAGGAGCATGAAGAAAAGATAAACCGTGCACATTACCTTTTAAACAAGATTGATAAAGAAAAGAATATTGAGCTAGAGAATCTTGAGAGGGAGGTCATGAGCCTTACTGCGCAACTATCTTCAACACATGGGGAGCAAGAAAGTTCCATGTTGGATACTATTCATGAGGCCTCCGTCCTTCGAAAGCAGACAATGCAAAACTTCAGGCTAATCTTCATGATGTAAATGAACAGTTGAGACACTATGAGTCTCAGCTGGAAGATATACGCAAGGAATCTAAAAGTAAGATTAAATCCCTTGCTGATTCGCTCAATGCGTCGAAAACAAAACGAAGAAATGCTGAAAAGAGATGCCGAGGATTTGAGAAGGCTGATGGAAGCTGCTAAACCGATGAAGAGAATTTAAGAATAACCTCAAATGAACTAGAACTGAAATATAAATCTAGCGATTATGAGAAACAGCAAATAATGGAAGAAAATTCTGGATTAAAAATTCAAGTTCAGAAAATAGCAGGTGTCCAAGATGAACTTTTGAAATTGCAAAGTTCCCTTGATGAGGCTAAGTTTGAAAAGGGAAGGCTAGAAGAGCTACTTCGGTTGATGTCTGAAGAATGTGATGAACTAAAGGTGCAAAAGGCCATGTTAACAGACAAGGTCTCGCTTGCGCAGGATACTTTGAAGAACATCAATGGAGAAAAACAAAGTAAACCATCCATGCAAGCAAAGCTGAGCAGCATAAAACCGTGGGTAATTTAGATTTCTTATTCAGTATGCTTTCAGGTAATTCGTCCAATAAAGAACTTTCGAGTGTGTATGGTGAAACATATGAAACTTTGTTAGGCTGAATTAGATTTAAATGTGAAAAGTGAAGAACAACTTGATTAATTTCTCTCAGCTATTTCCTTACTTTTTTAGGGGAACAATGATCTAGCTACTGACAACGGAGGTTGTTCTCCAGTTAATGAGGAACCAGACCTGCAAGCAAAGATCCAGTCATTGGAAAGCAGACTTGCCGAAGCTCTGGAGGAAAATAGCATGTATAGGACACAGGTGAAGAGGTAATTGAATTCAGCACATACTTTGTCCATCCCTTTCCCAACTTTGTACAAGAAATATAATGTACACTTGAGAAGTATTCATGGCCTGACTGCGGTCTACCTCCCAGTGGATCATATTGTTACTTTTACCCTGTGCAGTCCCACTGCAGAGCGGCAATCTGGGAGCAGGAATGGCGAGGGGAATAATGATGACAAAATAGCACAACTGGAATCAGAACTCAAAGACATGCAGGACAGGTTACTGAACATGAGCTTGCAGTATGCGGAAGTAGAGACCCAACGAGAGGAATTAGCGATGGAGCTTAAAAACGTAAATGCAAAGAAGGGGGGCCGGTGGTTCTAGCAATTAGTGACAGAGCTCAAAAAGCTGGGTGCCACAGTCATGAGGCCCACAGGCCACAACACAGCAAAGGTACCTAATCCGTGTTTACATCTCCTACTTCTTTGAATGCGCCCAATTGCACTTGGTTACTTGAGGAATGAGGAAAATAAATGTAAAATTAGCATTATCTTCTTTATTAGTCCTACTTGGGTTGAACTGAAGCTGAAGCAAGTTTTTTTCTGTGTATTTGTTTTTGGAACCAAGGCTAGGGGCTCTGTCATTCATATCAGGACAAAGAGAATACACCGTGCACTACAGATCCTGGTAGGACATATCAGGACAAGCATTTGTTTTATTGATCGGTTCCAATTTAAGTTCATGAGATAATAAATCCAAAATACAAACATTCATTTCAGACACCGAACATAAGTATTCTGCTTTACTAGACGAATCACCAGCGTCTGGAACAATAAAACCATGAAAAAAGTTCTGCCAGAAAAACTTCTTTCGTCTACTAATTTTCACACTTTTTTGCTTCAGCTATTCCTTCTCTTGTACATTTAACAAGCTGTTTTTCTAATTGTCAGGAAGCATGTTGTGAAAAATGCCAGAGGCATCCAGATCTTGGAGGCCACCATCTTGAGAGCTGAGCAAGACACCATGAGCCACGGGTGTTCTCCAGCCTCAGAGACAAATCCGACAATGACTATTCTCAGAACTTGGGATGCCCTGATCGTCTTGACCTGTCAATCCTTTGCAAGACTATGCGGGCTAGAATGACAGATCATGTTCTTATTATATGACCAATACTGATCACCCTGCCTTTCATACGATGCACAACATAGCTGTTGATAAACTTAGCTCCTCCTGAACTGTGCCTGAAGAGGACTAGAAAGATGGTATTGACATTATGTGCAGTAATTCATATCACTCTGCAAATAACTTGTAGGAGACTTTTTGTGTAGGTAACACGTGATTCGAGTTTGTTTATGCGATTCCGTCACGTGCCCAGAGTTCACGCGGGTGCTAGCTTTTCGTTGGTGTTTAGTTATGAAAATATTTTGGGCTAAATTTCTTGAAGTTTTTCGTTTGTATTTGATAATTATTGTTTCTATCGCGACTAATTAGATTCAAAAGATTCGCCTCAGACTTTTCACCAATCAAATTGTGCAATTTGTTTTTTTTATTTAACTACATTTAACGCCCCATACGATGCGACGAAAAAGATTTGATGTGACGGGATATCGTGAACACTTTTCGGGTTCACTTTTCACCAACTGAACACACCTGCATCGGCCAGCGGGTGGGTCGTTGACTCGGGAGCCTGAGAAGTGGACGGGGCTGACACCCTGTTGCATTCGAAATAAATCAGGCAGCGGTATATATCTGGAGTCTAAATGCCCAGCCTGGACGGATGCCGGCCTGTCGTCTTTGCGATCGCGAGCAGTCCATACACATGATTTGATGTGATCCCTAATCTTTATCGATTAATTGCAAGATTTTTGACGTGTATACAACCGATTGTGGACGAAACCGTTTATTGGACAGATGCAGAGATTCAGAAAACGCATGCTCGAGTGCTTTTCTACAAGGCTTATACAGTGCCCAACAAAAACAAAAAATACAGGACAAAATAAGATTCTCACCCTGTCACACCTATCACTGTCATCCGTGCAACGGTGCAAATGACAAATTGGCACATCCTAATAATCCTAGAAACTCTAGAACTGGCTGGCCTTTTTGTCAACCCAAAGACGCCAGCAGCCACCTAACACGAGTTGCCGGATTATGAACGATCTTGGTACGGAGTGCCGCCTCATTGGCCTCCTCTGATGCCTTCAGTTTATTCTAATCGATATATACTGTACTGGGTATGGAACTATGGAAGGCCGGCACCCTATTTATTTTACAAAAGAAGATATGGAAGGCCGGCTGGTGAGGCGTCGGCAATGATTCTTCAGCTCTCATTTGCCACCAGCGAGGAGGCCTTCTTCTCAATTTCTGGACTGCTGTCCAACGGCAGAATATTATGATCATGCAGGCAAATTTGTATGTTTGATACACCTGACAGAATAAAGCTTAGCTGGGCTTTATGATTTCTCCCAACTAAAGCGGTGGTTGGCTATATTCCCCAACCCAATATGATAAACCACTACACTACACACAATTAGAAGATGGGATACTTAAAAGGGTTATATATATATATAATTTTTGTTGTTGTTTCCATTAGTGCTTGCATCTAAATTTTGCCTATTGTGAACTTTGCTTTGGAAACTTTGCCTATTGTGAAGTTTGCTATGGTCTGCCAAAGTAGGTAGGTACTAGGCAACAAGGCCGAGCATTTCAAGAACAGGGATGCCATACTGAGGTGGTCATGACCATTTCTTGGTCCACGGAAAAAAGCATTCATGCCATCCCATATAATTTCGAATATACACACAATATTCAAGAATTTTAATGTCAGAAAATGGTGAGTGATCACACCGCCCGCTAGCACTATATACCGTGACGCCGAAACTACTCACAAATTTACAAGTTTTTTTTTTTTTTTTGACAAATTTACAAGATTAGTTGAAGTTAGCTGCACCCTGCACCGCAATTGAACTATGCATGTATGTATCAATCATGTCATGATCCTCCGTCTGGACCGTCTCCGCCGGCCGCCGCGCGCCGCGCCGCCGCGTCTTCTCTCTGTTCATCTCTTATGGCTTCGATCATCGCGACGACGCGCTGCAGGACGGCCTCCTGGTCGTCTTCGTCGTCGGCACCGACGGCCGCCGCCGCGACGTCCCTGCTGTCGCGGTCGGCGGCGGCGGCGGCGTAGAGGCTGGCCACGGCGCATCGGCAGACGGGGCAGGAGTTGCGGACGTCGAGCCAGCGGTCGATGCAGGGCGCGTGGTAAAGGTGTCCGCACGCGGGGACGACCCTGACGCCGTCGTCGTCGGCGAAGGGCTCGAGGCAGATGGGGCAGTCCTCGGGGACACGCCCTTCTTCTTGGCGCTGGCGGCCGCGGCGTACGGCAGGACGGGCGGCAGCGCGGCCGCGGTGGGGCGGAGGAAGAGCGCGACGCCCGGGACGAGGTCGCGCATGACGCGGCGTCGTGCCCCCGCGACGGCACGCTGCCGGGCGCAGCGGCAGTAGGTGCAGAGGAGGATGAAGCAGAGCAGGATGGAGACGAACACCACGGCCGTCGCCGCGCCCGAGGACAGGTTGAACGACGACGACTGCGCCCGCCCGCCGCCGGAGCCGGAGCCGACCGCCGGCGTGGCGTGCGGATGTGGCGCGTGCGCGTCGCCTGGGGCCAGGCGCCTACTCGCGCCGCGCGCCGTGGCCATGGCCATGCCCTGCCGTGCCTGACAGGCTGCTTTTGTGGGCGGGCGTCGTGGGCCTCGTGGCGAGGGTATAGGGCGGAGAGTTTTGGTTGTGCACTCGTGCGTCGCATACAGTACCCCCTCGCATGTTTGGAGCTGGAGTAGTAAAAAATATGCCTCGCGCCTCGTACTGTGGTAAGTGTGCAGTGCAGGCGAGGCATGCCGTTGTAGCTAGGTGTAACTTTGCATTGTGAAAGAAAGGGTTGTTTCAACCAGTGGCATGGACGGCGACGTACTTTTGGGCTCTTAAATCATGTGCTTTCAAAGTGGTTAGGCACTTTGGCCGATGTTAGATTACAAGGTATTAAACCAATTCTAACAGTTGTGTTTTCGATAGGATTCACCTCGGCTTGACTTTTTTCCGAGTTTGCATTGATGGTTTCTGATAAGCTATGCTATTTGTCATGAGAGAAAAATACTGTTCCAATAAGTTCGAGCGAATAGGTTTACGTAGTGGCCGAAACATATTTGCCGTTTCTTTTTGTCTGTCTCGACGAAGAAATGACGTAACCTTGGAATTCAGTCGCTGTCACGGCGGGGCCAGGCAAGGACGGACGCAGTCCAGACAGCGGCGCGCCCCGCCCCACGGCCCACGCCAAGGAAACGTCGCCTTCTCACGAATGGACAAGTGACGGGCGCACGTAGAGCAAGACACGACACCAGGTTTCGTGCGCTGCGCATTGCCAAGCTGACACAGCTCGTCTCCTTCACTCTCTGGACTGGAGTGCCTAGGCCAGCGGATTCCACTAGTCTTAGTTGACAGCTCATCAAATAAGAAAGGAACACATCTATGAGTAGTATCTCTATCCTACAGTACGTGATGACTTGCAAAGCCAGTTTTTTTCCTCAGCCTCAAACATGAGAGTAGCCCGTATTGTTGCCCCATCGGCGGCCAACACCAAAACCGGGGCCAGCAGCATCGTCTACTCTTCTCCCACTTCATCTTTGCCACCGAACTGGGCGCCGCGCGCTGGTTCTGGTGTCTTGGATGGCGGCGCCGATAGGTGTGCCCTTGCTGCCTTTCGAGCAAGACGAGAGAGAAGGAAGAGGAATTAAAGAGAAATTGATGGAAGCAATGAGAGGCCCACTAATATGAGACCGAGCCACGTCAAATCGCTACTGACTTGGAGGCACGTCAGCTAAAACATGTGCAGGTGGATTCTGACTAGGTTGGATCCCTAGAATTGAACTCGTGTCGTCACCAGGACTTGCTTCCAAAGTAAAAGTATACTCAGTGTCGACAGGATTTGCCACCAAAGTAAAACTTACACCGGATTGGAGACACAAAAGGGACCGTGACGCTCGGTCAACCATGGTGGTTTCCAACAGGACACCGTCTTCTACTCTATGTGTAATCATAGGTGTGGTGTGGCTGAGTGCTGCATGAATGTAATGAACAGATATACTACAATAGATAGATGAGAGGCTTAAAACACGTTCAGGACTGATTTTACCGTTCGGGGAGGAAACCCCACTAATATTTGTCTCTAATACTATATTTGTGCCGCCGTCAGCTAAGCAAAACATGTTTCTGTTCGGCCTTTGGATTACCACTAGGACCACGAATAGCCAAGCGAATCAGTAAGCAAAGGTTCCTTCCTTTCATGTTTCAAGGGAAGCCAATCTCTGTAATCTGTACGCCGATGCAGTGACATACTGGCATCTAGTATGGTACTGTGGAGCTTCCAACGAGAAACTGGTGAAGCATATTTCACTTCTTGACAATTCTGTAGCCAATTCAGGTGTTCTCTATTCTGGTTTCAAGTTGTTTCCAGCTATTTTGATTCGCTGAAAGAAAGAAAACAGTCAAAAAGCTTTGCTGAAACTTAACTGGAAAAAGAAAACAACATAAGCTTCCCGCGTTCTCGGTATAAGTAATAAGATAACGAGAACACATCCTGTACGCTTTCAAAACCTGATCATAAAATTAGCAATGAATTCATGCTAAAAGTATCTTTGTAACGGAACTAGAGAGAATATATAAGGTTCTGTAGCCTCTTTTTAAGGGAGACAACTGCAGCTCTGTATCGTTTTTTTAAGGTATTGAGCAAATGAGCATTAAGAATTTACCTCAGTGCTAACTCAGCTTCTTGCTGAACTTTACGCAGGCTTACATTCATATATAGTCCCTGCAGCAATAAGCTCATCTTAGGGAACCATTCAGATATGCTATCAAACTTGAAATAGAAGTTTGGGCTAGAGTAGAGCTGAAAAGGAAGTTTAGCCTCTTCCTTTTCACTTTCCTCCTAATATGCCCTTATAAGTAGTACAACTTTTTCTATAATTCTTTATTTAGCTCCAACTGATACCAACTAGATTATGAAAAAAAAAGAGTATTGTAGAAAATACGCATAGCATGTTTCCATACATTGGTTGTATGAATTGTAGCTCCAGTAGTCATGTTAATCTTTTGATCTGGCACAAGCTGCACACCCATCTTCTGCAACACAACTGCAAGTGCCACTATTGCTTCTAGGAGAGCAAATTGATCTCCAACACATTTCGAGGACCTCCACTGAATGGGATAAACCTGGGAAAAACATGTAACAGGAGCATGGCGGTTCAGTCACATTTGCCAGTTAACAAAAACTAATCAGATGCTTAATGGAAATATGTGACAGGATAGAGACGATATATCACAAAGTTGTATTATGACCTGAAATCTGTGTTTGACTCATTCGGAACAGGTCCCTCTAAATCAAACCTCTCTGGAATGAACTCATCTGCTCTATCCCAGACCTTTGTAGAAGGAACAAACAATTAATTGTAGAATGCAAAAATCTGCTAAGTGTTTGCTTAGGCATTGCTACCAATGGAAGACCAACACCATATGAGCAGAGCTCCAGCCATAACAAAAGCATAGGCATAGCAAAGCAGGCTTTAAATGGTAGCAAAGGATGATAACTATGTAATATAATTATACTTCTAAGCTCAGGCTTTTAGGGCCTATATGACAGCAAACTAGTATACTCAGTGCAGTAAAAATAATGTTCATGAAACCAGCTTATCATTATATCATGGAAACTGAGGAACAATGCAGGTAGCATCAAGACGTGATATAGACTAATAAACGATAATTTGTAATTAGTAAGCCTACAGCAACTTGGAAAAGATCCTCCATATAATTCACAAAACCAGAAATATATATTCAATATTCCACGATGCAAAGCATTTACATTAAAGAACTCATATACTGCCAATTGTGTGATTTATATTCAGATGGAGAAGTACCTCTGGGGACCTGTGTATATTGTACACAGATATCATAATATCTTGACCAGCCTTAACCTTATAGTTTCCAGGAAGAACATCATCAACTATTGCACGTCGTAACAGCACCTATCAGTAATTAGTCCATGAGTCACCAAAACCAATTATAAAGTTGCTTGTTACTAGCACAAGAAATGTACAGGAGGGTGTGGATACAGCCGCATAGACTCATTTATACAGCGCATCAAGTACTTCAGCTCCTTTACATCCTCATATTTGGGAAGTCTACCTTGTAGAACACGATCTACTTCGTCTTGAGCTCTCCTCATTGCAGTCGGATCCTTCAGTAGTGTAATACTGAGCAGTCAACATATTAAAGTGGCAATTTAAGTAATGCATTATTTGTCACTTTGGTTGATAGATGGTTACTGAAAGCAATATAGCACAACAGGAGTACCTTACTGAGAAGATAGATTGTCCATGTCAGTACAGAGCCTGTTGTTTCATGACCAGCAACTAACATTGACAACAGATCATCACGTAACTGTACACTGCTTACCTGGACAGCCAAAAAGCATGTCAACTAAAGCAGTCAAACTTGCAATAAACAAAATGCATGTCATGTAAAATGGTGAAATCGAGCACTATATGAAACTGCATCAAACCAAGAATGAAAAAATTTAACAACAGATGCACAAATAGATCTTGTGTCGTTGAACTTCAGCAAAACTAGCACAGAGCGTGACTCACAAGAACAGAATTTTCTCTCTTAGTAATGAAATGATACACAAATCTTTTGCGTGTTAGAGGGGAAAAGAAAGAACAGAGATATAATTTGTAGACTTTTTCAGTCTTTTGTCACAGCTTTTCATAAATCAATGGAAAAAAAAATGGAATATGTTAATCACCTCATCCCGGCTAGCAAGTAGGAAGCGTAGAATGCTAGGATCCCCTCATTCACATATTCCTCGCCCTTAATCTGTTCATTTTCAGCTTCCACTATTTCTTTACACTTCAATATCAGCTCTTCAACAGTGTTCCTTATAATCCTAACTGCGTTCTCTGCTTTTATCTGTCTTGGAATTATCTTGCACAAGAAATCAATCTGCGACAAATAAACAAGGATCATATCAAACATCAGTCAGGTGTTTTCCTTTCGTCCAGTTAACTAGGAAACATAGGCGAGATTAAAAATTAGAAGACTGAAGTGAAAGAGGAGCCAACCTTCCAGTATGGCAAAAGATCTGTAGAACGAAGCTCTGCTTCTTTGAGTGCAGTATAAACAGCATCAATGACAGGACTATCTGTTGTGAGGGAATCAAAATTGTAGTTGAACAATGATAAACCAATCACATCCAGTGTCAACTGAGAAAATCTCGCTTCCATATTGACAGGTTCCCCGCTCGAAGCATATGGCTCAAGTTTCTCTATTAATCTCTCAGCACATTTAGAAAACACTTTTTCCACGATAATGGACAGAAATCTTTTGTGCAGGGAGGGTACAACAGCTCTGCGTCTCACCTAAAATACATACCAGCTTTGGAGTAAGGTTAAGGATTAAATTACAGTCCAATAGAAATTAGCTCTAAACTATAATGGTGACACAAATATGCAAGATATAGCTGCAGCAAGAGAAGAGATACAAGCCTACTAATATCTTGCACTACTACTACTACCATTTATCAAATATACATCAGCCCTTTACTGAACATCATGAGGAACAAACGTGGTCTGTTTGCAGATTTGCCACTGGACCCACATTCATAGACACAGATGGGCCCATGTGTCATCCACACAAATGGTAATCAAACTGTCAATGTTTGGTGTCCCTAATATGCAAATGCAATTATTTCCACTCCCACTGGCGCAAATTGAAACTACCCGTCTTCAACCTAAATCATTTAGTAACTCCGCTTCTGCTGGTCTGGTTTAGTTTGGGTGGCTGTTTAGCTGGTTCCGATCCAAACCATGAACAGGTCTACTGCCATGCAATTGTTCCAACCGGTTACAGAGCTTTACGACTATGATAGGCCATTCCATTGGCTAAACAATAACAAATAGTAACTCGGAAGACACTGAACTAGGAACGGCGACATGAAGCAGAGAGCAGGCAAGATAGACAGAGAACGCACCGTCCATAGGTCACCCTCCGCGATGGCGAATCCGGAGCCGAAGAGGAACTCAGAGACTTCAGCGACTAGTCCCTTGGCGTAGCGCGAGCCGTAGCCGCGCAGGACGTGCCTGGCGACGGCGGGGTCGCTGACGATGACGAAGTCCTGCGGCCCCGCCGCGAGGCGGTACACGGGCCCTTCCTCGCGGAACCACTTGAAGAGCGGCAGGAAGAGCGCGCCGCCGAGGAGGTCCCGCACGTCGTCGAGCTTGGCGGACGCGACGGGGATCCCCGAGTCGTCGCCGCCGCTACGGCCGACCGCGCGCGAGAGCGACGTGAGCCAGTCGGGGCTCGCCCACGGGGTGGCGGTGGCGGTGGAAGGCTCGTCGCCCCCGCCCTCGCTGCTTCCGCTTCTCGGCGGGGGCGGCAGGCGGACGCGGACGCGGACGTGGGCGCGGCGAGAGGAGGCGGACGTGGCGACCACGGAGACGGCGACGGCGACGCGGCGATTGATGCGGAGGCGAAGGCAGTGGCAGGCATCGCCGCGCGCCGGCCGATGCCACCGGACCAGTTAGGGTTTGGCCGTTTGGGATTGGAGTCGCAGTCGCTGAGGTAGCCAGGTGGGGGGAGAGACGGAAGGAGGGGAGGACCAACCAGAGTGGGATTGGTGTGAGGAGCAGCCGTTGGCCGTTGGAGGGGAAGGAGAATTGGGGATGTGGTGGGGCCCGCGTGGAAGTGTGTGGGAAAGCCGGATTCGGAAAGGTAGACTGTCACACGGGCCGCCGGAAAGCCCGTGAGGTTTTGAATCCGTGGGATTTTGCGGCTGGCTTTGGCCCAATACAATAGCAGGCTTTCTGATCCGCGGTGTCGGTTACGACGCAGCCCAGCGTACAATACGGCCCAATACATACAAAGATGCTAGTAATAGGCAGCAACATCAACGGGTTCGTAAAGAATGCCCAATCTCGATTTGTTTGAATTGAACGTGATAGCCAGACGACAGCACCTTTTCCTGTCGACTGGTCGTTTTTTGTGAGACATGAATTTTCTGCACATAGGATGCCCTGGCCGTCATTTTCGCCTAAAGTCCGCGAGGGTTGCGTTTGCGGCGGCCATTTCGAACAGGGGCAACTGAGCAAAACAGGGGCAAGCAAACCAAGCAACCACGGGAACGGAGAGAGAAAAAAAAAAAGTTAGGCCATGTCTGTCGGTGGCGGCGCAAGGTCCCGTCGGCGTCGGCGTGGTCCTTCCACACGGAGACGGAGGCGTTGCAAGAGTCTCAATCATGTCTCAAGTGTCTGAACCGGCCGCGGCGGGGCTGACTTGGCAGCGCAGCGGCGAACAACGCGGCGGGGCAGGGGCAGGGCCGTAGTAAATGGAAGCTGGCTGAGCGCTGACGCCGTGCCAGCGGATTCGAGCGCTGAAACCCATGCGCCGTCGTGGCGCTGAAACACATGCGCAGCATCCTATGCCAACGCCGGCCGGCCTTGCCTTCCATCCCCACGTGCACCCTTGTGATTCGGACGGAACGGACGGCCCGGGTGCATGCATGCATACAGTAGCAGCAGCAGTACTGTACGAATCAAAACTGACACTACTCAACTCAAGTCAGGCTTTTACTGACAGTTTTACACTTTTACTGTGGCACAAGTTTACCCGCCCGCCTCTGCCTGAGTGTGCCTGCCCAGCTGAACTGAACTGAGAGAACAGTTCAATTCTACCTGCACTGCCCTCAAGCCAGGCTACTGTACTGTTTACCGATCCCAACACGATGGAAATAATGCAAATGCTTTTGGTATTGGTGGGACCTGGGCCTGTGATTAGATTAGGTGCAGGAGGAGGCAGTGACGTCGTAAGTTTTTTTTTTTCCTTCCACCATCGAGGCAAAACCGGTTCACGGAGCGCGGAATCACTGTGGCTCGTCGACCGTGTGAATGGATGGCATCGAGCCGCACGCGCAGTTTTGGGCTTGTCAGGCGCCACGCCAGAGCCAGCCAGCCTCGAGCTCCATGAGTACAGGCTCCAGTCAGTGGACCTCTAGTGATTCCAAGGGTTGGTTCTGTGTTCGAAATATTCCTTACCCCGTGTTGTGACTTGTGCGTGTATGAAGTTGGAAGCTGTACCCCCTTCTCTTTTTTATTCCTGGCTCATCCCTATAACACAGTGACGATATAGACATGCCCTGTATACACATATTAATTAAGGCCGATGTAGCCAATTTGCATCAATCCCACATGTTTTGGGGTGGATTTGAGTAAAATTTAAAGTAACTTTCATTCCAATTCACCCTAATACACGTGGATTGAAATAAATCCAACAGCATCCAAATAAGAGCTAAGTGACAATGCGGACATGTATAGATATTTTGCATCAAGATAATATCGGTTCGGTACACACATATACCTAGCTAAACGAGGGGCTCGAGTGAAATCACCAACACCAAGGCTCATATCCTCCCTTGTTAGTGTTGCCACTGGGCAAAGAATGGACCACCCGTACGGTCGTACCCATATTTGCAAGTTACCCATCCCCATTTTACTTAAAACCCAAATCAAGAGGATAGGTACCAATGAATGAATAATATGGATAGCTAAAGGTTTACTAAGACTTACATTCCTTAATAAAAAGTGTCACTATGAGATTCATCTTTGGTCAAACTTTCTTAAGTCTAACTAAATGAAAATATTTGCAACATTTGTATCCCTTTGCGCTTCTAAATTCTCACACAATCGCTATGAGAATTTGTACACGAAAGTGCTACTTTAAGGAAGAGATGAATGAATGAGCGACAAATATACTATATTTCTCACTCAGACAATTATGAAATTTTTTTTTTCCTTCAACAAATCGTATGTCAGTTGCTAACGGATAATTCATTTTGAATCAAATTAATAGTCCATAAAAGTAATTGTCATGGATGTACCCTTAAACAAATCATATAGCAATGGAACGGGTAAATTTGTACATGTTGACTAAAACACTATTCACTGATAGCTTAAGCTCTAACACACTACTTCTTTTTATTAAAAACGCAAACACATGCCTAATATTTTTTTTGTGTCAAATGTACATAATTCTTTGAATGCATGGACTTGAACATCAAGAGCATTAAAACAATTGTTATACCATTCTTTCTAGTAAGTAATTAATTAAGAGAGTCTGGTTTATAGGTTCTAGTATATAGTGTATACTTGGACAAAATACTAATGAAGAGTGTTGAATGACAGGTACAATGGGCACTCTAGATAATACAGATTCATGACATCACTATACATGAACTAATAAAACAAAAGAGCTAATTACTTAGCTAAAATTTCACCTAAACACCCGTATCTAAGTCACAGTGGTGTGATGCCAACGAGAAAAAAACTAAAAATATAATGATGAACATATAGACTAATTATTAGTGAATCTATCACAAACTTGAGAGGTAATAGTATTAGCTGTAATAGTAATTTGTAGTAACCATCATACAACAAAAACAAACAATAAAGCCAATCGCTATATGTTATATCTAGCGTTACCAATAAATAGGTATCTATTCTATGACCATAGGCATCGTTAGATGACGATCCTACAGAACATATGTCTTTTTGAACGTCCAGTGTCTCTCATGGATGCAGCGCGCGGAGCACACGCTCGACCGTTTCCTCCCGCCACTAGCTGTACTTCTGCATGCCGCAGCTCGTCAGTCGTCACCACACGATCTCCACCAAGAGCCGATCGAGCTGATGAAGTGAGTACGTATGGGCACGCTCTCTCGCCGGTGTAGAGAGGTGGAGCTAGGTCGCGACAGAGAGAACAGAGTCGCAGACTCGCGTCGTTTTCAAAGACTGCCTTACGATAGCGCGAGACGTGACGAGGCAACGGTTGCCCGCGTCGTCGTGTCGTGGTGCCGCCGTGGTCCGCGCTCCAGCTTGCCGCACATGCCGGGCCCCGGGATCTAGCGTGTAGATGAGTCATGAGACGAGACGTAAGTCTTCGTACTGATCAAAGCCACTGGTGGCTGTTCTGGTTTTGGCGTAAATGGAAGCTGACCTTACCAGCCCATGCCCATTCCAGGATCAGGATGCCATTGCCATACCATGCCACGGCAAGCTAGCTGCTGATTCGGACGACGCCGAAACCCATGCGCCGGCCGGCCACAGCAACCGCATCCTATGCGCGGCCGCGCGCTTCCTTGACTCTCTCTTCCCGTCCCGGCCATCTCCACGTGCACCCTTGGACCGGACGAAAGTTATCGCCTGCAGTCTGCCGACCTGCTGGAAAAGTTACCACATGGTGGAACCGATCGAGACGATGTTACTGTTTACAGATCCCAACATGATAATGCTGCTAGTGGGCCGGGTTAACACTTGATCGAACAGTGAGCGCATGCAGAGACCTCAGAATATATAGCAGGAATATACAGTACTGTACTAGCTAGCTAGCTGCTGCCTGCCTAGAGTGAAGTGGCAAATTAAGCTTTTTACGATCGAGGTGAAGCCTGAAGGCCAAGGCACCAGCACTTGACGCTTCACGGACAGGCCGGACCACGAAACGAGACGAGACGATCAAGGTTCAAGAATTCAAGGTGGCTGGACCGCTGGAGCACGAGCGACATCGAGCCGCACGCGCACTTAGTGTAGGGTCGTCAACTAGTACGTAGCCTCGAGCTTCATACCGGCCGGATATATCACGCCGATCGACCTCCAAAACTCCAGTGAGCGAGTGTAGGGTTTGAGGTATATACAGCCTAAACCCGGCCTACTCACCAACAAGCAACAATGTACTCCTACTCTATATATAGAGATTTAAAATAGGGTGAGTAGTACTCGCGCTAAAATAAAGATTGATCTCAAAATTAAATCAACATTAGAGTTGTTCTAGTAAGTCAAAATTAAATCAACATTTAGAATAGCACCAATATTTATGCATGATATCAAATTAGTAGTGTATCACTAAATAGATCATGAAACATATTTTCATAATGTAATTATTTGCTGCTCTAGATGTTGTTAGTCGTCACCTATTTCTACAAAATTAGTTATTTAAGATAGTTTTGACTTAGGGTGATTGTGTGAAGTTTTATATACTATAGAAAATATTTTTGTGTGTCATATATAAGGAGACATGATAGGTGATAGGAGATATATATAAGACGTAATAACTTAAATGACTTTAGAAAACAAACATCAAATTAATGTAGTGTCTATATGAATTGCTGGATCTATGCATGCAGAAACTATCTTATTAGTTTCTACTTAATGGATTAGGTTATTTGTCTTAAAATTTGAGATCGATTCCACAAGTTTTCAAAGTTGGCATACGACTATCTCAAATTTACAGGACGAGAGATGGAAGGATCTAAATGTTACCTTACAGTTTTTTTTTTTTTGACTGCTCAACAGATAGAACCGCTTCGAACTCTCGGTTTATTAGGCTTTTTCTTGCTCGAGCGCATGTCATATACGACAAGCTTTCGATTGATCAAGGCAGAGGCATCCCCTCTCTCTCAGCGGCATATTCAAAAAATATACTAGTAGTACCACTGCTGGCGCTAGCAGTAACGCTCGGCAACGACGAGTACCTGTCACGATTTTCTTATCAAACAAATGAGAAAAAAAAGAAAAAAAGAGCGCTCTGGATTGGATTCTCTGACTGGCCGCGTCGACAGCAGGGTCGGGGAAGGGGGACACGTCGACGTCCGGCGCGGCCGGTTGCCGCGACAGGCGGAACGTGGCCGGACGAATAAACAAATCCAGGCGCACGGGCGAGAGGGAGCATCCGATGCTACTCCATGCTCGCGCCGCGGGCGGGCAGCCAAGTACTACGTGAGGCACGCGCGCGTGTCAGGGCCCGGGCTCGGGCCCGGCTGGCAGACAGACAGACAGACAGGGAGCGGCGAGTCGAGTCACGCTCACAGCCACGGCCGCAGTCAGTCGCCTATCCGGAAACTCGCGGCGGCGGTGAGGCCATGGATGGAATCCCAGGTGGGCAGGGCAGGCGGCGATTATTTTACGCCGTCGACGATGTGGTATCCTATGATGGGCTTGTCGGCTGCCTCCGTCCATTAGTCTATCCCCTTGTTGCGTATAGGTCCCTGCCATTGCTGTATTTCTACAAACCTAGTAGTATTTGATTTGATTTGGCTTCAATAGGATTTCAATAGGGATCGGAGGAACTAATAATACTTGGGTCAAATCAACTGTACGCCGCCAACGGATACGTATGTGGTGCTTGCACCTCCATCTCATGGAAATCAATCAATCACCCATCACCTCCTATATACAATGATGAATATACATACTCGCTCGGTGGTCTAATTGAACTTTCCCTCTTTTTTTAAGCTCCACAAGAACTATTCTTTTGCTAACCTATTTTAACGTACACTATGAGGTAGACGTTTTGTCTCACTGTATTATTAACCCATGGATAACGATTTGTTTGTGCACCCCTGTCCTAGTCAGAGGTATGGTATTGTATAAGAGGCCTAATTCAAATGATTCCTTGTTCTAAATTAATTACATTCTAGAGTTGTATTAAGTAAAAATATTTTGAGTTTTTTTCTTATTTATAGAAAAAAACACATCAAAATAGCTAGTTTCACTTGATATATCGTGAAATATATATTATTTCTAGAATTGATTTTTTTTTTTTATGGAGAGAACGTATGTCGTCATCAATGGTCAAAACTTTTCAAACAACGATGCGTGTTCACTTTCGTTACAGGACTACGAAGTAACTATTTTTTTTAATAAGAAGTAACTGATGAAGCACAAGCACTACCATGGATGCATGTGCAATCAAAACTGACGACTATGAATTACATTCAAGTCCAAGCAAGCGAGCTCACGGCCGGTCTACTGTGACGACCGATAATCGGGATTAGGTTTTCAGGCTGATCCGATCCGTACTGAATGAAAGGCTACCCACTTTCTCAAGATAGCCAAGGAGGGTGCCGTGATGATGACTTTAGGCAAGCAAGCAAGCAGCTAGCTGCGGTCGATCGTGCAAACACGATGCTATAGGGAGGAACGTAAGCATTTTAGTACAATACTATCGTACTGTGAGATTCGGGCTAAGATTTTTGCTTGAACCTAATAATTGAAACGAGTGGTGTGGCCCACCCAGCAGAGTATATATCATCATACTATGCATGTGTGCACTGTGCAGCAGGATTTTGTGTGGGGATTGGGGGCTGATAATCATCAGCAAGGACCTAAATGCAATAACCCTATCATTCCAATGTGCTGTGTACAAAAGGACACCCGCCCAATACAAAAGGGCCCAAACAAAGGGCCCTTTCTCCCAAAAAGCAGACCATATCCCCAAGCCAAGCAAAAACCCAGGGAAGGGAGAGAAAGAAGTAGCCAAGCGTCTCAAGCAACCTCCCGCCCCCGCCCATCCTCTCGCCTCCCTCCATTTCACACACCCACCCACCCGCCAGCCGCCACACCTCCTTCCTCCCCAACAAAGAACCAGCTACCTAGCGCACCCAGCCCGAGCAAGCAATAGCCGCCGCCATGTCTGCGTCGCCGGAGTTCTACAAGCCAGCGCCACCGGCGTTCTCGCCGTGCAGCTCGCCGCTCCTCATGCACGGGGCGGGAGCAGGAGGGAGGAGAGCACCGCCGCCGCGGCCATGTGGCAGCAGCAGCAGCAGGAGGGAGGAGGAGGACTACGACGACCGGTGCCGGACGCCGACGAGCGGGGAGAGCCAGGTGAAGCCGCCGGGGACGTGCCCGCCGGCGCCGCGGAAGCCTCGGGCGCCCGCGGCACCAGCGCCGTGCCGGAAGCGCCTGTTCGAGGTGGAGGTGTTCAGCTTAAGGCTCGAGGAGCTGGAGCGCCTCTTCTGGCGCCCGCATCACCCCGTGCAGAATAAAACCCCCGCCGCCGCCGCCCAGATCAAGAAGCGCCGGAGGGTGGCCTGCCCGGAGCCGGAGCCCAAACCCAAGAAGAGCAGCTAGCTAGGTAGCTCGTAGTACTCCAGCTAGCTTCCTGTGGTAGGTGCTAGTAGTAGTAGAGATCAGCGGTAGCTAGGTGCAGGGGTCCGGTCCGGCCAAGTGGTTTTGGCCTGGATCACATCAGCTTATTAGCTAGGAGGTCGTCTCAGCTCGTCCATGGTGGTGTCTGTTAGGGAGTACTGCTGCGTTTTTACTGCTGTACTTGTACTACTACAGCTCGTATTATATTATATCTCCATCTATAGCTAGTTTAATTTCATCTATATAGCTCATCAGTAATCAGCAGTTGTTATAGTTGCTAGATGCTGTTCGATCAGTGTATGTGAGATGATAGTGTTCATTCAGTTATGGTGTCAAAAGGTGTAGCTTAATTCTAGGCAGGATCGAGCTGCATGCCCTGATGAATCTTCATTCTTCCATGATGTAGATTGTAGCCTGCTGCCTGTGTAATGACTAATGAGAAAGCTCACTTGTACCACTAGCGTCATAAAGTCTTAATCATATACACACCGCCGGCTGAATCTTCATTGCACGAATGGGCTCTTGTTTGCATGTACTGTCTGTTCATCCACAAGCTTTTGCATTGGTCTTGGCCCCTCTTGCTTGCTCTTTGTACGGTAGGCCTTCTCTGAAAGAGCTCCGGCTCCAGCTGATCATCAAGAGGCCCTACTACTAATAAATAATGGGATAACAATCAACAAGCCCTACCAAATGGGATAACAAAAAATGGTTTAATTGGCCCCTGAACTGAAGAAGCTACCAAGAAGCTGAACCCCTTTTCGAATTAGAAATTACAACCTCTCGAAAATACTCTGAAATCGTTTTGCTAAAAACGTTCGTACGAAGTGCTTTACCTTCGCTAGAGAATCTTCTTCGCATTCCCCATTCTAGGAGAAGCCGAAGTCCTGGCAATTGGCAAACAGATTTTGTGGGACTTGTGCTCGATCAACCACTGGAATGACTTGGCCACCTACCTTCATACCCTGGCCTGAAGCTGACGCACATGCTGATGAGTTGTGCTTCTGAATGCATATGCATGCAACGCCTTCCAATCCGCCGTGACACTGCCTGCTGGGTGCTGCAGCAACCAGCAAGTTAAGCAGCCTGCAACTGCAAAGGAGAGGAATCCGAGCTAGCCAAGCCGGTGGTGGAGTAATCATGAGGCAGCGAATTCACCGGATCAACCGCTGCAGCTTTGGCATCGGTCCTGCAAGCAAGCGCTGTGCGCGCAGGTGAGGTGCGGGCGCTGCCGGTGCCGGTGCCGGAATCATTCCGCCAACTGTTGCTGCGTCGCCGTGTGGTGCGGACGGACAGCAGCATCGCAAGCAGTTGCAGGCGCCCAGGAATGGTCGGGCAATCGCAGACGGCGCACGCAAGAAGCCGCGCGGGTGCGGGCGGGGGACCGCAGAGCGCAGAGTCCCGTTGCCTGGCGCCATGATGCCTGCCTCCAGCAGCCTGCTGTTCGTACAGTGGCGACGGCAGGTCAAGGACGACGAGGGGCATGGGCATGGCAATTGGCAACACGGACGACACAGGTTATTACGGGCCTGAAGCCCTCAACTCGTCTTGAAAACCTGTGTATGAATGAATAAGATCCCGAGGCTTGGATCGCGTACGTACGTACGAGACCAGAGTCGGCATTGAAACACCTGCGCAATCTTAAACATGAACATCTATACTGCCTGTCACTCCTCCAACTGGTCCAATAGAGGGTCAACGTGTAATGCCCGTGCAAGCTATGCGAGGTCGGTCCCGGCCTGTGCTTATCATCCCATCCCTCAGCTTCCAAGCAATACGGATGAAGAAACAGACCTGAGCCTGCCTTAATTAAAAGCTTGCGAATAACTCAGGCTATACGGAGATGAAACAGACCTGAACGTGTCTTAAATCTTCCGTCGTACAATCCAGAGGCTTGGATTCCATACAGTAGGTACGGGCACAACAGAGCCGGTATTAAGACATGGAGGACATTGAGTCTATTACAGTACAGTACAGCGCAATTGATTAGTTACAGGAATACCAGAACTTGCTACAATGTTTCTGAGACGCACCCGTGCAGTTCATAAAGACATCTGCGGCATGAGATGCAACAGTACTATAACCTGAGAACAGGGGTGGTGCTGTTTACGGAGTATGAACGATTCAGATTTATTACTGAGCCAATGTTCCATGTACGGTATACAGTTCTTTTCCTATTGGTGAGTGTCAACCCGCCCCACTCGCTTGATATAATATGATATACAGGGTCAACGCTTAAATATATACATACACCATGGATGGATGGGCGGGCGATGGCCTGATGGTGTTAGCATCAGAATGGCCTGAGGGTGAAAGAATCGACAAAATTGATTCTAAGGTGAAAGAAAAAGGAGAAAGAGAAAAAAAATACAGCTCCTATGTGCAGCTGAAGCAAACAGAAGAAAAACAATCACGGCAAAAACCTCCCATCGAGTCTATGACCCTGCCTCAATCTTCTCCACTGTTTCTAGTCTCGTCTTCCGTTTCCACCCTTTCATGGTGGCCACCAGGTTAACTAACCCGACTACCTGACTTTTGCTGTATTCCTGTTGAGTTCAGAAACAGCAGCGTTTAAGTTCATTTGTACCTCCACATTGGATCATTGAGAGGAGGTTTTTGCAGAGTTCTTACTGGATGAGACCGTGCCCAGTGGACGTACTCGGTCTCCGGTAAATAGTAAGCCTGTTTGATTGGCACAAGAATTGTTAACAGCAAATCCCTTTGCCCTACATTTCACTAGTATAAGAACAAAATGAACACAAATGAAACTGCTGTTCATGGATTGCAGGATGGCAAATGCTCTAGGCAATCAGAACGTGCCACCACTAAGTAACCAGGTACCGTAGGAACTGGCTACCACTAATTTGCTCTGCTTACCTTTATGAAAGTGTCCACAGTTTGCAGCTTCGGCCTTACATTTGATGATACGATGTGCTGCAACCCATTAATTAGTACCTGAAAGAACATCAAAGCCGTCACTATGGATTCCTCCATTGCCTTCACTTCCAAATATTAAATCAAAAAATCAAGACCTGGAGGTCAAGTGACATCAAAGCACGCCCTTCGTCAGTGCACCTTTTCACTCTAGAAAGACCTTCAACTAAAACTTCTGATAAGCTCTCTACGCCATGCTCTAGCAAAAGGTGTTGGAGCTGGGAAGCACATATGTGAATTTACTCTGGTTGTCAGTAAATTCATCATCAAACGATCCATACGAAAAAAAAAAATAACAGCATCCTTTTCAAGATGGAGAACAAACTCTAGTAAGTTCATTACTTAGCACCAGGATAAAAATTAAACAAAGTGAGGTCAAAAGAAAAGGGGAGAGAAAAAAAAAAGAGAACTATTTATTAGTTCTCTCACACTGACCTCCTTTGAAATTCCTCCATGGTCCAATCTTGTTTTGTAGTGTTTGAACTCACCCAATAACAAATCAACATATCTGCAAATAACAAACACATGGTCAGTGGTGCAATTAAAAATCAGCAGTAACTGCAGTCTTTGCTCTGATTCTGGAAATAGAAATCATTTCCCAAGCCTCTTATACTAAAGAATCAGGCGCATTAGTCCTGTGGCCTGTATTATACACATAGTATTAGACTGCTGATTTTGCTATACATTAACACAACCTGCAACACATTCAATTACGTCATAAATAGGTTTAATACTTCAACTTCAAATATGTTAGCACATGGGCAATAGGTGCAATTTTGTCTGAAAGAAATATAACGAGATATATAAAGGAAACCCTAATATATATTGTGGGGAAGTCCAATTTACTCCACCCACACATGAACATTTTCTGATAACCCTCTAAACTGATTTTGTGTTCGATTTACACCGCCAGATCTTTCAGCTAGTCCAATCTACCCCTTAATAAGTTGTCTTTTTTTTTCTCCACATATAAGTTGAGTTTTAGTTACAGATAATTTTTATCTGTAGGGTTCACTTATTACTAAATGCCCTGAACCCTACAGATAAAAAACTATACAAAAATAATAATAATTAACAAAATGATAAAGTGTTTTTTTTTCCTGACATAAGTTATGATATTCACTATCACTGCTATCACCCTACAAAATTTGAACTTAAAACCCAACTTGTATGTAGAGAAAAAAAAAAAAAAAGATAAATGTTATCCGAAGGGGTAAAATGGTCACAAATTACTTTAGGGGGTTTCAGATAACTTTCCTGTGAGCGCACTGTGGGGCGCTAATCTGAACCTTTTCTAATATATTGCTTTGCCACAGAGCCCAAAAAACACCAGATCCATGCAAATTTATGGATTAAGTATAAGAGTAGAACAGAATGATATATCCAGATGGTCTACTCCATAACCAGTCAACCACTGAAGGTAAATTACCACAAAGTGCTTTCTACAGTAATCATGCAACAAAGGACATCAAGGCTGTCAAGATTAGATTTAGACATGGTGAATTGCTACAAAACTAATGTATAAATGATTATGAAGAGGTAAAGGTGAGTTTCAAGGAAGCGCGTAACAAAAACAGTAGGAAAGCTGCCAAAACAGAAAGTCAGAAACTAAAAAAAGGGTAGCAAAATTGTTCAAATTAAGAAGGCTCACGCATAAACATACCCATTGTGCTCTATTCCAAGCTCCTTCACCTCCCATTTAGCATTCGCAATCTTATCTGGATACCTGAAAAAACATTCAGTCCGCAACTCAACTGAGCATACATGTGTCATGTGTGGTGATTCAAAACATCCAGGTATGGTACTAGTCCCTCCGTTTCACATTGTAAGTTAGTTTTTCCTATGTCAAACCTATCCAACCTTGGACAATTGTATAGAAAAATCTATTAACATTTGCTACATCAAATAAAAAGCACTATCAAAATCTATTTCATGGTGTATCCAATGGATGTTCATGCATTTTTCTACAAACTTGGTCAAAATTAGTGAAGTATGACTTAAGGCAAAGCTAAAAGTGACTAACAAATTGGAAAGGAGGGAGTACTATCCATCTAACTACTAACAACATGTCAGCATCCAGTGGCCGAGCCAGGAATTTTGTGGAGCTTGGGCGAGACACAACATACTAATAAGGACCTGTTTGGCAGAGCTCTGGCTTCTGTTAATGCCCTGGCTCTCCATGTAGAGTAGCTTTTTTGGTGGAGCTGAAGCCGTTACAAGCAACATTTGACAAAAAACAACTCCAATTGTAGTTTTGTAATAATTTGTATTAGATCTGCGAAGAGTAAACAGGAGAAGCCAGATTTCTGCAGCTCTGGCTCTGGCGCGTCTATAAAAAAAAAAAAATAGCTCCAGCTCCTCCGGGCTCTAGCAAGGAGTAACTTTTAGATACCCATTTAGCAAGACTTCTTGCAAGGAGCTGCAAGAAACCAGAACTCTGCCTTGCCAAACAGGACCTAACACATAACAATTGTACTTGAAAGCAAAATTAGAGAAGCACAGTAAATTTAAGCTAATCCATCTCCCTAATACAGGTTCCTGGCTAGTATAGTGGGTCCTGACGTCTGCAGATGGAGAGGGAGAGCAGTAGTAGAGGAGTACAGTGGAGACTTGTAGTAGTAAATGGGAAGTTATGACCATCTATCCAGAGTCCAGAGGGGCGCAATGCAAGCTACTAGTAGGTAGAGGTAGGGGAGGGGTCCACTTTTGAGGGCAGTGCATGCAATGAAATTGCGGCTGCATTTTTCTATTGCCCCTTCGGCCCTCCCTCGCTCCCTCCCAGGCAGGCCTGCATGCTGCCCTGCTATAGCTGCATCTACATGATGCATGGGTGTGTCTGACGGTGATTGAGCCCGGGCACCGGACCACAACAGTGATGCAAATCCTGCACAAATTTATATGGCCAAAGAAAAGATGTAAAGAGAAGGGATTGGATGATGTAACATACCCATCAATATGCAAAAGCATACGTGCACTCATTCTGTGAATGTGCTCTGTCAAATCTGGAACAGAGTCCACCTATGACACAGAAGGTAAACTCTGGAATCACATTGCAACTTTTCTATTTATGGACTACCAAATAAGCAATGAAAACCTCCCAAAGTATAGAAACGTACCAGTGTCCTAAAGAACTCTTCAACAACAGAACTGTTATTTTTAGACAACACTGAGTGTAGATGGGCTCTAGATCGGTTCAAAACTCGAGCAACCAATGATAATGTTTCAGCAGCTGCACATCTCTCCTGAGGGGAAAAAAACAAGTTGAAATCACTTTTTAGAACAAGGACACTGAAACTAAGGAGTCAGGGGCATGCAAAAATTATATATTTTTTTTTTCAAAGCATAAAGAAAAATGCATTAGCCTACCCCAACTAGCTTGGGACTAAAGGCTATGTTGTTGTTGTTGTTGTTGTTGTATAAAAAGAAAAATGCATTCTGCCATACAAAATGCTATGCTTTTATAGCAACCTAACCAAGCAAAAAGATAAGTTCAGACTCCATGAGTTACAGTTCAGCCAAGATTTTTACATTAATAGTGGGGGACATATCCAATGGCTTGTACTAATCAAAAGGACACAATCCAGATGTCCACCGAGATTCTTTCCCTTGTAACTATTTTGGTACACACATCATTTGCTGAAGACATTATGTGCTACTTTTGACCTTCACTCTCTACCAAGGACAAGGTATATACCGAAGTTGCAAGTCCACAAGTAGCTTTCAAGCCTAGACACTCACTAACGCCTTATACATTGAATACCAAAAAATTGTCATTCCAACAATGGCCTATAGCTTATTGGCATGTGATGCCTGTATGGAAACAATTAAAATAAGCCAGTACTGGCATACCATCACTTCAATTATGGAAGCAAGGCAGCAATAATACAGAAATTCCTAAAAAGAACAGCAAAATAAAAACGAAGAATTGCCCCACAGAAATGAGTAAAATGTATCGCCTAAAAGCTGAACACCTACCCAAAAAAAAAAAATCAAACAAACTTCGGAATGGTTAATATCAATAGTTGATAAATTGATAAATACTAATTAATTGTGAGAACAGATTAATCATATAAGCAGTAGATGTATATCTTCAAATTTTAGAGTTTAGGACTGCAGGAATTAGCAAAGTTGAACTCAAATGAGACAAGCTCAAGTCAAACAAGCAAAGGCAATTCACTTTTGTCCATTACAGGGAAAACGTTGCATGGTAAATATCACAACTCAGTTCCATATACAAGTAAGCATGTTAAGTCTGCAAATGAGTGGGGATTACATAGGGTTATGTAAGTATGCCCATGTGAAACCAGCAGTTACCTTTAACCCATAGGAGGTGAACATTGAACTGGGAGGTGCAGTAGGCATCACATCCAATTGGCCGATAGTTGAATTCATTGACAAAGGGGATGAAGGTGAATATAAAACATTATTTGGCTTTGTCCACTGATCAGAGTCTTGTGTTATTTTTGATAAAGTGGCTTTAAGCCGAGCTGAGTTCAGCAAGTAGTGGTAAGGACAATTAAGAAAGGCGGCCATCTATGTAAGCAGTGATATCTAAGAAATGTGTATATGAGAACATATTGTGGATAACTAAATCCTTACACGATTGATGATCAGGTAAAGGCTTGCTGCTTTGACTCTTGTCTACGTTCCCAAATGTCTCGTATATGTAGTGATAAAAGATGCCAAACAGTTGGGAGATACCCTGAAAATTTGGTCTAGCACAATCAGACAACATTCTACAAAGAATACACAATTGACTTAACGATGATGGATATGACATAACTAACCTTAAAAAGCTCAACATTGACAATTTCCAGCTTTTGCATCAGCCTGGCGTATTTGTCCATCATCCTGATTACAGTGTCAATTTAGCTTAGGAAGCTATGCATAGAAACATTACTAAGTTAACACAAACATTTAATACCTTAATAAAGAAAGTGATGAGCCTGTCTGCGATGAAATGTCTCCATCTTTCCAATGTGAAGAATTGCCTTTTACAATTTTCGTTTTTGGTATCCTACTAGGCAACTGACTATCTTCATCAATGAAATCGGCTAGAAGGTCTTCATTCTCTTCATCAAAAGATGAATTCTTTCCATTGCCATGATTATTCCTAACTGATGAGTCAAAAAGCATATTGGACTTTGGGGATTCAGCAGAGCCATTTTCTAGCTTAAAAGAAAATGGATTTTCAATCTTATGCCAAGAAGCAAATCCAAGCTTTTCGTTTCCTGAGTTGCCTGTAGTTGAATTCCCATGGTAAAAATTTATTGGCAACTTGAGACTTCTACTGGTAGGAGAGCACAGTGCAGCACCATCACCAGTTAGACCTGCTAAACTAATTATTTGTGAAGCTTCAGCAGACATTATTGTCCAAGATTCCTTTTCCAGTACCATCTTAAGTGCCTGCCAGATGAATGGCAAAATACAGTAAGGTAAAAAAGCTACATGCAGAAGACGGAGAATGATTCACTGCATAGAGAGCTAACAGTTTGCAACTCCCATCTTTGAAGTTAAGTCCAAAAGGTCAGAGTAAAACATAGCACTGACTAGAGCAACCACACATTCCCAGAAAATACACATTTGTTCTCTCTCTTTTTGACACAGAACTACAATCAAACATCATTATTAATGTATATTCTTACAGATTATACAGTGAATGAAGTGACTTAAGGTACACATTAATTGCAAACCCTTCTAATGTGGTTGCACTGAATGTTCGTATCAGCTGCAAACTCCTTTTGTGGAAACATAAGAGCACTGGTAGATCACATCAAAATCAGTTACAAAAATGGGCTACTATGAAACTAGCACTACCAATGGGGAAAAGGAAAAAGAAATCCAAGGAATGTTCCTAAAGACTACAATCATGAACTGCATACACATTTTAAGTTATATCTATGGTTACAGTTAAAAAGATGATAGCACTTCAAAATTTAGATGTTTGAACTTTAAGCATTAATAATTAAGAACCGAGTCAGAGTTATTGACATACATATATATTTTGCGGTGAAAGGACACCATGTAGTTCAAACAGACATTCTTCAACTTCTGGCGGAACTCACTAGCTTCAAACCCACAAAATGCTTCGCCAGCCAAAATGAAAATGGCGAGATCTTCATAATTCTTCAGGAATTGGTATGTGCTAGTTGAACAAACAGCTGAACTAGATAACAAAACAGACAAGCGACTTGTTGCCAGCTGCCAAAAGATTTCTTCGCCCTCTTTGAAATGTTTGTGCAACAAGTTTTGTAGCATCTGTTCTAAGCTGATAGAATGGAGAACTCGTTTCTGATGTACTGGCATCAGGGTTGCTGACTTCAGATGATGATGCTCTGTCACTTTTTTCAGCTGCAGAACCATCTTGAGTGACTGCTGCACTTGAATGACCTCTTCCTGAATTAACTAAAGTTTCATTGCTATTCTGAGATACGTCATTCTTATCTGCCAGATCTGGGCCCTTGGAGTCAATATTCTGAAGAGGAAAGCAATTTCTTGAATAAGAACAAAACCTTTATATTGAAAATTAGACTAAGTATGTATGCATACATAGGTTATTGGATAGGAGGATAGGTTAACTCAGATTTATTTCATACTGAAAACAGAAGATTATTCACAATATATTGAATATAAAATAAATTCAACAGAAAATAAATAGGACAGTTGCCCCGTTCCACCAAACAAGAAAGTTTGAGACAAATAGCATTTGACATCTTGTCTACTCCAATTCAAAATATATGTTGCTTCAGAATTCCTGCTGGTCAAGCTTTTAAAACTTCCATCAACATATGCAGAAAACTACGTAGTTTGACTAAGATAGGTCTTGCTATTCATCATTATTGAGTTGCATGGTGGGCAATTCACTTATACTCCAACACTCCCCCTCATGTGGAGGCTCCCTTAGACCTGAGACGTGGAATAGGAGCGAGCAACAATTATTTATCTAATTGCACTAGCCAGGATTCAAACTCGAGACCTCATGCTTTGATATCATATATTCATATTGAGTTGCATGCACCGACTAGTTCAACTCAATAGCTTAAGCTGATGGGGGAGAGGTGAGCAATTCACTTATACTCCTACAATCATGAAACACACCACAATTTCTACTTTCTATGAAATGCCATATTTTCATACAAATTTGTAGTCAACATGTCTTCTTGTAGACCATGTGGATGTCCTAAACATCTTATATTTTGAACCAGGAGAATAAGAAGCCTATTCAGTTGTAGGCTTCTGGCAGGTTTAATTATTCTTGTCTCCTTTTGGTTTTCCAATGCAAAACTATGTAGTTTATATGTTCAACAAGGCAGAAAAAACAACTTTAGTTTCTCATATTTGTTTGCACTAACGCCCTGAGCCTAGGCAGCTTTCTTTTTACAAAATTCATGATTGTTAATCAGAGAGATATGAAGAATAAAGTGGACAGAAAAAAATAGATGTACCTTATCTCCAGAAGAAAAGCTCATAATAGCATAGTATGAGCACATCAATGAAAATAAGCACTCTAGGGTTCTCAATAAGCAGGGGCGAAGTTTGGGTTCAGGGACTTGAACACAAAGATCACTATATGTAAACCTGCAGAAAACAAAAAACATTGGTGAAGTGAAGGCTCAGAGAAACTTCAATACAGTTTGATACTTTGGTTCTCTGAACCGATATTGTCTATGGTCTGAAATAATTAAAAACTGCAGACATATGACAAGATCTCTTCTTGACCTGCCTTCTTGTGTCGATTACAAACTTCAAATCTTTTGAAAAAAGAAAATAGAAAACTGGGGCCACACAAAAGTTTTCCACACAAACAAAAAATAATCTAGGTCCACCAGTGACAAATTCAACTATGAAACTATGACTCACAAATTACTAGCTATATCTGTATTCCATACCATATCCCTACTATGCAGCCAAAAGGACCATTGAACCAAAGATAAGGGGCTGAATACAGACCTATTTTTCTGCGTGTTATTTCCAACCTCCTGCAATTACTTTACAATTAGAAAACTGATAACATAAAATATCAAAATATTGACACCGACAATCATATGAATAGCAAAACTACATGGAGCATGCCAATAAAGCAAATCTAATACCTCTTCCAACATTTCTTTCAGGACATATTGTGTTCGAGAGAGTACTTCCTGCAAGAAGAAACTCTGCATCTTTTCAGCCATGCCACTGACATCACCCATTAGTGCATATGCATCAACCACCTACATCCATGATTATTTGTTAAGGAATGTTATTTTAGCAAAATAGATAAATAATAATCACCATGTTCATCCAAAAACCCAAAAAAGATTCATGAGAACACTCACAGTTAGATAGTTTTCTTCATCAAAGAACTGACAAACACCAAGTAAACGAGTGTCCAATTTTTGGAGTGTCGAGCTAACCATGCCTGCACAGTCAGAGCAGAAATATCATCACAAGGATAAAAATATGAATCTATCAACTCGAAGATGTTTCTCTGTTTGAACACACCAACACTGGATAGATTTAAGTCAGCTTACACTTCTCAAATTTAAGGATAAAAATACCTCAACAGCAGAAGACACTAGACAGGCTACAAGACTTAAAAATTTAAGGATAAAAATACCTCAACAAGAGGTGAGCAAAGAAAACGATGGTTACCTCTATACCTCGTCCCATTTCTTGTACAGCAGAAAGGCCTGAATAATTCTCCAAAATTTGCAAATATTCAGGCAACAATTGGAATGCCTAGAAACATTAGTAAGATACCATTAGAAACCTAACAATTACTACTGAGGGACCACTGGTATTTGACAACACATGAACACATATACTGAGCTTATTCAGTTCGAAAAGCATATTCCTATAGCCAATTTATGGGTCAGAAATTTATCATAGCAAGATTAGAACGAAAAGCTGCTCATATAACCCTAGGTTAAAGAAGTCTACCAACGATGAAGGAAGATAGAATAACAACAGCCAAATCAAGCTCACCTGAAAGTAATTTTCTTTCTCAACAAAAGTTTCAAGTTCCATCTGCATGTCTAGAGCATGACGAAGCTCTGTAAGGACAGGAAGAACATCCTGCATTACACAAAAACTAAATCTTTTTATTTATAGATCCTCAATTCAGTTTACCTAGAGCTAGTAATAGTGGAAGAGGAAAAACATTTGAATTTACTATGTCACTAATAATTTTCTCCTCAAGACATCAATTGATAATAGGATGGTAATTTAGTAGTCTACAAGGATTGGATGGGAACAGGCACCAGGCTCCCAAAGTAAATGCTGCAAGTTAGCATGATATAACAGATAAGAACAAGCACCTACCAGCAAAGCTTGTTTCTTTTTTGATTTTACATTGACAACCAGATCCCTCGACACCTCATTCTTCGAAGAGGTTATATGCCTTCGTCCATTCTGAAATATTGATCTAATTGTAAGGCCTAGACTCCTTAGATATAAAAAGAAGGTAGCAAACAATGTCAGAAAGGACAAAGTTTCACAAGATATTACCATGCAGATTACATTTGCGACCTTTAAGTCTTGTTCTAATTCCATCACTAACTGCATCCCCTTCACTGGCCAAAACTAAATATCAGTAATCTGAAATGTCCTCAAAAAGGAAGTCAATAAAGATCACATTTTGGTAGCATAATTGAGTCTGAAACATCATTAGATATCTTAATTATTTCATAGCTTAAAAACATTAAAACATGAACATGTTGAAGGAGATGAACATTCATGAAAAGTATCAGTTGGAAACCAAAGAAAAAGGAACGGAGAAAAAGGAACGGCATGCAATTGAAAACTATCAAATCCTATGCAGAGAAATGACAACTAAACACTGAACCTCTTCACTACTCTGGTGGAAGACATACCCATTTCTTCATGGTGACCCATAACATGGTGTGATAATCTTTCTGCAATCTTGTCAAGCTGCGCTAATCTCAACGTAGACTGAAAAGAAGAAAGATTTACATTAGAAAAATAGATGGCATTAATTTGGTTAAGAATCACACGTTCATGCAGGTGGAGCAGGACATTTGGTACCGATTACAGTTAATGGACAACTAGAATGCTTCTAAACGACAAAATAGGAACGGTTTCTTCTACAGTGGTCATAGCTCTCATTGTTGAAACCAACACCAAACCATTACAAATTTAGCTACGTGCACTTATGCATGCAGACGTTACTCAAAAGTATGGTACATGTAAGTTTTCTTAGTATGTGCTTCGTTCATAATGCCGTAGAAATGACAAACATAAGCAGCCGGCACTAACCTGCTTATCGAAATAGGTAGCATCGCCGCCTTCGTCCGGAATACTTTGCAGAATGTACTTTATTGGATCAAACTCCTGCGAATAACTCCAATTCCAAGCTCAAAACACATCAACACTGAAAGCAGCAGACAACCAAATCTATGTCAATGCAGCACCCACCTCATCATAGAACACCTCCTCGAGCTCCTCCACGGGCTCGCCCTGGGGGTTGCTCCCATAGATGGAGACCAAGTCCTCCGAATTGGATGGCAGGTTGATCCTCTCATGCGGTGGCAACCCAGCGATCGCGCGTGCAGCCGCCGCTGCCGCTGCAGCTCGTTCTGGAACCTAGAGAATGTGCAAACCAAATGTGAGCGACCTCTATCTACCTCACTGATCCGACAATGCGCGAGGGCAAGCCATGAAAGGAGGGAGAAAGCGTAAGAGACCTCAGGGCGGGGAGGGGGGCGCGGTGGGGCTCGGTGGGAGGATGCCAAGGGAGCGGGCCGAGCGGACAGAGCTGAGGAGTTTCTCGCCGACGCGGGAAAGGTCCATGCCGCCTCCCTGGATCAGGAGCAAGGGCAGGAAGACGAGCGGGCTGGGCCCGGACTCGAACAGGTACTCGCCGCCGCCGACGCCGCTGAAGAGGGATGGCGACGAGGAGGAGGCTGAGGCTGAGGGGCCGGTGGGTGGCGGCACCGCGTCGCGTCGCATCTCAGCTGCGCCGCCTTCCGGTGGCCCCCTCGCCGCCGGGGACCATGTGAGGGAGCGCCGCCGGCTGCTCCCAGATCCGCGCGGTGGTTAGGGTACGCGCGCGCCGGCGGTCGGCGCGGTATGGCTGGATCGCGCGGGGGAGGAGGGGGGACTGAACAAGGTGGTTGGTCGCGTCGGGACCGGGAATTCGCGGGATGTGTAATAAAGTGGAGAGGAGACTGGAACGAACGGGAGCACGGTGAGGTTGAGGTAACAAGGGGACGAAGGGGATGACTTGACCAGTCTCTAGCGAGTGATGACTTGTCTCCTGTTTTTCAGGATTCCAAAGTCTAATCAGTTCTTTAAAAAAAAAAAAGCATAATACCCTCCCACAGTTATTTACTTGGTGCTCGCGATTTGGCTGAGCATTAGCTTGTTCGGCTGGTCGGTGTTTTTCTCTCAAACAAATCAAACACCAAGTGAAAAAAGAATATTTTTCTCACATAACAAATCAAGACCGCCAAATTACCAACGTCACCCAAATTAGAACAAGCTAGCTTTTAAATTCATGACCATAAAAGCCTACCATTTTTTTAAAAAAAAATCCAGCAAATATTCAATCATTCAATCAATCAACTGTATAGTTTACATATTCAGGGAAATCTGCTGCAACAAGACAAGTAACAACTATTGCAACATCTCATACCGAATTATTTGTTGCACAGATTAGAAGACGTCTGTTGCAACAATCCAAAAAAAAAAAGTAACAATTCCAACATTTCGAATTATCTGTTGCAATTAGGGGTGGTAAAGGGCCCTCCAATTTTAGCTAGCAAATTTAAGGATCGAGCCCTATTAGGATCGGGCTGAAATACTATTTATTTTTTAGCTAAAATTTATTAGGGCTAAGTTGGATTGAGAAGGAGGTATTAGGTTCATGATCCATTACCACCTCTAGTTGCAATATTAAAAAAAAAGAAATAAATCGACTCCTCGAGGGCTCGCCGGAATCCTAGCTAGAACCACATTTTATAGATCTAGAAAGGAGGAGGAGGGGAGGGGGAGGAGCCCGCTACTCCGTCCGTCCCAAAATAAGTGTCGTTCTCGCTTATGAGAAATCACTTTGATTAAATATGTATTAAAAAGTATTATTTTTTTTATACTACATAATTAGTATCATTGGAAAGATATTTGAAGCTAGTTTTTTAACAAATTTATTTAAAAATACAAATGTTACACGTATTTTTGTAAAAATCGAAGTCAAAATTGCGGCACGGAAACTCAAAACATAACTTATTTTAGAATGGAGAGAGTATAGATATAGAGTATCCGAGCACAAAAATCCATGGACAAAAACAAGGCCCTTAAACCAAAACCCGTGGATATCCGCCCCGAAACCAACCCACTGCCACCGTACCCATTACAACATTTTAACTGCCTACGCTGCTCCTCCGCTCGCCTACACAAGACCGTACCCATTCCGACATTTTAACTGCCTGCGCTGCTCCTCCGCTCGCCTACACAAGGCATCGGGAGCAGCAGGAAGGACTGAGAAACCACATGACAGCAACAGTACTGAAGACCGGCTCCAATCAACACAGCTTCTCAACAAACATGATTATTACTTCCGTGGCGGTGCCTCTACTAGGAAATTTACATGTACAACGATGGTTAGTATGATCCTACCAAAATTTTGCTCCTCATCCAGCTGCCCTTTCGTGGCAAATGGGGAAGACAAGTAAAGAAAAGAATCAGTTCAACTATGTGGAGAATTATATGATCTGTCTATATGAACAAGAACAGTGGTGCTTCCCCATCCTGACAATATCCTCCAGCTTCACCAATCTCCTTTGGAGAGGGAGATCATGGAGGCGTAAAAAGAATCCTATTCACAACAACGGTGCCTTTTTGTGCTCCAACTCTTCTTCCATGTAAACATGTTGAATTGCTGCGATCAGAAAACAGAAACCAAGAGCACTAGCAGACTGTAGGTGCACCCGACGTGGTTCGGACAAAAAATCTTGAATTGTTAGCTTCAGCCACGGTCATTGCCCCAAGGGCTTCTGCTTGTAACCAGACTTCTGCCTTTCAAGTAACTTTACCTTGTTCTTGAGCTTTTTGTCTAGCTTTTTAATATATTTCTCCTCCCTTTCCCGGTCAGCAATGCCAGGCCAGAACACCTGACCCGTTAATGGCCACAGCCATTGATCATTTCCAGGATGCATGCCATCATCAGCTTCTTCTGCCAGATCCTCATCCATGCTCTTCAGAAGGGTGAAATCGAAGAACTTTACCCACATCCCATTTCTTTTATCGAGCAGATGCTGCTCTCTGGTATCCCCAGTGAAAGGGTCAAGGTAGACCATCTTCCTTCCACTGTGATAAGCCCAGACATTTACAAGGACTTCCAGGATTCGACAATAGCAGTGCCTTCTCTGAGGTAAAAGAGGAGTATCAAATTTAGTTGACATTTGCACCAAAATATATCAACAATTGTCAAAAGAAAAAGGAAAAGACACGGTCACCTCAGGTTCTGATGCCCCAAGGAAGCAAGAGGCTGGCACAGTACTATTCACATTCAAACTATGAAGTGAATCGACAAATATTCTGCAAAATACAACCCAAACCAACGCTATGAACACACAAGTGACTCTTAGAAATAATAAGCAGGAAGTGACAGATCAGAAGTACCTTGAGAACATGATGAATTTCAAAAATGATGGGGTGGGCATGACCCAGCTATGAAGAGTAGACCAATGATCGCCATCACTGGGCATTGGTGGAAGGGCCATGACATTCTCTGGCAATCCATACATAGTCCTAAATGCATCTTCAAAAAGATATCTGTGACAAGAAAACACTGTTCAAGATAATGTTCCAAACAATTAAGATGGAATAGTGACCTCATGCAGTGCACAATATGAGTTGCAGAAAGTACAGCAATGAGTGATTGAAAAGGTCCGGACCATGTGCGAGATAGTGGTTGAGTTGTCCTAAAGCCTGTTTACTAGTAGAAACATAGTTTAAGGAAGAGAACAGAAAATAAAAAGGAACATGCTGGGGCATTCGAAAAGCACCTGCAATTACCAGCATTTAGAGAATCACACGTCAACCAAAAGTCAGAAGTTTGGTCCATATCAATTGGCGACCAGTAGTATACAACATCCTCGTTACTTTCTCCAGATGTAATTTCCTCTAAGGTTTTTTTTTCAGCACTTTCAGACAAGGATACCTGACAAGAGGATATTAAGATGAAATATTTATACCATTCTCAACAAAAACAACCCCATTATTTAAAGGCCCAGCAAATCCAATGCATGGACGAAAATGAAACATGTTTTTAACACATATAAGCCAACAGTAGTATCCCATTTTGTATGCTCACTGTTACATTATGTGCTAGCCTAACAAGTGGCTAACAGGTCAACTTAATTACAGATATCCAAATTAAAGTTTCTTTTGGCTTTTCTTTTACATTGATTCTGCTATGCACCTGTTATACACTATGTCTAGATACATAGTAAATCAAATGAATCTAGAAAAGCCAAAGTGAGATGAACGGTATAAATCAATTTTAGAATTGATAATTCAAACCGAGATGAACGGAAATATTGAATGTTTTGAGATTTGAGATGTTCTCAGTTTAGAATGTATAGCACAAATTAATTTAGCTTTGGCCATTATTACCAAACACATGCAGCAAACAAGAATTATAGTTCAAATTCCGCTTCAAAAGAAGTATATCCTAATGTAATCTCATAAAAACAATGTTGAGCCTGATCATCCAAATTGTCCTTCACATATTAACCATTATATGGTGCAAATAACATCTTATTAGTTTTTAGGGTAGTTTTGCTAAATGACCTGGCTTTGTAATATTGTGGCCAGATTTTAGCTGACAAGTTTTGCTATATGATTCTGGAGTAACTTGGTTGCAGGACGAGTAGTTGATATGAACAGAAGAGCATACAGGGGGTGTTAAGGTATAATAGTCAAGGGTATTAGTGGATCGCCTAGTCTACGGTTTCCCTCATGTCTCCCTCATATACTGTATACATAATCCCCATTGGACCTCAATATTATAATCTAGTTGAGTCTCTCCTTAAATCATTATTTGTAACAATGTCAAATAATGGCTTGGCTAGTCAGTGTGAAAGGTTTCAAGAGGGTGATATGTACCATGTCCTTTTCTCAAAGAGTAAAATTTTGATAAGAAAGCTGGTATGACCAATATGACCAAAACAGACATAAAGTTCTATGAAAAGGAAAAACCGGTACCTTTCTGCCAGCAGCCCGCCATGACTGGAAACCTATCCATGGTAACTTATGCACAGTATCAACTCTGTTCGCAATGGCAAACATAGCACCAAATTCACAAAGAAGATCTCGATAGTATGGGTTGTCTAGAACTGAAAGCCTGGTAACAGCATCAACATCATCTGATCTCGGTCGCCTTCCACCTTTTGACTTGAGATAATATGCAAAAATAGGCATAAGTGTTAGTGTTAGAATGTATATATGTATTGCGTGTATGTGTGCTTTGGGCCTGGGCCATGGTTAAGCCGGCCGGTCCAATAGATTGATTAGAGAGCTATGAGAGAGATCATGTTTGGTAAAACTTCTATAAGCCACGAGATCTCTCTCCTATATATATATATGTACATAGGTTTCTCAATCAATCTAATCTAATATTTCGCGCAATCCTTATTGCTTTCAATAAGCTTTGAATGAACATGTGCACCAATATACATTAACTTAGAGAATTTAACTGCTGTGGAGGGTATTCCTATATATATTAATAAACGGAAAAATGCTACAAATTATCTATCATTCAGTGTATCAGTTCAAAGAAAACTAAGGCTGGATCAAGGTGATGGTGGCAATGAAATAACCATACGGGGCACCAGTACATGTTCAACAATAATGCAGACAGACTGAAGTGGGTCGATGCTTCCCCACTACATAGTGTAAATATCTCAAATTTTATATAGTGGTAGAGATGATGGAAACTAAGTAATATAACATTATTGAGCACCTCATGGAAACAATACGAGCTTCTGAATAGGACATGCAGTGAAGTAAATTTACCAAGACTTACAAGTGTAACACCACGATACAAAGATCCATGGTGTAAAAATGGCCATGCCCCCTCTCCACTATAGATCTCATATATACACACAGGTTGCCCAGTCCTTTCTAGTTCACCTTCATCACGTTCATTTCCTTCTGGCTTTAGCCTTTCTGATTTACGAGCATTTTTGTACACTTCATCCCATGATAACAAAGGTCTTTCCACTCTTTCATCAATCTACGTTGCAAAACAGCATACTTGATTTAGTTTGCCAATTTAGAAAAAAAAATAGTCTCACTGGACAAGATAGGAGGTCATGCCAAAAAAGGGAAAAACTTGCCTCCTCTGCTTCTCTCCTCTCAATGTCTTCAAAGACTTCAATTTCACTTAAATCATACCAATCGGACAAACGGGGGTAATCATATGAAGTATCATTGGTATCAGCATAAGTTGTTTGGTTACTTTGAGGGAACTCTCTAAGAATATCAACAGTATTTGTGCTGGTATGGCTTTCATCTTCCAATAAACTATTTTCCAGCACACCTTTCATCTCGAAAGGATCCCACAACCATGTTCGTTCTTGAACTTTAGAAACAGAAGATGGCAATTTTGCATATGAAGGAAAATGAATAACACTTTCAAGAAGCTTAACATGAGCTTTAATACAATCATGTGCTAACATGTTCTTGGAAAGTAGCTTCCCTTCTAGAGCAACAGAATAGGCAGTATCCAAAAGCTTTTTTTCTCCTAAAATTTGTATGAAAGCTGAAGAAATCGTGCTTGGGTCGGCAGAATCGAAAAGGAAGCCATGGACACCATCACTGACCTGGAACAACACATGTCAAAAGTAGTGGTAAAGATTTATAGGTGAATAACATTATTATGAATTCAATCGAGTGGCATACATATTTTGTTATAACAGTAAGATTTGGTGCAACGACTGGAATTTCAGAGGACATGGATCGCAATAACAAAGGAGGGAAGCCAGGCTCTTGTCTTAAAGATCCATATAGAACAACATCCACAAACATTAACAGGTTCCTAATATCATGAGTCATGGAAAATTGCTTTATGGAGACATCAGGTAAAACCCATGTGCGAGGTAAGTTCCTGTACAACATAAAATTAGGATGATATTAGCACGTGACTTTGTAAACACAGGAACAATGAATTACTGAACAGACGCGCAAGCGCTCATTCTAAAATGTTTTGAGAAAAAAACAGTAGAGAGAGAGAGAGGAAGAAGGGCAAGAAAGGTGTTTATCTAATACTCCCTCTGTCCCTAAATAGATGTCATTCTCGCTTCGAGAAGTCAACGTTTTCAAACTACCGGCAATTATATATTAAAATATATAAATATTTACATTAAGTAATTAGTATCATCGAGAAAGATCTTTAAGTCTAGTTTTTTAATAAATTTATTTGGAGATATAAATGTTGCACGTATTTTCTATAAACGTAGTCAAAAGATGGAAAAGTTTGACCGCACGCACCCCAAAACGACTTCTAAAGAGGGACGGAGGGAGTATGTGTGGTACAAGCTTTCGCACCGTTCGAAGAAAAAAAAGCATACGAGGCTAAACGCAAAGTAAAGTACCCAAGTAATTAACTAGAGGATGGATAGTCATTAGAAATAAATAGGTTAGCCAGCTAAAAGCATGTCCAACTGAACATACAAGCTTGAAGGCTTAAGAAATCCAAGATCTTGCTTTTAGTAAAATGCAATGCATAGTTTCTTTAAAAGCCAAAAAAAAAATGTGAAGTAGAAAAAGCAAGAATAAGAAGGTCCAGCCAAGTTCTGCTAGTTAGTTTTGACTTTGAAAGGATGCTTCCATGGGAACAATATGATAACAATATTGGCTCATCAAACCAGCTTAAGCAGATGACAAAAAAAAATATCATCACTGAGGTAGAAATGGTATTTCTTGGAAGTTTCAATGGCAAGGTGTTTCTCCCAAAGGTCACTGTCAAATTTGTGGAATATTCATTACCTGGAAAGCAGAGTTGTAGGCATCAGAGCCATTTCCACAGAAAAAATAAACTGCACCCTCAGATTTTTACTTTTTGCTATATCCAAAATTTGTGGAGCTGATGCACGCATGACTGTGACATAATCCCAAGGTAAATCATCAACGAACAAGTAGCTTCCAACGACCAAAATAACAACATCATCTTTTCCAATCCCATGCTGCTTTCTTACAGTTTCTTCAGAATGTGATGAGCCAAATCTTTTAGCAGCCCAGATATCAACTGGAGAACCAGAAATCACCAAAAAGTTTCCAGAATCAAGAGGCGAGTACAACAACTGAAATCAGATAGCTAAAGGTCAGACAGAAATTCCATTTCATCAATTATTCCACAGTATTGAGTTGAGGGTGGTACATACAGGAAGGTAGCTATCTGGAAAAACAACATAAGTGCATGCATTAAAATGAGCCCTCCAATCTTCAATGACATTTGGAATGGAATCACGTAACTCTGCATAATTTCTAAGATGTTGTCCAAGAATGTCTTCATGTATGAGCCAAACCACTGGTAGAAGCCGGAAAGGTTCCTGCATAAGACTGAAACAATATGAATGTGCTAAGTGCCAAACAAAGAAATGCTACAGAAAAAATGGAAATGGACTCCAAGAATCGAATATTACATGAACAAAATGACAAGTCATTTAATGGAATAAATGATTTCACAAAACAACATGACTACATCAGTTGTTCCTTTTTTTGTCCAATAGGAATGCTAATAGCTAACCATTTTTTTCCATTAGCAAATTGTGTTTTATTACATGCCAACCCTTGAGCATAAGACATGTATAGTAGCAGAATGCTCACATTGAAACAACCCTTTTCCCTTCTAGAGAGCTTAATACCACAGCATTGTACCTACAAAGTTAGGAACAGAGAATAGATGTGTAATAGATAAATAAGACATGACATAATAATAGGAGTGAAATATTCTGATCTTAAAGTATTAGCAACTCACTTTGACCAGTCAACAGTTTTCAAAGTCCCAGCGTTCACAATATTTACAAGGCAAATATTTTCCCAAATATCACGAGCTTTCCCATCTGCAAATGCTAAAACCTAATCCATAACAACACCATGAGTGGCATATAGGGTATGAAGGTATCCTCAACATCAAAAAATCAAGAATGACCACCGGCTATATGTTCCAAACAAGTTTCACAAACCCAAGGGTAAAATGTCACAACCCAATGGCATACCCACCATACTAGAAGGCATTTTGCAATCTGTAGAAAATATTGTTGCATGGAAACTCACCTCAACTTCGTAGCCCAGACTCACAAGACTTTTTCGCAACAGTTGCAAGCATCAGAGATTGTGCATCTATGTTCATACTTCCAACAGCCTGAAATAACCGGAACCAAAGTCAGCTCTCCAAGACAAGCATTATAAAAATGTATGTGTTAGACCTAACTAATAAAGAAACAGAAAAACACGCAAACAATACAATACGTGACATGCATATATCTAGGTAAGCATGTATGTTCCTCCATTTATCTAATCTACTAATACTAAACTCTAACCAGTACACCGCCTCTCATTAGTAAATCCAACGAAAGCTCTATCAGACCATTAAAAAACTGGGCATCTTTCAATTGTACCAAAAATTCACAGCTACTGCAGCGATATCAGCCAGGGTTTGGGAAAAATGCGGCGGCAAGTAGTGGAGCACTCACGAGCGCAACCCTGACGGGCGCGAGGCTGGCCCACCGGCGCCGCTCGGATCTCGCGGCCTCGAGCCGGCTCTCGCCGTCGAACGCGCGCAGCACTAGGCTGGAGGACGAGAACCGCATCGCCGCCGCGGCTTCGCGGCCTCCCTCGCGGGCGCGGCGGCGCCTCGACGTCGCCGTCGCCGTCGCCGCTGCGTCGCCGTCGCCGTCGCCGATGGGGAAGAGCGCAGCTGCCAGACCACTAGCGGGGAGGCGGTGAAGAGCGCCACGAGGCGGCGCGAAGAAGAGGAGGTGGCTCGGGCGGTGGGGAGATGCCCGCGGCGCCGCCGTCTCCGCGCCGCCGCGCCCGCGGAGGCGGCGGCGGGCGCGGTGGGCGGCGAAGGGGAGGGGACGCCAGTGAGGGGAGGACGCGCCCGGGCCCGCGGTGCGGGAGATGGTGCGCGGCGTCGGCGTGCGCCCCGCGCCGCCACATTGGAATGCAATGGATGGACCTCCTGTTGCGAGCGAGGCCGGCGGCGCGCGGCGCGTACAGGTGGTAAGCGGCGAAGGGTGAACAGTTGGTCGGGCCATGGCCATACGGGGTGAAACGGGAGCTGCTCGTTGTTGCTGACTAGCTGCTGTTACATGAGCGCGTCACGTTCAAAAGGTTAAATATTTTTATGCTTTAAATAGCCTGTCAGCCGAGAATCAGTCCGACACGCTTGGGGCGCCTTCATCAATCATCGTGGCCGAGGGAGAAGTTGGCTGAGATCGACCAAAGCAGCCGCGCCGCGGCGCCGAATGATAGCAGATTGATGGACCTCTGTTGCGTTGCGAGCGAGGCCGAGCTAGAATACCGGAGCTCGAACGATATTTCCCCGTGGCTATAGCGTACAGGATGTCACGTCGGACATGGATACGTACGCCACGACGTATCTTTCTTTGTTCTATCTACGAAGAGAAGACAGACGGCGCCATGGCCACGGAGCTATACTGTGTCTTTGTGCCAGAGACGGAAAGGGTAGTGTGCCATAGTGGGGAGATGCCAAACTTGGCCAACGGTCCAAAATGCAAAGCGAACAGAACAGAACCTTTTAGGTGGTACAGAGAGGCGCATTGTCACGTCCAAGCAAGGTTTAAATATTTTTAAACCTTTAAATATTCTTAGAGAACAGCTGCCGAGAATCAGTAGTGCCATATTATCATCCGACACGCTTCGGGGGACAAGATTGAGGAGCGCCATCATCAATCATCATGGCCGAGCTTTGACCAGCATCACCGTGGTTGAGATGCAGACTACAACATCCAAAATCATCGTCAGGTGGAACCCCTTTTTGTACACCTTCGTCTACATATTTTATCATCGCCAATTCATCAACAAGTTGGGCATAGATGGTACCCAAGATAATCAAGAGGCCGTTCGGCTTGTTGTTGTGGACTTTGATCTAAGGTTCACCTTTTACATGATGCTAGGATTTTAGATGATGAAAGAGATGATGGTCTTAGGGTGCATCCAGTACAAATAACTCCATAAACGACCTTATTAGCCTCGCCTTTTAACTTGGTTAGGTCCTCACATATCTAATGTTGCCATTTGTATGTGAGTAAAACCTTGTGGACCGTGGCTATCTTGGTTAGATCGGCTTTTATCGAGGCCGGCCGTTAGACCCGGCTTTCTTCCACCTTATCGAGGCACAAGGTACCATAAAAGAGTATGGTTTTTAATCCCGTGGAGTTGTTCAACCCGAGACACTCTTCTTTGAGGACAACAAGGGAGTTTTAAAGGGTAGGTTCGGGATTCTAGACAACAAGCCTTTTCATTACAAGACCCAAGTGAAGTTGGTGTTAGCCTCGCCGCATCCTCCATAACGGATTCTTAGGTTTGGGGGCGGATGAAATCATCCCTGGAGAGAGTGAATGGCAGCCCAACCCAATTGATGAGGATGGACCTAATGATTTGAAGATGCGAACGGTTGGTGTGGGCTCGATTCAGACGCCGACCGTCTTGACCTCCCTCCACGGCATCTTCAAGGCCTTCTTCACATTATCGGTCCAGACAAACCGGCCTTGGAACCCCTCCCGAGAAGCAAACTTCATTAGAAGACATGAAAAGCTACGGTTTAAAGGATCACGGTGAGGAAGATGCGGTTAATCTAGGTGTAAAGGCAAGAAGAACAGAAGACGACCTCTAGTGGGCATCCGAGGAAACGAGATCCCCTTCCCCCCATGGAGTCAGTGCGCGACCATGGTTGCACTTGGGGATCTTCACCTCTCGAGACCACCAAGAAGTGCCGCACGAGATGGGGACAAATTATCGACCTAGGGGTTTACAATCTAATCAACCTAACAATTGGAACCGTGGTTCGATGATAAGTCAAAATGATCTCTGGATAAAAGAAGCATGCGTTCAGATTCCAGCGAGCCCGACGTCTCGCCGGAGCTCGAGGGAAGGGAGCACAGAGAGATGGGAATTCGGTGCCAGGTGAACCACGGGTGGAGGCTCCAGCGAAAGTAAGGAGTCAGTGCTGGACTGTTATTGCAAAGCCCCCAAACAATCTCCAAGCAAGCCGCAAAACAATTACGGGAACCAAACACCAAATATCCGGGCTACAATAAACCTACCAACCAAACAACCTTGACACTAGTGTTTGAATACAAAAGAACAAGACTAAAGAACGAATGGCTGAACTGTATTGATTCCATTTATTTTTCGGGACGTCCCTTCAGGATGATTTGGGGAAAATTTACGTGGTTGATGAATATTTTATTTTGGATGACGGTCTCCGGATAAAAGGATTAGATATACTGAGCCTACCAGTCACTAGATTCGCCAGTGAAAATGGATCCTGGACTGGGATTGAGATCACCACAATTGGGATTGGTGTTTGATATGGTTCTCAACACATTTATTGAACGCCCCAGGATGTTGGGGCACGGATGAATAGTCAGATTAGATATGGATAATGAGAAGATGCATGAAGGCCCAAGGATTCAGCTCATCAATCTCAGGTAGCATATCCCTTACAGAAGAGGGTCAATGGTAAGATTATTGATTTAAATGGCTTTCTTACGAACAAAAGTAGAGGCAGAGGCAGACAACACCTTTGATCCAGAGGCAGACGCCATCTTTGATCCAGACTTTAATTTATCAGCAGCTTGTTTGCCATTCATAGGTTGCTTGAAAGGAAGGAACTCAATTCCTCCCATGTATGCTTGCAGCACTTTGGGCACTTCAACACCACCCTCCTTTTGGTAGTTCTCCAGAATACAGCAGAGCGTCCTCTCAGTGGCGGTCAAAGTTGAGTTCAACATATGAACAAATTTACTATTTGACTGCTCATTATGCTACAAGCATCATTGTTGAGAAATGTTAGTAACTGGTCAGACAATTTGATCTGTACTGAGCAAAAGAAAAAGGTAATCTGAGATGAAATCACCTTCTGGCCATAGGTGATCCCAAGCCTTCTTGCTTGATAGTCTGTACAATTTGAACAGGACACTAGTTCTCTGTAGGTGTTTGATGCCGGGAACCAAGCTTCTAAATCATACTTTTTAGAAGCAGCATCATTAAGAGCACCAGAGACTATAGAAACAACCTGGTATGGCAGGCCAATCTGCAAGACAGACATAAAAGAAGTCTCTAAAAGTCAGCAAAGATACTTCAACTTGTCAATACAGATGCTGTTCACAAGGCAATTATGCCCACCTCCTTGTAGAAATCTTCTGAATTGTTAATCATCTCTTCAAGCATTTCCCAGGAATCATTACCATTTGGGCTTGTAATACAGAATTGTTCAATCTTCTCAAACTGGTGCACTCTGAAGATGCCAGCTGTGTCCCTTCCATGTGAACCAGCTTCTTTTCGGAAGCAGGTGGAATAACCAGCATATCTGAATGGGGAAAAACTATTTACTACCAATGTAATAGTGGACATAAATTAAGGACATACTAACTGAACGGGTTACCCACCTAATTGGCAATTCATCTGGATGAATTCGATTACCTAAATGATAAGCACACATCGGTTGTTCAGATGTGGCTATCAGATACTTATCTTCCCCGTCACCTGTTACCTGGCAAATTCTTCCCATGGTCATTTACTTTGTAATAGCTTGTTTTACTCACAGAACACTACTAAAATATGAATCACATTCACCAGATAATCATGAGAAGTGTTCATACTGATAGTTATCTATCTTTTTTTTTTTTTGGAACTACAGGCAACCAATACACGTGATTCAAAGTAATGATCAAATTATAGGAACCCGAGCAATACCAAAATTAGATAAATTTTTTCAGCATAAGTTTAGAATTTGAAGACACATAAGTTCTGTTGAACAGCAAAAAAAGATCTCATTCAACAGTGCTGGCTAGGCTGCTGCTGGCAGCCAGCTGTAGCTTGTAGTTGCAGATTGCTGCAGCCAGAGCGCATGCAGGAGCAGCCACGAAAAACACATTCGAACAGGAACATGGCTTTTCCCACAGAAAGAGAAGTGGAGACACAAATCAGGAAACTAAATAGATGCAGCTGTAGGATGATGTATGCAAGTGAGGAGCTGATCAGCAGCCTTACTTTGTATAGCTCCTCATCGAATTGGGCTAATTGCGCACATTTGCCCATTGTTTCCTTTCTCATGAAAAAGGGAGTTTGCATTGGCTTAAAGCCACGTTTTCGCAGGAAAGCTAGGCCGAAATTTACCAATGCCAGGTTCAGGAGGACACCTTCATCCTTCAAAAAGTAACCCCTTCCACCGGCCACATCAGCACCTGCAAAAGATGGAAGGTAACAGATTCAGCAATGTCAAAAACAATTGAAACAAAACACACCTTGATGCCCTGGAATTCTTCATAAATGCATATTCAGTAGTTGCCCACGAGTATGCAACATCACATTAAAAAGGCAAACTTGATATTGCATGAGTAGATGAGTGGTTCCACGTTCTAAGACACAAATAAACAATAAACAGTGCACCACAAGGGCACATGCAGCCATGTCTGGAACTTTGGATTAAGAATTGGTGAAATAACAGGCAATCCAAAACTTTCAAAAATTGATATTTCAAGAGAAAAGGATTCATAGAATTAGAAGAACTTTTTCTATTGGACGAAATGATAAAAGAGAAACCGAAGACACATGTACAAAAACTTCCTATAGGAATACACAAGGAAATAATACAATTGGCCAAAATAGATAATGAGGATCATCTCCAAATCATTTTGCATTTCTCAACAAATATAATCTGTTTGGCTATTCTAAGTGGTTCTTTACTAAAAAGGCGACTAAGAATAAGATCAAGATAATTAGATCAACACAAAAAAAAGATATGTGAGTGAACAGGATAGGATAGATAATGTTGAAAGCGGAGTCTGTGGCCTAGTGGGCTCCTGGTCGGAAACACCCCGCGTCGCCTGGCTCCGGGCGGCACGGGCAGAGCACCCCACCCCACCGCCGAGGCCTCCTCCTCCTCCCCACCCCCATCTCCTCGTCGCCGCCGGAGCAAACCACTAGAAGCCGGTGGTCGCGAGGAGGGCGGTGGCAGGGTGCTCTCTCTGCGCGTGTGGCTGCTGCAGGTGTGTGGCGCCCATCGCCGCCGCCGCCATCAAGTCTCGAGGCTTGCTCCGCTGTCCTAGCGCGAGGATTCAAGACTTGCCGGCGTGGACCTCGCCCAAGTGTTGTTGTGGAGGTGGCAAGTTTCCGGCTTCTTCGATGGGGCTCGGTCACTGTGGTTAGTGGACGCCGTGAGGTCTTCCGGCGATGGCCCCTCCCCTTTGCATCTGGTGCCCCTAGTGGCCGGATCCGGTGCCCCCAAGGCTGCCCATGGAGCACGAGCGGCTGCTCCACCCCCCCCGCCCCCCCCCGGTGGATGGTCGGTGGGCATCCTAGCACCCATACAGCCACTGTGGAGTCAACGGTCCTTCAGTTTGGATCGCCGGCGATGGTGTTGGACGCGCGGCGACCAGGTGTGGCGGTCGCAACCGGTGGTGACGACATGCAGCAACTTGATTCTCTGCAGATGGCTCATCTCCTTCGTGAGCTAGGCTGGGATGATGTTTTTTGAGTTGAATGGCACAACTGCTTTTGGACTTTCGAGCATCAAGTTTCTAAGAAGACGTGTGATGCGAAAAGAATTGGGTTTGCGCAAGTTTGATGCAAGATTGGAGCGGGAACGATAAAAAGTTTGAAGCTTATTCTTCTAGTCTTTCTTGCTTTGTTTTTTAGCTTCTCTTGTATTATGTAATCCCTCATCTGAGGTTCAGAGTACGTTTTGGCTATATATATCCAGTCATTGGTATAGAGGCCAGATTGAAAAATATCCTTCATCTAAAAAAAAAGATAATGTTAAAAGCCAGAAATTATTTGAGGAATAGCAGGGGAAGTTGTGAGCATGTACCATTCTCTAAAGCCACAATGTCAAGCATCCTGCAAAGATCCACATGGTTCTTCAAGTTTTCCTCCATTCTCCTTTCTCCCCATGTCCTTAAAACAACATTATTTTCCTGTAACAAGTAACTTAATCAATCCAACCAGCTGTCGATATCAGCTAAGCATAATGAATTTCTAGTAATCAGCTAGAAGGGACATCTGTGAATTTCAAGAATCGAATCATGAAAGACAGGCCCCAGAAGCCAAGCTATCAGGGATGGCAGTGAAGCAAAAAGTTTTATGACTCCCACATTCACTTTTATAAATTAAATAAAAACATTGTTTCTCTGGCTAGAACTAGACTGACTTATTTATTTCTATAAAGAAACTAAATTTCTAGCGCACCTCCTTGTCACTGATGGGCACAGATTCATGCACAATATTGCCGATAGCCATAAGCTTGGTGTCAAGCATGATCTTGATACGCCGCACCTCTGCTTCTGTGGCAGCCAACCTCTCCTTGCTCCCATTGGTGGATTCCATCAGCTCCTTAGCTTGTAGTTCGTTATTTCTCTGCATATACAAAGCAACCATCATGGCAAACCCAAGGACAACAGATGTTACACAAGAAACTAGACTAGACAAGAGTATAACCATCATGTTGCGATACTCCTCACTGGATTCGTTTAGTTCATTCAACTTCTTGGACAACCCAATTTGCTCCTCATGGAAACCGTCTAGCTTGCTCTGCACAGCAACACAAACATCTCAACAAATCCCAAGACCCTGAATAAAACAAACAAATGTGCTATATAAAAGGCACGTTAGATCTCACAAAAGCCTGAGATGAGTTAATTGAGGGGGTGAGAGCAGAGATTATCCAAAGATTCAGAACAGGTTGCAGGATTTGAAAATTCTTAGTCACCATGGAGATAAAAATGCATAATAAAGGAAAATCAGGATGAGGACAACCAGATATCAGAATTCCATCCTACCTCATCAAAGGTTACCAAAAAAAAAAAAAAAAAAAAAAAAAAACACTACCTCATCAAGGGTGGCCACCTCTGTCTTAGCACCATTGGCAGCTAACCTTTCCTCGATGTCCTTCTGTGATTCCGTGTTCTCATTGAGTCTCTGTGCAGCCAACCTTTCCACGATGTCCTTCTGTAATTCCGTGTTCTCATTGAATCTCTGTGCAACCTGATGCATGAGCTGCAGAGCAATACGAGCACATCACACATGGTGTCGAGAAAAAAACAGGTAGGCATATGAAAGACCCCAACGCCACCTATCATGCCACCGTAACCAACAAGCCACAGCTCGCGTAACCATATCTCGTGTGACGGTGCGTCCAGTGTAAGAAGATTTTAGTCGATTGATCAACTTTGGGAGAGACTAGTGAACGTACCATCATCAGCTTGCCCGTATTTCGGCTGAAAGCGTTGAGCTCCTTCCGGATCATATCCAGATCGTGCTGCCCTGCATCGACAAGAATCCTGGGAGTCAGATATACGCCGGAGAACCTACAGAAAGGGCTTCGATTCGCCTCCGCAGCGAAGATATCTTACTACGACGCCATAGGTCGTCTAGGTCGATGACCTCGTCGACAATCTCGACGGAAGCAAAGCGTTTGCGCTGCGACTCGCGGACGGCGTCCGGATCGCCGTCCTTTTTCTTGCCGGCACGGCCGGTGCGGAAGAGGTTGATATCAAGCATCGTCGTGTGATGCGGTGGAGCAGCGCGGACGGACGACTTTCGGCGGCT